>CM053162.1:29371100-30754850 GCA_028571685.1 Heterohyrax brucei | reverse complement strand
AATTCATTGCTCATTAGTGCCACCCAGGGACTCCACACACTTAATATTCACTGTTATTATCCCTGGACCGCTGGTGGCTCAGTGGTTCGGAGTTCATCTGCTAACCAAAAGGCCAGCAATTCTAATCCACCAACCACCCTTTGGAAACCCTGTGGGGCAGTGCTGCTCTGTCCTGTAGAGTCACTATGAGTGAGAATTGGCTTGACAGCAGTGGGTTTTTGTTTGTTTGTTTGTTTTTATCCAACTTTTGGTTACAGATGAAACAGCTGAGCTCTAGAGAATTTAGGTAACTGTCCCACAGAGGGGGAGACACATGTAACAAACGGCAGAACTGCATTTGCAAAAGCCCATGCTCCTAGCTAAAACACCATAAAACCTATGTTGAGATTATTAGGACCTGCAGTGAACTGAGACGTCTGTAGTTTGGGGATTCTACCTGACGAAAAGCTAAAGCATTTGCCTTTTCCTGGTATTACTGTGTTTCTTTAAGATGCTGGCTCTGTGATCACATTAGCAAGATCTTTCAATGATGCTGAGTACAGTTGTTGTGGTTGAAAGCATTCTCTCAGTATTGCCTCCTAACTGGGGTTTGAATTCACTCCTACCCATCTTGGCTCTGCCCCTTCTAACTTTAGTGATAATTCTTGGTGTGAAGACAAAAGATGAAGTGTCCTTTGACAAAAAAAAATTTAATATACTTTTTTATTATGATTGAGTGAGAACATACAATCCTGTATAAATTTGCATACCCACCAGTGCGTGGTTCCGCTGCTCTCCCTGCCCAGTGACAGCACACTCCTCTTCTCCATTCTGTACATGTAATATCCTCCTAACAATCTCCTATTCCCTCGTCTCCATCCTCTCCCCCGCATCCAGTAAGAGGTCAGCTGGATGACATCCGATAGATGCATAGAACCATAAAGTGCACACAGAATCATGCTTTTCTTCCTGTTGATTTTTTGACCCTTCTACATTATACTATCTACTTAGGCAGGACACAGGCTTTTCCTGTTCTTAGTGGTTAGACTACCTTGTGGATTCTTTCCAGTACTCTCTTTTGTTGTGTGTTACATTATTATATACTCAGTATCGCTTATTGCTTTATTACTGGTGAGTTGCTTTTTTGTTTGTTTGTTTGTTTGTTTTGTTTTTCCTACAGCCTAAAAGAAGTCATTTCTAAAAATTATCTACTTTCACTGCTAGAAATTGTGTCTGTAATCAAAGATAGCATGTTATTTGGTACTGTGTTGTAAAGGAGATTGACAGGTAAATGACTTTCCATTTTTAACATTCTTTGCCTTTCCTAGGCTTTTAAGCTATGGTGTTAGGTAGAAAATAACCTTGACTAATTTTCATTCACACTTTCTGGTTTAATTTGACTGTTCTTGTTAATATTAATCACAAAATGACCATTTTTCATTAAATGGTAATGTAAACAGGGTTTAGTCTTGGGTATGCTTTAATTAAATTTCAAGCCTTTTTCTCAAGAAATTCAGTTAGAATGTGTTACATTGAAAAGGTATATTCTTGACACACAGGTTTGCCTTATAGTCAATTCTATAATTAAATAGTCTCTTTAAGAAAGCCAAATAAGCCTAAGATTGTGATACCAAAAAGTTACCTACACAAAAGGTCACCCCTAACTCTTTCCTGTATTTGGAATACATCACGTGTTGTGTTTTGGCAGTATCCTAGAGAGAAAAATGGCATTTTGTCCACATATGATTTTAGCTTAATAACCTCAGCATATTTAAAGTGTGTTGTTTATTTTTACCAATCTTCTGGTTTTATACAACTTCTTTTCCCTTTGGATTTCAACTCTGTTGGTTTTGTGGTGAAGTCCTAGAGGATTTTATTTTAAAAATAAATGCTCAGATTTTTCATTCATGAACTAGTTTATTGCAGGGTATTCATGGCAGAGCCTGCAAGTAAGACCACAAGGCATTTAGCAGGAGAGAATCAGAATTAAGAATTATAATGTTAGTTCAATTATTAGACTCCAAATCTTTAGACTTTGCTTTTACCTTTGACGAGTGGTCTCAGAAAGAACACTTGACTACCTCTGGAACTCAGAAGAGGTCTTTGTTGGTTTGAGATCAGGTGTGGCATGTAGAAAGCATCTCAGCAGTCTCTCAGTCTTCAGAGAGTGAGTCAGACAGAATTTTTGCCGCCACTGGCTTGTTCTACAGAAATCAAGGGTTTATATGAGGTCTGACAGTGTAGTTACAAATTTAATTGTTGTAAGTGCTATATACCTCATTGCTGAATATCACTATGGTCACCTTTGAAGTACTCCCTGTAGGAAACTGATGCCAGCACCTAGTCCCCCCTCCAAAGCAATTTTGGAACTCTTTCTGGAATAGCCATTGCCTATGGTGGCATGGTGGCAAGTTCACAAACATAATTGTATAATTGTCTGTGAGGGAGTTTTTAGCCAGTACACAAATAATTGTATTGGAATACTCTCCCTACTCACCTGATCTGACCCCCAGTGACTTTTTTCTTTAACCGAAGATAAAGGGAGACTTTTTGATGACGTTTAGGACATCAAGGGTAGTACAATGACAGCTCTGATGGCCATTCTGGAAAGAGTTCCAAAATTACTTTGACCGGTAGGCTAGTATGCACGGCATTGGTGTACAGCTTTCCAAGGGGAATACTTCAAAGATGTCCCTAGTGATTTGCAGCAGTGGGGTATGTAGCAGTTTTTCTAGGATGAGTTCATGAACTCAATTGGCAGTCTTTGTATACAGTTTCTTTATTTTGACTTTACGAGATAAAATGCTGCCATTTTTAACCAAGATTAGTGTGTTTTATAGCCAATTAAGGGAATTGTTGTATAGCATATTTATATCTCCAGGCCAATTACAAGGATTTGATTAATGTTACACTTCTTCATCACACTGTGCAGGTGCACAGCTATCTTAGGAAGGCTGTCTGTCACAGTTCCCTTATCTGTTTATAAGATTAAGACAACTTCTGATGACTTATAGTTTCTACCACCTTACAGTTAATGATTAGAGAGCATCATAAACGTATACATGTTTTTAAGTTCAGAAATCTTCTACTTAATGCCTCACGGTATAAGTGACTTATGCATAGTTGTTTAAAAACTTTATAGAAAGCATCATGAACTTGTTGCTGTTGAGTCGATTCTGACACGATTCTGACCTTGTAGGACAGGGTAGAACTAACCTCTAGGGTTTACAAGGCTCCAATCTTGACAGAAGCAGACTACCACGTCTTTTTCCCCCAGAGAAACTGATAGATTCAAACCATTGACCTTACAGTTAGCAGCTGAGCACTAAACCACGGCACCACCAGGAAGCCTTAGAAAGCCTTATAAGGTGTGAAAACCATTGTAGTCAGATATGTAATAGCCACTTCTACATAGATGATTTGAAAGTATTACAAAAAGCATCTGTAACAGATACAAGTGATATGATGATACAGCAAGTTTATTTTCTCATCCAGCTCCCGAGAGACTTCAGGGTTGCACGACTCTACTTTGAAGAAGAGCTGTGGCAAATTGTTTTGCGCTCTTAATGGAACAAACATTGAAAGCTGAACTGTCTCTTCCCTTTCTGAGATTAGAACATCAGAGGATTCCTTAATTATTGAGTGATGTTTTATATGGGAATTCAGTGCTGGGAGGCATTGCCAAGGGCATTAGAGACTTGTCTTGATAGGGAAGGCTCATCCTTATTAATACTTGTATTAATAGCTGGGTTCAGGCCCATGTACCCAAAGCTCAGCAAGCAAACAGACTCACCCTGCCTTACACGGGGACATACAGGCTGGTTTTTGAAGTAACTGAGCATTTTATAGGAATAGAAGGGAAAGATAAAATCCATTACCACTATAACAGCTCTTCTCTCAATATTTTGTAAATATTTTCTAAGACTAATGGTAAAGCTGCACTGGCAGAGTCAAGAATAAAAACGCTGTGAATATTCACAAAAAAGAGGGGGGAAGAGAATCCCTATAAATATGGCTTTGTAGACAGACTTATTTAAAACTAGAAAACACTGAAGCATAAAAAATTCTCATGAGCCAACAAAAATGTGTACCAGTTTTTCATCCATGTTTTCATGTGCTGCCTCCTCCCACCTGCCAGGTAAACTTTCTCCTCCAGCTGATTACAGCTGGATTTATCTATTTGACATCTGTTCAGTGGTATAACTCCTCAGAAAACATACCTAGAAACAGCTGATGTTGAATATTCAAAATAAGCTCTCTTCTGGGGTCAGGCTGACCCGAGTTCCTGTTGCAGCCATCAGATGATAATGGAGGCAAACCATCCTTGAAGAAATTGACATATAAAGGGCTATTTGTGAATGTCCTTTATGTTTTTTTAGCAAAATGCCTAAGTAAAATTAATAGAATGTACCACATAGAATATTATCAGATACTTAACACTACTTTTTCATTTCTTCTCAGGATTAAAATCTCATTGATTCTCTACCCTACAAATTACTGGTGCTGAAAACATCTTTAATTGCTTAATTTCTTCAGCCACATTGGATTATTCTCCATTTTGAGCTTCCAGAGAATTTGAAGAGAATATCGTATTCCTGCCTGTAAATAATAATCAAATGAGGTTTTCCTATACATTCCCCTCCATCATTTCGGGGAAAAAGGAAATGTTATAATGACACTCCATTAGCAAGTCGCCTGCTCCCTATAAGTACCCATTGCTGTCAAGTCGATTCCAACTCATAGTGACCTTAAAGGACAGAGTAAAATTTTACCCCGTAAGGTTTCCATCAAGTGGCTAGTAGATTTGATCCGCCAACTTTCTGGTTAGCAGGCAGATGCTTAACCACTATGATGCCAGGACTCCACGTTAGAAGTAAGGTACCAGAAATAGATGGGAGTGCGGTGGGCGAGGCTCAGGAAAGTATTAAAAAGGAAATGCTACGTTTTAGAATTGTCAGCGCAATCTGCTTGTCATTTGAGTGTTAAATAATGTCGGCATTGTAACTCCTGCCCGAGTCCTTGCAATCTCCCTTGTGCCAAAAGCAATATCCGTGCAGTTAGGATGAGGGTACATGGAGGTCTCGGGGTGTTCTTGTCAGTGTCAGATTAGAAATGGGAAGCACATGTTCATCATCACTCTTCTGTGGTTACATTATCCAGCCTTGACAAAACAGTGTGGGAGATGACCCCAGCACAAAGTATAAGAGCACTTTATTGAGACACGACCCAGTGGAAAAGCACTCAATATCAATTAGTGATCAGGGTGTAAAACCACTCACTATCTTTAGGTCTAATCTCTTTATGGCACTGATAGGGTTTTGACGAGGTCAGTGCACAGACTACTTAACTTTCTGAAGAACAAATGTACTTTTAATTTAAAGCTGTGATTGAGATCACTAATTTTTGTTATGTCTAAGAGTCCTTGCCCTGTGTCTAAGAGTCTAATAGACAATTGAGTATTAACTATTTATTAACACTGCATGTTGAAAGAAGATAAATAACTTGTTCTCCAATATATAGGTTCAGGGTTGAGATTAGTGATGATGAATAACTGGCTAATAGTTCTGTACTCGTGTCTATAAGCTTAATTTCAATGAGGTAAATAAATATTGATGTCCTAGAATTTGCCTTTAAGGTAACTCTGGTGAATTTTTCTTTTTTGTTTTGGGCAGAGGAAAGACCTTCCTCTGTAATAGAGGTGATCAGCCTTATTACTTATAAAAATTTTTTTTTGGATGCTGCCTATTTATTCATTCATTCAGTAAACACCACTGAGTGCCATCTTTGTCATCTAGTACTGCTGAAACAGAAATGGCTTTAACAAACAGAAGTTTATTCTCTCACAGTTTAGGAGGCTAGAAGTCCGAATTTAGGGGGCCAGCTCCAGAGGAAAGCTTTCTGTCTGTGTCAGCTCGGGAGAAAGTCCTTGTCATCAGTCTTTCCCTGGTCTAGGACCTTCTCAGCATATAGACTCCAGGTCCAAAGGATGTGCTGTGCTCCCAGCTCTTCTTTCTTGGTGGTATGAGATCCTTGGTCAGCCTACTGCCTTTTATATCTCAAAAGAGACTGACTCAAGAAACAACCTAATGGTGTAGATTTGAGTCCTGCCTTATTTACATAACTGCTTCTAATCTTGCCTCAGTGACATCATAGAAGTAGGATTATAATACATAGGAAAATCATACTAGATGACAAAATGGTAGACTGTCACACAATACTTAAGAAGGCTTAGCCAGGCGGACACACTTACCTGGGGGACACAGTGCAATCCATAACAAATGCCTACTGTGTTGTACCATGTACTCTGGTAGAAACTATTGATAAAACACGTAAATAAGAGATAGTGTGTCTACTGTAAAGACTTCTAAAATGTACCAACACAAATAAATGGTACCCACTGACATTTTCTGAAGTTATACTTTTCGATTCAAATTAGCATAGTATTAGCACAGTAAAATCATGTTAAAAAATCAATGTTGCTTATGGTTTATTTCTCTCCCTATTATTTATTTGGCTTTACATTATATAAGAGAAGCATTATATATTAGATACTTCAGAAGTCTAGCCACATCCCATTTTTGTTACTTTTTGTGTCTTTTAGTAGAATTCTGAATGTTTTTATTTTTCACAGAAGTCTTAAACATCTTCTGTTAAGATTATTCCTCATTTCTTCTTCTTGATGTTGCAACTGGGGTGTTTTGCATATTTCAGAACTTTTTGGCAACATTTTAATTGTCTATTTTTGTAAATACAAAGAGTAATTTATAAATGTGTGCTTTTGCTTTATCCCGGAATTCCTAAGGAATTTTCATGTTCTATACTATGCTTAATTCATAGTTTCGCACTTTTACACACTTTGTGGTTAAAGAATCTGGACTGCATCATAACTACTTCTTGGCATTTTCAAAGTTGTTTTTGTCACACACTTATGTGACCACTTTAGTAACTATGTCTACTGAAAAGTAGGCATTTTCTAAGTTTAACCCAGTGTTGTCAACTTGGGTCCAATTCATGGTGACCCTAGAGGCCAAAGTAGAACTGCTCCACAGCTATCCAAGGAGCACCTGGTGGGTTTGAACTGCTGACCTTTTGGTTCTAAGTTTAGTATCTCTATTAATTTAGCCTTATTTAGCTTTTATCCAAAAATCTTACCTCTGTTATAATTTTGCATGTAGCCAAGTTCAGTCGAGTCGGATCCGACTCATGGCAATGAGTCGGATTTTGCACGTACATGTCTGTTATTGCTCAGAAAAAATAGGGGTGGATTAAAGATTTCTGATCATAGTAATTCTGTTTTTCTTTCTTTTTCTTAGTATGTCACATTTTGATGTTCTGTTAATGCCTTATTTCTCTCCTCATGTATTAAACTCTCCGATTTATTTAATATTCTTCTTATTAAGTATCCTTTATCTGAAATTAATATTACTAGTGCCTATATTTTGTTTACACTTTTATAATGTACCAGTACTCTTACTTTTAAAAATCTTTTTGTCTAGATTGTTGACTGTAGGTGTTGGTGACTGTGGGAACAGAAAGGAAGCAGTGGATGAGAGAAACGCAGTAAAAGGTGAACTCCAGGACTGAGCAGATCCAGAGAATGAGGGCAGGGACTGGTCAGCATTGATGCTGAATACTCAGCTGGGGTGATCTGGGACAAACTGTGGTCCTTGGAAGGGCAGGTGTTAGTTTAGATGCAAAATGCAATGATAGGAAAACCAAGTGGGTTCATCAAAGCCAAGTAAATATGGAACAACAGAATCTGAGATGATAAAACTGGCTGTCTGTGTCCTCGTCCACAGAGGTGACCCTGCCCTCAAAGGAGAGAGTGAGGAGCACAATCATAGGAATGAGACTTCCTATAAAATTATGGTGTTCCCTGCTTAGCGTTTAGGTCCTTAATCTAAGGATCTGCTTTTGTGGCTTTGATTGTCATGCTTAATTTCTTTGTGTCTCCATTTTTCCTGTAAATCAAAACTAAACCCACTGCCGTTGAGTTGATTCCGTCTCCTAGCAACCCTCTAGGACAGAGTAGAACCACTCCATAGAGTTTCCAAGGAGCACCTGGCAGATTCAAATTGCTGACCTTTTGGTTAGCAGCTGTGGCACTTAACCACTATTCCACTAGGATTTCCAAGTCAAGAATAATGTGACTTATTTTTAAGTACTTCTGTGTAAATATTTAAAGAATGTTGGTTGTACAATGGAGCACTGATAGTGCAGTGATTAGAACTCAGCTGCTAACTAAAAGGTTAGCAGTTTGAATCCACCAGGCATTTCTAATCTGTCGTATAGGGTTGCTATGAGTCAGAATTAACTTGATGGCAACAGGTTTAGGTCAGGTGGTGCAACGGTTAAGTTCTTAGTTGCTAACCAAGAGTTTGGTGGTCTAAATCCACCTGGTGGCTCCACAGGAGAAAAAGCTGATGATTCGTTCCTCTAAAGATTAGAGCCTAGGAAACCCTATGGGGCAGTTCTCTGTCTTATGGGGTTACTATACGAGGTTGGATAATTAAGTTCGCAGCTCATCCTAGAAAGTGCTACATACTTCATTGCTGAATATCACTGTGGCCGCCTTCAAAGTACTCCCATTGGGAAGCTGTGCACCAACACTAGAGCCTAGTCCACCCTTCAAAGCAATTTTAGAACGCTTTTTCTGGAATGGCAATCAGATCTGTTGTCATATTACCCTTGATGTCCTGATTGTCATCAGCATGTCTTCCTTTCAGTATTTCCTTTATCGTCAGGTAAAGAAAAAAGTCATTGGCAGCCAGATCAGCTGAGTGGGGAGGGTGTTTGTCATGGATCGAACTGTGTCCCCCCAAAAATGTGTGTAGCCGTATGGCTTCTCCTGGAGCAGACATCCTGAATTTGTACTTGTGGCCTGTCAAAATGTGTAAGAATAAACCTTTCTTTGTTAAAGCCATCCACTTCATGGTCTTTCTGTTAGAGCAGCACTAGCTGACTAAAACATTATTCCAGTACAGTTACTTGTTTACTGGCTAAAAACACCCTCATAGACAACTATACGGTTAAGTTTGTGAACTTGCCTCAGGGCCCCCATGCACAATGGCAATTCCAGAAAAAGTTCCAACATTGCTTTCAAGGGTAGGCTAGGTGCTGGCATCACTGCCTAGCTTCCCAAGGAGAGTACTTTGAAGGTGACCGTAGTGATGTCCAACACTGAGGTATGTGGCACTCAGAACAATTAAGTTCACAAACTTAAATGGTCAGACCTCCGAAGTCAGAATCCACTCGATGGTACCCAACAACAACATGAATGTACTAGTGTTTATGTGAAAAACAATTTCTAAAAGCTTCTGGGCGCTTTGAGTGCTTGCAAATAAACAAAAGCATTGCACTTTGACACAGAAGTGTTTGAGAATGAAACTCTGCCTTGAATGTGTCTGATGAAGAGTTAAACTGTTTTGGAAGACTGGAACTGTGCAGCTTCATTTCCTCTGCAGTGAGATGCTGTTTCCCACTGTTATAACCTTTTTTCCTACGCCCGGCTGCTTCCACTGCCCTGTGCTTGGCATGGTAATTAGGGACTTGGCTCTCACAGATAGGAGGCTGCCAGCTCAAGCTTTCCTTGCCCACACCCTTACGTTTCCCTGGCTGTGTGTGTGGTGTGTCTATTTAAGCAGTAGAATTTGGGGAAAGCAGTTATGAGAGAGGAGCCGGGGAGAGGCAAGCCTGTGGAGGGATGGAATCAGCTGGGGTTGCTAGCTTTTAATTGAAGTTTCGTTGGCGGCTCAACGAGGTGAGACTGTTATGATAGATTTCAGAATGCAGTGATAGGAAAACAAGGTGGGTTCATCAAAACCAAGTAAATACGGAGCAACAGCGCAGCAACTCAGCGTGAAACAACAGCTTACAAACCCTCAAAAAATACAGAGTAATTAAAATTTTCATTGTTTGGCCTTCCTGCTCAGTAGGTGCCTTTCCAAGGAAACCAGTAATTTCATTGTGAATACTACAAACACAAATTTGGAGATGTAAATTACACGCATGTTTTAAATCTTGTTCATAAACACTGGAAGTTTTAAAAACGTAAATATAATCAGAGCATATACAAGTGCGTCTGAAATCAGATTGAAGAAAGAACTCAACGAGGTCAAAGATTCTCCTCCAGTCCTCTCACACCCTCAGGAAGTTGTTGACGTCATTCCCTGCCCCCAGGTTGACCCTGAATCATGGTGCTCTGTGGAACAGTGGAACAAAACATTGCCTGTTCCTACCCCATCACCATGATCAGTCTGCAGTTGGTGATCCATAGGTTTCCATTGATGATTTTTGGAAGTAGATCGCCGGCCTTCTTAGTCCATCCTAGACTGAAAGCAGTACTTAAACGTGGTCAGCGTGACAGTGATACACAAGCCTCCACTGACAGAAGGGTGGTGGCTGCTCACGAGGTGTGTTGGCCAGGAATTCAACCTGGTCTCCTGCATGGAAGGTGAGAATTCTACCACTAGACCACTGCTGTCCTCAGCACACCATCACCTCATCCATTCCTTTCTGTGTATTTAGGAAATATGAGGAAAATTCCATCCTCCAGTTTTTGAGATCACAAATCCTTGTTTCTTGTTAATGTCTTAGAGGGATGGTATCTTTGACCCATTCTCTCCAATACTTGTCCCATCTCTTCCTCCCTTGGTCTGCACAGGGGCCTTGTGAGGTTAGTGAGTGAGAGCATGACTAGGTGTTAATTTGCAGCATGAAAGTGAAAGAGGAAATTTTCACAGATACTCTCTGAATTCTTCTATTTTTCTACTTTAAGCATTAAAGTCACCTGAGGCTGAGCTTAGAGAAATAGCACTGAGTGCAGGAAGACAGCAAGAGACAGTAGGAGGTTTACTTAACTGGTGTTGAAGAAATGTGTGAGTTCTGACTTAACTGCCTTTTGTTGCCAAAATGATTTTGGACAAAGTTTTTCTACCTATGTGGGCTATGGATTCTCTGTCAAACTTATTCAGTTGTCCTGAAGTAATTTCCAGGGCTCCTTCCAATTCAAACATTCTATGATATGGTGACCCATGGATCAACTCCCATCCAGATGAGATCTTGGAGATTTAAATCAGTGTAGTACCCCTCTTGGGTCTCCAGAAGTCAGAAATGTTCTAGAACAGACCCAGGATTTTCCTCTGCCAAAGACTATTTGTGCTGTAATAGAGGGCTGAGACCTTGTGAGCTGGTTGTGGGAAGTCCCTTATCATGGCCTCACTTCTGAAACTTCATCAACTTTAGAAAGGGGTCTTCCTAATAAGGAATGACTTGATACCTGTCCAGACCTCAAGCATCCTGGTTGATGCTGCCATCAAGATGACTCAATATAGTCATCCTATAGGCTCCATCTCTACTGACAAGGGAAGTATTTAACAGAGAATCTATCCTACCTTTTTTCCTCAGTGTACCTTCTTATCAGAATAAATGCCATCAGGGTTTCCTTATCAGAATAGGGTATTGGAAATCTTACAGGATTATAGGGAGAGGTAGTCATAAAAGGAACCTATCATTTATATAAATCATTTTAAATGAAATTAATTTTAAGAGAAATTGAGCTTTAAGGATCAAACTCCTAAGTTTAATTTGAAGAATCTAGGATGGTCCTGTACCTGGGTAATTCTACCATGAGAACATGAGGTCAAATGTTTCTTGATCAATTTTTTTAAAGATGGAAAATAAAAAGTACCTTAAAATTTAGTACTTACTCTGCCAGCATGTTACACAGTAGAAATGGATTGGAACATGGAAGTAGTATAGGAGAAATGGTTGTGGGTTTGTCATGGATTGAATTGCATCTCCCCAAAATATGTGTCAGCTTGTTTAGGCCATGGTTCCCAGTACTATGTGGTTGTTCTCCATTTTGTGATTTCCCTATTTGTTATAAATCATAATCTCTGCCTGTGGCTTAAGTGGATTTCAGTGGGCTGTTAATACCCTTGCTCAGGGCACATCCTTGATCCAGCATAAAGGGAGTTTTCTTGGGGTGTGGCCAGCACTGCCTTTTATCTTACAAGGGATAACAAAAGGAAAGCAAGCAGAAGAACCCCACTGAGGTTGGCAGTAATCCAAAAAACACAAAACAACAAATGCTGGAGAGGCTGTGGAGAGATTGAAACTCTTCTAGATTGCTGATAGGAATGCAAAATGGTACAACCTCTTTGGCAAGTTGGCTCTTTCTTTAAAAGCTAGGAATAGAGATACCATATGATCCAGCAATCCCACTGCTTGGAATATATCCTACAGAAATAAAGGCAGTCATATGAACAGATACATGCACACAAATGTTTACTGCAGCACTGTCCACAATAGCAAAAAGATGGAATCAACTTAGGTGTCCATCAACAGATGAATGGACAAACAAACTATGGTACATATACTCAATGGAACACTGTGCAGTGATACAGAACAATGCTGATTTTAGGCAGCGTCTCATAGTCTGAGTTCAACTAGAAGACATTATGCTGAGTGAAACCAGTCAGCTGCAGAAGGACAAGTATTATATGAGAACTTGGCTATACAGATTTAAAAATGGAGAAGAGACTCTTTGGCTACAAGTGTAGTTAGGGAAGAAGGGAGAGGGTTGGTCATAGGTTAGATAGTTGATTGGAGTTTGGTTAGGTGAAAGGAATGACAGCACAGATCAGTATAACTGGACGACACCATTAACTGAAAGGTTTGCTAAACCTAATAAATCAAAGAATAGAGTAGCAGTGATGGGAGTCTGGGGACCATATTTCAAAGGGACTCAGAGGTCAGTTGGCACAATTACTCTTTTGCTAACAGGGTCTTCTGCACCCCGTATTGGTGGGTTGTCTCTGGAGTCTTAAAAGCTAGCAAGCTGCCATCTGAGGTACACCAAATGGCCCCAGCCCATCTGGAACAAATGAGGACCAAGAACATCAAAGACACAAGGAAAAATGAGCCCAGGAGACAGAAGGGCCCATATAAATGGGAGATTGGATCAACATGAGACCAGAAGAACCAGATAGTGCCCAGCCACCACCAAAGGTAGCTGTGATGGGAGACATAATGTAGAGTCCCAGAGGCAACATGAAAAAAAGAGGTGTGCAGTTTGAGAACTCTACCAAAAGACCAGAATTGATGGTCCAACAGCCTGGAGGGTCCCCTGGGAACATGGCCTCTAGACTTGCTGCTGGTCTAGACCTGAGACCAATACTGAGGTCAACTCTTCAGACAAGAATTGACCAGTCTAGATGACACAGGGTGAGAATATGGTGTGGTTTTATGCATTTATAGGAGACTGTCCCAGTGGTTTCTTCCTAGATGGGATAGAGAGGGTGGAGAAGAGGGGAAAGGTGCTGCTTAAGAGGATACTAGAAGTATAGAGTGAAAATGAGGAATGTGCTGTCACTAGGCAAGGAGAACAGATGGAGCTGCAGATAGGTGGGCATGCAGTATTGATTTGATTGTATACTTTCACTTAATTGCAATAAAATTTTTTTCAAAAAGCCAAGTTAAATAAAAATGGGAAAACAATTTGAATAGACATTTCCCCAAGAAGATATACAAATGGCCAAAAAGCCCATGGAAAGATGGAAATACATTTAGTCACTAAAAACAACAAACCAAGCCCATTGCCCTCAAGTCAATTCCATAGGGAAATAGAAATCAAAACCACAGTATCATGCCATTTGACACTGTGTAATGGCCATAAAGCAAGTATAGGTGAGGTTATGGAGAAATTAGAAACCTCATACATTACTGATGGGATTGTAAAATAGTTAGCTGCTATGGAAAACAGTTTGACCATTCCACCGTAAGTTAAAAATAGAATTACCATATAACTCAGCAATTCTATTTTCAGGCATTAAACCAAAAGAATAGAAAACAGGTGTTCAAACAAAATCTTGTACACTTTATGGAAGTACAATCACAACAGCCAGAAGTGGAAATACCCAAAATGTCCCTCAACTGATGAATGAATAAGAAAAGGCAGTGTATCCATACAAGGAGATATCATTTAGCCATGTAAGAAATGAAGTACTGAAACATGCTACAAAATGGAAACAATATGCTAAGTGAAAGAGGCCAGACAGAAACTGGCACATACTACACGATTTCAGGTAGCTGAGTACCCAGAATAGGCAAATGTATCGAGACAGAAAGCAGATCAGTAGTTGCCAGAGTCAAGAAGTGGGGAAGAATGGGAATAGCTGTTTAATGGATACATGATTTCTAGTCAGGGTGATAAAGAATTTCTGGAATACATAAGTAGTAGTGATGTTTGCACAGCATTATGTACATACTTAATGTCACTAAATTGTACACTCTGAAGTAGTAAATTTTGTATTGTATTAATTCTAAAAACAACCCAAACCCACTGCTGTCAAGTGAACCCTGTAGGACAGACCAGAATTGCCCCATAGTTTCCAAGGTACATCTGGTAGATTTGAACTGCTGATCTTTTGGTTAACAACCATAGAACTTAACCACTAAACCATCAGGTTTTCCCACACACACAAAGTTCCCAAATTATATAATACTTACAGAAACCCTGGTAATGAAATACCTTTGACAAAGAGAGAAGCTCATATTTGCTGAATGAGTCAATGCATTTCACACAAAGCCACTGGGATTGGGGAAAGCTTCTAGGACAGAAAATGTACAGGAATATGAGACCTGTGTTTTGGTTTAGACTCTGTTATTATTTAAGAGCAACAAGTCTTGTACTTTTTCTGGGTCTCACGAGGGAGATATGGACCTGTTTCTAGGTACAGGAGGATCTCAGTTGTGTGTGGGAACTTTTCAGGTCTCACATGCCTTCCTTCATCCTGTAGAATATTTCAAGTAGAATATTCTACTAGCTGGCAAAGAAGTAGTAGACATGGCATAAAATAAAGGGGGCAAAGGTACAGCCTTTTCTTATTTAAGAGTCCTAGAGCTGATTCTGCTGGCTTCACACTCCTGAGAACTACAGGCAGTGGACTCATTCCTTTCTTTGTAATGATGCACCAATGAGTATTTATTACAAAGACTCAATACTGTGTGCAGCACACTCCTGAGAGACCCAGAGCTTTGGGATTTATGGAGTGAGTGTTCTGAAGGGAGGAAATACCACTGAAGAGTTAATTATTGAATTGTCGTTGTGGAGAGTGCCTGAAAGAGGTAAAGGATGCTGGGAGAGAGTATTGCAGGCACACAGAAGGCTGTTCTGAAGCAGCAGTGCTCGCATCGTGATCTGAAGGGTGACTTGTGATTAACCAGGAAAGCCAGGAAAGGTGCAGAGAATGTTTGCTCCTGGTTAGGGGGAGATGAAGGGGAGGAAAAGAAATGTTGGCTTGAAGAGGAGATGGTGAAGGGAAAGCCTCTGTCTGTGATGTAAACTGAGTTGTGGCTCACATCCTTGAATGATAGGGCCGAGAAAAGTAATCCTTGGGAGACCACAGATGGAAACTTCTGCCTGCAGACACTGCTTTTGTGTCCCCACGAAAACCACACCTGAGCTCTGAGGTACATAACAAGCAATAACTAAAGAGCATCTCTCGAACTGAAAATGCTCCCCAGAGTGGGCTGTGGCCTGAAGCCACCAAACTGCAGTGCTCCTTTCACGTCTGCACAGAAGTAAATTGGCGTGGGGATGACAGAGCAGGTGGTTCTGGCGTATGACACCCAGGACGCTGTATGAACTTTTAGAGGCTCTTTCTTCTTTGACTGTTTTCTTCCCTCCAAACCAATGAATCTAAACTTTGAGGACCGTGGAACTTCCAGACATTTGCTGTAGCCCTCAGAACTGTTTCGCTGTGCAGGTCTTGTGTACATATTCTGTGGGTGTACTAGGTTGTGAAACTGGGCTCACTTTTGCAGCAGAGGCCTGAGTTGCCATACTTTGATGGAACTCCTATCTGCAGGTCACAATCTCTGCTTTGTGTCGATGTGGCTGGGAGGCCCAGAACAGAGCATCTGGGGCATGCATGGGTTCTGACAGGCCTGTCCGAGGTGTGGCAGTGGCAAGATAAGAAGGAACAGTGACCATGATGGTAGGCACAATGGAAGCCTGAATCCCAGGCTGTCCCAGGCATGAGCCAAAGTCCCCCGATCCCATTAAGGGAAGAGATTATCAGTAAGTGCCTTTGTAGTATTCCATCTGTTTAGAACCCCACCAAGCTATTCCCCACTCACAGGAAGGAGGGTCATCTATTTTTGTCTCTGTTCTTTCTGTAACCATGAATCTATCCTATCAGACTTAAATTTTTTTTTTCTTTCAGGAGAGTAGAACTGGAGAAAGCAACAGCTGTGTTGAAGAAATAATTCGGGTAAGGAGTCTCTTTTTAACTTACCACCTTGTTGGGGGTATCTGTTTCAATGTGAATACATTAGAAGCCTGAACCATTGTTTGTTGCTTGGTGTTTACCTTGTCTGAGGGTAATCACATAAGTTGCCTAAATGACACTTTCACAAAATATGCTTTTTTAGAAATCTTAGAGACAGCCAGTTGAGCCACAGCCCATGCTGGGGTCTTGGCACAGGCTGAGGTGACTCAGTATTAAAGCGATCAATTGAAGGCAGAGAGCAGAATCTGGATGAAAAATATGGCAGAGTGTTCACATTTGGATGCTCCCATTCATCACACTCGTATTTAAAAGCATCCTTTAATGATCTGTACTTCGTGAGTCAGACAGGGGTTGCCTTGTTATTTTTCTCCTAAACTTAATTCGAATCAGAAGCACTCTGGCAAGGAGAGAATGTTCTGTGTCTGAAAATTTATTTCTGTGTTGCTTTGCATATTATTATTTTCCCTATCACTGTCTGTACTGCCTGCCCTTTGATCACTGACATCTCTTACCTGGATTCCCTCCGTGAACTAACCTCACACCCAGATTGACTCAGGAGGGGCCATTCTGCCCTATTTCCTGAGTATTCAACTTATAATCGGCGTGTCATTTTTAACCCATATTTCTTCTTCGCTCATATTTTTTTTAGTAATTTACATTTCTCAGAAAGTCGATATTGCACTGGGCAGAATACCAAAACAAATTCTACCAGATGGTATGGCAATTCCTCCTAACGATATTTTTTTTAAAAACTTTATTTTAATATGTTCCTAACTTTTGAACACTCCATATACTTTTTCTTGACTTGCTAGTGAATTACAGTGGTATAATTATTTGGTTTAAAATTTTACATTAACAATCAAGCTTTTTTCAAAGGCAGTATCTTTATTTTTTTCCCCTGGAAACTATTATTAAATATATCTTTTAACTTTCAATTTGGCTGTAATAGCTAATTGAAGTTTGATTTATTAAATCCATAATGATTTTTTATTTCCAGCAGAGATTTATATAGAAACAATTGTGAAAAACAGGTGGCTTCATTTCTGGATTTAAGTTCAAAAACCAACCAAATTTGTGGCTGTTGAGTTGGGTCCAACTCATAGCAACCCTAGAAGTCAGAGTGGAACTGCTCCATAAATTTTCCAAGGAGTGCCTGGTGGATTTGAACTGCTGACCTTTCGGTTAGCAGACATAGCACTTAACTCACTATACCACCAGGGTATCCACATTTAAGTACATGTTAAGTAAATACAGACTGTGTTTTACATGTTTATCATCTCTGAAGTTTTGCTTTAGATTAAACTGATAGTGGTAAAATGCTGATATAATCTTTTCTTCTCTCAACATTCTTTTATGTTAGGGCTCCACATATTCCATTTGAAGACATCTTTCTTTGATCCCTAATGATGTTTCTGTCTGAAGAATGACAATACTAGAACACATCAAACCCCTTTCTGATTTTGATATTTACAAAACTCCTGCTCTGTCTTTTCCTTCCATGGCCCTTCTAAGGATGTGGAAGGAATCTGTCATTTGTCTTTTCTTTTCCATTCCCCAAGCATAGCTTGAAGTTTGAATAAGGAGTTGAATAATAGCCACACACAGTCAGAGTTATTTAAGTGAAGTGAAGTGAAATTCAATTAAAATAAAAACCACATGCTTCAGTCAAGAATTTACAGCTTTATTTATTTACATGTTTATTTCTTTCCAAAAAAAAGTTCTGGAGAAGGACATCCAGAATGCAGTGTGAACTTGTAGAGACTGTGTCCTCTGTTTTCTTCTCACCAAGCCAGTGAATCCAGGCCTTGAGGACTGTGGAACTACTAGGCTTCTACTCACCAGATCACAACAGTTTGCTTTTTAGGCTCAGACTCCTCAGCACACTCAGGCCTGCCCACAATTCTGACTCCTAATAACCCAACAACAGTAGCAACAATGACAATAACCTTGCACCATGGATGCTTCCACTGTCTATAAACAACCTACCTCAAATTAAAACTTAATCCATTCCTGTCCAAAGAGTTGATCTCCATGTGTGCGCTTTATGGTTTCACGCATCTGTAGGATGTCATCCTGCTGACCTCTTACTGGAGGTGGGGGAGAGGGTGGAGAGGAGGGGATAGGAGACTGTTAGGAGGATATGACATGTATAGAATGGAGAGGAGGAGTGTGCTGTCACCAGGCAGGGAGAGCAGAGAGAGCTGCACATAGGCGAGCATGCAAATTTATACGGGATTGTACATTTTCACTCACAGTAAAAATAAAAAATTAATAAAAATTAATAAAAATAAAAATGTGCACTGACAAATGACACTGAGAAGGAAGAGCAAGGGAAGCTGAGGGAAAATCATGAAAGTGAAAGGTCCTAGAATGAAAGAAAAGAGAATCTCAGGGTCAACAATTTTGCATGTTTCGGAGAGGACAAGAAAGATGACAATGAAAACCACCCAATGGCTTTGGAACACAAAAATAGTAGGTGAACTTAGTAAGTGTTGTTTCTGTTGGGTGCAAGGGTAGAAGCAGAACCCAGAAAAGAGAGCAAGTCAGTGAGCTTAGAGACCTCTTATAAACAAAGGCTTGAGTTTCCATGAAGTTTCCTTTTTATTGCAAGAAATTCTACATATAATAGTCTGTAAACAAACCTGCTGCAGTCGAGTTCATTCCAATTCCTAGTGACTGTATAGGACAGAGTAGAACTGCCCTATAATATTTTCAAGGTTATAAATCTTTACAGAAACAGACTGCTACATCTTTCTCCTGAGGAGCAACTATTGAGTTTAAACTACTAACCTTTGGGTGAGCAGCCACATGCCTTAGCCATTATGTCACCAGGGCCCCCTCTCCATGCAATACCAACTACAAAATAATGAAAAGTAGACAGTTACTATGTGTGAGGAACTATGTAAATTTCCTTGCATGTGTTTTGGAAATCCTGGTGGTATAGTGGTTAAGTGCTACATCTGCAAACCAAAAGATCAGCAGTTTAAATCTTGCAGGTGCTCCTTGGAAACTCTATGGAGTGGTTCTGCTCCATTGTGTACGGTTGCTATGAGTCAGAATTGCCTCGGCGGCAGTGGGTTTGCTTTGGGTTTGCATGTATTTTTACTTGTTGAAGCTTCATGGTTGCCCCACGAAGTAGGCACTCCTGTCATCTGCATGTCACAAGTGAAGAAACTGAGGCACAAAGACATTGAATCCAGTTTGTCCAAGGTCATGGGTAGTGTTAAAGCTGGGAACTTGGCCATCTGGCAGCAGAGCCCTCTGTCATCATCACGAGGCAGTATTATTAAATGAAGAAGTTCCCCTGGCTCATTAATGGAACCACTCAGGCATTTTGCTGGGAAAGGGAGGTTTCCTGTTTCCACGTGTTTGTGATTTGGAAGTGCCTGATCACGCATTTAGGCCCAGGAACTCATAGAGCTTTTATGTCCTCTGTTATTCAGCCTCATCCTTACCTTCTTTTTCTCTCCTCTCCTTTTTTGCTGAGCTGACAGCTTTCAAGTCATTTGAATATTGCACTATATTCTAAAGTGTAATTATTTTTTTATTCTGACTTAGAGAATTTTAATCTTGGGACCTAATAAATCTGTGTGCTATTGCAAAATTCACTTAACCAAGGGAGAAATTATAACTGAGTTCTTTGAAGATGGGCGATAAGAGCTGGAAGCCCTCGTGGCCGACATATGTTTGCAACAGACAGTTTTGTAAGTTAGCCTATATTTCATCCTTAAAGGTTCCCTGGTTGTAATACTTCTATGCTTTTTGTGGCATTATCCATTAACGTAAAATGGCATTAACATTTGTTCAGCAAATAAAATCTGGTTACCATTTAATGGGATTGTGCAGGGCTGCAATCTAAGATGCACAAGTTTTATGCAAGACAGCTTCAGATGTCATTGGTTGTTGAGGGTTGCTACTCAGAACATAGTCAGCCTTTGTAATAAGAGACCAGTGTTAGGGATTCTGGTCTGAATTTAAGGGATGAACTTAAAGACTGTTTGTCAGTGCAGCATCTAAGCAGATTACCATCATGGCTTTCATCTTACCTCATTAATTTAATTCCAATTTCCTCTGAAATATTTACAGTGAATATTTACATAGAATCATGTTTCTGTTTACGTGAAGGGGATGAGTGGTATTTGTTTGAGTTCTGGAGACCCAAACCATTTCCTAACATTATAATTGAGCATACTTCTGATTGATGAAAGGAACTCCCTTTGTCTTAGTTTTCCTGAAATTAAGTAGCCTCTTAGAACTTCCAGATGTGGTTCTGGGAGATTCATTAGGAAGAAGGGAGCTGCGAGTGTGGTCAGATAAAGTGTGTTTCGTTATGGCTCCCTTGAGTGTTCAGATGGTGGGACCAGAGAACCTGTGCTTCATTGTATACGAGCTCCTTAGCCCAAATGAAAATAGTTACTCCACATCCACTGAGTCGTTTGCGGAGCTGGACTTAGATGTCCTGTACTTCAGACCAGCCAGGCTTCTTCAACTCATGCAGTTTCTGGTATAAATTATTGCATTTGCTTTTATCAGCCAAATTTTACTAATGACAAAAATTAAGCCACTCCAGCTATAAACATAGAAGAGCCCCATACCTTTACTCATTGATAAAATGAGATCAAAGCCAAAGGAAACCTGGCATAGGCCTGGAGAAATTCACCAAGCCATGCCTACAATGCTTATGTGCATCCAAAATAAATTCATTTTACTAAGCAATGTTCTGCTTAGTTTTTTTTTTTTCTGTTAGCCTGTGGCCATCTGGATAGATAGAGACAGACATAACACATTTTAGGTATTATTTTGCATTATATGGAGACCTGGTATCACAGTAGTTAAAGCAGTTAACTGCTAATTAAAAGGTGGGCAGTTCAAAGCCACCAGCCAACCCACAGGAGAAAGATGTGGCATTGTGCTACCATGGTGCTTAACAGTCTTGGAAACCTTATGGAGTCCCTGTGAACTGACTGTACATCAGTAGATATAATTTGATTTTTTGCATCTCTGTGTAGATGCATTTTTAACAGAAGCTGTTAGTTCTTCTGCATGAAACCAAAAGCCTTGCCCACGCGGCTCCACTTCTGCCCCAGGAGTGCCTGTGAGGTGAAACCTACAGCCTGCTCTGACATTTCAGGGGTGTGGGCCTAGAAATCTTTGTGGTGACTCTCTAGGTGTTCAGTTTCTAACAGAGGTGTGCAAGAGCCCTACTGTAACTCAGAGTCTGTCCTAGACCCAGAATGGGATGATGATGAAAGTGATGCTGCAGATCTGTTGTAAATGGCTTTGCCTTTATACTCTTCCCTGTCTCCTGACACCATCAGAAATCACAAAGGCATTTACAGAACTGTGAGGATGGAAGGTCAAGGGAGTGTTAGCAGTCTGAGTATCTAAACCACTGTGATATTTTCTGCCATAACGGTAAAGGATGAGTTCTGATACCTAAGTCACGTGTCCACCAGTACTTTGCTGTGAAGGTGCTGGCGGGAAGAAAAGACCCATACACAGTGCCACTGAGTCCATTCCAACTCTTAGAGACCTGATAGCACAAAGTGAAATGACCCCGTGGGGTTTCCAAGGAGCTGCTGGTGGATTCATACTGCTGACCATTTGGGTCAGCAGCCAAGCTATTAAGCACTACACCACCAGGACTATAGGAGACGGGAAGAAGTACACAAATAGAGTGTTAATAAAAGTTAACTGTCACTGGATGCCATGCATGCAGATGGTGTTACATGCCTCCAGCTGCAACTTTTCTGGCAATGACGAGGAGAGGTTTACAGTAAGTGTGTCCACCAGGCAGATGGCATGATGGACTGGGTTTCTGGTCATGCCAAGAAAGCCATTTCACGCTTGCCCGTGAAGATACTTGGAAAACTTGAGCACTGTGTTAGAGGTTGAAGACATTAAAGTACTTGAATTTTAATCTTTTCTTTTGTTCTGACTTTTTGAGGTCCACCAACAGAACAGAGAAATGATATGACTGAAAATAATTCAAAGAGGCAGACTTACCCAATGCCTTAGACACCCGCCAGGCATGCAGGAGGGACTCAGCAGGTGGTTATGGAATAAGTGAGTTACAGGAAGAATGGAGAGGAGAGAATATAGATGTGCTCCTTCCCACACCATGACTTCCTTAAAAGGTGCTTTGCAGAGTCTAACCTGCAACGCAAGACAAGAAGAAGGGTTCAAGACAAGGTTGCTGGCACTGTAGGTGGGGGGAAGGGGTGTCCACTGGGCTACAGGTTGTCAGCTGTAATCCGTTCATTCCAGCTTTTCTTTCATTCTTCTGGTATGTTTGGCTCTCTATTTTCGGAAAAATAAGGGCTTAAGTTAGAATCATGTAGAGCACAAATTCTTATCTTTGTCAGTGAATAAGGTTCACCCTGGCAGTTTTTCCTTTCTTTTTGTCCAACTTGACAGCACTTGGCTTGGCTGTATAGATTTGAATTATTAATATAGGCAATACTATAGCATTTAGTAATACTTTCAAAAGTATAAATTCACCAAGGACTTACTTATTTTTAATCTGGATTTCACTGTAGTGCTGTTGGCCAACAGTGAAATGCTAGTATTTAGCATTGGTCAACCAACTTGCTTTATGTCCCTGTCTAAATTTATTGAACAGAATCTTTACTTTTTCTGTACTTAATTATACTATAAGCATATATATTCATCAGACTTCGAAGAGCTTACTAAAGATGAGAATTGAAAATTAGTTATGGAATTAACTATGTTTTAAGTCATTTGATAAAGAATTTTTGGAGTGCTTCTTGAGAAGCAGAGCCCTGGTAACACAGAGGTTAAGAGCTCAGCTGCTAACCAAAAGGTCAGCAGTTTGAATCCACCAGCTGCTCCCTACAAACTCTATGGGGCAATTCCGCTCTGTCCTATAGTGTTTCTCGCTATGAGTAGGAATTGACCATGATGATTTCGTTTTTTGTTTTTTTGAATTAAGAAGCATATAGAAAACTCACTGCCTTCAAGTCAGTTCCAACTTATAGCAGCCCTATAAGACAGGGTATAACTTCCCCCAGAGAATTTCCAAGGAGCACCTGGCAGATTTGAACGGCCAACTTTTTGCTTAGCAGGCATAGCACTTAACCAGTATGCCACCAGGGTTTCCAGGAAGCATACAGACATTAAAATACTTGTTGAAGAGATATTACTACTTAAAATCTGAAGACAAATAACATTCTACTCCACTTCTTAATACTCAAAAACTTCTACAACAATTAAATTGGAAGAAAAAGAATAGTCTGGGTAAAAAAATGAAGATCATTTAAAAAAACAAAAACCCTGCTTTGTTTCCTGAGTTTCATACTTACATACTTACATATCTAAGTGTCCAGAATGCCTCCGCTTGGAAGTCTCGCTGGCTTCCTAATCTCATCTGACACCGCCATCTGCTTTTCCCTCCACTGGGAGTTCCTGTCATTCCCTGGAGTGGCCAGGCTTTTGAGTTCTTCTCTCTTACACTCCCGGAGTCCAACTCCTTACCAAACCTATCAGCTCTGTCTCCTGAATCTCTCCCTAACTGACCCACTTCTCTCCATCCACATGCGGCTGCCCTCTTGACCACACCATCATTTCCCTCCCACATGACGTTAGAGAACCCCTTGCTGCGCCCCCACCTCCAGCCTGCCCTTGCAGTGCAGGCAGAATCAGCTTTCCAAAGCATGACTGTGCTTCCCACGTTTCACTGGCGGCCCTAATGCTCACGATAGAGCCACATTTCCAGATCAGACTTTCAGAGCCTTTGACTCTCCAGCCTTGCTGACTGCTTCGTTTTCTTCTTTTTGTGCTGTCACCTGACAGTCTGTACTCCAGTTCTACAAAGTGATCCCTCCACTTTTTCCCAGGTTTCTGGGCTTAAATCCTGTTTGTTCTTCCCCTAGCCCCGCAACATGCTTACCCCTGACCACAAATTCAGCTGACAGACTCCTGCTGATCTTCCGAGGCTCACTGAGACATCACTTCCTCCAGGAAGGCTTCCTGATTCCCAGAGTCTGAGTTAAATTCTCGTCTGTGTTCCCCAGGCACCCTTTACTGTTAATACAGCGTTCAGTACACTGAGTCATAATAGTCACTTCTCACATGAGGCTGTTACTGTTTCTCTCCAGGGGCTAGCATAATTAATTGAACTTACATTAGCACATAACAGAGGGTCAAGTAATACTGACCCTAAATTGAAAGAAACAAAACCGTTGTGCTGGGGTCAATTCTGACTCATAGGGACCCTACAGGACAGAGTGGAACTGCCCCGTGGGGTTTCCAAGGCTGTAATCTTCAAGGGGAAACCTGGAGGGTGTAGTGGATAAGTTCTACATCTCCTGACCAAAAGATCTTCAGTTCAGATCTGCCATGGACTCCTTGGAAACTCTATAGAGCAGTTCTGCTCTGTTTTATAGGGTTGTTATGAGTTGAAATTGAGCCAGTGACAGTGGGAACCCTTAAGGAAGCAGACTGCCACATCTTTATCCTGAATAGGGGCTGAGGGGTGTGAACCACCAACCTTTTGGTTAGCAGCTAGGTGCTTAAATGCTAAATAATAAATGAGTAAAGATTATTGAATGAATGACTTTGGTCTTTTGCACTTGTTCTCCACTTGCCTGTCCTTACAGTCCTTTAAAAAAAAAAAGTTAAAGACAACCTAGAAGACAGAGAGACCCACATGAGTGGGTGCCTACATCAACTTGGGACCGGAAGAACCAGATGGTGCCCGGCCACCACCAGTGATAGCCACGATGGAGCTCACTAGGTTGAGTCTCACTGGCAACACAAGAATAAAAAGGGGTGCATCCTGACATCTCCACTAAAAGACCTCAATTGATGGTCCAGCGGTTTCGGGGTTCCCCTGAGAGCATGGCCCCCAGCCCTGATGCTGCCCTTACCCATAAATTATAACAAAGGTCCACTCTTTGGACAGGAATCGATTGGACTTGGCAATGCAGAGTGACCATATATTGGTTGCACTTTATGGTTCTATACATCTATAGGATATCATCCTGCTGACCTCTGGCTGGAGGAAGGAGAGTGGGTGGAGAGGAGCAGAAAGGAGGCTGTTGGGAGGATGAGACATGTATGGAGCAGAGAGGAATAGTGTGCTGTCACCGGACAGAGAGAGCAGTGGAAGCTGCATATATGTGGGCATGTCAATTTATACGGGAATGTACATTTTCACTCAGTCATGTTAAATGAAAAAGAAAAATATAATAATAATAATTAAAAAAAAAAAGTTAAAGTACTGTTCCCCTAGCACATCAGCAGTCCAGGTACTGCTCAGACTGTTGTGTTCCCTTAAGACATTTATACACATTCCTCAGCACTAATGGATCCAACTCGACAGCACTTGGCTGGCAACACAAATGCAAGAGAAAGAAACATTCAACTATCCGTGCTCACGGATCAAAAGTGAGGAGTCCAGTAGCTTCTCCGGGTCCACTTGAGAAAAGCTGATGGCTTCTGTGCCTGCCACTTGGGTTCTGATTATGTTTCACAAAACTGAGCTTTTCATTTTGATTGTTAATGAATGTAATGTACAAGTTGAAGAAATCAAGATAATAAGTTTTCAGGGGTAGTTAGGTTAATTACCACTTTGCTGCTTGTAGAATTGGGGGCTGGAAATCAAAGCTATTTCCACTGTTAATATGTCCTGTTTAGAACGGTTCTTGGAACAGCTAAAGTACATCTATCTGATGTGATCAACTCAAAACACGTATTTTGAAATTGTATTTATTATCAAGAAAACCACACATAATATGCTCTGTTGTTTTTTAAAACTGAGGGTTAAGAAATGATGCTAATTTGCTACAAATTACCATTGTACACACACAGGAAAATTTTAAAATATTTCTAAGTTAGAATGTGATAATTTGAGGATTGAAGAGCTATAAGCCTTGAAAAATTAGAACATCTGGAAGATAATTCAGTATTTTGAATTAGACATGACTACCTCTAGTTCTTACAGTGATTTAAATTATTTTAACAGAAAAAAAAAACCTAAATTTTTCTTTTGCCATTGCATCTATCTGTTGTCTTGTATGTTCTGTTAAATTAAATTTATAGGTATGCAAGCTCTGTGTTTTTATGCTTGTTGAATACTGTGAACTTTAGGCATTTAAAAAATATATAGGGAGAACTCAGACATTTTCCAGAGTTTCAGAACTTGCCCGCATTTTCACTTGCATTCCTCATGTGATGCCCTGGTGAACATTTGATTCTGATAATCACATATTTCATTTTAAAGTGCTCATGCCCCTTGATGTCTCTCATACCACATCCTCAGTTTAGTTCTTGTTTTTTGGTTATTTCTTCTTAGTTTCCTTTGTGGGTAGACTTCTGATCTGATTTTGAAAGCTACCCCCACAGCCTGTGGTTTCAGAACAAGCAGCCCCGGGCCAGGGTTCTGGGTGGCTGGTGGTGGTGGTGGTGATGACCCCCATGCAGAATAGGATAAAATAATGCTCAGTTTTGTGCTATCCTTATGATCAGTTCTGAATCAGACCCATGTGATCCACAGGATCTCCACTGCCTGATTTCTGGAAGTAGATCACCCGTCCTTACTTCCTAGTCTTAGTCTAGGAGCTCCATTGAAACCCGTCCAGCATCATAGGTTCAACATCCACTGGCCAATGGGTAGTGGCTGTATTTGAGATCCACTGGCAATGGAACCCAGCTCTCCCACATAAAAAACAAAAACAAAAACCAGTCTCATTGTCATCAAGTCCATTCCGACTCATAGCAACCCTGTAAGACAGAGCAGAGTTACCTCACAGGGCTTCCAAGGAGCCTCTGGTGGATTCAGACTGTGATTCTGCCAGCCTTTTGGTTAGCAGTCAACCACTTAACCCCTGTCCTGCGTAAGAGCAAGAATTCTCCCATGGAACCATCACTGCCTTATCAATGTTCCGGGGCTTCCCAGCATGGCTGTTTTTTGAATGTGAGCTTTGTATTTGTACATAGTCCTATCCCTGGGCCACGCGGGCCTCAGAAGTACTAGAGAAGTGGTCTATCTGTGCAGTACCCGAGCCCAGCAGCTTCGCTCTCTAGATACCATGTCTCTGCCAAGTATTATTTTCCTAAGTAGTTATAGTTCCTCCCAATAGACTGGGAAGTGTGGCCCTGTTCCTGTATCTCTGGATTTGGGGTTTGAAAATAGTTGTCATCTGCTAACATTAGCTGATTAATTTATTATGACTTTTTCCACCTCAAAGGATATGCTTGTATATTCAAATATATATCTTTCTCTCTCCTGGATTTCCTAGAAAATTCTAAAGGTCATACCCTATGGACAGTACATTGTTTATAATTACAACTTTGTTTTCATTTTAGTGTCTAGCCTTTTATTATTATTATTGTAACTCAAAACAGAGTCTTTTGGTTCTGTGGAATTGAGAATGTTAAGCATTTTATGTTCTACTTCTTATTTTTTAATTAGTATCTTACTGTGAATATTGATTTGTTTTCTAAAACCTGATTAAGAATCTTAAGATCAATATGCTGATTATTGATTTATGAAACATTAATGTAAAATACTCTGCCCAAGCTACTTATAAATATCTTTTTAAATAGTTTTAAATATGGGTTTATTTCTGTATGTAAAGTACATATTTTCTTTAACAAAAATAAATAAGGCATCCTGGGATTCTGTATTAATTAATTTAACATTTTTGAGACATTCATATCTGCATATTTACTTTCTGAATATTTTAGCTTTCCCTTAACTATCAATTCCTTGTGGCCTAATGGTATTTTTGATCCATTTACAAATATGTTTTTGAATTCCATTTAGCAATGTATAGCTGAGGGAGGTTAGGCTTTTAAAAGAGGAACCTTTAAGATTAGCTAAAAATGTTGGTTACAGCTTATAAAAAAGAAATGATCAATCCCTGAAACTTATCCAGGCTGTTTCTGTGGTAAGCAAGCTACAAATTTAAGATTTTGGTAAGGCGAAGACTGGGCTTCAGAAGGAAAACATTTGAAAATTGCTACAGGAAAAGGAAAGAAAGAAAACCCAGATAAGGTACAATTAAAAAGATGATATTGCAAAGAAAACCAGGATGTAACAGGTTCTCTGAAGACTGTAGGATTAAAAAATGCTTTCCTCCGGTCTGCAAAATTAGCATTTATCATCTTGACTTTCTAACGCTCCATTTTCTTGTTTCTTCACTGAAGCCTGTCACTATTCATATGCATACCCAACCCTGAACTCTGAAAAAAGGCAAGAAATGGAAACCAAGTCTTTTTTGGACTTTAGCTAGTTTTTGTTGTCTGAGCCAGAGAACCCACTGTGATATGAATAAAGGCCCAGGAGAAGATTCCTGGCCTGTGAAAGCAGTGCAGACGCAGGGTCATGATGGCTGGAGTCGGCTAGAAAGATCGTCGGCTGCCCTTGGATAGTTGAAATGATTAATCACTTCAGCACAAAAGAACACAAAAAGAGATTTGCTGAGAGTAAGCGGGGGCATGGAGTGCTAGCCCCAGGGGTGATGGGACTGTCTGTCTAATAACGTATTTTTAAAGTGTCTGCAACATCAAAAGCCAAACACTTGCAACTGGAGAAAAACGAAATGAAAAAGCAGCGAGCAAAATATTTGGTGGACTAGAACAAATGTTCAGGAAATCAGATCAGCAACACTTTTGACTTAAGCATTTTTTAAATATATCCCTCCACTCACACCCTCCCCATACCACCCATGCCTTAGCAATACTGGGAAAACTTGGGCTCTTAGGCAGGATGTGTAGTGGACCTTATCAACATTAAAATGGTAGGAAAACGCAAACCAAACTCATTGCTGTCAAGTCATTCCAACTCTTGCCGATCCTATACAACAGTAGAACTACCCCATGGAGTTTCCAAAGAGAGCCTAACCCACTGCTGTCTAGTTGGGTCCGACTCATAGTGACCCAAGAGGTCAGGGTAGAACTGCCCCATAGAGTTTCCAGGAAGCACCTGGCAGATTTGAACTGCCCACCTTTTGGTCAGCAGACATAGCACTTAACCCACTACACCACCAGGGTTTCCAGCCTGGTGGATTCAGATTTTAGTTAGCATCTGTAGCTCTCAACAACTATGCTGCCTGGGCACTGATGAAATGTACATTCCATGACAGCTTTTTTTAGTTTGGGTTGTAGGGATCTGAACTGCTTTCTTAGGCTATATAGCATGTGTGTAACAAGCCCTCTTAAACTATAGTAAACTATATGAATTAAAGCAACAAAAACAATAATAATGGTATCATTGATTAACACGTATTGATCATTTCTGTTCTCTTAACATCTATATGTCTTTCAACCTTCCCAAAAACTCTATGTGAAATCATCGCCATCCTGTAGAGAGCACTGCGATGTAGAGAGGTTAAGAGAAATATTAGGGTTTAAACTCTAAACACGATTTGTCTTGGGAGTTAGGAGTTAGGTGTTGCAAACTTTAGAGTAGAATTTCTTTAAACTTCATGCTGAGTGATTTTAAAAAATCTGAATATTTTCGTAACACAAGTTGCTTTTACTTAGCCAACTCTTTTTGTGGGGCCACAATCAGAATCTTGCGTTTGTACTACCTTTTTCTTGTAGCCTTAGGGATGTGTTGTGGCTCCACATGTTGTTTCAGTGATAAGAAGCTGCAAAGGGTTTGCATGGAATTGACTGAGGGCTGATGCGTGTTGTTGGTGATGTGAAGGGTGCATTGTGAGCACAGAAATACCCATGACAGTTGTCATACATTGGTTTGACGTACTGAGTAGTACATTCTTCAGATGTTGGGTTCTTTTTTTTATCAGCCTGTGTTATGGAAACCCTTGCCCATATTACTCTTGTAAAGGCAGCAACAGGGAGACAGTGGTGGTTCAAATGACACAATTCTCATCTTCCAAGCTAGAGACCCAGGTTCAGTTCTCAGCCACTGACCTCATCAGAGGCTTGTATGTTGTTATAATGCTGAACAGATTTCAGCAGAGCATCCAAATTGCGGTGGTCTAAGAAGAAGGACTTGTTAATCTGTTTCTGAAAGTCAGCCAGTGAAAACCTTGTAGATAACAATGGTCCAATCCCCAATCAACCCTGGGGATAGCTCAGGTCCAGGCAGAGCTTTATTCCATTGTGCATGGGGCCACCATGAGTTGGAGGCCAACTGGATGGTAACTAACAAAACGGTCAAAGTGGTCCTCCTCTTGATGAGGGGTTAGATAAAGATGGAAAGTTGAGACGCAAAAGAAGTTCCCATGTCCTTGAATGCACAAATGTGAGTATTTCTGGAGCTTGGGCTTCTGAACAAGACACAACTGTGTTCACCAATGCCTCTGCTGTTTACTTACTTGGTGGCACTGAACCAATATCAGTTTCAAGACAGTACTTTTTTGCAAGGAAAAGCACTATTGTTCTCACTGCTTATTCTATTGGTTGTAACATCTATTGCTAGATATATTTGTGAATACAAACATGTCAGTGAGTCAACATGTCTAATAAAATGTTTTCATTCATCAAATGCAGTTCTGGAGGTAAATGAATTTTGTAAGTCTGCAATTGAAATAAACATTCTATCTTGGAACTGATAACTGTGGGCTGCTATTATTCTTGTTTTTAAGAGAATCGAGTATTTTCAAATTCATTAGAGATGAAGTTAACTTAAGGAAATCTCGATCTTCATAATCCCATGATAGAATATTTGTGAGGTTGTCTTTATTGGTAAGAAACAGTTGACTTGCCAAAGAATTCTTGGCTATTGGGAAGGATTAACCAAAGATTCATAGTGAATGCCCCTAATAAAATAAAATATAAACTAGATATTTGCTTACACACTATTTAGAACACTACATTAGTGAAAAAACAAAACTGTTAGAATTCATTTTGAGTTTGATTGACAGCAAGGTATAATGACAAAGCTTCCTTGGAATGAAAATGAAAGACAGTGGGACATTATAATTGACTTTACAAAAATACAGCTTTATGTACAACTGTTCAAGTACCTGCACTATGCAAAGTGGCTGTAAAGTACATAAATACAGACTACACACCCAAACATTTGTTTGATAGGTGGTGGATAGCTTTTTATCTCTTTAAGTACAGTTAAAGTGCCTATTTAAATTACTCTGCCTTCTAGTTGATTGTAAAACTGTGTTCATTTGTGTCAGAGCTTGCCTGTAAGCTGCTTTTTTAAGTATATGTTATACTAAGTATACCTAATTAGGAATCGGATAACCCCGGCGAAGTTATTTTTATATTATATATTCTAGCCTCCTGTGTTTCTAAAGATTCCTTCTGAGAGCTCACCAAGGATTAAAAATCATACATAGTTTCTAACTGATAGCAGGAATTTCACATTTGAAATTAACTATATAGATTGCTCAGAACAGCCATGTCACTTATTGAAAAGTGACGTAGACTCTCCTCATTAAATGTAAGTTCTTTCTATATAAAGATTTATCTGACTGAGAAGAGCAATATGAAGGTCAGTAATCTATATGAACTGGAAAGGACAATGAATTAAAATAGTCAAAGTCATCAAAAAAGTAGGTTCAGGAAACTCTGCAGCCTTCAAGTAGACTCTTAAGAGAAGGCATGGAAGGAAAATGGGTTGACTTTCGTTTACTTTGTGGGTAGTACTGTTTTTTTCCTTTCATATTGTATTTTTCCGTGACTTTGAGATTTAATTTCAATGAGGATGAGATTTCCTACATTTCTGTACATTTTTGTAGCGTACGGCTCATTGTCCCCATGAGTACTTAAGTGATTTATTTAAGATATGACCTCATGAAAACACTGTCTTATTTAATATTTAAAGGCATTTCATATACGTTCAACTGTGGGACATATTGTTAAATTGTGTTCAGTGCATTTCTCAGTTTAGAAATGAGTGACAGCTGGAATTTTGCATGTAGGAAATTTATGTCTTTATGGGAAATCACAGGCATCTAAAATTACAAACTTTGTTTTTACCTCTGACAGGAATTCATTCTTGACTGAATTAGGAGTTTATGATGATAGCTATGATAATTGGAAAATGAAGAATTGGACATACATATTCAGCATGATAAATAGTAAATTTTCTAACCAATTTTCTTCTCTGCCTGTGGTAAACCCAGGCTGGTAGTATAGCTCAAATGAGATGAAGGATTTCACACAACTTGATAAACTGCTGTTCAAAACAGCAACATTTCAGCTCAGAGATAGAGAAGGTAGAGAGCTGGGGAGAACATCGCTCTTATAGAGGAGAGAAAAAGGCAGACAAACAGCAAATTAATTACTTTTATTAAAACCATGAGAGAACTGAAGATAAAGCCGTCCATTTGTAGTATTTCTGATACAACACCACTGGATAACAAAAGCAGAACTTGGTACCAGGTAAATGGGATGCTGCTTTAGCAAATGCCTATAATTTGAAATTAGGTAATGGGTGGAGTTTGAAAAGGTTTTAAGATGCTTAATGGCAAAAGCCTAGAATTCTTGGACGAGACTATTGGTGGAATTAGGGACTTCAAAAACAATTCTGGTGAGAGTGCAAAAGAAAGTGAGGAGAGCTAAAGAGGAAGTCTCTATCATCTTAGAGAATACATGTGGTGTAAGTAACAGAATGTTATTAGAAATACAGATATTATTGCACTTCTGGTGATGTTTTAAAAGGAAGTGAACATTGATTGGACAATGGGGAAGGACAATTTCTCTATGTAGTGACAGAGAGCTTGTCTAAATTGTGTTCAAATGTTTGGTGAAAGGTAGAAATTGTAAGTGATGAGCTTGGATATCTGGCTTAGGATATTTCTGAGCAAGATCTTAAAGGGGCCATGTGGTTTCTCCTTGCTGCTTGTATTACGTGTGAAATGAAAGAGCGGGACTTAAAAATGAACTGTGGAAAATGAAAACAAACTTAAAATTTGGAAAATTCTCTTTTACAAATTACGGACACATGTCCTAGAATTTTCACCAAGGATTTAGCTAAACAATCTTTTGTTAAAGAGATTAAGCCTGTGACTGATAGATCTAACCCACTACCATGGCAGAAGACTGATCAGCTTAGGCTGAAAGGAACAGAGAAAGTACAAAGGGATAGAATGCTGTCTGCCTGTTGGAATTCTACTGACAGGGAACAGGCCAAAGGGCCTACATCTATTGTCCTCCAAGAAAAAGAAGGAACCATCCCTGGAGCAGCTCAGAGATCGGCAAAAGTGTTAGAAGCAGCACAGAGAGCAGGGCCTTAAATAAATTTTTGTTTGTTAAAACTACCCATTTATGATATTTCTGTTATAGCAGCACTAGATAACTAAGATGCTAGCATTCACATAATGGGAATCCTAGAAGGAGAAAAAAAGACAACACAAGAAATGACTACTGAGAATTTCCAAAATTAGTGCGGACATCAAACCACATATCCAAGAAGCTCGAAATTAGAGAATGCTGAGCTAGATAAATACCAGAGCACACACGCGTATCAAGGTATACCATGGTCCAACTGCTGAGAAACAAAGCAAAAATAATGAACTCAGCCAGAGAAAGAAGCCAAGAGGACGCTTTACCTGTGGAACAACAAGGATAAGAATTTTGCCAGAATTCTCATCAGAAACCAGCCAACCAAATGACAAGGGAGTGACATCTTTAGATCTTTAAAGTGTTGAAAGAAAAAAATAAAAACCAGCAAAAAACTGTCAACCCAGAATTTTATACTCAGCAAAAATATTCTTTAAAAGTGTAAGAGAAATACTTTCTTAAAAACCTGAAGAATTTGTTGCCATTAGTGCTAGTATACAAGAAAAGCTAAAGGAATTTTTTTATGCAGAAGGAATACAATATAGTCAGAAACTCATATCTACACAGAGAAAGTAAGAACATCAGAAAAGAGATAAATAAAGGTAAAACAGCAACAACAGCATATAGTAAGTGCTGAAGCCAGGAGGAGGCGTTATGCTGTAATAGGTACCATCTAGGATGTGAATGAAGCCTGGTTGTTGAGGAGCCTGGGCAAGTTCTGCTCAGGAATTTTCCAATCCAAGTTAACATCTTGAATAGAGCAAGGCTTTAGTTAAGTACAAATAGATATATATTTTTTTCTCTTTTAATTTCTTCAATCAAGATGCACTGATAATTGCTGATGACTGGGATGCAAAAGTTGGAAACAGAAGGAGGATCAGTAGTTGGAAAATATGGGTTAGTGACAGAAACAATGTCAGAGATCATATGATAGAATTTTGCAAGACTAATGAGTTATTCATTGCAGATAATTTTTCTCGACAAAATAAATTGTGACTATACACATGGATCTTGCTGAATAGAATATACAAGAATCAAATTGACTATATCTATGGGAAGAGACAAGGGAGAAGATCAATATCATCAGTCAGAACAAGGCCAGGAGCCAACTGAAGAACACAGTATCAAGTGCTCATATGCAAGTTCAAGTTGAAGAGAAAATTAAAACAAGAAAGAAATTAAAAGAAATTAAAACAAGTCCAGGAGATACAAAATATGACCTTGAGTATGTCCCACCTAAATTTAGAGACATCTCAAGAACAGATCTGACACATCAAACACTAATGACCAGAGACCTCATAGGTTATGGAAAGACATCAGAGATATCATACATGGAAGAAAGAGAAGATCTTTAAAAGACATGAAGGAAAGACCAAAGTGGATGTCTGAAGAGACTCTGAAACTTGTTCTTGAACAGCCAGCCAAGTAGCTAAGTGCCGTCGAGTCAAATCCAACTCATGGCGACCTTAGGGGCCAGAGTAGAACTGACCCCCAGAGTATTCGAGGAACACCTGGTGGATTTGAGCTGCCAACCTAAACAAGGAGCATCTAAAGCTAATAGAAGAGACGATGAAGAAAAACAACTGAACAGGAGATTTCAGAGGGCAGCTTGAGAAAGTGAAGTATTGTGATAAATTGTGTGAAGACTTGAAGTTAGAAAGCCAAAAGGGAAGTACACACTTGACATTTCTCAAGCTGAAAGAACTGAAAAACAAATTCCAGCCTTGAGTTGCAATATTAAAGGATTCTGTGGGCAAAATATTGAACAATGCAGGTAGCATCAAAAAAATGAAAGGAACATACAGAGTCACTGTACCAAAAAAATCTGGTTGAGGTTTACCCATTTCGAGAGGTAACATGTGATTTTAAAAAAATGTTATTGAAGAAAGTAGTCTCAGCTGCATTGAAGGCATTGGCAAAAACAAGTCTCTAGGAATTGACAGATCATCATTTGAAACTGAGGTGCCAAGAAATTGGACAGCAACTACCTGGCCAATTGACTGAAAGAGATCCATATTTATGCCCGTTGCAAAGAGAAGTGATCAAACAGAATGTGGGAATCATCACACTATATCATTAGTATCACATATAACTAAAATTTTACTGTTGATAATTCAAAGATATCATTGATGATGTCAGACGGATCTTGGGTGAAAGCAGAAACTATCAGAAAGATTTTTACTTGTATTTTATTAACTGTGCAAATGTATTCAACTGTGTGGATCATATCAAATTATGGATAGCATTGTGAAGAATGGAAATTCCAGAACACTTGATTGTGCTCATGAAGAATACTTAGACCAAAAGGCAGTCATTCCTACAGAACAAGGGGATCCTGTGTCATTTAAAATCAGGAAGGGTACATGTCAAGGTTGTATCCTTTCACCCTACTTAATCTATATGTTGAGCAAATAATCCTAGAAGGTGTACTATATGAATGAGAATGGAGCATCACAATTAAAGAACAAATCATTAACAGCCTGCGTTATGCAGATGACACAACTTTGCTTGTTGAAAGCAAAGGGGATGTGAAGTGCTTAGTGATAAATATCAGAGGCTACAGCCTTCATTATGAATTAACCTCAACACAGAGACAACAAAAATCGTCCCGTTTGAACCAGTAGGCAACATCATGATGAACAGAAAAGACTGACTTTGTCAAGGAATTCATTTCAGTTGCTTCTACAGTCAATGAGGACGGAAGTGGCAGTCAAATCAAAAGATGCATTGCATTTGGTAAATCTGGTGCAAAAGACCTTTAAAGTGTTAAAAAGCAAGTACGTCACTTTGAGGACTAAGCTGCACCTGACTCAAGCCATAGTGTTCTCGGTCACCTTATATGCATGTGAAAACTGGACAATGAATAAGGAAGACCAAAGAATTGATGCTTTCGGATTTCAGTGTTGCCAAAGTATATTAAATACACCCTGTACTGCAAAAAGTACAAACATACATCTCGGCAGAAGTAGAGCCAGAATGCTCCCTAAAAGTAAGGATGGTGAGATTCCATCTCATGTACCTTGGACATGTTATCTGGAGGGAGTAGCCTCTGGAAAAGGACATAATGCTGGGTAGAGTATAACTGAAAGAGAGGAAGACCCTCAAGAAGATGAAGTGACACAGTGACAAATAGTAGGCTTCAACATTGCAATGATTGTGAGGATGGCGTTGGGTCTCCATAAGTAGGTACCAACTTGACGGCACCTAACAATAACAGTAAGTTCCTTGTGTTCTCAGGCTTTTTAATTCTTTTATGTTTTCTCTTAGCCTTTTTAATTTTTACAATTAATTTGATCTCAGATAGGGTACACAGACCTCAATGAAGTAAGAGCCAGCATCTGCACGAAAATGCTAGTACCCAGGCCTTGTTGAATATTCTAAGTCAGAATCTGGCTGTATAACTCCAGTTGGCTCAGTCAAAAGACAAAAATTAACTCTCACATACTGTATTGGTCTCACCTCTTCAGGAGCAAAGGAGAATAAATAAGGCTAAAGATACAAGCAAAAAATTAATCCAAAGGCCTAATGGACCACATATACAAGGCCTTCTCTAGACCGAGTGCAGAAAAACTAGATAATACCCAGCTACCACTGCTGACTCACTGACTACTCAAACAGTCCTGAACAGAGCTGGAGAAAAGTATAACAAAATTCTAACTCAAAAAGAAAGACTAGACTTACTGACCTGACAGAGACTAGACAAACAACCTGAGAGTATGACCCCCAGACACCGTTTCAGCTCAGTAATGAATCCACTTCTAAGGTTCACCCTTCAACCAAAGATTGGGCACCCCATAAAACTGAGACTAAAGGGGTGCACAAGCCCAAAGACAAGGATTAGAAGGCAAGAGGGGACAGAAAAACTGGTATTAGGGAACCCAACATTGAGAAGGGAGAGTGTTGACATGTGGCATTGCTAATCAATGTCATAAAACGTGTATGTACTCTTTAAGGATAAACTATCTTGTTCTGTAAACCTTCAACTAAATTACAATTTAGAAAAGAACTGATGAAACTATCAATACAGGAATTTAAGAAAAAACCTTTATTAAGAGTTAACTCACTTTTAATTTAGTAAGTCCTTTTATTGTTTCCCAGTACTACTTGAAGATAGATCATATTTTTATTTTTAAAAGCTTGTTTTAGCTTTGACTGATGCTAGTAACAACATTCTACTACATAAGTGGTATTTTTGTTTGAAATGAGGAACTCACTGTGCCACTGAGCCATAGTTGGAGATGGCACAGTCTCACTGGTAGCTATGTGTCATGCATGTGAGTCCATGTCACCTGCCTATGCTGATACTCTTCCAAATTCTGCCAACAATGACTGTCATGATGTACAGATTAACATTGTCCCTAACAGTGTCCTGGAAAAACTCATTGTTTAGTGTGTGTTATCACACAGCAAGGAATAACCACATAAGAGAAAAACAGACTTTTAGAAATATGTTAGTATTTCCTGATTTTCTTTCTTCTTCTTCTTTTTTTTTTTTTTGGAAGGAGGTGGGGAGGTCACAGTCTTCATTTTGACACTTAATGAATAAAATGCCCATGTTGAAAGAAATGGGATAATGAATTGTTAAAAGACATAATCAGCAATGACTAAATAATTAAGGGAATTGAAATGCAGAGTCATCTGGGAGTGCATTAATAATAACATAGTTTGTTCCATATGCTAAAGAATTCTGTTTTTAGAAAATCAGTCATCACACATACTCTATGGCAAAAAAAAAAATTAATGTTGACTAATAGGAACTGTAATTAGATGTTCTGCTTTTAAACAGCTGAATAAAAGATGAAATCATATAGAAAGCATATTTAGATACAAGTCAGAAAGTAAACTGATTATTATTCATAGTACTGTTAATAGGAACTGTAATTTATGCATCTAGTCGGAATGGTGTTAGGCAATTAGGAAAAGGAGTCACACTTGACTTCCCTTTATACATTTACATGTGCATATTTTCCTGTGTTATCCCAGCAACTATCTGCTTCCATATCTTTCATGAACTAAACCATCAAGTCACATCTTGAGATTTGTACATCACTATGTATATAGAGATGCATCTGGGGATTCTGGAGCTTGGGAGGTACCTTACCACCAGAGGATGCTGCTCAGTGTTTCTCCCACGTGCTTTTACTGGATGTTGCCAGCACATGATGTGGCTTTTCAGATTCTCTTAGCATGACGTCAAGGATTCACATACGCTGCTACTAACCAGAAGTCCTGGTAATTCACTTCAGAAGAAATCAGCCATTGAGATCCCTGTAGAGCACAGCTCTCCTGTGGCACACAAGGTAGCCATGAGTTGGAGTTGACCAAGTAGCAACTGAGTCACGGAAAGGAAGGCAGTGATACCTTCCTGTGACATATGCTATAGTCATGGGAAAAAACAAAACGGGGAGAGTGGGGATAGGCAGTTTGTCCAACCCAGCCATCAAGGTATCTTTTGGGGTTGAACATAAGAATCGTTCCCTTTTTTAAAGATAAGAGATCAGGACAAGTCTGTGCGATCATGGTTGTTAGGTTCCATGGAGGTGGTTGCAACTCACAGTGACAAGATGCACAACAGAATGAAACATGGTCTGGTCCTGCATCGTGCCCACAACCATTTTTATGCTTAAGCCCGTGGTTGCTGCCATTGTGTCTGTTCGTCTTTTTGAGGGTCTTCCTCTAGCTCGCTGGCGCTCTGCTTTACCAAGCACGATGGCCCTCCCTAGGGACTGATCTCTTCTGATAATGTGTTCAAAGTATGTGAGACAAAGTTTCACTGTCCTTGCTTCTAAGGACTTGTACTTCTTCCAAGACAGATTTGTTTATTCTTTTGGTAGTCTATGGTATATTCAGAATTCTTTGCTAACACCAAAATTCAAAGGCATCCATTCACGAATTTCTGATCATGGATTTCCCGTTGAAATGATGATGCTTTTTGGAGATTAAAAAAGAAAAAAAAAAACTCCATGGAAAACACAAGTGAAATATTATAACAAACCTACTCAGCCTTTCTCTGTTAGCCTTCTTATTTACCAACGTGCACATAGGCTCAAGTCTTCCTACAGCTGCATTCTTTTATTAATTCAAAGAAAATCAAAGCATGAAACAAGCAGTTTCTTTTAACTGTCCATGTGACATGCACACATTGTTGTGTTGTTCCTCAGCCGTACAGTGACCCTGCCCACATAATCCCTTCTTCCTGTCTCTGCACACAGCGTGGGTCAGAGATGAGCACTGAGCTGACAGGAAGGGAAGCCAGTGCCTCTGCTCAGCTCTGTGAGAGGCCAGCTCTGTGTTCTTTATTAAGTTTCTGAACAACCTCACATCTGTTTTTCCTTTCATGCAATGGAAACAAGATCTCTTCCTGCTTCTTTTGGAAACACATGGATTTATTGACATGACATACATTGTAAGGTTTATGCCATGTGAGCAATGGAAAGAACTCCAGACTGGGAGTTTGTGTACCTCAGTTTGAATCGGTTCTCTTAGAGGCCTTAAGAAAACCTCTGTGAGCCTCAGTTTACTCATTTATAAATCAGAGATAATAATCCTTTCCTTGCCTGTCTTTCAAAGTAGTTGTGAGGGTCTAAGAAAGAGAATAGCTGTCAGAGTGACTTGCTATCAATCATGTTATACATGTCTAGGCTGCTTTTGGTTGTAGTTAATATTTTATGTATGTGTTACCTTCCTTAGAACATAAAGTCTTTAAGGCAGTAGTCTTACACAGGCCCCTGGATGCATCCATAGGCGACATGACCCACCTTTGCTGTCAGTAGGTAAGTAATTGTTCACAGATGTGCATTGTGACAGAGAGAATAATGGCTCCAGGAGATACCCATGTTCTAATCCCCAGAATACATTAGGTTCCATGACAAAGAGGACTTAAGATTACACATGGAATTAAGGCTGCTAATCAGTTTTCCTTGAGATAAGAGATTATCTAAGGTAATCAGAGAAGTCTTTATAAATGAAAGAAGACAGCAGAAGAGAAAGAACCAGAGAGATGGCAGGTGAGAAAAGCTTGCTGGTTCTAAAGATAGAAGAAGCAGCCATGAGCAAAGAAATGTGGGTGGCCTCTAGAAGCTGGAAGGCACAAGCAAGGGAGGCAGACCTTCTCACACTTGATTTTTGCCCATTTCACACTTCTCAACTACAGAGGTGTAGGATAATAAATCTGTGTTGTTTTAAGCCATTAAGTTAGTGGCAATTTGTTACTACAGCAGTAGACCAATACACATTTTTACTAAAGTGGGTAGGCTGTATTTTTCAGATACTTATCAAATACACGAAAGTCAAGACTTCATATGACTGCCGTTAATTTGGAAATTTTACGAGCATAGTGTGTCTATTGGTATAGTGGTTAAGAAATTCAGCTGCTAGCCAGAAGATCAGTAGTTCAAATCCAACAGCTACTTCTTGGAAACTCTATGCGGGACTTCTGTTCTGTCCTGTAAGATGGCTATAACTTGGTATCAACTCAACAACAATGAACATTTCTTTGTTTGCTGTTTGTTTGTTTGTAAGTTAATGCATCTGTTGGTGTGTAGTTTGTCCAGATATTGGGACAGGTAATCCTCTGCTTTGCTCTACCATTATTTCCTGGTTTAAATGCCAAAGCCAAGTGCCATCAACATTTATTATTTTGTGCTCTGTGGGTGTTCTATAAATACTTGTTGACTGCCTGACTGGGTAAGCATTGTAATTATTTCCTAGATGAGAAAACAGTTGTGATGAGGTTAGAAGGCTAGGGAAAGATGAGGGAACTTGTCTGGGGTTGCATAGCAGTCAGAAAACTGCTCAGCTCAGACTGAGTAATCTTCGTCTATAATCTTCTTCACTTACTACTAAACAATACATCCACTTCAGATAGGCATTAAATAAGAATAGGTCTGTCTTTTCGTTTATCTTAGGGTGTTTTACAGATGTCAACAGTGATTCCAGACCCAGAGGATCCTGAGGAAAATCATTAGTCTGTCATCCTACTAGGAAAACCTAGAAGTTCTTGAGTAGAACTTTGTCCCATAGGCTTTTCTAGAGTATAATCTTTAGAGGAACATATCAAATAGGTCTTTCTCCTATGGGGCCTCTGAGTGGATTCAAACTGCCATCCTTTTGATAAGCAGCTGAGAGTTTAACCATTGCAGCACCAAGCCTCCTTAAAATTGATCTTAATACACACTTATCAAGCATGTCCTATATTCCAAAATATAGGGCATAGTGCTGAAATCAGTGCTGTGAATAAGGTAGATCCTTTGCCTTGTCAGCTGTCCATTAATACTTTTTGAAGGCCTCCTGAATACAATGCTCTGTCTAGCAGAAAATTATTTTTCAGTGTAATACACAGCCTTATAATGAATGGAAGCCCTGGTGAAACAGTGGTTAAGAACTTGGCTGCTAACTCAGTGACCAGTGGTTGGTTCTGATCCCCCCCCCCCGCCCCAGAACTTCCAAGGCAGAAGAAACCTGGTGATCTGTCCCCATAAAGTTTAAATCAAAACCAAAACCATCACCATCGAGTCGATTTTGACTCATAGAGACCCAATGTGTGTTTCTAGTTGTGTTTTGTGACATGGGGTGGCTTGGAGTTACAGTCTACTCAGTGACACACAAGAATAACAGTCATGTGAGGATGAAACGAGGCTATATAAGCGCTTAGCACAGCAAACCTGTGCCTTTCCCACCTGCCAGAGCAACAGCTGCGTGAAGAGTGAGGGTCCCCTGTGGGGTGGGGCTTACCCCGGAGCTTCAGTGCTGCTGCTCCTCCTCTCTTTCAGCCCCTCAGTGAAAGCTCTCTGTTGTCACTTCCTTTACTGCCAAGTGTCACCTCCATGCGTAAGGACACACCTTAGAGTCTCTAAGGCTTTTTGCCTTGTAGAAACATCTTTCATATTTGTCTTGGTCATCTAGTGCTGCTGTAACAGAAATGCCACAAGTGGGTGGCTTTAACAATGCGAAGTTTCTCACAGTCCAGTAGGCTAGAAATCTGAATTCAGGTTGCCAGCTCAAAGGAAGACTTTCTCTCTCTGTTGGGCCTGGAGCAAGGTCTTTGTCCTCATTCTTCCCTTGGTCTGGGAGCATCTCAGCACAAGAAGCGCTGGACCAAAGGACAAGCTCTGCTCCTGGCACTGCTTTCTTAATGGTATAAGATCCCCCACTCTCTGCTTTTATATCTTGTAAGATAAAAGGTGGTGCAGGCCACAGTCCAGGGAAGTTCCTTTACACTGAACCAAGGATGTGACCTGGGTAAGGGTGTTACAGTCCCACCCGAATCCTATTTAGTGGCCTACCCAAGTTGACACATATTTTTGGAGAACACAATTCAATCCGTGACAGTATTCTAAAGAAACAAAAGTGAAATCACAAAGCACTGCTATTGCCTGTTAACTTCATTCTGTACTTTCCCTTTAAAACACACTCTGAGTCACTTCTTCTATAGTCCACTCCCCTCTTCTACCTGGATTCCCGTAGGTCAGTTCCTTACCACTGCTTGATGTCAGCTTCTCCTGCCTGGGAGCTTAAAATGAAGACACAAAGACCCTCCATTTCACAAGTAGTCATTAAGTAAATTCACTGTTTTAATGTGCTACCAAAAACACATGATTGTTTAACAGAGTATATTATGGGAAATAGCCACATTAATGACGTTTGAGTTGGGGAAAGGTACATCATAGCAATGTCAACACAGGGGCCTGTTTTTATATGTGAAAACAAGCTACTGACATTGTACATAGTTTTTATCTCTTGTTGCCAGGCAACACTTAAGAATGTGGTTACTGCACATGTGTCTACTTTCTTGTTTAAGGAAAAAAAAATACTTCTTAATTCTGTTCAATTAGCCCTGTTATTGATTTTGTGGTCTCTCCTGGTGTATTGATTGAGGTTCATCCATTAGCATGGGGGAGGGGAAGCAGGTTTGCTTCTGTAACCAGAATACATGCATTACTCTGCATCGTTAGTTTTCTGGTTCATCACTCTGTGTTTTCCTACAGATAAGCAGAGTTGTGGTCCCCTGGGATGCAACATCCAAAGAATTAGAGTTCAGTGTAAAGTCTTCTGATGAATAAATGATCAGTTACACCTATTTCCTAGAATAAACATCCTATTACCTACCCCAAAATATTTCTTTGTTTTCTTTTGTGTGAAATGTGAGTCTTTTATTTCTGCCTCTCTTCACTTCCCTTGTTTTCCTACATCAGCAGCCATAGCCACAGTGTCTTAAGAAAGCTTAGTAGTGATGTTTAGAAGAGGTGGAAAGAGTAAGGATGAGGCCAAGCCAATTAGGGAATTTTAAATTCTCACCAAGTATCAGAGTTCTTCTGACCTCTCATGAACACGATCTACCCAGGCTTTTAGGGCCTCTTACTAATATGCAGCAGATAATTTGACTGATTCTTTGACCTCAGGGCAAAGAACTAGAACCAAGGAAGAGAATATATGTATATAGGAAGAATATCATGAAGACCTTTCTACCAGTGGAGATATCAGAAAATGCAATTGTTTATCTGGGGACATAGTCAATCTCTATCCGGGAAGTGCAGAAACTGAGTGCATTGGTAGGGATTCATGCATTAGATACATAGTTAGTCTAGGGTCCTTCCTAGACCTACGAGTCTGTGGTCTTACAAAGCTCCAAGAATCAACACATCAGATAGCAACCCCATGTACCAGGATACATTATCTTCATTTTCCTATACTCCATCCGGTTCTACCCAGAATCCTACTTTGTCATTTCCGAGGTGACAGCCAGCAAACCTAAAGAGCCAAGTTGATGTTCATGGATGGCGAGTTTATCTTTCACACGTGCTGACTGTAGTGTTCTATCAGCATTTGTTGCTTAGGGTTAGCCTAACATTTACACTACCCTTCTCAGTCCTCCAAAAGCTTCAGTTAAACACTGAAGCCTTAAACATGGTTTTGATAAACTCCTTAGGTCATGATAAACTCCAAGGTGAACCCTGAAGTTTCCTGATACTACCACATTTCATTAAAAATGGCATGGGCTGGAGGCAGAGTCAAGATGGCAGACTAAGCATATATCTCCTTATATCCCTCTGGAAACCAAGACCTGAACTGATAATCAAACGGAGCCTTCTGGTCACCTAATCAGCCCCAGGACGTGGCACAGGGCTGTTACTTTGGACTTCATACTACTGAGCGAAAAACCTCCTCTCTTATGCTGACTCCCGCTCCTGGCTAGCCCCGGCTCTCACGGACGAAAGGTAAACGCACGAGTTTCACTTTATTTTCCTCTGTCTCAGCTGGCAGGTGGAGCTGGGTCTTGCCTAGCGGCTAGACTCACACACGCTGCTGGGGGGACAGGCAGGTGAAATTCCCATATTTTGAGAGCCAGGCTTGGGACTCTGTTAATCTAGCCACTTTGAGCGTGTCGTTTTATATCTGCCTCAGTGGTGTTTGTACAGAGTTTCTCAGTCAGTGTGCGGGACGCCATGTTGGATACGGAGATTCTGGCGGGACCTCATTCTTAGCCTGGGAGCCAGCGCCTGCAAACAGGACAGTGCTTCTCCGATAGAAAAGCAGTAATTTACCTAGTGCCATCTGCTTTGGGGGTCCTGCAACAGAATCAGAGGCTTCACTACCTCGTGGCACCTTTAGCCCCTCTGTCTGCTGCCTGTGTGGAGGGCGCCATCTTGGATACGGTGGCCACAGGTGGACCTAATTCTTAGCTTGGGAGCCAGAGCCTGCCCACAGGAGAGCGCAGTGTCATTTAAAGCTAGCCCCTGTCAGCAGAGGACAACAGGGCAGTAGCATTGCTATATTCTGAACTAGTTTGTGTCATCTGGGGTTGGATATAGTGGTGCTTACTTTGCCGATTGAGAAGAGGGACCTCTACACCTGAAAACCTAACTGACTTGTGAAATGGTCAGATATCTTGCTTTACATTTTAAGATAGCCTAGAGAAACATCTGCAGTCCATCCTCACAGTACCTCTTCCAGCCTCTACATACTCACATGGGTCCCAAAAAGCAACAGACACTTGTGGCATACAAGAAATCAGCCATGGCTTCAGAAGGCTCCCAAACAAAGCAACCAAGGAGTTTTCCAGATGAAGAAACTTTTATGAAAGCATCAGAAAGTGAATACAAAATGATTATATACAGAGCCCTTCTAAACCTTATACAAAATGCAGGAGAACAAAATGAAAAATTAAGCAAGCTGTTCGATCTGATGGAACACCAGTACTCTGAAATCCAACAGATCAAGAAGAAAATCAAAGACATAGAAACTTCCATGCAAAGCCAAGAAAACAGAATGGAACAAACAGAAGAAAGAATTTCTGACTTGGAAGACAGAGCTATTAATGCCAGCATCTATGAGCAGAAATCAGAAAAAAGAAACAAGAAAAATGAAGAAATATTAAGAAGCATGTGGGACTCTTAAGAGGAACAACCTTCGATTAATTGGAGTCTCTGAACAGGGTGAGACATCTGAGAACACAGAGAATATCGTTGCTGAGCTGCTAACAGAAAGCTTCCCAGAAATCATGAAGGAAGAGAATATAGACATCTCAGATGCATATCGTACGCCACCCAATATAGATCTCAAAAGAAAGACTCCAAGACATATTATAATCAAGCTCAACAAAATGAAACATAAGCAGCAACTCTTAAAGGCAGCAAGACTCCAAAGCTAACATTCAGAGGGAAACCCTGTAAGCTCTCTTTAGATTTCTCAGCAGAAACCATGCTGGCATGGAGACAGTGGCGTGACACATTCAAAGCCTTGAAGGAGAAGAACTTCCAAACAAGAATTATATATCCTGCAAAACTATCTTTCAAATATGAAAATGAAATTAAGACATTCCCAGATAAACAGAAACTCAGAGACTTTGTAAAAACCAAACCAAAACTACAAGAAATATTGAAAGAAGTTCTTGGCTCTGGCTTGGAAGAACAAAACCACTAACTTTATATTTTAGAACAATTTTACTACTTAAAACTCTACTCAGTTAGGGAAGGCTCCAAAGCCAATCACAGCTTTGATAAGGAAAGAAGCAATCCAGTGATCATCATAAAAACTATGGTGTCATCATATTAAAAAGAGGGATGTACTATGGTTGTTATAGTCCTTCCAGATGGAGAGGAAGATGACAAGACTGGTAGTAATTAAAATTGGGTTTATATATAGTTTATTAAGGGGGATCATAGGGGCAGCTGTAAAGCACAACAAAGATGTGTCATACCATTTCAAGAAATGTAACACAGGAGTCTCAACAACCACAAAATTAGCTCTGAAACGGTGAAAACTCAACTCACCAAAAAAACAGACTAATAAGAACAACAGAGAAAACATCAACATCACAATGGCAGCACTGAACACATACCTATCAGTAATTACATTGAATGTGAATGGACTGAATGCTCCAGTAAAGAGACATCGAGTGACATCTTGGATCAAAAGACATGACCAATCCATATGTTGTCTACAAGAAACTCACCTGAGACCTAAGCCAGCCAAGCCAAGTGCCGTCGAGTCAGATAAGAACAAACGGAAAATTAAAGGATGGAAGAATATATATCAAGCTAACAATGATCAAAGAAGAGCAGGAGTTGCAATTCTAATCTCAGACAAAATCAATTTTAATGTCAAATCTACCATTGTGGACAAAGATGGACACTATTTATTGCTGAAAGATTCAGTACACAAGCAAGACAACTATATTAAATATTTATGCACCTAATATCAGAACACTTAATATGTCGAAGAAACACTGAATACACTCAGAAGAGAGTTAGATGACTCCACCTTAATAGTGGGAGACTTCAACACTCCACTCTCAATACCAGACAGATCATCTAGAAAGAAACTCAGTAAAGATGCAGAAGACCTCAGTGACACAATTAACCAACTAAACCTCATTGATATATACAGAACTTTACACCCATCAGCAGACAACTACACTTTCTTCTCCAGTGCACATGGAACATTCTCCAGAATTGAACATGTGATAGGCCATAATGCAATTCTCAACAAAATCCATACCGTTGAATTACTGCAAAGCATCTTCTCAGATCACAAAGCCATAAAAATTGAAATCAATAGCAGAAAAAACATAGATAGAAAGTGGAACTCTTGGAAACTGAATAACATCTTGCTCAAAAAACATGGGTTATAGAGGAAATCAAGGATGAATTAAAGAAATTCATGGCTTTCAATGAGAACGAAAACACTTCCTACCAGAACCTATGGGATACAGCCAAAGCACTGTTCAGAGGTCTGTTTATCTCCATAAATGCACACATCTGGAAGGAAGAAAGAAACCAAATCAAGGAACTAACCCTACAGCTTGAACAAGTAGAAAGAGAACAACAGAGGAACCCCTCAAGCACCAGAAGAAACGAGATCATAAAGATTAGAGCAGAGCTAAATGAATTAGAGAACAGAAAAACAATTGAAAAAATTGAAAAGACCAAAAGCTGTTTTTTTGAGAAGATCAACAAAATTGACAAACCACTGGCTAAACTTACTAAAGAAAAGCAGGAAAGGAAACAAATAACCCGAATTAGAAATGAAAGGGGGGTTGTCACCACAGATGCAACAGAAATCAAAAATATCATAACAAAATACTATGAAAGACTGTACTCTAACAAATTTGAAAACCTAGGGGAAATGGACCAATTCCTTGACTCACACCACCTACCCAAATTATCACAACGTGAAGTAGAACAACTTAATAAATTCATTACAAAGGAAGAGATTGAAAAGGTCATCAAAACACTGCCAATCAAAAAAAGTCCAGGTCCAGGTGGCTTCACTGCAGAATTCTACCAAGCTTTTAGAGAAGAGTTATCTCCAATACTACTGAAACTATTTCACAGTATAGAAAGGGATGGAGTACTCCCAGACTCATTCTATGAAGCCAGCATAACTCTGATACCTAAGCCAGGGAAAGACCCAACAAAGAAAGAGAACTACAGACCGATATCACTCATGAATCTAGATGCAAAAATCTTCAACAATATTCTTGCCAATAGAATACAACAACATATCAAGAAAATAATCCATCATGACCAAGTGGGATTCATACCAGGGATGCACGGCTGGTTCAACATCAGAAAAACAATTAATGTGATTAACCACATAAATAACACAAAAGACAAGGATCACCTGATTTTGTCCATTGATGCAGAAAAGGCCTTTGATAAAGTCCAACACTGATTCATGCTAAAAACTCTTAGCAAAATGGGCATAGGTGGCAAATTCCTCAACACAATAAGGGCCATTTATACAAAGCCAATTGCCCACGTCATCCTGAATGGAGAGAGACTGAAAGACTTTCCCTTGAGATCAGGAAATAGACAAGGATGCCCACTCTCACCTCTTCTACTCAGCATTGTGCTAGAAGTTTTAGCCAGAGTAATTAGACAAGAGCAAGAAATAAAGGGCATCTGCATTGGCAAAGAGGAAGTTAAACTCTCCCTGTTTTCAGATGATATGATTGTATATGCAGAGAATCCCAAGGAATCTATAAATAAATTACTCAAACTGATAGAAGAGTTCAGCAAAGTCTCAGGATACAAGATAAACATAAGTAAATCAGTAGGATTCCTTTATACCAACAACGAGACTGTTAAGGAAGAAACTATCAAATCAATACCATCTATGATAGCCCCTAAGAAGATAAAGTACCTAGGAATTAATCTAACCAGAGAAATAACAGACCTTTACAAAGAGAACTACAAGCCCTTACTACAAAAAACTAAAAGAGACTTAGAGAAATGGAAAAACCTACCCTGCTCATGGATAGGAAGACTTAACATTGTGAAAATGTCTATTTTACCCAAAGCAATCTATTTATATAATGCAATTCCAATACAAGTTCCAGCATCATTTTTTAATGAGATGGAGAAATAAATCACCAATTTTGTTTGGAAAGGGAAGAAGCCCCAGTTAAGCAAAGTACTACTAAAGAAGAAGAACACACTGGGAGGCCTCTCATTACTTGACTTTAGAACATATTACACTGCCACAGTGGTCAAAACAGCCTGGCATTGGTATAAGAACAGACAGATCGATCAGTGGAACAGAACTGAGACTGCAGAGATGACACCATCTGCCTATGAACAATTGATATTTGACAAAGGCCCTAAGACATTAAACTGGGGTAAAAACAGTATCTTCAAATGGTGCTGGCAAAATTGGATATCCATCTGCAAGAAACTGAAACAAGATCCATATCTTAAACCTTATACGAAAACCAACTCCAACTGGATAAAAGACCTAAATATCAAACCTAAAACGATGAAGCTCATCCAAGAAAAGGAAGGAACAACAATGGAAGTTTTAATACACAGTGAGGACAGACTCCAAAATCTGTCAAACAAACCACAATCATCAGAAGAGAAAATGGATAAATGGGATCTATTAAGAATTAAACACTTTTGCTCATCTGAAGACTTTATTAATAGAATTAAAAGAACACCTACAGAATGGGAAAAAATATTTGGCAACTCTATGTCAAACTGACCACTGATTTCCATAATCTATAAGATACTGCAAAATATCAACAAGAAGAAGATAAATCATCCAATTAAGCAATGAGCAAAGCAGATGGACAGACATTTCACTAAAGAAGAGATCCAGGCAGCCAAAAACACATGCGGACATGTTCACGATCTTTAGTTATTAAAGAAATTCAAATCAAGACGACAATGAGATACCATCTCACCCCGACAAGATTGGCCATAATCCAAAAAACACAAAACAACAAATGCTGAAGAGGCTGTGGAGAAAGTGGAACCCTCCTACACTGTTGGTGGGGTTGCAAAATGGTCCAGCCTCTTTGGAAAGCAATGTGGCGCTTCCTTAAAGAAATGGATATTGATATACCATTTGACCCAGTAATTACAATACTTGGAATATATCCTACAGAATCAAGGCCTTTCACACCAATGGACACATGCAGCAGAATGTTTATCGCAGCACAGTCCAAGATAGCCAAAACTGGAATCAACCCACATGCCCAACAACAGAGGAATGAATAGGTAAACTATGGTACATATACTCAATGGAGCACTACACAATGATAAAGAACAACGATGACTCCAGGAAACATCTCATGACGTGGTTTCAACTGGAAGACATTACGTTGAATGAAAGTAGTCAGCAACAAAAGGACAAATATTGTATGAGACCTCTACAATAAGATCTCAAAAACAGACTTGTGTATAGAAAAGACTCTTTGACAGCTGCAACGGAAGGGAGGGAGAAAGGGAGGAGAGGAGGGTTTAGATTAGATAGTTGCTAGGTATCTGGTTGGGTGAAATCGGCTATAGCACACATTAGAAACAAGAACAATATTAAGTGGACTTCAGCATAACATGAGTACTCCTTCCATCTTAACCCAGTAGAATAGCTGGGGCAGGGGGCAGGGGACCATGCTCTTACGCGAAAGCGAGGCCAATTGGCACAACTAGCGTTTTGCTAAGATGGCTCTCTGCATCCCATGTTGGTGAGTGGCGTCTGGGGTCTTAAAAGCTGCCAAGCTGCCATCCGAGAGCACAGCAAATGGTCCCAACTCAGCAGAAACAGATGCTCACCGAGGACCAAAATGACATTTGGGGAAAGACAACCCAGAAGACAAAGAGACCCACATCAGTGGGTGCCTACATCGACTTGGGACCGGAAGAACTGGATGGTGTCCAGTCACCACCAGTGATAGCTGTGATGGAGCTCACTAAGTTGAGTCTCACTGGCAACAGAAGAATAAAAAGGGGTGCACCCTGAGATCCCCCCTAAAAGACCTCAATTGATGGTCCAGTGGTTTCAGGGTTCCCCTGGGAGCATGGCCCCTCTGCCCTGATGCTGCCCTTGACCATAAATCATAACGAGGGTCCACGCTTCAGACAGGAATGGATTGGACTTGGCAATGCAGTGACCATATATTGGATGCACTTTATGGTTCTATACATCTATAGGATGTCATCCTGCTGACCTCTGGGTGGAGGAAGGAGAGTGGGTGGAGAGGAGGGGAAAAAGAGACTGTTGGGAGAATGAGACATGTATGGAGCAGAGAGGAATAGTGTGCTGTCACCGGACAGGGAGAGCAGTGGAAGCTGCATATAGGTGGGTATGTAAATTTATGCGGGAATGTACATTTTCACTCAGTTATAGTAAATAAAAAATTTTAAAAAAAATAAAAGAAGTGGTATGATGAAAATGTATTGGAGGGGGAAAGGAGACAGCCAAATGTATTGTGCTGTTTGTTGCTGTCAAGTCAGCTCCCACCCATGATGGATGACCTTACGTGTAACAGAACAAAAGTTTACCAACTCCCGACATCTTCATGATTCTTAGTAAGTTTCAATCCATTGTTGCAGCTATTGCATCAATCCCCCTCATGGTGATTTTCTGTTTTTTGCATTGGACCACTGCTTCATCAAACAGAATGACCATTTCTAGCCATTCATCTTTCTTGATGTGTCCAGAATGAGCAAGTCTCATCATCCACTCTTCTAAAGAACATTCTGGTTGCACTTCTTCTAAGACAGATTTCTTCTAAGACATTCTCCAGTATATTCAGTATTCTTCACTAATACTGTAATTCAAGCGCATCATTTCTTCTCTCTTCCTTTTACATTGCAAACTTTCACAAGCATATGAAGCAATTAAATTATGACCAGTATCAGCACCACTGACTGCATGTGACTTTCATATAAGGATTCAGCATTCAACATCTAGTGCCTGCTATCTGCCAGACACTTTGCTGGGCCTAGTACCTGGCAAACAAGAAGTGCTAGCTTTGGAGCCCTGGTGGCACAGTGGTTAAGAGCTCCGCTGCTAACTGAAAGGTTGACAGTTCAAGTCCACCAGCTATTCCTTGGAAACTTTGTGGGACAATTCTACTCTATCCTACAGGGTCACTTTAAGTTGGAATTGACTGAATAGCAACATGTTTGTTTTTTTGGTATGATGCTGAGCTACCAAGTCATTTCTCAACAAAAAAACATTAAGAATAATGTTCAATGTTTATCTGGAATGAGGATGGGGTGAGTGGGAAGGGATATATGTTGAGACAGGACTCCCAAGACTAGTGAGTTAGCTACTCCAGGTTCTGGGACGTTAGAGTCATTCGCAGTTACTTGCTTTATGAAAGGAAGTTCAACTGGATTTCCTCTTCAAGTCTAGAGTAGTTATACCCCACAAAAAGAAATAGGGAACAATGAACTGTATTTGTCATGTAGTCTCCCCGCTCTTCCTGATTCCCTAGAACTTGGCACACACTCTGTCCGCATTGCTAGCCTCTGCTGTGATGTTTATGTGTCTGTCTCATCCTTGGAGCATAAACTCACCAAGGGCAGGAACTCTGTCTCGCTTTTGGTTGAGTCTTCCATGCCAATGTCTTGCTTCATAGAAGCACAGTAAATGTTGATGGGGGTCATTAGTTAATGAACTGAAAATTAACCCACTGCAAATGAATTCCCAAGATGATACCTGGTGGGCAGTCTACTGAAAGTGGGCTGATTGGGTCTGACAGAGGTAGACCTTATTTATCATGGCTGACATGATAACATGATACAGAGGTTTAGTCTGCACTTGATCATAGCTATTCTTTTGGTTTGTTTGTTTCTGTCATCTCTGTGTGGCATGTTATTCTTTCATTGTGTGTGTATTTCTTTGTCGAAGAACAGGCTGTAATATGAGAATGATCTTTGTGAGTATTTGCAAGTTAAACTGTTGAGATTTAAATGTGCTCATTGTGGGTGTTGTTAGGAGATGCACGTTATGTTCCTATGAAAAGGGCAGAGAAATGTTCCTTCAACATGCGTGTGCGTGTCTGTGTGTGTGTGTGTGTGTGTAATATTCCTGTAGTACTTAGGGCATGTGAGAAAAGATTTCAAGTACTGAGAAGCTGTCCTCCTGGAACTCCCATACTAAAGAAGAAGCAGATACACAATTATGAGATAATGTGATAAGTGCTATCTTATTAAGTTCGTACAAAGTACTGTTGGACTTAGAAAGGGTAGGAATTACCCTGCATAGAGAGCAATTGATTTTTGTGTTTATTGTAGTCAGACAAATAACTAATTGCTGGTTCAGACAATAAGGACTATTTCCTCAGGTGCAAATTATAATGACTGAGCAAACAAATGAACAAAACTATATCAAGAGCTATCACTGCCTGAATCTTTTCTGGGAAACCCTGGTGACATATTGACTAAGAACTGTGGCTGCTAACAAGAAGGTAAGCAGTTCGAACCTACCAAGTACTCCTTGGAAACTCTACAAAGACGTTGTACGCTGGGGTCACTGTGAGTTGGCATTGACTAGATGGCAATGATTTTTGTTTTTAAATCCTTTCTGTGTTTTATGATTGGCATATGTGTCTATCTGAACCACGTAAGACCAGAGAACATCTGATTTCTTCTTTTCACCTCTAGCATCCAGCATGTTTGTACTACTGTTGTAAACTTATTACAAAAAAATTTTTTTTTTTTTAAGTAGCGTTATTCCTTTCAGGCCAAACCTCAGTGTTTTGGAAGCACTGATTGGGTGCTCTGTCCGGGATTCACCAAAACACTAACTGGGTGGTGATGTTTATACCCACCATTACGACTCGTTAGTTGCAGCCAGCATTACTAGGGAAACTTTTAATACGTGTATGGAAAGAGATTGATAGTGCAGTCCAACCTTGTGTACATTTAATGAAATCTGCCTTGTTTGTCTTTCTCGTGCATCCAGACCAATGCTGAGCTCTCAAAGATTTTAATATTTTAGCAAAATAAAATTTCATTAAAAATTTTGAAGATATTTAATACATCAAGTGATGTAACTGGCTTACTGAGTTTTTAAGTTATGTTTCCTGTTAACATTATTTTTGAAAGAGCTTAATGGTGAACTTTGAAGATTGCCTACTCGTGCATGCATTATTCATTTAAAAAAACAATTTCCATAACTTTTTAAACTTGGTAATTACATGTTTTAATTATGTAATTACATATTCTAATTATGTAGTTAAATCCAATTACAGTAATTATGCAATTATATGATAATTGATACATAATACACATGTAAAAACCTGCACAAGCATATATTTAACAAAGAAAATAGTTCTGAGGGAGGTGGTTGCTGAAGGAGTTGGGAAAAAGATCGATTTGCAAAAAGATAAAGGAACTTGGCTGATTAATTAGTGACTTGAAATATTACAAAAATCCCGTATACCATTATATATCACTACTGAAGCTACAGCATTTGTGTCCACAATTCCTACTTAAGTTTTCCAGTCAGAGTTAAATGTATGAGCTGATGAGCTAGAATTCAAGGTTATAACTATGAACATAAAGTCCTATACTAGAAGTGAAAGTAGTGAAATTATGAGTGAAAACTTTTTAGCAGAGCAAGCACCTCCAATCCAGGTTTTCCTTATGAAATAGGAAGGACAGTATCTGTGCTTCAGTGGTAGAAATTTGCCCCTCCTTCTAGAACAGGGGAGTGTCTACAAAGGACAGTCTTATGCTGGTTCCTGGTTGGCTGAGTTTCTACCCCTGCTTTTCCTACCAGCAGTGCTGTTGATATAACTTTCTTGACTCTGTAAATATCCACAATTATCAAAAGCTACAACATTGAAGACTGGGTTAATGAAAACATGACAGAATGTCATGTAGCACATTTGCTTGAAGTTCAGAGAAAGTTAACAAACAAAATTACAAGTGATTAAAGGTCACATCCTTGAAAATTTCTCAAAAAATAGAAGTAAAAAGTAACTCAGTTTGATGACAGAAATATTATATTGCTGGGAGCTTACAGAAGGTGTTACATGTATCAGGACTAAATTTCAAGGAATCAGGAATTAATAGGTGTTTTAGTTACCACAACAGAATTTTATTTTAAGATTTCTTTTTAATAAACTTCTTTAAAGACCATAAATTTATTTTCTCACAGTCCTGGAGGTTAAAAGTCCAAATCAGGGTCTCAGCCATGTTAGTTCCTTCTATGGGCCATTCTCCGAGTTTCTGGTTGTTTTCTGTCTTTCTTTGGTATTCTTTTGAATTTGTCGACTTCTGTCTTCGTCCTGCGGTGTTCTCTGTGTCTATTCTGCTCTTTTAATAACTCAAAGTGATTAGGTTTAGGATCTACCCTACTCTTTAACAGACCATAAGAAAAACACTATTTCCAAGCAAGATCACATCCACAAGTACATCGGGGTCAGGAGTTCGATACATACTTTAGGGGATATGATTCAACCCATAACAACAGCAAACACTGTTACGTTCCTTTTATTAGCATGGAGGTATAGTTGACATGCAATAAACTGCACATATTTACAGTAACAACTTGATAAGCTTTGATATATGTATGTACTGTGTGGGGCCTAGTAATCACAATCAAGATAATGAAATACTTCTATCACTTTCCCAATTTTTCTCATAGCCCTTTGTAACTGATCCCTCCTGTCCACACATCTGCAGGCCCCCACTGATCTGCTTTTTATGGCTGTAGATTACTTTGCATTTGTAGGAGTTTTGTGTAAGTGAAATTATTCAGTGTGTGTTCTTTCTGTCTGCCTTATTTCACTCTACATAATTTTACTGAGATTCATACGTGTTGGTGCACGTACCAATAGTTCTTTCATTCTTATTGCTGAATAGCATTCTATTACATGGATAGGCCACAAGTTGTTTACTCATTTACCAGTCTAAGGACATGTGAGTTGCTTCCAGTTTCAGCAATTACAAATCAATATAGAGTTGGGCATTGGAGGGGGACCAGTTTTAGTGGGGTCATGCTGTTTTCATGCCTGTTTCCACTTTCTCATTGGCATACCTGGTGGCATAGTGGGTTAAGAGCTACGTCTGCTAATGAAAAGGTCAGCAGCTCAAATCTGCCAGGCATTCCTTGGACACTCTATGAGGCAGTTCTACTGTGACCACTAGGATCGCCATGAGTCGGACTAAACTTGATGGCAGTAGGGTTTTTTTGGTATCACTTTCTGATTAGCATTTTAGCACTTAAGAAATACTCTGATATAGACAATATGTTACATAATCGGCGTTGAAGAATTTTAAGCTGGGGAGTGACATCATCTGGTGTGCACTTTTAAATAATTACTCTGGTTCTTGTGATAAAGGAATAAAGGGCATAGAATTTGTCTGCCTGCAGTAAACAACTAGACAACAAAATATGTGGAAAAAAAACTTGTTTTCAGACACTGGAAAACATAATCAGTACAAAATCATGATCCCATAAGAAGAAAAGTAAATTAGATAACTCCTACGATTGCCTCTTACTTATACTCAGAGATGCTTTCTAGACTGCAATGCAGAAAGGAGAATTTAAACAAAACCTGGAAGTCTCATTGAGTTGAAGGGAAAGACACCAAAGTGTAGAGATGTTTAGGCAGCTGGAATTTGCAAGGCACAATGCAGAAGTGGAAATATTCAAAGAAACAGCTCCAGAAATCTGCATAAGGGCCCCCTTGAGTCCTTGAATATGAATCTTTGCATGCATAATATAAAACTCCACAAGGCCATGCAAATAAAAATTCCCATAGAGCTATAAACTACATAACTCCTAGTGCTGGCATAGAGTGGTGCTGTATTTGACTTCTCACAAGTTATAATGGAGAGACCGCATTAACAACCCAGAGCATTACATAGAGATAGCAGAAGGGCCATGACTTAGTAAAAAAAATAAATAAATATCCATAAAGACTGCTTTAGACTCACCCTAGCAAACTTTTAAAATCATCCTTGAAAGAAAAAACCTGATTCACAAATGACCTCACTTGCTTGACAAAACAGACTTGTCATTCTTTGAGGGAAGAAAAACAGTTAAAACAGTTAACACTGTAGCATTCATATTGTCAGGCATCCTGTCCAAAATTATTGTAGAAAGAAGTGCCAAAATGTAACCCACAACAAAATATAATTTGTCAATAAAAGGAAACATAAAACATAATGAAACTACCAGACAAAGGCTTTTCAATAGATAATACAAATGGGCTTTAAGACTTAAAGGAAAAGATAAACACAATGAAGAAATTGAAAACATAAAAATAGAACTTCTAGAGCTGGACAGTAAACTGTGTGGAATTTAAATTTTACTGGATAGACTTAAGAGTAAATTGTATACTACATGAAAAAGAATCGGTGAGGTTAAACACATAGCCAAAGAATCTGTTCAAAATAAAGCATAGGTAATAAAAAGAATTAAAAAATAAAAAGGACAGAATTGTGGTACAGGGTCTTAGGGTCCATCATATGTGTCATTGGTATTCCAGAAAGAGAAGAAAGAGGAAGAAGTTTTGAAAATATATTTTTTTTGAAAAATGGCCAGAAGTGTCCCGTATTTCATGAAAAGTATAAAGCCACAGATCCAGAAAGTTCAACAAATCCCAAGCAGAATAAACACAAAGACTATCACAGCAAAGCATATCATACACAAAATTCTGAAAATGAGGGACAAGGAGAAAATTTTAAAAGCAGTTATATGAGAAGAAAGACACCACATACATGAGAACAGACACAAGTATACTCTTATTGTAAGAAACAGTGAAATCACAGTGAAAAACGTGAAAGGACACAGTGAAATGACAATATTTAATGTGTTAAAGAAAAAGAATCTACCAACCCGAACTCAGTATCCTGCAAAATTATGTTTCAAACATAAAGGCTAAGTCAAGATTTTTCCAAACAAGCAAAAGATGAGAGAATTAGCTGCTAGCAAATTGTATTAACAAAATGTTAAAGAAAGTTCTTCAGGCTCAAAGAAAATAATGCCAGATATAAAGTTGGAGCTGCAGAAAAGAATGAACTACAAGATAATAAATATTTCATGAATAAAGTAATTTTCTTATATTCAATTTTATTTTAAAGGTAACTAGTACTCTAAAAGAAAAGTATTCTGATTTGCTGAAGGTTTTATATCATTGGTAGAATTAAAAGAAATAATAATAGACAGGACTGGAGTGAAAAATAGAAGTCCCAGTTGTAAAGTTGTTATAAGCAGAGTGATGTGATATTATTTGCTGACAGACCATTGGTAAACTAAGATGCACACTGCATACAACAAGTTAAAAATTAAACAGAAGTATAGTGAGTAATTACATCAGGAGTAGAGAAAAATTAAAATACAAAGAAGATTAAATTAATACAAAAGGTGGGAAAAGAGAAGAAACAGAATAGAGAACAGATAGAATGAATAGAAATGAACTATCAAGATGATAGACATAAATCCAACTATACTGCATTAAATTTAAATGGTTTAAATAATCAAAAGACAATGACAGTAGATACACTAAAAGCAGAAATCAACTATGTGCCATCTATAACAACCCTATTTTGAGTATGAAGACAGATAGGTAAAGTCTTCAAATACACGCAAATAATAATCTAAAGAAAAGTTGAGGAGCTATGTTAAAACCAGACAAAGCAAAATTTAGGGCAAGTAATAATGCCAGGCATCTAGAGATATGTTTTATAATGATAAAAAGGTCCAGTCATCAAAAGTGAGCCATGATCCTAAATATGTATACATTTAGCAAAAGAACTTGCTACTGCATGAAGCAAGAATAAATAGAACTTCCAGGATAGACAAATTCACAATTGAAAATTTTCAACTCTGCTCTCATCATTTGATAGAATAAGTACACAAAAAGTTGTCAGGTTATAAAAGACAAACTCATTGCTGTTGAGTTGACCCCAACTCATAGCAACCCTATAGGACAGAGTAGAATTGCCTTTGCCAAGAAGTTGCTGGTGGATTCAAACTACCAACCTTTTGGTTAGCAACTGAGCTCTTAACCATCAGGGTTCTGATAGGATTATAAACCCAAAACCCACTGCCATCAAGTAAATTCTGACTCACAGCAACCCTACAGGCAGAGTGGAACTGCTGTGTAGAGTTTCTAAGGAATGCCTGGTGGATCGGAGCTGCTGACCTTTTGGTTAGCAGCTGTAGCTGCTACCCTGCCACCAGGGTTTCTGGTAGAATTATAGAAGACCTTAAAGCACTGTCAGCCAACTTAATGTAATTAGATGCCATATCCTAGTGTAGTCCCACATCCAAGGCTCTACCAGTTAACTTTATAGTAAAATCTGCTAAATCCAGAGCCTGTAGAAGGCAAAAACCTGTCAGAAAAGGAAAACTCAAATATTTCCCACTAAAACAAGAGATAAATAACTTGGATAGCTTCACTGGTAAATTGTTTTCAACCAATTAATTAACAAAGAAATATTATTAATCTTGTGAAAAAATTATCCAGAAACAAAAGAGGAAACAAAACACTTCTCAGATAGTCTTACAAGGTTAGATCAGCCTGAAATGAGAACCAAATAAGACCATTCACTAGCACCCTTCATTTACATAGACACAAAATTTTTGCAAGTCAAATCCAGAAATACTTAAGAAGGGTCAGACCACCACCAAGTAGAAACTATTCTGGGAATGCAAGGAAGGTTTAATATACAAAACACATCAATCAATGCAATTGTTCATACTGACAAAATGAAGAAGTAAAACACATGACGTTAACTCAAGAAACAAGGACTATGTGGAAATGTCCTCAGGTTAATAGAAAGCATCCGATAAAACTTTATAGTGTTGTTGTCCTTAGTGATGGAGGAATACGTGCCTTCCTCTTAAGATAAGCAATAAGATGTACATGCGTACTAATTGCTCTATAGAAGCAATGTCCAGTCCAGAAATTCAGTGGAACATATCAGCATTTTAAGGCGCTTAGTAATAAATTCAACAAAACATATGTAAGAGCTACTTGCTGAAAACTATAAAATATTACTGAGTTAAATTAAAGAAGACCTAGATAAATGGAGAGAGATACTATGGTGCTTAGGGATGCAAATAGAATAGAGCTCACAAAAAGACATGTGTGTGTGTGTGTGTGTGTGTGTGTGTGTGTGTGTAATCAACTGATTGTCAGTGTATTATCCAAGGTAACTGAATGGAGAAAAGGATAGTCTTTGCAGAAAACGGTACTGAAACACCTGGATATCCACATGAAAAACAGGAATCTCAATTCTGACTCCTTTACACCTAGCCCAAGGCCTTTACTGCCCTAGTTTTTAATCACCGGTTGCATAGTGGTTAAGCGCTACCTCGGCTAACCAAAAGGTCAGCAGTTCAGATACCCCAGGAGCTCCTTGGAAACTCTATGGGACAGTTCTATTCTGACCTATAAAGGTGCTATGAGTCAGAATCAACTTGATGGCAGTGAATTGGTTGGTTTGGTTTGGTTTTGGTTGGTTTTATGTAGCCAGTTCTGGAATATCACCACATGGAAACAGTGTGTTTTCTTTTTGCATGGCTTGTTTCACCCATCAAGACATTTGTGAGATCTATCCATGTTTTGTATATATCAGTTCACTTTTTTCTTATTGCATAATTTTCTGTTGAATAGATGTTAGCATAATTTGTTTATCCATTATTCATCTGTTAATGGATATTTGAGTTTCTGGGTATTTTTTAGTTATTATTATTATAAGGCTGCTATTGTATGTAGGTTTTTGTGTGGACACTTCTTTTATCTTAGGCAGATACTTAGGAACCAAATTGCTGTACTGTGTGTTTATCAAGGTTTCTAAAACTTGGCACTGTTGACATTTTGATAATTCTCATGAGGGGACTGTCCTGTGCATAGTGGAGTATTTAGCAGCACTCCTGACCTTATCAGAAGTCCTGGTGGTGCAATGATTAAGAGCTGAGCTCTTGAGATCAGCAGTTTGAATCTACCAGCTGGTCCTTGGGAGGCCTGTGGAGCAATTCTGCCCTGTCCTACTGGGTCAGTATGGGTTAGAATCGACTTGACAGTAACGGGTTGCGGGGTTGCTGTCAGTGATGACAACTAGATATGTCTCTAGATACTACCTGTGGTTCCGAATCACCATAGAATTGGGTAGCCACTTAGTGGATGCTGATAAAAAAAAAAAAAAATTGTAAAAACAAGTTATTCTCAATAAAGGAAACATTTTATCCTCACACGCATGATTATTTGTTGCAGAGTTCACATACCAGGGAGAAGCAAAATTACGTCTCTCACTCATTCACGGAAGGTTCTAGTTAGTATATTTTATTAAAAATTCCAAAGCAGTAGGTACATTTTATCTAGATATTGGAAAGATTTAAGATAGTTTTAACAAATTTTGGGTTATTTTAACCTGGTGCTGCTGTCTAGACATGTTGTTGTTATTGATGTTGCTGTTGTTATTGTTGTTGCTGTTGTTAGGTGCTGCCAAGTTGGTTCTGACTCACAACAGCCCGAGAGGACAGAGTAGAACTGTCCCCCAGGGTTTTCAAGGAGCTCCTGGTGGATTTAAAATGCCAGATTTTTGCTTAGCAGCCAAGCTCTTAACCACTACCCAACCAGGCTTCCTGTCTGGACACAATAGTTAACCCATTTACCAGAATTTTTCATCATGTTTTCAGGGAGTTCTTACGGCACTTTATTTACTGTGGAGGCTTTTCAGACTATTCAAGACTCTCTGTTGCTGTCACGTTTTTCCCTATCTATGCTGTATATACATTTGGGGACAAGAAACATTAGCTTGCAGTATTTTCTAAGGCAGGTTGGTAAATGCTTGAGTAGTCATTTTGCTGGAAGAATTTCTCACAGGCGCAAGGGTTTCAGATGTAACGTATATATTTTCTGATGAGCAATCACTTCACATTTCTTTTCGTATGAGCTGCTAGCCAAGATCTAATTTTAGGTATCATCACCAGCCTCCATGTACATGTAATTTTGACTGGATTCCCTTTCTTTTCATTGTTGAAATTAGTTGAATGATTCTGTAATTTGCTTTAAAATGCAAAGAAAATCATTCTGTAGCTATCTTTTCATTTGCAAAGCTTGTATTTCTTCCACTAATGTTCATTTTTCCTGACAAGACTGAAAAACGTGGGAAGGACTCGGTTGGTACTGCCACTTTCTTGTGGTAGCAGTGTCACAGACCTTGAGCAAAATACCTCTAACCAGCTCTGTCCTGACATGACCCATTCTCAGAAGTGATTTTCAGCATTTCCAAAATGAAGGTCTCTCTCAATACTAAAAGGATGAAGAGGCTGCCACTCATTGCTTATAATACACACTGGTGTCAAGAAAGACCTGGAAAAGTTCAGAGAGAGGACAGCCGTACTGTCACTCTAGTCAGTGGTGATTCAGTCACTCATGACCAAGAAGCAGAATAAGGAAAATCTAGAAAATCTAGAGGTCTAAATCCTAAGCAATTTCTTATAAAAATTATTAATGCCAGGCATTATACCAATAAGGATTTAAGTGTGTTATCTAATTTGGTTCTCATGACTACTTTAGGAGGCAAGTATTGTTATGCCCATTTTACAGGTGAGGAAACAGATGCAGAAGATGACTAGCCCAAGGTCACTGAACAAAGTCAAAGGCAAGCCTCCAGCTAAGGTCCAGCATTTTCCTGCTATACCCAAATGACTTCCGTCTAAACTTAAAACCCTGCCTGGTGGTCTCCAGTCAGAAATGCATAGGTTTTCAGACCAACAGCCCCTACTCCGATCTCTTCAGGGTATACATTATGGGGTATTGTTAGTTAGCTAAATGATGTCTCTCTATGAAGATTTATGGCCTGTCACTGTAGTTAAGAACTCAGCTGCTAAGCAAAAGGTTGGCAGTTTGAATCCACCAGCCACTCCTTGGAAACCTGATGGGACAGTTCTGTTCTGCCCTATGGTGTCACTAGGAGTTGGAATCGACCTGTTGGCAGCAGGACCTATGACAAGGAGTAGGGGGAGACAGAAGCTGGCTAGGGGTACACATGTTGCTTTAAGAGCCAAACCGTGGGGCTTTCTCAGAAAGCATGATGCTGCAGACTACACAGGGAGAGATGACACATATGTAATGGCATTGGCATGTGGGGTTACAGCTCTTTAGAGAATGCAGCCTCCAAGAGAAGGCCAAGAGTATCATTCTTGCTGGTTTTCTATCCTCTGAGCTTGGTGCTCCCTGGCTCCTGATTTAGAGACACTGAGCTTGCCAGAAGTTTGCTAATTATGACCCAATGAAGCCCTCCTGGCAGCGGTCGAAGAGCAGGTTGTGAGCCAGCACGTGGCCATGGCCTCCCTGTTGCCATCTGTGATTTAAAGCAAAATCTTTGAGAGAAGTATAAGTGCCTGAATTACTGCTCTTTTATATGTTTTTAAATGAGAATGGAAAGGCCAAGGGCATTTTTTCCCATTTAGTACTATTAAATCCATCATTAAATCTCTCACTGAACACTGGCTGATTTTAATGATGCCCTCAAGTACCGAGCCTGGTGCCTGACTGTGTTAATATTGTTGTATATATAGATACAATAAATAATGCTTAGCTAAGATGGTAGGAGAGACATTGCTGTGTGTACCAATAAAAACAGTCGTACTAATGAGACCAAGTGTCAGAAGCAGATGGCGTGGTGGGAATCCAGCCACTGGAGGTAAAATACAGTGAAGGACAGCACTCCATGGAACATTGACTCTTATCACTGAAGATGGCCAGAATCCTCTACGTATTCCACAGAAAGTTGACGCAAAAGGATTAATCTGAAGTTATAGTTCATTTTTACTATCTTACTTTATGCCACTGTGGCATGGAAATCACAAATGTTCTTTAGTATCCATCCTGTTTACTGGCTCCCATGCCCCTGACTTCTGTGACAGATACTTAACTGCCTGATTCCATGCCTCCTTCTGAGTTGTACTTGGGTTTTTTTTATCACTTGTGGCCAAGAAACAGAATGTGGACAATGTTGATTTTAAAAAATATTTTTCATTTCGAAGGTAAACTGTTATTCTCTCTGAATACCCAGTGTTATTATTAGGAGCCCCACTAGCACAATGGTTTAAAGGGTTCGCGGGCTAACCCAAAAGGTTGGTGGTTCGAAAGCATGTCTGTGGGAGAAAGCTGTGGCAGTCTGCTTCTGTGAAGATTTGCAGCGTTGGAAACACTATGGGGTTGCGCCATGAGTCAGAATCGATTCAGTGGCAATGAGTTTGGTTTTGATTACTCAGTAGCATACCTTCTGTGGTACAATGATGTTTGTCTTTAATGTAAAGGAGTCTCTGTGGCTAACATTTAAGGGCATTGAATGAGAGTCCTGAGATGGTGCAGTGTTCAGGAGCTTGGCTGCCAGCTGAAAAGTTCAGCAGTTCACATCCACCAGTCTCTTCTTGGAAACTCTGTGGGCCAACTCTATCCTATAGGGTTGCTGTGGGTTGGAATTGACTTAAAGGAAACAGGTTTGTTTTAAATGAAGTTTTGTGAGCTTGCCACTGTGCTGGTGATGGCTTTAGCTCTGGTATCTCCTTTGAGACTCATGTGGCTCAAAGTTATGATGACCACTCTCCTTTTGGAAATGAAGAAACAGAGCCTGCGAGAATAAATGACTTTCCCAAGGGCCTATCCCAAGAGTGGCCAAACTAGGATTCAAGCCCTCGTCTGCCAAGTTGTGGAGCCCAAACTCTTCACCCTCACACTGTTATTTGGTGTTACATACCAGGCATGGTGCCAGATGAGAGCAAAATTTCAGAGCAGGCAGAGTATGTGCTCAGTGAATACATGTGGAACACGTTGCACGTTGTTTCTGTTGTTAGGTGCTGTGAAGTTGGTTCTAACTCACAGCAACCCTATGCGTGACAGAACGAAACACTGCCTGGTCTTGCACCATGTCCACAATCATTTCATGCTTAAGCCCATCATTGCAGCCACTGTGTCAATCCATCTCGTCAAGGGTCTTCTTCTTTGCTGACCCTCCCCTCTACCGAGCATGATGCCCTTTTCCAGGCACTGGTCCTTCCTGACAACATGTCCAAAGTATGTAAGACGCAGTCTTGACATCTTTGCTTCCAGGGAGCACTCTAGTTGTACTTCTTCCAGAACAGATTTCTTTGTTCCTTTGTCGGTCCATGGTACATTCAACATTCTTATCCAACATCACAATTCAAAGGCATCAATTCTTCTTCTGGCTTCCTTGTTCATCATCCAGCACATTGCATGGAATATGTAAATTCACTTCACAGAGCTAGATGAGTCAGGAGAGCCCTGGTGGCTCAGTAGTTAAAACACTTGGCTGCTAAGCAAAAGTTCAGACTCACCTGTTTCTCCATAGGAAAAAGATTTAGCAGTCCACTTCTGTAAAGATTGCAGCCTTGGAATCCCTATGAGGCAGTTCAGCTCTGTCTCATAAGGTTGCTGTGAGTCAGAATTGGCTGAGGGGCAGTGGGTAATGAAATCAGTGTATATGATTTCTTCTTAAATAACTTAAAAATTTATATTACTCTGACTCCCAGAATATCTTGGGTATATGGAAATAATTGAAAGCATTTTGAAAGCAGTTCTAAATGCTTCCAAATATTGAGTGGAAGAAAGGACAGCAGAGAAGCCTTTCATCTATGTTTTTGAACTTTTATTTTAAATACCTACCAGAAATCTGAAGTAAAATAAAAAGGTGCTTTTACTGCCCTTTTATAACTTCTGATGGGAATCTGTTGTTAAAATAGAAAAGGAATAAGTAGGGAGTGAAGTTTTAATGCAAGGGTGGCAATGAAAAAGTAAAAAAAAATTAAATTACTGTCAAGTCAATTCTGACTCACAGTAACCCTATGGAACAGAGTAGAACAGCCCCATAGGGTTTCCAAGGAGTGGCTGGTAGATTTGAACTGCCAGTCTTTGGGTTAGCAGCTGTAACTCTTAACCACTGTGCCTCCAGGGCTCCAGCATTGAAGTAATGATGTGTAATTAATCATCACTGCAGTTCTACTCTGGCCTCTAGGGTTGCCAGGAGTCGGATCCGACGCAACGGCACTGGGAAGAAAAGAAGAAGAAGAATTCTGTATCCTCTACTTGACTCTTATCTCATTACACAGGCCTACACAGATTAGCACCTGCAATGACTTAGCCCGCGTTTGATTAGGAGCCGACAGACCATTTCAGGGCAGTCACTCTTAACACACTCTTCTGTTCTTTTTCACCTCTGCTCTCTTTTTGGTGGCCAGGACGCAAGCAGACGTGTAAATGAGGAAGGACAAAGTGAACAAAACCACAGAGGGTCCCAACCTCCCAACTGTCCCTAAGTGCTAAATGAGACACAAGCAGTGTAAGAGTAAGCCACAGTTAGGACTCCCTCAGTAGATTATTTCAGCACTGAAAGAGTAAGAAAAAATACAAAAGAGAATCATGAGAACATATTTCAGAGTGGAAAGCTAATACAGCCCCCTGACTAGATCATTATGGATTTTTAAACTCAAATAACTTAGAATATACTTTGGGTATAAACAGCTTATAAATGTAATGTAAAGGCTATGATCAACTAAATTTTACCAACTATATTTAGAACACCTTTACTTGGGATCTTAAAATAAAAGGGGGTTCACAGAATTAAGTCCACTTCATTCAAGAGATGGAAATTGCTCTTGTGTTTAAACACCATGTAGAGCTTCTTCTCCCTATGCTGGCAGCCTAAGATTTTAAAGTGTAGAAGCAGAATATTTGAAAACTGCACAAAGCTCTATAACATAATATTCCAGTGTGTGCAGTTTTCCTTTTTTTTTTTTTTTTCTGCCAGCCCATTTGCTTCTGGTCAGTCCTTTGCTCTGACTTTGCTCATGCTCCCTGTGGTCTGTCTGTCATTTTCCTTCTGTGTGGCAGATCAGGAACCTGCAGAGATTTCACAGGGTATTACTGCACTGAAACACACACACAAGCATACACAAATGCACACCTACCCCTGACAACTAAAAGAATGTCCCCAGACCGTCCTCTAAAGGGCTGGACACTAAACCCATTGCTGTTGAGTCAGTTCTAACTCCTACTGACCCTGTAGGACAGGGTAGAACTGCCCCGTAGGGTTTCCATGGCTGTAGTCTATAGAGGAGACTGCCACATCTTTTTCTCTCCAAGCAGTGGTTGGGTACAAACTACCCAAATCTCAGTTAGCATTGAAGCGCCTAACCATTGTGCCACCAGAGACCTGGAACGCTAAAGACCTCACCTAAGTCTGTTTTATCTGCTAGAGAGTATCCAAGTGGACAAAGTCCTGCGAACTCTGGGCTGACTGGGCTTGGTCCTGATTGACAGATGTTGTGTCCCTGAGCTGGATCAGATTCCCCGAGGGATCCTTTGTTAAATAAACCCTGTGCTAATAATTGAGGCCAGAGCAGCTCATGAGATAAATCCATGCTCTTCTGGAATGTGTGTGTGCAAGTTTCCTGGACTGCTTTCTTCAAGCACTATCGAGGAATGCCTGCGCCCTTAAAAAGTAGATCTTTGAAAAGAAAGTCCATGATCAGTGTCAGTGTGCCTTCAGGGGCACTTGCAGTGACTGTGACTTACAAGATTTGTGTTTAAAATACAATAAGGGCTCAAAAGGAAGTACTGATTCCTTGCTTCTGTGACATAGTAGGTAACTGCTGCAGCTGCTGACCAAACGATGGGCAGTTCAAATCCACAGGTGCTCCTGGGAAACTCTGCAGGACAGTTCTATACTGCCCTGCAGGGTCACTGTGAGTCAGAGCTGACACTTGATGGCAATGGGTTTGGTTATTTTGGTAATTAGGCTCAGAAGACTCTCTTGAATGGCTTTCTCTTTCTGTCAGGCTTGTCGCATACTCCTAGAGCAAGGCTGGTTTTATAAGAGGAAAGAAGGCTTGTGACCGTTCTGCCTTTTTATAGGAGTTGCAGCAAATGACAACATCTATATCAAAAACTGTACCTGGATGTTGGAAGAGCAGTTGTGCTGAATGATATACTGTGGACAGATTCAACATAGTTGTTTAGCTGAGAAAAGACCAAATCTTGTATCGGCTGTTAACCTTTTCATGGTCCTTAAGACATTGCGAAGTTCAGGTCAGTGCTCCTGTATTATCTAATAACAGTATTGGCATTGTCCAATGAGATGCTTGCTCTCATGTGGCATCTCTCATCAGTAGCTCTCAAATGCCCTCATGAGACAGGCCTGAGTTACACAACCCGAAGGAGGCTGGGTTCTCGCCCATTAAGGGCAGAGTCGCTATGAGACAGAAATCCCAGGGTTTACAGTTATGTATCTGTGACTTAGTTTCCTAGTGCTGCAGTAACAGAAATACCAGCGTTTCCGTGGTCGCAGTGCTGGGGATGCACATTTCCATCCCCTCCTGGTTGGAAGAGGACGTTAAAGAAAATTTGGCAAGTAGGGGTTGGCAATGTGTGGCAATAATCAAGATCTGAGGTTGAGCAAAAGCTTTATTGCAACTTTGAATTGGGGTGAATAATAAAATTTTCTAATTTAAATCTCTGCTTATTCATTTTCCTGCTGTGAGTGGGGAATTTTATCTGCCATTGTCCTCTGCAAAAATGATGTCAAGAGAAGAGAAAGCCTACCTGGGCCTGAAGTTCCAAGGAAAACCAAAAAATGAATAAATAAAAATCCATTGTCCTTGTTCCCTATTAAACTCTCCAAAATTGTAGCAACTTTAGTAAAACAGCAAGGCAAGACAGACTCATCAGATGTTTAAAATGATTTGTCTGGAAAATATGCAAACTTAGAAAACAGATTCTTCTGTGCACTCATGGCCAAAATAAGCATTCAGTGTCTTTTTTGCATCTGGATATCTAAATATTATTAGTTTAAAATATTTTGAATCTTTGTATTTTGAATCTGTGTTATGGGACTTTGAAACGTTAATTTTTTTTCTTCAAAAGTCTTATCTCTACATTTGTCATGAGTGGTGTATTTTGTGTGTGTGCGCACACATGGGTGTGTGTGTCTGGTGGTACGGTGTTCTTCCCCAAACCTAATTACCAGTTTTAATGGTCAAACATCTTGAAAGGCCTGAGTCTTTGATGTTACAATAAAAGTGAAGTACAGAAGGTATCGAACAAATGCTTTTCAGGTTGGATCTCTTGAGAACCAATGTTGGAGATCAAGGTTAAAAAAAAAAAGTTCAAGAGCAGCTTCAAACAGATTATACTGGGACACTTGCAGGTTGGGTGTAGGACCACTGTCCCTTAGCAGCAGCAAAGGTGAGGGCCGAGGCCGTGCACTTCTTTTGTCTTCAGCAGCTGGTTTTGTACTGTCTTTTACATTTCTAACTCTGACCCTTTCCTTTTGACTTCTGTTTCTCCTCTCTCTCTCATGCTGGCAGCATTAGTGCTCATAAAGAAAGTTAAATCATAAAAAGGGAATCCTGTTTCTTTTTTTTCTTGTAATGTTCACTAGCATTTACAGATGTTTGGGCTAAAGGGCTTTTGGTAACGTCTGCATGAAGCCTTTCAAGTGCCCTCTGTTTACAATTATGACAACGTGAATACCTTCTATTCAAAGAGGACTCTCTTCATGCACCAGGGGAAATGGAAAATCAAAACAAATGCTTGAATAACTTAAGGAAGAGAAAGAGCAACTCTCCTTTGCAGTTGTGAAGCAAACATTTTTGGAGGGCTGTGTGTTTGGCCTGCAGTCCCCCAGATAATAAAGTTGTATGTGGATTTAAATGCCACACAGGTTAGTGATACTCATCTCAGCATTTCTGTTACATCCTATCAAAGAAAACACATCCCCAACTTGGCAGAAAATAGAATTAGAAAACATCTTTTATTTATTTTTGGATTTTTTTTTTAATATGACTGAGTGAAGATGTACTTTCCCGTATAAATTTATGTGCCCACCTATTATATGCAGCTTCCACTGCTCTCCCTGTCCAGTGACAGCACACTATTCCTCTCTGCTCCATACATGTCTCATCCTCCCAAGTCTCCTTTCCCCTCCTCTCCACCCACTCTCCTTCCTCCAGCGGGAGGTCAGCAGGATGATATCCTATAGATGTATAGAACCATAAAGTGCGTCCAATATATGGTCACTCTGCATTGCCAAGTCCAATCCATTCAGGTCCAAAGAGTAGACTTTCATTATGATTTATGGGCAAGGGCAGCCTCAGGTCCAGGGGCCATGCTCCCAGGGGAACCCCGAAACCGCTGGACCATCAACTGAGGTCTTTTAGTGGGGATCTCAGGGTGCACCCCTTTTTATTCTGGTGTTGCCAGTGAGACTCAACTTAGTGAGCTCCATTGCGGCTATCACTGGTGGTGACCGGGCACCATCCAGTTCTTCTGGTCCCAAGTTAATGTAGGCACTCACTCACGTGGGTTTCTCTATCTTCTGAGTTGTCTTTACCCCATGTCATTTTGGTCCTCGGTGAGCATCTGTTCCTGCTGAGTTGGGACCATTTGCTGTGCCCTCAGATGGCAGCTGGCAGCTTTTAAGACCCCAGCTGCCACTCACCAATGTGGGATGCAGAGAGCCATCTTAGCAAAATGCTAGTTGTGCCAGTTGGCCTCGATTTTGCCTAAGAGCATGGTCTCCTGCCCCCAGCCCCAGCTACTCTGTCATTGCAATATTGGGTTAAGATGGAAGGAGTAACTCAAGTTATGCTGAAGTCCACTTAATGTTGTTCTTGTTTCTAATGTGTGCTATCACCGATTTCTCCCATCCAGTTTCTAGTAACTATCTAATCTGAACCCCCCCTCCACGTCCTTCCTCCCTCCCCTCCCTTGTGGTTATCAAAGAGTCTTTTTATTAAGTCCAAGTCACTCTATTAATATTTTATTCTACTTGATTAACCTAGCAACAGATACAAGTGTCCTTTTGATGTACTATCCCACAGGCCTGGTGGTCTGTGGTTAAGAGCTACGGCTGCTAACCAAAAGGTCAGAAGTTTGAATCCACCAGCCGTTCCTTGGAAACACTATGAGGCAGTTCTTCTCTGTCCTGTGAGATTACTCACCTTGAATCAAAATCAGCTTGACAACAAGGAGTTTTATTCTTAACTCTGTTTCTTTGTTTCTTCCTCCCTCCCTTTCATTCATTCATTGAACAAATGTACTTACTGCTTCTACCACATGTCAGGCACTGTTTTGTAGGCCCTAAAACAGAAGTTAGCAAACTTGTTCTGTAGAGGACCAACTGGTAGATAGTTTAGACTTTGTGGGCCATCCAATCTGTTATGAGGACTCAGATCTGCCTTTATAGCATGAAAATAATCTGTAGACAACGATAGCAAACAAATGAGCATAGCTGGTTTTCAATGAAACTTTTAATTAAAAAAAAAGAAAAAAAGATGGCAGACCGATTTGGCCCACAGGCCGTAGTTTACCAACCCTTGCCCTAATATAAAGCAGTGGACAAAACAGACAAAAGTCCATCTTTCCATGATGTTTACATGTTAGTAGTGAGAGATGATAAACATGTAAATAAATATGTAAATGTCAGGTTTTAAGTGCTATGAAGAAAAATAAGGCAGAGTAAGGTGAGAGAGAGTGATGAGAAGAGTATTCTTTTCAATAGATCGGGCAGGAATGACCTATCTACTAACATGGTAGTTGACCAGAGACCTGACAAAGGAAGGAATGAACAGTAAGCAGACAGGCAGCTGAAGGAATAGCAAATGTGAAGGCTGGGTAGCAGGCACTTAATGTGGCCTGTTTGCAGAATCAAGCCATTGTAACTACCAAAAAAAGCCAAACCCACTGCCATAGAGTCAGTTCTGACCCTATAGGTCAGAGTAGAACTGCTCCATAGAGTTTCCAAGGAGCGCCTGGCAGATTTGAACTGCCGACCTTTTGGCTAGCAAATGTAGCACTTAGCTACTATGCCACCAGAGTTTCCAAGCCTGCAGTACCCCGTACTCCCAGGCGGTCTGCCATCCAAGTACTAACCAGGCCCAACCCTCCTTAGCTTTCGAGATCAAGTAAGATGGCGCGTTCAGGGTGATACAGTTACATGACAAGAGGGGACGCTGGTGAGAGCATCGTCACAGAGGAAGCTGTAGTCAGAGCATGTGGGACCTAATAGGCTATATAAGAAGGACTTTAGGTTTGATTTTCCTTAAGATCAGAAGCTATTGAAACATTTTAAGCAGAGAAGTGACACAGTCTGTTTTGTGTTTTTAAAAGAATATCCTGGCAGTGTGTGGAGAAAATACTTTTCAGGGGACAAAGTAAAAGTGGAGAGACCTTAGTAAAAGACAAGTAAGAGAAGATGACAGGGATTTATCCCGGGGGGGTTGTGAGTGATGAGATTCATGATACAGTCTGAAGGTTGAGCCAACCAAATTTGCTAATCGATCAGGTATGCAGTGTGAGAAAAAGAGTCAGTATGATGCTATGATTTTTATATGACAACTAGAAGAAATGAAATTCCCATAAACTAAAATGGAAAGAGCAGGTTTGTAGGGAAAATCTGCACACCAGCAATGAACAATTCAAAAATGAAATTGAGTTCAGTTTTAAATGTATTAAATTTGGAACACTAGTCAAGTGTGTAAGTAGAGCTAATAGGAAGTAGTTAGAGACACATGTTTGGAATTGAGGGAAAATGCATGTATGGGTTATCAATATAAATTTGGACTGGACAAGAAAACCTAGGATGTCATTATATTTGAAAAAGAGAAATGGTTGTAGAGCTGAGCCCTGGATTATACAATCATGGTCAGGAAGGTGAGAGGAATCTTTTAAAGGAAACTGGGTAAAGGCAGTCCTTGAAGAATAAGGAGAACCAAGAGAAGGTGATTCAGTAACTGAGGGGAAAGTGATTTTTGAAGGAGAGACTTATCTATAGAGCCAAAGAGTGCTGAAAGTTCCTAAAGATGAAGTCTGAGGATGCACCCTGGGAATGAGCTGAAACTCAGAGCGGTGATGAGCTGGAATTAGGAGGAAGAGAGTTGAGACAGGCAATATAGACAGTTGTGTCAAGGAGTTTTGCTATAAAGGAGAGCAGAGAAATGAGATAGTTGCTCCAGTGTGATGTGAGATAAAACGAGGGTTTTGGACATGGGAGATTGTCCTGCTGTTCCTGTAGCAATACGAATGGCATATGGAGAATTGTCGTTAATGGAGGACCGTTAAATGTTTCAGTGGTTTTAGTGAACTTCAGATACTGAGATTCTAGTTTTGAAGAAAATGCACTATTTACTTTTTCTTTGCTGAATGATATTGTGGCTATCTTTTTAATACTGTTAAAAGACATTTTCCATCTTTGTGTCACTGAATGTGTAGGCTGGAAGGAGAGACCCAGATTGTGATCCTAGTGCCACAGTTGGCCAATGCCATATCTCTGAGCAGGTTTCTGAGTTTCAGTTTATTTGTTTGTAAAATGAAAATTAATTGTAACTGTGTGGTTGCCTTCCTGGTGTTATTATTTGTGAATGTTCCCTAAGAACTGTGTATGACAACGTTAGAAATATTGATCATCCTTCTAGTTCTTTGTAGAGTTTTTGCTTTTTTAGGCAGTTTCCAGAAATGCAAGATTGATTCAATAGTTAAAAGTCAGTCAGTGTAATATACCATATTAAGAGAATGAAGGGAAAAATCACATGATCCTCTCACTGGATGCAGAAAAAGCATTTGATGAAATCCAACACCTTTCATGTAAAAATACTCAACAAACCAGGAATAAAAGGAAACTTTCTCAACCTGATAAAGGGTATCTATGAAAACCCACAGTTTTAACATCATACTCAATGGTGAAAAATTGAATATTCCTCCTAAGATGAGAAGACAGGGATTTCTTATCTCACCATTTCTGTAAAGTGTTGCGCTGGAAGGTCCATCCCAAGCAGTGAAACAAAAACAAGAAATAAGAGACATCCAGATTGGAAAGGAAAAAGTAAAACTTGATACTCACAGATGATGTGATCTTTGATGGAAAGTCCTAAACAATCCACAAAAATTGGTATACGTAATAAATGAGCTTAGCAGAGTTGCATGATTGAAGGTCTGTAAGAAAAATCAGTTTTACTTCTGTACACCAGCAAATGAAGAATTTAAAAATTGAATTATGGAAAATCAACCCATTTACAAAGCACCAGAAAGAGTAGAACACTTAGGGATACATTTAACCAACAGAGTATTAAGTATGTTGAAAACTATAGAATATTCTTGAGAGTAATAAATACTTAAGATAAATGGAAAGACATCTAAATTCATAGATTAGAAGATAGTATTACTAAGATGTCAACGTTATCTGAATTGATAGATTCAGTACAATCTCTGTCAATATTCCAACTGCCTTTTTGTAGAAATGAGTAAGCTGATCCTAAAATTAAATAGAAATGCAAAGAACCCCCAAAGAGCCAAAAGAACCTTGAAAAAGCAGAAAAAGTGGCAAGCACTCATGTGTCTTGATTTCAGAACTGACTACAAAACAACAGTAATCAAGATACTGTGGTACTGGCATTAGGATTAAGCACATGAAAACCAAAAACCAAACTCAGTGACCCTACAGAGTACAACTGCCCCATGGAGTTGCCGAGGAGCACCTGGCGTATTTGAACTGCCAACCTTTTGGTTAGCAGCCATAGTACTTTACTGCTACACCACCAGGGTTTCCAGGATAAGCATGTAGGTCAAAGGAATAGAACTGGGAGTTCAGAAAGAAACCCATGTATTTATTGATTGATTTTTTACAATGATGATAAGGCCATTCAGTGAGGAAACAGTAAACTTTTCAACAAATAGTACTGCAACAACTGACCAACTACATGCCAGTACACTTCACACTGTATGTAAAAACCAGCTCAAAATGGACCAAAGACCTAGATGTAAGAACCAAAACCAAAACTCTTAAAAGAAAACATAGCTGTGAATCTTTATAACCTTGGGCTAAACCGTCATTTCTTCAATATGACACCAAAAAACACAGCAAAAAGGGGAAAAAAAATAGGTAAATTTGACTGGATCAAAATTAAAACTTTTGTGCTTCATAGTACACTATCAAAACAGTGAAAAGACAACCCACAGAATGAGAGAAAACATTTACAAATCATACAGATGACAGCCTAGTCTCCAGAATATATAAAGAACTCTTACAAGTCAATAATAATAAATCCAGTTTAAAAAATGGACAAAGGCTCCAAAGAAAATCTAGAAATGGCAATAATGACATGGAAAAATACTGACGATCATTAGTCGTTAGGAAAACACAATTCAAAACCGCAGTGAGTTACTAGTTCACACCTACAAAAATGGTGATAGTAAACAAAAAGGAAAATGAGAAGTGTTGACAAGGATGTGAAGAAACTGTGGAACCCTCATACATTGCTGGTAGGAATATAAAGTGGTACAGCCAGTATGGAAAAGAGTGTGACAGTTCCTCAAAACGTGAAACATAGGTTGCCGTGTAACCCAGCAATTCCACTTATGCGTATATAACCAAGGGATTTGAAAACCTATGTTCAGGAAAAAACTTTTACATGAACTACCATAGCAGCATTATTCATAATAACCACAAAGTGGAAACAACCTAAACGTCCACCAACTGGCGAATGGATAAACAAAATGTCATCAATCTGTACAATTCAACCATAACAAGGAATGAAGTACTGACAAAGTCTACAACACGGGTGAAATTTGAAAACAAAATGCTAAGTGAATGAAACCAGTCACAAAAGACTTTATGTTGTGTGATTCCATTTATATGTCATGCCTTAGGCTTGGCTACCAAGGCAAATCCATAGACTGAAAGCACATTAGTGGTAGGTAGGCCTGAGAGAGGAGCCCTGGTGGCACAGTGGTTAAGAGCTTGGCTGCCAACCAAAAGGTCAGCAGTTCAAATCCAACGGCCAATCTTTGGAAACTCCATGAGGCAGTTCTGCTGTATCCTACAGGATCCACTGAGTTGGAATCAACTGAATGGCCACAGATTGGGTTCTTTGCTTAGGGGTGAGGGGAAGGGGAAGTAGGGGCTGACTATGAATGAGTAAAGGTTTCTCTTTGAAGTGGTGGAAATATTTTGGAACCAGAGACTGATGATGATTGTACGACATTGCAGACATACTAAAAACCAGTGAATTGGGCATCTTAAAATGATTATGGTGGTGAATTTGATGTTACATGAATTCTATTTCGGTAATAAAAAAAGTTATTTTTCAGTTCCCAGCAAAAAGAACACAATAGAGATTTCAGGATCTGAGGTACTAGAAAAATACAGCTACAATGTGTACTTTATAGGATGTGACCAAGTGCTCCAGGATGGGCCTCTCCCCAGTGCAAGCAGGCTGGTAGACATACGCACAAACCCCAGAAATGTTTTCTTCCCTGCTGTCTCCTTCTTCTAATTGTGAAGGTAGACAGAGTGCTAAGTGCCGATTGCCGCAACCGTGTGTGGGGAATTTACTTTCAGTGTCTCGTTATCATCATTTTCTCCCCAAAGACTATTTAAATTTCAGACCCTGAGAGCCATGAGTTAATGTGTTTTTCTGTAGCAATTAGAATTGAAAATGACTTAGATTCTTAACATGCTACTGGACATCTGAACTTAGCTGTCAGTTGATAATGCAGCTCACTGTTTCACTGAATTCAGGATGCCCGCTAAGGAAGGGATATATATTTTTAAAATGTATGTTTTCCACTAATTACTAAATGTAGAATGTTCGTTTAAAGGCATTGCTTCATTTAATGTAACTTTTTAATCATATCCTCAACAAATTCTAAACCTGCAGGTCTACAATATTCTGGCCTCAGAAAGACATCCTTGTACTGAAACATTGAGGAAGGGACTGCTTCAATTGTGATAACTTGGTACATCTCCCACGTTGTCTGTGATGTGTCTGTATGTGTGTGTATGCGTGTGTGTGTGTTTAGAGAGAGACTGGTTCATATATATCCTCTCTGTAAATATATACACACACATATGCCCATATGTTGTTGTTGTATGCTGTTGAGTTGATTCTGACTCGTAACAGCCACATGTGACGCAGGAGAACGATACCCCATAGTTTTCTTGGCTGTAATCTTTATGGAAGCAGCTCACCAGATGTTTCTCTGGTGGAATCGTTGAGTGGGTTCAAACCAACCTTTTAGCAGCCAAGCAGCTACCCCACAGAGTTTTCTTGGCTGTAATGTTTCTGGAAGCAGCTCGCCAGTTGCTTCACTTTCAGGGCCGCTGGGTGGCTTTGAGCAATCACCCTTCAGTTAGCAGCCAAGCATTTAACCATTGTATCACCAGAGCTACACACACACACACACATACACGCATGCACACGTACACGCACACGCACGCACACATGCACACAGAAAGAGAGAAACGTTTTGCTATCCAGTCAGTTCTGTCTCACGGTGACCCTATGGAGCAGAACAGAAGTCATAGTGACCCTACTGAGCAGAATAGGATTTCCAAGGAGCAGTGAGTAGATTTTAAGTACTAACCTTTTAGTTAGCAGCCATACAGAGTTCTTAACCACTGCACCACCAGTGCTCCTAATAGATATATAGTTTAAAAAAATGAAAACTACTTTGCCATCCAGTCGATTCTGACTCATAGAGGACGGAGTAGAACTGTTCCATAGGGTTTCCAAGGAACAGCTGATAGATCCAAACTGGCGACCTTTTGGCTGGGAGCCAAGCCCTTAACCACTGCACCATCAAAACCAAAAACCAAACCCAGTGCCACTGAGTCGATTCCAACTCATAGCAACTTTATAGAACAGAGTTGAACTGCCCCGTAGAGTTTCCAAGGCACACCCAGTAGATTTGAACTGCCGATCTTTTGGTTAGCAGCTGTAGCACTTAATCACTGCATCACCACGGCTCCATAAATATATAGGTATTGACGTAAACAGGAAGGTGGAGATGGGAGTAGGAGAGAGACCCACAGGCTCTCAGTCCTTGTTCCAGCCAGTTATTTTGTGTGTTGGGTGTAACCATGTAGGATTGTATGAGCATAAATACTTGTATTGCTTGCTACATCTGCTGTTAATTACCTCTGAGTCCTTCATCCTCAGTCCCAGTCCCTGCTTTATTCATTCCTTTGGTTGACTGTGCATGCCTTCATTCATTAAACAAATACTTGTCAAGCCTCGTTCTGTGCCTGGTACTGAAGGTTCTGGGAGACAACCCAAACCTCTGGGAGGTGAGACTTGAGGGTCAGGCAGAGAAAACCAGAGGAAGAGGAAGGGCAACAGGCTGCAGACAGAGAGAATGCCATGGCTGACAAAGGAAGGGCCTGAGAGCAGTGGTCACTCTAGTGTTGGTACTCCAGGCTCTCAGGCCTGGAACACACCAGCTGAGACCTGCTTTATTACAGTTCGACCTACAGGGGCAGACCATATGGACATGCAGTCTGCCTATTTGAATTGCCTGTACTGTGCTAATTTTCCCAGGTTTTATTATTATCATTAAAGTGACAAGAGGCCACTTCTGTACTGCTGGGGTTGGGTGGAATCGTGTGCTACCAGGACCAAGTCCCTGCAGGCACAGTTGCTCCATGGGACCACAAGGACTCTTGTTAGCTGATGTAAAGCCAGTGGGCCAGAGACCCCAGTGCTGAGCCTGGAATCACTTGCAGTCAAGATAATGCATGTGGAAGAATAGAAGGCTTATTCTGAACTGAGGACTCCCAAGGGCCTTCTCGTAAGATGTTTCTGGGCAAAAGTAAGTTAAATGAAATAACATGTGGATGAATTTATCATGATGCTTCACAAATAGGAAGTTCTCCATAAATGTTTCATTTAGTAACAGAAGCACCCAAGCTACACCGTACTCTGAAGGCCTGCTTTCTTTCCCCCTACCCATCCCATCCCCAAAATTGTCTCATCTAAGTCGGATCTGACTCAACGGCACTTGGCTTGGCAAGCCCTTGCTTTTGTCCAAAGGTGAGTTTATCATGCATAGGAGTCCAGTTTTCACAGACACCCTTACCAGCAGTCTCCAAAAGTACTTAGTTTTCTGCAATTAACTGTGCTTGTACATTTAAGTAATAAAAAGTGAATTTCCCCCCAGGAAACCAAATTCTTCATTTTTTTAAAGGATAATTAGCAGTGCAGGGCCTCTGGAAGGGTTCGCTGTGGGGACCTCTACTGAGACCCTCCACACGCACTGCTCTATAGCTTCACCCAGGGCATAGTCAGAGGTGGAAGGCATCTGTTGAGGGTGATGAGAGCAGTTTCATTAGCCACTCTCTCCTGGTGGGGACATGGGTAACCCCATTACAACCGGAAGTGGAGTTGGGAAGGAAATGAGCAGGTCAGCACAGAGACAATGGCTAAAACATGAGCAAGGATAGGAGCTGTTCCTTCACTTTCTAACTGTATGATCCACTGCAAGTTCTTTGACCTCTCAAATCCTCAGTTTCCCCATAGATGTTTCAGTTAGTCACAGAACTTTATAATGTGAACAATAATGCTTACATTGCAGTTGTTTCAGAGATCACATGAGCTAATGTATGAGAAGTGCTTGGCATTGCTCTTGGTACACAATGACTGTTCAACATATGGTACCTTTAAAAATATATTCTACATCCATGTTCAGCCCAAGGTGCTGAACCTACTAGGCCCTCACTTGAATTATGATTTTATACACAGAAGTTCCAATTAAAGGTTGACTCTTTGTGAGCCAAACAATACCCAGTTCCCGAAGGGTAGCTCAGGCCTTACAGTGACTAGGAGTCCCATGGTTAAGTATTCAGTCTGCACCAAGGCCCAGTAACAAGCCAAAAGCTGTTTCTCTTCAAAAGGAGAGTAGTTATCTGCAGAGGATGGCAAGGCTTTGCTCCAAAATCCTGAGGATCAGTGGTGACTCACCAACAGGGTCATGCCAGACACTTCAAATAGTGTCCTTATCTGCCAGTGACACTTCAAACACTGTTGGATCAGCTGGACCATGTGGCCCAAGTGGCAAGAGAGGCTTGTACAGCAGCCTGAACCCATTTTAGAACCTTCTCTTATTCTGGGCCCTACTCAAAATCATCAGGCTTTCAAGTCACTTGACAAATAGGCTGAAGTAGCAAGCCATAATGAGGAATGTATTGCTTCCAAAATTGAAAGAGTCTCACTAAGTGTTGTGCCTTCTTTTTAGATGTAGAAAGAGCTAGATGCAATAACTTATCCTTCAGTTTAGAAGGAGTATCTCAACATGTTCTACACCACTGACATAGTAGGTTCCTGAATTTTTGTTGAGTTAACTTTGCATTCTCTACCATGCAAATGTCTCACCAGTAAGTCCACAGTCATTGACACTTCTTCCTTACTAGGTCCAGTCAGCTTGATGGCTTCATTTTACTGGACCAGTGTGGCATCTTGTGAAAAGGAAAGATGACCAAGGTCTCTTTGAATTAAATTATGCATAGGGCTGGAGACTTGATATACCCTGAAGTAGGACAGTGAAAATGTATTGCTAGCCTTGCCACCGGAAGGCAAACTGATTTGGGGGCAAGTTCTTCAAAACTAGAATGTGGGAGGGAGGCAGAGTCAAGATGGCGGACTAAGCACACGTCTCCTTATATCCCTCTGGAAACCAAGACCTGAACTGATAATCAAATGGAGCCTTCGGATCACCTAATCAGCCTCAGGACATGGCACAGGGCTGTTAATTGGGACTTCATACAACTGAGTGAAAAACCTCCTCTCTTTTGCTGACTCCCGCTCCTGGCTAGCCCTGGCTCTCACAAACTGAAAGTAAACGCACCATTTTCACTTTTTTTTTTTCTCTGTCTTGGCCAGCAGGTGGAGCTGGGTCTTGCCTAGCGGCTAGACTCAGACATGCTGCTGGGGGGATAGGCAGGTGAAATTCCCATATTTTGAGAGCCAGGCTTAGGACTCTGTTAATCTAGCCACTTTGAGCCAGGCATTTTATATCTGCCTCAGCAGGGTTTGTACAGAATTTCACAGTCAGTGTACGGGACGCCATGTTGGTACCGAGATTTTAGCAGGACCTAATTCTTAGCCCGGGAACCACTCCTGCAAACAGGACAGCACTTCTCCAACAGAAAAGCAGTAATTTACTGAAGGCCACCTACATTGGGGGCCCGGCAACAGAAGCAGAGGAATCACTCCCTGTCGGCACCTCTGGCCCCTCTGTCTGCTGTCTGTGTGGAGGATGCCATCTTGGATACAGTGGCCACAGCTGGTCCTAATTCCTAGCTTGGGAGCCAGAGCCTGCCCACAGGAGAGCACTTTTCTATCAGAAAAGCAGTACTCGACGCAGTGTCGCCTAAGGCTAGCCCCTGTCAGGAGAAGCCAACAGGGCAGTAGCATTGCTGTATTCTGAACTAGTTTGTTATCATCTGGGGTTGGATATAGTGGCGCTTGCTTTGTCAGTTGAGAAGAGGGACCTCTGCACCTGAAAACCTAACTGACTTGTGAAATGATCAGATACCTTTTGCTTTACATTTTAAGACACCCTAGAGAAACATTTGCAGTCCATCCTCACAGTACCTCTTCCAGCCTCTACATACTCACATGGGACCCAAAAAAGCAACAGACAATTGTGGCATACAAGCAATTACTCATGGCTTCAGAAGGCTCCCAAACAAAGCAACCAAGGAGTTTTCCAGATGAAGAAACTTTTGTGAAAGCATCAGGAAGTGAATAGAAAATGATTATATACAGAGCCCTTCTAGATCTTATACAAAATGCAGCAGAACGAAATGAAAAATTAAGCAAGATGTTCGATCTGATGGAACATCAGTACTCTGAAATCCAACAGATCAAGAACAAAATCAAAGACATAGAAACTTACATGCAAAGCCAAGAAAACAGAATGGAACAAATAGAAAAAAGAATTTCTGACTTGGAAGACAGAGCTATTGATGCCAGTGTCTATGAGCAGAAATCAGAAAAAAGAAACAAGAAAAATGAAGAAACATTAAGAAGCATGTGGGACTATATTAAGAGGAACAACCTTCGATTAATTGGAGTCCCTGAACAGGGTGAGACATCTGAGAACACAGAGAGTATCGTTGCTGAGCTGCTGACAGAAAACTTCCCAGAAATCATGAAGGAAGAGAATATAGACATCTCAGATGCATATCGTATGCCACCCAATATAGATCTCAAAAGAAAGACTCCAAGACATATTATAATCAAGCTTAACAAAATGAAACACAAGCAGCAACTCTTAAAGGCAGCAAGACTCAAGGCAAAGCTAACATTCAGAGGGAAACCCTGTAGGCTCTCGTCAGATTTCTCAGCAGAAACCATGCTGGCACGGAGACAGTGGCATGACACATTCAAAGTCTTGAAGGAGAAGAACTTCCAAACAAGAATTATATATCCTGCAAAACTATCTTTCAAATACAAAAATGAAATTAAGACATTCCCAGATAAACAGAAACTCAGAGACTTTGTAAAAACCAAACCAAAACTACAAGAAACACTGAAAGAAGTTCTTGGCTCTGGCTTGGAAGAACAAAACCACTAACTTTATATTTTAGAACAACACACTACTCAATACTCTGCTCATTTAGGGAAGGCTCCAAAGTCAATCACAGCTTTGATGCAGAAAGAAGCAATCCAGTGATCATCATGAAAACTATGGTGTCATCATAATAAAAAGAGGGATGTACTACAGTTGTTATAGTCCTTCGAGATGGAGAGGAAGATGACAAGATTGGTAGTAATTAAAATTGGGTTTATATATAGTTTATTAACGGGAATCATAGGGCAGCTGTAAAGCACAACAAAGATGTATCATACCATTTCAAGAAATGTAATACAGGGGTCTCAACAACTACAAAATCAGCTCTCAAAAAGGTGAAAAATCAACTCACAAAAAAGAATTGTCCCAGAACAGACTAATAAGAACAACAGAGAAAACATCAACATAAAAATAAACGTATCACAATGGCAGCAGTGAACACATCCCTATCAATAATTACATTGAATGTCAATGGACTGAATGCTCCAGTAAAGAGACACCGAGTGTCATCTTGGATCAAAAGACATGACCCATCCATATGTTGTCTACATGAAACTCACTTGAGACCTAAAGGTAGGAACAAACTGAAAATTAAAGTATGGAAGAATATATATCAAGCTAACAATGAACAAAGAAGAGCAGGGGTAGCAATTCTAATCTTAGAATGAAGTAGAAGGCATTGGCCATGTCAATAGCTACATACCAGGTACCAGGAGAGAATATAAATTTGATCAAGCAATAAAACCACATCTGGGACAGCAGCTGCAATTGGAGCCACCATCTGGTCAAGTTTATGATGATCTACTATCTTCTCTAAAGTCTATCTGTTATTTGCACAGCCTCAAAAGATGAATTGAATGGGAATGTGGTAGGAATCACTGACTCTGTATCCTTCAGGTCCTTGATGGTGGCAGTAGCCTCTGAAATCCCTCCAGGAATGTCTGTTGCTTTTTGGTTTGTTGTTTTCCTAGGTAAGGCAGTCTAATGACTTCCACTTGGCTTTTCCTACCATAATAGCCCTTACTCCACTGGTCAGGGATCTAGTGTGGAGATTCTGCCCATTGCTGTGTATGTTCACTCCAATTATGCATTCTGGAACTTGGGAAATCACTACGGGATGGATCCAGGGCCCCACTGGACACACTGAAAGATGAACCTGAAGTAAAACTCTACGCCTGACCTCCATACTCCCTACCCTGACTGGTAGGCTACAGTGACATTTTGTATCTCCTGGAATTAGTTCTGGCTGGAATTAGTTCAGAACCACGGTCTAGTAATATCTAAAAAGTCTGGTTACTGAATATACCATGGACAGCCAGAAGAATGACCAACTATATCTTGAAAGAAGTACAGCCAGAATGCCTCTTGGAAGTAAGGATAGCAAGACTTTATCTCATGTATCTTGGATTTGTTATCAGGAGGGACAAGTTCCTGGAGAAGAACATCATGCTTGTTAAAGTAGAGAGCCAGTGAAAAAGATGAAGACTCTCAATGAGATGGACTGACACAGCGGCTGCAAGAGTGGGCTGGAATGTAAGGATGTCACAGGACCAAGCAGTGTTTTGTTCTGCTTTTCTTATATAGAGAGTCACTGTAAGTGGGAACTGACTTAACAGCACCTAACAATAACAACTTTCAGTGAGTGTGCTGCCAGTTCTCTTTGTTGTGTTTACTCTTCATACATCAACTTGGATATTTTCTGTCTTCCTCCAAGTCCAGCACTTCTTCTGTTTTAAAATCTTTAATAAGGAAAGAGCAAGAATGTTTTGAACAAAAAGATGTTTATTTTAGGCCTTTTATTTTTTCCTAGTTATTTGATCTTTGATTCTAAATGTCTCCGAGCTATGATCTACAACATATAAAGTTGCCGTAAGTCACATACTGTTTTGTGATGCTCACTAGCTGATGTATGTTTTTGTATCTCCAAATTCTAAATGTTAATCTCCTGAGAGGAAATATTACAGTTTACATTTCAACTGCACAAGCAGAAGCCAGGCAGAGACCATACTGAACCCTTAAATAGAGCTGAATTAACTCACCTGAGTTGGTTTGTATTTTTTTGCATAACTGAAGTGAAAAATGGTCAAGTCTGCTTCTATCCCTAGTAATGAAAAGATGTAGGAGAGCAAAGGTGAGCTTTTCCTGCCCTTGCACTGCCTGAGCAAGGCTGAGCTGGGGTCTCAGAATTGTGATGTGGGGGGGGAGGGACTAGTTGCACCATCCCAGTCACTTGTCTGAACCTAGGGCAGTATATGCTCTTAAAACTGTTCAGTAGACTCTCTACCCTCAGCAAACAATTCTTCATCCTGGCCCTAAAACATCTCCCAGATTTCCCCTAGATCCTACCACCGCCTTGTTCCTAGTCTATTGTAATTACCTTCTTAGCCTTTTTAAAAAAAGCTTTTTCTGCCTAGATGGCCACGTTCCTTTAAGTTCTCCTGTCCAAACTCTTCTGCCACAGTTGTCAGGTCACTCTGCCTCAAGCAGCACCCACCTGGCATATGTGACTAACCATGTTCAAACTCTCAGTTGCTTCCCACTGCCAGCTTACACCCTTCAGGCTTCTGAGTCTGGTGTTCACAGCTCTACCTGCACTATGCTCACTGTCCTCAGCTCTTGTCCTGTTATCAAGTCTTCTGTAACAGAAATATCACAAGTAGATGGCTTTAACATACAGAGATGCACTCCCTCACGGTCTAAGAAGCCAGAAGTCCAAATTCTGATCGGCTTCAGGGGAAGGTTTTCTCTCTCTGTTGGCTCTTGAGGAAAGTCCTTGTCATTAATCTTCTCCTGGTCTAGGAGTTTCTCAGGGCAAGGACCCTGTGTCTAAAGGATGTACTTTGCTCCAGACACTAGTTTCTTGTTGTTATGAGGCCCCCACCTCACCCCCACCCTAGCCTTTTCCTTACCCCTTCTCCCCTCACCCCAGAAATTACTGACTCAGACACAATACAACCCTGAAGATTGTGTCCTGCCCCACCAACACAACTGCTCCCCATCTGATCTCATGAACACCGTAGAGGCAGGATCTACAACACGTAGAAAAGTCACCTCAGATGGCAAAGTAGTAGATAATGACATAATGCTAGGAATTACAGACAAGCCAAGTTGATGTATAAATAAAAAATAAATAAATAAAAAGGCTTGCTGTCAATTCCGACTCTATATAGGACACAGTAGAACTGCCCTACAGTGTTTCAAAGGAGTGCCTGGTAGATTTGAACTGCCAGCCTTTTGGTTAGCATACATAGCTCTTAACCACTGTGCCACCAAGGTTTCTGACACAAATTTTGGGGGACATAGTTCAATCCATAACAACTGTCCACTTGAGCAAACTGACTTACTCTTGGCCCGTTGCCCCTGCTCACGTTACCCCACAGTCCTTTACCTGGTATCATCTCAGTGTCACCCTCCTCTACTTGCTTGCTGAAACCCATGCTCTATGTGGCCCTGAGGATTTCTGTTCCCAATAGGTGGCCCCCTCCCTCACTCAGAGCATCACCTGCTGCGTGTCCCATTCATTTGCCGAGGAACACTGAGGAACTCTTACGTTTCTGCATGTGTATTTGTAAATTCCCACCTCCCCAAATGCACTGTAAGTTCAGGATTCATATTTTTTGTGCTCCCTACCGTGCTTAGCCCAGCTTGCACAAAGCAAGCTCTCTAATGATCCCTGTAGATAGTAACAGTGATGCTGATGGTGGTCTGCCTTTCTGCCTTAGGCAAGGCTTGTGGCGCAGCATGCCTCAGAGCTGAGCACTGTCAAGTTTTGGCTGGAGTCTACCATTGAGCCTTAGACTGAGCTGTTTATTGTGCAGACAGGAGTCATGCAAGATCATTTTAGCAATGTTTCTGGGGGTTGTACCAACTGCCCTTCTTTTTAGAGCCTGGAGTCCATTGCTGGAGACCATACTGATGGAGACAACTGGCTTCCTCCCGCCAGTCCCCACCCTCCATTGTAATCAGGAAGTCAACATAACTGAAATACAGTTTCACAGGTGCAGGGTTCTTCCTGACAGGTGATTATGTTTTGATTTTATCATCATATATGAAACAGAATGGAGAAAGCGATTTTCAAACATAAAGCACATTCTAGTACAAATGAGATATTAGTATAAAAATTCTTAAATGTTGCTAAATATTTACCCAATATGGGGTTTCTACCTTCTGCCAACCTGAAGCATTTTCTTGGCAAATATATCTCATGTGGAACTTCAGATGCCTTTCTGTATTACTCTTCTAACTATGTAAATACAACCATCTGTCTGTGCTAGGTAAACAGCCTGACCCCTATTCTTTTTTCCTTTTATTTTTAATATTTGTTTTAATTTCTTGAAGTATGCCCCAAATAATCCTAACTCTGCTGCTGGTTCTTTGTTAGGAGCCAAAAGGGCACAATTATAACGAACTCCAGAAACATCCAGTACATTCCTTTCTTTTCCTGTGTCATTTGAAACCCCTCTGAGAATTGTATTTTTAAAGTTCTCCACACTTGCTCCTGAGGTAGCTATGCCTTTTCATATGTCTCCTGCTGTTGTATTATTTTACTGTTGTTTATTAAAGCTTGGTATTTCTAAAGCATCCAATTTATTTTAAAATGTCTTTGTACAGATCACACTAGCGTTCTGCCACAAATGTAAATAATAAAATCAGGTTAGTGGTTATCCATGTGCTAGTTAAGGAGCTCTAGTAGCGAAATGATTAAGTGCTTGACTGCTAACTGAAATGTGAGAGATTTGAACCCACCAGTCATACCAAGGTATGGTTCACACATCACCAATTTAACCCATTTCAAGTATGCAATCTAGTGCTTTTTTAGTAAATTTACCAAGTTATGTAGTTATCACTATAATATAAAATGTACAGTAGAACATTTTTATCATTCCAATAAAATTAGTTATGTCCATTTATATATGTCACTCTTAATTTGGTTCTGTTTTGTGGTCTGTCTTGTTTCCCGTGTGTGAATAACAGCCTGGTATGGTAATCAGATCTTTGAATTTTTGTCTCCTTTAATGGTTAACACCATACTGAATCCATAGAAAATAATTGTGCACACACACACACACACACACCTGTTTGTTCAACTGGAGTGTTACTGTTATGTGGGCTTTTATTATAACAAATATTTTTAAAAATCAGTTTCTTTGGTTCAACATTCAAAGAAGTTTTTTGCCTTAAAATAAAATGTATCTGCCAAATGTTTTGATAATTATGTTGAATACTTTTCAGTGGTAAAATTTTGTAGATCACCTTTTCTTCTCCAGAATTCCCTTTTCTTCCAAGTTGTATTATCTGTTTTTATATCAGGAATTCTTTCCATATAGAAGTGCAAATAGAAAATCTACTTATGTGATAACCTAATAGGTGAGGCAGAGCTAATCTTCTGAACACTAAAGCACTCTTAAAACAGTAATGTGAAGGATAATTATGCTGATGGGCAAAGGATGTGAGCAGGTATTTCAGGAATAGGAAGTTGAGTGTATTTCATAAATATGTGGTGTCATGGATTGAGTTGTATCCCCCCCAAAATATGTGTAGCCGTGTGGCTGGGCCATGATTTGAATTATTTTGTGATTTTCCTGTGCTGTATGTTAAAGGATTATGGTGGGACTGCAAATCTCTTCATAAGATAACCTCCCTGCTCTATTGTAAAGGGAGTTTCCCTGGAGTATGTCCTGCCCCACCCTTAATCCTTTCACCTGACGAGAGGTAGAAGGAAAGAAAATCAATCAGAGAATTGGGAGCCTCACACCATCAAGAAAGCAGCACTGGGAGAAGAGCACGTCCTTCACACCTGAGGTTCCTGCTCCAGGATGCTCCCTGGACAAAGACTGATGCAATACCGGACTTGCCTCCAGAGCCGACCAGGGAAAAAGCCTTCCCCTGAAGGGGACATACTGCATTTGGACTTGCAGCCTACCGGACTGTGTAAGAATAAACTTTCCTCTGTTAAAGCCATCTACTCTGTGATATTTCTGTTAGAACAGCACTAGCTGACTACAACATGTGGCAGTGGTGTTGAGTCCATTCTGACTCAGGCAAACCCATGTGTGCAGAGTAGAACTGGCCCATAGGGTTTTCTAGACTGGGACTTTTCAGAAGCAGATTGTGAACTCTCTTCCCAGGCACTTCTTGGATGGTTTGAACCATATGCCTTTTGGCCAGAGTTGAGAGCATAACCATGTGCACAACCCAAGCACTCCTTTAATACATGTCCTGAAACCCTGGTGGCATAATGGGTTAAGTGCTATGTCTGTTAACCGAAAGGTAAGCAGTTCAAATCTGTAAGGCACTCCTTGGAAACACTGTGGGGCTGTTCTACTCTGACCTATAGGGTCTCCATGAGTCGGACTCGACTCAGCGGCAGTGGGTGGGTTGCTGTTAAGTCGATTCTGATTCATAGCAACCCTATGCAATACAAAAGAACTGTGCCACAGGGTTTTCAAGGAATGGCCAGTGGATTTGAACTGCTGAACTATTGGTTAGCAGCTGAACTTCTACACTGCACCACCAGGTCACCCTAATAAATACACTTCCCTAAGGGTCGCCATGATCGGATCCGACTCGACGGCACTTGGCTTGGCAATAACTAAAGAATACAGTTAAAACAACAGGTCTTCTCTTTTTTTTCCCCCCTATAAGATTGGGAAAGATATAAAAAGTAATTTGATATACACTGTTTGAGAAGATATAAATTGATACAGTGGTTTTGGAGAACAATTTAACAGTATATTTAAATTTAAAATATTCATATCATTTGACCTGGAAATTCTGTTCAAGGAATTAATCCTATGGAAATACAGAAATATGAAGAGATAAATCTACAAGAATTTTTGCTAAACGTAGCTTATGGTAGTACAAAAATGGCAAGAATTTAAATCTGTATCATTTGATTAAATAAACTCTAGTACCTCCAGACAGGGAGATGTTCTGTGCAGTCACTGAAAAGAAGATAAATCTTATGACCACAAAAGCACAAGCAGCAAAAGACAAGATAGATAATTGGAACCTCATAAAAATTAATTGCTTTTGTTCATCCAAGGAATTTATCAACAAAGGAAAAAGACAACCTATGAATTGGGGAAAATTTTCAGGAACCATGTATCTGTCACAGGGCTAATACCCACAGTGTGTGCGTGTGTGTGTGTGTACAGTAATATGTACGTATATACATACAACTCAGCATCAAAGGACAAACAATTTAATCAAAAGTTGGAAAAGGATTTGAACAGTTATTTCAAAAGAGAGGCTATTCAAATGGCCAGCAAGCCAGTGAAAAGATGCTCGGTGCATTAGCCATTAAAAAAAACAAATAACCAAATAAGTAGAGTCCAAGTCATTGCAACCTGGTAGGACAAAGTAGAACTGCCCCTATAAGATTTACAAGGTTGTAAGTTTTCACAGAAGCAGGCTGCCAAGTTTTTTTGCCAAGAAAGGGCTGGTAGAGCCTGAATTGCATGTTAATTAGCAGCCTGTGCATATCCCAGACCACAAAGAGATACTTCCTCACACCCATTAGAATGACAGTGATAAGAAAAGGGAACTTAATGGGTATTGGGAAGGCTGTGGAGAGACTAGAAACATCATCTGTTGCTTCTGGGAATGCTAAATGATAGAGCTACTATGGAAAACTTGGACAGTTTCTCAAAAAGTTGAAACACAGAACTACCATAAGGTCTAGCAATCCCAATCCTAGATATATATGTGCTCAAAAGAAGTGAAAACAGGAAAGCACACAGAAACCTGTACACCTGTGTTCATTGCAGCATTTTTCACAGTAGCTAAAAAGAGTTTTACAACTTGTCCATAAACAGATGAATAAAGAAAATGTATAAATCTATATACACTGGAATACCTGACATAAGGAAAAATGAAGCCCTGATACATGCGACAACACGGATGAACCTTGAAAATATGCCAAGCAAAATCAGTCAGTCACAAAAGAGCAGATAATATATGACCTCACTTAAAATGAAATAACAAAATATATAACAGCTTGGCTGTTAACCAAGAGATCAACAGTTCAAATCCACTAACTCTTCATTGGAAGCTCTGTGGGGCAGTTCTACTCTGTCCTGAGTCAAAATCAATTGGATGACAGCGAGTTTGGTTTGGGTTTGGGTTTTATAGAGACCAAAGATTGTTAGTGGATACCAGGTGTGGGAAGTCGGAGGCTTCTTGAAGAGCCTTGAGTTTATGTTAGTGGTGATGGGATAATTAACAAGAAGACAGTCACAGGAGTTGTACAACATGAAGAATGTCATCCACGTCATTGAATTGTACTTGCAGAAATGATTAAGTTGGTGAATGTTATGTATATTTTCACCATGATAAAATTAAATTTAAAAAAGATAAATATATATGTCATGTCAGGAGAAGTCTTCATTGAAAAAAACAGCTATAAAACAGTATGATCACCTTAAAAATAAATGTATAATCCCCATGTTATTGTATGTCTATAAAAATTGGATAGGTGCCAGTGCTTAAAATTGTTCAGTGTGGGCATTATCTATAGGTCTTAGGATCCTGTGACACTTTCTTTCATTTTTGTATTTTGCAGTGTTTGACTTTTGAACAAGAAGCATATAATATGTGTGTAAGCAAAAAAAAAAAAGACTTTAATTACTAAATTAGAATGAAGCTGTGACAGTAGCCTATGAGAGCTGAAATGTGCAGTTGAGAACTTCACTGAGTCAAGAACAAAGACAGAGAAGGCAAAGGGTGCCCTGAGTCACCAAAGTGGCTTCACCAAAGTCACAGGGAAGCAGCCACTGTGTACTTGGGCTTCTTAGGTCACGTTCCCATTTCTTCCTGCCCTGTCAGTCCTGCTTATGATCCAGTATACTTCTGTGACATGAAACTTGCCATTTTAGGAAAGATCCAGTTTAGTGATGGGGAGTTTCCATGGTTATTTGTTCTGTCACGCTGCATTACACTAAGTTACAGAGGAGCCCTGGTGCTGCCTGCGATGGGAAGAGCTGTAGACACAGTAGGGCTGCCCCACATGGTTTCTAGGGAGCCACTGGGGGATTCACACTACCTTCTCATCTCTCCTGGATGATTTTGCAAGATCACCATTGCTCCGTAGTTTCCTTAGGTTCTTTTCTTTCCCCTTTCAAAGACATATTTGGCGCTGAGTTTAGAATTTCCTCTTCTTTAGATATCATTCACTCGGTGCTTGCCCCTTTTATCTTTACTTCTTTGTTCTCATCAAGGCCTGAGCTCTTTGTTGGGCTGTATTTATCCAGTTGTCTTTTCAGTATTTTCTTTCCTTTAATAAAAATAGTGGAAGTGACGCGAACAGATACATGCACACAAGTGTTTATTGCAGCACAGTCCACAATAGCTAAAAGATGGAATCAACCGAGAAGCCCAACAACAGATGAATGGTAAACAAACTATGGTACATATACTCAGTGGAACACTATGCACTGATAAAGAATAATGATTTTAGGAGGCATCTCATAACCTGGTTTCAATTGGACGACATAATGCTAAGTGAAATCAGTCAGTGGCACAAGGACAAATACTGTATGAGACCACTACTATAAGGACTTAAAAATAGACTCATACAAAAGAAAAGGCTCTTTAACAGCTGCAGTGGAAGATAAGGAGGGAGAAGGGTGGTCATAGATTAGATAGTGGGCAGAAATTTGTTTGGGTGAAATCAGTGACAGCACATGGTAGAAAGAAGATCGATTTAACTAGACTTCAACATAAATTGAAAACTCATCTAATCTTAATCCAATTCTGCAAGAATAGAGTAGCAGGTGTGGGGGTCTGGGGGTCATGCTCTCAAGAGACATTGAGGCCAATTTGCATAACTAGCCTATTGCCAAGAGAGTCTTCTGCACCCCATATTGGCGAGTGGCGTCTGGGGTTTTAAAAGCTAGCAGGCTGCCATCTGAGATACACCAAATGGTCCCAACTCATCCAGAACAATCACCAAGAACAACAAAGACCCAAGGAAAAAGAGCCAAGGAGACAGAAGGACCCATGTGAATGGGTGACTGTATCAACGTGTGACCAGAAGAAGCAGATGGTGCCTGGACACCATCAAAGACAGCCATGATGGGGCACATAATGTTGAGTCCCAGTGGCAACATGAGAAAAAGAGGGGTACACCTCAAGAACTCCACTAAAAAACCACAGTTGGTGGTCCAGAGACCTGGAAGTTCCCCTGGGAGCACAGCCCCTAGACCTGCTGCTGCCTCTGACCAGAAAACATTACTGAGGTCAACTCTTCAGACAGGAATGGACTGGACTCGGGAATACAATGTGACCATAAGGGTGTGTGTATTTTATGGTTCTATGCATCCAAAGGATGCTGTGCTACTGGCCTCTCACTAGACAGGAGAGGAGAGAGTGGAGGAGAAGACGGGGCAGGAGATTGTTAAGAGGATATGACATGCAGAGAACAAAAAGGAGGAGTGTGCTGTTTCTGGGCAAGGAGAGCAGAAGGAGCTGCAGATAAGAGGGCATGCAAATTCAATTTGGATTGTATACCTTCACTTAATCACAATTAAAAAAATAGCTGTCATCGTGTTTGTATTTTGGTCATAGCTTCTTTTTTCTTGAGGACCTATGAATTTACCTCTGAAACAATTTAATCTTTGACTTCTTTTTTAAGGTTATTTTAACCTCAGAGTTTTTTTAAAAAGTGCTTTGAATTTGGCTGTTAGTACTTGAGTTGCTTCAGTGGGCATTTCTTCTCTCCTATGAATTCACCTTTAGGATTCAAACTGCATCCCTGTTGAATGTTCCAGTGCCATTCAGGGATTTATAAATCACCTCTCAAGTGGAGAAAACATGTCCAGGTAAAGTTAATAGACCAAAGAAAAAACAAAACAAACCACTGTCTTCACGTTAATTCTGCCTCCTAGCAGAGTAGAAATGCTCCATAGGGTTTCCAGGTAGTGCTTGGTGGATTTGAACTGCTGACCTTTTGGTTAGCAGACATAGCACTTAACCACTATACCATCAAGGCTTCCAGTTAATAAAAACCTGCATATCCAGAAGAAGTTAACTGGGAAAGAGCTTGAAAAGGAAAGACATGTGCCTGCAGCACTTCTAACTACTCGCAGCAGCTGGGGCTCACTTCCACTCTGGTAGCCCACGGGTTCCACCACACCAAGACTTTATTCCTGGCGTGGTGGCTCACAGAGCTTAGTATTGTGTAGGCTTGTGTGTCTCACTCCGCCTCCTGCCTAGCTGTTAAATCCTGCCAGCCTCACCTCGTGTTTTTCCACCACTATGTTCACATCTTCCCTATTACCTTCTTCAGGTCTTCTGAGGGAGAGAAACTGGGGTAATCTGTGTGCCTAAAAATGCCTTGGAACCCTAAACCAGCTTTTGAAAAGAGGATCAATCCTGATCACTAGTAATTGTCTCTTCTAAGAAAAATGTCAGACATCGAGAGAGCATCTCCTTCTTCCCATTGTGCCCATGGTGCTTTAGTGGCAAAGGGATTTAGGGAAGCAAATTATTGTTTAATAAGCACACTTTGATTATGCCTTATATTTGACTATGAATAATTAACCAGTTAAATATTAAATAATTAACCTAGTGAAATAGATTAAAAAACTCATAAATGTCTTCTCCTGTGTTTATCTCCCTTCACTAGGTCCGGAAATCTTGGTGGTATAGTGGTTAAATGTTACAGCTGCTAACCGAAAGGTCGGCAGTTCAGATCTGCCAGGTTCTCCTTGAAAACTCCGTGGAGCAGTTCTGCTCTGGTCCCTTGGGGTCGGTATGATTCAGAATCGCATCAGCGGTAGTGGGTTTGGCTTTTGCTTCACTAGGCCAAAGCTTAAACTGCCAATACTAATTATAAAAGTTATAATACACTGGAATTATCTTTTGTTGGGCACCTGCTATGTGCCAGAGCTGTGCCAGATACGTTGTATGTTTATCTCTAACCCTTTCTGTAATCCTACAAGTAGGGTCATCAGTGCCAATTCACAGACGAGGGCACTGATGCTCTGAAAAGTACATTTGCCCAAGGTCCTGCTGGTTTACAGCAGGGCCAGTATTAAGGGAAATTTCTCTGATGCTAGCTCCAAGCCTGTATTAATATACCATGCTGCTTGTCTGTAACCAAGCTGTGGGTACTGTCTAATGCATACCTCCAGATTATCTGTCTGTGGAAAGGATTTCAGACACATGTTGTAGAGAACATGGCCAAGGATATAATGACACCATCCCCTCAGCCTCTACAGTTGTCCTGTCTGTCTCAAATATTGCATTCTTTACCCTCAGGTACATATGAGAAAACAGTTTGAACACTGCATACAACAGTTAGTTCAGAGATGAGCTATAATCTGTGTTTATTAGGAAAGCAAATTTCTGAGTGTATGTGCTACCACTGAAAAGCATTGTGCCAGTGATCAATAAGTTGACAGTGGCATAAGTAAGAACTTGACCTTTTCTCAGCAGCTGGCCTAAAATTCGGTGCGCTTCCTGCAAACCTAGACAGAATGTGTTTTGATCACAGGAATGTTAGCAGAAGGTACCAGACTCAGAATTTTAGAAATTTCTTAACTCCTTTCCTTTATTTAAATGCCTTTTAAAAAACCTTTTTAAAAAAGATATATATAATAAAGTGAAGAGTAGACCTCTTTAGGAGTACACAATTTGCAAGAGTGCCAGAAAGTAGCAGGTGTTTCTTTGTATGCTGACGCAGGAGCACAGTGGTAAACATAGTTGCCTGCACTTAACAAGAGTCATTACATTCACGTAGCTGCTCTGGACACTCAGCATGAGAACCATCATCTTCAGCTCTGAGAATCCAATATAAGTTTTCCTCCTTTTGATATGAAATGTGTTGCTGGGTTCTAGAAAGGAAAATCCCCAAATTAAGGAATGGGAATTACAGTATATTTTAAATGCCCTGGTGGTGCTGTGAGTAAGAGCTCTGGTGGTTAACCAAAGAGTTGTCGGTTGGAATATGCCGTCTGCTCCTTGGAAACCCTATAGGGCAGTTCTACTCTGTCCAGTAGGGTCACCGTGAGTCAGAATCGACTCAACAACTGTGGATTTAAAAACAATAATAAAGTGAGCATTGAAAGCTAGGTTTTAAGTCTAAAAATAAGTTATAGAAATGTATGGTTTTTGTTGTTCCACAAGGTTTCAAGTAACCCAAAGGGTGAAGAATGTAAGGCAGTTCACTCCAGTGTCCCACCCCAAAAGAACTCTGGAAAGCAGCAAAACTGAATCTATAGCAAGAAATCTTCAGAGAAAGATAAATCTTCAGAGGTATCCAAAAATTAATGGAGCTACCTTGTGGCCCAGTGGTTACAATGGTCAAGTACTAACCAAAACATCAGTGGTTCACACTTACCAGTTTCTCCACACAAGACAGATGGGAGAGTCTACTTCATAACAATTGGAAATCTGATGGGGCAGGGTTTCTACTCTGACCTGTAGGATTAATGGGAGTCAGAATCATCCCTACAGCAGTGAGTTTGGTTTGGGTTGGTTTTGTGAACCGTGAAAATATTTCAAAAGGTGGGGGTTATGCATTGGCTTTAGTCAATATTCATATCCTCTTGATGGAGTGTCCCAAGTTTGCAGGGACATCTGAAGTCAGGATGTCAGAGATGGCAGTGGATAGATTTCCTTAAAGAAACATTCTTTACTCTAAGAAAGAAAGAATGAAAAGCCAGATCCAGGACCTCAGCCTTTTTGGTTTTTTTTTTTGGTGGCAACATGTGAAACCAAACACGCATCCATTTATCATTTCAACATGTAGGTCTCATTAACAATGGTTACATACTTCACATCATGTCATTGTTCTGTCTTTACCTGTATTGTTTTGTATCCATAACTTAGACTCTGGCCCTTAAAATTCTCATCTGTGCTCTAAATTATCGGTTGTCAGTTTGAACTCATATGGATAGATACTTCTTCCTAGGAGTACAGTACTCAAGACAAGCATTATTAATGTAGCTAAACTGTTGTTTAGCTTAATGATGGCTTCATGGAATAGTTTTGATTTCAAGGTCTAAAGATTATTTCCAGACAACAGATTCAGTGGGTCCCACAGTCTGAATAGGTCCAGCAAGTCTGGTTTCCATATAAATTAACTGTTTTGTTCCACAGTTTTCTTCCTTTGGATCAGTATTCCATCTATTTTTGTCTCTTATCAGAGTGTTCAGTCATGATAGCCAGATACCATGGGCTTCAGCTTTTTTGATAAATGTAAATCTTAAGGACTTCAGAGCCAGTTTGATGCACAAGTCTGGGGTGTCATCTGCATTTGTAGTTCAAGGGTCTACTTTTGTATGTATCAACATCAAATGTTTGCTTTCCTGCTGTAGACTAACAGGGTCATGTTGTCATCTAACGCATGCATTTGGTACAAGTGTTGCCCTTGTCTTTCTCAGTCTGTGAACTTTGAGTTGAAAACTGCTCTCTAACTCCATTCATCTGTAACCAAAAACAGCACCCCTTCATTTTACCCACTCATGATTAACCCTACTGAGAATGGAGAGCGGGGATGAGCTAGAAAATTCTGATGCTGTCATGAATTAGGTCAGTCAGAGTTCCTGTCTGAAACACTTGAGGACACATATGAGACCCAGATCAGCTTTCTTACCAGAAAATACACATTCACTTCCATGAGTCGGATCTGACTCGACGGCACTTGGCTTGGCTGGCTCCTGGGGATCCCCCTTCAGGCCAATTTTGGCTCAGATTGTACATGTTCTTGGGTTTTCAGTTTAAAGAAACAATATTTTACAATGATTTGGGGTGACACTGTTTTTACAAATTTGTATTGATTATTTCACAAGGACATCCTGCTTGATAAAAATAGAAGGTCAGTGAAAAGGACAAAGTCCCGTAATGAGATGGATTGACACAGTGGCTGCAAAGATGGGCACAAACATATCAACAATTGTGAGGATGGCACTGGACCACGCAGTGTCTTTGTTCTGTTATACATGGGGTTAATGTGAGTTGGAACTGATTCAAGAGCACCTGGCAACAACATTGGGTATTTGCCTATTTGTATCTGCGTTTGAATTGGTTGTAATTTTGGTTTTTGGCATTTTCAAAGGCAATGCAACCCCATCTTCCTTTTTTTTTTTTTTGCTAGCAGCTACTGTTTTTCCAGGAGATGTTTATGAGCAGCATCTCTTCAAAATAATAGTTGTTGTTATTAAGGGGCATGAATGCACTATATTTCTTATTTTCCTGAAAGCTAGGGGTTCTTGTCATGCTGTTACTGTCCGTTGCTGTCAAGTCCACGCCGACTGACGTGACCCTACATAGAGCAGAACAAAATATGTCCCGCCCCGCACCATCTTCACAGTTGTTGACATGTTTGAGCCCAAACCAAAACCAGTTGCTGTCAAGCTAATTCCTACTCATACGAAAACTATAGGACAGAGTATAACTGTCCCGTAGGGCCTCTAAGGCGAGACTGGTGGATTCAACAGGTCGAAATCTTGGTTAGCCACAGAGCAGTTAACCACTGCACCACATGGCCCTGTTTGAGCCCAGTCAGACAGTATTATTTTTTTGACTAATGGGGTTTTCATTTGCTAATTCTCAGAATTAGATTCCCGGGCCTTTCTTCCTAGTCCTCCTTAGTCTGGAAGCTCCACTGAAACCTGTTTGCTATGGTGACCTTGCGGGTGTTTGAAATACTGGTGGGATAACTCGAGCATCATAGCAACATGTAAGCCACTGCTATATGAAAACTGACAGAGGGTTGGTGGTCTGCTGGAACATAGGAGGGTAAGACTGTTCTTCAGTTTTTTCTGATTTACGGAACCCATCAACTTAGAGGTTTTGACTGTGACTTCCTTGTTCTGAACCAAAATCTGACCAGTTTAAGGGTGATCTAGGGTTTTTCCCTGCAAATGCCAGGGATGGATTGGTAGTTGGGGATTATTCATTAGTCCCAATAGCACATCCAAACATTAGAGGAAGAAGAAAAAAAGCCCCTTGCCATTGAGTCGATTCCAACTCATAGCAACCGTGTAAGGCGTGTGTTTTTTCCACTCCGTGTTGCCCTGTCTCAGTGCTCGGCCTCCCGGGCCCAGGCCTGCCTCCATGATTCCCCTTCACACACAGCACTCCTCTGAGCTGCCGACATCTAAGGGACATGCCATGTAATAAAAATTACCGTGTTCTGTTGTCAGTGGCGCTTATCTGATAAGAGTGTCATAACACAAATAGCATGTGTGAAAGAACTGAAAAGCTGAGTGATTATTCTGATATGGAAACTGAAAACAAACTAATGCTCTCATCTGCAGCAGCTATCACTGCACATAAAAACGAGCTCTGACATTTTACATTTCTATTCCCCAATGACAGAATTAATCCAGTGCTCTGTCTAGAAGAGAGTACATTTCTTAGCACAAAGAATTCTGGAGTGGACTGTGGTTACTTGCCAGGCCTGAGGAGCAGACACCCCTTTCCAGCAGAACTCATGGCTGGCAGTGAGTGCTGAGACATTGCTGAAGGGGAAAGAAGCAGTTTAATCTCTCTCCATCCTGACAGCAGTACCGTGTGCTTGGTAGGGCAAGTATAATTTATCTTTCCCATCATTTCACAAGAAAGAGAAAAGAATCTCAGGGAGGTTAAATGGATTCATTTCATTTTCTCCATTGTGTTAGCCCCTCGGGGAATTACAAGAGGGTTATAAGAGTGACCCTTCCCCTCAAAGAAGATATAATCTTGTTGTCACTGCTGTTGTTAATTGCCATCTAATCACAGGCTTATGTATAATAAAACAAATGTCACCCCCTCCTGCGCCCTCTCGGTGATTGTTGTTGCTGGGGCCGAGTGTTGCGGACATTGTGCCCATCCGTCTCATTGAGATTCTTCTTCACCTTTGTTGTCCCTCTACTTTTCAAACATGATGTCCTTCTCCAGATGTCATATTCAAACTCAGCACATCCGAATCTCCAGTAATATTCTGTGATCCATAGGGTTTTCATTTGCTAATTTTTGAAAGTACATCACCAGGCCTTCCTTCCTAGTCCATCTTCATCTGAAACTACCATGGCTGACCTCCCCTCCGTTGGAAATACCAGCTGGCGTAGCTTCCAGCATCATAACAACAGTACAACCAGCTGACAGATGGGTGGTACGTGGGTTATAATCTAACCAGTAGCTATGGAGTCAGTTCTCTTTCTTGGTGTGACTCTGTGTGTGTCAGAGTAGAATTGCTCCCATAGAAGTTTCAACGGCTGAGTTTTTAGCAATAGATCACCAGGCTTTTCCTCCAAGGTGCCTCTGGATGTACTCAAACTTTCAAACTTGCAGTTAGCAGGCAAGTGCATTAATTGTTTGCACCACCCAGGGACTTGGGGTTGTCGTGTGTGCCATCAAGTTGATGCAGACTCATAGCAACCCTATAAGACAGAGCAGAACTGCCCCATAGAGTTTTCTGAGTCACTATGGGAAATGATCACGAGTTTCTCCCAAGAAACTGCTGGAAGGTTTGAATCACCAACCTTTTGGTTATCAGTTGAGTGCATAACCATTGTACAGCCGGGGCTTGTGTGTTATAACCTATTCTTTTTGTTGGTAGGTAGCACCGAGTCAGTTCTGATTCACAGCAACTCTATAGGGTTTCCAAAGAAGGACTAGTGAACTCGAACTGCCAACCTTTTGGTTAGCAGTCCAGCTCTGAAAACTATGAGTTCAGTGCTCCTGTGCCATAACCTAGGAAAGACAAAACCAAACCCATTGCCGTCCAGTCGCTTTCAACTCCTAGCAACTCTATAGTACAGAGCAGAACTGCATCATAGAGTTTCTGAGGAGCACCTGGTGGATTTGAACTGGCCAACCTTTTGGTTAGCAGGTGTAACACTTAACTACTATGCCACCAGGGTTTCCAGTTATAACCTAGGAGGGTTAAAAAGCTTACTGTCTGATACTAGCAAGCCATGAGAAGGAGACGTGCAACACCAGGTGGTTTGCAAATGTTAAGTTACTCCAAGTAAGTGAAATTGTCGAATTTGTAAGTGGAAGTGAGAGGCTGTAGCAGTGGAGGATAGCAGGGGTCAGCTTCTCGAAGGGGCCCAGCATGAGAAACGGTGAAGACGTAGTGCAGGTGGAATAACATGGAAGGAAAAGCAGATGTGTAGGGAGAAGGAAACCCTAGGAAAGGACAGGAAGTAAACCCACATAGCGTGTGAGTGGATTCCATGGAAGAATGTTGTTAAGTGCTGTCGAGTAGATTTTCATCTCATTGCAGCCCTGTATGACAGAGTAGAACTGCCCCATGGGGGTTCCAAGGCTGTGATGTTTATGGGAGCGCATCCTCGGGCCTTTCTGCCAGGGAGCTGATGGTGGGTTCAAACAGCCAACCTTTCAATTAGCAGCCAACGGCTCAGTTGTTGTGCCACAACCAACAGGCAATATCATTGCAGAATTCCTTGATGGAACCATGAGAGGGCATCTTGAGTGTTTGGACTTTACCCCCAGCTTGGGTGGGAGTCATCTGAAGCTTGAAAGCAACAGCAACATGTAGCTGTTTTAGACAAAAACACTTTTGTGCTACGGACCAAGATAAATTGTGATGGGGAGATGGTAGGCAGGGACAGAGACCATGGAGAATGCCCTTCTGTTCACTTATTTTTACAGGAAAAGTAGCTGTTTTAAATTTTTAATTTAAATTACTTGCAAATAAAACATTTGCTAGGTCTTTATAGCTGTGCTTTTTTAACTCTCAAGGTTAGACTTCCACTTGAGAACCTTTGTGTTTTGGCAGGGAGGGGGTTTCATTTGTTTCTTCTCTCCTTGAATAGCAATGAGCTATACTGCTGAATCAATGGGTGACCCAAACCTCCCAACAACTGTGCTGAGATGGGCTGATGCAGGTGACATCAGAGCCAGTGATCAGCAACACAGAATGAGGCATGAAAGTCTGCTCAGCATCGTATCATATTTTAGGACTGTGACTGTTCTTTCTATTTTTTGAAATTGTTCATGTTACTTCTGCTGTTAGTTTTCTTGTACCTTAGATGCAAGTGTATAGAGCAAACAAGTTTGTCATTAAACAGCTAGTAGACAGGTTGTTTTGTGGTGTTGGTTGCCAGTCAACGTTCTCTCCTTCTCTACCTTGGGTTCATCATTACCAGCTTTCCTGTCCCCTCCCACCTTCCAGTATCTGACCCCGGCTGGCTTGCCTACTGAGCCTTGTTTTAATTTTATGGGCCTGTTTTAGTCAGTAGGGCTACTCTAACAGAATTACCACAGAGTGGATGGCTTTAACAAAGGAAGGTTTATTCTTACATAGTCAGGTAGGCTACAAGTCCGTATTCAGGGTGTCCACTCCAGGGGAAGGCTTTCCCCTTGTCGGCTCTGGAGGAAAGTCCGATATTGCATCAGTCTTTGCCCAGGGGGCATCTTGGCACAGGAACTCCCGGTACTGCTTTCTTGATGGTACGAGGTTCCCAGTTCTCAACCTGCTTCCCTTTCCTTTTATCTCTTTCAAGATGAAAGGATTAAGGGTGGGGCAAGCCATACTCCAGGGAAACTCCCTTTACAGTGGAGCAGGGAGATAATCTTATAAAAGGATTTACAGTCCCACCCCAATCCTTTAAAATACACCATAGGAAAACCACAAAATGGAGAACAGTCACAAGATACTGGGAATCATGGCCCAGCCACATGGCTACACATGTTTTGGGGGGAACACAATTCAATCCATGACATCCCACCCTTTGGCACCCCAAAAATCACATCATTGAAACATGTAACACATTCATCTCATCATAGCAAAATCATGTCCATCCCATATAATAGATATCTTAAATCAGTTCCAAGTCCAAAATTCAAAAATTTCTTTACATTTATGAAACCTAGAGTGCAAGCTATCTGCTTCTAAAGGCACAGTGGCAGAACAGGCACAAGTTAGACATTCCATTACAAATGGGAGAAATTGCAGGAAAGAAGGCATTAACAGGCAACAGGTAAGTCAGCAGAGCACATTACATTAGCTCTCAAAGCTTAGAAAATACTCTTACGTTTTCTGAGACATTCAACACAATGGCCCTGCCCTCCAGACTCTAGGTATTGGCCACACTTTCTGGATTCTGAGTGGAGACCTCCAAACCTGTGCTACAACTCTGCCTTCAAGGCCCACTGGGACAGAAACTCTGCCCAATGGCTTTAGGTGCACCCTAAGCCCAACCGAGTGGTAATTCCACCCTTACGAACACGGGATGCCATGTTTCCACCCTTTCAGACCCCTGAGGTCATGGCCATACCTTTTGAGACTGAGGCAGCTCAGCTTCTCACGCTGTTTGTTTTTTCAGCTTCTACTTCCTGTGGCCGCATGGCCCAGGCCTCAGGACCACATCTGCCCTGCTGGGGCAAGTGTTCCAAAGCTCTGTAGCTCTACTGATTGAAGTGTCCAGAGGCACCCCACTTGTGCTGGACAGCGTCTTGCACAGAGGCGCTCAGTTCTCTCACTCTGTGGGTCAGTAAGGCTAGCTACACTGATTCAAGTGCCTGGAACCCCATTCCATGAGGAAAACTCTGTGCACAAACAATTAGTTCTCTTGCTCCGTGGGTCAGCTCCAGTGCTGCCTCTGGTTCTCTCGCTGCCGCTGCTGCCACCACCAGTCCTCTGTTGTTTCTCACCATCTGTGCCTTCTTCATTCCTTGTGAATCTTCTGTCCATTCACAGTTTCAAAATGGCTCCTACATTTTAGGTATTTGCTGGAGCAGCACCCTACTCTCACAGTGCCAAATTCTGTTTTAGTCACCTGGTACTGCTCCAACAAAAAATACCACAAGTGGATGGATTCATGAAGAGAAGCTTTATTGTCACAGTCCAATAAGCTGCAAATCCATTAACAAGTTACAAGTCCATTCCATATGAGAAATCATCACAGTCCAGTAGGCTGAGTCCAAATCCAATGAGAGCATCTCGGCACAGGAACCTCGGGTCCAAAGGACGTGCTCTGCTCTCGGTGCTTCTCTCTTGGTGGTACGAGGTTCCCAATTCTCAGCCTGCTTCTCTGTCCTTTTACCTCTTGCAGGATGAAAGGATTAAGGGTGGGGCAAGACATACTCCAGGGAAACTCCCTTTAGAGTGGAGCAGGGAGGTGATCCTATAAAGGGATTTACAGCCCCACTCTAACCCTTTAACATACAGCATAGGAAAACCACAAAATGGAAGACAGTCACAAGACACTAGGAATCATGGCCAAGCCACATAGCTACACATATTTGGGGGGAAACACAATTCAACCTATGACAGGGCCTGTCTAATTTTTTGCTGAAGGGTGAAAACTCAGGAGTGACTTCATTACTGAGCTGTAAGGGTATCCAGAGTCCATATTGGGGGTTTCTCCAGCCTCTGTGAGACCAGTAAGTCTGGGGGGACTTTGAACATTCTTGTTGTACAATAGACATCAAAGATGAAAGCAGTCCACGTGCCCGAAGGCCTTAACAAAACTGGTTTATGGAAGGCAGAGAAAAAAAATTAGACCATTAGTGAATGTAGTATTCTATACTTATATCATTTGATCATCTGTTCTTTAGTTTCAAATGCAGTGTGAATGTATTTGCTACTAGGAGATTTGGTATTTTAAGCCCATCCGAGAAGTAAAAAGTCACCCTGAAATATGTCCCCTGGATGACTAGACATCTGCTTAGGGAGATGGGGCTGTTTTAAGACAGATATGTTGATTCTTAATCCCATTAGTTGAAATATCTAAAAAAATAAGGCTCTCAAGACTGAAAGACCTTTTAAATCTCTTAGTGCTGCCAACTGGGTATGACCTTATTCCTAAGTGACAAGAAAATCAAGACAGAAAGAAGGCAGAATGGTCAAAGTAGCAGAGAAATTTGTTAAGAATGTAGACTAATTAGATTTTGAGGTAAAGACAATGAAATATCGTATTTCTCTTCCTGTCTTTACACGTGGTCTAGGAAGTGGTCAGAGATGACCAGGTGGGGCAGATGGATATGAAGGAGTGATGGAGAGACAGTCAAGGCGAGGGAGTCATGTCAGAAGTAAGGGTGGGGTAGCAGACAGCAGATACAGTGGCAGGGAATTGGTGATAATATAGTGTTCTTTCTTTAATGAAGAAAACTGCAAGGCAAGCTCAGTGAAATTTGAGCAAGCCTGATAAATTCTCCCTTTGTTTACATCTTACCTCATTACCAAAAATGCAGTATGAATTAAATACTTTTTGTCAACTCTTGTTTTCCCACTAACTGCTGTTATTATGCCAGAGAACTGTTCCTGTGAGAAAAATTGGAGACATTTTTCTCCAATAACGAGTACAGATCATACCTAGAAATCATAATAATCTCTTTAAGTAACTTTCTGTTTTAATAACAGGTAGTTTGTGTTAATAATTTCTAGCTTAATTATAGTTTACATTTACACAATATTTTATTCCTTTATGAAACTGTTTTCACATATGCTCTTTCATCTCAGACTCCCAATGACTAAAGCTCAGTAAGATACTGTATTTCTCTTTTTAGACACAAGAATATGGGAAGTCAGCTTGATGTTAATCACTGCTGTCTTTTTTTTTTTTCAAAAAAAATTTTTTCGTTATGATTGAATGAAAATGTACATTCCCATGTAAATTTGCATGTCCACCTATATTCAGCTCCCACTGCTCTCCCTGGCCAGTGACAGCACACCCTTCCTCTCCGCTCCATACATGTCTTATCCTCCCACCAATCTCCTATCCCCTCCTCTCCACCTACTCACCCACCTCCAGTAAGAGGTCAGCAGTATGACATCCTGTAGATGCATAGAACCGTACCGTGCACACATTATATGGTCACTCTGTGTCGCCAAGTCCAATCCATTCCTGTCCGAAGAGTTAACCTCCATTATGATTTATGGACAGGGTCAGCATCAGGGCCAGGGGCCATGGCTGCAGGGGAACTCCAAGGCCCCTGAACCATCAATTGTTTTTTAGTGGAGATCTCAGGGTGCACCCCTTTTGATTCTTGTGTTGCCAGTGAGACTTAACTTTGTGAGGTCCATCAAAGCTATCACTGGTGGTGGCCAGGTGCCATCCAGTTCTTCCAGTCACAAGCTGATGTAGTCACCCACTCACATGGGTCTCTCTGTCTTCTGGGTTCTCTTTCTCCTGTGTCATTGTGGTCCTTGATGATCATCTGTTCCTGCTGAGTTGGGACCATTTGCTGTACCCTCAGATGGCAGTATACCCAGACACCACTCTCCAATGTATGGTGCAGAAGGCTCTCTTAGCAAAACACTAGTTGTGCCAATTGACCTTGATTTCCTCTGAGAGTGTAGTCCCCAGCCCCCCGTGCCAGATACTGTGTCCTTATTGGGTTAAGATGGGAAGAGTAATCATGTTGTGTTGAAGTCCAGTTAATGTTGATCTTCTTTCTAATGTGTACTATCACAGATTTCACCCAACCAAATTTCTATCAACTATCTAATCTAAACCCTCCCCCTTCACCCTCCCTCCATCCCAGCCCTTGCAGCCTTCAAAGAGTCTTTTCTTCTATGCATGAATCTGTTTTTAAGTTCTTATCGTAGGAGTCTCATATAATATTTGTCCTTTTGTCACTGACTACTTTCACCCAGTATAATGTCCTCCTGTTGAAACCAGGTTATGAGATGTTTCCTAAAATCATTGTTGTTCTTTATCATTGCACAGTGTATAATTGAGTATATATGCCATAGTTTACGTATCCATTCCTCTATTGTTGGGCATCTGGGTTGATTCCATCTTTTTGCTGTTGTAGACTGTGCTGCAGTAAACATTTGTCTGCATGTATCAGTTGGTGTGAATGGCCTGGATTTTGTAGGATATGTTCCTAACAGTGGAATTACTGAATCAAATGGTATAAGTGTATCCAGCTTTTTAAGGAAGAACCAGATTGCTTTCCAAAGAGGTTGCACCATTTTGCAATCCCACCAACAGTGTAGTAGAGTTCCAGTTATTCCACAGCCTCTCCAGTATTTGTTGTTTTTCATTTTTTTGGATCATGACCAATCTTGTTGTGGTGAGATGGTATCTCACTGTAGTTTTGATTTGAATTTCTTTAATAGCTAATGATCGTGACCATGTCCACATATGTCTTTCAGCTGCCTGGATCTCCTCTTTAGAGAAGTATTTGTCCACTTCCTTTATATATTGCTTAATTAGATTATTTCTCTTTTTCTTATTGACATTTTATAGTACCTTATAGATTATAGAGCTCAGGCATCAGTCTGACATATAATTACCAAATATTTTTTCCCATTCTGTAGATGGCCTTTCAATTCTATCAATCAAGTCTTTGGATGAGCAAAAGTATTTGATTCTTACTAGTTCCCATTTATCTATTTTCTCTTGTTGCTTGTGGTTTGACAGATTTTGAAGTCTGTCTGTGTTGTGTATTAAAAGTTCCATTGTTGTTCCTACTTTTTCTTGGATGAGCTTTATCGTTTTAGATTTGATATTTAGGTTTTTTATCCAGATTGAGTTAGTTTTTGTAGAAGGTGTAAGATATGGGTCTTGTTACACTTTATTGCAGATGGATATCCAGTTTTGCCAGCACCGTTTCTTGAAGAGATTGTTTTTCCCTAGTTTAATGTCTTAGGGCCTTTGTCGAATATCACCTGTTCATAGGAAGATGTTGTCATTTCTGGGGTCTCAATTCTGTTCCATTGATCTATCTGTCTGTTTTTGTACCAGTGCCAGGCTGTTTTGACTACTGTGGCAGTGTGATAGGTTCTAAAGTCGGGTAATGAGAGGCCACCCAATGTGTTCTTCTTCGTCAGTAGTGCTTTACTTATCCGAGGCTTCTTCCCTTTCCAAAGTTGGTGATTTGTTTCTCCATCTCATTAAAAAAATGTCACTGGAATTTGTATTGGGCTTATATCATATAAACAGATTTGCTCTGGGTAAAATAGACATTTTCACAGTGTTAAGCCTTCCTATCCATGAGTGGGGTAGGTTTCTCCATTTATGAAAGTCTCTCTTAGTTTCTTGTAGTTCTGTTTGTAAAGGTCTGTTATTTCTCTGGTTAGATTGATTCCTGGGTACTTTATCTTCTTAGGGGCTATAGTAAATGGTATTGATTTGGTGATTTCTTCCTTAATAATATCGTTGTTGGTATAAAGGAATCCTACTGATTTACTTATGTTTATCTTGTATCCTGAGACTTTGCTGCACTTTTCTATCAGTCTGAGTAGTTTATTTATGAATTCTTTGGTATTCTCTGCATATACAATCATATCATCTGCAAATAGGGAGATTTTTACTTCTTCTTTGCCAGCGCAGATGCCCTTTATTTCTTGGTCTTGTCTAATTGCTCTGGCTAGAACTTCTAGTACAGTGTTGAATAGCAGAGGTGAGAGTGGCCATCCTTGTCTAGTTCCCATTCTCCAGGGAAATTATTTCAGTCTTTCTCCATTCAGGATGATGTAGGCAGTTGGCTTTGTATAAATGGCTCTTATTGAATTGAGGAATTGGCCATCTATTCCTATTTTGCTGAAAGTTTTTAGCATGAATGGGTGTTGGACTTTATTAAATGCCTTTTCTACATCAGTAGACAAAATCAGGTGATTCTTGTCTTTTGTGTTGTTTATATGGTTGATCACGTTAATTGTTTTTCTGATGTTGAACCAGCCTTGCATCCCTGGTACGAATCCTGGTCATGATGGATAATTTTTTTGATACGTTGTTGTATTCTATTGGCGAGAATTTTGTTGAAGATTTTTGCATCTAGATTCATGAGTGATAATTGGTCTGTAGTTCTCCTTTTTGGTTGAGTCTTTCCCTGGCTTTAGTACCAGGGTTATGTTGGCTTCATAGAATGAATTTGGGAGTATTCCATCCCTTTCTGTGCTGTGAAGTAGTCTCAGTAGTATTAGAGATAACTCTTCTCTAAAAGTTTGGTAAAATTCTGTGGTGAAGACATCTGGGCCCAGACCTTTTTTCATTGTTACTTTTTGGATGACTTTTTCAATCTCTTCCTTTGTGGTGGGCTTGTTAAGTTGTTCTGCTTCACCTTGTGATAATTTTGATCAGTGATATGAATCAAGGAATTTGTCCATTTCCTCTAGATTTTCAAATGTATTAGAGTACAGTCTTTCATAGCATTCTTTTATGATACTTTTGGTTTCTGTTGGATCTGTTGTGACAACTTCCCTCTCATTTCTTATTTGGGTTATTTGTTTCCTGTTTTTCTTTAGTAAATTTAGGCAATGGTTTGTCAATTTTGTTGATCTTTTCAAAAAACCAGCTTTTGGTCTTTTCAGTTTTTCAATTGTTCTTTTACTCTCTAGTTTGTTTAGTTCTGCCCTAATCTTTAGGATCTGTTTTCTTCTGGTGCCCAAGGGGTTCCTCTGTTGTTCTCTCTCTACTTGTTCAAGCTGTAGAGTTAGTTCTTTGATTTGGTCTCTTTCTTCCTTCCAGATGTGTGCATTTATGGAGATAAACTGACCTCTGAGCACTGCTTTGGCTGTATCCCATAGGTCCTGGTAGGCAGTGTTCTCAGTTTACTGGAATCCATAAATTTCCTTTTTTTTATTATTATGATTGAATGAAAGTGTGCATTCCCATATAAATTTGTATACCCATGAATATGCAGCTCCCACTGCTCTCCCTGCCCGGTGACAGCACACTCCTCCTCTCTGCTCCATTTATGTCTTATCCTCCTAACAATCTCCTATCCCGTCCTCTCCACCCATTCCCCTTCCTCCAGTAAGAGGTCAGCAGAATGACATCCTATAGACACATAGAACCAGAAAGTGCACACATGATATGGTGACTCTCCATAAATTTCTTTGTTTCATCCTTGATTTCTTCTATAACCCATGGCTTTTTGAGCAAAATGTTGTTCAGTTTCTGTGAGTTCCACTTTCTGTCTGTTTTTTCTGCTATTGATTCTGACTTTTATGGCTTTATGGTCTGAGAAGATGCTTTGCATTAATTCAGTGGTGTGGATTTTGTTGAGATTTGCTTTATGGCCTAACACAAGATCATGATCTATTATGGAAAATGTTCCATGTGCACTGGAGAAGAAGGTGTAGTTGTCCGCTGATGTATAGAAATTTCTGTATATGTCGATGAGGTCTAGTTGGTTAATTGTGGCAATAAGGTCTTCTGGGTCTTCATTCAGATTTTTGTAGACAATCTGTCTAATATTGAGAATGGAGTGTTGAAGTATTATCGTAGAGTGATCTATCTCATTTTTTAGTGTAGTCAGTGTTTCTTCGATGTATATAAGTGCTCTAATATTAGGTCCATAAATATTTAATATTGGTAAGTCCTACTTGTGTATTGAACCTTTCTGCAATAAAGTATCCATCCTTGTCCACAATGGTGGATTTTACAGTAAAATCTGTTTTATCTGAGATTAGAATCACCACACCTGCTCTTCTTTGATCATTGTTAGCTTGATGTATAATCTTCCATCCTTAAATTTTCAGTTTGTTCATCTTTAAGTCTAAGGTGAGTTTCTCATAGGCAACATATCAATAGGTCATGTCTTTTGATCCAAGATGTCACTCAATGTCTCTTTACTGGAGCATTCAGTCCTTTCACATTCAATGTAATTATTGATAGGCATGTATTTAGTGCTGTCATTGTGATATGTTTAGTTTTGTGTTGATGTTTTCTCTGTTGTTCTTATTAATCTGTTCTGGGGGATTCTTCTTTGTGAGTTGATTTTACACCTTTTTCAGGGTTGGCTTTGTGGTTGTTGAGACTCCTGTATTATGTTTCTTGATATAGTATGTTGCATCTTTATTGTGCTTTACAGCTACCCCTATGATCCCGCTTAGTAAACTATATATAAACACAATTTTAATTACTACCAGTCTTGTTGACTTCCTCTCCATCTGGAAGGACTATAATGATGACATCATAGTTTTCATGATGTGACCACTGGATCATTTCTTTTAGTATTATAGATCTGACTGAGTTTGGAACCTTCCCTGCCTGAGTAGGTTTCTGCGTGATGTGCCCTGCACTTGCTTCTAAAATATAAAGTTAGTGGTTTTGTTCTTCTAGGCCAAAAGATTCTTTTGGTATTTCTTGTAGCTTTGGTTGGGTTTTTACAAAGTCTCTGACTTTCTGTTTATCTGTGAATGTCTTGATTTCATTTTCATATTTGAAAGACAGTTTTGCAAGATATATAATTCTTGGTTGGAAGTTCTTCTCCTTCAAGGCTTTGAATGTATCATGCCAGTGTCTCTGTGCCAGTATTGTTTCTGCTGAGAAATCTGATGAAAGCCTACAGGGTTTTCCTCTGAATGTTACCTTTGCTTTGAGTCTTGCTGCCTTTAAAAGTTTCTGCTTATGTTTCATGTTGTTAAGCTTGATTATAGTATGTCTTGGAGTCTTTCTTTTGAGATCTATATTGAGTGGCTTTTGATATGCATCTTGGATATCTATATTCTCTTCTTTCCTAATTTCCGGGAAGTTTTCTGCCAGCAGCTGAGCAACAATACTCTCTGTGTTCTCAGGTGTCTTGCCCTGTTCAAGAACTTCAATTAATCATAGATTGTTCCTCTTAATAGAGTCCCACATGCTTCTTAATCCTTCTTCATTTTTCTTGTTTCTTTTTTCTGGTTTCTCCTTACAGGTGCTGGAGTCAGTAGCTCTGTCTTCCAAGTCAGAAAGTCTATCTTCCATTTGTTCCTTTCTGTTTTCATGGCTTTGAAATTTCTATCTCTTTGATTTTGTTCTTGATCTGTTAGCTTTCAGAATGTTGATGTTCCATCAGATTGAACAGCTTGCTTAATTTTTCATTTTGCTCTGCTGCATTTTGTATAAGGTCTAGTAGGGCTCTGTATGTAATCCTTTTGTATTCACCTTCTGATAGTTTCAGAAAGGTTTCTTCATCTAGGAAGTCGTTTGATTGTTTCTTTGGGGGGCCATCTGAAGCCGTGGGTGATTTCTTGGTTATGCTTTTGTCCAGAGTTTGTCGCTTTGGGGGCATCATGTGAGTCAGTAGAGGGTGGGAGAGATTCTATGAGGATGGACCACAGTTTTTTCTCTAGGCTGTCTTAAAATGAGGGAAAAAAGGCATCTGACAGTTTCCAAAGTCAGTACAGGTCCCTCTTCCCAGCTGGCAAAGTAATCACTTCTATATCCAGCCCCAGATGTTATAAACTAGTTCAAAATACGGAAAGGCTACTGACCTGCTGGCCTCTACTGTTGGGCCCCAGCCGTAGGCGACACTGTGTACAATACTGCTTTGCTGCCGGAATGCTGTCTCCTCTGGACAGGCACTGCCTCCAAGCCTAGGAGTTAGGTCCCGCTGATGCCTCCACATGGATATATCTGCCTCCCAGTGGAACAAGCTCCTCACCTGCCTTGGCACAGGCTAATCAGTCGCGGAGGCGGAAAGAGAGGCCAAAGTTGCCAAGATGCACAGAGTCCAAAGCTGGGCTCTCAAAATATGTCAATTTCGCCTGCCAATCCCACCAGCAGTGTACCTGAGGTTAGCTGCTAGTCAAGTCCTAGCTCTGCCTGCTGGCAAACACAGGGAAAAAAAGTTAAAATGGCAATTTGCCTTCAGTCTGTGAAAGCCAGCACTCACCAAGAATGGGGGTCAGCAAAAGAGGGAAGCTTTTCATTCAGCAGTATGAAGTCCAAATTAATAGCCCTATGCTGTGTCCTAGGGCTCACTAGGTGTCGAGAAGGCTCCATTTAATCATCAGTTCAGCTCCTGGTTTCCAGAGGGATTTAGGGAGATGTGTGTTTAGTCTGCCATCTTGGCTCCGCCCCATCACTACTGTCCTTTGTTGAATGCTTAAACAAGGAAAGAACCAGGCCGTGCTCTTTATCTGTATCATCTCATTTACTTTTAACATCCTTATTTCTTCCCATTCTAAGATACCATAAGCTAAAATCTGATTGACTCTAAAGTCCATGGCTTGAAGTTACTACAAGTGTACAAAGAGAGTGACTTGGCTAAGTAAGTGACAGAGAAGGAATGGAGGCAATGTATCTGCCCTTAATTTTTTTCTTGCCACCCTAAATGGAAATTTTAATATAATATATAATTAGTGAATCGCTATGAGTCAGATCCAACTCGACGGCACTTGGCTTGGCTTTAGTGGCACGGTGATTACAAGCTTGGCTGCTAACTTAAAGATCAGCAGTTCTTTAGAAACCCTGTGGGGCAGTTCTGCTCTATCCTGTAGGGTTACTTTAAGTTGGAATTGACTCAGTAGCAATGAGGATGTTTTCTTATCGTTTGGATTTGGATAGCCAATCTTGTACAATACTTGTATATTCATTAAAAAAAAAAAACAGATATAGTAAAACAGTCCTCAGAAGTTATTCTTATATATTTTTTAAATTCTACTTGACTTAATATTTCAAGCACCCATATGGCCTTTACTATGCTTCCATGTAGTTAGCAGGACTCATTAGATGGAAAACTCATGTAGAAATGCTTAGCTAGAATGAGAACAATGTTAAGATGTTATTTGTATGAGAGTGTAGGTTTGACTAAACCCAACAAATAAGTATTGAGCACTTTCTATGTCCAAGGTGTTCCAGTCCACGCAAAGACAAACAGATACTATGCCTCTCTGAAAAACTGTAGAAACTTTCTTTGTGGATTATATTTAGTAAGTCTGTGTTCTGTCAAAAGAGATCATCAGTATTTCTAAGTATGACTTTTATTCTGTATCAAGGGAAGGACATCAAAGGAGGGAGGGATGTTTGGGGTATAGACTGAGTCATGTACTCACCAAACTATAACCAAATATAGTTTATAGAATATAAAAGTTAGGAAAGAGAAAAAAACAAAAGTGCTTGGAGAAATGTGAGAAGGGTATAGACAGAGAATTAGCAAAGCTGCAAGACATAAATTACATTTGAAATGAGCCTTAATGGATAGATAAAGTTCCAGAAACTATGTGGAGGGCTGACATTCACATCCAAAGGTTAACAAATGTAAGCAAATACAGAGATGGCTGTTCTCTGGCACCAAGATATTTGTATAGCAATAGAAGGGTGTCAGGCTGATAACTGGGACTTTATTGTAGATCTGGATTATCAGGGGAGGACCATATTGTATAAGTCCTGAATACTAGGGGGAGATATATACAAAAAAAAAAAAGAATATAAGAAAATATATATTCTGGACTGGGAATAAGAAAATACATATGCAAATTTCAGGAGTAGTCTTTATGAACTGAGTGATTTTGGACAAATCACTTAGACTTTCTGAGCTTCATCTGCACCTGTAAAATGGAGGTAAGGATAATTACTTTAAAGATTTGGTAGAAATGAGAAAATGCACAGTCTGAAAACTGTAAAGCACAAAAGGAGGCATCATTGTCATCATCATTGTTGTTGTTATATGTGCACTTATCTTTATTTGTATGTAAGTAGATGTAGATTTTGGAGCAGTTAAGCTATTCAGTTGAGTCTACACTACAGGAAAGTTAAGTTGGTAGTGGTGTGGAGGATAGATGGATAATAACAGAACAAACAGCTCCAATTAGGAAGCTATCAAAGTAAATCCAGATTTAAAGTGCTTCAGATGTGCTTAGGAAGGTGTTTCAGGTAACAGGAAAGGGAAGGTAAAAGCATTATAGCACTGATTTGACAATGTACTGAGCCTCCGTTCTGTACCAGCTCGGTCTGTGCCAGATGTTGGGTCCTCCAAGGAAACTATGCAGAGTCTAGTATCATAGACAATAGAGAAGGTACAGAAATGTAAACAAGTATTATGAATCAAATTGTGTTCCCCAAAAATATCTGTCAGCTTGGTCAGGCCCTGATTCCCAGTATGGTGTGACTGTCCACTGTTTTGTCATCTGATGTGCTTTTCATAGGTGGTATAAATCCTACCTCTGTGATGTTAATGAGGCAGGATTAGAGGCATTTGTGTTAACGATGCATGACTCAGTCTACAAGATTTAGGTTGTGTTTTAAGCCAATCTCTTTTGAGGTATAAAAGAGAGAAGCAAGCAGAGAGACAAGGGGACCTCATACCACCAAGGAACAAGAGCCAGGAAAAGAGCATATTCTAAGAACTTAGGTTCCTTGGGCTGAGAAGCTCCTTAACTGGGAAAGATTGATGGCAAGGACCTTCCCTCAGAACCTACAGAGACAACACCTTCCCCTGGATCTGGCACCCTGAATTCAGACTTCTAGCTTACCAGACTGTAAGAGAGTAAATTTCTCTTTGTTAAAGCCATCCACTTGTGATATTACTGTTAACATGACACTAGATGACTAAGATAAAAAGTAACTACAACATAAGAGACAAGTGTTCTAATGTAGATATATAGGATGGGAATTGTGGCATAAAAGAAGGCCCACTAGTTAGGTGTATGGCTGCTAACCAAAAGGCTGACAGTCTGAATCCACGAGATTCTCCTTGGAAACCCTAGGGGGCAGTTGTACTGTATTCTAGGAGGTGAAATCAACTCGATAGCAACAATTTGTTGTTGTTGTTGTTAATGTTTTGTTTTTATGGCTTAATTAACAGTGGCTTGATTAAATCAAATAAGCTAGCCCAAGAAGCTTTCACAGAAATGGAGAAAATGAAACTGGGCTTTGACAGATGAGTGAAGAGTCCTGTGAGTGAGTAGAGGTTGTAGGGAAGCTCACTGCATGTGAAAGGTGTAGTGCATTCAGGTACCTCAACTTGGGACAGCAGTGAGGTGGGAGTTAGACCGTGGCTAGGACCTGCAAGGTCTTGAATACACTTCTGAAGCATTTAGAGGCAGCCTAGGATTTATCAGACTGCTGGATGATCTCCAGCTTACCACTTAACCTCTAAGTGACATGTATAAAATAAGGAAATAATAAATCCTAGCTTTCAGGGTTGTTATGAGAATCACATTAAATAGACCGTTTGGAACAGTGTTTGGTACATTCTGAGCACTTAATAAATGTAAGTTACTGTTATTATTGGGAGTGAGATGAAAGAGACTAGTATGACTCAAAGTTCTCTAACTTGAAGAGTTAACAGCTGTTGATGACATTAATCGAGGTATAAAACAGGAGGAGAGGAAAAGGTTTTGAGGGAAGTAGAAACTCAGTTTTAAACACATTCAGTTTGAACTGACTACAAAACAACCAGATTGAAGGGTTCAGTAGACACTTTAGAGGGAGAAGTCAAGAGCCAGACATGCATTGGGCATCATGCGCAAGTATATAGCATAGTTTTTAAAGCTCTGGGAATATACTAGGTCACCCAGAGAAAGGAAGTAGTGAGAAGGCAGAACACAAAGTGTTAAAGGAATAGGGAGAGAAAGATAGTTTGCCAAAAAAAAAAAAAAAAGAAGAAGAAGAAGAAGAAGAATGTCTTAGTTGCCTGGTACTGCTCTAACAGAAAATACCACAAGTAGAAGGTTTCATGAAGAGAAGCTTTTATTGTCACAGTCTAGTAAGCTGCAAATCCATTAACAAGTTACAAGTCGATTCTGTATGAGAAGTCATCACAGTCCAGTAGGATAAGTCTAAATCCAGTGAGAGCATCTCGGCACAGGAACCTCGGGTCCAGAGGATGTGCTCTACTCTCCGTGCTTCTCTCTTGGTGGTACGAGGTTCCCAGCTACCTCTGCTCACTTCTCTCTCTTATATTCCACAAGCTTGTAGCTTGAGTGCTGCCTCACCAACACAACTGTTGCCCTTTCTCCATCATCAATCTCACAGAGGCAGAATTCACAACACATGGGATGAAGGGCACCATACTGGGACTCCTAGCCAAATCAAATCAACACATACATTTTTGGGGGGACACACTTCAATCCATGACAAAGAATGAGGATGAAATCTCAGAGAGGTGAGCGAGGGGGCACAGCAACATGAGAGCCTGAGTAGTACAGGATTTCAAGAAGCGAGCATGCAGTAGATTCCAGTGAACTTGTCAGTCAGAAGGACCTTTGTTAGAACTGATTCTGTTGAACAAGGTATGATAAGATACTGGTAATGTAAAGGTGGGTAGTAAGTTCACAAGCATCCATTTTATTACTTTTTATTGTTAAACTAAATTTTAAAAAAACAAAGAAATCATGTGTTACTGTAGTGTTGATTCTGACTCACAGTGACACCATGTATTTTGGAGTAAAACTGAACTGCTCCATAGGGTTCACACAACTGTGACTTTTCTGAAGCAGATCTTGAGCCTCTACATACATAAATTAGATGTACTCCAGTATGTGTAATTCACACACAGCATTAATGATGAGTCAGAAACTTAAATGGCAGGTAGCAATGTCAAAATTGTAAATACAGAGACTTCTTTGAGACAGCTGGATATTGTAGTTGAAATAGAGAAATAAAGACTAGCTACCCCTGGTGATGCAGTGGTTAAGAGCTATGCTGTGGTACAGCAGCTAACCAAAAAGTTGGGAAGTTTAGATGTACCAGCAGCTCCACGGGGGCCCTCTGTGACAGTTCTCTGTCCTATAGGATTGCTATGAGTTGGAATTGAGTCAATGGCAACAGGTTGTGTTTGTTTTTTTGTTTGTTTGTTTTTTTGTTTTTTTTTTTAAGGAGAGACTCAGGGTCAGGTAGGATTTGAAGCCTGAAACTGTGTTTATAGATTTTGAGGAAAGAAGCCAGTGGAAAAGGAGAGATATTGGTGGAAATAGCTCCTAAGGACAGAGAAAGAAACAAGATTGAGGGCACAGGTGAGGGGTCACCCTGGGCTAATGTGGCATAAACCTCTTCTAGACATACCAACGGGAAGGAAAGAAGAGTGGACATAAATACAAATTTGTCCTTAGGGAACATTTAAACCTAAAGGCCTTTGGTGTTTTTGAAGACATAGGAGTCAAGGTCCCCTATTGTGATGGTGTAAACCAAAGTGAGGCTCAAGGAAGATGACAAAACGTGGAAATAATGTCTAAGAAACCTAATGGAGGGGAAAGACTAGAGATTCAGGATTACTGGAGCAACACTGGGTGATTCCAGTGTCTTAATTCTGTATCACCACCAATGTGCACAGCTTTTCCTAAGTAACCCAACCATAGGATCAGAGAAACGACAGTGAGACTTTGGCCCAAAAGTGGAGACTTTGAGGGGATTTCTAGTGAAACTAAGATTATCTGATTCCCATTATATAGAGGACGTTGAATAAGCTCTGCTGTCTGTTTCGTAGTTTTGGGAGCTGGCTATTAAGAGTGATGAAATATGCCAGTTTTTATCAAAATGAATGAGCTTGAAAATCCCAGGAATGAGCCACCTCAGAGTAGACTGAAGAAAGCCAAGACAGAAGGTCAAAGGCCAAAGGTAAAGTCAGGATTGTCTAACCAAAAATTCAAGATGAAACAAAGATGGATCAGAAGAACAGGTCAAGAAAGTGTAGGAAAGATGGGCTCAGACAAACAGGTCAGGAAGGTCTAGTGAAATGCTTGGGATATGTACAACTTACCCTTGAAAGTCAGTTGGGGAATAATGTGTGTAGAAAGAGTAAGGATTGTAATGGAGCCATTAGACTAGTTTAAACATGTGATGTAAGCCACAAAAGGTCTGGCAATCTACTTTTGAAAGATCACAGTCATTGAAAACCCTATGGATACATTTCTGCCTGAAACATACCATGATAAGAATCAGCTTAACAGTAACTGGTTGGTTAATTGGTGAGTTGGTTGGGTTGTTGGGTTGTTGGGTTGGTGGGTTGGTGGGTTGGTTGACAGAGAGAAAGATGCCTCGGCGAGGTCATCTTTTAATGAGATGAGGAAAGTTACTGAGTATTCAAAACCTCATAGCAAAAGCCTCAAAGAAGAAAGCATATTTTCATGAAGATGGGGAGCTAAAGAAATGTGGCATCTGTCTCTGTCACATTGGTTTTGATGTTGAGTGAATGATAAATAGATTAGAGGGAGGGAGGAAAAGACATGCAGGAGAGAAAGAAGGAATAAAGAAGGAAGGGCATTTGTAAAAAAAGAAGGAAAGAAAAAATGAGATTATAAGCATTTGGGATATAACTAGGATTAAAGAAGAAAAATGTATCGTGGACACAGCCATCACCATTACCCTAACTTTCAATTCAGCAGACACTCAATGAGCATCTGGTGTGTATAGGACAGCCAGGGTGCCTGACTAATGCTAAGTCTTCAGGGAATGTTTGTGCTGGGAGTGATGGTGCTCCACACTGAACTCTACATAAAATACCGAGATAGAAGGACACAGTTCCTACCATTAAAGGATCACAGCTAAGTGGTCTCTTAAAACTTGTCTGCTCATTTGCTGCTCTTTGTTAAACTGTATATTAAACACAATTAGCCTAAAAGTGTTCATTATAAGGTGTTCTAAGAAGTGATTCTTTTTAAGTGCTGTTATTTACATCTTCGTGGGCTTTTTATTTGTTCTTGAGTAGCTGTAGGACACCTAGAAATAGTACATTTTAAACGTAGTTTTACAAAATTAGGCACAAAATGCTATGGATATAGAAGATGTTCCAGTATACTGATGGAATCACTAATTTATGCAAAGTTAACATTGACATGTTGAAGTTGTATGTTCAAATCTGATGTCTAATCTTGAGTAATCAGTTGTGTTTATTAATTTTAGCTCCTAGAGGTTGAGCCCTGGGGGCACAGTGGTTAAAAGATCAGCTGCTCACAAAAAGGTCAGCAGTTCAAATCCATCAGCTACTCTTTAGAAACACTATGGGGCCATTCTACTCTGTCCTGTAGGGTCACTGTGAGTCAGGATTGATTCAGTGGTGATGGGCTTGGCAATTTTTTTTTTTTTTTTTTCGGATTGTACAGTCTAAATTATGTGAGCTGCAGACTGATTGCAGTGGAAGCTACTGCATGAATGATTATTAATAGGATACTATGGACAAGAAATGAACACATAGACAGTTGACAAAGGAGGAAAACAAGAATCAGTTTGCTTGTTGATAGCTGATGACTAACTTATTTCTGTGTAAAATCTGAGGCCATTTATAGTAAAAACACACATATCCTAGTGAGTAATTTAAAACAAAAGAAGAAAACTAGAAACTGTGGAAGAAATGGGGGCAAGACATCTATAAGAGAGCCAGCTTGTAGAAAAGAATTAGGTAACCAAAGAAAAAACATTTATGCCTTCATAGCCTTCTTAATGTTGAGCCTTGGCCTTGCAGTGGTTAAGTGCTACAGCTGCTAAACAAAAGGTTGGCAGTTCAAATCCGCTAGCTGCTTCTTGGAAATGCAATGGGGCAGTTCTGTTCTGTCCTACAGGATCACTGTAAATCAGGATTGACTCAATAGCAACTGGTACAGTAGGGTAGCCTTCTTAATAGAGAGGTGACAGTCTAGTTAGGATCTGACCAGTTCCTAAACAAGGATGGTCCAACTCTCAGAATGCTAAGTGGTAGCTTGGGTCCAAGCTTGGACAAAGACAGATACTGTGCTTCACGCAAACTTGAAAGTGCTGCTTAAGAAGCTCCTCAAGAGAGACAATGGAGCATTAGAAGATACTTGAGGAATAGAGATAGGAGGAAAGAGACATTTTAAGAGGTCACTGGATCCTTGTTTCCACATGGGGAAACCTTGGTAACAGAAGCACGGAGATGGACCACCTCAGATGCATATGCTGCTTAGTCCACCTACAGCACATGTGTCATGGTGGGGGAGAGATAATGTCAAATCAGTAATCCTTCCCTGTTGGGTTTGAACATACTCCTCCCTCTGCTCTGTGTACCATCTGGGTTCTGGGAGAAGCAGATGGTAGATTCTGTACCATCTGAGGTGCGAGGGGAGGAGTTTATCCAAGGAAAGAAGATGTGAGACCATCCTTAAGACTTCAAAATCTGACAGAACCTCTTTTCAACATCCTCCCGTCTTTCACAAAGGGACGCAAGGAAATGTCTTCACCTAAAAAGAGAGAATTTGTCACTTTTCTTAAAATGGATCAACCACAGTTTCTATAGGTACTTAGGTTGGAAGTGGGAGGAAACCAAGAAATAGGTTTGTCAACTCCTATTTGTCAACTCCTAGCTGGCTCCCTAGTCCATCAGAAACCAATTCAGTGTAATTCCACAGTCATTTATTAAATGGAACTGAAGAATAATACTGAAAGTGAGTAAAAACCCATCAGTCCTCTTTCTCACAGCCTAGTGAAAATGTATTTCAAAAAGCATGTGATGGATTGTTGAGCACTGAGCTCAGGTTGTGTCCTTAATACTGGGTCATAACAATGACACTATTTCTGTCTCTCTGTTTCTTAAGTGTGATTTGTTTTTTGTCTTCTCCATGAATGACAGTTATATGAAGTCCAAAGTGGTGTGAAGAGCTTATTGGAAACGAGTACTTTATTTCTAAGAGTGTAGATAACTCCACTAATAAAGAGCCTTAGAGTTGAAAGTATTGTGTGCGTCCCTTCAAAAACACCCTGTGAATTTTGTGAGATGAGTCCAGAAGAAACAGCTGACTTTGTATGGCATTTTCAATAGAGCTTTTACTACGGGGTTGTCCCTTTGCTCAGGAGCTTAAATCAAGTAAAAATAGGACAGCCTTGTAGCTCTTACTAAGGTATAGAAGTTGAATTTGTTAGCTTGCGAATTTTAGGAGGAGTGAAGCTGGCTATGAAATCAAAATTGGTAAAATCAGAAAATGAGATAATAAAAGTGGGTGTTACATCCTTTGAAGACATTCCTTTCATTCCTTGTTGAATATGAAGCATGTTTATACAGCTGCTTTAAGTGCTACCGACTCTAAATACTGTCTGGATCACAATATTGGTTTTCCTCCCCCCTTTAGGAAATGACCTGGCTTCCACCACTTTCTGCTATTCAACCACCTGGGAAAGTGGAACCCAGCAAATTCCCATTTCTAAATAAGGTGAGATCCTGTTTAAGTCAGAGGAATATGCTCTTTCATACAGACATTGTAGTGGACAATGGGCTTACCCTTGATTGTCTTTTTCTCTGTGAATATTCTTGCCAAACGCATATGGACCTGATCCTCGACAATTCCCAAGCATATATTTATTCGTCTAGGAGGAATTAAACTTGGAATCGTAATTACCTACTCACACTCTGCAAAATGGGGTGTATACTATGATTACCATTAAATATAAAAACTTAACCTCAAATATTAGAAAAACACTTCCTAGAAGTGAACTGGTATTTTTAGAAAAACTTGATATCCTAGAGTTTCATGTAAATTTTTACATGAACTATATATTAATCAGAATATGTAAATTTTATTTTTCCCCTACTTACATATGAGACATTTATATTACTTAAAATTACCTTGTGCTAATATATAATCATTAGAAGTTATTAGAGTTTTGCTAAATAGAGATATATAGGAATAATTTGTAGGTTTTTAGTAATTTTATCTTTTACTCTGATTTTACACTGTGTTTTATGCTTGTGAACCTATATAGCTATATAGCATATGCAAATGTGTACATAAATATGTATGTGCATACAAAAGTATATTTGCATATGTATATTTGTATATTGTGTATCCTAGACTTAAAATGTACACTTTTAACATTTTAACGTGTGTGAAATTGAAGTGCATCTTACAGTCATTTTATACATTCAGTGTATTGGTATGTTCTGGTTTTTTTTCCTGAAAAGCTATTATTAAATTAATTATATGTCCTTAAATTTCCTAGAATTGAGGAAATGTGATACTTACCCTTCCTTGATACTAGTTTAAACACTGAAAATATTTTCTAGGACTTTAAAGAAAAAATGTTTCCACATTTTCTAAAGAAAAGTGGGCAAAAAAAAAAAAAATCAGCCACAACATGTATTTAAGTTATAAATGAGTCTAGTAGAATTTGTTGTATTTTTTTAATTGTACAACTGACATGCAATTACATACTCGTTATAAAAGATCAAATTACGGAAGTAAAAGAGCAAAATGCAGAAGCTCTGGGTATCATTGTCCAGATCTTGTTATCTGACCTGGGGATTACTATCAAGGGTTTGGTACATCATTTCAGTCATTTTTCTGTGCTATAAATACATACACTTATTTCATTTTTTAAACTATAAATGGCATAAAAATAAAAGCATCTTTCTAAGAGTTCATTTTTATTTCCCTTGACATGGTATATTGGAGTTCTTTCTAAGCAAGTACGTTGTTGTTGTTAGGTGCTGTCAAGTTGATTTCAACACATAGCGACCCCATGTGACAAAGCAGAACTGTCCCATAGGGTTTTCTAGACTGTAGTCTTTTCAGAAGCAGATCTCAAAGTCTTTTCTCCCATAAGAGCGACTGGGTGGGCTCAAACAGCCAACTTTCTGCTTAACAGCTGAGCACTTAGTTGTGTCCACTACTAGAGCTCACCCAAGTAACTATATAAAGATTTTATGCATTCTTCTTAACAGCGGACAAATAGTTCATGGTATGAATTTGCCATAATTTATTTGATCAAACTCCTTTGGTGCACTTTGAAATTGTTTATGAATTGTTTTATTACAAACACTGTTACAACAAACTTTTTTTTGTAAAGTCCTTGTGAGCATGCTCATGAATGTCGCTGGCACAGGAATTGTCCCTCTGGAGGCATCAGAAGCCACATTTACCCATGGCTGTGTTTCAAGAGTCCTTTATTCTTGTGACTTTGCCAAGGTTTCGTATTATCTGTCATTTGGTCGTGTCTATCCGATGAATGATCAATTGATACCTCATTGTTTTAGTTTGTATTTCCCCACTTACTGTTGAGTTCAAGCATTGACTGTGTTCCTTTTGCAGATTGCCCACTCGAATCATTGCCCACTCATATTGTTTAAAAAATAATCTAAAAATTTCTTATATATTATTCATTTCTCTGTTATGTATGTTGCAGTTATTCTCTTGTAACTCTATTCATGAGCTTTTTATACTAATGAAGTGTTTAATTGTTGTGTGATTAAATCTTTCTATTTTGTCCTTTTATAGTATTTTAAATTACAGAATTTTTGTGTGTATTATATAACATGGAATTCTGGTTTTAGTCTTTTCAATTGCTAGTAAATTACTATAACACTATCAGCTTAGTCAAATATTTTTTATACTAGTTTGAAATACTACCTTGTGTTAACAAATTCTGTATTTACACGAATTTCTGTAAATACGTAGATTTCTTTGTATTTATCTAATTTTCTGTGTTTATCACATTTTTTTCTGAGTAACTCATTTTAAATCAGGAGGCCGCCAACTTTTCTGCAAAAGATCAGATAGTAAATAGTTTAGGCTTTATGGATAATACATAGATGAATGAATTTGTAGTCCAAGAAAACTCTATTTATAAAAATGGGTAGTGGCACAAGAAATAAAGAGCTCATACAACTGAACAATTAAAAGACAACTCAGTTTAAAAGTAGGCAAAGGAATTCAATGGACATTTCTCTAAAGAAGATCTATAAATGGCCAATAAGCACATGAAAAGATATTCACTATCATTAATCATTAGGGAAATGCACATCAAAACCAAATGAGATGCCACATCCCACAGCTTAAATGACTAAAATCAAGCAACAAGCAATGACAATTGTTGGCAAGGATGTGGACCAATTAGAATCCTCATATATTGCTAGTGGGGTTATAAAATGGTGCAGGACTTTGAAAAACTGTTTGACAGTTCCTCAAAAGGTTAAACATAGAGTAAGCATACAGTCACCACACAACCCAGGAATTCTGCTCCTAGGTATATAGACAGGAGAAATGAAAGTTTATGTCCACTGAAAAAGTTGTACATGAATGTTCATAAAAACATTACTGTTAATAGCTGAAAGTGTAGATAATCCAAAAGTCTTTCATCTGATGAATAAATAAAAACCAAATCTTTGCCGTTGAGTCCATTCTGACTCATAGAGACTGCACAGGACAGGTAGAATTTCCACGTAGAGTTTCCAAGGCTGTAATCTACAGAATCAGAGTGCTACATCTTTCTTCCATGGAGTAACGGGAGGGTTCAAACACCCAACCCTTCACTTAGCAGTCAGCTCCTTAATTGATGAACAGATAAATAAAATGTTGCATATCCATACCATAGAATTTTAAAATATTTTGATGTGTTTTTGGGTGAAAACTGGTACAGAAAATTAGGCACCCATTTGACGATTGCTATAGTTTGTTCAGTGACATTACTTACACTTTTCGTAATGTGTTAGCATTCTCTTGAACTGTCCTTTGCTGGTTCTGTCTCCAGTACTCTAGTTCCCCTGTTTCCTTTGTCTTCTCATCTTTGTTTTAGACTAGTTATTGATCTTTTGGTCTCATGTAAGTTTTTTTGTTTTTGTTCTTTTAATAGAGCCCCATACTCACAGATAATGTCCTTTGTTTTCTGTGCCTATCTGTTATTTCACAAAAACATCACCTGAGGGGAAACTTTCAGTTCCAGGTTTATGGAGTATCTCAGGCTGATAGTGTCAGGGAGTCCCCCAGTCTTATCCGCTCCAGTAAATCTGGACTTTTTAAGAATTTGAGTTCTATTCTTCGCTTTTCTCCAGTTCTTGCCAACTCCAACTGTTGTGGCCCTGATTCCACCCAAGGGAATATTATTCGACCATAAGAAAAAAGAAACAAAAACATGAAGTACTGGTAACAAACTACAGTGTGGATGACCCTTTAAAACATTAAAACGGAAAGAAGCCACCCACAGAAGACTACATATTATGTATGTCCATCTATGTAGAATATCCAGAATAGACAAATCTGTAGAGGTGGACAGTAGATTAGTATTTCCTAGGGTACTCTGTCCTGCAGGGTCACTGTGAGTCATAGTAGACTCCACAGCAAAATTTGGTTTGTCTGTCTGTCTGTCTGTCTGCCTTTCTGTCTATTTTAAGGGTTGGGAAAGTAGATTAGTGATGGGGAAACCTTAGTGGCACAGTAGTTAAATGCTAACTAAAAGGTAGGCAGTTCAAATCCACCAGGTGCTCTTTGGAAATCTAAGGGGCAGTGTTCCCTTGTCCTGTAGGGTCGCTATGAATCAGAATCCACTCAACAACAGGGTCTTGTTTTTTTGTTTGTTCGTTTGTTTTGTTTTTAAGACATTGGGGGGTGCTAGCTAAAGGGTACAAGGTATCTTACAAAGTGATGAAAATGTTATATAAAACTGATCACAGTGATAAACTCTGTTGATACACTGAAAATCTTTTTTCTAAGTGATGTTCTAAATTTGTTCTGTGAGCCATAATTATTGGTAAGAATTGATGATTTTTAACATGTTTTTATGTGCAGCTGGGTGAATTCCCCTCTTTATTTTTGAAAAAGTCCAGCCTATGGCACATATTCTTTTCTAGGTCAATTTAAGGATCCTTTTGATTGCATTATACTCTTTAAAACAATCCTCTTGGAATACTGTTGGGAATTTAATTGAATTTCTAGCGTAACTTCAAGGATCATTTCCATCTTACAGTAGTCTTCTTGTCCAGGATTTTGGACTATGTTTTTTTTTCAAGTCTTCTTTCATGTCCTTTAAAAACATACTTTTTAATCTACTTATCAGTCTTTCTCACTACTTGTTTAGTTTATTCTTGGAAGCTGTTGACATTTGCTGGTTTTCTGTTTTGAATATGCTGTTTTTTCATTTGTGCGTTTTCTAGTTAATGATGGATAATGTGAAGGAAAGTTGCTACATTTTATGTGTCTAGTTACTGAAATCTTTTTGGTTTTCATGAAGTTTTTAGTGAACTTATATTTTCCAAGTGAGAGGGAAAAAACTGAATTAACAATGAAATATATAACGTGTTAGATGATAGTGTACTGTATCACCCCACCCCAGACCCTGGTAATATTTGTCTGTTTTTCATAATATCAGATGAGTGGAACAAGTTAGAGGGTAATCAAATAGTTCATTCAGCATATATTCAGATGTCCATGGCTTGTTTTAATCTGTTAATCCAGAAAAGTACATTAGTAGATTGTTTTATTTTTTCGTCATTTGCACATTCCTTTTACTAATTTCCTTTTACTAATAACTTTTGCACTTAGTCTGGTGACGCCGTGGTTAAGAGCTTGGCTGCTAATTGAAAGTTTCTCAGTGCAAACCTATCCAGTAACTCCATGTGAAGAAGACCTGGCGATCTGCCACCCGTTAAGATTACAGCCCAGAAAATCCTGTAGGGCAGTTCTGCTCTGTCACATGGGGTTGCCATGAATTGAAAGCCAATTCAGAGGCACCCAGCAACTCCTGTGGTCACAAGAAAGCTTAGGCTACTTTTTTGTTCAGCTTTGTATGTTGTTCAGTTTTGATGTCAGAATTCAGAAATATCAGGAAGATGACAGCCTTGCATAAGGAATTCATTAGCTTTCTATCTTTTTCTGTATTCTGGGGACAGTTCATTGAATTAAGATTTTTTGGAAGGTGAAATCGTTTATCAATATGAAACACTCCCCTTTGGTTCATCTCATACTTGTACGTTGAATGGGTTTTCTCCTTTGTTTACACTGGCTTAGGACTCCCTGGGTAGTGGAAGGAAACCCTGGTGGTATAGTGGTTAAGTGCTGCAGCTGTTAACCGAACAATATACAGATCTGCCAGGTGCTCCTTGGAAATTCTATCGGGCAGCTCTATTCTGTCCCCTAAGGTCATTATGAATTGGAATCAACTCAACAGCAATGAGTATGTTTTTGTTTTTGTATTTGGGATTTGAGTAATGGAAATGGTTGACATGTTTGGCTGCTAAGCAAAAGTTGGCAATCTAAGACCACCCAGAGGAACCTTGGAAAAAAGACCTAGCAATCTACTGCTGAAAAATCGGCCATTGAAAACCCTGTGAAGGACAGTTCTACTCTGGCACACATGAGGTAGCCATAAATAGGAATTGATTCAATGACAAGCAGTAATAGTTAAATTTGATTTCTAGCAAACATCTTAAATCTAACACATCTAAAACTGAAATTTTGGTTCCTTCCCCCTAACAATCTTGCTTCTTCTAAGGATTATTACTCAACAAGTGGCATTTCTCTCCTAGTTGGATCAGGCCAAAAGCTTTGGAGCCTTCATTAACTGTTTTCTTACTCTGAAATCACACATGTGGACAATCACTAAATCATGGTTACCATCGTTTCAATATATAACCTGAATTCTAACACTCCCTTTCATACCGCCTTGAGCTACCACATAGGTCAAAACCATCATCACCTCCAACATAATTATTACAGTAGTGTCCTCAATAATCTCCTGTTCCCCAAACCTAAAACATCTTTCCAGGCCACCCTCATGTCTAGCTTGGACTATTACATTTCTCCAAACACTCACATTTGCCCCCAGCACACAATCTATTCCTATACAGTAGCCTCAGCAGACTTCTGAAACATAAAGCACATCTTGTCACGTTTATATTCAAAGCTTTCCAATGGCATCCTGCCATACTTGGAATAAAATGCAGAGTTCTTACAATCCTTGCCTATGGTCTAGCCATAATAATGACTTGACCCAAAATGTAATCAAATAAACCTTTTGTTATATAAAGATGTTTATGGAAGCATAATTTCTGATATAACCAAATACATACCAAAGCATGTTTCACTTTTCTAAAATGGTCATAGAAATTTCTGTTGTTGTTGTTTTTTTTTTAATTGTGATTAAGTGAAAATTTACAACCCAAGTCAATTTTCCATACCCACCTCTCTGCCACTGTCTGCTCTTCTCACCCTGGGAAAGCACATTCTTCTTTTTCCCTCTGTTGTTGTTTTTTAATGTAGATGTGTTCAACCAGTAACTTAACTCCTGACATGAAATTAAGACCTTAAATCATTAGTACAAAAAAATTCCACTGTCAAAGCAGAAAGTTAAGTGTCTGTGAAAGGTGCATTATTGCTATTGTATAGAGCACAGGATTGAAAATTTAAATGAAAAAAAAGGTCTTACTGAAGACTACCAGAGAATTTTTATGGAGCTGTTTCACCTCTAGATCATTTTACCCTGTCCAAGAGAAAGACAGTAATTGGTTTTACAGAGCACAGGAACAGTGCATTTTTTTTAAAATAGTGCCTTTCTTTAAAAAAAAAAAAAAAAAAAAACTCAGCAATAAGCATGTACTGTTAATTTATCATATACACATGAAATAAGACTGCATTAATTTCCTATTACTACTGTTACAAATTACCACAGACTTGCTGTCTTAAAACAACACAAATTTACTAGCTTAGGATCCTGGAAGTCAGGAATCCAAATTAAGTTTTACTGGGCTGAGCTCAAGATGCCCAAGGGCTGTAGTCCTCCTGGAGACTTTAGGGGAAGCTTGGTTTCCTTGCCTTTCCAAGCTTTCAGAAGCTGCCTGGGTTCCTTGTCTCTGGGTCCTGCATCATTCCAGCCTCTGCTTCCATCCTGTTTTTTCCTTTTCAGACTCTCGTGCCTCCCGTTACAAGGCTGGTGCAGTGGTTAAGAACCTAGCTGCTAACCAAAAGCTTGGCGATTTGAATCCACCAGCTGCTCCTTGGGAACCCTATGAGCCAGTTCTACTCTGTCCTATAGTTTTACTGTGAGTCAGAATCAACTTGATGGCAAGAGGTTTTTATGGGTGATTATATTGAGCCCACCCAGATAAACCAGAGTAATCTCCTCATCTCAGAATCCTTAATTTAATCACATTTAGCAAAGTCCCTTTTGGCGTGTATGTACAAATTCCAGGGATTAGGACATGAACATTTTTGGACGTCCATTATTCTGCTTACCACCCAGACTGTTGTTAATTTTCACATAAGGCATCTCTTTTCACCTATATCTTAACTGATTAGTGCCCTGACAGCTGGAGACTAGCGATTTATTAATTAGGCTATTAATGTTTCAGACTAGCGCTATTGCTAGTATGTAAGAGCTAGAATTAGTTACGGAATTTGAGAGGCAAAATCTCCACAAAGGCTAATAAACAATGAGATGAAGCCCTTATTAAGATTAAGGGGGCAATTTGACCTCACAAGAAAAGTCCATTTAACCATGCATTCTGAATTACCAGTACCACTAAATTAATTAGCTAAATACTTCCGAGAATTTCCCCCGTTTTGTCTGAGTATTGAATGACATAATATATAGGAAAGTCAGTTGATACTGAGCTTGGATTTTCCTCCTGTTCTCTGAGGACTTCATTCAGAGTCAGAATTCCTTAGACAAACTGCTTCCTTCTTCAAATCTCAAAAGTAATTGAATCTGGAAAAGAAAAGAATGCAGGACTTCCTTAAACTGGCTGTCATTATTAGGTATTTCAACCAAGAAAAGAAAAGGAATTTGCTTTGCCCTTTTCCTTTCATTTCTGCAGCAATCTCATAAGTTTTAAAATGCAAATGAAGGACTCAAAATTAGAGCTTTTTTTTCTATCCTCGGAAGACATTATGTCCAAACTCGATGGCATTTCACAAGCATTTCATGTGACGACAGACGCTGAATCAGGTGGGATCAGACCTGACCTGAAATGAATTCTTGCTGATTAATTTTTAAAGCATTATTACAGAAGAATTCTAACATTGTTACAGAAATGAGAATCCCACTGCTTTTCTCTTTATACACGAGAAGGAAAACAAAAGCCAGCAAGTGTGAAATAGAGCACTTTGAAGTTGGAAAGTTTATTCTAAATCTCCCCCTGTGGATTGCTAGCATGCTTCAAAAACTATCACAGTGTCTGGAATAAAACTTCACTTGAAGCATTACCTCAAAGCAAACATTTAAATTAATTGTAAAATTACATTTCAATTTCTATAATAAGCTTTGCTGAATAAAAGTGATAAGAAATTATTGGTGAGATTACAGGGAGGCCTCGCTAAATCAGATGGTTCTGTTTCCTGTAGAAATTCGCTAGGGGGTCTGAAAACTGAGGAGCTATAGCGCCGTTTTGTGCTTTTCCTACTCCTAATGACAGACTAATAAATAATGGGATCAGTGAGTAGAAGCATCCTACCTGGCCCCCAAAAGCAATTTTTAAATAATACCCCTACAGTTTGAATATGGTCCTCCACCTCAGACATGGCTTAAAAACTACTGGCATTTCATTGATTCAAGTCAAAACCGAACCCAAACCCATGGAGTAGATTCTGGCTCATAGAAACCCTATGGAACAGAGCGGAACTGCCCCACAGGTGTGCAAGGAGCAGCTGGTAGATTCAAACTGCCAACCTTTTTGGTTACTAGCCAAGCTCTTAACCACTGCACCACTCAATTTTTCACATTTTAAATTCCTCTATTTTTTTACTCAGTTCTTCACACTTTAAGTTCCCTAAAATCAGGATTACAATTAATTAGCAGCATTTTCTTTTCATAGTGTTACGTGAAATAATGGGGCTTCCTAGAATTACACTTGATGAAATGGTATTTATTGCAGCATTTCGCTGAAGGATTTTCTTATAAACCCACTACCTAGTATTTCTGTCTTCAGCCAAATTATTTGCCTGAACTTTACTTTGTGGCTGTTAGGAGTGCCGTGAACCAAAGAATAGTTTAGGTGCCGGGACTCGGGATTTAAAGATAGAGAAAAATAAATTTCCCCCTGTAGATTTTAAGTAACTTGAAGTGGTCCTGCTCATTGCCACTCAGGATAAACCTGTCCATGTGACCACTGGCATGGGTTTGCTTTAGGAGCACTGTACCTTTTGCCTTCCAGTGAATTCTGCTCATGGCAATCCCGTTTATGTCAGAGTAGAAGTGTGTTCTGTAGGTTTTCAGTGCTGCTTTTTCAGAATGAACCCAATACTGAAAACTGTCCTGGTTACCATTCTTGTTTGTTTGATGATGGCTCAATCATCACCACTCCTCCAAAGGGCCAAGATCTACAGATAGAACAGAGCAGTCAGCTAAATAGGTCTGTGTTTTTCACATATCAAAGCTAAGCCTAATCTGTGTTCTGATAGAGTTTTTCTTCAGTATCCTCAGAGGATTAGTTCCAGGACCCCCAAGGATACCAGAATCTGTGGATGCTTAAGTCTGTCATATAAAATGGTGCAGTATTTGCATATAACCTGCATAGTCCTCCCATATGCTTTAAATTATCTCTAGGCAACTTATAATACCTCATGCAATGGAAATGCTGTGTAAATAGTTGGTGTACTGTATTTCTTAGGGAGTAATGACAAAGAAAGAAAGTCTATTTGTTAGTTTCTTTGTTTTCCAACATTTTTGATCCGTAGTTGGTTGAATCCAAGGATATGGAACTCAAGGATACAGAGGACCAATGGTATAACAATCTGAATTATATACAATGGAAGAATGATACACTAATCTGCTTGGGGCTTCTAACTGTAGATTGTCTGCTTAGTAATAGCATTTATTCAAAACAGCCCAAAGTAAGTTTTGAGGATTATGTTTTAGTCCATCATTTTAAGAACAACATTTTATTTTCATATACTATTTCAAAAAGCTGAATATTAGGATTAAAATGTAGCTTGTTTATTTTCTTCAGGTGAGTGTCTCATTATGACCAACACTGAAGGAAGTTTCTTAGGCATCTGTGTGTGAGTCATTGTGCTTATAACACTGTAGGAGCCCTTCCTTTCCTTCCTCTACCTTCCCACTCAACCTCTGTACATCAGGTTAGCCCATTATATACTATTCTAGTAAAATTCCTTTTGAAAACAGATATTATTATGTAGACTTAAAGATGCTGCATTAAATGATGCCTCCCTCCCATAACATGGAAACCCTGGTGATGTAGTGGTTAAGAGTAACAGCTGCTAATCAAAAAGTCAGTGGTTTGAATCCACCAGGTGCTCCTTGGAAACTCTGTGGGGCCGCTCTGCTCTGTTCTATAGGGTCACTATGAGTCAGATCAACTCAACAGCAATGGGTTTTTTGTTTGTTTCCTATAACAGCTATACTTCATGTATCAAAAATCTGGTAAAATCAGCCATCTAAGAGGAGTTAATTCTGTTCCACTGGATTTTTGTTCCACATGCCAAAATATAAAGGAATTTTTCTAGATTTTGTGTGTCAATATTTGTCTTTTTATATACCTACCATTTCAATTAACTTATTATTTTATAAATCTCCCTTATGTTTCACATTAAATGGGAATTTGGGAAGGCAAAAGGAGACAAATTCTCAAGACAAAACGTAGCATTTCATTTTAATGCAGATAAATCAAGTTGAATCTCAACTTACCTAAACACTAACCAAACTCTAAAACTGTGTAGCACAGGCTTTCTGCCTTTTCAGATTAGTTGAAATCTGTAATAATCTATCCTCCTACCAACTTGAGATGAACAACACTTATTCGATCGAGTGTCTTTGATGGGTGGATTGCTGGCCTCCCTGCAGAAAGGTGGTTGAAGTCAAGGTACATTCAATGGGAATTTAGTTCAGTTAAAAGTCACTAATAGAAAGTAGAAGTCTTTGTGAACTGTATTCCCTGGACTGCTTAACAAGTAGATTGATGTGTTTCTCATTACAGTAGCTGATAGAGATTATGATTAGTGATTAGGTTCTGAATGACCAGTAATGTAGCTCGCGGTCAACCTAGGTTTTAAAAGTCAAAATGAGAAAATTAACTGATATTTCTTGTTCTTCTAGGACTCTCAGCTTGTATCCTCGGGACACAATAATCCAAGTAAGAAAGGCTTCTCTCTATAGTTGTATATGGCGCAGAGTATGGGGCTGGAAAATGGATATGCAAGAGACAGTAGGTTAAAATGAAAACATAAAGCTAAAAACTGAAATCAAGTGAGAAAAGAAGGCTGTTCATTCAAGTACTGTGCAAATAGATAACCAGATTCTTGGTGACCCAGAGTGTTCATGTGTCTCTGTTCAAAGGATGGAAGACCAAAACACAGAAGGCAAATTTTGAAAACAATGTGAGGCGAAGGAGCAGGAGGATTTAGTATTTGTGGAAGAAAAAAAAATGTTAGCAACTAATGAGTGGTCTAAATTTAAGCCAGTGGGTACCACCCCCCCAAAGAAGCACAATCAATGAAAAGACATCAGTATAAATGACTTTGTAATCCATGGAAAAAAAGTCACACTTTGCTGAGTGCCTTACCCTTGTCTAGAAATAGACACTGAGGAAGGAGTAGCCTTACTGATTAGCCAAAAATAAACAATAAAAAACAACTCATGGTCGACAATTACAAGTCATAGCAACCTTATAGGACAGAGTAGAACTGCCCCATGGAGTTTACAGGGTGCAGCAGGGGTAGATTTGAACTATCAACCTTTTGATTAACAGTGGAGCTCCTAACCCGCTACACTATCAGCACTCCTTAATGAATCTTGTGTCTAATAAAACATGTAGGCTTTATTGTCAGAGAAAGAAAGTTATCACTCTGTGAAGTAGTATTTTAATTCACTTCTTTGGCGTAACTGGTATGAATGGTGTCTTAGGCATTAAAAATGCATGACCTGCCCGCTAATGTCAGGAAAGCACAGCCATAAAGACAGTCTTTTCTTAGTTTCATGGCCAGCCAGTCAGCTGAGAGCACCCCTTGTCAATTACAAAGCTATATTTGAGGATGAAAATCACTCTGAGCTACTAGATATGTCTTTAGAATTAAGTGTTAGCCCCCTGGGCATCTGTGAGAGCAGAAGGGCTGGGGAGAAAAAACATCCAGAGCAAATGCTAACATTAGGAAGCCCCAGGCTTTTAATGCCCAGCTAGAGAACAGCCAGTGCAGGGAAACTGTATCATACTATGTCATAAGGGTATGTCAGCAGTATCATTTAATTACCCCATCCTCTGCTGGAATTTGATGTGAACACAAGTACCAAAGAAGAGATGAAATGCCAAGGGAATTGAAATATAGGAGAACTAATGAATGCAGTAGCAAGAAATGGAATCAGAAGTGCATGGCTAGGGCCACGAGATGTGCAGACATCAGCATCCTGTGGCAGAGACTAGGATGGATTGAATTATGGGTCCCTAAAATGTGTGTCAACTTGGCCATGATCTGCAGAGTTATGTGCTTGTCCTCCATTTGGAGATCTGATATAATTATCCTGTGTATTATAAATCCTAATCTCTGCCTGTGGTTAATGAGGCAAGATTAGATGATATTAAAAAGATTAGGGTGGGATGTAACACCCTTCCTCAGGTCACAACCCTGATCCAGTGTAAGGAATTTCCCTGGGATGTGGCCAACATTATCTTTTCTCTTACAAGAGGTAGAAGTGAACAGAAAGTGAACAGAAAGAGAGGGACCTGGTCCATTAGGAAGCAAGAGCCAGGAGCAAAGCAGTGCCCTTTGGTCACAAGGTCCCTATGTTGAGAAACTCCTAGAACCGGGGAAGATTGATGCCAAGACGTGTGGAAATCTCCAAGGAATGCTGGGCCTACAGATGTTGAAAGGAGACAGGAACTTTCCCCCAGAGCTGACAGAGAGGGAGGACCTTTCCCTGCAACTGGTGCCATGAATTCAGAGAACTAGCCTTGTAAACTATGAGAGAACAAATTCTGTTTTTTTTAGAGCACTCCACTTGTGGGATTTCTGTTACAGCAGTGCTAGATGACTAAAACAGTTACTGAAGACTTGCCACTGATTTGCTCACCGTTTCTATTTGAATTGAAATAGCTCACAGTAGAAAGAGGATTTAATAGGTCTATAAAAGTGCCTTCCCTTTGCTTGGAATTTTTGAGAGATAGAAGAACAAAAGCAAGAGTTGTTTAATCTCTGTGATGTTCCAGTGACTTGGCATGTGTAATTTCAGTTAATCGCCACGATAGCTATAGGAGGTAGACTTAGTTATCCCAATTTTACACATGGAAAAAAATGCAATTCTGAGGTTAAATAACTAGCCTCGGGTTAAGAAACTAAAAAACTAACAGCTCTGATTTAAATTTAGCTGCCTCTGCCCTTAAAGCCAACAGACTGTCTATTCCACTGTCTTGACTCCCACAGAGGTTGCTTCTGTCATTCCACTCAGAGGAATCCTTGACTAAGAGTTAGGTACTGCAGTCTTTGTATGCGTATGGTATATTTTCATAGCGTGTCATAATATTCCTATGCCCAAGCTACAATTTAGTAAACTGATCTTCTTTGGAATATGAAGTTTCTGTGTGGGACAGAAACCCCTGGCCTCTCATTGCCTAGGGAAATTTTTTATTGGCTTTCTCTTTTCCGAGGGTGGGAATTGGGGGGGGGGGGCTTCTTTGGTCATCAAATTTTTCCCCAAAACAGACACATCTATAAAAAGGTAACATTGCTGTTTAAAAATCTAAAACTTTTCTGTAGATGGTTTAGCACATTTGAAACTTCAGAAGAGTAGCTCCTGCTAGCATTTCCCACACCATTTCTTTTGTTTCTCCGTGTTTATTAAGCCACGACTCTAGTAAGATTGTAGGGAAGAGAGAAAGGTTGAATGTCAGGGAAACTCAACTATCTCTGTTTACATGTGCCCTGCAGAGTATGTGTGGATTGATTGATTAGTCCCCACTACTTTAGGTCATTGCTTTTTTTTTTTTTTTTGGCTTTGGCTTTGGCTTTTTGTAATTAGAAAAGCTGTAATAGATGACGAGCCTGGTGATGTAGTGGTTCAATGCTACAGCTACTAATCAAAAGGTGAGTCCACCAGGCACTCCTTGGAAATGCTATAAGGCAGTTCTACTCTGTCCTATACGGTCACTATGAGTCAGAACCAACTCAACATCAAAGGGTTTACATTATATAAATGTTAAGGGAAAGGAGTTTAGAAATGAAACAGGAAATTATTCTCTATCCAGTTCTCTTACAAGGAAGATACTGTGGTCAGTTTGCTGAATCATTGATCAATTTCATTTACTATGTTAAAATGGAAGCTTATTAGGCATTGAGAAATTTAAATATTAAGTTGGACACATACAGACCCTGATACCCAGAAACTCCTACACATGTGTATAAGGTAAGTTGTTTATGAACATTTGCAATGACATTGTTCTTGTTGGAAAAAATTAATACTCAGCAGGAGTAGCATAAATAAGACAGTTGTGGTTTCTGTGTACGTTGGGATACCACACCGCAGCGAGGGTGAAGAAACCAAAGCTTTGCCCCATTAGCTAGCTCTAAAGATCACAATATGGAGTGACGGAAGTGACTCTCAGAAGAATATGTACTGTGATTCCATTGATTCAAAACTCAAAACTGAAAAGTTAAAAAACACTTTTATTTACTAGTACATCAATGGGTAATCAAAACTATCAAGAAAAGGGACAGTGAACACTAAATAACTAAGTAGCTGCCAGGGCAGGCAGGAAGATGATACACTCTGCAGCGGTTCTGGGATGCTTATTGACAGTGCTCGAGTTCTCTGCCTGGAAGGTGTTTGCACAGTTACTCATTTTAGTTTCCTCAGAGGTGTGTATATGTGTGTGTGTGTGCAGGCATTCATCTGCATATACATTTATATATACGTATGCTGTTGTATTGGACAGTTTTTTGGAAAAGGCACACCTAGCTTTTATTTGAAATGAACTGCACTGCAATGTGGTAGACTATGAGAATGAGAGTCCGTAAGCTGTTTGCCTTCGTTCCCGTTTAGTGGCATTTTCTTCTTTTCTTAGTAACCCAGTGCTGGTATGACACTGACACCACAAGTGAGCAGCTTTAAAGACCAGAATTTATTTTTTCACGATTTTGGAAGCTGAAAGTTCAAATCAGGATCTTGGCAAGTTGATTTCTTCCTAGTAGATAGTCTTGGCGTTCCTTGGCTTGTACAGTATCTTCACATGGTGACTGTCTTTCTGTGGGGGGTGGGTCTGTGTCTGTTGTGGACTTTTTATAACCACGAATTGGTTAGATTTAGGATCTACTGACTGCACTAATATGACTTTATTAACATAGAGAAGGAAAAATCCTTTTTACTAACAGTAACACATCCGTATTACAAAGTCCAGGAATTTGACACACAATTTTGGAGGTGGGACAGGAAACAATTCATCCCATAAACTTTCATACAAGTCAATTAGCACTACTTTTGTTCTCCAGTGCTTGGTATTTGTGTTACTATAATATTGTAAATTCTGATTGTTTATAACTTTTTAGTTTGACATACAGACAATTCTCAAAATTAAGTTATTAATCAAATTACTATTAATGAAGAGAACTCATTAAGAATTGCTATACAGAATATAAATATTTTAAATTGGGTATGTAAAAGAAAAGGTATAGCTATACAAAGATGAGTGATAGAAAAGGAGGGAAAAAACGTAGAAAGAAAGAGGGTTTAGAGAATTCCCTCATTCTCCACAGTGCAGAAGAAAAGAGACTGTCAGAAGTTGACTAATGAAGAAATACCAGATTAAATATATTTAAAGTTATAAATAACTGCTAGAAGCACTAAAAGAAGTTTTAAAATAACCTTATAAAAATTAGAAGGGAGAGGGACAGTGGTAGTATAAGTATGTTAAATACTTTGTATTATGCCAGCCAGCCAAGTGCCGTCAAGTCGGATCCGACTCATGCCTTTCATATTTAAATTCATTAGACACTATTTAATATTGATATAGAATCCCTGGTGGTGCAAACAGGTAATACACTCACCTGCTAATGGAAAGATTGAAATTTTGAGTTTGCCCAGAGGAGCTTCAGAATAAAAACCTGGCAGTCTGCTGTCAGAAAATCAGCTATTAAAAACCCTGTGGAGCACAGTTGTACTCTAAAGCCAGAATTAACCCAGTGGCAACTGATTTGGTGTTTTTGTTTGTTTGTTTAATATTGATAAATCTACTGGTGGCACTGTGAATCGCCATGATTGAGAGCTTGGCTGCTAACCAAATGGTTGGCAGTTTGAATCCACCAGCCACTACTTGGAAACCCTCTGGGGCAGTTCTACCTGTCCTATTGCTGTGAGTTGGAATAGACCAAACAGCAATGGTTTTGGTTTTTAGAAATAAAAATATAACCAATCCTTTATAGTAATGATTGAAGTGCTAACAGAATTAAAAACAAATTTGTTTTCTGTAATTTTCATAGAAATTATAAAAATGTAGGATTGCCAAAAAAAAAAAGAAAAAAACTTGTCTGAGTGGCAGTATTTTGTAGAATGCAGGTCCCGTTTGATTCCCTTTTCGAAGTCTTTGTATCACATATCCTAACACTGTTGAGGGGAAGTGGAAACTCCAGCACTGCAGTTAATTTGAGGGCTCAGAGGGCATAGATCCTTCCTGTGGCTCATTTTTCTCTGTAATTGTAGTTCCACATGTGAAATGACTCTAGCCAATCTGGTTTTCAGCTTCTTAATGATTCATGCAGATTCCCCTTAATGATCAGTGCAGATTCTTCTTAATAATCAATAAGATTCTCCCCCACAAAAAAAGACCAGTGTGGTATCCATTGTGAAAAACCAAACCCACCATTGAGCTGGTTCTGACTCACAGTGGCCCTATGGGGCAAGCTAAGGCTAACTGTCCCATAGGGTTTCCTAGACAGCAGTGAGTTTGTTGTACTTTTTTAACACTTGCAGAAGCAGAAGAAAGTCACATCTTTCTCCCATAGAGCCCCTTGTAGGTTCAAACTGTTGACCTTTTGGTTAGCAGCTGAATGCTTAACCACAGCACTGTCGGGCTGAGATAGGCAGAACAACCTCAAAGCCCAAAGTCCTCTTTAGTGAGACAGCTGCTGAGCTCCCAACTAAAAATCCCTTACTGAGAATGTTCTAGTTTGCATTCACCATTTTCCCCTGGGTCCTGGTAAAGAGACTGTGATTCTCAGTGGCTTATGCGCATAAATGTTTCACGTTAACTTCAGAAATTGCATCACCTAAAATTTCAGGATGCTCAGAGGAATTTTGTGCATAGTCTTTCTATGGGATAGAAATAATATTAGTCTTTTCCCCAATCTGAACTTATTTTTACCCAGAAAGGTAAATTCATCATCCGCGCTGAAATTGCTGGGTACACTCACTCTCAGGCTGTTCATAAATGTACTGTCTGTTCCCAGTGTACCCTTCCTGTGTGACAGAACCTATTCTGTTTCTCTGTTGCCACAACATAAGTGCTGCTAAGAGCAGAAGTAATCAGCTACAGCTCAGTCCCCGCACAACATCCAGCCTGCAGGTCACGCAGACTCTAGGTCCCACACACAGTAAGGCCTGTCTGCTCTCCACCTGCCAGTTCTGTGGCAGAATTATTGGGCAAGGTAAAGCATATTTACTCAGAGAAGCAAACAATGTCTTCATTTTTATTATTGATTTCCTGCTTTCAGACATAAGTTGTTTGGAAATGTTTAATGCTGCCTGCTGCTGCTGCTGAGTGTGCTGTTTGGCTTACTTTCTTGATTATGATTGCACGTGGTATGATTGCTGAAGGCTAGCAACTGGGTAAGAGAGCTGATCTCCCTAAATTAAAGGGGAGAAAATGACCAATTTATCTGAGAAAAATTAAACCTCCATGTAGTTTGGTATTGTCTAATGCAGATGTTACAACTCCCTGTATTGGGATTATGCCAGGAATTATAGTTGCTCTAAAGGAAACCTTGGTTGCATAGTGGTTAAGCACTACGTCTGCTAACTAAAAGGTCAGCAGTTCATATCCACCAGGCACTCCCTGGAAACTCTGTGGGACAGTTCTACTCTGTCCTGTAAGGTTGCTGTGAGGCAGAATCAACTCGACTGCATGGGTTTGGTTTGGTTGTCTATAGAAAGATGGTTCTGGAAAATAGTGAATTAGGTCATTCTCCATCACAGAAGTCAGTTGACCAGACCTCATGTATCTCCTGAATGAGTCCAGACCACAGACCTGGTCTGGAAGACAAAATACAAGAGTAAGAGGTAAAAAGAAGATGCTTTCCTTTGCTGCCTTTGCTTTTGTTTCAGTATGCTTTCATATGTATTTGGGTTCTCTCTGCCTGTTTAGCAAACAGTAGTTAATGCTTGCCATCAAGGCAGTCAGAGCAGGGGTGGCGCAGTGGTTAAGAACTTGGCTGCTAACCGAAACAGTCAGCTGTTCAAATTTACCAGCTGCTCCTTGGAAATACCATAGGGCAGTTCTGCTCTGTCCTGTAGGGTCACTGTGAGTCAGAATCAACTCATTGGCAGTATTTGGCTTTTGCTTATTAAAGCAGTTAGAACTGATTTTCTGGGTTTTTGGTTTTCCCTAAAGTGGCCTACTTTTTGACAAAATGGCTTTCTCTCCTGCCTGTTCTGTGTAGATACATGTGTAGATACCCCTTAGCCGCTTGTAACACACCACCTTTTCTGGAGTTTATTCAACTACGGTTCTTGTCAGTTGCCATCAGGTTATTTCTGACTTATGGCAGCTCTGTGTGTACAGAGTAGAACTGTTCCACAAGGTTTTCAAAGCTGTGACCTTTCAGACACAGACTGCCGCGCCTCTCTTCTGAGCTGCCTCCGGGTAGGTTCACACCACCAACCTATTGGCTGGTAGTGGAGTGCCCAGCCATTTGTGCCACCCAAGGACCTCATTCCACTCTTAGCACTGCACAGCCCTGAGCAATCCCAGCCAGCTCAGCTTCTCAGTGATGGCCTTGCTCCATCCCCTAGTCTCAAGAGAGTGAAAAGAAGCTCCTTATAGAGGGAGGATGTGTCATTCAAACCACTTATAACTGAGCATCTGAGAATTACATTATGCTTACGGCAAGAGGAATTTGCCCTTTAAAATTCCAAGCAGTGAACTGGCTCCAGGTTCCCTTAGCTAAAACCCATTAAATCCCTGATGTCTTCAGGCCATAGGAACGTTTCTTTACCTTGCCTTTCAGGCAGTGAGAAAGCACTTCTGGTTTATATCTTGCTCTGCATTTTAGAGGGTCCTAAAACATGCTGCCAGGACTCCCCATGGTGTAATTCTGGGGACTTTGTAACGTGTGATGTGACCTCAGTGTTCTGTAAGTTCTCTCCTCCAAGTTCTGATTCAGCTTGACCTGATTCAGCAGGTGTTAGCAAATGGGATCAAAGTTCAAAGTGTCTTGGAGAGAGGATGCTTATGGAGTTTATTTCTTTAAATTTTCTGTAAAACACAGTGGAAAGGAATGGGTTCCATCTGTGAGATACCCATCTTTTGGCCGAATCTTCACTGTAAGCCTCTGGTTGTTGGTAAACAGCTCTTTAGTCAGTATTCACAGGCCCATGCTTAGGGAGTTGTAAGGCATAGAATAAATTATTTTGCAGATCTGATTCCCAGACAATAAAAGATGTTTAGAAGCCTCCTGCTGCACATTTTGAAAGATTGTTAATACGCGCATGGAAATTTATTTAATCTCTCTTAAATCTTAAAGACTCATACTCACATGTTGATATTTTTTTATTCTGCTTCTTTTTTAAGAGAAAGGCGATGCTGAGCCCCAGAGCCCAGACAACGGTACAGCAAATACATCGTAAGTCCCTTTTGTGTTCCTATCAGAGGCAACTGTTTTTTAATATTCCTTGTAATATGCAACCCTGAAAGTATCTTGTGATAGCAATACTAATAATGGAGGAGAGCCTGTGGTTCTCTTTTCTTGTGATAATGTTGTTTAAATGCTCTTCCGTGCAGTTGCATTTTTTATTCTTTATTATGCTTTCGCGTTGTGACTAAGAGTGATAATTGGAAATGTAAATGTTCTTCTTTATAAAGGTAAACATGTAATGAAATTTGAAAGCATGCACAAGGTTGGGAGGAGAGAAGAAGTAAACCCTTTACACTGTAACTGGAGAGTTCCAGCACTGTCATCGTAATCACACTACTTCTCATGCATCCTGGGAGATAGCCTGTCTCACACTCCTATGAAGGGCTAATATCATTTAAAAATCTACCATCTGCAACCTGGCCTCTGAATTACATAAAAAATACAATGATTTGTATCTCTAGTCTCTAGGTTTGAATGGTATATTTGAATTAACAAAATCTTTTTGAAAAAAGATAAGAAAAAAAGAAACAGTTGTAAAGCATGTGTTTCTCACTCTGTGGTTTATCTTTTTCCTCTCGGTATTCATGGTGGCACAGTGATTAAGAGCTTGGCTGCTAACCAGAAGGTCAGTGGTTTGAATCCAGCAGCTGCTCCTAGGAAAGTCTGTGGGGTAATTCTGCTCTGTCCTATAGAGTCACTGTAGTTCAAAATCAACTCAACAGCAATGGGTTTGATTTGTCTTGGCTTTCTTTCTCAGTATTCAGAGAATCCATACATACTTTTTAATGCTGAATTTGATGCCAAATTGATATACCAACCAAGATCTGAAAATCATTCACAAGTTAACAAATTATTTTAATTCCACAGGAATCAGTAATTGGTTTGTTCCTCTAAAATCTTTTATTATTCTCTTTTCTCAGGGTGAAATATGTTTTCTCAATATAGGAGAGATTTGTGAATCTGTCTACCTGCAGGTTAGGGCTCTTATTATAAGGCATTTAAAGTGTTCTTCATTAGAAATCACTGTTTATGAGGAAATGTTACTGTCTTATTCTGTCTAACATCTGTTTTTTAGCAGATTCTTTGGTTTACAAAGAATGGCTAGATGTATCATAAAACCAGAAATAAAGAACTTACTGCAGTCTAGTTGATTGCAACTCGTAAGAACCCAGTCAGACAGAGTTGAACTCTCCCATAGGGTTTCCAAGGCTGTAATCTTTACAAAAGCCAACTGTCCCACCTTTGTCCCATGGACTAGCTAGCAGGTTTGAACCATCAACCTTTCAGTTAGCAGCCAAGCAGTTAACCACTCTGCTACCAGGCCTCCTTAGATAGTTCATAAGGGACATGAAAATATGTTTGTTTTTTATAGAGTATTATCCTGGACCCACTGCCATCAAGTGAATTCCAACTCATAGCAACCATATAAGATAGAGTGGAACTGCTCCATAGAGTTTCCAAGGAGCATCTGGCAGATTCAAACTGCCCACCTTTTGGTTAGCAGCTGTAGCAGTTAATCGCTATACCACCAGCGTTTGCCTGAATATTATCCTAGAAATTCTAACTAGTTTCATTGCCTTGGTATCTGATGATATAGTGATATAACTACTGTTAAATGGCTAAAATAATTACTTTTTCTTAATTTTTATTGCAAACTGTAATGGGAAAAGAGTTTTAATGCCATCTGGAGGCATCCTAGAGAATTGAAAAGGGTAGAAACTGAAAAATCCAGTTCTTTGGAACAACCTGTGAGACTGAATAAGAACTGATGCTACTAGAATATAAGCTATTTGAGGGTTAATTATATTTTTTATTATTATTTATTCATTTGTATTATGACTGAGTGAAAATGTACATTCCCATGTAAATTTACATGCCTACCTATATGCAGCTTCCACTGCTCTCCCTGCCTGGTGACAGCACACTATTCCTCTCTGCTCCATACATGTCTCATCCTCCCAACAGTCTAATCATTTTATGAGTGTGAATTGTAGCTTCTCTTTTTCCAAATTCTTCATGATAAAATTATTTTAAAGACATATAAAAGAATGTACATTGTACATTGTAAAACTGCTGATATCTTGCGTTTAATTTTACATGTTCTCAAATCATTTTTGGTAGGTAACGATTTTGTTTTTGCAATTTGATGTACCATTAAAGACCTTTTTTGCTGATTCTTTTCTAAAAGGTATATCGCCCCCAAAAATAATTGTTTTCAAAAGGCAGTGCAGTTTGGGGTTTTGGGAGACTCTCCTCAAAACTGGATAAGCTGATAAGCCCCCAAAACTTTTGCTCTAGAATCGTCTTTAAACCTTAAATCAAATATACACCTGTAGTCTTCTTAAGACCAAAGAGTAGTTTAGCTTAAGTAGTATCTTCCTTGAGCATTTTACTGTCTTAAGATGTATCTCCATGGAATTAAATTGGCAACAGCAGCTCAAAAGCTTCGATGGGAAGCCTAGAGGTCAGTGGGTTTATGCTGATGGGGGAGAAGCAGTTCAGAAGAAGAAGGTGAGAGCGGCAGCGCAAGGTGAGGGATGTAATCAGTGCCTCTGAATTGTACATGTAGGAGTTGTTGAATTGGTGCGTGTTTTGCTGTATATGTTCTCAACAATAACACAAATTATTCTTTAAAGAAAAGGCAAGCACTGCAGGCGTACAGTGCCTGCCCATGATGTTCAAGGTAAACCACTCTCCTGAACTCGCTGTTTTTCAGTTCTTACAACTTTTGCTGATACATAAATTCTGAAGTAATACATTGTTGGCTTTCCCTCTTTTTGAGCTTCAAATAAATGAGCCATAATAAAATAATAATATTAATTGTTGTTTTCATAATTCAGTACCTTATTTATTCCTCTAAAATCAGAAACCTGTTGTTATGAAGTGTGTTCCAACTCATAGCAATCCTAGGGGACAGAGTAAAACTGCCTTAAGGAGAGGCTGGTGGATTTGAATTGCTGCCCCTTGGTTAGCAGCTACAACTTAACCACTGTACCATCAAGGTTGCTTATTTCTTATCGCTTATTTAAAAACAGATTAAGTTGTATGGGGAAATACTTTTAAATGAGAACAGTCAAAGCGTGAAGCATCACCTCATGTTTCTCCCTTTGAGCAAAACAGATTCTTAGTTATCTGCCTAACTTCCTGCCTCTTGAACTGGAAAGAACAGAAATAAAGAGCATCTGAGGTTGCAAGGGCCTCTATTAAAAGTGGAGAGCTGTAAACTTGAGCCTCTTGAAGAGTGAAAGAAGGAAGACAGAAAGAGCCCTCTAACCGTGGCTCTGTTCCAGTTTGGCAAGAGCAGCAGTATATTATGAATAGAGAAGAGGATTCAGGATACATTGGATTTTCCTAGCATTTTACATTCTTATATACAACACGTCTTTAGCTTTATTTAGGTAGACAGATCTGTAGAGCAAGGACAGTGTCTCCATTTGACAGAAAAGAAATCTGAAGATCAGAAAGATCATTCAACTCAAGGGATAAAATTAGGACATAAATGTTCTGATATTTTGCTTTTTTCTCACTTATCATTCTGAGAGGTTAGCAGAATCAAGCAGAATCAAGTGAGTCAGAATCCAGTAGAAAACCTGAGCTGTGATTATTTGTTAAGTGACAGGAATTCGAGCAATTGGAATAATTCCAGGACCAGGTCAATGGAACGAGGAAAACCCAGATGCCAGAAACTGAAATAAAGGAGATACACTAAATAAAACAGATCAAAAAATTTGGGGGTGCATGGGAATTGAAAGGGTGAGACAGAGCAAACATAGGAGATAACATACAAAAGACACTAAGATTTGTGCTCACAGCTTTGACAAGACATACCCGTAACTTCAGTAATGCCTGTGTATCCCTCCTATCTGCATAATTCCATGAGTCACTGAATTGTAAGACATTATAAGGGCTTAAGTTGTAATATAAAGTTGAGTCTCTAGAGAGAGTATAATTGCCTAAAGAAGACTAGCTAATTTCCTTTACAAGGAGATTTCTTCACTAGCTTTCTTTAAAAAAAGGAGATTAATCTTTATAGGTTTTAGATAATCATTGTCCAATGTTCTGGATAACACTCAAAGAACCCTTGAAAATATATTATGATCTTAAGAGTATTCATAATGATGAAAGGTAAAATTTACTCCTAATATACACACACATGCACACAAAACATTTCTTTGACAGTTTAAGAAACCCTGGTGGTGTAGTGGTTAAGTAATACAGCTGCTAACCAAAAGGTCCACAATTCAAATTCACCAGGCACTCCTTGGAAACTCTCTGGGGGCAGTTCTGCTCTGTCCATAGGGTTGCCATGAGTCGGAACCAACTTGACAGCAGTGGCTTTGATTTTTGGTGTGACTGTTTCAGAAACTCTGGTGGCATAATTGTTAAGGGCTAAGTCTGCTAACCAAAGAAGGTCAACAGCTCAGATCTGCCAGGCATTCCATGGAAACTCTATGGAGAAGTACTACTGTGTCCTGTGGGGTTGCTATGAGGTGGAACTGACTAGATAGCTGTGGGGGTTTTGTTTTTGTCTTATGACAGTTTCAGCATTGATAATGACAGAATAGCTTGCATTAGACAAAATCCCTTGCAAATAATTGTTACCAACTCAAGACAAAAAGATTTTTCTAATTATTTTAAGGCATTAGAGGCTAACTGAAAGAAAGTATAGAATGTAGGGAATTTGATCCTTGAAAGAAGAGAAGTGGACTAGGTAAGACCTACGTTTATATAGCTTCCCCTGTAAGGATACTCCACCGTCCAAAAAGAGTAATTTGATCTTATGAACAAAGCCACAATTTTATTGGCTCAAAGTATTAGAGGATGGAGACAGGGCTGCCGGAGTGGCTGAGAACTAAGGGAGGAAATATAAGAAAGGGAGAACTATAGCAAGGATACACTTATTCTATGGGTAAATTCCCCTGAATCTTTGAATGATCCCTGAACTGCACAAACAGAGGGGAGGTGCCAGCAAGCCCAGTGGAAAGCAATAGCTAGAAAACTAAAACAGCTTTCTGGAGATTTTAAATCATGCCTACTGAAGGAGAAAGTGTTTAGACTTTGAATTCCACCCAAGTTAAAGAGCCTTGGTAAATGTCTTGGGCTTTCCATTGAAAAATCAGAAGAGCCATAGTTTCAGAGTAAAAACTGTGTTCCAAGATTGAAAATTCACCCTAAAACTTAGGGCATAGCCAAAATAAACCAAAGTAAACCCATTGTCACCTAACTGATTCTGACTCATAGTGACCCTATAGGATAGAGTAGAACTGTCCCATAGGGTTTTCAAGGCTGTAATCTTGATAGAAGCAGATTACCACATCCTTTTCTCCTACAAAGCAGCAGGTGGGTCCAAACCACCAATCTTTCAGTTTGCAATCAACTGCCTTAACCACTGCTCCACCAGAGCTCTTTATATAGTGTTAACACTGAGCATCCACAAATTCAAGGTGATTAGTTGGTAATTCAGTAGCCTGATAGGACCATAAAAAAGGTCTACACTGTGTAAAGGGGGAAAAAATGAATCTAGAGTCTCCATAATTTTATCCATAATGTCCATTATCTAATAAAAAAGTAAATGACATGTGAAGGTGTGTTTTCTCAAGAGAGAAAGTATTTGAGAGGCAGGGTCAACATGGCAGAGTAGTCACATACTTCCAATGACCCCTCTAATGATAAGGACTCAAAAGAACTCATGTACCCTGTACATATGATATCCTAGGAACCTAGAACATCAAAGGGAAAGTTTAAAAATTGAACTGAACAGTGGGGAAAGGAGGACAGGATTCTCCAGACCTGACCTGCTCAGAAACAGCTGCAGCCAGTGAGGTGAACTAAGTGTGGTGGTTGGAAGGCATTCTCCCCAACAGGAAAATCTAACCAAAGAACACCCTCGTGCTTCCAGAACCAGTGAGAAACTACATGTGATCATCATAAGCTAAGGCTTTTGCACATAACCTTTAATGCACAAGGATCTAGATGTTTCCCCTGTGATAAACCTCTCTCCCTACTTCCAGCGCTTCCCCCTCCCTTCTCTGAGCTGATCCTGGATCTGGAAACTGATGCTATTAACTGAGGCAGAAGTAGGGACTCCTTAATCTCTGAGCCATTCTCCAAGACTCAGAGATGGAACAGTTTAACAAACAAGGGGAAGGGGAAAAGAAAAGAAAAGAAAAAAATCTGCTGACTCCCCTGAGCCAGAAATTCAGGGCAGAAACTGTTCCTTTGCCAAGATTCAGACATAAGGGGACATGCCATGCTCACAAACACTAAGAGACAGCTGTTATCCCCCTGCCATTCTCAGTGGCTACAGCCAGATGTCTGTAACTACAGCAATCACTCCTGCCCATCTAGCACAGGAGGTGAGAACCTGCAACACACATGTAGTTACTGATTACCTGGACACCTGAAAAGAATACATACAAGAAAATTAAATGGACTCTTAGACTAGCATGTCTTGTAACAGCTCTAACCACCTGGTGACAGGACATTAGAGCTTCAAATGCAACATCCACCAAACTGTCACACATGACCAGCTTTTATGAACATTTCAAAACAAAATAAAACAAGAAGTTAGAACACAGTAAGAAAACATAACATGAATAAACACAACTTATTGATTCCTTGGAGACAACAGTTTCAAATCACTTAAAGAGGCAGACCATAATGACTTCAGAAAGCTCCCAAAACAAAGATTCAGATTTTCCAGAGGATAAGAACTTCCTGGAATTATCAGAGGTAGAATGAAAAGGACTAATATTTAGAGCTCTTCTAGAGATCAGGAAGAACAAGAGGCAAAATGCAACAGAGCATAATGACAGATTGAACAGGTTCCAAGAAAACATAGAATGGCAACATTAGAAATTCAGAAAATTAATAATAAAATTACAGAATTAGACAGTTCAGTGGAAAGCCAAAGGAGCAGGACTGAAACAATGGAAGGCAAAATTAGTGCGACTGAAGATAAAGCATGAGACATAAACATAGTTGAGGAAATCAGATAAGAGAATTAAAAAGAGTCAAGAAACACTAAGAATTATGTGGGACTATATCAAGAAGAATAATCCACAAGTGTCTAGAGTCCTAAAAGGGGCATGACAGATAATACAGAGAGAACTGTCAGAGATTTGTTAACAGAAAACTTCCCCGATATCAAGAAAGAAGAGAAAATGTCTATCCAAGATGCTCATTGATTTTCATACAAGGCAGATCCCAAAAGGAAGTCACTAAGACATATTATAGTAAAACTTGCCAAAACTAAAGATAAAAAGACAATTTAAAAAGCATCTAGGGATAAATGAAAAATAACCTACAAAAGAAAATCAGTAAGACTAATCTCAGACTACTGAGCAGAAACCATGTAGGCGAGAAGGTAATGGGAGGACATATACAAAACCTTGAAGGAAAATATTGCCAGCCAAGAATTATATATCCAGAAGAACTGTTCTCAAATATGGTGGTGAAATTAGGACATTTCCAGATAAACAGAAATTTAGGAAATTTGCAAAAACAAAACCAAAATTATAAGAAATACCAAATGGAGTTCTTTGGTTAGAAAATCAGTAACATCAGGTAAATATCCAAAGTTAGAACACAGAATAGAGCAACTGAATATCACCCCAAATATATGAATCACAAAAATAAATCAAAGGCACACCACTGAAAATAGAGAAACAGAGATATCATTATGTATATATTGTAACAAAAATCAGGAACTTGAAGAAGTCAAGGTGATATAAAGAAATTGAAGACTGGTTTAAATTTAGAAAAATAGGGGTAAATATTAAGGTAATCAGAAAGCAAACTATCAATTCTGTCCATTGAAAACTTAAAAAAACAAGATGAGGTCTCAACAAATACAGAAGTACCAATAGTGAAAAAGATGGAAAGAAAACACACAAAGGAAAAAGACTCAGCATAGAAAATTAAACAGAACGAAGGAATTGTACTACAAAAAACAACATCAAAATGATGGCACTCAACTCATACTTATCAGTAAACACTCAGAATATAAATGGATTAAATGAACCAATAAAGATAGAGAGTCATAGATTGGATTTAAAAAAATAATAAGATAAACAAGGACTCATCTATATGCTGTCTCCTGGAGATATAAATTAGATTCAAGGACATGATCGAATTAAAACTCAAAAGTTTTAAAAAAAATCTATCAAGCTAACAACATGCAAAGAAAAGACCGAGAATTACAACATTAATCTCAAGTAAAATAAACTTGAAAGTAAAATCCACCACATTGGGTAAGGAAGGACATTACACGATGATTAAATGATCAGTACTCCAGGTGGACATAAACATATTCAGCTTCTATGCAGCCAATAACAGGGCTCCAAAATACATAAAATAAGCACTAACTGCTTTGAAAACAGAAACAGACAGCTCCACAATAAAAGTAGGAGACTCAACACACCACTTTCAACGAAGGACAGAGCATCTGTAAAAACACAGTAGAAACACAGAAGATCAAAATGCCACAATCAACCTACTTGACTTCACAGAAATATACAGAACACTCCACCCAAGAGCAGCCAAGTACACTTTCTTTTCCAATGCACATGGAACATTCTCCCATGTTGACCACATATTAGATCACAAAGCAATCTTTAACAAAATTCAAAGTATTGAAATATTACAAAATATCTTTTCAGACCATAAAGACATAAAAGTAGAAGTCAATAACAGAAAAAAAAAATCAAAAACCTGAAAACTGAACAACTTCTTGCTCAAAAGTGACAGGGTTATAGAAAAAATCAAAGACAGCATAAGGAAATTCATAGAGCCAAATGAGAATAAAAACATGTCCTACCACAACCCATGGGACACAGCAAAAGCAGTGACCAGAGGTCAGTTTACCTCAGTAAAAAGAAGAAAGAGTCCAAATCAAAGAATAAACACTGCAAGTTGAACAAGTAGAATGACAGCTGCAGAAGAAGCCCTCAGGCACCAGAAGAAAATAAATAAAAATTAGAGCAGAGTTAAATGAAATAAGAATAGAAAAACAATTGAAAGAGTTAACAAGACCATAAGCTGATTTTTTGAAAAGATTAACAAAATTAATAAACCATTGGCCAAACTGACAAAAGAAAAACAAGAGACAAAGCAAATTAGTGGAATAAGAAATGAGTGTTATCACAACAGATCCAACTGAAATTTAAAGAATCAAAGTAGAAGAGTATGAAAAACTGTACTCTAATACATTTGAAAACTAGAGGACATGGACAGATTTCTAGAAACACATTACCTCCCCAAAGCTAATACAAACAGAATTAGGACAACTAAATAAACCTATCACAAAATAAGTTACTGAAAAGGGAATTTAAAAACTCCCAACCAAAAATGCTCTGGCTCTGATGGAGTCACTAAAGAACTCCACCAAACTTTTAGAAAAGAGGTACAACCACTATTACTAAAGGTATTTCAGAGTACAAAAGGATGGAACACTCCCAAATTCATTCTATGAGTCCAGCATAACCCTCATAACAAACCAGGAAAGTTACAGATGGATATCTCTCATGACCTTAGATACAAAAATCTTCAACAAAATTCTAGCCAGTAGAATTCAAAAGCATATAAAAAGAAATCCCTCACCATGACCAAGTGGGATTCATACTAGGGATGCAGCGGTGTTCAACCTTAGAAAAACAATTAATGTAATCAACTACATAAATAAAACCAAAGACAAGAACCACCTGATTTTACCAACTAATGCAGAGAACACATTTGACAAAGTCCAACACCATTCATGTGAAAAACTCTCAACAATATAGGAATAGAAGGGAAATTGCTCAATATAGTAAGGGGCATATATGCAAACCCAACAGCCAACATCATCCTAAATAGAGAGAGTCTGAAAGTGTTCCCCCTGAGAACAGGAACCAGAGGGGGGTGATCACTGTCATACTTTCATCCAATATTGTGCTGGAGTTTATAGCTGGAGCAATCAGGCAAAATAAAGAAATAAAGAATATCCAGATTGGTAAGGAAGAAGTAAAAGTATTTGCAGATGATATGATCTTATATACATAAAACTCTAAATAATTCTAAAAATATAAATAAATAAAACTACTGAAACTAATAGAAGAGTTCGGCAAAGTATCAGGATATAAGATAAATGTATGTAAATCATTAGCATTTGTTATACCAACACAGAGATCATCAAAGAGGAAATCACCAAATCAGTACCACTTACAATAGCCCCCAGTAAGATAAAATATTTAGGAATAAATCTAACCAGAGACATGAAAGAGTTAGACACACATACAAAAAAAAAATAAATTGCAAGATCATACTGCAGGAAACCAAAAAGTATCTACATGACTGGAGAAAACTACCTTACTCATGGAAAGGAGTAACATTGTGAAAATGTCTGTTCTACCCAAAGTGATTGACAGATTAAGTGCAATCCAAATACAAATTCCGATGACAATTTTTAATGAGGTGAAGAATCAAATCACCAACCTCGTCTGGAAAGGGGAGACGCACTAGATAAGTAAAGCATTACTGAAAATGAAGAACAAAGTGGGAGACCTCACACTTCCTGACTTTAGAACTTATTACTCTGCCATGGTAGTCAAAACAGCCTGGTATAGTTCAACGGAACAGAATAGAGAATCCAGAAAGAACACCATCCACCTATGAGCAGCTGGCACTTGACAAAGGCCCAAAGTTCACAAAATGGGGAAAAAAATAATCTCTTTTACAAATGATGTTGACTTAATTGGGTATCCATCTGCAAAAGAAAATGAAAGAAGACCCATATCTCACACAGTACACAAAAACTAACTCAAAATGGATCAAAGATGTAAATATAAAGTCTGAAACAATAAAGACAATGGAAGAAAAAACAAGGACAACACTGAGAGCCCTAATACACAGCATAAACAGACTACAAAATATTACTAACAGTGCACAAACACCAGAAGAGACAATAAATGGAATGTACAGTTCAAGAGACAATAACCTACAGATTGGGAAGAAAAGTTGGCTACTATGAATCTGATCAACATCTAGTATCTGTATCTACAAAGTACTGTAAAACCTCAATAAGAAAAAGACAACCCAGTTAAAAAATGGGCAATGGAAATGAACAGGAACTTCACCAAAGAAACACTCAGGCAGCTAACAGACATTCACAATCATTAGCCATTAGAAAAATCCAAAGCACCAGTGAGATACTGTCTCACCCCAACAAAGGTGGCATTAATCCAAAACACAAAATAATAAATGTTGCAGAAGTTGTGAAGAGACTAGAACTCTTCTACACTGCTAGTAGGAATGTTCAATGATACAACTACTTTGGGAATCAAGTTGGTGTGTTCTTAAAAACCTAGAAATAGAAATACCATATGATCCAGGAATCCCCCTTCTTGGAATATATCCTAAAGAAATACGTACTGTCACATGAATAGATACATGCACATCAGTGTTTATTGTAGCACTGTCCACAGTATCAAAAAAGATGGAATCAACCTAGTTGTCCGTCAACAGATGAATGGATAAACAAGCTATGATATATTCACACAGTAAAACACTTTGCAATGATAATGAACAACAGTGATCTTAGGGAACATCTCATAACATGGAGTCATCTGGAAGACTTTATACTTAGTGAAATTAGCCAGTTGCAAAAGGACAAATGTTGTATGAAACCTCTATTACAAAGACTCAAGAAAAGGTTTAAGCATAGAAGAAAATAATCTTTGATGATTACAGGGGTGGGGAGAGAGGGAGAAGGTTATTCATAGATTAGCTTGTAGGTAGGAATTGGGTTATATGAAGGGAGTGACAACACACAATAGAAGGGAAGTTAGCACAGCTGGACTGTGCCAGCAGCTAAGAAGTTTCCTAAATACAACCCAGTATTTTGAAGGACAGACTGGCAGGGACAGAGGTCTGAGGACAATGGTTTCAGGGAACATAGACGTCAATTGCATAACTAAGTTTTGTTTTTTTTTTTTCTTTTAAGAAAATGTTCTGCATCCCACTTTGATAAGTGGCATCTGGGGTCTTAAAAGCTAGCAAGTGACCATGTAAGTAGATAGGTCCCAATCCACCTGGAGCAGAGGGGAATGAGGACATCAAAGACAGAAGGAAAATATGAGCCCAGGAGACAGGAGGGGCCACATGATCCAGAGGCTACATCAGCATGAGACCAGAAGAACCAGATGGTGCCTAGCCACCACCAATGAGAATTCTGATGTAGCTGGAGAACAGTGGTTGTGCAGAACTAGAACTCTGTTGAAAGACCAGACTTTGTGGTCCAACAGACTGGAGGGTCCCCTGAGGACATGTCCGTCTAACTCTCTGTTAGCCCAGAGCTGAAAACAGTACCAAAGCCAACTGTTCAAAGATTGGACTAGGCAATAAGACGTAAATGATGCTGGCAAAGAGTTCTTCTTGGCCTAAATATACACATAAATGTGCCTGAGCAGTCCCTGTCCAGAGGTGAGATGAGATGACAGAGGCAGACAGAAGCTGGATGCATGGATGTGGGAATTACAAGGTGGAAAGTAAGGCGTGTGCTGTCGCAGGGTGGGGAGAGCAGCTGGAGCTGCACAGTGGTATGTGTGCTGGGTTTCGTGTGGCAAACTGACTTGGATTGTAAACTTGTGCTTAAAGCACAGTAAAAAAAGATTCTTTAAATGAAAACTAAAAGAGAGAGAAAAAATATTTACTATAAAAGATCCTGAATGAACCTGTTGTTGTTGTTAGTTGCTTGGAGGCAGTTTTGACTCATGGAAACCCCACAGAGCTAAGTAGAGCTACCCCATAGAGTTTTCTAGGCTTTCGCCATTCATATGCAGATCACAGGCTTATCTTCTGAGTTGCCTCAGGGTGAGTTTGAACCCCTAACCTAACTAGTTAGTAGCCTAGTACTTAATCACTGCACCATCTGAGGGTGACCTAGTCATTGGAATTTGTAGACAAGAACTTGAATGCAGCTATTGCAATGTGTTCAAGAATATTAAAAATAAAATGTTCAAGTGATTGAATAGGAGTGTCAGCAGGAAAATAGAACCTATTAAGAAGAACCAAATAAAATTTCTAGAACTGATGGGTACAATATTTGAAATTAAAAACTCATTGGGTAGCCTTAAGTGAATAGTGGAGATAGCCAAAGAAAGGATCACTGAACTTCAAATCAGATCAATGAGTGATGCAGTATAAGAAATAGTGAGAATAAAAATTAAAAAACAATGGAAAGGGCCTCACTGGGACAGTACAGAACAATACTTGTAACTGGAGTCCCTAAAAGAGAAGATTAAAAAAGTCAGAAAAAAATATTTAAAGAAATAACAGCTAAAAAATTCCCAACTTGATAAAAACTATTAATGTTCATATCCAGGAAGCTCAGCAAACTGATGAAAACTAGAGATAAAGAGAAAATCTTGAAAGTAACCAGAGAAAAAATGACGTGTATATAGCTTAAAGTGACAAAGTTGAGATTTGAACCCAGGATCAGACCCTGGAAGCCAATCTCTTAATCACTGGCGCATGCTGCTGCTGTCTCAGAACTTTGGTGGTTTCCTTTGGAGACAAGAGTCGTCCCAGGAAGAGCAAATAATGAAGGTAATGCCTGAAGTAGAAGACTAGACCAAGATCCTGCTAAATGGTCGCCTGCACTAGAAAAATTCTAGGAATCATAAACAACTGGAGAGTTCCAAGGTCTTCCACATTTGAAAGGCTGACTGCTTGTTCAATCTAGGTTTGAGGGCAAATTTTTATAGCCTAGACTGGTGGAAAACCCCAAGGGAGTACCCTGCTGAGTTTGTAGATCCATTAGCCTCAGTTGGACAAAGTAACTGTCACCCTAAAGAATAGGTGAAGGTCTGAAGTGATGTTCACAAAGTGAAGAAATGAAATCTGTTGTGGTCATCTACTACCAGTGGATGACTTTCAAAAGAGAAATTTTACTCTGTCAGAGTCTAGTAGGCTACGAGTCTAAATTCAGGTTATCAGCCCCCAGGGAGGGCTTGGTTGGCTTTGGAGGAAGGTCTTTGTCATCAGTCTTCACCTGGGGCACAGGGACACCAGGTCCTTTCTAAAGGACGTACTCAGCTTCCAGCACTGCTCCTTGGTGGTATGAGTTCCACAACCTTCTGCCCGCTTCCCTTTCTTTTATATCCCAAGAGATGGCTCAAGGCTCAATGCAGGACTTAACACACTGAGTCCTGTCCCACCAACACAACCACCGCCTGTCCTCTCTCATCAGCATCATAGAGGCAGAGTTTACACCGTATAGAAACATCACACAATGCCAGGAATCATGGTATAAGCCAAGTTTCTCCACACATTTGGGGGGATACAGTTCACACCATGATGAGATCAAACACAAAACATGCTACTCCTAAAAACAACGAGAAGAAAATAGGCACAAGGAAAATACTCCATCAGGTACATAAAAGACTCAGGAATTGTTTAATAACAGACTCAGAAATTGTTACAAGCTCAAACTGAATTAGAACATCCTGCAAAATGGTCTTTCTTGGAAAGTTTATACAGTCGTTGGAGTTAATATATGTGAAGTACCTTTTCCCTAGCAGACGTTCAATAGTCGTTATTATTATCAGGATTCATGACTTATAATAGCTAGAAAACAACCTTGTCTCTGGTTGATGGTGACCATAGCTTTATTAGAGTTTGAATCTCTCCTTAAAAAAATAAATAGTTGCCAGAGTTGATTCTAACCAATTATCACCACATAGGACAGAGTAGAACTCCCTCTTAGGGTGCCCAAAGCTGAAAATCTTCATGGAAGCAGACTACTGCATCGCCACATCCTTGTCTTTATGAACAGCTGGTGGATTCAAGCTACTGAGCTTTTGACTAGTAGCTGAGCACTTTAACCTCTGAGCTACTAGGGGTTTGTATTTATACATGTCACTGTGAGTAGAAATCACTTGACAGCAATAAGTTTGGTTTGGTTTTATATGTTGTTTGCTCCTGTGTCTGTTTTAACTCACAGCGATCTATAGGGCAGAGTAGAACTGCTCGCATAGAGTTTTTCAAAGCTGTAATCTTTAGGGGAGCAATTTTCAGCTGGCAGGTCCTAATCTTCAACTTGAAGGCTAGCAGCTGAGCATGTCAACCACTGCATGACCAGGGCTGCTTTTGGCAGCATTCACCCAGTGCCAATCAATCAGTTTAGACTCATAGCAACCCTATAGGACAGAGTAAAACCACCATAGAGTTTCCAGAGAGCAGCTGGTAGATTTGAGCTGCCAGTCTTTTGATTAGCAGACAAGCTCATAACCACTATGCCATTAGGGCTCCTAGGAAGAGTTAAGGGTGGTAAAACCAAAAGTTGAAACATAGAAAGTTTAAAAGAAGCTTCTGGTAAAAGGCTGGGACTGTGAGGAAGAAAGTCCAACGGGTCAGTTACTTGAAAGATGTTGGCCAGACACACTCATCCTCATTCTTAACGCAGGAGTTAGAACCGTAGGAAGGGGTGTGTGGCTTTACAACACTCCAGAGCAAATACTGTGCTGCTTGGAGGAGGCAAAAGAATCCAGTTGCTTTACTGACTTCCATTTTAAAATACGATACTCCTGGAAGGTGAGGTCATTGGAGGGACAGAATGGGCCTAGGTGATGACCAAAGGTCCTCCCCAAGTTTATAAATGAGCTTTTGTAAAGGTGAAAGGTGTCCCAAGTTCATCCTGATTTAAAAAAATAAAAATTAAAAATAAATCCATGTAGAACTCTTAGAAAATGTTAAATATGGAGGAGAAGCCAGAGGAGCAAGTATACATTAAATGCATGAAGATATTTATCATTTGCACATGTGCATTTAATAATGCAGTTACACAACCTGAGCATGTAATAGGTTTTGGAAATTGAGAGATCAAAGTTGATTTAAGAATTCATATGAAAGGTTTTTTTTCTTTTTGCCAAAGAAACTTGAAGTTCTTCTGATATTTATTTTTGCCGTGGTGATCTGTGTCTAAAATGATGAACTATGGCTGATCTTTTGCTCTAGGAGGTGTCTGTGCCCAGAGACCTCTTTTCCATATCTATTGAAGTAATTTGCCAGGATCATGTCTTCTACGAAAAGGGAGAAACCTAGGACACAACCATCCCCTAAAGAGAGGCTGCCAGATCATGTCACTTCAACTCCCAGACCCCAAGAATAGAAAAGAAAATGGAATGGACTACTGGGGGTCTTTGAGCCCCCTCATTATAAGACACATAAACTAGACTGAAGCAGCAGGGCTTAGCCAGTGCCTGAGAGGGAGACCTTGACCCAGTGCTCAGGAGCCAGAGCATCGATGTTGGCCTGAGTGTGTCGTTGAAGGAGAAATGGGGAGGAGGGAGTTTGCTGAGGGAGATGAGCAGTGACTGCTGCGTTGGTTGTACTCGCAGATGAAAAACACAAAGCTAATCCAAGAATGTGGGTGGGAAATTATGCCATCACTAAGTAAGACTGGAAACCGTGTCTCCCATGTTCTGTCACCACACTGGAAGGCCTGTGGTGCCGAGGAGCTCTTAGGCAAAAATAAGGATTGTATTCCCTCTTCTCTTAACCAGTTCCCTGGAAACCCTGGTGGCATAGTGGTAAAGTGCTGTGGTTGCTAACCAGAAGGTTGGCAGTTCAGATCCACCGGGGGCTCCTTGGAAACTGTGGGGGGTAGTTCTACACTGTCTGTAGGGTCACTGTGAGTCAGAATCAACTCAGTGGCCATGGGTTTGGTTTTTAGGGGGACTCAGTTCACCAGGCTCTCATGCTTTCTCTTTCCTCTTTGGCCTTCTTCATCTAAATTTCTCTCCTCTTGGTGTTTTCTGACACAGGGTTTGTCAAACATGTTTAACAAAACCTACACAGTCAGAAATAATGTGTACAACTTTACCTATGAGAATGTGTGCACAGGAACAAAAGTGTCATAAAGCGTTTTATGTATTTTCTATTCTGTATATAATCTGCTCTTCTTATAGCTCAGAAGTCACTAGATCTAAAACCTGTCCTACTTGGGTATGAGCTCATGAGAGCAACAGAGAAACTCTGTTGCTACACTGGATTACATCCACAAGGGTAAGGGTTGGGATTTCAAAACATGTTTGGGGCAGGACACAGTGTAATACGAACACTGACAAACTAACCAGATAGGTTTGCACCAAACGAATGAGGCAGGAAAATAGCATGTAATGAGCCCTGTCATGCTTCTGTCCCAAACTAATTGCTTGATCTCAGTGATCTCTTCAGTCCTCCCAGAAGCCTCGAGAGGTGGAGTTTTCTTTTCCTGATCTCACAGTTGAGGAAACCAAGGTTCAGATTGTCAGAAAAACTCACCCAAACATCTGCAGCCATGAGTGTTCTCACTTAGGTCTGCCCTTCACTCCGCCGTGTGTTCTCTCTCTGGCCACTCAGCTAGAATGTGACTAACGTAGTCTACTTCCTGCAGCCGTCCTCTTAAATAACCTGTAAGCATTCTAATTACCTGGCTCTGTCTGGTTGGTTCTTAATCACAGGAAACCTACAGGACAGAGCAGAACTGCACTGTAGGTTTCCATGGCTGTAATCTTTACGCAAACACACTGACACATCTTTCTCCTTCAGAGCCACTGGTGGATTTGAGCCACTGACCTTTTGATTAGCAGCCAAGCACCTAACCTCTGTGTCCCCTGGGCTTCTAAGCAGCCTAATAGGGCTCGAAACATTTTAACCCAAAAGACTGACAACTCTGAAAATTTTAAGACCCATTCACAAGCTCAAGAAGCAGATACTTGTTGTATGTGTTATGGCAGAAGGGGAAGAGTTTTCAGTAAGTCCTAATTGAACCACATAAACAGCTTAATTCATTAATGATTAAGGTAGCCCCAGTCTCTAGAAGTAGGTTTGGTACCTTTGCTGTGACCTATAGCAGTCCACAGACATTAATTAGTAAACTTAAAAAACCAGTTACTATTGAGTCTGTTCCAACTCATGGTGACCCCATGTATGCCACAGTAGAACTATGCCAACAGGGTTTTCAATGGCTGATTTTTCAGAAGTAAAATGCCAGTCCTTTCTTCTGAGGCACCTCTGTGGGTGAACTCGAAACTCCAAGGTTTCAGTTAGCAGCAAGCATGTCAACCATTTCTACCACCTAGCCACTGTCATCGAGTCTATTCTGACTCATAGAGACCCTATAGAACAGGGTAGAACTGTGCCATAAGATTTCCAACGCTGTCATCTTTACAGAAGCCAACTGTCATATCTTTCTCCTGTGGAGCAGGCGTTGGGCTTGAACTTCTTACCTTCTGCTTAGCAGCCAAGTGCTTAACCACTGAGCAACCAGGACTCCTTTATACCACCCAGAGACTCCTAGTAAACTTGAGCTACTGTATATTCCCTGCAGCTCTAGCAGATGGCAGAGTTCAGTGAGCAGTCACTCAGGCCATGGGAGAGAGTGCTTCATGTCACCAGATTTATTGATTGCAGTGGGCAATCAATAAACATTGCTGACATTAACAGACTGGTTATACTTCCTACAGATACCGTCTTTTGTAAAACTACTCTGTATCCTTTTGTTAAAGACTTGCTCAGCATTTAGAGCATAATATGTATTCAGTATTTGGAACTGACCTGATAACAGCTCATAACGATAATGGTTCCTGATTGGGAGATTCCACCGAAGGAACTGAAGTTGAATTTCAGATGCCCTCTCACAATGACCACCAGCCAGCCTCCTACCTTGCATGAGTGACTCAAAAGTACATTAGATAATTTGGTAATAAGTTATATTCTTTGTTGCTGTATTAATTTAATTTTATTTTGATTCAAAATGATGTTGATAGTTTACTTACCTTTTTATTTGTAGGAGGAATAGGTACTTGGAAAGAAAATCCTTTTGTTTGATTATCATCATCTGTAGTGACCGCTAGTAACTTAACACAATGTTGGGTATGCCATCAGAGCTTGTGTTCCATTACAGAAAACTCTGACCCTTTTAAAACGTGGATTTGCATGAATAAATGAGTGCAAAAGAACACAAAGGATGTTTAGAATGCATTTGCTCTGCATCTTCTGAAGAAATACTCTTAGCTAGTTTGTTGTTGTATGCCATGGAGTCAATCTGAACTCATAGCAACCTTATGTGACAGAGTACAACTGCTTCCACGGGGCTTCCCAGGCTGTAATTGTCACAGGAGAAGATCCTCAGGTCTCTCTCCTGCCGAGTGCTGGTGGGTTCAAACCACTACCTTTTGGTTAGCAGCCGTGCTAGCCTGTGGAGCTCACCTGTGGGTATATTCACCTGTGAATATACAGTAGCTCAAGTTTACTAGGAGTCTCCAGGAGGTATAAAGGAGTCCTGGTGGCTCAGTGGTTAAGCATTTGGCTGCTAAGCTAAAGGGAAGCAATTCAAACCCAATGCCTGCTCTGCAAGTTAGCTCACAGGCATGGTCGACCATGCAGCACCAGGGTTCCTTCGGTAAAGATTACAACTGAGAAAGTGCCACAGTGTCGTTCTCCTCTGTAACTCGTGGGGTTGCCATGAGTTGGAATCAACTCGATAGCACATGACCACAACGGTCTTTATGGGGACAGAATGCCAGGTCTTTTCTCTCTTGGAGAAGCTGGTGGATTTGAACTGCCAACCTTTTGGTCAGCACTGTGATTTCATCAGCAGGATATGGGAGTGCTGACCATGCCAGGTGACACTGTCAAAGTGGGTGACACCATCAAAGGGGGTGACACCAGGATGATTGTAAAATTTTTGTGCAGTCTTCCAGCAAGTACTTATTGTTTTGTATAAAAATATACATATAATTGGTGATAGCAACAAAAGCCTAGCTCACATATATCAGTCTACCTACAAGGCTAAAACTAGGTGCTCGTTCACTTTCTGAATCTTCTGATGCACTCAGGAGCCCTCTAGGTACAGTGGTTAAACAGTTCCGAATGACCAGCCACTCCCAGGAAATCCTGTAGGGCAGTTCTTCTGTGTCCTGTGTGGTCACTGTGAGTCACAGGCAGCTTGATGGCAGTGGTTGTTTTGCTTAATGTACACCAGTCGGAGCCATCATTATGACCCAATGACAGTGACCCCTTGAATCACGTGATTTCATCTGCATGTGCCACAGCGTGGGCTGTTGTTTTCATTGCTGCAAGTGTTTGTGGTTTGCGAGTGCTGTTAGCACAGAGGAAACCCTGGTGGCGTAGTGCTTAGTGCTCCATCTGCTAGCCAGAAGGTCGGCAGTTCAAATCCACCAGGTGCTCCTTGGAAACTCAATGGGACAATTCTACTTTGCCCTGTGGGGTCCTTATGAGTCGGAATTGACCCGACGGTGGCTGGTTTGTTTTTAGTACAAAAACATTACCAAAGGTTCTGTATGATCTCATACAGCAGGAGGTCTGGGGAGGTGACACCAACCTAATGACTCCAACACGTTACCAGCTGTGCTGTTAACCATAGTGCCACCAGGGCTCCTGTTCTTTCTCTAGTGATTCTGATTAATATGTTATTGTTGTTGGAGTTGTTAATATGCTGGAGTTGTTTCTGATTGTTGGTGACCCCATGTGTGTAGGGTAGAACTGCCCCATAGGGTTTTCAGAGCTGAAATCTTTCTGAAGGAGATTGCCAGGCCTGTCTTCCAAGGCACTTCCGAGTGAGTTTGAACTCCCAACCTTGTGGTTAGTAGTTCAGTGTTTAACCATTGGTGCCCTGCCAGGGACTCCTAATTGAGATGTAAATCTCCCAAATGCAGAGCTTGTATTTTGCAAACAAAAAATGTTCCCCAGGCCGCAGGTTCTCTGCACCCCCCTGCATGTAGCACTAACTGGATGCCTCCCGAACAGCCGAGTACTCTAATAATGCTTTCCAAGCTTTAGATGTCTTTTGGGGACCAGTCACTCCTCTGCACATATTGTCTTATTTAACCTTCGTAACAGTTCCAGAGACATGTATTATTATGCTCATATTACAGGAGAGAAAAATGAGGCCTAAGAGACAGGAATTGGCTAACAGAGGCTACACAGCTGGCAGTGGAGAGCTGAGATGATTCTGGCCGAGCCTGCCTTGCCTCCCAAGGCCCTTTGAGACACGTCTCTATGACGTGGCCCAGAGGGCATTTGAAATGAATGTTTAAGGAAGAAATCCTTCTTTCTGAACAAAGGGGCTAGTGTTATCCTTAAACAACAGCAAAAAAAGGTTGCCGTGGAGTGGATTCTGACTCCTGGAGACTCCATGTGTGTGTAGAGTAGAACTGTGCTTCTGACGTTTTCAAGGCTGTGAGCTCTCAGAAGCAGATCACCAGGCCTCTCTTCAGAGGTGCTTCCACATGGGTTTGAACTGCCAGCCTTCAGATAGCAGCCGAGCACTTAAACATTTGTGCCACCCAGGATCTTCTCCTGAAGGCTCTCAGTGTCCTCCTTCCATATGAGTTGGAATTGACTCGACAGCAGTGGGTCATGAGTTCCACATTGTCAAGAGAATCATGTGTCACAGAGCCTGTGAGGTGGCCTGGGGCACAGGGGACGAGAGGTAGCAAGAGAAGCCTGGAGGTGGATGTGAATGAGTATGGTATTTTTGCACAGCGACGGAGGTGTTGGAAATTACAGAGGTTGGAGTCTGGTATTCATCTGGAAGCCAAGGAACTGGCAGAAGTCAAGCGACAGTCAGAAGGCCTCCCCATGATGTCAGAGCGCAGTGCGGTGAAGCGACACTCATGTGATCCCACCAAAGCATGCAAAACATTCAAGCCCGTGCCCCCAAGGTTCACCCCCAAAGGATTCTACCTCCTCTTCTCACTTCTTCCCTGACGAGTACAGAGAGAACAGGGAATGTGGGATGGCACACAGGTGACCAGAATTTCACACACACGCCTGCACTCATCTTTTGATATGAAGAAGGCTGATGCTGCTTTGAAATCGAGGACTCTGTGGGATTGAATGCTTTTAGTTAGCACAGTACAGGTGTTAGTAGTTCTTGATCAGGATATAACAGACCTTGAGTATTAACTGTGTGCCAAGCTCTCTGCTAAGTGCTTTCTATAAGTAGGAAAGCTACATAATTTGAGGTAATAATTATGCAGGAATAACAGGCATAAAGTGAAACACAGAGTCAGCCAATAGATGAATTAGCTCGTTAAATCCTCTTAGCTGCTCAAGAAAGCAGACAGTACTACCAGTTCTACCACCAGCTGCTGTCAAGTCTATTTCAACTGATGGTGACCCCATGTTATCCACTGTAGAACTGTCCTCCCTGTATTTTTCAATGGCTGACTTTCCAGAAGTAGACTGCCAGGGCTTTCTTCCAAGGTGCCTGTGGGTGGAATCTAACCTCCAAACCATTTGGTTAGCAGCTGGCCGTGTTAACCCGTTATACTTCTCACGGACTCCCAGATAGCCTTAAATGTATTGCTATCAGGTTGATTCTGACTCATAACCACCCTATAGGACAGAGCAGAACTTCCCCATGGGGTTTCCATGGAACTGCTGATGGATTCAAACTGCTGGTGGATTTAACGCTTAACCACCTTAACCACTGTGCCACCAGGACTCCAGGCACCATTAGAATTCCTCATTTTCTAGATAAAGAAACTGCGGCTGAGAAAGACTGCACAGGCAGCCGTGGTAAAGGCAGGGTTTTTGTACAGAGGTGTCTGACTCTAAGGCATGCTCTTTTCAGCAGTTTCTCAGACCGCAGAGACCTGAGCTGTGCTGTTGTGTCACTCAGGCACTGATGGCCTCCATTGCTGGTTAAAAGCATAAATAAACAAATGAAGTTCAAAGCATCCAGATGGCAGGAAACCCAGTGACTCAGAACTATTTCATCGGAAAGTCTGGTTAAACACTAAAGCTAAAGGATTGGGTTAGATTCATGGGTTTGGGGGAGTGAGAGAGAGAAAGAATGCTGTTCATTTTCTTTTGGAGTTTTGGAAAGTAAATAGAATAATAAGCGGGGTGAGCCAATCAAAATGAACAATAGTTGGATAGAACTAATAACCATATAACCTCACTTATCGCAACAACATGATGCTAACTTCACATAATCCTGAAAGTCTGAAGTTAATAATCCTGAAGTTCCATGGAAACCCTACAGGGAAGTTCTACTCTGTCCTACAGAGTGGCTGTTGGAAGTTATTGACTCTGAAAAATGAAGAGGTGGTTTTAAACACTGGGTAAATACATTAAAAAATTATTAGTTGTAATTTGAAAAATATATCATATGTTTTGACAGGGAAAAAGATATTTTTCTCTCATGAGTCAAATTATAAAATTGAAAACACTCTCAATCTTGTGAGTTTTGTCTTCCTAGTGACTGACTGGGCTAGGTCATATGACCCTCACCCCAGATTTTGCTGAGTCTTTACTATGCATGGTTTGCTGCCGGCTGCCAACCTCAAAGTTGACTGTTCAAACCCACCCAGCTACCCTTTAGAAGAAAAGCCTGACTGACTGCTTCTGCAAAGGTTTGTTGTTGTTTTGCGGTGCTGCTGAGTCAGTTTTAACCCACGGCAACCACATGTGACAGAGTAGATTACAGCCAAGAAAACCTTGTGGAGGACTTCTCTTCTGTAATATGTAATATGTAATATGATTCACCAAATATGTAATATGTAATATGATTCACCGAATATGTAATATGATTCACCGAAACAGATTTGATGACAACAGAGTTTTTAGCAGTGCCCTGGGTGCTTCACTCTGTATAGTGGCTTTACCCTCCTTTACTGATGAGGAAAGTGACACACAGAGATGCTAATTGACTCACACAGCTGGCTTGTGAAGGAGCTGGGATTTGAACCAAGGCAGTCTGACTGCAGAGTCCATGCTTTGAACCATTCTTCTCCACATTTCTGCTATTAGACTTTAAAATATTTCTATTTTTGAATTAGGTGTAGCCCCAGAGTTTGCTTAGATGTTCAAAAATATACCTAGATTAATAATTAACATAATTAGAGTATCTGTCTTTTATTTTTTAGATATCTGAGACATCAGTATTTTTCATCTTGCAAAACGTCCAGGCCATTGTGGTAAAGCCAGGGTGTTGGCACAGAGGCCTCTGGCTCTAAGGCACACTCTGTTTGGCCCTTGCTAGACTGCAGAGACCAGTGCTGTGTGGCTTTGTTGCTCAGGCACTGATGAGGTGATCATTGTATTACATTTAGAAGTACATTTGAATTACATTGCTTTATCTTATTACTAATACTAAATTAAGGATCCCTGGTTGCTCAGTGGTTAAGCACTGGCTGCTGACCCAAAGATCAGCAGTTCAAATGCACCAGAAAGATGTGGCAGTCTGCTTCTGCAATGATTACAGCCTTAGAAACCCTACGGAACAGTTGTACTCTGCCTTATAGAGTTGGTATGAGTTGGAATTAACTCAGTGGCAATGAGTTTAATGCTAAATTGTCTCCAAGTTAGAATTCAGTTGAAAAGCCTGCCTCAGAGCCTTTGAAAATACTAAATTTGATGTTCTAATTTTGAAGAAAATGGTTAAAACCTAAGTATTTGTATAATTCTGTTACTGCATTAAGATCCCATGTTGTCTGAAGGACCAATTTTGTAAGCCTAGCACTTGAGTGATGCTAGGTAGTGATGACACTGGACGACCTCCTAGCTATCAGGATTTAGTAGTAAAGTGATGGGTGTAGTAAAATTATGAGTCCAGTAAACTTAGGTCAAGAGTAAACTAAACATACTATTTACCTAGACTAACATAAACTAAAGCAGAAAGTCTGAACAGACCTATGACGAAAGAAGAAATTTATGGAAGAAAAAAAAAACCCTAAAAAAAAAAATACCACAGCCTAGAGGGATTCATAGGAGAGTTGTGCTGAACATTCAGAGGACAGTAAACTCCAATACTACTCAAATGATTTCAGTATGCAGAAAAGTAAGTTTTCCCAGACTTGTTCTACAAAGCTCGATAATCTGATACCAAAGCCAAAGCCAGTACCAAAAAAGAAAATTAAAGACCAATATCTTCATGAAATATAAATGCAAAAATTCTCAATAAAATCCTAGCCAAATTCAACAATGTATCACACAAAAAATAATAATAGTAATAATAATGGCCAGGGGGGATTCCTACCAGCTATGCAAAGATGGTTCACCATTAAGAAAATCAGTCAGTGTAATCCACCACAGAAATAAAGAAAAGAACCACATGATCATTTCAGTCAACCCAAAAAGGCATTTAATAAAGTCCAACACTAATTCCTGATAAACACTCTCGGCAAAATAGGAATAGAAGGGAACTCCTTAATTAATAAAAAGCAGTTACACAAAGCCAACAGTTGGCAGTATTCTCAGTGTAGGCTGAAACCATTCCCCTTGAACATGGGAACTAGACAAGGATGCCCTTTATCACAACTACTACTCAACATTTTACTAGAAGTCCTAGCTAGTACAATTATACAAGAAATGGTAATAAAGGACATTAAGATTAGCATGGATAAAGTAAAACTATCCCTGTTCACAGATGATAATCTTACATACAAAAAATCCCAAGGACTCCGTAAAGACAGCTACTGTAACTTTAAAAAAGGATTCAGGAAAGTAGCAGGATATAAGATCAACACAGAAAAGTCAGTTACATTCCTGTACACCGAAAAGGAATTGGGAAAACAATACCATTTATAATTGTTATTAGGTACCATCGAGTCAATTCCAATTCATAGTAACCCTGTGTACAAAAAAGAAAACCTGCCCAGTCCCATGCCATCTTCATGAGTTATACTTGAGCCTACTGTTGTAGCTACTTTGTCATTTATAATAGCATCCCTCACAAAATAAATTAAATTACTTAGAAATAAAACTAACGAGGGACATCAAAAACTTATACAAAGAAAACTACAAACCCTACTGTAAAAAGCTAAAAGAGACCTATATAAATGAAAAAACATACCATACCATCGCTGTAAAAGTATCAATACTACCAAAAGTGATCTATAAATATAATACAATCCTGATCCCAATTCCAACAGCATTCTTTAACAAGATGGAAAAACTAATCACAGAAAAGAGGTCACAGGTAAGTAAAGCATTATTGAAGAAGAACAAAGCAGAAGACCTCATGCCTCTTGATCTCAAAATCTACTACACAGGCACAGTAGTAAGAATAGCCTGTGTATATACAATGGGAGACACATAGACCAGTGGAACACAGTTGAAAACCCAGAAGCAAACCACCCACTATGGACAGCTGATCTTCAACAAAGAGCCAAAGTCTATTAAATGAGAGACAGTCTCTTCAACAAGTGGTGCTGTCTTTCTGTAGAAAAATGAAACAGAACCCATTATCTTACACTGTACACAGAAACTAAGTTAAAATGGATCAAAGATCTAAATACAAACTCTGTAACTATAAAGATCATCAAAGTAAAAATAGTGACAACTCTAGGGACCCTGGTACATGACATAACTAAAAATATATACCAATCATAACTAAAAATGTACAAAGTGCAAAATATACTAAATGAGTGGGACCTCCTAAAAATTGAATACTTACACCTATCAGAAGATTTCTCCAAAAGAATAAAAACATTCAGCTTGGATAAGAAAATTGTCTATGACTTGACTGGTAAGGGATTAACCTCTAAGTTATATAGAAAGCTTCAACCTTCAACAATGAAAAAACAATTCAGTTGAAAAATGGGACAAGCAAATGAACAGGTACTTCCCGGAAGAAGTGTCTATTCATGTGACTAATAACAATGTGAAGAAATGCTCATTGTCATTAGCCATTACCCAAACAAAACTCACTGCCATCAAGGCGATTCTGACTCTTAGTGACCCCATAGGGCAGAGTAGAACTGCTCCACGAGAGTTTCCAAGGAGTGCCTGCAGATTTGAGCTGCTGACCTTTTGGTTAGCAGATGTAGCACTTAAGAACTATGCCACCAGGGTTTCCATCATTAGCCATTAGGCAGATGAAAGTTAAAACTATAATAAAATACTATCCCCTACCCATCAATAGCACTAATCTAGAGAAAGAAAAGAGAACAACCAATGCTGGAGAAGTTACATGGAGACTGGGATGTAAAATGATGCAACCACTATGGAAAATCATATGACGCTACTTAAAAAGCTATAAATACCATATGATCTAGCAATCCCACTCTTAGTTATATATCCTAAAGAAATAGAGCCATCAAGCAAATAAAATATGCGCTTCCATGCTTATTGCAGTATTACTCATAGTAGCAAAAAGATGGAAGCAACCTAAGTGCCCATCAGCAGATAAGTGGATAATAAACAAACTAGTACATATACACAATGAATTGCTGCACAGTAGTAAAGAATATCAGTGAATCTGTGAAATATCTCACAACATAGATGAATTTGGAGGACGCTATGGTGAGTGAAATCAGTGAATCACAAAGACAATTATTGCATGCAACGATTATCATAAAAAGAACTCTGTATGCAATAAAAAGGATTATCTGACGGATACTAGGAAAAGAAAGAAAAGAGAAAGTAAATTACAGAGTAGCCGGTAAGTGGTAATACTGGTGAAGGGGAAGGCAGTATACAAAGACGAAAGGAAGACACCTGGAGGAACACAAGAGCAACGGGCAGCTATGGCAGTTGGAATACAATAGACAATCCTGCAACAACAGTGTTAACAAATAGTAATTTACAAAGGGATACCTGAGTAGAGAGTTATGTTAAAGAGACATAGGAGGGCATAAGGGAGCATGCACCCACCTGCACATTTAGGTTAGGTTGGGGATATCTTTGCACACGAGAGCTAACAATTCAGTCTGCAAACTTAATTGTTCTAAGGGCTGCATACCTCATTGCTGAATATCACTATGGTCACCTTCAAAGTACTCCCTTTGGAAAGCTATGCACTGATGCCAGCACCCAGTCCACCCCTCAAAGCAATTTTGGAACACTTTCTGAAATGGCCATTGCACACGGTGGCATGTTGGCAAGTTCACAAACTTAATTGTAGAGTTGTCTGTGAGGGAGTTTTTAGCCAGTAAACAAATACCTGTATTGGAACACCCTCCCTACTCACCTCATCTGCCCCCCAGTGGCTTTCTTCTTTACCCAGAGATAAAGGAAGTATTGAAAGGAAAACATTTGGATGATGTTCAGAACCTAAAGGATAATACAGTGGCAGCTCTAGGGGCCATTCCGGAAAAAGAGTTCCAAAATTGCTTTGAAGGGTGAACTAGGCATTGGCATCAGTGCACAGCTTCCAAGGGAGTACTTCAAAGGTGACCATAGTGATATTCAACAATGAGGAATGTAACACTTTTTCTAGCATAAGTTTGTGAACTTAATTGGCAGCCCTCATATGTGTTTGTAGATACTGCACCTTTACTAATGTAGACATACAAGGAGCATAGTCGTGGAAGCTTCTTATATACAGCCACACACCTCCCAGGACAAACATACTGGGCTTAAAGATGAAGGACCATACGCTCAGGAGGCATCTACATCATTCGGCATGGGCTAACATATTGCATAAACGATGTTCAACATCTTACTTGGTGAGCAGCACCTTTGGTCATCAAAACTTGCAAGCAGCTATCTGAGATGCAGCTAGTGGTCTCTTCCCATCTGGAGTAAAGAAAAGTGAAGAAAACCAGCGATTCATGAATAGGGAGCAATTAGTCCAAAGGACTAACGGACCACATGCACCACAGGCTACACAACCATGAGGTCAAAAGAACTAGATAGTGCCCGGCCACCAATACTGATCACTCTGACCAGGATCAGAATAAAGAATCCTGAATACAGCAGAAGAAAAATGTAGAAGATAAGTCAAATTTACTTTTTAAAAAAAACTTATCTGACAGAGACTAGAGGAACTCCTAAGACTATGGCCCTAAGATACCCCTCTGACTTGGAACTACAGCTATTCCCAGAAACTACCTTCTAGCCAAACAATAGGCTTATAAAATAAACAGTAGCACCCAAAAAGAACAAACAGTTATACAAGACTAGAAGCACAACATGTGTCCAAAAGCAAAGGTGAGAAACAGGAAAGTGTAAGAAAACCAGAGCAAAGGAAACGGGAAACCCAGGTTGGACGTGGCAAAAGCGTTGCCACAGCATAAGATTGCGGGAGGGTCGTGGAAGAATTTGTGTCCAATTTGATGAGTGGAAAGTAAATTTGCCTTGTAAACTTTCACCACGGTAGAAAGTTCTGTTTTGTTTTTAAATTATATATGTAACAAAGGTGGGAGAAAAAAGTAAACTAAAGTAAGGGCATAGAAAATACTACATCAAGACCAAAAGCCTTCAAAAAGGATAGAGAGAAATGCCCTTCTTCTAGGGGTTGTGAACAAATGCCTTTGTTATTATTATTATTTGTTTTTCTTTATCCTTTCCGTTTAACCTCCGAACTGGAATCACCAAGACACCACAGTTAAATGTGAGTTTCAGATAAACGTGATATAAATTTTTTTGTTGTTGTTTTGTCTAATGCCTCTGACAATATTTAGGACACACTTAGACTAAACGGAGTATTCCTTGCTTATCTGAAATTCGTGTTTAACTGGACATCCTGTCTTTTCATTTTCTCATTCTGGCAACCCTACCAAACACCACAAAAGCAGGTCCAAGTGGACTTTAGTTTTAATCTGTAATTTGTAGAAGAGTAAATGATAAAGTGAACAAGCGAGAGAAAGAAGAAGAGGAAAGAGGAGAAATGACAGGAGAAAGAAAATAGGAATGAATTCTGGCAATCTGCCACATAAAATAACTAGCGTTTTGCAAGACAAGTTCTAACGCTGAGGTCTTTGGACAGAAAACGTCTGTTTTACAGACTCTTCAGCCTGATCACTGGCCTGTTTCTTTCTCTCTTTTTTTTTTTAAATGCGGGTGTCCTGTTAACGTCTGGTATGGGAAGATTTAGAATTTGAAGATTCCTAGCTTTCAGCTTTGTTAAAATACCACAGTTGTTTATAAATTACAAGGAGGGCTTTTTGTTTGTCTGTTTTTAGTGAGGTTCTTCAGTGGTCCGATATCAAAGAAGGCTAGGCAATTTCAGTTTAGGTTACTAAAATACATTTGAAATGTTGTGGATAACCTTTTGTGTATCCTAAGCTGAAACGAAAATAAAACATCTTAGCTTTGGAGAATTTACCACTGTTTAAAAATCATTCAGTTGTGCTATGAAGAGTGAAGAAGATGGCTTCGAAAAAGAGGTTTTTTTTTTTTTTTAATATTTAACTGACAGCTTCAAGACAGATTTTTATTTTAATCTCCAGCCAGACAAATGACTATAAGCAAGAAACCTCTTACCTTAATCCTGGACACATCACAGACGTGGCAGTGTTCGGCAGGGGATAGTTTTTTAAATGTAGACAGGGAAAAATAACTTTCAGGGATTTTAGAATGGTATTGCAAGCAAGTTTACTACTTTCTGAGTTGCTAAGACACAGCTGGAGCCAGCCATCATCAGGGTAAGAATATTTTTGTGTTATTAGTGTATTATTTTGTATTTCCGGAGTAGAATTATAACTTGCTGGGAAATATGGCCTTGAGGATACAAATGCGCATGTCCTCTAAAGGAGGAAGAAACGGACAGTTTCCACTTGTCTGCACTGTTTCTTTCTGTGCTGTCAACTTAAAGACTCCAGCATATGAAAGTTTGGGGCTGCTGGAGGAGGAAATGTATCATGCTGTCATTCTGGATAAAAGCAGATTTTTTTATTTCTGTGAGAGGGATTTTATTTTGTGAGGCCTTACAGAGTCCCTCAAAGTCATTTTTGTAGTTGTTATTGTTGTGTTGTTACTTTAAAAAAAAAAAGAAAGAAAAACTTGATGGTACCAGGAATTTCCTGGCCAAATTAGTTATGAATCTGCCCGATAATGTTTTCTTTCAAATTACTGAATTATGGAGCCTCTCAGTGTTCTTTCACGAAAAGGCCGTTGCAATGGAGTTAAGTGCTACAGCTGCTAATCAAAAGGCTGGCAGTTCAAATCCACCAGGCACTCCTTGGCAAGTCTATGGGACAGTTCAGAATCAAGTTAGTGGCAACAGGGTTGGTTTTAGGTTTTCATTGCTCTTTCAGTCTTCTTCCTGCCATTCTACATCTTATTGTTTCTGTTATGGGACATGTTGTGTGATCAGTTCAGACAAAGAACAGTGTTATTCTGTCTGCTCATTTTTAAAGTGACTTCAAAAAATTCCAAAGCCAGTCTCTTTCCAAAGCGTTAAAGCTATTGCCCCCGCAGGCCTGACTGTCTGTGGATTTGCACTCTGAAGCCACAGAGAACCTTGTCACTTTACCTGTGATAGACAGGTGAGAATATACTTTGGACATGCTGTCAGGAGGTATCAATCCCTAGAGAAGGACATCGTGCTTCGTAGAGTGGAGGGTCAGCATAAAAGAGGAAGACTCTCAACAAGATGCATTGACACCGTGGCTGCAATAGTGCGCTTAAGCATAAAAACAATTATGGGCATGGCACAGTACCAGGCAGAGTTTTGTTCTGTTGTGCATGTGAGGGTCTCTAGTAGGGTCGCTATGAGTCAGAATCAATGCAGTGGCACCTAACAGCAGACAGATGAGACACAAGTACCACTGTGATAGGAAAAGTGGCCAAAGAAAACTTTCATGTAACATAAATAACACAGGATCAGTTGCTACTAGCAAGTCAAGTAAACTTGATCTAAATAACAGAAAAGCCTGATTGCACAATGGTTAAGAACTTAGCTGCTAACCAAAAAGCAAACAGTTCAGATCTACCATCCAGTGCTTAGAAAATCTATAGGGTAGTTCCACTCAGTTCAACTTGACAGCAATAGGTTCGATTTGTTTTTATTTGATCCAAACAGTGAAGGAGCCCAGGTTGCACAGTGTTTAAGTGCTTGGCTGCTCACCCAAGGCTGCTTCAAGGAAGGAAGATGGGGCAGTCTCCTCCCTAAAGAGTACAGCCTTGGAAACCCTAAGAGGATGGTTCTGGTGTGTCTTATAGGGTCACTGTGAATTGGAATCAGCTCAATGGCAACTGGTTTGGGTGTTTCATTTTTTGGTATTTTGTTATCCAGATAGGTTTTTGTTTGTTTGTATTCTTTCCGATCTCCTAATTGTGGTTCTTAATGAGAGTGCACATTGGATCAACAGAAGAGCTTCATAAAATATTAGTATATGTGCTCATCTTCAAAAAACAGTGGCTGTCCTCACAGTTGTGGTCTCAGTCCTCAGTTAAAAACCACAGCTCAGGAGGAGTCAACCATGGCTAATGTCAGTCACGGAAGAGACTTTAAAATGCAGATTCTTGGGCCCCTCAACCAAAGATTCTGATTCAGTGGGGCTGTTTGGCCTAGGAATCTGTTGTTGTTGTTTTTTAATTTCCAAATTCATATGATAATTACTAGGATCTACTAGTGCCCTAACTGAATTGCATTATTTTCAGCCAAAAAAAAACCCTGAGGGGTTATTAAAAATAATAATGATGGAGTCATATGTATAGTACATTTGGGTCAATATCCTCTACTTCATTTTTTTTTTACCTTAAACTATTTCCTAGCTTCATCCATGCCAGCTTCTCTCATCCTGAAGGGAAAAGGCCTGATCTAGCACCTTGGCTTCATCCCTTCTCTCCCACTCCAAGCCCCTTTCTTGTTTTTTCCTGTGTCAGCCCTGATCATGGGGACCCCAGTGCTAGGAAACACTGCCTGGTCCTGCACCATTCCAATGAATGGTTGCAGATCAGACCACTGTGATCCATAGAGTTTTCACTAACTGGTTTGCAGATCATCACCAGGCCTTTCTTCCTAGTCCGTCTTATTCTGGAAGCTGCACTGAAACTTGTTCCATCTCACCACAACATGCAAACCTCCACTGACACATGGGTGATGGCTGCACACATTGACTGGGAATCGAACCCCAATTTCCTGCACAGAAGACAAGAGTTCTACCAGTGAATCACCCCTGCTTGCTGCATGCTCATCATATATTCCTAAGCAAAACAAAACAGAAACAGCCACATTCATCAACTGTTGTAACTACTAGAACTCTGTTTCAGTCTTAGAATCCTTTAACAGTTCATAGGTTCTCCTTCACTACCTGTCCACCACAGCTGGTTTCTAGAACTTGCATTCTGTGGACCACCGTGACCTACTGGGCCCGATCTGTGGATTTACTCACTCTTCAACACCCTTGTTCTCTTTGCAGTGTGTGATCCCATTGGTCATGCCCTGTGCACACCTACCCTCGACTGCCCCCCTCCACACATCCTCTTTTATTTGTTCATTCATTCGTTGGTTTGTTTCTTTGTTAGCCAAATTCAGTCTTACATCCATTTCATTCAGTTTTTTTCTCTGCATTCCCCTCGTGGTAACTTCATCCATTTCGATAGCTTCAACTCCATCTCTGTCCAGATACCTCCCAAGTCCAGATCTGTTACTGATCTCTTCCTTGAGCTCCTAGCCTTCCCAGCCGTCCACTGAGACTTCAAACTCTGCATGTTCAAAATATGCTTTTTCAGTCCTATTCTAGCCCATCCTCTTAGGTTGCCTGTTTTTACTATGTAATCTTTCTCCTTCTTTTGCTTCAAAATTCAATCAATATACCTTATCAATTTCTATGTCCATGCTTTTCTTCAATAATTCTCTTTAATTCTCTATGACCACATTTTACTTTAGGGCTTCTCTTCTTTAATTGTCTATGACTGCGTTTTCCTTTAGGGCTTTCCTGCTTCCTCCCTTCCCCTTTATATAGGTCTCATCTCCCTGCCACCGGTTTCTTCATTCCTTCTGTGATGCCACCATATTTTCTTCAACGAATAGTTGTAATGATGCTACTTCTCTGCTCAAAAAATATTTGATAACTTTGTCATCAAATATTTGAACCACATTCAAATGCCCAGCCTAATCTTTAGGATCGTTTGTGATCTGCTCCTATGTATTTTTCTACCCTCATCTCCCTCTGCTATCCCCCTCCACATACCCAAAGCACCAGCCAAACTGATAAGCTTACTATTTCTCTAGCGTGCTCTGTGATTTTTCTCCTGCATGCCTGTGTTTATGTCATTCTCTCTACTGAGAGTGATTTCTCCTAATTCTCCCATGAGGCTGTCCCATAGTTCTCTTATGGAAATGCTACTGACTTTTCCAGGCTCAGCTTAGTTTCTGCCTCTAACTTATATCAAATATGTTGAAGACCTGATTTACCCCTGTTGTACTTATACGTAATATAATAAGCACATTCGATATATAACAGGCATATAAAATCTCAACAAGATGGAGGTTCACCTTAGTCTGAAACTTTTGAAATTCAGGCTAACCAGAAATAGACATATTGAACTAAAAAGATAATACATCCCTGGATCCAAAACTGTGTGCTTTAATCCACTAACATAACGATTGAGACTAGACAAGCAAATAAAAGACAGGAAGCAAGGCCATAGCTACTTGCTAGTTTTAATGTTCAGAATTCAGAGGTAATACAGAAACCAAATCTTGACAGTGATGTGCCTTTCCCTGAGGGAATCCACACCTTCCTGTACTCAGTACTTCATTTTACCCAATGATGATCACAGATATGATAAAATATATTGATGCCAACTTTCTGCTTAGGGCTTTTGTCTTACGTGTAAGGTCTGAGTGATAGTTACTGGTTATATGCCTTTACAGTAAGTCATAGACATCATGGAGGGCATGTTGAATGGGCTCTTCTGTGGCCTGGCACCTGTTCCAGTAGTGTGTTACTGGGTAGAGGCATGTCTCTGAGATACCAGGCTCATACCAGAGGATCAAACTTCTAGAACTCTATTCTGATCCCAGGTAACTGCTGTCACCAGGCAAGGAGATCAGAGGGGACTGCAGTTAGGTGGGCATGCAAATTTGAGTTGTATTGTAGACTTTCAGTCAATCACAATAATTAAAAAAAAGAAAAGTCCATGCAACCATCAAGAAGGAAAAAGAAACCAAGGGTTAGGAGGACAGATGACAAAACAGCAGACTGAAACCATATCAGTGATGGCTTTAAGTGCAAAGCATCTAAATATCCAAGTTAAAGACAGATATTGACAACATGGATTAAAAAATAGAGAAAACGCAATCCAACTACACACTCTCTACAACAAAAGTCACTTCAAACATAGTGATATAGGTAGAATGAAAATAAAAGGATAACAAAAGATACATTATTCAAATAGTAATTTAAAAAAATGCAAGAGTTAGGTAGTTATATGAATATCAGACTCTGAATTTCAGACCAAGAAGACAGAATAATTTAAAATATGTGTGTACAAACTTCAGCACTTCAAAATACATGAAGTAAAAAATAATACAGCTGGAAAGGGAAACATAGACAAATCTGCAATCATAGTTGGGGACTTTGACATCCCAACAGTAAATAGAGCTAATAAACAGAAAATCAGCTATGATACAGACAAACTGAACAATACCATCAAACAACAAGTTCTAACTGATGTTTACAGGACAGTTCACCCAATAACAGCAGAACACTCATTCTTTTCATGACCATGTGGAATATTCATCAAAATAGGCCATATCTTGGATCATAAAATAATCCTTTACAAATTTAAATCATACACAGTATGCACATTGACCGTAATTTAATCAAATTAAAAATCAGTGGGAAAAAGACAACAGAAAAATTTCCAACTCTTGTAAATTGAACAATACATGTCTAAATAACCCGTGGTTGAAGAAGAAATTTCTCAGATACCTAGAACAGAATGAAAATGAAAACTTTATGTATCAAAATTTATAGAATGCAACCAAAGCAATGCTGATATGGAAATTTATATCACTAAATGCTTACTTTAGAAGTGAGGAAAGATCTTAAGTTGATTTTTAAGTTATCAGATCATATCAAAATTCTTACCTCAAGAAACTAGAAAAAAAGATCAAAATACACCAAAAGACTGCAAAAGAACGGAAATAATAAGGAACAAAAATGAGTGAGGTTTAAAGCAGAAAACAATAGGTAAAATTAATTAAATAAGAAGCTAGTTCTTAAAAATATATATATAGACTTCTAGCAAGATTAGACATAATAAGGGAGGAAATATAAACAGCATCAGGAATGAAATAGGGTATCACTACAGATACTCTAGGCATTGATAAGATGATACAGCTTTACATGCACAAATACAGCCAATTCCTGGAAAACCACAAACTACCAAAGCTCAGCCAAGTTGAAATAGTGAACCCTATAACTATTCAAGAAATTGATTTTGTATTTTAAAATTTCTCAAAGAAGAGATCTGCAGGCCCAGGTGGTTTCACTGGAGAAGGTTACCAAATACTTAAAGAATTAACACCAATTTCCATGCTCCCCTCCAGACAAGAAAAGAAGCAAGTGCATAGGAAACACGTCCTAGTTCGTTCTGTAAAACCAGCATCACCCTGATGCAAAAATCAAAGACAGCAAAACAGAAAAAGAAGAATAGAAAATCACAGAGTATTTTGTATTAACTTAGACACAGACATGCTCAGGAAAATTGCACCAAATCAAATCCAACAATGCATAAAGAAAGGAAATGCACTATCACCAAGCGAAATTTATTCCAGGTATGCAAGACTGGTTCAGTATTTGAAAATTAACCAGCGTAATCCATTATCAGCCGACTAAAGAAGAAAACCTCATCCAGTCATATCAGTTGACACAGAAAAAGCATTTAGCAAAGGTTAATGCTCACTCATTATGAAAACTCTCAGTACATTAGGAATAGAGAAGAACTTCGTCTGCCTTGTAAAAAGCATCTAAAAAAAAAAAAAAAAACTACCACTATGTCATATTAAGTGGTGAAAGACTTAATGCCTTCCCTCTAAGATCAAAAACAGGAATGCCCACTCTCATTTCTCTTCCTCAGCATAGTCTGTCTCCTCAGCATTGTCTCAGTTTCTGGAACCTTCCCTTTGTATCCAAGCTTCTCTGCCAGTACCCTGTTCTCTCAGGGCACGTCTTGGTAAACCAAATTGATAAACTAATTTAACTGAGGTTTTAGTAGCTGTTGAATTAAAGTGTTGGTGACATTTAAAGATACAGTTTCTTCGTCCCACTCTTTCCTTACCTCCACCTCCTCACCATTTGTGACTGAACTGGAGTGTTTAAAGAATGCCTTAAATCAAAGATGTGTAGAGATTTTGAGCACCAAAGAAAGACCAATAGGGAAAATGCCGTGGAACAAAGGCTTTGGATGCCCCACAGACCTCAGCTGAACTCCTTCCTGCTCACCTAGTGGTCATGTAAGATACTCAGTGTTGCTTGCAAAAGGCAGATTTTTCCATGCCAAATGGTGAGAAGAAGCTCTTGTTGTAAATCCAATCCCACAAGACTAGACTCAGGCAGGTACTTTGTGTCTTTGAAAGCCCGTGATCAACACAGGGTGGAAGAGGTGACAGTCGTATTTATCTCTGGTGATTCCTTTTCAGCAGTTTCCTGTGAGTAACTTATACACAAGACCCGTTATGGTTCTGAGTAGAAAGATTATTCTCACAATTACCCCAAATGGTGAGGCAAAGAGATCAGCACCGCTGTGAATGAAAATTTCCACTTTCTCTGGGGCCTTAATCCCACCTTCACGTGGGTGTATATGTTCCTTTAAACCTGGAACACAAGCTCCAGGACAGCTCTGTTGTTTGGGCTGACTTCTGTGTGCCTTACATTGTGAGACCCTGCAAAAGACTGGATGATTAATACAGCTTTAAGGAAAAGATCATCAAATGCAGTAAGTAGAGGAGGAATTCGTTCTCCTCCCCACTCCCCAGGTGATGTCGGTCATTGCACATCCAGGATTTTGGCATTGTTGGTGAATGAACTTTATTGAAGTAAGCCACATGATGCCTCTTCTAGCATGTCTATGCCCCATCCGTGACCCCATGGCCCAGCAAATGGAATTGATCCACATATCAAAGGGCACTCCTCAGACACCGGTGGGAGCTTTTAAGTGAGAGGAGTGGAGGGAGATGGCTGGAGAGGCTCAGCTCGGAGCACCTGCAAATTGGGCTGTCTTGATAGGAAAACTCAGTGAACACAAAAAGCCACATCCATGTGAGATCTTTCTATCAGATAATTAATATTCAGAAGTCACTGCTTCCTTTAGCTGCTTCATTCACAGGAACAACATGTGTTATTGCTTAGGTCTGCAGCCCTAAGAGGAATTTCTGTTAGAGTTTTAAAGCATTAGAGTTTAAAAATTAGTTTTGAAGGGCATTAGAGTTTTAAAAAATTCCTGTTTGCCAAAGTTTGTTATGTTTTCTGATGAAACTATGTACTTTTCTTACACTGAGACATTTTCCATCATTATTTTTCTACTTAAATATAAATATTAGTCATAAAATAATAAAGCTAGCAGGACAATCATGTTTTTGTAGTATACAATACAATTAAAATATATTATTTTGGTTATGTTTGTGTTTATTTTGATTAATGCAATAAGGCACTGATATTTAGTTAAAAATACATTGTAAGATTTCTGTAAGGTGCAAAAAAAAGTGAAATTTATGCCTGAATGTTTTTGCTTGCTGGCTGCTAACACATGTCTAAGGAGCCATGGTAATACAATAGTTAAGAACTTGGCTGCTAACCAAACCCACCAGCCAGTTGGTGAGAGAAAGACCAAGCAGTCAACTTCCTTAAAGATTACAGCCTTGGAAGCCCTATGGGGCAGTTCTCCTGTGTTGTAGAGGGTTGCTATGAGTCAGAATGGACTGGATGGCAGTGATGTTTTGGTTCAGGATATGCGTCTCAGCCCTGTGGAACAACCTCTCTGTTTGCAGAAGGGCAACTACTCTGATCCTTGGTGAGCCTTGTAAATTGCTGGGTAAATACGTAACAAGATCAAGTGCTTAAAGGGATAAAAATTATTGGCTGCATCTATAATGATATAAAAGTTTTCCATTGTCCCAATATCAAAAGCTCAAGAATGCCAGATCCCCAAAGTGAGTCAGAGAGCTTGGATTGCTTTGCATAAAAGCTGTCAGCCAGGATCAACACCCTTGAGCAGAGCTTGGGTTAGAATTTCTAAATCCTGCCAACTTTACAACAGTAACAACAACACAGCACCCTAGTGGTGGGTGTTCTGTGGCATGAGTCACCAGGGGAGTCTCTTGGACAGAGATGGGCAACTTGTCCTCTGCGTTCCATGGTTCATGGTATTGGAAGAAGTGTAGCTGTTCAGGGGATGGTGGAGTGGACTTTAGAAGACACAAATCAGACTGCCAGAAACATTAGTCTAAAGTCAGGGATGAGAGGTGCCTAGCAAACAGCAGTTGTTGAGTAGATTGGATTAGACTTTTTAAGCTGGAAGGAAGTTTGGAGATCATCCTGTTCTCAGAACTTTGAGTTAGGTCCAGAACGATAGAGCATACTACCAGTGCCCAAGCCTATAGATAATTCAAATTTAGAATTCTCTTTGGAACAGCCTGGGAATATGCAGGGAAGTTTTAGAGAAAGGAAAAAAAAGACGCAGACATCATAAAAAGCAGTTGTCAAGTTAACTGACTCAGAGCAACCCTGTGTGGAACTGTTCCAGAGGGTTTTCTTGGCTGTGTTCTTCCTGGAAGTAGGTTGCTAAGCTTTTCTTCTGAGGAGCTGGCCAGCAGCCAGTTACAAACTGTGCCAACCAGGGACCTATAGACATCATAAAAAAAAAAAAAAAACAAAGTGAATTCCAACTATAGTGACCCTATAGGACAGAGTAGAATGGCCCCAAAGGGTTTCCAAGGATCTGCTGGTAGATTTGAACTGCTGACCTTTTGGTCAGCTGCCAAGCTCTTAACCACTGTACCACCAAGATTCCGTGGACATTGCTGTTGTTATTGTTGTTATTGACTTTCATCTAGTTAGTTCCCACTCATGGCGATCCTGTTTGAGGCTTTGTGATACACACAGAGACTAAATATGTTGTCAGCATGCAAATTCATAAAGTCAGTTATTTACTTACTCCCTTATTTGGTTCATGAAACGATGTTTTTCAAGGCACTTTCAATTATTTCATATCATTTTGTCTTCCGTAACAACCTGTGAAGAAAGGACAGGCCTTATTATTCCTGTTTTAAAGAAACTACAAGGAAGAATATGGCTACATGGTTGACATCAGAATCAGAACTCACATCTGCTGATTCTCACCTCTTTGCACGTGGCAGAGCTGCCAGACCTTGAAAGGTGTTGTTGGAACCTAGATCCTTACTGGAGGAACCCAGGTGATGCAGTGGTTAATCAATTGCTGACCAAAAGGTTGGCGGTTTAAAATTGCCTTGGCAGAAAAACATGGCCATTGGCTTCCGTAGAGATTTACAGTCTTGGAAACCCTATGGGGTTGCCATGAGTCAGAACTGACTCAACAGCAGTGGGTTGGGTTGGGTTGGGTTTGAGTCCTCCCTATGATCTATTTGTCTCTTGTTTTGATCTCCAGGGCCTTTCAACAAGAGCAGAATGCCTTGCTTGTTTAAAACAAAAAATTAGACTTAACAAAAGTCTATATACATATATACATGTTAAAAAAAACCCTAGTTCATCTCTTTCTTAACTGTTCTTTATTGCTATGTTCGCTCCATAGACCTGCAACTTGCATTGCTTCTTTTCCCTGCAAAAGCCATGGGCTGTCACTAGTGGGTCTTTGGGTTGGAAAGGCTTTTTCAGGATTAAAATACCCAAAACCTAAACCCACTTCCATTGAGTCGATTCTGTTAGCAGGTAGAATAGCCTCAATCTCACCTCTTCCAACATACCACCCATCCCCTGCACAACAGTCTTACACCCAGAGCAAGATGGGCCGAAGGCAGACAGGAAACCTAATCCAAACAATTGCAAAAGCCTTCTTGCCAGCTTTCTCCTGCTTTCTCTAGTCTCTGCATATGAAGAAGCAGATAGACGTTTTCCATGGTCTGGAGTCCTTGGGGAAACCCTGGTGGTATAGTGGTTAAGGGCTACATCTACTAACCAAAAGGTCACACCTCATATTTTCCAGGAGTTCCTTGGAAACTCTACGGGGCAGTTTTACTCTGACCTCCAGGGTTGCTATGAGTCAGAATTGACTCAATGGCAGTGGCTTTTGGCTTGGAAGTCCTTGGAGTGGGCAGAGAAGTTGCACTGGGAGAGCTGATGCCTTCAGAATCTCAAAGCAGTGGCAACCCTCATTCTTTCCAAAGAAATAGGACACTGGTTGAAGCCAGTGTCCATCAAATCAGCTCTAACTCATAGCAGCCCCATGTGGGTCAGAATGGAACTGTGCTCGATATGGTTTCTAAATGGTTGATTTTTAACCTGGCCTTTCTTCCCAGGTGCCTGTGGGTGAATTCAGACCTTTAACCTCTCAGTTACAAGTTAAATGTTTAACCATTTATACCACCCAGGAGACTCCTGGATAGCGGAAGAGGAGAGAAAAGGAAACAGCAGGATGGCTGGCTCCCTCTCCAGTGCCATTGAGAACTTTGTGATTAAATAGAACACACTGTGTTATAAGATATGCAAAGCTTTCATTATTCCAAGTTGTGAGCTTTCAGAGACCATATATCTCGTGGAGAAAGAGGAAGAAAAAGTAATAAACATAGTATGATAGTAAGTAGATCTTGATTCTCTTCATTTGGTTGAAAACTGAGAGCAGATAGAGCTATGTAGGTTGTTGATGCACAGCCTCGATGAGAATTGTTGCAGAGACTAAATGCAACAACAACATTTAAATAATAGAAGTGTATGATAAACCGACTTAAAATTGCAAATTATTCAGCAGGGAAGCAATGATTTTACATCCCTGTGTATAAATCACCTGTGCTGGATGGTGTAATACGTCGTTATGGCGGCATGCAGGAGTTGGAGGGAATGAAGCTCTCTAATGAAACTTTTTACAGTTCTTCCAAGTGGCTAAAATTTTATGTGATATTATGTCAAATTGACTACTCAGGCAATTCATCTGAAATTTTTACCTGCAGCCCCCTTCCACCGACCGACACCCACTATCCTCAAACACAAATCATTTCCGTCCAAATGAGTTTGAGTACTAGAACGCTGTCTGAGGCTGGCTGGCTGTGAAGAGAGCCTACCGTTACTGGGAGGGGGCTTACTGATGTACACTAAGCTCTGTTGGAGAGTTTTGGGGTTGGGTTTGAGGTGTTTTGTCTGTTTCCTCTACAAGTAACCTTTTCACAAATGCTGGGGAGTCCTTTGGTTAGGAAAAACTCTGTGACTGATCATTTTTATTTTTACAGGCACTTTATTTCAGCTTCTTAACACCTCAGTTTTTGGTGTCACACACTGAAAGGTGCCCACGAATACTCATTACAGATGAAGTCCTCTCTCTTAGCAGTAAAAAAAGTGGAAAGGTATTGCACAGCTGTGTTTTTAGCTTGAGAAATCTTGTTTCTTATGGTTGTTGGGACTAGGTATATTCATTTAGAAATGAGAAAAAGTGAGGAGGGGAAGAGTCATCTCTTCAGTCTCCATCCCGCACGATGGCCGTATTGTGGACTGTGGGCACACATGTAAAATGAGAGCTTTGGGAGGCAGATATATTTCCTGGATTTTTTTTCTCCTTGCAGTTTAAGAGCATATTGCCTGGCTATCTCAAGCCATCTCACTGAAAAGAACATTGAGTTTATGCTCACAGATGTAGGTGATCTGTACCAGCTGCCTGAGTGCACTCCAATGCATGGCGCCCCCATGTGGGTCAGAGTAGAACTGAGTTCCATAGGGTTTTCTGTGGATGCTTTTTCAGAAGTAGATACCTGACCTTTTTTCTTAAGCCCCTCTGGATAGACTCCAACCTCCAGCCTTTTGGTTATCATGCAAGCACATTAACCATTTGCACCATAGATATATAGATATATAAACCAAAATATATGTAAACCTTAGATAGATAAACCAAAAGTCCAATGCCATTGAATTGATTCTGACTCATAGCAGTCATCTAAGAATAAAACTGATCTTGACGGCGCTTGGCTTTGGCAGGCTATCCAAGGAACAGCTGGTCAATTCAAACTGCTGACCTTTTGATTAGCAGTAGGGCTTTTAACCACTGCACCACCAGGTATCTAAAATGTAGGTACGTAGCAATAAATGCCATGTACTGGTTAACTAGTAACTAGGTAACTAGTTAAATGAATCATGCTGAACACAGTTGAAAGCTTTAATGTACTAGGACCCCACTCTGGGAGACTTATCCAGTAAAGATCTGAAGGTCAGGACTGAGCCATCTGAGGCATGGAAGACTAGCCCAACTGAGGAATCTAGAGTGCTGTGTCCAGTACAGGAACTACCATACCCATGCAGCTGCTGAGCGCTCAAACTGTGGCTAGTGTGAATTAAGCCAAACAAAAAGAACAGAAACACCCACCGTTGAGTCAGCTCCGACTCCTAGCAACCCTATAGCTCAGAGTAGAACTGCCTCTTAAAGTGTCCAGGGGATGCTTCGGGGATTTGAACTGCTGACCTCTTGGTTAGGAGGTATAGCAGTTAACCAGTATGCCACTAGGGTTTCCCTTGAAATGAGACATACTGTTAATATCTAGGAAACCCTGGTAGCATCACGGCCAACAGCTATGGCTGCTAACCAGAAGGTTGGCCATTTGAATTCACCAATACACATCAGATGTTCATCACTCCGTAAAGAAAAAAATAACGATAAACTATCTCATTAATAATTCGATATTGATTATATGTTGAAATGATAATATTGGACATAGTAGGGTAAATACATTGCTAAAATGAATCTCACTTTCTTTTGACTTCTTTTAATGTGGCTACTAGAAAATTGAAAATTCTCTATATGGCTCACCTCGTGTTCTGTTATCTATTTTAGAGAATCAGTCAGCATGTGAGGGGATCACAGAAAGGATTTACAAAGTGTGACGATTAAGTTCACAAACTCGTCCTAAATAAAAGTGCTACATAGCTCCTTGCTGAAGATCCCTCCAGTCACCTGCAGAGCACTCCCCTTGGGAAGCTATGTACCAATACTAGCACATAGTCAACTCTTAAAAGGCATTTTGGAACTCTTTTTCTGGAATGACCATCAGAGCTGTCGTCATGTCACCCTTGATATCCTGAATGTCATCAAAATGTCTCATTTCAGTTTTTATCTTCAGGTGAAGAAAAAAGCCACTGAGAACCAGATCAGATGAGGAGGATGTTCCAAATAGTTATTTGTTTACTGGCTAAAAATACACTCACAGACAACTGCACAATGGTGAATTTGCCACCATGTGCAATGGCCATTGAGAAAGAGTTCCAAAACTGCTTTGAAGGGTGGACTAGGTGCTGCCATCGATGGATAACTTCCCAAGGGCAGTACTTTGAAGGTGACTGTAGTGACATTCAGCAATGACGTGTATAGCACTTAGAACAGTTAAGTTCGCAGACTTGTCAGACCATATATCAATACAATGCAAACATTCTCATAATATTTATTTGGCTTCCTTGTTGCCTAAAGCCTCTGGATGGTGCTAACAGTTAAGCACCTGGCTGATGACCAGAAGGTTGGAGGCTTGAGTGTACTCAGGGGTATCTCTAAAAGAAAGGCTTGGCAATCTACTGTTAAAAACTCAGCCATTGATAACCCTACCAGGCACAGTTGTATGATGCCAAACCTGGGGTCAGTGCTCCCCGACCCCTCGACCTAGGCCTCTCAAGTGCTCAGCAGAAAAGTCTTGGGTTAATAAGACCCATCTTCCTTAGAAGGCTTTCCTTTAGGATACTGAACCACAATCTTACTTCCTCAATTCAGACATTTTTAAATCTATGAACACCTGAAGTTTATCAAAACTCACTTGGTATCTAAGCTTGAACTGAATGGAACTGACTAGAGGCTGTTGATAGCTTTGATCTCATCTGTATGCAGTCAACCCATTACTATTGAGTCAATTCCAATTCATGGCAACCCTATAAACCCACTGCCGTTGAGTTAATTGCAACTCATAGCCACTGTACAGGACAGAGTAGAACTGCCCTACAGAGTTTCCAAGGAGCAGCTGGTAGATTCAAAGTGCTGACTTTTTGGTTAGTAGCTGAGTTCTTAACCACTGAGATACCAGGATAGCAGTCAAGAAATCAAACAGTATATTGTATTGAGCAAGTCTACAGGAAAAACAAATAAACTTCTTTCAAGTGGTAAAAAAGCAAAGATGTCATTTTGAGGACTAATGTCCTTCTAGACCAAGCCATGGTTTTTCAGTTTCCTCATATGCATGTGAAAGACTGAAGAGGAATTGATGCCTTTGAATTACAGTTTTGGCAAACAGCATTGAATATACCATAAACTGCCAGAAAAACAAACAGGTCTGTCTTGGAAGGAGTACAACCAAAATGCTTCTTGGGAGTGAGAATGGTGTCTTAGGTATCTGGTTCTGCTGTAACAGAAGTATCGCAAGGGGCTGACTTTAAAAAGAGGAATTTACTTTGTCATAGTCCAGTAGGCTTCAAGTACAAATTCAGGGCATCAGCTCCAGGGAGAGGAAAGTCCTTGTTGTTACTGTTCCCCTGAATGGGAGATTCTGTGTCGCAGGGACCCTGGTTCCTTTCCAAAGGAGAAGCTCTGCTCCCAGCACTGCTTCTTTCCTGGTGGTTTGAGATCCCCAAATCTCTGCCTGCTTCTCTTTCCTTTATACCTCAAGAGATTGCCTCAAAGCACAATTACAGTCTTTCACATGGAGTGTTACCCACCAACACAACTGCTGCCAATCCTCCCGATTAACATCAATAGAGGCAGGGTTTACAGCATGCTGTACCAGCACGCACCACCAGGAGGCATGGCCCAGCCAAAGTGCTACACACACTCGGGGACGGGGAGGAAGGGAGGATATTCAATCCATGACAGACGGGTAGACTTCATCTCACATACTTTGGACATGTTATCAAGAGGGACCAGATCCTGGAGGACTTGGTAGAGTAGAAGGGAGAAGGGCAGTGAAAAAGAAAATCTTCAAGGAGATGAATTGACACATGGCTGCAACAGGGGGTGCGACATACCAATGATCATGAGGATGGTGCAGGATTGGGCAGTATTTCATTCTGTTGTATACGGCGTTGCTCTGAGTTGGAACTGACTCAACAGCACCTCACAACAACAGTAACACACCTGCTTGGAGTGTTGTATAATATCGGCTATGGGCATCAGTTTGAGTTTGCCTTTCTAAACTACAAAAGAAATGTTGAATTCTTAAACACACCAGACTTAAGGGTTTCAAAAACTATATTGTAATGGAGCAATTTTTCACTCCCTTAAAAATCTTTCTTTCTGTCAGTGTGCCTTCCATCTACACTGCCTCAAAAAATCATCTTTCTAAAAGATCAGATCAAATCATTGCACTGCTTTTAAGTTTCTGAAGGATTCCCCACAGCCTACAGAGTCACATTCAAGCTTCTGAAAGGTGTCCAGGCTCCCCATCAGCAGCTATTTATCACCTATCATGAGTTTTACACTCAGGTAGATGCTTCAGGGAAACTGAAAAAAAAAAATACGTGAAATATGACCTCTGACCTCAAAAACTAGGAGTTGTAACACCAGGAACCACAGTGAGCAATGCAAAGATTACATAAATGCAAAAGTGAATGCAATTGTCTGCAAGGCAGGGAAAAAAAGAAAGACAGGAGAGCAGAGCAGGTCAGGCTCCCAACCGGAGGCATGCTGAGGGGTGGCGGAATGAAGCCAGCAGTGTGGGGAATGCAGGGTAGGAGACGGAAGGAAAGGTACATGTACTGGCTTGTGCTTCCTGCTGGATGCCCACTCTTCTCGAGATGATTGGCAAGGGTTGACCTGTTGTCTACTTTTCCCAGTGGGCCCAGGAGACACCTGACATATACTGCCTTCTCGAATAAAATGTGTTCCCCATCAGAAAGCAGTTTAATTGTCATCTGAATTGATTCCTAAGAGCCAAGTGGCCAGATGTTGAAGTTCACTGTTTGGATTGCTGAATCAAGAATGCTGACTAGAGAGTACTTCCGGCCCCAGTACCATCTGCCAGTGCTGCTTCCCACTCTCCGTCCCCTCTGGATCACACTGTGCATGGTAGACGTCCAGTTGCCAGTGGAGTTAGTGATGGCTGTTTGGAGCCCTGCTGATGCAGTGGTAAGCACTTAGCTGCTAACCAAAAGGTGGGCAGTTTGAATCCACCAACCAGCCACTTCTTGGAAACACTATGGGTCAGTTATGTTGTGTCCGGTAGGGTCACTGTGAGTTGAAATAGACTCAAGGGCAGTAGGGATTTTGATTGTTGTTGTTTTGTTTATTTGGTGGGCCTTGGGCCCAGTTTTCATTTGTTGAGCACTTACTGTATGCAAGGCTGAGTTTATACTGTTGATAATTGCTCACATTTGTTCTCTGCTTTAAAATTTGTAAAAGATTTTGTACACATTATCTTGTTCAGTTGCCTAGGAAACCTTTGAAGTTGGGAAAAAAAAAACCCATTGCTGTGGAGTTGATTCCAGCTCATAGCAACCCTGTAAGACAGAATAGAACTGCCCCATAGAGTGTCCAAGGAGCACCTGGTGGATTCAAACTGCCAACCTTTTGGTTAGCAGCCATAGCTCTTAACCCCCATGCCACTAATTTACAGATTCAGAAGTACTAGCCCCGAAAGGCTAAGTAGTTTATGTCATAGAGCTAGTAAGTGAAAAAGCTGAAAGTCAAAAATTAACTCCAAGTTCAGCACGTGTTTTGTTATAGGAGTCAGCTACTTCCTGTCTTACTGTAACTTGAGGGGTTAAGAACTTTTTCTTAGGTTGGTGGATCAGACATTTGAGGGTCATTGAAGACGTATGGATGTATTGCCATGAATGGCCCAAAATGTATCTTTTTTGCTGGTTTCAGCTGCTTGCCAAAATAAGTCTTACCAGCTAAGCTAAAAATCCAAACCATACCCCCAAACTAAGCCTTGTGAATAAAATGTTGACCAAGGTATTTAAAATAGCAGAATGGAGCAGAGACTACAAGATATAATTTATGACTGTAATCAGAAGGTCAGCAATTGTGCTTCATCAGTTGCTTCTTGGAAACTCTATGTGGGCAGTTCTACTCTGTCCTGTAGGTTTGTTATGAGTTGGAATCGACTCAATGGTGATAGATTTTATTGATAGCAGACTGCTCAGGATACTGAGTCAGTGAAAAAAATGTCCACTCATGTGCATATAGGAAATGAGAGGTTCAAGTCCTTAACAGAAAAAATTTCTGTATTTAGGAATTTCAGTATGTTATATAGCGAAATAACTATTCATAGCACTTTATTTCTGGGAGTACAAAAGTCTGTTTTATATATTCTATTTTTTCAAATATTACAGTTCTGGCAGAATGTTTTATTTTCTCTTTTGACGATCCAGGAGTTGATTATCAGGGTTGCCACCAGGTCACTGAGCAAGTAGAAAAGGCTGGGAAGTAAAGTCTTGTCCCCTTGCTAACACCCGGGGCACTTAACGTCCACCAGTGACCAGAGTGACCTGCTCATCATGGCTCCAACTAAACGTGCCCCCGTCTTTACATTGTCTGTCTGGTTAGTGGAACAAGAGTGGCCGAATTAGTTGTTCAGTCAGAACTTGACCTTGATTCCATAAAGCCATTTGAAGTCTAAAAAAAAACCTATATATGATTTCTTAACCCAGGTGTTCTAAAAAACACTGAGGAATGAACATTAAAGAATTTGCACAGTGAGAGGCTAGATTTTATATAGGATGCCTTACGATTGGAAAGGAGCCCTGGTGGAACAGTGGTCAAAGCACTTGGCTGCTACCCCAGAGGTCAGTGATTGGAACCACCAGCTGCTCTGTGGGATTATGCTTTCATAAGGATTTACAGTCTTGGAAACTCCAAGGGGCAATTCTACTCTGTCTTCTAGGGTCACTGTGAGTCAGAATTGACAACAGTGGGTTTAGTTTGGGCTTTACAGCAGAAGTAAGTCATTTTGGGTGCTGCTTCTATTTACCAGCCTAAGAGTATATACAAAGTATCAAAAATCACTCGTCTTTCATTGTTGTTCTTTCAAAAAATAATTCAGTGACGTTATTTTTTGATAATAAGGAGAGACAGAAAATAGTTGTTATCACAAAATAAAAACAGCCATGCTTGAGAGCATACAGTATCAATTTTCCCGTTATCAAGAACCAGCAATAAACCTAAGAATTACAAATTGCAGCATCTGTGATGCAGTGCCATCTTTATAATACCAATTCTTTTGTTTTTCTTTCTTTAAAATCATGTTGGCTTGTTAAAAATTTTTTCTTTAGTAGAAGAAAATTAGAATTAGTGTAAATATTGACACTGGGTAAGAAATCTTAAGGGAATAGAAATTTCCATGTAAAAATCAAGTTTGGACACAGCCAGTTTTTGTAATATCTGGTGTCAAGAGAAGGTTTATTTCCAAGAATCTGATCAAAACATACACTGGGAAAAAAAAATGCTTTCCTTACAGAATCACATTTCAGATTATCGTTTGGGTCATAGGACTAATATATTAGTATTAGTTAATACTGGCATGGACAGCAGCTAATAGTGGAGTTCTCATGTCTCCTTTTTTATCCTGTTTCTTGTCTCTTGTCAGTGAGCCTCATCTCTGGAGCCTCATGGCAGCCTGGTCATTTCCATTCAGTTCCGTAGAACATTTATTGATGCACTTGTTGAGCTCCTGCTCGGTCCTGAGCCCGTGCTAAGCACTGAGAATAACAAAATAAATATGTGGCTATGTCATAGACCCTGCTGAAAAGCAGTTTATGTAGCAGGGGGTGAGGCTGACTCGTGAACAAGGCATTTCCATGTCGCGTGGTAGAAGGTGTGGCGGTGGTGTTGGGTGTCATCAGTTCTGACTCATACTGACCCCGTGGGAAGGAGTAAAACTGCCTGATTGGGTTTCTTAGGCTGTGATCTTTAAGAGGGAAACCCTGGTGGCATAGTGGGTATATAGTGCTAGGTCTGCTAGCCAAAAGGTTGGCAGTTCAAATCCACCAGGCACTCCTTGGAAACTCTATGGGACAATTCTACTCTGACCTCTAGGGTCGCTATGAGTCAGACCCGACTCAGCGGCAGTGGTTTGTTTTTTTTCTTATCTTCAAGAGAGCAGATCACCATATCTTTTCTCCTGTGGCGCTGCTGGTTCCAAGTTCCAACCTTTTGGTGAGCAGCCAATTGCTTACCCATTGCTCCACCAAAAAGTAAAAATGAAAAACCAAACTTGTTGCCATCAAATCAATTCTGATTCATAGTGACCCCACAGGACAGAGTGGAACTGTCTCATGGAGTTTCTAAGGAGTGGCTGTGGATTCAAACTGCCAACCTTTTAGTTATCAGCTGAACTCTTAACCACTGCACCACCAGGTCTCCTTATAATAAAGAGCAAGGATAAAGAATAGTGCTGGTGACAAAGAAGCAAAGTCAAGGGACAAGCAGAATACATTGTCCTCTGTCTGCCTGCAGGGGTCACCCATGCCCACAGGAGACCCTCGGCAAAGACCACAACTGATCAAGCAGCAGTGGCTTTTCCTCTTCCTGTGCCTTGGGACTTAGCTGTGCTGGGGAAGCATTACAGTCCTCTGCAGATTTGGGCAGAAGGAGCGCCTCAGGCCAGCCAGGGAGGATGTGGGCCTGTTCCTGACCCAGGCTGTAGCCAGGAAGTTGCAGTCACATCCTGTGTGTGCTTGACCTACACTTTGCTGGCCTTGTTGCACCTGCCAGTGCGTTATATGCTGACCACTGATCCCTGCAAGGGGGGTGAGAAGGCTTTTCAGAAATGTCTCAAAAGCCTTATATTTTTAGATTGTATTAAATACATGATCTTGGTCCTTCCACAAGCATAAGCACCACCACCACCAGTTGCTGTCCAGTCACATCTGCTTCCTGATGCCCTCGCATGTGTCTTGAGTAGAACTGTCTTCCTTAGGGTTTTCAAACACTGATTTTTCAGAAAGAGACTGCCAGGCCTTTCTTCCAAGGTGCCTCAAGACTGCCTACAGTCTTTTGATTAGCAGCCAAGCACATTAACCGTTTGCTCTGCTTAGGATCTCAACCACAAATAGAATATCCTTCTGAAAAAAGACCTTCCTCAGAAAGAGCCAATGGCTCCTCTTTGGGGGAAACTTTTTTCTTAAATTAATTAATGTTTATTCTAAGGTAAGCAGATTTCAGCAGGGGTTCCCCATTGCCCAGTGACCTCTTCTTCCTAGGCAGTGTGATCACTTGCTTTGTCCACAGAGTTCTTTCCCCATGGGAGAGAGAAGTAGATTATGAAACTTTAACTTGAGGTACCTGCCTCCTGGCATACATGTCCTTTGGAGAAAGGGTCAAGTGTCAACAACACCACATTTGTAAGCCACTGGTCTTCATTATCACCAAAGCCACTGCTAAAATTCTTCAGGTTATCTTGAGGATTGAAAGAGGTAATTCTTCTAAATGTATTCTATTCCATTTGGGGTCATGAATCAAGTTTTTCTGTGTCCTGGTTCTTGTGTCCTTCACAGAAGCGGTATGTACTTCTCTTCTTTCAATTACATAAGTACTCATGTCTTCCAGGCACTGAGGACACAAAACAGAATGAGATCCAATGCTTCCCTCAAGTAGCTTGTAAGTCAGAGAGATGACACAGACTTTGTTGTTCCTGTTGTTGTTAGGTGCTGTATAGTTTATTCCAAACCGTAACAACACTATACACAGTAAAACAAAGTGCTGCCCAGTCCTGGGCCATCCCTCCAACCTTTGCTGTGTTTAAGCCCATTGCTGTAGCCACTGTGTCAGTCCACCTTGTCGAAGGTCTTGCTCTTTATTGCTGACTGTCTACTTTAGGAAGCATGGTGTCCTTCTCCAGGACTGTTGCCCCCGATAACACGTATGAAGTATGTGAGACGAAGCCTCACCATCCTCATTTCAGGGAGCACTCTAGCTGTACTTCTAAGACAGACTTGTTTGTTCTTCTGATAGTCCGTGATCTAGTCAGTACTCTTTGACAAGATCATAAATCAAAGACTTCAGTTCCTCTTTGGTCTTCCTTATTAACTGTTGAGTTTTTGCATGTATATACGTCCATTGGAAATATCATGTCTTGAGTTAGACACATCTGAGTCCTCTAAGTGATTGATTTCTTGACTTCTCCTTTCAGGAATGTTAATTGTAGATCTAAGTAAGATGAAATCTTTGACAACTTCAGTATTTTCACCATTTATCATGATACTGCTTATGGGTTCGGCTATAAAGATTTTTGTTTTCTTGATGTTGAGATGTAGTCCATACTGAAGATTGTAATCTTTGGTCTTCATAATAAGTGCAGCACAGACTTGAATACGAATAATCACAGCCTAGTGTGGTAAATGTGCCAACAGCAGCGTGCATGGAGGAGGTCACTTAAAGTCACTGAGCATAAAGATGATGTAGCTGTTAGGGTGGCCTATAAAGGATGAGTAATAGATGAAGACTGGAAGCAGAGAGGGCATTTCAGGCAAAGGAGCAACTCACTCTCATGAGTCAGAGCTGACACCAGGATTCGGAGCTGTGAAATAGCTCAGAATATTTGAGAAACTGTATGACTAAGGTGCGCCTGACATAGGCCATGGTCTTCAGCTGCCTCATGTGCATCTGGAAACTGGAAAAAGAAAACAGAAGAAGAGTCAGTACATTCCAGTTGTAGTGTTGGTGGAGAACATTGGATATACTTTGGACTACCGAAAGAACAAACAAATCAGTCTTAGAAGAAACAGAAAGAATCCCCTTAGAAGCAAACATGGTGAGACTTCAGCTCAGCTGTTTTGGGCACCTTATCAGGAAAGATCACTTGCTAGAGAAGGACATCACATTTCAGGAAGTAATGGGGCAGCAGAAATGAGGGAATCTGTCATGGATTGAATTGTCTTCCCCCTAAAATCTGTAGCAGTTTGGCTGGGCTGTAATTCCTGGTATGGTGTATGTGATGTTCCACAGTGTTGGAGTTCCTGCCTGTATGATGTTGATGAGGGTGGATGGGTGACAGGTGTGTTGGCAAAGCAAGTTTCAGTGTGTAAGTTTGTTTTGCACCTTGAGGGGGGCTCTTGTGATACAAAAGAGAGAAGTGAGCAGAGACATTTGGGGACATCATACCATCAAGAAAGAAAGAAATGCGAGTTGCTGAGAGTGTCTTTTAGAAAGGTTCAGTGTCCCTGCACATCAGAAGCTTCCAGTCCCGGAGAAGACTGACAACAAGGACCTTCCTCCAGTGCCATCAGAGAAAGACTTCCCTGGAGCTCACACTTTGAATTTGGACTTTTAGCTTACTGGACTGTGACAAACAAAATTTCTCTTTTAAGGCCGTCCACTTGTGGTACTTCTGTTAAAGCAGCACTAGATGACTAAAACAGAAACCCCCAGTGAGGGGGAATGACACAGTAGTCACCGCAGTAGACTCAAACATACCATTGATCATGAAGATGGCACAGGACTGGGCAGTGTTTCATCCTGTTATTTCTGAGGCCTCATGAGTCAGAGCTGATGTAACAACACCTAAAAACAACAACAGTAAATACTTTGCATCGATAACACTGTTGAGTTCAAGGGACAGAGTAGTGTGGCAACTTGAGTGAGGTGAGGCTGAGCCATGAAGACCCTAGCCAAGCCAAGCCAAGTGCCGTCGAGTCGGATCTGACTCATGGCCTGGGTGCCCATAAATTTAAGTTTTAGATGGACTGCTAGCAAGATGATGGATGGAATCTAAGAAAGGGCAGGAGGCAAGGAGTTAGCACACTGGTACAGTGAGAACCAAAGGTGTGGATTAAAGCTATGTCACAGGGACAGAGAAAGAGATGTGCTGTGAAGAAAGCTTAAGATATAGGATGGGCATGATTGGGAAGTTAAACATTTTGCCAGATGACCAGGTGGGTGACAGTGTCATGGACCTTGATACAGAATTCAAGAATGAACATTGTCATTTAGGTGTGGAGGAGCATATCAAGGCAGACACACAGCCAAGTAGAGATCAAGCTGTTCACTCAGTAGCCATTTACAATGACAACATGTAATATGATAAAGAGTCTTCCAACAAGGGTATCCTGTCTTTGAACTTGAATAAAACAAGTTGTGTAAATGATACAATTTGTTCTCTTATTTTGAAGTACGTTGGATGGCATTATGTATGGAGAAAAACTTCGAGTAAACGGCTATCATGGCACCTTCCAGATGGGGCCAAAAATAATCAGGTATCAGAGTCCGATATCTTTCGCCATTGACAGGCCAATGATTCCACTGGACCAAAATCCACATCCAAAAGCAACTTTGGGGGGATGAAGTGGATGTTCTTGACTCTCCATGGACTCCGTCCCTCCCAATGGGACAGTTTTGTTTGTTAACAAAACCATTCATCCAAAAATGGGCCTCATTGCTGGAGATAATTTTTCAGCCAAAAGCAGAGCCAACTTTCAGTTGCTCTAGAGCCCAATCAGGAGATGTGCAGTGCAATCTATGGTTGCTGGACTTCAGTTCTTGGGTTAAAACAGTTTCATAAGGTCAAAGCTTCAAGTCCAGATGCAAAATCTACCACATTATGGTTGACGAAAGACCTGGTTCTTGTGCTCGGTAAAAAATTGATTGGAAGGGACTCTAACATACACTCTGACTAGTGGTGGCAATGTTTTTGTTGGAATGGGGGGTTCATTGATAAACAGGCATTGTCTGATTGGCAACAGACCCCTTTGTCTCCAGTTTTTTGATTAAAACATCAAATTGTTGTCTCAATGGGATGGTTATCCATATCATGAATCTCACATAATGCATGGAATGTTTGGTAAATGAAACACCCATTTTGATAATCAACTGTAACAATTTATATGCATTGTGGAATAGTATAACTTTTCATGGCTGTTTTCCAAGACTAATCCAAAAAATCATGATAAATATGGCCACTATAGCTTCACGAACATGGCTACTGTGAACTGTCAAAAACAGGACATCCTCATTGGAAGACCTTTTATCTTAGAGGGGATCCTGAGACAGAAAGAAAACATTAGGTGAAAACTAAGGAAATCTGCATAAATTATGAACTTGAGTAAATGACATGTCAGTATCAGTATTGTTAGTTGTGACAAATGTACCATTCTGATGTAAGACACTGACAATAGAGAAAACTAGGTGTGGGTATATGGGAATTCTCTGTCCTATCTTTGTAACTTTTTGCTGGACACTCACCTACAAAGAACCTTCACTTTGCCATTCTGCAGGTCGGCTGGAGTTTGCTTGTCTGCTTGTTCTCCAGCAGCTCTGGATATTCAACTTCATGGATTAGAATTATGTCCTCCCTCCCATTACTGGCCTTGTTGACCTGATGACCCTGACCCTTACAGCCCCTGGCTGTCCTGAAGCATGTCTCTCCTGCTTTTGCTGCCACGATAGCGTTTTCCAGCCCAGAGGCCAGCCAGATCAAATCCACAAATACTTAGAAAATCCCTTGTTGTCAGCTGTGGGGTCTACATGCACATATGACCCATGCGCAATGGAACGAAACACTGCCTGGTTCTGCAGGATCCCTATGATGAGTTGTGGACCAGACTGTTGTGATCCAGAGGGTTTTCACTGACTGGTTTTTGAAATGAGATTGCCAGGTCTGTCCTCCTAGTCCATCTGAGTCTGGAAGTTCCACTGAAAGCTGTTCAGCATCATCACAACACACAAGCCTCTGCTGACAGATGGGGGATGGCTGAGCATCAGAGGCATTAGCCGGGAATCGAACTCACGTCTCCCTCATGGAAGGCAAGAATTCTGCCACTGAACCACAACTGCCCCTCAAAGTGTCTATCTCTGTGTATTTATCTATTTAGTATAAAAAATGGTGTGTTGACTACAATAATAAGCTATGCCACAGAATCCAAGGATTAATTTGTGGTGGGAACATGTCTCTCAATCCAATAGAAGGTTGCATTCCTGCATCTTCCTGTTAGTATCCTAAGTGTCTTGTCACACACTGCATTCAGGAGACTCTTGCAGGACTTTCTAAAAGATACTGTGACTACTTGTTGCCTGGATAGGAAAATTCAGTAAGCCTGAGATGCTTCATCAGACTGGAGCTTCATGAGAACAAAGACCATTCCTTATTCATCACTGATACCCCATTGGCTCGCAAAATGCCTGGCACATAGCCACAATCAGTGAAATATGATTTAAAAATTGATATATTTAATATAGATTATAGAGGCTATTGCTGTGCTGTTATTTCAGAAAAAGGAGTGGTCTCAGTTGTTGGGGCACAGTAAGAACAGTGCTGCCTGGTGTAGATTAGGCAATGTCTTACTTCTGTGATTCTGTCAGGCCCTCACCAAGAGTCTTAGTAAGGAATGCCTGATTTCATTTTGTGGTGGTTCGTTGGTAGAATTTTTGCATTCCCTGTGGGAGACCCAAGTTCAGTTCCCTTCCAAGGCAATTCATGCACAGCCTCCACCTGTCCATCAGTGGAGGCTTGTGTGTTGCTATGAGGCTGAACAAGTTTCAGCAGAGCATCAAGAGTAGGTAAGACTAGATAAGAGCACCAAGACCAGGAAGAAAGGCCTGGTGACGTACTTCTGAAAATCAGCCAGTAGAAAAAGCCTATGGATCACAAAGTTCTGATCTGCAGCCCAGTCACGGGAATGGCCCAGTACTGGACACAATTCATTCCCTTCTATACGTGGTCACTGTGAGTTGGAGGCTGACTCAATGACAGCTAAAAACAACAAAGATTTGATAAAGGCAAGTGGTTCACCTGAGGAGAAAAGATTTGTCTTCAGTGGCCTTCTGTAGTACCTAAAATTTTCTACCATTTATGTCCCTCATTAAGGATCACTTATTCTGTGGTGGTGGTGGCTGTTGTTAGGGGACATCTAGTCAGCTCTGGCTCAGAGCAACCTTATAAGTAACAGAACAAAGCATTGCCTGGTTCTGCACTATCCTTGCAATAATTGACATGTCAATCTATCCTTTGAGGGACTTCCTCTTTGTCTCTAACCCTCTAGTTTACTAAATGTGATGTCCTTCTCTAGCAGTTGGTCCCTCCTGGTGACATGTCCAAACTAAGCAATACAAAGTCTTGCCACTTTTGATTTCAAGGAGCATATCGGCTGTACTTGCTCAAGATAAATTTGTTCATTTTTCTGGCCAATGAAAACCAAATCTGTTGTTGCCATCAAGTCGACTCCAACATGTGGCAACCCTATAGGATAAAGAACTACCTCAGAGTTTTCAGGGAGCACCTGGTAAATCCAAACAGCTGACCTTTTGATTGACTGCCGTAACACTTAACCACTAAGATACCAGGGTTTTCGTTCTTCTGGCAGTCCGTGATGTATTCAGTGTTCTTCAACACTACAATTCAAATGTATCAGTTCTTCTTCCTTCTTCCTTTTTTCCTTTCACAGCTTTCAAGTGCATATTAGGCAATTGAAAAGACCATGGTTTGGGTCAGGGACCATTTGGTCATCAGAGTGACATCTTTGCTTTTTAAGATTTCAAAGAGGTATTTTGCTGCAGATTTGCCCAAAGCAATACATCATTTGCCTTCTTGACTGCTGTTTCAGTGGTCATTGATTGTTGATTCAAGTAGGATGAAATCCTTGACAACTTCTTCACCATTTGTTTTTCTGGGTCCAGCTGTGTGGATTTTTGTTTTCTTCCTGTTTAGATGTAATCTACACTGAAGACTGTAGTCTTTTGCCAGCATCAGTAAGTGCTGCAGGTCGTCTTCATTTTCAGCAAGTAGTGTTACCTGCGTGTCACAGGTTATTAATGAGTCTTCCTCCAATCTTGATGCTACATTCTCCTTCAAATAGTCCACCTTCCCAGATTATTGCTCAGTGTACAGATTGAATAAGTAGGTGAATGGATATAACCCAGCCACACACCTTTTTCAGTTTTAAACCAGTCAGTCAGTAACTGCTTCTTCTGTTCTAACAACTGCTTCTTGATCTATGTACAAGTTCTACTTGACCACAATTTAAGTGTTCTGCAATTCCCATTCTTCACAGGGTAGTTTATAATTTGTTGTTATCCACACAATCAAATGCCTTTGAATAGTTGATTTAAAAAACACATAACTGAGAAAAATCATTACAGGTTGCAAGTGCTTGGGGACTATTGGAAGGGACAACATCTGATTAACCTTTTACCATTCAATGTGTCTAGCTCATAATCAGTCCCAGGAGTGTCAGATACAGAGGAGGATCATTTTAGATGGGTAGAAAACATTCCAGGCCATGAGGAAGAGCTTCTTGCTGGATGAGACAGAAGGAGAAGTGTGAATGGAGGGAAGAACCCTAGAGTAGGAAGGGGTGAAACAAAAATGATTGGATGTTCAAAGATAAACTGCCTGTTTCATAGAATGGTCTGCCATTTTAATTTAAAACTATGCACCAGGACTACTGACCCATCTGAAACTGGAAAACCCAAAAGCCTATATTGAACTGGGGTCTTGTTTTCATCCCTACTGCCCTGTGCTCCATCAGTGAACAAACCCACAGAGACAGGATTTACCATCATGAATTGCAGGCCATTAACTAAGTCTGCCATGATTGTCCTGAATATTTCTTGAGCAGTGAGTGCAAGAAGCCCTGTTCTGCAGAGGTGTGTTTTAGAAATGTGTTCCCGTTTAAAATCTTTCATGTGTATTATTTATTTTGCACTGAGGTTCCTTTCTGCCACCTGGAAGTCAGATAGCTGGATATATAAAAAATTGGATAAGCAGCAAATAATTCTGCAACTATTGCTTTCCTTCCCTAAGCATGGATGTACTTGATGTAGCATCCTAAGGAGATCGCTGAAGCTTTCTTGAAGAGTGGCCTTAGCACTGTTTTGAGTCGTATAGCTGGAACCTTCCAAGGGGAGCGTTTAATTTACATAAATTGTTTGGCAATATTGTGTTGCCATGAGCAGAGCAACTCCCAAACTGTGTAATCAATGAGTAGAGGTACATATTGGCTGGGTCATCATGTTTCCCATTGCAAAAGTCAGTTGGGTACACCTAAAAATGAGTTTATGATATTTAATATACTTGGCCTGATTTTCCACTCCATTCTCTCAAAAAGTGGGATAAATTAGACCTGGTATATATGAGATTTTGTTTTATTTTTTGAGATTATAGTTATCTTGTTTATATAGTCAATGAAGCCAACCTGGCTTAGTTTTATAATGAAAAATTTTGGAAGTATCAGAGATAACGTGAAGTTGGGTTCATGGAAATGTATTAGTTTGAGGATAATGTAGCAATCTCCCCCGTCCAATGAACAGCTAATTGGGTGGTTTTTCTTAATATGGAACACAGAAGTCTTTTCTTCCTCTTTACATTTAAATGATCAGCTTATTATGTTTGTGGCAGGGAAGGTTTGGGGATTATTACAAACATCTCCATCTATCGCCAGCAGCCTGGGTCCTGAGAGCATGTGTTTCAGGGACACTTCAGGGACGGAGGGGTGACCGAATTACCACAGGTGCCAGCTCTGCCTCAGTCCCCACTACAATCACAGAACCCAGGACGGTCATCATCATCTCTACAGCATAGGAAACGACCCTGTGGATGGCCAGAGGCAACTAAATGAGCTACAGTGGAGAAAGCTTTAATTTGTGAAATTGGGGCCTTCTCAGAACTGCTGCATTTCAGCAGGAAAACAAGGAATTTTCCCACCACAGTTAATACGGAAATACCCCCTCTTAGTGAACTGTGTCCCACATACAAAACAAACCAACCTGTTGCCACCCCTTAAGGCACTATAAATTGGGAAGAACTTATAGTAGATACAAAAGAAAACTATTGGGATATTTAAAAGACTGAAGAAGAAAATCTATAAGGAAAGATAAAAAGGACCAGGACTGTCTGACAAAGAAAAAAGTGATCTCCTCTCCTGTCATCTGTCACCTCTCTGGATTACTGTTTTGCCTCGCACCCAGTGAAGAGCAAAGTCTTTTTCAGCTTCATATCTGCAGCACCTGGAATGGACCTGGCTCGCAGTGGGTAATAAAATAACAATAATAATTCTGACCCTGTATTGCATCATTGCTGTGTACCACCGCATACTACACAATATATTTTATGCATCTTCCCTACGTGATTGCACAAGCAGCCAAGGAAATAAATATTCTCCTTTTTTCATTTTATGTGTGAGGATACTGCGGCAGAGTTATTTTAAAGTTCTTCGCACAAAGACACACAGCTAGCAGATGGAAGAACCTGGCTATAAATTAGGGTTTCTAACTCCAGAGCTCATGTTCTTAATCACTGTATGGACTAGTCAGGGTTTGATGTGCAAAAGAGATCCCATTGCCTGTATCTCAAGCACAAAAACAGTTAACCAAGGGAATTAGTGGCTGTCATGATCATTAGAAGGTCTAGAGAAGCTGAGGTCAAAAGAGCCATCAGACATGAGTCATCAGTTCAGAAAATCAGTAAATGCAAGAATCACCAAAAACTGCTAGCATGGTTTCAGACATCTGCAGCACCTGGTGTTACTCACAAAAGGGTGCCTGGAAGCCCCTGGTGAAACCTCCCACCTGCTGTCTGCTGAAGCTCCTGCACGTGCTTTGAAAGCCCCAGGAGCAATAATGGTATCTATTACTCTTACACCTTCCAAATCCCGTTTAAGAGCCTCTCACTGGTGACACTGAACCAAAAGCCTTACTGGTAGGGATACTGGGAACTAGTTCCTAGGCCTATTATACCTGTGATACAGGAAAGCACTTTAAAGGAGGCAGTGGTGTTGAGTTTACAGGTAGATAAGCCAGCATACTACATTGTGCTATCTTTAGGGAAGTTTGAAAACTTTTCTGGAGAGCTTTACCGAAAACCAAATCAAGCACGTAGCCGTTTAGTTGATTCTGACTCATAGCAACCCTGTATGGCAGAGTAGAACCGCCCCAAAGAGTTTCCAGGGAATGGCTGGTGGATTTCAACTGCCCACCTTTTGGTTAGCAGCTAAACTTAACCACTGCACTGCCAGAGTTCCCCAGAGACCTTTAAAGGCCAGATAATCTATATACTCTTCAGTATTTCCTCCCAGAGGCTGAAGACCACAAAAGGATCCCAAATCCCCTCAGCACTGCCCAGGGTTTCTGAAAATAACCGTTAGAAAATTCAGAAAGGCATAATGATAACTGGTAGCATATTAGTGAAGTACTGTGTCTGCTAACCGGAGGTCAGCAGTTCAAATCTGCCAGGCAGTCCTTGGGAACTCTGTGGGATGGTTCTGCTTTATCTGTAGGGTTGCTGTGAGTCACAATCATCTCGATGGAAGTGGGTTTGGTTTTTGGGTTTTTCAGGGCAGTAGTTCTCAACCCCTGCTGAACAGTAAATTCATCTGAAGTACTGTTCAAAACTACTGATGCCTGGGCTCAAACCGAGGTCAATTAAATCAGAATCTCTGGGGATGAGGCCCAGGAATTAATATTTTCTAAAGTACTTCAGGTGATGCTAACCCCATGGCTGAGGAACCCTATAAGGCTGTACAGCTTATAATGTGCCTTCACCTGTATTGTTTCCTTTGAATCACAACTCTTGCCCCATTTCATTAATAGATAAACAGAAACTCAGAGTCTGGTACTATATCCAAAGTCCAGAGCTGTTAAGGACATTCAGCTTGTCTCTTTGTGTTATAAATGGTCTCAGAACTTGACTATATATTAAAATATGGATGTCCAGGTCACACCCCACCCCCATTGCCTCAGAATTTGGGGGTGTAGGAGGCTCAGGAATCAGTATTTTTTGAAGATCCTCAATATGCTGTGACGTTTAGAAACCTCTGTTATACCATATTCAAGCACCTTGTGAAGGTCAGAGTGGCTTAAGGTGCATGAATTTGCTAATTAGAAGATTATACTTCATTCTCTTTTCTAATCCTCAAGCTTTATCACAGGAACTCCCTTAGCAACTAACTTGTCTCTTGGCAATCAACTTGACAATAACAACAGCCACAAAAATGTAAACATTGGTGTGGGCGCCACAGAACAAATCTTAACCTCCTGTACGTATAACCCTCCTAGATTCAGGATACTCTCCCCTCCAAGAGTTATTAAATAAGGAAATCCCTAGGGTTGTGAGCAGTAGGCAGCCAGTTTACTGATTTGGTGACAGTTCGTTAATATTTGGCACCATGGACTTGAACCAAATACATGCATTCCACTTTCCCTTTTGAATAGGTACAAATTCCCTTCAAAGAGGTTCAAGTAAAGAGATGCTTGCTTAATCAGTGTAGCTGAGAGAGCTTTCTGTTCCCTGTCAGGATCTTCTGAGCAATCTTCTGGTGTCGACCAGCAAGGGTCCTGGCCTTTCACGCACTGAACTTCTTCACTGTTGCATTTATTCAGCCTTAGAAGCTGCATGCTTTAATATCAAGAATATCAAGTTCGGCAACTAATTTTCTAGAAGTCATCATAACCAAGAAAGATGAGGATTTTAAAACCATCTCTGAGCAGAAAGCATTCCCCATTAAAATACCATTTCTAAAGCCTTGGTTGTTTTTTGATAGAAATGATAGGGTACCTGCAGCCCTCTTGCCATCATTCTTTCAGGAAGAAGCAATTTTAAAGTCTATTATGTTCAGAGAATGCCACTGTATAACCATGGCCTACATTGTTCTAAATGGAAAAGATGGAGCTGTTTCATACTTTCACAGTCCTGCAAGCTGTGTGTGGCATTTCCGTCTTTCTGGGTGGAGAGAGTCATAGGTTGGTCAAGGAAGGGGGCCTCAGCATTCCAGTTCTCTTAGACAAAGAGCTCCCTCTGGACCTTTCCATTGCCCTAGCTACAATTGTGATCCTACAATTGTGAAAAGAACAGCCAGAACATTTTTAAAAATACATGATTAGAAAAGGAAAGAAACTAAGAAATTTCAAATAAATTTAGTGAAATGAGTCTTTACAACATCACAGAGAAGTGTGGAATAAAGCAATCAAAGTAACCACTGTTACAGTCCACTCTTGCCAAATGGTCAGTTCTACACTCTGATGATGCTGTCCACTGTTTGGTTTTCCTAGGACCTAGCTCCTAAACACACACATTGCCCTGAACCTACCCCTCTTATGGGTCACCTGCAGCTGCATGACAGTTTGTATCTTCCAGCTTTTTTGTGAAGCCAGAAGCTCACAGCAGCATTGTGAGTGTCATGTCGTAAATAAATAGCATTATCAAAATTAGGAGGAAGATTAGCAAACAAACAACAAAAAAAAGAAAGTATAACCATAGAAGTGTCCCACAGGGTTTCCAAGGAGCAGGTGGTGGATTCAAACTGTCAACCTTTTGGTTAGCAGCCAGGCTATTAACAACTGCATCACCAGGGCTCCAGGAGCAAGATGAGTCACTGACAAATTTATTAGGACCAAATGAAACTTTAGGATCCAGTTTTCACCAAGAATTGTCAGTGAGAGGTAATGTGTTTATGTCAATTCTAACTAAAGCCTTCCCTTTTTGCCTCCCTCTGAGCCTTCTCCATACCTAGTGTTCCCAGGGTCTTCTAATTTCATAAGTTGATCCAGTGCTCTAGATCAGGGCGGAAATATGGAAAAGATTGACACCTGAAAAAGGAGCAAGTGGGCCCCTGGACACCCTTTTAACTTGGTGCTGAAGTCAGCCAGAGGTTAGACAGGCCTGTAAAACCAACAGGAGCGCATGTAGGTCAATCATGTACACAAGACCAAATAGGACACTCAGTCAGGGACCAGGATGAGAAAGCAGGAAGGGACAGGAAAGCTAATAACAGGGAACCCAAGCACAAGAAGGGAAGAGTCTTGACACATTGTAGGGTTGGCAGCCCATGTCATAAAACAGTGTATGTTAATTATTTAATGAGAAACTAATCTTTCTGTAAACATTCATCTAAAGCATAAGTTAAAAATAAAAAAGGGCTATAGAAAGTTGGGTAAGGAGCAGGAGTGACCCACTGGGGATTTGAACACCCCTTACCTTCCAACACATATTTGGACCTGCACCATCCAGTGAGGCAGCCACACCCACACACGGCTGCTGAGGATTTGAAATGTGTGTATATTTATTGGCATGTATGCTCTCTTGTTGGCACTGATAAACAAGCCACTGTGCTGTGAGTTGCCTTACAGAGAAGCCAGTGTGGTAAGGAATGGCAGGAGGCCAATGGCCAACAGCCCGGGTGGCAATGTTGGATTAAATGAAATGTATTATTAACATGGTGACCGTCGGATCCAACTCGACGGCACTTGGCTTGGCTTGGCATTATTAACATCCATTTCACTCATTATTAGAAGATTTGGCCCCTCTGGTGGCACAAACAGTTAAGTGTTCAACTGCTAACCAACAGGTCGGCAATTCAGAGCTACCCAGGGGCGCCACAGAAGAAAGGCTTGGCAGTCTGCTTCAAAAAGCTCTCAGCCTAAAAACCCCTGGGGAGTGCCTTTCCACACTCGTGGCTGGCCGTGAGTCAGAATCAATTCAAGGGCAACTGGTTTGGTTTATAGGAAAACTTAAAATTACTTATGCAGTTCACTATATACATCTGTTGGCAGCTTGGATGTGGTTACTAATGCTTTGGCTCAAACAGGTAGAAGCTGTCTTTAGAAACACGCTAAATATTTAATACCATCCACCAGCTTATGGATTACTTATTGATGCTTAGCAAATTACCGCAATACTTGGTGGTTTAATGTAACACCCTTTGCCATCTTGATGTCTGTGAGTCAGGAACCTGGATATGGCTTAGCTGGGTCCTCTGGCTCAGGGTGCCTCAGGAGGCTGAAGTCAAGGTGTCGTGGGGGCTACAGTCATTTCAAAGTTTGACTGGGGAAAGATCTCCTTCCAAGCTCACTCATATGGCTATTGGCAGGATTCACTTCTTTCTGGGCTGTTGAACGAGGGCATCGTTTCCACTCTGGCTGTTAGCCATTGGCCTCCTTCCATCCCTTGCCATGTTGGCTTCTCTCTAGGGCAGCTCACAGCATGGTGGTTTGTTCGTCAGTGCCAACAAGAGAGCATCTATGCTAACAAATGGAAGTCATCTGACCTCACAGGTGACTCGTCTTCACCTTTGCCTTATTCTAGAGAAGCAAGTCACTGCATCCAGCCCACACTTGGGGGAAAGGAATACACAAAGGTTTGCATAGTGGGAGGCAGGGGTCACTGGGCACCCTCCTAGAAGCTGCCTGCTGTAATCAGATAATAAGAGCAAAATGATTGTTATATTCATTCACCACATGGCTGCTCCTTAATATTGTATACTTATGGGTCTGATAAACAGCTCCGTTCATGTTGGTTTGTCTGTGCATGGAGACTGAAATGATGTGTGAGGAATTACAAGCAGTGGCGCCTTTGGGAGACAAGAGCAGGAACTGAGCAGATGGGGACAAGGATGGGCAGGAGACATTCTGTTTGGGGAACTTTGGACCATAAGTGTAAAGTAAAAAAAAAAAAAAAAAAAATTATGTGGGAGTGAAGGAAATATCCTGCTTCTGTGCCCTGGGCACTCCAAACTTGACGTTCCCCCTTCTTTGGTAGGGCATGGTGCTTTGGTAGGACGTCTCTGACTTCATCTGACTCCTCCATGGCCCTGAAAAGAGCCCAGGTACTACCTCCTCTAGGCGGTCCCCTGGTGTCTCAAGAGCATATCTTGGCTATAGTGCTTATCCCACCATATGAAAATCACTGTATTATTACCTCTCTCCACTACTAACCCTGAAGCTCTTAGATGACAGCTACATCTCCTTTTTGGAAATTGTATTCCAATAGCTCAGGCTCGGTTGATTGAAGGAGCAGCAGTGTTCCGTATGGAGATAAGAGGATGTGGTCCCTGATTCTCTTTGGGATCTTACCCTGTGGGCATGGTGAACATTGCCAGTGATCCCATTAGGAATATATCAGGGCAGTGACTGTCAGGAAGTCTAGGACCCCCACCACACCACAAGCCCTTATATACCCTCAGAAATGGTGTAAGACATCAGCCCACAAGCTCTCCGATTTCAGTTAATGACCCCAGAAGTAATCAGCCATTGTCGGCATGAGGTTGTAGCCTAGCAAGTGGTTTTCAGAGTGTGGTCCTTAGACCAACAGCATTAGCACCACTTGACCATGTGCTAAAAGTACAAAAGTTTGGCCTCAACAGCCTAATGACTCAAAACCCTGGTGGTGGACCCAGCTATGTTTTAACAAGCCCTCCAGGGGATCCTGATGTATATACTCCAAGAAACACTGGCCTGGTCTTTATTATTACAGCTCCCGGGGAGCTTCCTACTCAACCCCAGCAGCTGGCAGTCAGAGCACCTTACTTTCTGAGGATTTGTTCCTTTGTAAATGTTTTTCTTGCACTACCCTCTGAGTCTTTATTTCCCAGAGGACTGATCGGATGAGGAGCGTATCAGTATATTTAATCAATTGAATTGATTTGGAAAAAGACAAAAAAATATGGGCTATTTTCAGAGGGTTAAATCCAACGAGAATTCCTCATTTTTTTAGAACAGTCTCCTCTTACTAAAATGGCCCAGGCTGTTGCCATGTACTTTTTGGAGGCACGTCTCTATTTTGTCACATTCTGGATCTAATTGATGAATACTGTGTGTTCCTCAGAAAATGGTGAATACCTTCACGCTGGGTGACTTCATTTTTGTTTCCAGCCTACTCAGCTTATTGTTTCAATTAGTTTGAGTGGGGTGTTGTGACTTCCTGATTTTCTAAACGTGCTTTCATGGTACAGTTTGGGAACACATGGCTCCTTTTGAAAGAGTTGGTGGCTCATGTCAATGCAGAATTTTTGAGAGGACACATGAAACAGAGCCTGGAGAACTTGGTAAAAGTACCTTTAGGGCTTTGGCAATTACTCCCTTGGTCTGTTCATTATTTTCTTACATTCCATCTGGCGTTATTTGCAGATCCCCTTAAGGAAAATACACAGTTCCTTGTTGTTACTGGGTGCAGTAGAATCGGTTCTGACTCAAGCAACCCTATGCACAACAGGATGAAAGACGGTCTGGTCCTGCACCGTCCTCAACAACTGTTGCCGTGCTGGACCTGTCGGTGCAGCCACTGTCCACCTGTCTTGTTGAGGGCCTTCCGCTCTTTCACTGGCCCTGTGCTCTGACAAGTACGATAGCCTTCTGGCCTGCATTCCTGGCCTTGGGGAAACCTCTTCAGCATTTTAAGATTTATGGAACTAAAACCTCAAGATGAGGCTGTATCCTCCAGCCAGTGTGATATGAAAATGTCTTCCATAATGGAGTCAGATGCCCAATATTTACATAATGCCCCACTGTTTAAACACCGCCACATCCATTTTCTATTAAATACTTAAACACAACCATTTGAAAGTTCTCAGTTTACCTAGGAGGAAAGCAGCTTCTGAGGAATAACTGAACTTCCCCTAAGGCTGCTGGCTTCCAGTGTTGAACCTTGGGCCATTGACTGAAACTCCAACCCGTTAGTTTTACAGTTCACTAAGTCATATCAGATTACCTCCAAGGCCCCTTCTAGTTCTTAACAGTCTTCCTGAACTTTCTATCCACTGATAATGATGCCTTCCACCAAAAAAAAAAAAAAAAAAACCTCATTACCATCAAGCTGATTCTGACTTACCGTGATCCTGTACAGTTTCCCACTTTGTAAATCTCAGTGGAAGCAGACTGCCACATCTTTCTCCTAAAGAGCCACTGGTGATTTGAAACCACTGGCTTTTAGGTTAGCAGTCAGTCTCTTTAACCACTATGCCACCAAGGTGATGATACAGAGCCATGAAATTCAGAGCAATGAGATGATATAGAAGCCATTGTATCCAACTGTCATTTTAGAAATGTGTTGCCTGCCAATTGCTACCACACCATGCTCTGGCTTCACCAATCCTTTTACTAGTGTTGACTTTCACTTTTCTTTGATTTCAGTTTTTCTATACTAGCGTGCTAGATGGAAACCTGCTGCTAATCAAAGTGTCGGCACTTGGAATCTGCCAGGCTGGGTACTCTCAGGAAAGGCGACTGGTTGGTTAATTGAAATTCTGAAGAAATTCATTCCACATCTCCCTGAGATTTGGCAGGTTTCCTAATGAGGGTGGCTTTTGTGAGACTCTTGAAACCAACCAGTTGCAGTTGGAATCAGTTCTAACTGATGATGACCCCGTATGCTTTACAGTAGAACTGTGTTCCATAAGGGGTTTTTCCTTTTTGATTTTTCAGAAGTAGATCACCAGACCTTTCTTCCAAGGAACTTCTGGATGGACTGGAACAGCCAGACTTTTGGTTAGCAGCCAAGCATGTTAACTATTTGTACCACCTAGGGATTCCTTTAAGGGCCTTAGGAGGTAGAAAATGAGGTGCTGTCCCTCAGGAAAGACAGATTGTGTGGAAAGAGGCAGGTGAGCTCAGCATGTAAGTGGGAGAAATGGGCCATTGGTAGCAGTTATCCTTAACAAGAGGGTTGTAAACAGATGAGGTAAAATGCACCGTGACCTCAAGTTGAACGTAGCAGAATCAGAAGAGCATGTGTGGGTTCATTGACGAACAGAACAAGTCCTTGTAAGGAGGGAATCCAGGAAGGAGATGTGGATGAGGAAATACCATTTCCTGATGAACCAGACTTACTTTGAAAGATGTAGAGATCCCTGGCTATTAGAGCATCAGAGTCAGAAGACCCCTTAGGTTATCTAGATTACACTTTTGTCTAGATCCTGGTATCCATTTGGCTAAGTTACTTCACCTGTGCCCTGGGACACACCAAACTACTCGACCCCATTATGAACTTGTTTATCTTTTGTAGTTCCCCAAGAACCAGAACTACACTGGTGGCATAGTGGTTAAGTGCTATGGCTGCTAACCAAAAGGTCAGCAGTTCAAATCCACCAGCAACTCCTTGGAAACTCCATGGGGCAATTCTACCCTGCCCTGCAGAGTCGCTGAGTCAGAACTGACTTAATGGCAATGGGTTTGGGTTTTGAAGAACTGGAATAAAAACCAAACGACGGCACTTTGCTTGGCAGGCTGTTGCTGTGGAGTTGATTCTGACTCATAGTGATCCCGTGGGACAGAATGGAACTGTCCCAGAGGGTTTCTAAGGAGCAGCTGCTGGATTTGAATGGCCTACCTCTCAGTCAACAGCCAAACACTTAACTACTACAGAGAACTGGAATGGCCAGTGCTTGCTCTTCTGAACACTTGTGCAGAGGAAGATGGTCACTTATTTAGAAAAATAACCTCAGGCAGGTGGCAGCACCGGCCCTGAATGCAGAAGTGGCCTTCACAAAGAATAAAAATGAATTTTGTAACTCCCGGTCAGGTGTTCAGAGCAATAGAGATGTCAGCTTGGGGAATACCTGCAAGAATGTGCACTTGCATATGAATAGGCCGTCACATGGTGCTAATTGCTAGGATAGATATTTGCATATATGAATATGCTTAATGGGATTCATAAGCATTTGCCTTTGCCTTTAAATCCCAAATAGGTGGCTATGGCAGAGGCATCCGCTGTAGAAACAAATCTGATAATCAAACAGCTCAATTAAAACTCAGATTCTTAAAAACCCATTAAAGGCATAATGATATGAAATGAACTCTAAAGGACTGAAGGATCTGGGTCTGTTAAGGGCCCCAAATGAAAAGTAATTCTGTAGAAATCCTGTTAATTAAAAACCACTACCTTGCGAAATGACTACTGTTGCATCAGGAGGTGTTAGTGTGCCCGTTCGCAATACCTGCGTAAGATGCAGAGGAGCACTACCGGCACCTGACCATCTGTTAAGGGTAGGCTGCCATGATCAGTCTTAAAGTTGCAAGGTTGTATTGAATGCCTCCCTTTTCTGAAAGCTGCCGAAGATACTTTCCAATGAGACAGTTGGGTTCTGTTAGTTAAGAATGCCAGACTTCACAATTTTAAAGCACTTTAAAAATAGTTAAAATGAGAATGTTGATTTGAATGTAATGTGTGTGAGAACCATACATGACTAAATGAGTGAACAAGTGATTGGGAGTTCAGCTACCTGTTCTTATTGTTAGTGGTAAGGCAGTGTTTCTGCTTGTCTTTCACTTTCAGAAAAAGAAAGATGTCTCAGTTTTCTAAGTGCTGCTATAACAGAAATACAAGTAGATGACTTTAACAAAGAGAAGTTTGTTTTCTCACAGTAGGCTAGAAGTTGAAATTCAAGATTTTGGCTCCAGCTCGGGAGGAAGGTCTTGTAATCAGTCTTTCCTTAATCTGGGAGCATCTCGGCGCAGGAACCTCAAGTCCAAAGGACGTGCTTTGTGGCACGGCTTTCTTAGTGATATAAGGTCCCCAAGTCTTTGCTTGCTTCCCTTTCCTTTTGTCTCTTATAGAATAAAAGGTCGTACCGGCCCCACCCTGGGGAAACTTGCTTTACGCTGGAGCAGGGTTGTGACCTGAGCAAGGGTGTAACGTCCCACCCAAACTAGAGACTATGATTTACAGCACAGAATGAAGGACAGCCACACAGTGCTGGGAATCATGGCCTAACCAAGTTGACACACATGTAGGGGGAAAACAGTTCAATCCATAACAAAAGGTTCACCTGGGGCAGTAGTCAGCAAACTGCAAAAGGAAGAGTTTACCCTTGGTTCCCTCTTTTAGAGTTTGAGGGAAATTCCCATCATCCCATTTTGTCTGTACAGTTGTTGTAAAGCCCATTACTTGGGTACGAAAGCAAGTGCCACTCAGCTGGTGACACGAGTTCTTCTGACCACTTCCAGGAGGTCTTCAGAGAGGGTGCTGTAACATGCTTGCGACAATAATTCTAAGAAGCTGTTGTTTAACACAGATCCCAAGCAAAGAAAAGTGGACTCAATCACTTAATTGCATTCTTTAAAATCTTGTTTGAGTCCTTTAAACACTGCAGTTCTTAATTATCTGGTTCAGACTCTGCTGCGAAGTTGTAATTAGGTACTAGCTGGGAGGACCCCTGACAGCATTTCAGCCACTCCTTTCTGCAGCATTAGGGTGTCAGGTACAGGTTTCTTGGTCTCTGGCTGCACCTCTGCTCTCTAGTGTAAATTCACCAAGTCCTATCTCATGGTATTTTCTGTGTCCCCATTGTTACCAAGGCTCTGACACCCCCACAGAAGTTGCGGCCTGGACACTGAGCCTGAGGGGCGTGTTTTCTGTCTTCGGTGAGGTGCAAAGCTGCGTCAGACCTACCAACCACAGTCGCAATTATAACCTAAAACATATTCCTCCTCCACAGTCTTTAGAGAATGTCATCTTTTCTTTTCAAAATGGCCTGATTACTGGAGCAAATAGCTTAGTTTTAAGCTGTTGTTACAGAAACATCTTCATCTCCCAAATTGTTTACTTACACAAGTTTCTAAGGCCTGGTTCTCACCTAGATAAAAAGGGATTATTAATTTAACTAAAAAAAAAAACCTAACATTTTTTGAAAACATATTCTGTGCTGGGACTATGCTAAGCTCTTTCCAAGAATTCTGTAATTATTTGTCTGGATAACCCTCGGAGGCAGGCGTCAGGTCACTCAGCTGTTGAGTGCAGAGCTGGGATTCTCCCGGGGCTGTCCGACTCCAGAGTGTGTACTGGACCACCAAGGCCTGCAGCCCACCAGCAGTGCCCACCTCAGCGGAACTGCTGTGGAGACTGAGGTAACGTTGAGAAAGTGCTCAGCATGCTGGGTGCTAACACCCCTCCAACACTGGGAGCTGCCATTTCGAATTAGGGTTCAGTCACCTACTTCTGGAAACCCTGGTGGTGTAGTGGTTAAGAGCTATGGCTGCTAACCAGAAAGGTCAGCAGTTCAAATCGACCAGATGCTCCTTGGAAACTCCATGGTGCATTTCTCCTCTTTCCTATAGGGTCACCATGAATTGGAATCAACTCTACAGCCATGGGTTTGGAGACTGCTGGAGGGGTTTCTTGGATGTCACCATGGGAGGGTGGGTCTCAGCTGCTGGAGGAAGGCTTCCTGGTGCTCAGGGTGTGGGAGCAGGAGGGGGTCCACAGTGCCAGGTCAAGCGTGGTGCCAGAACAGACATCCTGGACTTACATGCAGATAACCAATCCCAAACTGTCTGCAACCCTTTAGAGCAGTCAGCCTCTGCCTTTTACAAAGTGAGAGGAGTCCTTCCTACCCCTGCCCAGCACAGTTACCCTGTTATACTAACCGTGTGCCTTCCAGTCACCTCTGACTGCTGGTGACCTTGTGTGTGTCAGCGTAAAACTGCTTCAGAGAGTTTTTCATGACTGAGTTTTCAGAAGTGGGTCATCTGAGGTGCTTCTGGGTGGACTTGACCTGCTGACCTTTCACTTAGCAGCTGAGCAAGTTAACTGTTCACATTACCCAAGGACTCCATTTATCCCTTTATTGTTGGTTTAATACTTCTAATTAATATTTGTTTATTTTAATGTGTCTGTACCTTTTTTTTTGGTAATAAAAATGGCTTGAGGGGGAAAGTAGGGTTGGGGACACAACTGTGGCGTGGCCCTTTGTGTGTCTGGATGAAGGCAGCAGTGGTCCTCATCGGCTTCCCACAGTTACTGACAGCCCCTAAGCCCTTGCGGGGGGCCGTCGTTCTTTTTTCCCTAACTACATTATGTAGTTCAGCTATAATCTCAAGCATCCTTCAGCTACTCCTGCCTGAGACTCTGTAGGAGTCCACTCAGATATGTCCAGCATTAAAAATGGAGCAGAGTTTTGAATATTAAACCAGGTGTGAAGTGAGCAGACACTAGAGCACCAAGAAAGGAAACAGCTCTGTTCTTTGATAATTGAATAGAGAGGGTTCTGCTTGTGGCTGTCAGAACAAATGAGAAGGCGGGGGGTGGGGCATGTTCCTTGGTGGCTTTGAGCCTCGGTGACCCCAGTGTGCTCCCATGTCTGTCAGGGGCTCAGGAGGGCAGTATGGCAGTGATTGTCTAGTTTGGACCTATTCTGGTAATAGAACCACCCTAGGATCACTGTGAAAATATTTGTAAGTTAGGTGTTTTCATTGCTACAGGTTATGAAGAACACGTTCTCCTTTTCAAAGGTGTCATGGATTGAATTGTGTCCCCAAAAAAATGTATGTAGCCATTTGGCTGAGCCTTGATTGCCAATGTGTATGACTGTCCTCCCTTTTGTGATTTTCCTATGCTGTATATTAAAAAAGGATTAGGATGGGACTGTGAATCCCTTCCTAAGGTCACCTCCCCGCTCCACTCTAAAGGGAGTATCCCTGAAGTGTGGCTTGTACCACCTGTTATCCTTCAAGAGATAAAAGGAAAGGGAAGTAAGCTGAGAATTGGGAATCTCGTATTAGCAAGAAAGAGGCACTGGGAGTGCAGTACATCCTTCCGGCCTGAGGTTATTGCACCAAGATGCTCCCTGAACAAAGACTGGTGCAACACAAGGACTTTCCTCCAGAGCCAACAAGGGCGAAGACTTTCCCTGGAGTGGACATCCTGAATTTGGACTTGTAGCCTACTGGACTAAGTAAGAATAAACTTTTCTTGTTAAAGCCGTCCACTTGTACTAATTCTGTTCAAGCAGCACTAGCTCACTAAAAGACAAGGTATTCTGAAATTTAATTGAATTTTAACTTTTCTTGATATCTCTCTTGAATGCAACACATTTTTACATCTGATCCTTTGTTTTTAGACCTCAGACAGAAGTACTACAGTTTCATTTTTTTATGTACAAGAGAGGTAAATTTGGTAATAGGATAATTATTAGTCACAAAGCAAGGTGGGTCTCTGACTGCCTTTCTTCTGGCAGTGATGATGAGACAGAGATGAGTCCTGTCATAGAAATGACAAATCCAAGAACCAGACACATGACTTGCCCAGGATCAGAAAGTGTGCAAGGTAACATATGTTCACACAGACACACTTTTCCGTATCTTGGGGACCAGTTGCTGTTGAGTCAGTTTCAACTCATGGTGGTCCCAGATGTGTCTGAGTAGAACTGTGCTCCAGAGAATTTTCAACAGCTGACTTTTCAAAGTAGAATGCCAGGCCTTGACTCCAAGTTCCGTCTGGGTTGTTTCAAACTTCTAACCTTTCAGTTAGTAGCTGAGCACGTTAACCATTTGTGCCACCCGAGGATACCTTTCCACATTAGCACATGCTTAAAATAAACAAAAATAAGCTGTACTCCTACCTTAAAAGACAACTCCACAAGCAGTTTTTTCTATCATGGTTACCTTTAGTAATGCTAGCCTCATGTGGTGACCAAGTCACGTGGCTGGTTTGCAGCCAAGCTATCTTACTTCAGGAGCACCACTGATTGACAGTAACCATTGAATCTGTGCTTCCTGTTGCCTGTGTAGAGATTAAACTTTTTAGTCACCTTTGACATGATTTTGCTGTAACATGGAGTTGTTCAGAATGATGATGGATGTCTTTTACCCACACACTGATGGGACCACCCCCACATGGGACACCAGATGCTGGCACGGCAGCCTGTGAGATTAAACCAAATTACAGCTCACCCTGAAAGGAGGAGTGAGGGGTGGAAGCAGGAAACTGTCCTGCTGTCCTGGTCCTCTGCGTCAGAAAGGGATTGGGGCCTTTGGGGAGGAACACAATCTGAGGGAAGATGCCTCAGCTCAACTCACAAAGTGGCATCATGTTCTGTGTCATCATGCAGGGCACTGGGGATACAGGGACAAAGAAAACACTATACCGTTCCCTAGGTTGTTCCCAAACAGTGCTCTCTAGTCGACCACCAAGATGTCTCTTTGCTTTGAAACCAAGTATATAAGCTTCTGAGTTTGAGGGAAATGCAAGTGATGCCAGGTGTGGAGAGCCACTGAGAGTGGAGCACCACTGTTCTGTTGATTTTTTTTTTTTTTAATTTACTTGTTTGTGGTTTAAATAATAGGAGAATGATCCTTCAGGCTCCTGATAGAATAGCAGTAACCTATGAAAAACCGTATTTGCTGTCCTCAAGATAATGGCATAAATGGTACACCAAAAATTATTTAGGAGTTTCTCAATGTGTCCTCTAGAATAAATCATAGAGTTTGCCTACTTTACAAAGTCGAAGATAGAGGGTATTTTATAGACTTGTTGAATCTAAGGTGGGAGTAGTTCTTAGAGATTGCCCAGCATAGCCCTTCAGTTTGCAAATAGGGAAATGCAGCTAGGAATTGAGTGCCTTGCCCAAAATACACAGACAGTTGGGATAGAACTGGGGCCATGGCCTGCCCTGCTAGGTCTTTACACCATTGTTCACCCCAAAAGTCACTGAAATTGCTTATAAAAATAGAGGAATATATTGACAGTAGAAAGCAAACCCATTGCATCCAGTTGATTACGACTCACATCCGCGCTATAGGACAGCGTAACACTGCCCTGTAAGGTCTCCAAGGGGCACCTGGTAGATTCAGACTGCTAACCTTTTCATTGGCCACTGAACAGTTAACCACTGTACCACCAGGGCCTGTAATAACTGACTTTTGAAGGAGCTTAGGCACACTGTAGATCATCTTTGGAGGCTGACTTCAGGGAAGACTGAGGTCTTCTGGCTCTGACTCAGTCATTTCCAAATTGATCTGTAGACCCCCAAGTTTGCCAAAAGGAAGCTGCCCTCCATTCTGCTTCTATTAGCGTGATGCATGGCACTTCTGAGTAAGATTTCTTTTGAAATGAATGAATCTGAAAACTTCCATTGTAATTAAAAAAAAAGGTGTATTTCTAAAACATCATGACAAATCAATATAAGATTGCACAGAAATGGTTAAAGGACATAAAAAAGCTTTTAAAAGCATGAAAAGCATTCAATGCCAATGCTGACAAAGAAATGCAAGTTAAAACAATGAAATAATATTTTTATCTGCTAAAATGTAAAAAAAAAAAAAACAGTTGAGCAGTTTTTATAAGAATACAGTTTTATCACTATCAAAAGTAGATTTAAGTTTGGGTTCTTGTTTGTTTTGTTTTACTTTTCACTTTCATGCCTGCCAAGGGTGGACTGAGAGTCTTCTCAATAATTTCCCTCCTTTTGGTTTTGCATTAGTGGTGAAGGCTTGCTTGCTCAGTAGACCATCAGGGCAGATATATTCTCCAGACATTATAGAGGACAGAAGCAGCTACTGCTCACAACTGATTGATTGTTTTAGGCTCTCAGCAGGATTCTCCTTCTTCTTTACATCTGTTTACAAGGAATACCCTTCAGGTCAGCAAAGCACAGCACCTGGCACATGGAAGATACTGAACAAATAATTGTGCAGTTCAAACTTTATGGGGAAAAGGCCCTGTTTGGTGTTGTTTAAAAAATCGTATTCTTAAACCACCATATCTCACCCTGTAACTGTTTTATCTCACATGCATCAGAGAAAAAAATCACCTAGAAGAAATGGAAAAGAGATGTTAGGAAGTCAAATAACTTATCCCTGAAATGTTACTGTAATGAAGATGATGCCGTTCATCCTGTGATAGCCGGAATCTGTGCAAGATAGAAACCTGTCAGAGAAGGACAGTTCAGATACTTTCCACTGAAAAAGGAGACGCAGAAAAGCTGTAAATGGCACCCTGTCAAAGAGAGAAAGCTTGCAAGACCTGGAAAAACAAGGACATCCAATCGAATTCTGCTTCTCATGGTTTCACTGTATTTAACTGTTAAAGATATTTTGAACCAACTAATTACCTGTACGTCTTTGTTCCTTTTTTCAGAATGCTGGAGGATGACCTCAAGCTAAGTAGTGATGAAGAGGAGAATGAACAGGTAAGATTCTTTTATTATACAGTTTTTGAATTTGAGATGCGTGCCGCTGGCTTTCATAGGCTGTGCGAGGTGTTAACTGAATCACAAAACTCTGCATTTGGGTGGCCCGGGATGCTAGGTTGTTCTCTGCTAATTACTAGCTTCAGTGTCATTGGGCCAGTCTGTTAAAATATATTGGCCTTCCTTTCCCTTAAAACTGTGATTCTTTAATTTTATGACGTTGAGACCAACCACAGTATTTATGAGGGTGTAGACTAGGGTCAGGCTCAACGGTGAAACAGAGTCTTTCTTCTTTGTGAAGCTGCCTGGCTAGCTCCCAGGTGTGACCTTCACCTCATCAGCATGCAGCAGCCGAGCTGGACCATTAAATATTGGGAAGCCTCATACAGATACTATTAATGCTAAGAAGCAGCAAACATGGAGGTGCACTAAGATAATGAATAAAAAATAATCATGCGCAGTGTAGGCTGTTTGTCTTAAATGATAAATGTGCTTGGAATGTTCTCCCCTTGTGTTGATTTATCAGCTCAAGACATCAGTCAGAGGTCTATAAATAGTCTTCTGATCAGCCATTTAACATGAAAAAATATCTACTTAATATTCATCACTTTTCCGTGTGCCTTTCGGGAAACGTTTTTATTTTAAAACGATTTTGGAAACACTGAAAATGGTTTTTCTCTTGTACTTCTCTTTCCTTTTTCTCTTTACCCGTCTTGTATTTTGTCAACTTGATATAAATGTGGTACATACAGAGACCATTCAGGACACTATTTTTAATAAGTCATTTTTACGTGCACTCCAAAATAGTTTCAGTAGTCAGTTCGTTTTGGAGTAATGTGTTTTATCCAAAGAGATCATAAGATGATGTCAAGGTGATTCTGCTATCTAGACTTGCAAATACACGTAGTGTAAAGAGAGAGTATAGAGATGAAATAAAAGTCAAAAATTTTGCAGGATGGTGTCTGAGCAGAACGGGGCTGTGAGGTTGCCGCGCGAGAGAAGGCAGGTACCAGAGAAGGAGCTGGATATGAGACTGAACTCCAGGAATCTAGAAACTAGATTGGCAAGAGGAGAAAACGCCAAGCGAAAAGAGGTTAATGGAGCAAGGAAGGCTTCTCGTGTGTCCAGTTTTTTAAAGAAGGACTCATTTTTTAATAAATGTGCACAGGATGGCCATCAGAAAACTATATATAATCTTTGCATAAATATAGAATGACTTCTCTCCTAATTTTGATTCCTCCTGCATGTGACTAGAACCCCTGGGTGGTAAAACAGGTACATTCTCAGTTACTAACCAAAAAGTTGGGTTCGAGTCTACTCAGAGGCAGCTCAGGAGGAAGGCCTGGCAGTCTGCTTCCAAAAACTCAGCCACTGACAACGCTATGGAGTCCAGTTCTGCTCTGACCCACATGGCACAGCCGTGAGTCAGACTCAACTCAACAGCAACTATAAGCCAATGATTTAATTCCTTGTGTTTTTTTCCTATTAAGAGGCTCATATAGGTACTTTGTAGATTTAATCATATCAACTCTATAAAGCATTATTTGAAAAAGTTTCATAGATGCCTTCAACAAGTTCTTCTTAATTTGGAAAGAATTTCCTGAGTTATTTCCAGGAAATATTTCACTGGAAAACTCAGTTTAAGGAAAAATAATTATTATTAAGGATATACATGCTCTCAAGGCAGTAAGAAGTTTTATTTGACTTATTTTGGTTTATTAGCTACTGTGTTTCAGTGGTAGAGTTTGATGATATCATGCTGAGAATATATAGGTCAGGTTCTTTATTCTTGCACTTGGCCCCTCTGTGTATATACCATAGCTTCCTATCTTTTGCAGTTAAAGGAGCTGACAGAATGAAGAATTTTTATACAGTAATCCCTTGCACCTAATTAACGCTCCAGACATGGTTTTGTATATAGTAGTTTAAGTTATTGCTTCAGCACTAATTATATTAAGTTATCCTGTTTTGGCCTGTCATTATACCCTAGCCTAATCACAAAATGATAATTCCCATGCTTTTAAAAAAGAATAATGACATGGTATTTTTTTCTCTCTAAGACCAAAATGTGATTTTGCCCTGAAAGAGTGGAGCCTGTCCACACATGCGGCACACATACACACTGGCATTGTGATACACAGTAAGAACTGTGAGAGCCAGAACTCAGAGGTGCTGTCTTGTCTCTCTAGGTCTCTGAAGTTTCCCACCTTTGACTTTGACTGGGTACAGTGTTACCACTTTTCTGTCGCTGTCCATTAGTGGAAAATATTCCTTCTCTGACCGTTTTCCATCTTATACAAGTTTCAGCTTTTACAGGTTTTACTGTTATGTTTAAAATAAGTGATTTTTCCAGGTACTATTCAGAGGTCGTCCCTTCTCCCCAACTATTTCAAAAATGTCACCGCTACAGGGACATTTATCTGGTACATATCCCTGCCTCCGTATATATGGTGCACTGAAGTCCCTAACCTTGTCTTACATTACACCCAGCTGTCTTGTCAGCATCGCTAGCTGTGCTGTATGGCCGCTGCAACGAAGTGATGTCTATAACAGCATTGAGGGGTACACCTGCTAGCCCTTCCTCAGAGAATTCCTCAGACTCTGGTACATTTGATCAATCCTGTCCACTGTTTGCCTTCCTCTCGTCATTGCCTTTGCATCCTTGAAGACAGAGGACAGAAAAAGATCAAGGGTAGTCATGTTCAGTGATTAAAAGCTTGGCAGCCCTGCTCTCTGTGTTCATGTCCCTGCTCTGCTACTTAGTAGCTTTGCAACCCAGGGACAGTCTCTCAGCTACCCTCTGCTTCACATCCCCATTTGTAAAACCAGAATTCCTGTTAGACCCTTGAAGCCTGCCACTTCGTCTGAACTGGAAATCATTCCTTGTCAGTCATCTAGTGCTGCTATAACAGAAATATAAGCAGATGGCTTCAACCAACAGAAGTTTATTCTCTCCTAGTCTAGGAGGCTAGAAGTCCAAATTCATGATGCCAGCTCCAAGGGAAGGCTTTCTGTCTCTGTCGCCTCTAGGGGAAGGTCCTTGTCATCGATCTTCCCCTGGTCCAGGAGCTTCTCAGGCAGGGAGCCCAGGATCCACAGGACATGCTATTCTCCTGGCTCTTGTTTCTTGGTGATTTGATGTCCCCGTGTCTCTCTGCTCACTTCTCTTTTGTATCTCAGGGAGATTGATTTAGGATACAACCTTAGCTTGTAGACTGAGTTCTGTTAAATTAATATCAGAGAAGTTAAGATTTATGACACATAGGAAAATCACATCAAATGACAAAATAATGAACAGTCATACTGTATTAGGGATCACAGCCAAGGCAAGTTGATACACATTTACGGGGCCACAGCGTAATCTGTGATACCCATCATCTTCATGCTGCCACATCCAAAGGCATTTTTTGTTTTGTTTTGGGCTTTTTCATTCAACTTAAAACTGTATACAAGGTCTGACAAGTCCACAAACGTAATTATTCTAAGGGCTGCATACCTCACTGCTGAATCACTACAGTCACCTACAAAGTACTCTGCTTGGGAAGCTATGCACTTGTATCAACTCCTTCAAAGCAATTTTGGAAGTCTTTCTGGAATGGCCATTGCATGTGGAGGCACGGTGGCAAGTTCACAAACTTAATTGTATAGTTTTTTGTGAGGGAGTTTTTAGCCAGTAAACAAATAATTGTATTGTAACACCCTCCCTACTCACCTGACCTAGCCCTCAGTGACTTTTTTCTTTACCCCAAAATAAAGAAAATACTTAAAGGAAGACATTTGGATGACATTCAGGACATCAAGTATAATGTGACAACAGCTCTGATGGCCATTCCAGAAAAAGAGTTCCAAAATTGCTTTGAAGGGTGGACTAGGAGTTGGTGTAGGTGCATAGCTCGCCAAGGGGAGTATTTTGAAGCGGCCATAGTGATATTCAGCAATGAGGTATGTAGCACTTTTTCTAGGATGAGTTCATGAACTTAATTGGCAGTCCTTGTACAGCATATGTAGAGATAAATTCATATACCCTAACTGTACAATTTGATGACTACTCACAAACCAAACACAGCCATGTACCAGATCAAACACCCTAATCAAGAAACAGACCAGCCACTCAGCTACTTCCATGTGCTGTTGCTATCAGCCCTAGAAGAGAAGCCATTCCTTTGTCTTCTAGCACCATAGAATAATTTTGCTTGCTTTGGGATTTTATGGAATCATACAGTATATATTCTTTAATGTTAGACTTCTTTCATACAACATTGTTTTCATGAGATCCATCCATGTTGTTGCATGTAATTGAAATTTGATCATTATTGTTGCTATGTCATATTCCATTCTGAGAATATAACAGTTCACTTAGCCAAGCTACTGCTAATAAGCACACAGATATATAGCGCTGTTAGAGTAGTACCATCATTAACATCCTTGTGCAGATTTTTTGGTGAATGAATGGGAACAGTTCTCTTGAGTGTATGCTTAGGAGTAAAGGAATCGTGGTGGTGCAGTGATTTAACCTTGGCTGCTGACTGGAAAGGTCAGCAGTTTAAACCTACTAGCTGCTGTTCAGAAAAAGAGATAGCGGTCTGCTTCCATAAAGGTCATAGCCTTGGAAACACTGTGGGGCAGTTCTACTCTGTCCTGGAAGGTTGCTAAGAGTCATAATTGACTTAATGGAAATGGGTGGATGCATAGATACAGAAATACTGGTCCATAGGGTGGGTACCTGTTCAACTTCAGCAAATTATCCCAAGCCATCTTCCAAAAGGGTGGTGCTGACCAACACTGCCATCAACCATGTAGGTGCATTGTAGGTGCACGCCGTTGCTTATGTCCTTGCCACATGCTTGCCTGTTTCTGTTCATGAGGGGTACTGGTCTGAAGTTTTCTTTGATTTTTGTACTGTCTTTGATATCATGACAGTATTGACCTCTAGCTTGATTTCATTGTGGTTGGAGAACACACAACTGTGTGAGTTCAGTTCTTGTAAATGTTTCAAGTATTTGTGATGGCCCCAAATGTGGGTCTATGTTGGTATATCTTCTGTAGGTAGTTGAAACAATGTGTATTCTGCTATTGTTGGACATTTAAAACAAGAAAGAAAAAAATCCATAACCCATTGTCAAACCATCAGTGCTCCCCCTTAAAAAAAAAATTGCATCTAGTCTGTTCCAACTTGTATTTATCCTATAGGACAGAGTGAAACAGCATCATGGAGATTCCAAAGACAGTCTGGTGGATTTGAAATGCTGACCTTTTGGTTAGCAGCCGTGGCTCTTAACTACTACACCCTCAGGGCTTCTTTAGTATCCTGTAATTACCTCCCTTACAGAACTGATAATACGTGGATAACGTGAGATTTGGTTTCCTGTCTTCCTACTTCTGGAGTAAGAAATATGAAACTTACTTTGTACCTTATAAATCTTTGCTTCCCTCGTGCGTACCATGGCTTCCTGGCCTCTGAGAGGAAAGCCTTGTCTCCTCACTACAGACTGAAACAGTTGTCTTGGCCTTTACCCATTCTCCTTCCTGTCCTGTTACAAGAGCTGTCTCTCTATTAAAAGGCCATTGCTAGTACAAGGCTTTCTAAATCCCATTTCCTCTGAGTTTCTTGGGGATGTGCTCCTTTGATTCCTTTCTGCCTGACCACTCCTGCTCCTCACTGGGTCCCCGGTGACCTCCATAGAGACACATGTGTTGGCTCTTTGCAGTCCCTCTTTAGTCTTACCATAAGACATAAAGCACTGAATACAGTTGCTCACTCTGTCTTTCTTGAAACATACCCTCCCCTTGAGGTGGCTACCACCATGCACAGTTTACTTCCTGCCTCTCTGGTAGTTTCTTCTCTAGCTCCTTTGCTAACTTCTTCTCCTTGCCCGGTCTCAAATGTTGAGTCTTCCTCCATTGGGTTCTGGGTTCCCTTCTCTTTCACTCTTTCTCAATGATCTTATCCATTTCTATGGCTTTCAATTTCTATATACTGGCAATTTCTAAAATTGTATCCTTGACCCCAAACCCCTTTCTGAACTGCAGTTCTACTTGATTTTTCTACTTCAGTATCTCACAGATATTTCAAATTCAATTTGCCATAAACTGGACTTCTAGTCTTTGCCACCCCTGTGCCCACACATACAGGCAAAATGTATTTCTCTTCTTATTGTTTGCATTTACAAAACTATCACTGCCAGACACCTACTTATACAGGCCTAGCAACTTCAGGCTCATCTTTGATGAATCTGTTCTTCAGACAAATATTCAGTTTATCTTCAAGTCCTATAAATTCAACCTCTAAAATTAAATATTAGTCCATCCTCTTCTACCCTTCATGGCAAGTCTAAACCACTGTAGTATAAACTACAGTCTTTCTATTCCTTCCCTCTGTCATGTAGCCTCCTCACAGATAGTTGTTGGGTGGAGGGTTCCACAAATGTCAGTTAGATTCTGTTGTTTGATGTAGCTGTTGACTTCTTCTGTCTATTTGTTGTTTCTTTTTCAAGTTGTTCACTCTTCACAGTGATCTTTTAAAAAAAAAAAAAAACACATAAATTGGGTCAAGTCTTTTCTTTGATCTATAGTCTGAAATGAGTTTCCCAATGCTTTGGTTGACATTCAGAGACCATAAAGCGGCAGACACTCCCATGCGTCATGTGGCTCCCTGTTTCTCTCCCTTCATTTCACGTTGAGCTCATTCGCAGCACTTCATCCATGTGGGACCTCTTTCAACTCCTCCAGCAAGCCAAACTCAAAGCCACAGGAACTCCATAGACCTCTACTTCCTCTCATTTTTTTGCCTGGCTAACACCTATTCATCTTATAAGCACAGCATAACTTTAACTTTAACTTCCTTCCCCCTTATCTCACCTGCACCCCATCAGTCTTTCTCATAGCAACTTTAATCTGTTTTCTTAAATCTTACTGTAATTTTAATTATGTATTCATATGCTTATTTTTAACTTATATGTCTCTACAAATTAGACTGGAACATTTCTGAGATCAAGAACTGTGTCTCGCACAGCAAAGGTGCTAGATAATTTTTGAATGGGTACATGACTAAATGTGTGACGTTGAGTTGTTGAACTCATTATCCAGGGTCAAAGATGGCCTTTGCTCTAGCTTTCTTCTTTTATACTGAACACTAAGATTTTTCAGTTTAACCTTATCTGAACATCAAAGGTATTGACAGAAATTATAAAAATATAAGACCATGATCTTAAACTGACTATCATTTAATGTGCAACAACTCTAACAATTTAAAAGTGTCTGTCCAGTCTCCATGGTTATGCCTATAGTCACATCTTAAAGAGACTTAACATCAAGCCAGGTTGAGATTACAAGTTTTTACAGAAAGTTATCTCAAACAGAAGTCTCCAAAACCAAGAAAATGAGTTTTTCCATAACCTTCCCTGTCAAGGATAACACAATTTTGACTGTGATGTCTAGAGCTGGAACTATGACTGGAGTTACTTGGCCAGCCTTTAGAAAATTTGGGGATATAATTGATATTGAAGCACATTATCATGGTGGCTTCCATACTGTTCATTCTTTATGAGAGTCAAACTAGATATGGGGAAGACCTTTCAGGAATCTGATTCCTTGTTTGTCTGAGTCAATCCAGGACAAGTGATACGCATAACAACTTGTTGGATTTTTTTTCTGTAACTCTTGGTTTTAACAATTTCAAAAGCCAAAGTTTCCACAGAAGATCATGAAGGAAGTTAGAAGATTTAAGGCACAATTGTTCCTAAAAGCATGAAGTACTATAGTTTTTAAATGGATTGGGAAGAGGAGATGAATTACATTGCACATGTTTCTTTTTGATAAAAAGATATACTTTGCCTTCAGAGGTTGGACACAAATATTTAGATGAAGTTATTATAGCCAAAGCATAAGGACAGGGACACATGATTAGGACTTCCAGCAAGGAGCAGCAAAGATGGTGTCATCTGCAGACAGTACTTCAAAGATGAAAAATATCGAAGCTTGGGGAAAGTAAGGGAGCAGGGATCAGAAGTGAATGACTCCGTGTGTGCCTGCAGCTTCCGGTAATTACATTATCTGCACATATTAGGCAGTCTATTCATTTTAATCATGTAACTGCATTTTTCTCTTTAAACGAGCGTGGTTTATCCACTTAACGCTGACAATTTTAATTTTACAGCAATGATCATTGGATATAATCTGTAGAGAGAAATTTTCCTATCAGCATAATTTGCTTCTTACATATTGAGGAAGAGTTACCTGTTAATCTCCAATCAATATGTGGAGAGCACACAATTAATTTAACAGATACCTAGGTAGTTAACATAAATCTGCAAGTTAAAGAGCCAATTCTTTTCTTATTTATAATGTATAGAGCAGTTATCAGGTATCTCAGAGAGAATCTGAAGCCTCAGTGCATCAAGATGTCAAGACCGCAAGTAAGATTCCTCTGAGCCCTGACTTCCAGTTTTTCTTGCTTTTTGGTTCCTTGTGGCGTGGCACAAGAAACACTCTCATCTAGGTTCTCTGTCCTTCACTGCAAAGGTCACTGCATAACTGACACCAGTTTGGGGTGTAATATTAAAAGCAGATTGCCAACTGTAATGGGAGCTGTTCATTTTTTCCCTTGTTCTTTTTTAATATGGCAATTGTATAACAGAAAACAGTGCTTTTGACAAGAACCTCTGAAGTCATTGGCAATACATGTCTATCAGTGGCCAAATAAATGTGATGAATGTTCTGCAGACGTGGAATAATCACATAGGAGATTTTTGCAGCCTAACTCCACTTCCCTTGGTGCCTTTTTCTTCTCGGGATCAGCCTGGTTGGTGCTGAAGTTCTTGGCCTGTGAAAATTTATTACTCACAGAATCAATCTGCATTCAAGCGGCCAAGTCTGAATAAATAGAGTCATTGTGCCTGTCTGGGATTTGTGGCCAGGGTTCATCCAGTCAGCTTGACATTCACATCCCAGGAGATTCATAAAAGCCAACACCCTGGAATGTGCTCTTGTATTCTGCCAAAATTGTGTAGAATTATATAAACAGGAGTTGAATCAGTAATCAGGACCAGCTTTGAGGGGTGAGGCTCTAAAATCAAGTATCTCCTGCATTAGAAACAATCTGCTTTGTCTGTGTTATTTATAGTTAAGCAGGAGCTAGAAAATTTTTATGTGAATATCATCCCCAAAGTCTTGAATGCCTACTAAGCACCAAACAGTGCAGGGCATTGGCTCCTTGATGAATTACACATTGGTGATATTTCAGTGCACCCATTTACTCAGAAAAGCGATTTGAGAAGCATTTAAAATACATTTTAACTGCCAGGAAATGCTCTGTTCTAAATGCCTACAAAAAATAAACATGTATTACATATGTTAAACCCAGTAGCAAAATAGAAACAACAACAAAAGAGTGGTTCATGTTTGTTTTTATTTTTAGCCTTGCATTAATGTTGTTCCTAAACTGAATACCTAATTTGGCCATATTGCCAATGGGGTTTCTTTTTAATACAGAAACAGAACAATAGCTCTAATTGAAAACTGCTGCCTATCACAACTTTGTCATCTCTGTATACGAAGTCACTGTGTACTCAAGACTTCTGTTATAGTTACTGAACCGCAGATCTCTCAGCAGGAAGGTTTTTGTTTGTTTTGGAATGTTCTTGGAGCTTAATCTAGGAGCCCTGGTGGTGCATCAGTTAAGTGCTCTGTTGCCAACCAAAAGGTTGGTAGTTTGAACTTAGTGGCCAGTCTGAGGGAGAACAACATGGAGTCAGCTTCCATAAAGATTGCAGCCTTGGAAACCCTAAGAGGCAGTTCTACTGTCACGTAGGGTTACTATGAGTCAGAGTGAGTTCGATGGCACACAACACCACAAAGCTTCCTCAGGAAATCATAGTTTATAAAGAAAATTTCACCATCAACAAATTTGTGCAAAATGTTTTTAAGATGGCCAGTTTTATTACATCATGCCAGTCTTTATAAATGTTTGCAAAATCGCAAGCATAGGTGCAGATACGTTAAAATGTAACCCACCTTTTATTCCTGTCAACTGACTGTAGCTTCCAAAATTCAGCTGGTCAGCAAACTTAAATGTCACTGAGCATAGATGAACAAAGGCCTGTAATCTTCCTAAAATATTTTCTCAGCCACCCTGTGGTGTCCTGATGGAAGTTTACATACAGATAGTTGTGCCCAGCCACCTGGACTGTGGGAAGTGCCTAATTTCAATTTGTGGGTCCACAGTGGGAAGGTGGAAAATGAGAACATCATATAAAAATGAAAAGATGATCCATTCAACTTGGGTAAATGTATAAGTAACACAAAAGTGGAGAACCAGTCCATTTGTTAAGCTGAAGAATTCACAGAGGGAGCTGCATTTTTTAAAGAAAGCCAAGCTTTTGTTAACGGTAGATATCGATGCCAGCAAAATAGAGCCTCCGTTAGCTGAAGAGCAGCGCGCCCGTGCACCAGGCCTGGGTAGGCCTGGGTAGGCCTGGGTAGGCCTGGGTAGGCCTGGGTAGGCCTGGGTAGGCCTGGGTAGGCCTGGGTAGGCCTGGGTAGGCCTGGGTAGGCCTGGGTAGGCCTGGGTAGGCGTGCTCTTCTCCGTGACAGCCGCCAGCAGTACTGCTGTTTGGCAGAGGAAGCAGGCTTCTCTCTCCAGAGGATGTCCCCCGTTTCACTCAGAGGAATAACCCTTTGTCCTATGACTTGAATGGTTTTTTTCAATGGCTTCCTCAGAAGTGTAATCACTCAAGAGTGGTTACTCCATGGAGTCTGTGCTATCACTCATATCCAGGCTTTGGAGGTTTCCTGCAGTAACAGATTTAATGAAAACCATTAAGGCGTTCAGTCCAGATATGCATTTGGGAAGTTATTTGGGTTTTTTTATTTTTTTTCCTTCCATCTTCTTTAAACAGGTTTGGTTATCTCATAAGCACAGTTTTTCTCCAGAGACTTTTTCAGTCTGTTGTCTCTGCATGGAACAAAATCATCTGTGGTAATTCTGTGTACGCGGGCACTTCCCAGTTACACCCTAACCGGATCTGCGGCCAACAGGTTGTGTTTAATGTAACAAGACCCTCTTTAAGAAGCAGACCACACACTTTTTAAAATGTCAGGCCACCAGAAATGGCCCTCTCCATGTAGGAAAAATGTGGGAGTAAAGGTTAGCTAGAATCTCTCTCCAGGGAGGGCTGATCCGGCAACACATCTCTGTGTACCTCATCATTCAGCCTGAACTTTGTTCTTGTAAGTTCAAGGTGATTGGTAGAAAAAGTGCATGGCAATGAAATAGTATGTATGAAAGGACTTCCACATATAAACTGCAAAGCAGTGTTCACTTGAAAGGTGAAAATATCGGCAATAACACAATCAGAGTTGGTTTGCCTTTTTCTTATACTATATAACTTTTTTGCAGAGTATAATTTAAAAACTTATTCCTAGCCACTACAAAGATATCTTACCTTCTAATATTGCTATTTTGTTGAATAAACAGAAGTATAAATGAAACATAAAGCCAGACTTTGAATTTGGTTCCTCAAATACAAGGTTTTTAACAAAATTGACAAAGCAAGTATGTTACTTTCATATTATCTTTTCACAAGAACAAAATAATGTGTATTCCACAATGTAAGCCCTGCCTGCATTCATAATACAGCACACTGGTTACATGCTCAGCTGCTAACCCAAAAGTTGGTGGTCCAAGCCCACCAGCCACTGCATGAAAGATACACTTGTCTGCTTCCGTAAAGATTTACTGCCTTGGACCCCCTGTGGGACAATTCTGCTCAGTCCTATTGGGTCACTATGAGCCAAATCAACTTCATGGCAATAGGAGTAGTTTTTGTGGTTACCAAGGCCAAAGGGAAAATTGTATGGGACTCCACCAAACCGTCATACTGAGGCAGTGTAAGTACTTTTTCAAAAGTTCCCCCCAAAAAGCATTTGGCAAAACCCAACAAAGTGCGAAGTAACTAGTCCCACTATTGACTTGTTGTGCCAAACGTAAGAGTCGCAAATGGGCCATCACCGTCGTTGTGTCTGAATTGAGATCTTCTAGACCCTGAAATTCAGAATTGAGCTAGAAAGACTCACAGAACTTAAGAGATGTTATACCCACAATTATGGTTTATTACAGTGAAAGGGTATAGATTAAAATCAGCTGAGATAAAAGTCACAGCAGGCAGAATCCAGGAGAGACCAGATACAAGCTTCCAGTATTCCTCCCCGAGAGAAGTTGTACAGACAGTGCTTAACCCTCCCAGCTATGATAGACGACAGTGTACACAGAGTACTGCCAACCAGGGAAGCTCATCTGAGTTTTGTTGTCCAGGGTTTTTACTGGAGATCAATCATGTAGGCATGGAGCACTCACATGGCTAGCTGTAGTTACTCAGTCTCCGACTCTTTCCCAGAAGTCAGATTGATGCAGTCTTGCTTGGCTCAAGGCATCTATCGTAAATCACATCACTAGCATGAAGTATCTGTCCTGTCTTAAGGCCCCAGACACCCTTATCAGGCAGGATATTTCAAGGGCTCAAAGGTCATCTTCCAGGAGCCAGACAAGCTCGAGACCTTTCTTTAAAATGTACAAGGTTTGAACCTCCTGACCCTGCTGAACAAACCCTTTTACATCACATCCTTCTTGCTCAAGGTCTTGTTTGCTCTGCAGTTGTCCAGTGAGATTCCAAGGTGCCTCTAGATGGACCAAAATCTCCAACCCTTTGGTTAACAGCCATGCACATTAATCCTTTGCACCACCCAGAGACTCCAAACACTAGCCAGTTGAATCCTGAATATCCTTTTTAAAAAAATAACAAAATAGAACTAACATATGATTCAGCAATCTCACTCCTAGGTATATATCCAAAAGATATGAAAGTAGAGACTCAGAGACTTTGAACACCAGTGTTCATTGTGGAACCGGTTACAATAGACAAAACATACAAACAGCCTAAATGCCCATCAGCAGAGGAAGGGGTAAGCAAAGTGTGACACACATATACAGTGGAATACTACTCAGCTAGTAGGAGAAACGATGTTTTAATATCTGTTACAGTATGGATGGGGCTGGAGAACATGATACTGAATAAGTCAGTCATAAAGGGACAAAAGTCATATAATCTCACTTATATAAAAAGAAAAAAGACAAATGTATAGAGAACAAAGTTTATTAGTGGTTACCAGGGGTCAGAAGAAGAGGAAAATGGGAGGTTTCAATGATGACAGAAATATTACATTGACCAAGGGTAGAATTACACAGCCAATTATTGTGCTTGCTGTCAATAAGTTATAAGCCTGTTAAAAATTGAATTGGCAAAAGTTGTGTGATATATTTATGATTTTTTTTCTTAAGTGGCTGTTGAGGCTGCTTACATACAACTAAGGCCTCTTGAGATTTGGTTCCTTGGCTTCATGGGACACCCAAGTTAATTGGTCTAATCATGTGTAGTTCTTCTCTTCTACCTCATAGTTCACCGAATAGTGTCTGGGGTCTTAAAAGCTTACAAGTGGCCATCCAAGACCCAGCAGTTGGTCACTAATTGCCTGAAGCAGCAGAGGAAGAAGGAGAATTAGAAATAGGAGGAAGATATGGAATATGTGGCTAACAACCTAAGTGAACAGCTGCCTCCTTTGCCCTGAGACCAGAACTGAATGATGCCCAGCTACCATTACTGAACATTTTGATCAAAGTTTCCATGGAAAAACCCTAATCAGAAGGGAGAAAAATGTAGAACACAATTTCAAATTCTCACAGACTCTAGGCTTCTTGGACCCATGAAGGTTGTATGTGTTCCTGAAACTATTGCCCTGAGACAGTCTTGAAACCCTAAACCAAAAATATCCCCTGAAGCTTTCTTAAAACCAAACAGCTGTTTAGGTTAATAATAAAAAGTGTCTGCCTTGAGCATTATGACTTTTAAGAACTGTCCATAGTAGAAAATTCCTAACATATCCAAGCACCTCAGGGGACTGAATTACTAGGTTTGAAGGCTAAAGGCCATAGCCATGAGGGACATCTAGGTCCATTGGCATAACATGGTTCATAAAGATAATGTTTTATAGCCTAGTGTGGGGAGTAGCATCCAGGGTCTTAAAAACCTTGTGAATAACCATCTAACAATTGGTGTCTTCTCATCTGGAGCAAAAGATAATGAAGGAAACCAGAGACTCAAGAAAGTAATTAGTGCAGAAGACTAATGGCCCACATGAACCCCATGAACCCAGGTTCCCCAGCCTGAGAACAAAGTGGTGCCCACATACCACTACTGACCACTCTGAGCAGAAACACAATAGAAGGGCCTAGTTAGAATGGGGAAAAAAAAGGTAAAACAAAACTCAAATTTATGAAAAAGACCAGACTTACTGGAAGGATGGAGACTGAAGAACCCCCAAGACTAGCACCCTAACTAACGCTTTTAAGCTGGAGCTGAAGCCTCTCCTAGAGGTCACCTTTGGTCTAAATAATAGATTGGCCCATGAAATAAACAACAACACCCCTGAGGAATAAGGTATGCTTGTTAGAACAATCAACACCGCATAAGAGTAAACAAGCAACACTAACCTAGAAGCAAAGATGTAAAGACGGAGAGGGACAGGAAGTAGAGAATCCAAGGTAGAAATGGGGCAAGTGCTAACACATTGCAAAGACCATAACTGCTGTCACCAAACAATTTGTGTATGAGTTGTTGAATGGGAAACTAATCAGCTGTGTAAACTTTCAGATAATACACAGTAAAATGTTAAAAAAAAAAAAAACCCTGTGGGATCCAACTGATAATAGCACTCCAAAGATTAGATAGGAGACTTAGGGGTCAGTGACTTTATGTTACTGGGGGAAGAAGGACTCAGAAAGGAAGAGTGTTTGCATGGCTCTAAGAAAGTAACCAGTATCACTAAACAGTATGGATAGAAACTGTCTGAGTTGGTGTGTTTTGCTGTGTATATTCACAATAACAACATAAATTTAAAAAAAAAAAAAAAGTCAAATAACAAAATATAGATCCAGAAACCTCAAGTCACATGTTTCTTCTTTATGACTGTTATTTGTCAAAAAATATTGATTTTTTTAAATTTAACTGGCACATAATAACTCCAGCATCGTATATCCAGCTATCTACTCAACATCCCCACTTGAACATCCTGCAGGGAGTCTGAACCTAACATACCCTGAACTAAAACTCTTGTCTTCCCACTGCTTCTACACCTGTCTTGCCCATCTCAATCCAGGGACCTCCACCCACACCAGGTGCTCCAGCCAGAGAAACCTGGAACTCATACTGATACCTTCTCCTGGCTGCTGTATCCCATCACCAGTTCCTGTCAATTCTAGCTCCAGTGTAATGCAGAATCTCTCCATCTCATCTGCTTTCACATGTCTTCTCTTGGGGTAATCCTTAACCTTGTCTCTTCATACCCAAATCCACTCATCACACAGTAGCCAGAATATTTGAAAAAATACATCATAGCATCTCACTCCTGACTCCTTTTCTTTTTCTTTTTCATTTTGACACAATTATAGATTCACAGGGAGCTAGAGCGAATATTCTAGGAGATCCCATATGGTGTTTGCCCAGCTTCTGTAACATAAACCCTCCAGTGATTTGTTCCTGCCCTGGGGACAGAATCTAAAATCCTTAATTTGACCCCATGGCGCTGTGCCACTGGCTGTTCTGCCACAGCCTCAAGGCTTCACACACTCTCCCCACCACTCCTGAACTGCAGCCCTGACACCTCCTGTCAGTTTTCCTACTGAGCTGACCTCTGGACCTGCTTTCCACTCCTGGGAGCCTTCCTTCTCCCCACCCCCATCTCTGAGATCAACTAAGTCTCACTGATCTCTCAGCTTTGTGACCACTTACTTGGGAAGGCCTTCCTGGAGTGCTCATCCCAATGAGGCCTCCCCCCATTACTTCATTTCATGGCACCCTCTTGTTGTCAGTCGCGGTGCCTACAGTCTAGAATGTTTTATATGTATGTAACTCCCCATGTCTGCCTGACCTTCATAATGCTAAGCACAATATGACAGTTGCTTTCTCTATTTTGGCTGTCGCTCAAGCCAAGTCCAGTGCCAGGCACACAGTAGACAACTCAGGTTGAATTACAGAGTGGTCCAGGTGTTAAAACCTCTGTTTTTAGCAAGTAAGAAATTGGATTGCTGCCGGACCCCTCTGAATTTTAGCCTTTTCCCTTTGTTCCCTCTCCCCATTCCAGTATCTATGAACTTGTTCTGTGCTTAACCAAATTATGCTCAGGGCATTCAGTTTCCTTGTTGATTTCCCTTCAATAGCAGATGGTGACTGTGTCACATGGTATTTTGGTAGTTCATTTAGCATACACTGAAACCTGAATATCTTCTGATTGTGTTCCCAGGCAGCAAACCTGCTACAACATAGACAAAGAAAAAATTCTGTCATCTCTTGTGGAGAACCTGTAAAATGACTATTTCTGGCAGCAAAGGTGCTTTTTTTCTCCTAGGCTTGGCCTTCAGCATCACTCATGGTTGAGGAATGAACTCGGGACAAATCAATGCAGCATGCTCTTAGCCCTCTCAACCTATTTTCTTGAGAAATGAGTAGAGGAAAGTGAGGACGGCATGATGAGAGGTTTAGGAGAAAAATGTGGTTGCTGTAACATGCAACCCTCGAAAGAATGAAATTGGGCAATTCATCTAGTTTACTGTGAGTGGTTTTTCACTTCATGAGTCATCGAAGTAATTTTTTCTTTGCTATTTAATTCCAATGTTTATTTATTTTCTTACTTTCCAACAGTAACGTAAAATAATGGGCAAAAGCCAAAAGACTTTTTGGTTTTTTGTTTGTTTGTGTCTTTCTGAGGAGAAACAATTAAAAAAAATTATTGGTGACCTTTGCTTTGGTATGTGACATACAATTTTAATCTAATGCCGTAAGCTTTTTATTTTTTATTTCAAGGAATTATTTAGAACATTTAACACATTTTCTTCTTATCTTCATAATAGACAGTGAATTGCCTTCTGTGAAATTTTTAATGATGTAGAATAAAGCAAATTAAATAACATGGTCAAAATCAAGCATTAAAAATAATGGCACTATCAGCTGCGGGCAGTGAATATCACGGTGTGGAACATGCGGTGACGTGGATCATATGGACAAATGAGAAGAGACAGGAATCTCAGACAAACATTGCTTGGCAATTGGTAGGTGCCAGTCTCTGAGCCGAGAAAGACCTTTTTTGTCCCAGCACCATTGCAGTCTGTTAAAGGAAAGCAGACCTGGCTTTGAACATCATACCCCGCTTACAGTAGAGACCTCAGCATACACTAAGCTATCAAGTTGTTCTCAACAGATACTGTCACCCAGGATGCATCAATATGCAGGCCTTCCAGTGATGGTTGAAATGAAAGGTGGGGCCTCTTCTTTGTTAGTTTATTTTGCTTTTTTTTAAAAAAAAAAAAAAAATCATTTTCTTACAAACTCCATGTCAGTAAGCACTGTGTTTTGTATCACAAAAATCACTGGAAGAATTTTGAAGGTAGGAGAGAAAAGGGTCAATAGGCTTTTTAAATATTGACAGCCTCCATCTGTGTCCATGGCTTAGAGAAAATTCAGAAGCAGCGTCTGAGGATTCTGTTTAACTTTTGGTCACCTCTTTGATGGTCTTTTTTATTCCACGAAGAGCCAGTTACCAACATTTGTCCTGAGAAGATGTTAAGAGAGTATAATAGTAATATATTCCACTTTTCTTTTGAGTAGCTCAGAATACCTCTTGTATATTTAGCTAAACAGAGTCAGGAGTAGAGAGTTCAAGTTCTTTGCAAGTGTAACTGTCAGATGCAAAGGACATCTTTCAGCATGCTAAGAGAACCCTTTAGAAGACAAACTGGAAAGAATCATAGCTACCTGTCACCTGCTGAGTGCTTCTTGTGAAGGTGCTCCTGGAATGCTCTCTGGGAGAGAACAGGGAAAGGAGTAAGAGGAAAGAAGGAAACAGAAGTCCTCTGAGGTACTAAAGAGTCACTGGGGTTGCAAATGGTTAAACACATGGCTACTACCCCAATGGCTGGTGATGTGAACCCACCCAGAGGTACCTCGGAAGACAGGCCTAATGATCTGTGAGCGAAAAGTCGCAGACATGAAAACCCTCTGGAGCACTTCTACTCTGCACACACAGGGTCACTGTGAGTCATTGACTTGATGGCAGCTGGCTTGCTTTGAAGACCTTTCTGAGGTCTTCAATAGGCTCCTGGTCATTAGGTCTTCCTCAGGCTTCGGATGTCTTTTTGCTTGCCTCATTCTCCTTCCTCAGGTGCCTTCAACAAGAGAAGGATCTATACAGATTATTCTTTCCTTCCTAGAAGTAATTATGTAACACAGGAATACCAAGACGTTAGAGCCTTTCTTCACTGTAATCCAGGGAACAAAGAAGGGATATTATACCCTTAGATTATCCAAAATGGCTTGTATATTGACGGAGTGATTTCGTCATCATCCCATTCAAATAAATAAGCAGCTTAGAAATGGTGATGTAGGTTGAGGGACAAACTCAAGGTCCATAGTGAATTAATGGCAAACTAGTCCCAAAATGCAAGATGCTCAATTCCCACTGCAACAGATTTTAGACATTATCCTGAATCAGTGTGGTTATGTCACTGATTATCTCAGTCTGAGTGGAAATTATCTAAATCTACATAGTACTAACTTTTGCCAAATCCAGAAGCTCATGTTCCCTGTGTCACTTTCAGATCTGCCTTTCTTGCATGCCTTGCTGCAGCATTTCTCCACAGAGGCACTATCAGCATTAACAAACTTCCTGAAAGTTATAAGCAGAAGCAAAATCTGAGAAATAGTCAAAGTGACAAAATGGGAGCAGTCTTACATTTGTCAGCCAGAAGCCTGAGTCGTGCCAGATGCCTTAAATATTACAATGCTCTTTGTCATTCCTCCTTTTTGATTAAGAATTTCCTTTGCATTTGCTGACCACCATTATGAGAGTGCCTTCCTCCACATGAACTTAACAGCTCTCCTTGATACATGTAAAGGCTCATCTTCAAAGTGAGCATGTCTCATGTCACCCACAAGGGAGTAACTCGACTCTTCTGCAGAGACTTTTACAGGTTTTACATGGCCTTTCTTAGGCCTCTAAAACCCTAAACACTACAGTTGCACGTCATCTAAGTATTCCTCTTCACCATACCATGCCTCAGTCTGCTGTATCAGTGATCCTTTATATCAGGAATGTGAACAGAGCAAGGCCAAATTGGAAGGAATAACTTGACAGACAAAAGTTGTTTAACTGAAATGCAAGGTCAAAATTCCCTTGGTAGGCAATGTATATTGTTTGTTGTATAGCTAAAGGGGTTACCATGCACAAAGCTATGACTGTTGAGACCTAGAAGGTTAACTAGAAGGGGTCAGCTTAGAGGGGTACCATTTGGCCGTAGTTTGCTGTACAGCTACAAGGGTTACCATGCACCATGGTATGACTGTTGAGACCTACAGCATTGACTAGAAGAAAGACCGACCAGCTTAGAGGGGAACTATTTGGCCTGGGCAAGGACTCAACTCAGAACTCAGATGACCCCACAGTGATCTCAACAATCTCTTCAAAGTACATGATACTTTTTTTGTAAGTAGGGGTGGATTCTTGAGCAAAAAGCCAGGTGACACAAGAAGAAAACATTTGGTTAGGCAGAAGAAGAAGGCGATAAAAAGGAAAATGACTTAAAGCAGTTTTTACAAGACAGGTAAACCAGGATTTGTTGCCAGTTGGTCATCAACTGAAGAGGTCAAACGAGTCAGTAGGGCTGCTTACTTCTTTGTGGAGCCAAGAATCCTTCTGTTGACTCTTTCTTATGACCTCTTTTACTTTTCCAGTTTATCCAGATGCAACAAGAGATGTTAGCAGTGGCACATTGCTGTGCTTAGTAGCTTGTTGTTCTAAGATAAAGTCAAGAACAATCCTATAGACCAGAATTACCTTAACTAAAAGTGGTTGCTGTACTTAGAGACTATCTACAGTGCCATTGGCTAACCATTTCATACAGGCTAATGTGTTTCAGACAACCTTTCCTAATTGGCCTACTCCAACAAAAGAGGAAAATGATCTGAGAAATCTACATCCAAAACTAGGGTATTTCTCTCTAGGACTATAATATCAGTGTCTTTAATTCCTCTGCAATTTGTAACTAGAATATTTAGATCATTAGTCTAGTGTTGGCCTTTATCGTAAGAATGCATGTTTAAAGAGGCTCTTAGAAAGCCTAGGGTACATTGACCCATCATGTGCCATCCATTTAAACAAGGTAATGCTCAAGTATAAAGCTCATCGTTTGGCTGTGGTTCCTTTTTTGTAGGATAATACAATGCTCCACAAAAGAATACATACCCATAAGGAAGACAAATCATGTTATCTCCTGCATTATTATGTGAATTAAATGAGTGAGAAGGAATTCTTTGGTTAGTCTTTCAAGCCATTGTTCTGTGAAAGAATGATTATAAATGGACAATTGTACCATCTTTAAAGGTTTTAGGACACAACCACAAATGGGGTATGCTACATTATTCCTTTGACAGTCAGACATGAAAGAGTAGAGGAATAGCTAGGGAGTTCTGTGTGATGGGAATAGCCAATTTGTCAAGTAAGAGGAAGCTAACTTTTCCAGATAACCTGAGTTCTGGCTAACTTTGGTGGTGGTGGCGGTAGACAAGTGATGGTGGTGGAGTCCTGTGCATCTCATTCCTTGTAGTTGCATGAGACAAGCCTTCAAGTGTTCTGAAACTTAGTTGGGTATTATGGGATGGATTAAATTAAAACGTAGTACTTGAGGTTAACAATCCAGCCGTAATGTAATACATACGGCTCCCTTAACGGTGATATTAGAGTTAATGGTAATAGGGTATATAGAGCTATAGGTTAGTGTGGGAGAAGCCAATGGGTCTGAATTCTCATGAACAGATATTGGACAAAGATGATAAACCCAGCAATCAGTAATGTTTCTGGCACTAGCTACTAATTACGCCAGCTTACCAAATGTATTGTTTGCCCAAGCATTAATAGGAAGTGTTGAAAGCAGAAATATAGGCCTTAACGAGAATTTCATAATGCAAAACTTGGTTTCCAAGGTGAGAAATCTATTGATATAACAAAACTAACTCAAAAGCAATAAGAATTATGCAAAGAATGATTATTTAAGTAACTTGCATTTAAAATGGGGGGTTTAGGATCACAAAGAGTAAAACAAAACAGTAAAGCAAAGAATAATACCAACATAAGACAGTATTGCTATAAAAATGAGAATGGCTGATAAAGAACGATGATGATTTTAGGAAGCATCACATAAGCTGGTTTCAACTAGACAATATGCTGAGTGAAATCAGTCAGCTGCAACAGGACAAGTGTTGTATGATATTTCTGCTATAAGGACTTAAAAATGGACTTAAGTACACAAGAAAAGACACTTTGATGGCTACAAGGGTAGAACAAGAGAGAGATGGATGTTTATAGATTAGATAGTTGGTAGGAATTTGATTAGGTGCAGCAGAGAGCAGAACAGCATAACTGGACTAGACCATCAATTGAAAGGTTTTCTAAACTCAATCCAATATTTCAAAGGATAGAGTAACAGGGATGGGATTCTGGGGACCATGTTTTCAAGGGATGTCGAGGTCAGTTTGCGTAGCTAGTCTTTAGCTAAAAGAGTCTTCTGCACCCTACATTGGTGAGTGGCATCTGGGGTCTTAAAAGCTATCAAGCTGCCATCTGAGGTACACTAAAAGGTCCCAAGCTATCTGGAATAGATGATGACCAGGATCACCAAAGACATGAAGAAAAATGAGCCCAGGTGGCAGAAGGACCCATATGAATGAGAGACTGCATCAGAATGAGACCAGAAGAACCAGATGGTGCCTGCCACCACCAAAGGCAGCCATGAAGGGGGACACAATATTAGAGTCCCTGATACAACATGACAAAAAAAGTTGTGTAGTTCAAAAACCCTTCTAAAAGACCAGAACTGATGATCTGACAGCCTAGAGGGTCCCATGGGGACATAGCCCCTAGACTTGCTTCTGGCCCTGACCTGAAACCAGTACTGAGGTCAACTCTTCAGACAAGAATGGTCTGGACTTGGGGACACAGTGTGAGCATACAGTATGTGTACTTCACGAGTTTATACATCTATAGGAGGCTGTCCTGCTGGTTTCTTTCTAGATAGGAGAGAAGAGGGTAGAGAGGAGGGTACAGGTGCTCACTGAGAGGATACTAGAAGTATAGAGTGAAAAGGCAGAGTGTGCTGTCACAGAGTGAGGAGAGCAGATGGAGCTGCCGATAGGTGAAGATGCAAAATTGATGTGGGTTTTACACTTTCACTTGATCATAATAAAAAAAAGTGAAAGTCTTACCCCCTGTATGTGTAAATATGTTGTAGAAATAAGCATATTTATCATCTATTAACCAAAAAATATATATTTTTGTTCTATATTTTTCTCTAGGAAATAGGATGTTTTTTAAAATGAAATGAAAAGTTTTAAATTGGGAAAAAATGAGAATCACAAAAAGTATGAAGCAAACTGCAAAGATATCAATAGTCTACATGGAAAGCTCTTACTACTCAATGGATAGCTATAATATTGGCTTTCATGTCTATACCAGTTGTTTTGACAAGTATAATAATCACATCATATTAGTAAAATACCTACGTAATTGCTATTAAGTATATAAAGCAACAGTATTTCAAATAAAATTGGTATACCTAAATCACTAAAATAAAGTTTTGTTAAAGTATTACTATCAAAACTACTATTATTTGAATGGAAAAGCCAGGAATCATCTGACAATAACATGTCAAACAATTAATACCCAAACACCTGTAATATGAACAGAAATGCAATGATGTCAAAGTAAACAACCTTTGTTTAAGAGAAAGAAATTAAGACATTTTTAAAGAAAGGAGTCAAATATATCTGAATTAAAGTAATTCTAAAAGATTTAAATAGGGGCAAAGTCCAGTGATTTCAGAAGTTCACATTAGCAAAGATTACATGCAGGCCTGATCCTGGGACCTTGGGAAAAAAATATTTGCGCTAGATGCTGTCTGCTTCGGACCCTGACAGTGTTTAAATTTTGAGTCTTTCGGTTGATCAGATGGTCCAGTTAGGTTCCTTTGCTTTCGTGAGCTGCGTAAGTGGATTCAAACCTTAATTCCCTGTAACTTAGCAGCATAAGGATCAGTGAGAATCATCTGGTACAGTTCTTTCTATCAAGGTTCAAGAGAGTCTTTAAGTGATGTCTTTTCCAATATACAGTAGTCTCCAGGGTGAATGGCTACTTCAGCAGCTTCTGTGGGCTTGTCTAAGTCAAAAGCCTCCTTGACTAAAAAGTTACACATTCTGGCATAATGTATTAAAGCACAAGAATACTTCAGAATACTGGTTTGTAAAAAGTTGCAATCAGCCCAAGCAGACCAATAATGGAGAGCCAAAAGCCATCCAGTAATAATTTCATATGGGTTTAGTTTATGTGGGCCAAATGGCATGGACTTTAAGTTTAGTAACACTAATATATCCAAGACAAATGCAAAGAAGAGAGCAGTTTAACAAACAGGCCTTTAATCACTCCATTTGTCCTCTCAAATAGAACAGGCATTGGGGGTGATACGGGCACTGAAGTCTGAAAAGTGGGAAAACGCTTGCATAGATTTTTATAACCTGGCCTGTTAGATGAGGGCCTTGATGAATGCAAACAACCTTTAGGGTACCCCAGTTGGGATTATATTCTCCATTAATTTCTTAGCCACAAAGGAGTCAGTTGCATTTCAACTAGGGAAAGCTTCTACCCAAAGTGAATAACAGCAAATCAGTACCAAAAAAAAAAATCCAAATTGTCAAGTTGATTCTGACTCTTAGCAACCCTATAGGACAGAGTAGAACTGCCCCATAGAGTTTTCAAGGAGCAGCTGGTAGATTCAAACTTTCAAACTCTTGGTTAGCAGCTGAGTTCTTAACCATTGCACCACCAGGCTCTGCAAGGACACATGAAGGGGGAAGCTGTATAAAACAATGGCCGTTCTAACATAGCTCCAACAGCAGAGGGCACCTCCCAGGAGGTGGTTCACGTGCTCTACCAGCATTAAATCTGGAGCACATCAAACAGTACTTAGTGACATGATTGGCTGCAGTCCAGAAATGTTTGTCTCTCCCCACTGATGCCTTGCATGGAGAGTTTGAGCCAAGAGAACATGCAAAGATTTTAGAAGGACCAACTTTTGACTGTGGGGTCCAAAACTCTCTCACTAGGCTCATCCTAAATCTTGGTATCCTGAACTTAAAAAGCATCCATCCTTTCTTCCCTAGAGGCCATGTTTTAATGACATAGAAGATTATACCATACAGTCCCATTAGCAGCATTTCGTTGTACCAAAGTGTTACCCTTCCCCTTAAATCTGTACTGTGTCATTCATGGCCATCATCAGGCATAGGAACAGCTAGGATAACTTTATCAACTAAAGTATTTCTTTTGTCTGAGAATCTGCTTTTGGTTGATGGGCCTGTATTTTAATTGCTGTGATTGCAGAAGGAAGCAACAAAGCTTCCAAGAGGTCACCTACTAAGGAATCATTTTTTGTTTGGGTCTCAGACGAGGTAAGAAAGCCTGTGTTTCCAAAGCATTCTAAAGTCATGTACAACTCTGTGGGTATACCTCAAATCTGTAGAAACATTCATTTGCTGACTGTCTAGAAGCCAGTTTGCAGGCTTGAGCAAGCAAGATCAGTTCAACCTGTTGGGCAGAAGTGGCCTCAGGGAGGAGGCTACTCTCAAGGACTTCAGTAGAGATAGTCACTGCATATCTTTCCAGGTAGTGATTTTAAGTAGGCAGACTTTAAATAGGAATCATCAACAAACAAATGTAAATCTGCATTGTCAAGAGGGATTTCCTCTATATCAGGCCTGAGAGTTAGCAAATAGTCTGTTAAATCAGTGAATACTATAGTGGTCCTCCCTCGTCATCTGGCAAAGGCAAAAGAGTAGCAGGATTTTATCCTAGAAGAGTGTGTAGGTGTCTTCAAGGTGCAGCCAGCAGGGAAACCTTGTAAGAAGTAATTTTATTGGTTGAAAGATATTTAGTTGTACCAGAGTTAAGGATGGCAGAAACCATATGAGGAATATACACACTCAGGTTGTGTGCTAACAGTGTATCAGCAGTAGTTTCCACCAATCAGGCAGTGACTGTGACCACAAGGTGGATACACCGGCTATGGGATACAAGTCGACACAGATGTACAGCTTAGTTTCTATCATCCTTTGTGTTTGGGGGTTAGGGACTTCCAGGGCATTGCCACCTATCTCGTGAAGAAAACGGGAAAAGTCAAATATGTAATTAGGGTAATCCAGTACAGGGACATGCAACAATGATTCTTTTAATTGGAAGACAGCGTCTTCCCTATGGTCTGACAATTTAAAGGGATCTGGTTTTGAGTATTCCAAATATTGTTCTAGGAGTTGAGCTATCTGAGAAAAATTGGGCATCCAAGTGCAGCAATAATATGGATAACTGAGGCTGAAAAGTTTTCCTCCCCCTCCTTGCTGCCCCCGCCAGCGCCTGATACGATACTCCCTTACCATCTCAGCCGGCACTCGCCTGACAGGACACTTTCCTTTCCTTTCTCAGCACGACTCCCTAGCTGGCAGGATACAATATTCCCCTTCCCCTTCCTTTCCCAGCCCAACTCCCCACCTGGCAGGACACGATATTCTCTTTCCCCTTTCCTTTCCCAGCCCAACCACCCACTCAGCAGGACACTCCCTGCTCCTTCCTCCTGCCTGACGGGTCACTCCCTTCCGGGGCTCCACACCAGCTCTACAGAACACTCCCCACTCCTGCCTGACTGGTCACTCCCATCTCCCTCTCTCAGCCCAGCCCCCTCCTGCCCCCGCCTTGCCTGACAGGATATTTCCCTTTGATAAGTCTCACTCCTGCCAGGCAGAATGCGCCCCTTCAAAGCCTCCCTCCCACTGAGCAAGATGTGCCCCCCCCCCAGAACCATTTGTCTCAACCATGACATCCTCAAACAGCACTATATCTACCCACCCGAAACGAGACTCGGGGCCATTTGTTGGAACCTGAGAAGGTCCCGGTGGCCCGCCGGTGTAATAAACAGCTTCTTGCCTTTTCCTGGGTGTCTTTCACTTCCTCATTTTCTATAACAGCAATATCTACAAAGACCCAAAACTCACTCAGGTGTCTTTCTGTCTGTGTTATTGGAAAAAAGATTGTCTAGCCTCCTTTTATTTTGGATCTATTGAGATACCAAATACTTATATGGATGATATGACGCAAGTATTTAACAGAGGATTGGGTCAATTGGACTTTTTCCTTATAGGCCTTGGGACCTCCATTAGGCAGCTAAATTAAAAGGATAATGTTATCCTTTAGGTAGGCTTCCTCAGTTGGGGAACAGACAAGTGGATTGCATACATACTGAAGCAAGGTAGAACCCTGGATGAACGGCAAGAATTGAAAATCAGCACATAAGACTTGAGAGAAGTACGCTTTCAGTGAACCCTTGGGACATGACCATTCAGTTGTATTGTTGGTCCCCCCTAGGTGAAGGCAAAAGAGGTACTATCTGGATACACTGAGATGCTAAAGAAAGTGCTGTGTAGATCCACTACAGTAAAATAGGTTACTGTCAATGAGCCATTAGGTTAAAACAGATGTGAATTAAGAACAACTGGGAGTCTAGGAACATGGTCGATTGCCCACAAATCTTGAACAAATCTCCAACTTCTGTTCTTGGCCTTCCTTACTGGAAAAACATAGTATTAGCAGGGCTAAAACATGGAATGATGAGTCGTTTACTCAGAAAGCCCTATGTGATTAGAGTCAATCCCTCCTCTGCTTCTGTTCTTAGACAGGGTTGGAAAACGTTTGACAAGTGTTTGGAGCTATCCATCATTACTATACGTTAAATGAATAATTCCATAATATCATCAGATTCCTGGTCACTGTTCATATTTCTAGTTGTGGAGGCTTTTTCAGTAAATCTGAAAACTGGGTCAAAAATGCACCTTCAGTGGGAAAAAAAGCTACAAGAGTATCAGAACAGATTTTCCCCCCTTTTTTCCTTACAAGAAAATAAAATAAAATAAAAGTTATTTGAAGGATTAAAATGAAACAGCTCTGATCTTTGTTGGGTTTCCAGAGACTTGTTAAACATCACCTATGTCTCACCTGTCACATACTTGGGGCCTCGCCAGGCTTTTCTGCTGGAGGCAGGTGTGCACCAAACCTTCTGTTCACTTGTCCAGAATGTTCATTTCCTAACGTGACATGTGCTTTACTGGTTGCCAGTAGTTTAAAATTTGGCCACGTGACAAAACTGTGTAGAACATAGATTCTTTTAAAATGTTGATTGAGCACATAATTTAAAAGTCAGAATATTAAATAAACATTTCTGTCCTTTCTTCCAGCAGGCAGCACAGAGAACTGCTCTCCGCACTCTATCTGACAGGTACCTTTTGTCATTTTTATGAACTATAAATTGCTTTATGAAACGTTGAGCCCTATTTATTGTGGCCTATAATTCATAATAGGATTTTGTCCCTAAAGTATCTGTGAACTGGGATGTTAAGCATTTTGCATGCTTGGATTTGTCATGCATGTGTGGAGTTTATTACTGCAAAAATCGCCTTGTTGTATTTCATGTAAAGAATGCAGAATCCCTTGTTGTGCAATGAAACAAGAGACAAGAAACTTGGAGAAAAAGGCCTGAATGGTGCAGTAAATTCTGAACCTTGAACTGGTTGAGACTCGAGCTCATTTTTCAGCAATAAATACTTCACTTATTTTGAGATAGTTTCTTCACCCCTTTTCCATATCATTTCACTGGGAGCTGTCTATCTTTTGATGAAATTCTCTCTGGAAATACTTTATTCACAAAGCCCATCAATTCATGGCCCTAGATGCCTGACTTTTTACTCTTTGCTTTGGCTTGTTGTTGAATGAAATGCATCAGCCTAATCGCTAAACACAGACGTAAAACTGTTTCATATCCTATTGTACCTAACAGATTGTATAAAGATAGTTGAACAGGGAGAAATCAAATTACTTTGCAGAACAGAACAGATCCTTATTTGTTTTGGTTTAGTGTTTGTTTTTTCACATAATAAGGTTGAGGTGCATGTGGACATATGCACATCTCTGTGTGTGCATGTACACATTACATTTGTGTGCATTCAAGAAGTGTTGCAAGCCCTTGTTTCTTTCCACAAATAGGTATTTACAGTGTTAGAAACAACTGGGGAAGGTGTCCCCCTTGCCTGGCTGGAAGCTGCCTCAGTGTTGTCGAGCTAACCTTCACCCCGTCTTCCATTCCAGTTCGTTCTTTGTGCAATGAGCAGTAATTGACTGTGTAAACCAGCTCAGTTCAGTGCTTCTTCAAGGAAAAACCTGTCACCTAGGTAGAATTATCTGGTGTGCATGGGTGAAAAGCGTTTTCTCTGTGGCGGCAGGCTGAGCCTGAGTATCTTCATTTCAGTTGAAAAGCCTTCCCCATGACAACCATATAAGACTACATGCTCTCAGAGTGGCTGCAACGTGATCATCTAGAATTGCTTCTGGGATTTTCATAAAAGCTGATAACTGTACTGTTTCTGAATCTGTTGGTAGAAGGAGGAGAGGCTGGGCATCAAAACACATTTAAAATCTGACACAATAATTCCTTTCCTATACATGTTCCCTTTTTCCCTTTACCTTCTCTTCTTCAGTAAGTGATTCCTTCAACATAATGTACCAAGAAACAAGGGAAAACCCTTGGTTTAAAATATTATGTGATTGCTAAGGGGGACAAGGTTTCTTTTTGGAGTGAAAAATAATGTTTTAAAATCAGATTATGCTGATGCTTGTGCAACTCTATAAATATACTAAAAACTTTTGAATTGTATGCTTTCAGTGGTTGAACTTTGTGGTATATATTATATTTAAATAAAGCTATTTAAATATGTATGAGGTCTAACAGTTAAGTCTGTGAACTTAATTATTCTAGGTACTACATACCTCACTGCTGAATATCACTATGGTCACCTTTGAAGCACTCCCTTTGGGAAGCTATGCACCAATGCCAGTGCCTAGTCCACAAGCAATTTTGAAACTCTTTCTGGAGTGGCCACTGAGCACGGTGGCAAGGTGACAAATTCATGAACTTAATTGTATAGTTCTCTGTGAGGGAGTTTTTAGCCAGTAAACAATACCTATATTAGAACACCTTCCCTATGCACCTAATCTGGCCCCCAATGACTTTTTCTTTACCCGAAGGTAAAGGAAATATTTAAAGGAAGACATTTTGATGACATACAGGAAATCAAGGGTAATATGATGACAGCTCTGATGGCCATTCCAGAAAGAGTTCTGAAATTGCTTTGAAGGATGGACTAGGTACTGGCATTAGTGCAGAACTTCCTAAGGAGGGTACTTCAACAGTGACTATAGCAATATTCAGCAATGAGGTATGTAGCACTTTTTCTAGGATAAGTTCACAAACTTAATTGTCAGTCTTCGTGTGTGTGTGTGTGTGTGTGTGTGTGTGTGTGCGCGTGCGCATGTGCACGCACGCACATATGTGTACAGACATTATGTGTGTAGTAGACTGGATTGAAACCTGTTTTACGAAAATACAGACTCCCTGTGAAGACATGGTTGCAAACAGAAGAATAAGTCCTCCTAAACTAGAAATGATGCTTTCTAAGGCTTCCTAAAAGACACTCACTTAGTTCTGTCCTGACTAGGTAATGTGCATGAATATTAATGATAAGCAATACTATTCCCTATAAGTTTTTTTCTGATGTTCCTTCTAAAACCCCACATCATGTCCAATTAGTTAGTTGACTTGGAAATTAGCATTGTAACCCCTGCTGACTATATAACTACAAAGTGCAGAATAATGAGGCCCAGTGATGCAATGGTTAAAGCACTTTGCTGCCAACCCAAAGGTCAGCAGTTCAAACCACGAGCTGCTACACAGGAGAAAGTTGTGGCAGTCTGCTTCCATAAAGATTACAGTGTTGGAAACCCTGAAACTCTATGTCCCACTGCCATTGAGTCGATTCTGGCTCATAGCAACCCTATAGGTGGGGTAGAATTGTCCCATACAGTTTCTAAGGAGTATCTGGCAGATTTGAACTACTGACCTTCTGGTTAGCAGCCATAGCAGTTAACCACGACGCCGCTAGGATTTCCTAAAACCCTATGGAGCAACTCACTCTGTCCTCTAGGGCTGCTGCAAGTTGGAATCAGCTTGATGGCAGTAGGTTTAAGTGGAGAATAAGTAAGGAAAAAAAAAAAATCCACTCCCTACCCAGAAACCAAAGTTCTCATTGCCACTACTCTTTTTATAAAACATTCTGTCTTTAAATGTCACTTCTTCCTTAAATCTAATTGTTTCTGTTCAGAACTGTGAGGATTTTTTCACAAAGAGTTTGCGAAGTAATGAGTTGACTTTGTCATACTGTTGTAGTAATGAAGTTATGTAAAACTCTCTTCTCTGGGGTTTTTCCACTCTGCAGTTTCTATTTTCCAGTAATTCTGGGGCACATGGGGTAACTTCTGTAAATGAGAAGTAGTTGTTATCACTGGGAGACAAAATTTGGAGCCCCATCCTTCAAACAAGGGTTTGCCTGAAGTTTGTGAACTGGGGAAAAGATAGTCTCTTTAACAAATGTTGTTGGCCAAATTGGATACCTATCTGCAAAAAACTGAAAAAAAAAAATCCCTATCTCACACTTTACACAAAAACTAACTCAAAATGGATCAAAGACCTAAATATTAAATCTAAAACAGTAAAGATTATGGAAGAAGAAAATAGGCACAACACCGCAAGTTCTAATCCATGGCTTAAACAGACTACACAATCTTACTAACAATGCACAAACAGCAGGAGAGAAAATAGACAAACGGAAACTACTGAAGATCAAACACTTGTGTTCATACAAAGACCTGATCGAAAGAGTAAAGAGACCACCTGCAGACTGAGAAAAATATTTGTGAGCCATGTATCTGATCAATGTCTGATTTCCATAATCTACAAGGTAGTGAAAATGTCAACAAGAAGGAGACAACCCAATTAATTAAACAATGGAGAAAGGATATGGGCAAACACTTCTCCAGAGAAGACATCAAGACAGCCAAAAGACATGTGTGGAAATTCTCATGAACAAAACTGCAGTTGTGATCAAACATGCTCATGATCAAAACTACGATATACCATCTCACCCCACAAGGTTGGCACTAATCCAGAAAACACAAAACAACAAATGTTGAAGAGGCTATGGAGAGATTGAAACTCTTCTACACTGCTAGTGGGAATATAAAATGGCACAACCTATTTGGAAAGCAATTTGGTGCTTTCTTAAATAGCCAGAAATAGGAAAACCGTATGACAGCAATCCCACTGCTTGGAATATATCCTACAAAAATAAGGGCTGTCATACCAACAGATCCATGCATACTGATGTTTACTGCAGCACTATCCTTAACAGCAAAAAGATGAAATCAGCCTAGGTGCCCATCAACAGATGAATAGATAAACAAGCTATGATATATATACACAATGGGACATTGTGCAATGGTAAAGAATAATAATGATGTTATAAAACATCTCATAACCTGGAGTCAACTGGAAGACACTATGCTGAGTGAAATCAGTCAGCTGCAAAGGGACAAATATTGTATGAGACCACTGTTAGAAGGCATTAAGAAAAGAGTTATGCACAGAAGAAAATACTGTTTGATGGCTACAAGGGTGGAGAGGGAGGGAGAGGGTTATTCATAAATTAGACAGTGAATAAGCATTCGGTTATGTGAAGGGAGTGACAGCAGACAGTAGAAGGCAGGTCAGTTGATTACACCAGAAGCTAAAACGTTTTCTAAATTCAGAAGGACAGAGTAGCTGAGACAAGGGTCTGGGGACCATGTTTTCAGGGGACATCGAGGTCAGTGAGCATAACTAATCTTTTTCTAAGAGAGTGTTCGGCGCCTCATATTGGTGAGTGGTGCCTGGGGTCTTAAAAGCCAACCAAGCTGCTATCTGAGGAACATCAACCCGTCCCAACCCACCTGGAACAGATGACAACTGAGAATATCAAAGACATGAGGAAAAGTGAGCCCAGGAGACAGAAGGACCCATATGACTGGGGGACTATAACAGGAAAACAGAAGAACGAGATGATACCCAGACACCTCCAAAGACAGCCCGGACAGGGAACACAATGTAGAGTCCCTGAGATAGCACAAGGAAAAGGGGTGTGCAGATCAAGAACTCCGCTGAAAGACCAGACTTGGTGGTCTGACAAGCTGGAGGGTCCCCTGGGAATATGGCCCCTAGGCTCGCTCCTAGCCCAGAACTGAAACCAGTACTGAAGCCAGCACTTCAGACAAAGAATGGACTGGACTTGGGGACACAGAGTGATGCAGATGGTGTGTGTGCTTTAGGGTTTAATGTATCTATGAGGCTGTCCTACTGGTTTCTGTTAAGAGGGGAAAAGAGAGGGTGGAGAGGAGGGGACCAGTGCTGATTGAGTGGATACTGGAAGTAAAGAGTGGGGAAAAAAAAAGAGTGCTGTGAGGGTGAGGGGAGCAGGCAGTTCCAGAGAGGTGGTTGCTTTGGGTTTTATATGGAAATTTGACTTGAATTATAAACTTCCACTTAATTGCAATAATTTTTTTTTAATTGGGCTCCCATTTTGTAAATTTTTTAAGGTAGAGAATGTTAACTAAGCAAGTAACAGATGCCATTTCACATCTGATAATGTCTTCCTGTTAGTAAACCACTGTTTTCCAGAAAACTGCTCGGTGGGGCTCTGTCAGACCACTGTGTGACTAGTCAGAGATTTGCCTGTCAGCGGGAGCTCGCAGGTAGGAATGGAAGTGAGCAAAGACCCCCCCATACTGTGACCTTCCCAAGGTGGGGACCTCATCCCAGTATCTCTGGCTTCTTATAACCTGGTATTAATCTATTACACATTCCTTTACATAAACTAGCCTGGTTTCATATAGGTTTCTGTTTATTATTGCCCCTCAATTGAAGAATTCCATAAAGATTAAGTAGCACTTTCATTTTTATCCTGGGGGAAGAAACATTTTTCAGACATCAGAGTGTGCTCCTGGGTTCTGTGAATCAGTTGAGTGGAAAAGCCCGTCTTCACCCCATCCAGGCATCTATAGGTTCCTCATTAAAGGCTGCCCCCTCTTGGGTGTCTGTCTGCACAGCCTCCAAAGTTTGCTTGTCTGTCAGCCACATCACTTCCGTTTAGCCTCATACTACCTTGAATACCCCATGAGTGCAAGAACATTCCATACAAGGGCTGAGCTTTGTTGTGTTTCAAGATGTGCCGCTTCATGAAACAGGAGTTTGCAGACTTGGTTGGTGGGGAGATGTGAGGTTACATATGTTGACAGCCAGAGGTTGTCTGTTCTTCCATAAGAAGGCTTACCTTAAGGACTTTGGTACCTGACTAATGAAATGGGTTATAAGAAAAAGGAATCAAATTTTCTTCTCCCATTTAAAGAGCAGAAACCCTGGTGAAGTAGTGGCAGCTGGCTGCTAGCCAAAAGATCGGCAGTTCTAATCCACCAGATGCTCCTTGGAAACTCTATGGGACAGTTCTACTCTACTATAGGGTCGCTGTGAGTCAGAATCAACTCAACAGTGGGCTTGATTTGGTTTGGTTTAAAACAGTAGGTAGAAATCTTATCCTTATACAAAATCCGAATTTAGGAAATGTCTAGATATCTTTTTAAGGTCAATCTTGCCTGTCTGTTTCCCCAAAACTTCCTAATTTATTTTCTATACAACTATTATCAAGGAACTCGAGTATCTGATAGTTCAGACTGTCTGCTTTGCAAAAGCTCAATGAGTCTTCTATGTTCAGTCCCTATAAATTAAAACTAGATATTTCCATCACCTAAATCGAATGAGTCATCTGTGATCACACCCAAAGAAAACGTGTTGTCTTGTTTGGTTTTGCCTGACAAATGGGATTATTTTATGGGTTGGGGGGGAAAAAGTCTATTTCAGATCAAAAGTGCATGACAAAGACAGGGCAGAGTGAAACTGCGGGCTTCAGCCAGCCTCACTTGTGCCAGTTCGTTCTGCTGAAGAGTACAGAGCCCTGCAGTGACTGGAGAAGACTTGCACAAGCATGGGAAGGGCACTGTTTTCTCCTCCTGATTGTTAAAATTTTTGCATCCATCTATTTGAGAGCCATGATGGCAGAGTGGTTAAGTGCTCAGCTGCTAACTAAAAGGTCAGCAGTTCCAAGCCACCAGCCCCTCTATGGCAGAAAGATGTGTCAGTCTGCTTCTGTCAAGATTTACAGCCTTAGAAACTACAGTTCTGCTGTGCCCTGTAGGGTTGCTGTGAGTCACAATGGATGGAGCTATAGTGGGTTGTGGTCTTATTTGAGAGTCAGCTAACCTATCAGAGGCTTACTAATGTCCCAGGAGACCAGGGCAGGAGGAGATGCCACACTCTGGGTTAGGCACGCAAGCCAGTTACAAGAAAATCTCAGTTTGTAGAAGGATGCTATCCAGACATTTTCATCCTTTAAAGGTGCCTCTCAAATGTTTTTCCCTTAGAGAGAGAGGCAGGGCAGCAATAGGAATAAAAGGGCCTGAGGTTCACCAGTAATGGGGAGAATTCGCAAAGCGCTGTTCCAAAGAAGGAAGGATATGTATGCAGCGTGTGAAGGGCCTCTGAATATGATTAACTTCCCTTCCTAAGTAGTAAATAGTCGACTGTTGTTGTTGAGTGCCGTCGAGTCGATTCCCACTCACAGCGACTCGACAGGACAGAGTAAAACTGCCCCATAGCGCTTCCCAGGCTGTAAGCTTTACCGAGGCAGGGGATGACGGTGAACAAAAAAGGGATTCGTGTGATTTATCAAGCCGAGCAACTGCATTTGCAGAGAAGCTGGAGGTCAATCTTGAAATCCGGGGCACGAGAAGCTCCAGGAAATTGCCAAGCCTAGAAAGTTAATCATACCCTTGGACTGCTTCCATCTGTCTCAGCGACAGGCCTGCTGCCGAGCGAGCAGGCATGCTTTACAGCAGCAGATCAGGAATTAATATTTTCTGTGAAGCCGCAGGCCTCATTTGCCGTAACTTGGGTTTTATAAAAATGGAGCGTAATTTTGTATGAGTAAATCACGTTCAGCTAGAAATATGAGAGGCTGGAAAAAATTGAGCCTGATTGTAGAAAAAAAAAAAAAACAGAACGAGCAAGAAAGGCAACATGAAAACAGTTGTTAAAGCGATGACACTCAGGGGGCACGAATGGCCGTGTGGTTAAATTGTGCATATAATCATCTTCTGAAATGTCAGCGTGCAACGCCAGGAAGGGCTGCATTTTTATCGCCTCTGGGATACATCATCAGACTATAACCTGTCTGCCCATCTGGCAGTCTCTCAGGCCCAAGATCCATTTATATTGAAATCCAAGCAACTGGCATTGATTTATTCACTTATTCCACAAATATTTATTGAGCCCATGCAGTGTGCTCGTGCTGGCACTGTGTTGGGGGTACAGTGTGAAGCAAGAGCCGTAGACACCTATGCTCTGGCTTCCCAGCCCACAGGGGCCGGGCCTGTGCCGGGAGAAAGGCCTCCCCGCGTTGTCTGTCTGCATCTCAGCTTCCGCTGCTGTCAGATCTTATGAATCACTTCTCCTCTTTTGGGTGGGTGTCATAGAATACAGTAAATGAGTACTAGCCTAAAATTAAGAGGATTTCACTTTTGTGGTGGAAGACTGTGCAGGTCGGTGCCAGAAAGTGGGCCTGGAAATGGCCCTGGAGTTGTAGAAGGAGGGGAGGGCAGGCATCTGAGAGGCACGGTTCTCACGGTTGTGCCTTCCTGAGATGTCATTCAGTGCACGGTCTTCAGCAAAGCGAAGGGGATTGTGTTGGAAGTAGCAGCCTGTCAGTTTGTCACACTGTGGTGGCCTACATGTTGCTAGGATGCTGAAAGTTCTGGCACTGGTGTCTTAGTTGTCTAATGCTGCTATAACCGAAATACCACATATGGATGGCTTTAACACAGACAGATTTATTGTCTCACAGTCTAAAAGAAACACCCATTGCCATCAGATCAATTCTGACTCACAGCAACCCTGTAGGACAGCGTAAACCGCTCCACAGGGTTTCCAAGGAGCATCTAGTGGATTCAAACTGCCAGCTTTTTGGTTAATAGCCATAGTTGTTAACCACTATGGCACCAGGGTTTCCCTTGCTGTCTAGGAGGCTAGAAGTCCAAATTCAGGATATCAGCTCTAAGGGAAGACTATCTCTGTCAGCTTTGGGGGAAGGTCCTTGTCATCAATCTTTGCCTGGACTAGAAGCTTCTCAGTAAAGGAACCTCAGGTCCAAAGGACACACTAACTCGTAGTGAAGGTTTCTAGGTAATGTTTCCTCAATCCTTGAATTGGTAGAAATATGGAGTTGCTACACACCATTAATAGTTGGTTCCTTGTTATTTGAGGGTTTTTAAAAAAGAAAAAGGAGGAGAGGTTTAAGAAAGTTTTAAATTTCAAGCTTTGAAGATTTTCAGATTTGCACGAGTGTCTATATCAACCTGCCCATGAGGCCCACAACAATCTTCAGTCTTTACAAAGCAAGGGATTCCTTATGTTGATAGCTATTTGACATGCTATGTGAATCTTTTTTAATAAAGAGCTTTACAGTTTAGAAGCATCATCACATTTACTGTCTTATTTTATGATCCCAATAACAACCCTGAGAGATAGATCAGACCTATTTTACAGACAAGAAAACTGAGCCTCGGAAAGGTATAGGATTTACCCAGGGCCACAGGATAGCAGGTCGCAGTGTGTGGACTAGACCCAGGCTCTCTGGCTCCCGTGTGAGCTCTTCTGCCTCTCATGGCACCAAAGTAGACTTGAAAGGGGCCAGACACAGGTGAATAGTGTCACATTCTGCATTCTAACAAATTGTTGTTAGGTCACTACTGGTAGTTCAGAGGATCCCTAGATGAAAACCCAGCCGCATTTGTTTTCAGTTAGTGCTTCCCGGTCTCCAGCTCTTCCATCCTGTATCTAAACATCTCTGAATCCATCCTTTATCTAAACATCTCTGAATCCTGTGAGCTGTTCCTGAATGCCCACAGCCATGCCCTCGGTCCTCCTGGCCCCAGACCTGGGCTGTCCAGAAAGCAAAGCCCGATATTCCTGCATCTAACACTGTAACCATTACAAAGGTTGTCTTTCCTAAACCTGTTTTAGCTTCTCAGTCTCTAGCTCAGAAAGCTACTGTAGCAGTCCCCACACTCATTCTCCCTTCTCACTCTTTAGTGAAACAATCCCTAATTTTTAGCCATGCACATTGTCCCTTACATAAAAGTCCATCTTACCACATCTTCTGCAGCATGACCGTGTTCAGTTTTTTGCCATAAAATACTGAAGGCTTTCTTAAAGGAAAGGAAAATGTTCCTCATCCCATTCACTGTAAGGCTTCCTGGCACTCCAGCAATCATCTTGGCCCATGAAGACAAGTTCCATACCCTGGGGACACAGGATAGTTAGTAAGAGCATGAGTCTCTGACAACATATTGATACTACCATACTGGTCCTACCTACAACCTTTTTTTAGAAGAAAGGGAAATAAAGCTGTTTCTTATTTAAGGCCCTGTGATTTGGACTTTCTCTGGCATATGCAGCTAAACATAATCCTTAGCGAAACACTCTGTTGTGGATTACATCATATGTAAACTCAGTCCAGTAGTTAACATCTTCCATTAATTCCCCTCCTTCTCCTTACTGTACCTTGGCATTTATCAATCTGCTCTAACGATGCTGACCCCAGTGAGGATTACTAGCAAACATTTCTCTGCTTCATGTTATTGACACAACTTAAGATACTCTTCCATTGTATCTCCACCAATTTCTCATGCTTTTATTTTCTTTCTTTTTCTCTTTGCCCTTCATTCACTCTATGAGCATTGACAGTACTAAAGCCTATACAGTGAGGAAGGCAGTGTGCTGGTCTCTGTGTAAAAAACAAAAATTCATTGCAAATGGGTTCTCATCTCTGGGAGTTTGCAAGGAAGAATAGAAAGTGTAGGCATGTGCATAAATAATGTGTGTATTAACGTCTAGACATAGGCACACATAATCATAGATCTTAGTAGAACAGACACATGTCAAGTACTGTGCTGAGCACTTCACAGGCATGACCTCATCATTTAATGCTCACAGCAGCCGCCTCCGCTAGGAAAAAAGAACTCACCATTAGGTCCTTAAAGAGACTACGCTTTCAGTGGAGTTTTACGTCATTTCATGATCTCAGCAACTCTCCCTAAAATACTAGTGAAAGCCTGTGTTTCCAGGTCTCCTAACTAATCCAGAGTCTCACAGCCAGCCAGTGCCAGAGTCATCTGTCTGACTCCAGAGTCAATACTCAGCTGCTTCAGATAATGAAGTTACGTCATGGCAGGGTGACAAATAAGTCACGGCGAGGGAGGCCCAGGTGTGATTTCCAGCCGTTGCGCCTCTGGCACAGCCTCCGTCTGTCTGTCTCTGGGGCCCTTGGTGGTGCTATGAGGCCACGCAGGGTCCAGCCAAGCTTCTAGATTAAGAAGGACTGGGAAGAAGGCCCTGACTGGCTACTTCCAAAATCAGTCATTGAAAGCCGTGTCGACCACAACAGCCCCATCCACAACATATCAAGGGGCCGTCCGGGGGTGGGCAGCATTTCATGCCCCTGTGCACAGGTTTGCCATGAGTTGGGGACCAACTTGGCAGCAGGTAACAACAAGGACAGCTTTGAGAACACAAAGAAAAAGGAGCCAGGATGGAGCATCTGAGGGTGGAGCAGGATAGGAGGGCCCAGAAGTGGAGGTGGGAAGCGGCCAGCATTCTCCACAGAAAGAATTGTGTGAACAATGGCAAGGCTGTGATGGTAGGAGCCAGCAGCCAGAGCTGCAGCCAGCTGAGGTGCCCACATCACAGGAGGGGTGTCTGGGAGCCCGCTGCAGCCACCTGGCTAAAGGGGGTGTGGGCTTGCTTTGCTGCGCAGTGCTGCCTTCAGACCTGCGTGAAGCCTATGTTCCACAGAGAGCTGAGCGAAGAACCACAGGCTCACCTTCCGTGCCCTGCTCCACCAGCACCTCGTGTGACCTCCAGCACAGGCCTGCTTCTGTAGGCGTGTGCATAGGTAATGCATATATTAAAGTCAGACAAAGGCATAAACATAAATCATAGATCTCCATAAACAGCCACATGCCAAGTACTGTGCTAAGCAGGTCACGAGTCTCATGTATTTATTTACCCTACATTTCATCTCAACAACTGACGTGAGAGCAGGAACCCCATCTCTTTCCTCTCTTGAATATTCGGTAGCACTTCATACAAAAATCAGCCCTTAATCATGACTTGCTAAATGCCTTTTTAAATGAGATGGACCCAAACTAATGCCGTCAAGTCGGATCTGACCAAGAATGCAAATTATGCCGCTCTCTTTGAAGTCTCAAAAATGCTTATAGCCAGTTTTCCTTAATCTCTCCTCTTTTTACAATACAAAGTGAAGAAAGCAGAGCTTTGTAGTTTTTGTTACTGTTGTGCATCAGATGAAAGTTTATGGAGCAACTTTGTTTTGTATCTGTCAGTCTGTACAAAGTGTCCCATGATATTGAGTCCTTTCCTACAATGTGCCTGCCCTGTCCTCAGTTCCATCTTAGGTTCCTTGTGCCTCTTGTCCTGATTTTCTGCCCCTTTGGCCTTCTTGCCTTTGCTTTTGGGTAGATGTTGCCCTTTTGATCTTTTATAGCTGATTGTTCTAAGAAACAACGTTCCTCTCCACTAGGAAGCATGAGAATCTGAATCCTTGAACTTGGTCTGGTATCTCAGGCTACATTTTCTTAGCTGCATCAACAGAAAGATAATAATGGCATTCTTGTTAGATTTAGATGTTCCTGGGTTAATGGGTTAATGTTCCTGGGTTACAATGGTTAACAGTCTTGATGGTTTTGTTGTAGGAAATCAGCCAACACCCAAGGAGAAAAAAAGCAGCCATTTATTATAGTAATGCCAGGAAGCCAGCGGGGGCTCACAAACCTCCAACAACTGGCCCTGAAGGGGAAGTTAAGCAGGCTTTTATGGGTTGGGGTCTTCTGGGTTGGGTGCAGCAGGGTATACTTGGTGCTGAGTGCAGGAAGGGGGCTGAGTACAGCACGGGGAAGTAGCTTGGTCGCGAGTGTAGCAAGGGGCAGTGTATATTTAGTGCTGGGGGCAGCAAGGGGCAAATTTCCCAGAATGAGGTGGGGAGCGAATGGAGCGGGGGTGGCGTTCAGTCTAGCTTCTCCTTCAGTTTGATCTTCCCAGATGTGCTGCAGAAGAAAGATCTGGCAATCTACTTGTGAAAAAATCAGCCAATGAAACATCTATGGAACACAGTTCTCCTCTGACACACACAGCCCCACTCTCATCTCCGAGGGGCCCTGTAGCACCTGTCTGTCTTCACTAAATCTGGCCTTCTGTGATGTTATGTAGAGGCCACATAACAAGACCTTTGCTGGCTGTTCGTTCAGTCATGTTAACATGAGCAGACACAAAATCAACTTTTTAAAAGGCCTCCTAATCCTAATTTCCACAATAAAACGAGATAGCTCCCAAGAAGCCATTGAGTTCTATCAGGTAAATAATACAAAGGTCCCAAACATGTATTTTATACAGTGAAAGAGAGGAGCCAAGAAGAAACTATTACAGTCTTTTGAGTAAATAAATAATGAGTTGTATAAAGCTATTAATTGCCCTTTACAAGGGTTTAGTGGTTTTAAGAATGTGAGGATTAACATGGCCTCACTTCCTGGTGTCTGGCCCAGGAGGACACATTAGGAGGGGCCTCGGGATAGAAATTAATTTTGCTTCTTTTAGTTAATCTTTTCCCCAGTCACCGTTAGCCTGTGGAACACATGAGGTGACTTGAGCTTGGGCATGTATAAAAGAATTTTGACCCTTTAAGAAAATAATATGTATCTCTGCATGTGCTGCTATTTCAGGCTCCTCAGATGTCCTCTTTCTCAGACCCTAGACTAGGAAACCATTGTCTCAGGTTTGAGGCGCTGAAGCTCGAGCCTGAAGAGTCCCTCCTTCTCTTCTAGATGAGCGATCAGAGCTCTGCTAACACAGAAGGCCTGCTACAGATGAATGTGGTCCCCTGTGGTGTGCAAAATGGCACGGCCGATTCACTGTCCCCCCACGCTCCTATGGCATGAGCCTCTGTGGCCCTGCAAAATCACCAAGGGCCATCAGGTCTGCTGTGACTCATAGCCCTATGTGTGTCAGTGTAGAGCTGGACTCCCTGAGGTTTGCAGAGCCGTGACCTTTTGGAAGCAGATCTCCAGGTCTTTCTGCCATGGCACCTCTGAATAGATTCTAGCCACCAACCTTTCAGTTAGTAGTTGAGCACTGAGCCCATCTGGTCCAGCCAGGGACTCCTTGCAAATTGCATGCACCCCTGTTTGTATTGCACGGTCCTGTTAGCCTTCACCCATAAGCTAACCAGCCTGTCACTGATCTGCTAAGTTAGGGAAAAGGCCGGACAAAGCCAAACCAAACTTCCCTGTAGATAGAGTGGCACAGAAATTGGAGGATGACACTTGACATCACTGGTGTTGACCCATCATCCTCCTGCACTGAGTTCCCTCTCTTCTAAACTCATTCTCTCAAAGCAGAAAAAAATTACAGAAGGTGAAATACTTGAATAGCAAAACTGTTATTTTTACTTGAAGCTCTTGTCACCATGCTGTGCTCTTTTTGAATGACTTTGTCTCATCTGGAGCCTTGGTGGCACAGGGGTGAAGAGCTCTGCTGATAACAAAAAGGTCAACAGTTGGGTTCTATCAGCTACTCCCTGGGAACCCTGTGGGGGCACTTTTACTCTGTCCTGTAGGGCCACTAGGAATCAGAACCGACTTGATGGCAGGTTTCACTTTGTGTCCCTTCTAGACCACAGATAACTCTAGGAGTGTTTGTTGTTCACTAAATTTTGACTTCAGTTTGCATACAAAAAACATTTTTTTTTGTTTGTTTTAATATGTAAGTATACAGTTCACAGGATATCTTGGAGTTGGAATTAAGAGAAATAAAACACTGTGTAATTAGAATATTCCATATGTGCTGCCACAGTCTACTCTATTCCTTCTAAAAATCTGTATTTCTGAAGTAAGATTAGACCTGTACCTTTTTGAATAACTGCTTGTATTTGATTAAGCAACTTGAATATGTTGATAATTGGCTAACTGATTAATGGCCGATTCTAGTAAAATGTTTAAACTGATTATGTATGAAAATACCATCTATAGTCCTCTTTTACCCTTTTTTATTATTATTATGATTGAATGAAATGTACATTCCCATATAAATTTGCATGCTCACCTATATGCAGCTCCCACTGCTCTCCCTGCCCGGTGACAGCACATCCTTCCTCTCTGCTCCATATATGTCCTATCCTCCCAACAGTCTCCTATCCCCTCTTCTCCACCCACTCCTCTTCCTCCAGTAAGAGGTCAGCTGGATGACAACCTGTAGATGCATAGAACCATAAAGTTACCTCAAGATACGGTCACCCTGTGTCGCCAAGTCCAATCCATTCCTGTCCAAAAAGTTGACCTTCCTTATGATTTATGGACAGGGTCAGCATCAGGGCCAGGGCCCATGCTCCCAGGGGAACCCCAAAGCCCCTGGACCATCAATTGTGGCCTTTTAATGGAGATCTCAGGGTGCACCCCTGTTTATTCTTGTGTTGCCAGTGAGACTCAATTTTGTGAGCTCCATCGTGGTTGTCACTGGTGGTGGCCAGGCACCATCCAGTTCTTCTGGTCACAGCCCACGTGAGTGGGTCTCTCTGTCTTCTGGGTTCTCTTTTCCCCATGTCGTTCTTGTCTTCAGTGATCATCTGTTCCTGTTGAGTTTGCACCATTTGCTGTACCCTCAGATGGCAGCTTGACAGCTTTTAAGACCCCAGACGCCACTCAGCGGATGTGGGGTGCAGAGAGTCCTCATTAGCAAAACGTTAACTGTGCCAGTTGGGCTCGATTTCACCTGAGAGCATGGTCCCCAACCCCCCGCCCCAGCTAACCTGTCCTTGCAGCATTCAGTTAAGATGGGAGGAGTACTCAAATTGTGTGGAAGTCCAGTTAATATTGATCTTCTTTCTGATGTGTGCTGTCACCAATTTCACTCAACCAAATTTCTATTAACTATCTAATCGAAACCCTTCCCCCCTCACCTTCCCTCCTTCCCCATCCTTGCAGCCATCAGAGAGTCTTTTCTATACATGAGTCTGTTTTTAAGTTCTTATCATAGGGGTCTCATACAATATTTGTCCTTCTGTCACTGACTGCTTTCTCTCAGCATAATGTCCTCCAGTTGAAACCACATTAAGAGATGTTTTCTGCAATCATCATTGTTCTTTATCATTGCATAGTGTTCCATTGAGTATATATACCATAGTTTACCTGTCCATTCCTCTTTTGTTCGGCATCTGGGTTGATTCCATCTTTCTGCTGTTGTGGACTGTGCTGTGATGAACATGATAAACATTCGTGTGCATGTGTCAGTTGGTGTGAATGGCCTTGATTCTGTAGGATATATTCCAAGCAGTGGAATTACTGGGTTACCCTTTTTTTTTTCAAGTTTACAAAAGTGATCGCCATTCTTACTGATCCTGATCCAGGAAATTGAACCTAAAAAAAGCCAAAGGCAGCACATAATATATGTTAAAGATGAAAGAAGATTCAAAATGATTGATTTTTAATGCCCCCATGTGTGTCTGAATGGCTCCAGTATCTTTTGATAGACGTCTCTTGCCTCCATGCCTGTAGGATGTGGAGGCCCAGCTGGGAAATTCATATAGGTGGGTGGTGTATAAAACCAACAGACTGGACTTTTTGGGTTTTGTTTCGTTAAACCCAACCATTCGGCTGCTTTCCATGAAAGTTTCCTTAAATGACACCCATTCTTGTCTGTTTTGTTTTAATCTCTTCTCAGTGGAGAAAACAGCCCACAGCCCACAGCCCATGGAGCTTTCTCTCTTTTTCAGGGCCAGCTGTCTCCTCTCCCCACTGCCATTCCCCAACCCGTAGTAAACTGCCTCCCACCCAGCCCCACCCAGGCCATTACCCCACTTGCAGAGCCAGCTGGAGAGGGAGCCTGCCCTCCAGCTGCCGACTCTGGGCAGGGGGCCTGCCTGCCTCTCCCCCGCTCCCTAAGCGGCCTCCCTGTGACCCCCCTCTCAGGCCGGTGCTTCCCGTGGCAGCCTCGGGCTGGCGTTGGCTGTGTGGGCAGGCGGCCTTTGATGACTGTGTTTGGGAGCCAGGAGCCAGCTCCCCCACTGCTGCTGAAAGGTTAGCATGCTCCTCGTTAGCTGGAACAGCCTGACCTTGGCTGACTCTCCCCAGCAGCCAGCTCCTTTCCCTGTGCTGGCACCCAGGCAAATGATGGCCAGGCCAGCTGCCACACCACATCCCCCATGTCCCTCCCTGTTAGCCACAGACCCACACAAACCTTGGCCTTCTCTGGCCAGCAGCAAACAAAGCCATCTGCAGGCCTTTGAGTCCAGATGGACGAATCATTTGAGTCTGAGTTCTGAGCAGATTCCTCAGCCTTACTTCCTCTCCTTTTTAATTTCTCCATGGCCTAGGGTCACCATGAGTCGGATCCGACTCGATGGCACTTGGCTGGCATGGCCCTGGGTTGTATTTTCACAATTCCATCTATTCAGCAGCATCCTAAACTAAAATCAAGCCAAACCCACCACTGAGTGGATTTCAACTCACAGCAACCCTAGAGGTCAGAATAGAATGGCCCAGTTGAGTTTCTAAGGAGCACCTGGAGGATTTGAACTGCCAACCTTTTGGTTAGCATCCATAACACTTAACCACTATGCCACCAAGGGTTTCCAGGCAGCATTCCAGGTGTCACTGATTACAGAGCACTTCAGTGAAAAGTCTAAAGCCAAACCAACTACTTGTGAAGGGAAAATCCATGGCTCCTCTTCCACCTCACAGAACAGGACTATCTGACCCAGTCTGGGTAAACAGACGAGGCCTGGAGGAAGTCCAGCAACTCCGACTCTGCAGCTCCCCACTCAGCTGCTCCCTGCTTGCCCAGCACTGTGGCTTCACTTGCTCTGTCAGTAGCCAGTGAGTCAGGAGGCCACTTTAGGTCACCATTCCTTGCTTTAACGTGGAAACCCATTGCCTTCAGTCAATTCTGACTCTTAGCAACCCTATAGGACTGAGTAGAACTAACCCATAGGGTTTCCCAGGAGCAGTTAGTGCATTCAGACTGCTAACTTGTTGATTAGCTGCTGAACTTTTTAACTGATGCACCACTGAGGCTTCTAACACAGAGACAGTAACCCCTATTCAGCCTGCCTAATGCTGGTGCTGGTACGAGAGAAGGAAATCCTACAAGTGAAGGTGCTGTTAGCCATGAGTACTGTGCAAGCAGAAACACTTGCTGTGAGTAGAAAGCATCTTGACAGCAGTGGATTACAGGTACTGTGCAAATCCCGTTAAGTCCACTGTTAGTGATATGAGGACTGTGTGAAGGAGGTCCGTTTTCTCTTTGGGTCATTGCCCCAAGCACTGACCATGTAATTCTAAGAGGACTGTGGGCATGGGCCTTTGCTGCTGTTGGAAGATGACCACAAAGGCCAACCATGCCCCTCCCTCTCTGATAAAGGCATCGTGGTCTTCTTGGCCTTCTGTCACCGCTGTGGCCTCCTGGTACTGTTCCTGCTGTGCTGGGCCCTGTGCTTGGTGGCTTTATGTTGTGGTCTCATCCCTGCAGCAGCCCTGGGGGGTAAGTCTCGTTATCTCTATGGTAACCAGTTGCCGTCATGTTAACTCTGACGTATGACACCCCCATGCATGTCAAAGTAGAACTGTGCTCTACGTGGGATATGGCTTCCAATGACTGATTTTGCAGGCAAAGATTGCCAGGCCTTTCTCCCGAGGTACCTCTGAGTGGACTCAAAACCCCAGGCTTTTAGTTAGCAGCAAAGCATGTTGACCATCTGTAATACACAAGGTTTCCATCTTACACGTGAAAAAGCTGAAGCTTAGAGCCGTTGAGCTGTTTGTGCAGGGCTGGTGGACACAGGAAGGGACAGAGCTGAACTGGAGTCCAGCTTTGCTGATGGTCCTGGGCGGGAAGGACTTGCGAAATGGAACTGGGAGTCTCTGGTTCTCAGGGTCCTGTCCGATCCCTCCAGCTGAATTCTATCTCTGCCTAAGGCTCCCAGTCTCAGCATAGGCTTGAGCACCACGAGGCCAGAGGCTACTTGCTTCTGGGCCTGTTTGTGAGAGCAAAATGCACACTTAATCAGATGGAGCATTCTTTGTTCCACGTTTAAACATAAAACGGGGATGAACCTGCTCCCTCAAAGGAGTCTGCTCGGAGCCCACGTGGTAGAACACACTTCTTCTTGTGAATTCTGTTCTGTCTAAGGAAGTAGATCTAGGGATTTCTGCCCCTTCTTCTGTGTTCGCTACTCAAAATAGAAGATGGAAAGACAAAAAACATTTACACAAATTTAATGTGATTAGACAAGGAGAGGCAAGCCAACATTATTTCCAAAGATTTTTATTTCTTGAAGGTTTTCTTCCCCCTTCCAACTAGCTGGAAAAGCATTAGCTATTCACCAGCATTCGGAAATGAAAGCCCAATTTTGCTCACATCTCTACAGCAGTTCTGTACCTGTAACAGTTAAGGCTATGTGTCAGCTTGGCTGGGCCCTGGTTCTTAGTGCCTTGGCAGGTATGATGCAGTCACCTCTGAGATGAGATCTGTTATGAGCACCAATCAGTTGAAAGGGTGTTTCCTTGGTGGTGTGGTCTGCATCCAGTGTATGTGGACTTTCTGACAAAACTTGCTGGTTTTTGCTTGCTATGAATCATGCACCTGGCTGGTTGTTTGACCTTAGTTCTTGAGACTTGAGCTAACAACTTAATCTGCAGATCTTGGGATTCATCAGCCTCCGCAGCCTGTGAGCTAGCATCCTGCTTTCTTACCTGCCTTCTAGGAGTCATCATTTTCTGCAGCCTGTGAGCAAGCAGCCAGCTGCCTTACCTTCCCACCATGGTCTTCATCGGCCTTAGCCACCTGTGAGCACTATGTTAGGGCAAGAGCTTAAAGCCAAGCTAAGTGCCATCGAGTTGGATCAGACTCATGCTTAAAGGAGACTTAAATAAATGGAAAGATGGTCCATGTTCACGTATTGAAAGACTTAATATTGTTAAGATGTCAGTACTATCCAGTGCTATCTATGGATTCAGTACAATCTTGACCAAAATTCCAACATCTTTCTTTACAAAAACAATTAAACCAATTGTCAACTTACATGAAATAGCAAGAGGCCTTGAATAGCTAAAGCAATGTTGAAAGAGAAGAACAAAGTCAGATGAATCACATTTCCTGATTTTAAAACACACTGCAACTGTAATCAAAACTGCCTGGTACTGGTATAACAGTATACATATATATCAGTGAAATAGAATTGAGAATCTAGAAATAGACCCACACATCTGTGGTCAGCTGGTTTTTGACAAGGGTGCTAAGTTCATTCAATGGGCGTAGACGAGTCTCTTCAGTAAGTGGTACTGGGAAAATTGCATTTCTACTTGTAGAAAACGGAAATAAAATCTGTGCCTCACACTGTACACAAAAACAAATTTGAAATGTATTAAGGAACTAAATATACAAAGTAAGGCCGTAAAATTCTTAGAAGAAAATGCAGGAGCAATACCATCAGACCTAACTTTTAACAATGGGGGTTGTCTAATAGTAACAAAAGCACAAACAGCAAAACACAAAATGAATAAATGGGACCTCATGAAAGTTAAAAACTTATTCATCAAAGGTATCACAAAAATGAAAAGACAAGGTACAACTGAGAGACTATCTTCAGAAATCATACATACAACAAAAAGACAATCCAATCGTAAAATGGGCAAAGGACTTTAGAATAGACATTTCACCAGAAAATACATGCAGATGGCCACCAAACACAGAAAAAGATAGATGCTCAATGCCATCAGCCATAAGGGAGATGAAAATCAAAACCACAGTGAGATACTATTTCCCTCCCACTAGGATGACAGGGCCAAAAATTAATAACAAATGGTGGTGAGGATTTGGAGAAATTGGAACCCTTATCCATTGCTAGTGAGAATGGAAAATGAGACAGCCATTTGTGGAAAACACTGTGATGGTTCCTTAAAAAACTAGTAATAGAACTACCATGTGACTCAGCAATTCCACTTCTAGATATATATGCCCGAAAGATTTGAAAGCAGAGACTTGTAATCAGTGTTCACTGCAGCACTATTCACAAAAGCCAAAGTGTGGAAACAACCTAAATGCCCAACAACAGATGACTGAGTAATTACACCGAGGTACGTACATACAGTAGAATGCAACTCAGCCAGCTGGAGAAAGGAAGTCTTGGTGTATGCTACAGTGGGTCTGCCTGGACAGAGCTGCTGGAAAAATGATGCTGAGTGAAATTAATTCAATCATGGAAGGACAGATACTGTATGACCTCGGTTCTTTTTTTTTAAAAAAAAAAAAAAAGACAAGAAAAAGCAGCTGTATAGAGAACAAAGCTTATTAGTAGTTACCAGGGTCAAGAGGGAAAGAAAATGGAGGGTTTGATGGAAATACTGCATTGATTAAGGGTAAGGTTGCACAGCTGATTATTGTTATTGCTGTCAATAAGTTGTACACCTGTAAAAAGTTGAATTGGCAAAAGTGTGATAGATATACAAGGATAAGGCAAAAAGTATTGTTACAAGATCTTAACAAAACTTTATTTAAAAAAATATCAGATTGTGATGCAATTGCTCTTCAGCATATCCTTCATCAAGGTCAATACACTTCTGAAGGCGGTGTTCCCATCTCCCTGGAAGAAGCTGGGCTCTTCAATTTACATCATGTCAAAATGGCAATTTGGATACCCTCAAGGAGCTCAAATCATCTTCCTTTTAAATATTCTTTGAGTTTTAGGTACAAAAAGAAGTCTGAATTGGGCGAGATTAGGGCTGTAGGGTCGATGAGGTAAGGTTCCTCAATGAAATTCTTGCGGGACTACTCTTGCTGCTGTTGAAAAAGGAGCGGGTGCATTATGGTGATGGGAAAAAATTACTCAGTGCAACTTTTCTCACCAGTGCAGTTACCAGTTTTCTTAAACTTCTTCATAGTAAGCCCCTATGATCACCCTGTGTCCTTCAAGAAAATTAATCAGGACTACATCAGTGCCTGAAAACAGTCACCGTAACCTTCTGAGCAGTCTTCTCACTCTTAGCTCATCTTTGAGTGTTCTTGGCCTTCCTTAAAATGTTTCATCCATCTCAAAATGTTTGTTTTATGTGAGGCAGCATTCCAACAAACTTGTTACAAAGCTTTGGTGATTTTGGGAGGATGCCCACTTGAGTTTTGTTAAGAAAAAATTTAATAGCCTGAAATTCAAAATCATTTCTTTCCATGGCACAAAAAAAGTAATCTTTTTTAAAATTATTTTTGAAGGCACTCCAGTGAAACTAAGACAGCCATTGTCTACAACCATTCACTGATCACAGAGACATATTTAAACTTGTGTAATATGGAATAAACTCATGCATGTATGAACTGGAACCCTAATAACAGTATTTTTTTGACTTACTGTCCTTGTGTTTGCAATGACAGTGACGCCACAAACACAAACAAAAAGAGCAGCTGCTGAGGCTGCTTGTATACATCCAAAAACCTTGCAAGATTTGATTCCCTGGTCATAGTTGCATGGAACATCCTAATAAACTCTCCTAAGAATGCACTGAGTGCTTCTATTCTGCCTCCTAGTATGTTACAGAATGCTTGAGGTCTTAGCAGCTTGCAAGCAACTATTCAAGGTACAACAATTGGTCTTTGTCTGCTTGGAGCAACAGAGGAAGGAGAGTCACGAATGGGAGGAAGGCCTGTAATGTGTGACTAATTACCTGCATGAACAATGGCATCCTTTGCCCTGAGACCAAAAGAACTGGATGGTGCCCAACTACCAATACTGAACAGTTTGATCAAAGATTCTATAGAAGAATCCAGATCAAAAAGGAAAAAAATCCAAACAGAATTTCAAATTGTCATGGACTCCAGACTTCCTGAAGCCATAAAGTTAGATGAATCCCTGAAACTATATTGCTGTGAAATAATCTTTAAGCCTTTAACCAAAAATATCCCTCTACATCTTCTTTAATCCAACAGTAGTTTAGCTTATCTAGTACACTGTTTGCCTTGGGCATTGTGCTCTTTTAAGAACTATCTACATGGAATCCAATTGATAATAGCACCTCGAAAGAACGGCACCTCAACCTTATGTGCAAGTGAATTTGTTAATTAGGAAAAAACAATTTAGTAACAGAGACTGAGAATTGTTGCACAACTTGAAAAATGTAATCAGTGCCGTTAAATGGTACATACAGAAACTGTTGGATTGGTGTATGATTTGCTGAGTATATTCTCAACAACGACAAAATAAGTTTAAAAAATTTAAAAGCTAATTACAAATAATACCATTTCTTCATAATATACTTGGTACTACAAGCCATTGGTAGCACCCAGTAGTTAAACACTCCACTGTTAGCCAAAACGTTGTCAGCTGGAACCCAACCAGAAGCACTGTCATACCTGGATAGAACCCTCTTCCATGTCCAAATGCAGGTAGCTGCTCTAGCTGGCTTGTCTACAGTATTTTCCAGTCCTCAAGCCTTAGCTGTGTTACCCATATGGGGTCCAGGCCCTGGAGCAGTTGAGCCAATGAAACATACTCAATATCAGAAACAGAGAAAAGGTTTATTAGGAGATGTGATACCAACAGAGACTCATCAGCAGTGCAGGCTACCTCCATGGAGTCTCAAAAGACAATTTTTACACCAGAGTTTATGTATCATTTTGGCAACCACATTGTGTTTTTAAGCATATAGCCCACAGAGAATCACACAGTAATCACAAGAAACTCTATTAAACTAAAGTTACGCATATTGGACATTGGAACTCTGATCTGTGTTTTTATAATAAGTTGGGGGAAAAAAACTGTATGCAAATCTTTCAGTTAGTGGAACTGGCCTGCCAAGTACACTCTGACTGATATAAGGAGCAAGAAAGAAAGTTTATCAGGTAGCCTCCCTAGCTGCTGTCTTGCAGGCTGAAGGTCATTTCATAAGAGAATGAAGACAGAGACCAAGGCCACAGGAGCCAGGAGGGCTCTGCACCCCTTTGGAAAGGGACCAACATAGAGGCTAGTGCAGCTGGTGTAATAAAAAAAAAAAAAAAAGTATTGGTTACTTAGAATGTCATTATGGCATTCTATGTCAAGCTCTCAGTCAGCCACTTTGCGAAAGAGAAAACATGCTGCAAGATATTAGGGTCACAGATCGCAGCCATTTGTTCTGAAATAGGCCCCTCTGTCTCTGCCCCCAATTCCCTCTACCAAAGCCTTGTGTTGTCAAAAGGCCAACTCCTCCACGAGGGGAAACCAGGACATAGCAGGTCTGTTTCCTCCAAGGTGTGGGCCCCTGCCCTGTGTCACAACTGTGTGAAAGCTCCCTATCAGTTACTCCCACGAGTGAATCGTGGGTCCTCTGGTCCCTTTCTAAACTTCATGAAATGTGAAGTATCCTCATGCCTCTTAGGTAATGAGCATCTAACAACAGTCATCCATTGGGTGTCTTAACGCTAAAAATCCTAATAGAGGTAAAACTCCTAAAAGACATGTGGACTCCTATAATCTCTTCCTTCTGTACTGGTCTGACTTCTAAGAGGTCTAAACAGCCTAGAATGACACTTGGCTCAGTGGCCAAACTCATCCATCTCTCTACCCTACCCTTGTTGCAGTGGGGTGCCATCGAGCTGATTTCAACTCATAGCAACTCCTTGTGACAGAGTAGTCTTCTTGGCAGTAGTCTTTATCAAAGCAGATTGCTAGGTCTTTCTCCTGCAGAGAAACCCACTGGATGGGTTTGAATAGCTATCGTTAGCAGCTGAGCACTTGATTGTTGCACCACCACAGCTCCTTTTCCCTCTACCCTGCCATTCTGAAAAGAGGAAGGGGCATCTAGTGCAATTGGTTATTTAAAAAAAAAAGTTAGCTACCATTGAGTAATCTCTGACTCATGAAGACCATACGTGCAACAAGAAAGTCTAAATAATATGGTCTAAAGGAGAATTGCTTTCCAAGGGAACCTTATACCTATTGTGGAGTGTGAAAATAAAACTGGCAACAACACAAACAAAAATGAGCCTGGAAATTGGACTCTTGATTTGCAGATACGTCTTTCTTTCAATAAAACACCACGAAGAGGGCATGTCTTTATTAACTCCAGCGTTATTGCCAAGCCTGTTCTGTTGAATAAAATAGAATAAAATGCCATCTTTCCATGTTCTGTCATCCAAGTGCAACAGAATGCAGGCCAGGGTGGAGGGAGCTCACTGAATGCCTTCAGTAACCGTATTCTCTGTGCCTGCATGGGGAAGCAATTCTCTACGTGTCTTTTTATAGAAATTCCCATCTCTTCATTTGGTAACTCCAGGATTTTAAATTAGCTGGTGGGTGTTCCACTTACTGAGATGTAAACAGGTGTGTTTCTTGGGAAAAATGGTTACATAAGACTTGCCTTTCATCCTACCTAAAGACTTAAAAGGCAACATCTTAACCCTGAATTTTGTGACTTTGTAACAAACTCACATGCTATTTTATCATCACTACCTTTTATCTTCCCACTCTTGCTCTTCACAATGTCTATTTCATTACATTGTATTACATTGCTTTTAAAATACAGAATTAGCATCTTGAAACATGAATCCCCAGGTTTCCAAACTTCCTGATCTGTGATTAATTATAATTAATTCTCTCCTTGTCATCTCATCTGGAATCCTGTCATAGAATCCAGAAGACACTGCAGAGTTTCAAGCAAGAAATCGCCTGCATGTTATTTAATAGCAATGCTCTTTTGCTAGATGCCGTTCAGTCTTCCTTAAGACGTTTATCCCCAAACACTCAAGCAGCAATGCGTCTGGGCTTGGCACTGTATATATGTTAAAGATCACAAGCCTCATGTCGTCAGATACAGTAAATAAAAGTGCAGGAACAACAGATAATTCCTTAGCATGTCCCCCAATGTTGCATTTCATTCATTGTTTTCTGAAATTCAAATTTAACTGTGTGCCTTCTATTTTACTTGGCAAGCCTACATCACTATAGCTTTTTAGTGTAAGATCATTAGGAAAAGTGTTATCTAAAAGTATTTCATCTTTGTTGGAAATCATGTGAGAAAATGTCAGGAGCTGGGAGGGCAGTTTGTATAAAAACTATATATGCAATTCAAATCAAAATTCAACCTGAATCTTGAAGAGATCATCTCTGAAAACTAACCTCTCTATTCAAACAGTAAAATAGCCATCTCACATCCAGCAGAGGCAGTGCTCAGTCGTTCCTCTTTGGTTGCCAGGCTTATGTGTCTTTGGGAACCCTAGTGCTACCGAAAAGGTGACCAGTTTGAATCTACCAACTGCTCCTTGGAAACCCTATGGGGCTTGACTCAGTGGCAGTGAGTTTTTTGGTGTATCTCTGTGTGTGTAGACTGTAACGTGTGTCCCACTTGCTCCAAGTGTCCAGCCTGTGTGGAAACCTGGGGTGAGGGTCATGCCATTTGCAAGTTGCAGGTTGCTGGCTGAGTCCCTGGTCCCTCCCCTGGAGTGGTATATGTCCTATGTAAAAATATCAGTTTCTAGTTTCTGGGAAGCCTGGGCTACTGCCTGCACTTTGCTGAACTTTTGGTGCTGTTTCCAATTTCTGTTTTGCCAAGTTATTTGTGTCAAGGACTGTCCTTCCTATTTTGATAAAGTGAAAGCTTTTTCTTGCTGCCACAGAGAAAAGTCCCTGACCTGTTTCCACATCTATAGCACAGGGGAAGAGATTTTTCTGTTGACCCCTAGTAACAGCAGGTGACAGGTGAGGACAATTCCTCCTACCACATGGCCTTGGCTGCTAGACTCTCATTAGTAGGCCTGCGTGTGGTTGACACTTCTTTTCCAGCTCTATTTCTTATGCACTATGACTCCCTTGGTTATTGAATCATTTTAATTATTCATTGCCTAAACTTTTCTCTCCAACAGTAATTAATGTGATAAGTTACACAATGGCAGTGATAGTAAATATTATAATATAAAAGCTATTACTGAAGTGGCAATTTTAATTCAACATTATTTTAATTACATGGGACTCCAACTTAGTTAAAAATCTTGTCTCCACAGAGCCTCTGTGAGCTTCCAAAACTGTCACTACCCTGCTTACACAGACATAGTCCTGAAACTTTTCTTCCACCTTAATGTGCAAATAGGGGAAGTTGAGCAAATAGCTAGGTAGATTACAGACAGGAACTGGACCGTGTCACAAGACCGCTGTCCCAGGGCCATAGAGGACAGCCTGTGATGGGACCCTTTCTTTTAAAGGAGGACCAAGATAAAAGATACTTGGTGATCTAGGCAGGACCAGCTTTGTGGACAATCAACCGCAAGAATCTCACAGGCCAGATTCTCAGATGGGCACCTGTTTGGTTTAATGACCTGCAGGGAGCATCTTGAAATTCTTTAACAGTTTCACCTTTGAGTTGGCTTTTGTAAGTTAAGTCTAGAGGACAGGAGTATTTAAGGTGGAATTCACAACTTCCACATGGGAGATGCAGGTTCTGCTCCTGACAAGTGCACCTCTTGGACAGCCAATTTTGCACACTACTGAGCGGGTTTCAGTGGACCTTCTGGACCTAGATAGACTGGGAAGAAAGGCCTGGTGATCTGTTTCTGAAAAGCAGCGAGTGAAAACACTGTGGGTCACAATAGTTTGATCCCATTGTACATGGAGTTGCCATAACGCTAAGGCTTACCTGAGTTCAAGGCTGACTCCGTGGCAGCTAAGAGCAGCACGTGAAGCCTGATGTGCTACTGACGCATTCAGCCACAGTTTGGGGCTCTGGCTCAGGTGTGATCCCACCTCCCTGAATAGGTTTTCAACCACTTGTTCTGCTACCCCCTAGTATTACCCAGTCTCCACCTCTCCACAGCCACCCAGAGGTGGCTGCCATCCTCACCCCTGGCAGAGCATGGGCACAGGCGGGAGGGGATGCAGCACTCTTATCTGCAGCATCTTGGGGAGGGGCGTGACCTCAGCTGTTTCCCTCTCAAACTGGCAGCACCCTGGCACAGTCAGTGAGCTACTCAACAGGTCCAGCCTCTCACGGACCCAGATCCATATACCCTGCACATCCCAATACAAAGATTATAGTATTCTTGGGGTTGCCTTTCCACCTCCATGGATTGGAATGATGGGCTATAGACAGGAGTGGACTTCACTGTTTCCAGTAAGGGGCTGACAAGTAGGGAAACCCAGCAGCAAATTTCCCCAAGTTGTAAGGCAAACCCTTCAGGTGCCTATGAGGGTCCATTACTGCACAAGCATCCCCTTGCCCAGGGAACATGACATTAAATAGCAAATAAAAGCAGGCCATGACAAATTGAGAGACCATGAAAGCAAGGAAAAAAATTAATAATTTAGTATCTACAATGGCACCTTTCTCCTGTTTTTTAACCAAGGGGTGCGTATTTTCATTGTACCCTGGGCCAGGCAATTTACACACCAGGCCTTGGCTCCAGGGCCTGGGGGAGCTGGTCAGTTACCAAAAACAAAGAAAAACAGAAAACCAAACCCATTACCATTGAGTCCATTCCAACTCACAGCAACCTTATAGGACAAAGTAGCACTGTACCCTCGAGTTTCCAAGGAGCACCTAGTGGATTCAAACTGCTGACTTTTTGATTAGCTAATGTAGTACTTGACCACTACACCACCAGGGTTTCCAGCCACTACCCAGGGTATCAGAAAAAGCCCACCTTTGAAGTGTTAAGGTTCTACTGGAGTCTCTGTAAAATCCATCTCTCATGGGACGGTGTGACGTCCCAAACGCACTTGACCACCTGCCATTAACAGCTACACGCACTGCCGGCCAGGTTCTGGAATCTTGCGGGATCCTTCCTTCTGCCATCAGATCTCTCTGAACTTTCTGACTCCTTTTTTCTTTGTTGGAAAAAATGTGGGACTACCTGAGTTGGATCCGACTCCAGGGCACTTTGCTTGGCTGACCTCTAGGGTCACTCTGAGTCAGAACTGACTTGGCAACCGTGAGTTTGTGTTTGTTTGGTACCCTTATTTAAAGTAGTCAGCAGCACAAAGGGTTGAATAAGTGCTTGACTGCTGAGCTGGAAGTTGTGCAGTTGAGACCCACCCAGAGATGCCTCCAAAGAAAGCCCTGATGATCTACTTCCTAAAGGTGACAGCTTTGAAAACCCTACAGAGCACAGTTTTACACTGCACACACAGTGTCACTGTGAGTTGGAATCAACTCGGTAGCAGCTGACAATTCTGTTTCAAGGGACTGACCAAAGCTTAAATCTGGCCTGGGAGATCCCTGGGGGCAAGAACAATCTCCAGGTCATGTTTGTACCCTCCTGACTTTTCCCCAGAGATTTGTCAGGGCCCATCATTTCCTGATCCTGGCCATATGTGTGTCACACGGAAGAACAGTGTGCAGCAGGCAGGCTCGGCTTGCCCCCAGCCTGATGTGTAGAGCCATTTAGACACTGGTGGAAGAAAAATATTAGAACAGGCCAGGCCTGCAGCTGAGATTTTTATCAACCTTTTGTATGGTGCTGGTGATTTCTGTCCTTTTAGTGGAGGGCTCATTTCTGGCAGCAGGATGGCTCATGTTCTCTGTGATAGTAGAGCTGAGAAAGTCACGGGACCCAGACTTATTGGCACCATAGTCAGGAATAATAAAGCAAATAAAATTAGACTGACCACATTCTAGCTTCATTTCCCCCTTCTTTTTCTTTCCACCCCCGCTCTTCTGTCTCCTTGCTCAGAGGGCCCATAAACCAGCCATGCTCTTTTCAACAAACCTGAAACAAACCAAGGCCTGGCCTCACGTCTTCTTGAGTAAAATTGCCCCTGCACAGCTTCTATGTGTGCACACCATCTTCAGTCACCAGCATCTCCCTGAATCTTTTTGCGGGGACACAGCCTCAGCAGAGTATGCACAAAATGGGCCACCAGTGGTTATAAGAAGAACGCCCTACCCTGGCCTCATTTCCCTGACTTCACAGCAGCACTGTGACCAGCTAGGCTGCATCACTGTGTAACTAGAGACCCCTGGTCCGGCATTTTTCTCAGAGCCACCCACTCAGAATATTTTTAGTACTTTAAATCATATGTATTTGCTTCTAGGATTTCAGTTTCTTGCCAGTGTAGGAAATCAGTCAGTCGCGCTCTAGTCTTCCCACTTTTTCAGCCGTGTACCCATATACCCTACTTGGTGCTGAACTTGACAAAATGGAAACAAACAATAAGCCAGTTGCAACTGATTCAGTTCCAACTCTTGATGACCCCTGGTGTTGCACAGAGTACTGTTCTCCATAGAGTTTTCAAGGCTGTGACATTTTGGCAGCAGCTCACCAGGCCTTTCTTCCAAGGAGCCTGTGGGTGGGTTCAGACTGCCAGCCCCTCTGTTAAGAGTTGAGGACTGAACTGTTTGCACCACTTAGGGACTCCTTTCCAAAATGAAAGTGAGGATGAGTGGGTCTACCCTGTGATCCAAATCTGTTCTCACTTGACTGTGAGTCTGTCCCCTAGCAGCCTCTGGGCCTTTCCTTGTGTTCTCCAGTCCACTTTGCCTGGAGCCTGCTGCCTTCTCTTCCTCTTTGGGTGCTAGATGAAGCACAGGACCCTGCCCATTCCCCACCTCCTCCCAGGGACTCGTGCTTGAAAAGACCAGCCCACCTCATTTCCTTCATCTCTAAACTCTTAGAAGTAAGGATTTTGTCACAAAATTGAATGCTTCACATATACTGTCTTCCTTTGCATGTTATTCTAGGCCCTCCAACTAGAACAATGTGGATTAACCTTGTGTTTTCAGCCCCCAGCATCCTCAAACCACTACAAGACAAGTAACACCAAAAAACTCTTGTTAGCAGAAACATTCTCATTGACCTGAAACAAACCTCAAAGTGCTGTGGATGTGACTGGCTTCCAGTCGATAGTATTTCCTGGCTTACTCTTGCACTTGTTTTAAACAGTGCAAGGCGGGAAGCCTCCACCGCCCAGCACAGTACCTGGTGCGTCAGAGGCATGAGCTGGGTACATCATTACTGAGTGAACCTTGAGGTTACCTAGACTCCTGTGGGGAGAAAAGCTAAAAATCTGCAACGTACTCAACTGTGCAATAGTAATGCTCTCTGCAGATTTGGAAAGAAAGTGCAAGGCTCCTTTTATGATTAACTAGTGGAAACCCTGGTGGTACAGTGGTTAAGTTCTGGGCTACTAACCAAAAGATTAGCAGTTCATATCCCCCAGGTGCTCCTTGGAAACTCTGTGGTGCAGTTCTCCTCTGTCTTACAGGGTCACTATGAGTCGGAATACACTCAGTGGCAGTGGGCTTTGGTTTGGACCAGTAGCAAATGAGTCATCCAGGACTTCTGGCTCCAGTGTTTTATGGGCTTGTGTTGGCTTCTGCACATTGCGTCAGCCCAAAAGGGGGAAAATGAAGAGAATTAAATGTGAGATTAATGTAGCTTCCCAGTTATAAAGTCTGATATGAGGCATTTCTAGAGACGTTATTGTTAACTGCCTGGAATCAGCCTCCAGCCTGTGGTAACCCCATACACGATGAGACTGGACCATTTTGACCAATAGGGGCTTCACTGGCTGATTTTTGGAAGTAGATACCAGGCCTTTCTTCCTAGTTTGTCTTAGTCTAGAACCTCCACTGAGACTCGTTGAGTATCAGAGCAACACACAAGCCTCCACTGTCAGACCAGCAGTGGCTGCACATGAGATGTACTGGCCAGGTCAAACGTAGGTCTCCCACATGGAAAATGAGAATTCCACCACTGAACCATCACTAAAAGGAAGGTCATAGGTTAGTTACTTTTTAATTATCTGTAATGTATTAAAAGATATTAGACGTCAGGGAGACCTTGTCAGTCATCTAGAGCAAACCTATTTTTTCATAATTAAGGAGATCAAGACCCACCGTGACGTCATTAGCAAAGCTGTGAGCTGAACCCAGTTGCCCAGATTCCTAAAGGGCTCGTTCCTTGAATCTTCACTGAAATGACCTATGCAGCTACCTTTGTTGGTCAGATGGCAGATATTTGGCTAATTTGATTTGTCACATATAGCAAGGATCTCATTAATGGAATGGATTTTCTGTATATAAAAGCTACCATTAGCTGCTTATCTACAGCCAGCACCCCCTACTTGCTTGTAAACAGAGCCTCTATTCCACTCACCCTAGTTTGAGTGACCATGTTTTTTAAGTGAGGTTGGTCTCTCTTCATCCACAAGGACTGACTGTTGATTGGGCTGAGCTGATCTCAGTGGTCCTGTGACCCTCTCTATCATACTTGTTTGGCCAGGGGCGTGTGTTGCAATTTAAGCCAGTGACACATGAGGGGTAGCCTTTAACATGAGAGACCAGTCAGGAATAGCCTTTCCTCTGGACATTGTCTAAGGACAATGAGGACGATGAGCTGAAAGGCCAACCATGGATGCCAAGCCAAGGCCAAGTGCTGTTGACAAAAATCCCAAGAGCCTGGGCCCTAGATGAGACCACTGAGCCTCAAAATGAATCAGTCCTAGAAAAGGCCCTCCTTGGTACATCGTATCATGAGGCCTACCTGTCCTTAGTGTTTGGCTCATTTTAGTTGTGGTCCCCATTTTCTGTAGCCAGATACAGTCTCTCAGACACCTTACTATGCAGGCTGCTTAAAAGGCCCTTGTGCACATCACTTCCTGCAGAAACACCAGAATGATATTTTACACATCTGTCCTGAGAGTACTTAAACAAGAACAAACCCAGCTTGCTTTGTGGTGGCTGACAAGATCACAGCTTGAGCTGAGATGGCCACAACTCTGTGTCTCTGATGCTATAATTTGGTTTCCACAAAACCCCCCTTCCCTCATCATCCTCGAGGCATGTATCCCTAGGTGAGATACAAATTAAACACCACATACCACTGACATTCAGAAGTTCACTATATTTGCTTTAAACACAGAAGAGAAATGAAATCTGTTTATTCAGAGATCAGGTGAGCGGGAGTGTGTGCCAGAGCCAAACCTGATCCTCAGCTAAGATCAGACATCACCTTTTCCCCAGGTCCCTTCAATGTCCTTCAGACGCCACCTTTGACCTTGTTCAAGATTGTAGCTGTGCAGAACTTGCACTAAAGCAGCAAGGTTTATGGGACGTAAGAGAGGAAGTCTCTGAGGGGCAGTCTTAGAAATCTCATCTCCCAGGTGGTCTTGGACGTGCCGTGCCGTTTTCCTTTTCTGGGAAGTAAGACTAACTGATCTCTAAGATTCCTTCCTCACCAAATATTTCATAATTCTATGAAATGATCAAATGAGTAACACAAGGTAAGAATGCAGACCAGTTGGAGGAATTCCTACTTTACTAATGAGAAGTACTACAGCAGGGCTTCGAACCAGTTCAAACTGGTTCATTCCCGCCAATCAGGCAAAATAGAAGCAGACCCAAATTTTTGCAGTTTGGGTGATCTGGAATGGTACTAGCACAGGAAAACTTAGGGATTGAAGCCCTGGAATGGGAGACTCAGAAGGGGCATCGGGAGCCCTTTCAGGAGCCCGATGCATGATATTGGATTATTGACGGGACTGTAGAGAGTGACTTACATTCAAAGTGGCATAGTTAGCCACCATCTTTGAGCAGGGCAGTGCTGTTTCCCACTTTGCTCAAAACCTGCTGGGCGAGAGGTTTGGTTGCTATGCAATGCATATGCTGCCCTTGCTTTCTAAGAAGGAGATTAAGTTTCTAGCAGGACTTTAACCTATGATTTTTCCCACTCCAGTTCACTCAAATTCTAAAAATTCAGTTTTGATCCACTATCAACTTCTTTGGCCATAACTGAACTGGGAAGAACTAGGTTGAAGCCCTGTATTACAGTTACTAAAAATCAAAGCATGTATATAATATTAGCTAATATTTATTAAGCACTTATTATATCCCAGGCACTGTGCTAAGAACATTACAAGCATTTTTTCCTGGAAACTTTACGAGATTACTCCCTTAATAACAATGAAGCAACAGAGTTTCATAGAGGTTAAATAATTTCCCCAAAGTCACACAGCCATCAAGTAGAAGAGATTAGTCATCTATGTCTCTCTGATTTGAAAGCCTGTACACCATCCTGTCTCATATGGCTAAACTATGTAAATGTGCTTCATTGAGGCCACAGAAGAGCTGATAATTTTTCCCACTGGAAAAGTTTTACTCTTCAAAGAGCTCGGGTTAGCCTGAGGAGGCAGAGAGCAGGGTATCTTTCTTTGTCTTCCACCAGCCAGGTGTGCAGCCTTGAACTCAGTAGTTCATATAACCTCTACAGTGTGGGTATACATACCCACACCAGATTTTCCTGCTTGGAGGCTTAGAGGCTGTGAGGCTTGTAGGAAAGACTTGAAAAGAAGTTGCTTTGAAAATCCATCAAATGGTTAATAAGTAAAATGTGGTATATCTGTACAATGAAATGCTGTTTGTCAACAACAACAAAATGGTAAAAAGAAGCAAGGTACAAATTACAGCATGGATGAACCTTAAAAATATTCTGTCAAGTGAAAGAATCAGTCACAGAAGACCATGTATTATATGATTCCATCTATATGAAATGTTTGGAACAGGCAAATTTATAGAGACAGAAAGTAGAGGAGCAGTTGCTTAGTACTGGGTGGGTCAAGTTAGGGCAATTGACTACTAGTGGATATGGGGCTTGTTGTAGGGAAGACAGAATTATTCTAAAATTAAATTGTATTAACAGTTCCGCAACTCAGTGGACATACTGAAAAAACATTTAATCATGCACTTTAAATGAGTGAACTTATGATATGTGAATTATAGCTCAGTAAAGCTATTTAAAAAATAAAAGCTGCATGGGTAAATTTTTATTACCACAAGAATTGTGGATTTCCCATAAAGACAGCAATTTGGGCCTGTACTGTCTAAAAGCCTTCAACTGAAATACTAGATCTGACAATTACTCTGCTTTGTTCTACATACCTCATTACTGAATACCACTACAGTCACCTTCAAAGTACTCCTTCCCCTAGGGAAGCTATGCGCTGACACCAGCACCTAGTCCAGCCTTTAAAGCAACTTTGGAACTTTTTCTGGAATGGTCATTGCACACAGTGGCAAGGTGGCAAGTTTGCAAACTTAATTGTATAGTTGTCTGTGAGAGAGTTTTTAGCCAGTAAACAAATAACTGTATTGGAACACCCTACCTACTCACCTGATCTGACTTTTTTATTTAGCCAAAGATAGAGGAAATATTGAAAGGAAGACATTTTAATGACATTCAGGACATCAAGGGTAATACAATGACAGCTCTGATGGCCATTTCAGAAAAAGGGTTCCAAATTTGCGTTGAAGGATGGACTAGTGCTGGCATTAGTGCATAGCTTCCCACGGGTGTACTTAGAAGGTGGCCATAGTGATATTCAGCAAGGAGGTACATAGCACTTTTTCTAAGATGAGTTTGTGAACTCAATTGTCAGATCTCGTACGTATAAATAAACTCAAGAAGTTTGCAAGTGAGAACATGGGTGATGGCATCCCTAATGCTTTCTGGCATTATTGCTTTAAAAGACTCAAATTACTTGAAGGTTCAAGAGGTGCCCCACATAGTGAGAGAACTTCTTCCAGGACTGTCATACTGAAGCCAGGAATTCAATGGATAATGGACCTTGCAGACCTCCTGACAGCATGATTTCCCCTCAAGAAGCAGTCCTTGGGTCTGTAACCCCCAAGGACAGGGTTAGGGAAAAGCTCACATGGTATTAAATGATTGCAGCCCAAAATCCCTTAGCATTTCATTGCAACACTAGGTGGCTGACAAGTGGTCAAGTTGAAAGCTCTTGGCACTGTATCTTTGCAGTAACATGAAAGCCATGCACCCTGTGCAAACCAGCCTGGCTCCACTAGGGAAGGCATCCTGCCCACATCAGCAGCTGCAAGGTCAGGGATAGGGAGGAGATCAGCAGGGCTTCGTTGTCTTCTGATCAGAGGAAACACTGCTGGGGCCCATCTGTTTACCTGAGGGCCAGCACACCCACGGCAGCTGGACCATGTTCACCAGCTCCTGACATGGGCCTTCCCACCCCATCAGCCTTCCATTTCTCCTTCAAGCACAGGCCGGGCTGTGTGCTCTCACACACCCCAACTCGCCCAACTCCTATTCAGAGCTCCATTAAGACCTGGTGTCCTCAGTGACTGCCCGAACAGGGAATACAGCAAAGAGTTCCCGACGTAGCGAGAGAAAATGGGGTGCAGAACTCAGACTCTAGTAAAAAGACCAGACTTGATGGTATCCTGGACTAGGGGGTCCCCAGAAGACAAGGCCCCTGGACTGTATTAGCCCAGAACTGAAACTGTTCCAGAAGCCAACTCTTCAGACAAAGATTGGGCTGGACTGGAAGACATAGAATGATAATGGGGAAAAGTGTGCTTCTTGGCTTAAGTAAATACATCAGACTGACTGGGCAGCTCCTGTCCGGAGAGCAGGGGGGCAGTGGAGCTGGCTGAATGGACACAGGAAATATAGGACAGAAAGGAGGAATGTATCATCACAGTGTGGGGAGAGCAGCTAGTCACAAAGCAGTACCTGTGTCAGTTTTTGTATGACAGATTGACATGAACTGTGAACTTTCACTTGAAGCACAATGAAACTTATCTTAAAAGTTAAAAGACTTGGTGGCCTTCACCTCAGTCCTTGTTTCCAGCTCTCTCTGGCAACAGGAATGGTTATACTAGTAGGTTTTTCCAGCCTTCCAACAGTGGGACCCAAGTCTTCTGGTGCTCTGTTGCAACTCCCATCCCAACTATCAGGAGAAGGGTGTTGGATTTCTACTTTCAATTACCCTTTGGGCCAAGAAGAGGTTTTCCCCTCATTGTCACTGATGGGCCCACCCTCCTGACTCTGTAAGGAAAGACTCTGTAAGGAGTCTGTGTTGCCCAAAGGCAGCTGCCCCTGGGCACAGTCCCTCACTCACTGCCAAGAACAGGATGGACATACAGTAGCCATGCAGTGCACAAATGGTATGGCCAAGCCAAGACAGGGCTTTCAGAGAAGCTTTATACATGGGGACTAACCCAACCTCCTCCAGGGCCCTCACCTATCAGGATTTCCAGCTTAAAGCAAGTCCATGACACAAACAAAATGTGAAAACACTTCTCTGTTGCCAGAGATATTTACAGACTCTCAATAACACTTCCATTTTAAGATGGGGTCAGAGAGCTCTAAAGTCTTCAGAGAAATTAGCTGAGTAGGAGCTGATGTGCCTTTATTTAAAAAAGGAAAGAAAAAAAATCATTTGTGATTCAAAAAAAGGAAAAAAAAGAAAGAAAAACACATACCAAGGAAACAGGCAGGGAAAGAAACTCCTGACAACCTCAGGAATATTTTGGAATCAATGAATATTTATATATTCTTGTATTTTCCTGTGTTAAATATCTTTCTCCTTGGTTCATGTATGGTTATTTTTTTCAACTTGAAATATCAAATATCATCTAGGTCTCCAAACAATAACCCTTTTCTCTAATCCCGTATAAAAGACAACATTGCTCTTCCATCCAAAACAGAAAATCTGGTAAATTCAAGAGCAGGGTTGACCTAGAACAAAAGATCTTGTGTACCTTAGTAAATATCATTAGTTGGGTAGCTACACTGTAACCTCATTCATTTCAAAGTCAAGATTGCCTTGGTACTGTTTGAGCAGATTCCCCAAGTCATGGCACCCATCAAAGCTAGGAAGCAGCATGTCAGACCGCTGGTTGGAAATTAATGGCTTATCATCATCCTTGACATTCAGTATCATGAAGGATGGAAATGTAGGATGTGGCAAGGGCCACACCAAGGGCTTTCTGGTGTCTGAAATTGGTAACTAAGCTTTGTGGCCCAAAGCTCTTCATAAAATTAGAAATTTAGCATGAGCTCCAGATTACTTCCTGGTTGTCCCCCAACTCATGGCAACTCGTGTACAATGGAAGGAAATGCTACCCTGTCCTGTGCTGTCCCCATGTTCAGCCAAGTATCATACTTTTAGGTTTCATAGGGTTTTCATTGGCTGATTTTCAGAAGCAGATCACCAAGCCTTTCTTCCTAGTCTGTCTTAGTCTGGAAGCTCTGCTGAAACTTATTCACCATCATAGCAACATGCAGATCTTCTACAGGGAAGGCAAGTATTCTGCCTCTGAACCACCACTGCCACATAGATGGTCTAACTTGCTGAACAGAAGGCTCTCTCAATTCTTTGGTTGACAACAGAAAGAATTCCTGATCTTATGGATAGCATTAGTAGTGAAATAAGAAGTACAGTTTATTTCCATGTTTATGGACATCCTATCTTGCTGAATTTCTTTCTGTTCTGCTAAATACTGTTGACTTTTCACTTTCCCTAATGTCAGTGCAATGGTTAAGCACTTGGCTGCTAACTGAAAAGTTAACCATTGAACTTGGTGATCTGCTCGTGTAAAAATTACACCTAGGGAACCCTATGGGGCTGTTGTGCTGAGTCTTTTAGGGCCATTGTGAGTCAGAGTTGACTCAGTGGCACACAACAGCAGCAGCAGCAGGTGTGTCAGACTTTCAGGGTATATATGGTGCTGCATAAATCTTCTTCATGATCTTAATCTTGTTCTTCGATTGTTCCCCACCTCTGCCCTGTCCATGTTGTTGGACGGCAACTAACAGTCGCCATTGAGTAGCACTGCTCCATAGAGTTTTCTTGGTTGTGAGAAATCTTTATGGGAATAGATTTTTAACCGTTTTCTTCTGTTTTACTACTGGGCAGGTTTGAGCCTCCAATCTTTAGATGAACAGTTGGGTACAAACTCTTTGCACCACCCAGGGGCATATCCCATTCCTAAACCAAAAACCAAGCCCACTGCCACCCAGTCCCTTCTGGCTCATAATAACCTTATAGAACAGAGTAGAACTGCCCCATAGTGTTTCCAAGACTGTAGTCCTCAGAAGCAGACTGTTACGTCCTTCTCCCACTGATGGGTTCAGACCACCAGCATTTGGTTAGCAGCTGGATACTTGGAGCAGGATGCCACTGGGGATCCCTCCTTTGAAATGCTGACTTTCTGGTTAGCAGCCGTATCACTTAACCACCACACCACCAGGGTTTCCCTGCCATTCTAGTTGGGTGTCAGCGAGGTGGGCTGCCCCTTCCTTCCTCCTCCAGCCTGTCTTACTTGAGCCCTCCAGCAATGCCTTCCAGCTAGTCACCGCCTCACTGGAAGGTTTCGTATATGCTAAGCTCTATCTGCATCCTGTTTATTTTTGAACCTAAGTGTAATGCCTATGCCTCTTAAATGTCATCCCGTATTAAAAAGCAATTTCTAAAATCTTTTTGTTTGAAGGGGAATTTAAAATGACTGCTACAATCGGTTTAGAAAGCCAAGAAAATGAAAACAGTGTAACAAGGATGATCCCCTACAACTGTAGATCACGTTCAGAGGCAAAGTGCAAATCCCAAATGCTTCCATTATTTAAAAAGAACAAATACAGCTGAAATGAGCCACCACCTCTTGTAAAAGAACTATGAAATAAACCCAAAAAGTACAGAAGGAAGCAAACCAGGAAGTCCTAAAATTACTATATAGATCAAGAACTATTTGTTTGAAAATAAAACAGGTAGACCTTTGACCAATTTAATGAAGAAAAAAAAGAAAACAAAGTTTGGACTAAGTGACACTAGATACTATATTTTGAATTTTAAGATGATATTAAGTAAATTTTAGGCTAATAAACTTGAATATGTTCATTAGACTGGGAAAATACAAATAGACAGAACAAATGGACCAAAAATAAGGAATAAATTATAAAGAATGTTGAAATTGGATGCAGTCTATGGTTCTATGCATCTATAGGATATCATCCTGCTGACCTCTGGCCAGAGGAAGAAGAGTGGGTGAAGAGGAAGGGAAAGGAGACTGTTGGAAGGATGAGACATGTATGGAGCAGAGAGGAATAGTGTGCTGTCACCAGCCAGGGAGAGCAGTGGAAGCTGCCTATAGGTGGGCATGTAAGTTTAAATGGGAATGTACATTTTCACTCAGTCATAATAATAATAAAAAGAATGTTGAAGAATTATCATTCTGAAAGACTTTAAGGCCAGATGATTTTCTTGGTGGTAAGTTGTTTCAGACTTTTAAGAAACAGATAATCCTCATGGTATGTAAAGTTTTCTAGAACTCCACAAAAAGAAAAAACACTAGCCCAGTGTCTGGAGGGAGGTACTGCTCATCTTCCAGAGTCACTGTTTTGTGCTGGGACATGACTGTTCCCACACCCTAAGTAGTGACTACTCACTCTGGTTTATTCATAGAGTTTTCTTTGCTTTTCTAGCTTAATGAAAAATGTGCAGTCTTTACATTGCCAAAAATAATGTAACTTAAATTTTGCGTAGCTGATTTCATCTACTTTTTATGGTTCTATACTATTTCTGTCAGTTACACTTGTTTTCCTCTGAGAAATTAGAAACAGGTAATTCCTCTGTTCTAGGCTCTGTGTTAGGCTGCAGCAGAGAGCTCCCTCCAGCCCGAACACACACACACACACACACACGTACATGCTGTGACTGATGTACTTGGCACAAAGTGGACTCTCAACAAATGTTAGTATCAATACCATCACTTATTTCTGTGCTGTTTACTCTGAACATAACTTTTAGAGTAACCACATTTTTACCCTGTACATATTTGATAAATCTCACTTTATTTGAGGCACTTGTTTCACAGAGCTATAAACACCCTTGGTGACATGTCCTTTCCAGTTTTTGTACACATTCTTTGAAAATCTAAGCTTAATTCTTTGTTTCTGTGGTTAATGGATGAATGCATAATTTCACTGGCTGATAAAATGGATAGGAGCTGTGGAGGAGACGTGAATGGTTAGTTCAGTCGTTATCTTTGGATGTAGCTAACCAGGACTAAAGGTTGCAAGGGGCTTCCTTTTTATTTGTTCAATATTGAGTGGGTGGTTCTGTTTCTGAGATAAGATGGAGATCTGCTTCTCCCTCTTCCACTTGCTAAATACAGCTAAAATTCATGGCCATTATTAATATAAAGCAAACATTAGAAGAGCAAAAGACAGATGGAGTAGGAACTTCAGGCCTGAGGGAACAATGAGGTCCTTGTTTTTTAGTTTATGTCTCGTATATACCTGAGTGTATGCTGGAGAAGCCAGCAACCCCAAAAAATCCAGCAAGCACAGATAAGCTTGTTCTGTCTTTCCAAAGGACCAAAAAAATGGGTTACCTAGCAAGGCAGAATGTTTTGAGAAATAATTGCTCTACTCCAACTAAGCAATACAGAAAAAAAAATAAACGCCTGTGACACCATCTCTGACACTCATTAGGAAAGTCCAGATGGGCAGCCTAGATTTTCATTCTCCTCCAGCTGGGGTGAGGTATCCCTCCACCCTCCTACTGGGATAGTGTCAAGCAAAGACCATACAAAACAGGCTATTTTAAAAAATGTAGGGTCTTACAATGTAATACCAAAGAGGTCTAAGATGTAATTAAAAAATCACCTATGATAAGGGAATCAGGAAAACCTCAAGTTGATTGGGACCCCAACAATAAACAGATGCCAGTACTGAAATGACACAGATGTTAGAATTATCTAACAATGATTTTAAAGGATCCATCATAAAATAAAAAAAGAAGATACAAAGAAGAACCAAGTGGAAATTTTAGAACTGAAACATGCAGTAACAAAAATAATAAACTCAGAGGATGGGCTCAGCAATGGAATGGCAAGGACAGAGGAAAGCATCGGTGAACTTGATGGTAAAACCAAAGCCAAACCCATTGCCACTGAGTTGATTCCAACCCATAGTCACCCTACAGGACAGAGTAGAATTGCTTTATAAGGTTTGTAAGGAGTGGCCAGTGGATTCAAACTGCTGACTTTTTGGTTAGAAGCCAAGCTCTTAACCACTGTGCCTCCAGAGCTCCAAGTATATGTACATAGAGAGAGAGAAAGAGACAGAGAGAGAGAGAGATTATCAACTGAAGGAAAATGGCTCATGCAGTTGTAGATGCTGGCAAAAAAACATCAGGTTGAAGGCTTCTCCTGACTCATGGGGTTGCAGGAACTGGGAAACCCAAAATCAGCAGGTCAGATTGAAGGCTACTGGCTCAGTGTTGCAGGAGCTGATGTACCCAAATTGGGCAGGTCAGGCATCAGGCTGCTGGCTCACATCCCAAGAAGTGGAGGTCAGAGGATGGTGAGTCAGATTCAGGATCCTTGAAAGAGCTTTATCAGAACATCCAGATATATTGGATGCAGGCCACACGCACAAGGAAGATGACTGTCTTTTAACTGATAGCCTTTCAGCTGATTGGCTGCTCACATCAGATAACAAAATAGAGAATGATTATTTAATATCTGCCAAGTCACCGAGAATCATGGCCTTGCCAAATAGCCAAGTTAACACATAACATTAACATTCCCTCCACCAATGAGGGAACAGTGCTTCAATTACAGCAGGCACAATTTAGAGTATATTTAAGAAAATATTCTCTGAAAAGAAAATTTGTTAATATTGGAATATATCACCACTGGAAGTGCTGAAGTATCTATAAATACATGTACACACGTGTGTGTGTGTGCATGTATTATATTTCATTGGAAAAGAGAGATTATAACTATATACATAATTGGAAAAGAGATTTTAACAACTTTTTAAACTCATGAACCCAAAGATTGATTTCTTTCTTTTTTTGTTAATTCAATAATTGTATGCCAGAGCCTATTACATGCCATGATCTCAGTGATGTTTCAGTGCCTGCAGAGTCAACGGCACCCTGTTCATAAAATGTCTTCGGTGCAAAGAACTTAGTAGACAATCTCCTAAAAATTGTCCAAGGCTGAGCCATCATGTCAACTAGCCCGTGTAATCATTTAGGAAAACAATCTGCTGACTCAGTTTTTTAAAGTTACCTTTACTGTGTAAACATAGCAGTCAATTAGACATTGAAATTTTCAGTTTGTAATTTTAAATATGGGGGCTAATGCCAAAACCCACTGCTGTTGAGTGGTTTCTGGCTAATGATGACCTTATAGGATGGAATAAAACTGTCCCATAGTTTCCAGGGAGCACCTGATAGAATCAAACTGGTGACCTTTTGATTAGCAGCCATAGCAGCTAACCATTACGCCACCAGGGTTTCCAAATACAGGGGCAGTGGTGGTTTAACGGCAGAATTGTCACCTTCCATGTGGGAGATCCAGGTTTGATTCCCTGCCAAGGTACCTTAGGTGCAGCTGACACCTGTCACTGGAGACTTGCGGGTTGCTATGATGCTGAACAGGTTTCAGCAGATCTTCCAGGCTAAGAAAGACTAGGAAGAAAGACCTGGCTATCTGTTTCTGAAAGTCACCAGTGAAAACCGTATGGATCACAACCCCATTGGTCATGGGCCATGACTCTGGGGTCGACTTGACAGCTGCTAACAAAACAATAAATTTGAAATACATAAAACCTAAAGTCTTCTTTTAAAGGGTGTTTTGGGTATGTCTGTTTCCATCTTCTTGATTCTCTGACTCAAAGAGCCTCACTTAGCTAAGCACATCCTTTTTGGGGGACCAGTCTGCAGTGATGACCATCCCGGGCTTCATCGACTTCTCTCTTCTGCCCTCTTGCTGCTGCAGCTCCCGCCAAAGGCAAAGTGGCGGCATACACTCCTGACTGGGGCAGTCATTATGCTGATGCCAGAATGACTGTTGTCCCCAAAGGTCTGCAGAAAGGCTAGTTTATGGAGTATTGCCTTCTCAGGAGGTTGGGATGGATACCCTGGGTCCACACTGGAGCAACCAGAGCCCTCCCACACAAGCTTGCCCCCATCCTTGAAATGGATTTTTTTCTGGCTGGTATTCTCTTCCCTGATCATTGAAACATAGTCCTCATCTCAGATGCATCGTAAACCTCACACCCTTTACAAGCAAAGCATGAAGAAGAACCTCAGATTCTTGACTCTCTGGACCTATTTAAAACAAATAATAATTATGCAGGTAACAACTGTCATTTGAAGTGAGTTTCTTAACTTACAGAAGGAAAACATGAAAGCATTAAGGCTTCTCTGACAGTCGAGCTCAGATCTGAGGTCTGTCTCCTTGGACTAGTGTGTCTCATTACAATAGGACAGCAGTCATAAAGGGAAAGTGGCGTGGTAACCATTTAATGGACGTTCTCCCAGAAATTAAAGAGCTACTTTTCAAAAGACAGTAACTCACTGTGGGGTGTCAGCCGCAGGGACTTCCAGCATGCTGCTGCCTCTGCGCACAGACAAAGCCTGTATACACATAGTCCCAGCATCGTGGGTTCTTTTTTGCTTGCATTAAAGCATGTAGAAGGTACTGATCCATGATCAAAGCCAATGACCAGCGTATGAAATGCATCAAAAAATGCTCTCAATTCATTTTAGTTTCCCAGCTTTCAGCCAGTATCATTCCAGCGTGTGGCAGGGAGACACAACTCTCCACCTCTGTTCCCACCTTCCTTTTGACAAGGAAGCCTTTGAGCCATGTGTTTTTATTCCCAGTATTGGGAGGCCTACCTACCAAACTGTTAACATGGATCCAAGATGTTCGTGGTCGGTCAGAATCCAAGAGGCTTTTCTTTTCTTTTTTTTATATGACTCCATTGATAGTAGTCGTCTCTGTTCAGCCAAAAGCAAAGATGGATTTTAGTTCATAAGGAATGAAAGAAATAGTACAGCTCCTTTATCACTAGCCTCCCCCTTCCCCTTGTCTGTCTCAGAGTCCAGGATTCCTCACTCAACAACAGACACAAGTGACAGGCAGCAGAACAGCTCACTGCAGCCCTGGCAGGGCATAAATGTGCAGATGTTGTCTGATGCTGAAGAATTTTGTCCGACGATAGGTGTTGACTGTGACACTGGCAAGGGGGTATGCACAAACTCTGGTTTCTTCTAATCTCATGATTCAAAAAGACACTTTTATTTTCAAATTTCCTGCAAGATAGTTTCTTGTCTTGTCATACTTAACAGGAGAAGCAAGGCTCCAATCAGCGTTTAAGTCCTCCTCCCCCATGCCCTCTGCACACCACTGACTTATGAGAGTCTATCCTTGGGGAATGCATCTGTCAAAGACGTAAAGGGTGGGTGAAAAGGGTCCTTTCCCTCGTCCGGGCTGTTTTGCACTTTTAAACTGTAAGCCCTGGATAGCTCCCAGGCCCCCAGCCTACGCTGATGCTCAGTCCTGTCGAAGCAGTGGCCCCAAAGAAATGACGAACAGGTATTTGCAGACCCAACATTTTTTTAAAAAGTGATCACTCCATTTCCTGGATTTAAAACTTGCCCTCAAAAGAGCACATTCAGAGGTTCAATTAATAAAGGACTTTGGAGATGTTGAATATTATGTGAGTACTGAAATTTTCCTCTTGACTCAAATGCTCTTTGGCTAGATGTGCACTGTTTGAATTTTTAGTTAATTAATGGCCATTGAAAAGTATCCGTTTTTCTTGTTGTCTCTGAGTATGTAATTACTTTCTGGCAAATGTCAGTGTAGATACAGATATGAACATCAGGTGTATATTTTAAATGCTGTTTCTGCAAGCCACTGCACTGCCACTGAATTTTAAAGTTGGGTATCTATTAAAAAGTGTAGGTGATGGATCTACTTTAGCTATACCTGAAAAGAAAGTTAGCATTTATACACGTAAAGACTGCAGCACTCGGCTGTATGGGCAGGAAAAGCGGGTAAGGGAGACTGTCACTTCAAATGTCCTGTGGTCTCCAGAAACCTTCAAGGAGCCCAGGAAAGCACAGAGCAGAGCTCAGCGCTCCTCCTACCAGCCCTCATCCTGCCGTCTCTCTGCATTTCCTTCAGGGGCAGAAAAGGAAGCACCCTGTCACTTTCACACTTTTTTAAAGTATTTCAGATGTTTTGGGTTTCCTTGCCTTTTTGTAGATGACTGGATTTAGAGATGCATTTGAAAAGCCATCTCTAGAACAGCAGTGACAGAGAAACGGTCACTCAGAAATTATACTACCTTCCCTTGTAAAATGCCCACACAGCAAACGTATGCCTGGCAATCCAGGGGGCACCCACTTTCATTTCAAATTTTGTAATTTTTTTTAAAAAAGAAAAAAGGATGCCTTTAACCCTCACTGTCACTCTTCAGGTTCTGGTTCATGGCCAGTAGTAAGTGTGTGGACCAGTGCCTCCTCTTGGCCCTTGTTGAATGGAAGCTTGGTGGTGTGTTTGTGTCTGCTCACTTGGCTTTCCCTCCCTTTCCTTCCCGGGGGCCTTGTGGGCTGACAGCACTGTGGTCCAGCAGAACAACTGCAGAGCCTCCGTGCCTTCCAGCAAGGGCAGCAGCAGTGGCAGCAGCAGCAGCAGCAGCAGCTCCTCCAGTGACTCCGAGAGCAGCTCTGGATCCGATTCAGAGACTGAGAGCAGCTCCAGCGAGAGTGAGAGCAGCAAGCCTCCGCACTACTCCAGCCCAGAGGTAAGAGCCGCGCACACTCCAATCTGTGCCCCTCTGTTATGCCCCCACTCTTTCCAGGTGTAGTGAGACCTAGAGCCATGGCCCCCCCAATCCCACTCCTCTCCTCCCAGAGTCCCCCAAATCACAGCCCTATGACAGGAGACTCCCTACAGGCCACTGCCCCTTGGCTATCAGTCAGCTTTTAGACTTATTTCCCCCTCTGTCTCCTCACAGTTCCCCTAATTACCTAGTTTCCTTTAAAGTTGCAGAAACATCATCCTTCATCCTCCAAAAGCCTCTCTGTTGACTTCCAGAAATTTCCAAGCACGCTGTAAACATCACTGACTGGTAATAACCTATGGATCAGGTTTCCCTAAGGGTCAGCCAAAGCAGTGACTAGACAGAGAAGTTCACCGCCTGGAAAATGGAGTGCCCATAAATCACAGTGGAAGGAGTTTTATGGATTCGACATTGTTAGAAACTTACCTTTTTGTAGTTTGTCACGGATTAGAAGGACAAGAGCTATAAATATTAATAAAACCTTCTTGGCAGTATTATCTTTGTGAAAATATGAAAAGTAAAATTAGCATGAACCTACAAATAATAATGAGAATTTTACAGCTATAATGAGCATGTAGGTGGAAGATTTAGGTATCTAATATGTAAACATTCTAATGTACCAGTAAACGCCATTGCTTTTTCTACTTCAAGATGGAAAGGGAAAAATTAAAGAGTAATTCACAGCACCGAGGTTCTTGGGAAAGGGTGGAGAACAAACTCTTCAAGTTGGGGCTGCAAGGATAGGCTTTGATTTCTGGAGGGATAAAATGCACTTTCTTCTTGAGTGTACAAATGTTTAGGGTTGCCATGAATTGTGGATTTTGATATTTTACTTTCAACTTTCTGCATCACTTTAGGAACCAGATTTCTAAATGAGCTCTGAAATGAAACCAAACCCATTTATGCATCCATACCTAGGAGAGAGCACCACTGCTAGTGGCCAGTCAACATATATTTTTAGCTTTTGTACCTGTACCTCCAGGAAAAAGTGATTGTGTTTTATCTCAAATTCATGGAGGGGCTCTTAAATTCCCACTCAAGGTTTCTCCACTTTTTTAAGGTATTTCAGACGTTTTGGGTTTCCTTGCCTTTTTGTAGATGACTGGATTTAGAGATGCATTTGAAAAGCCATCTCTAGAACAGCAGTGAAAGACAGTCACTCAGAAATTATACTACCGTCCCTTGTAAAATGCCCACACAGCAAACATATGCCTGGCGATCCAGGGGGCACCCACTTTCATTCCTAGTTTTATAATTTTTTTAAAAAAAGAAAAAAGGATGCCTTTAACCCTCACTGTCACACTTCAGGTTCTGGTTCATGGCCAGAGGCTAACACTTTTTTACTAGAGGGCTGAGAAATCCTGGCAAATTTATTTCCCACAGTCCTCCTTTGCTCTTCTATTTCCCACGGTCCTCCTTTCCTCTTCTACTTCCCACAGTCCTCCTTTCCTCTTCTGTTTCCCACGGTCCTCTGCTCTTCTTCTATTTCTCACAGTCCTCCTCTCTGCTCTGCACCAACAGCTCTTCTGCCAGGAGCCAAGCCACCTTCCTGTCCCACCAGCATTTGGCTTGTCCCATCCATGTGGCTGCTCTCACTTGTATCCTCCTCCCCCTCCCTTCTCCCTCTCCCTCCTCCTCCTCCTGCTCTTTCTGTCTCTATTTGTCTCTCCCTTCCTCAGCGGGAGGGGGTGGGGGAGGCCATCAGCAATAGTAACCTATAAAAAGCGGTAAGTTAATATTGCCCAGGCTGTTACCGGGAACAAAATTATCATTCCTACTTCATACTTTCCCCCATCTGGTCAGTCAGTGTTCTTTCAACCATCGTCTCTTGAGCGTGTGCCACAGGCACTGTGCTTGGCTCTGGGATACAGCATATGTGACAGGAAAAGGACCTGCGTTTGTTCTCATAGAGCTGACATTCCAATAGGGATAATCTGGGAGGAAAATATGAAACAGGAGTTACATAAACTAAAGCAGAGGAATGAAGCAGGCATCTTTAGAGCCTGTTTCTTGGTGTGATTTGTAGAGAGGCTCCAGAATATTCAGTTCTAAGAACTGAGTGTGCAAGGCCTGGGGCAGGAGAATAGGGGCATAAAAAGTGTTAGTTACCCTTTGGAGGCCGTGTGTCTAGGCTTTTTGTGACTTTGCAGATTAAATTCATGAGCACTGAATCTTATTTTCATGGTGAAATATGAATCCCAGAGCCCCTGAGTGTGGCTGAAACTTGGCCTAAATAAGTACAGTTATAAAATGCTTTCAGCAAGTTCTTTTCTAAATGTCATTCAGACAATTAAAAAAGACTTACAGTTCTTGGTGATAAAAGAAGACTCTTGTCATTTCTTGCAGCAGCTATCAAAGAGCCCCCTAGCTAAAGGAGAGAGCGTAAGTCAACTAAAAACCAAAAACTCAACCCATTGCCATGATTCCGACCCATAGCGACCCCATAGTACGGAGTAGAACTGTCCCATAGGGTTTTCAAGGAGTGGCTTGTGGATTCAGCTACCAGCCATTTGGTTAGCAGCCAAGTACTTAACCACTACACGAGGAGGACTCCTAAGTCAAGTTAAAACCAAGACCAAACCAAACCCATTGTGTCGGTTCTGACTCATAGCAACCCTATAGGACAGAGTAGAATTACCCCATACAATTTCCAAGGCGCATCCTGGTAGATTTGAACTGCTGACCCCTTGGTTATCAGCTGTAGCTCTTAACCACTGCACTACCAGGGTTTCCAAGTTGGCTAACCAAAACTAAAACCAAACCCGTTGCCTTTGATCAATTCCAACTAAAAGAGGCCTGAAAGTTTAAGTTCCCTGAGGCCACCTACGTTTTTCAGTCCTTGCTTCTAAGTGCATAGGAAATGCCAAAGTGGCAACTGATATGTTAACCCAACTGCATGTTACTGATGCTTTCCCACGGAAGACAATGTTTTAGTTGGAACTAAACTAAAGTTCCTCTTAATTTTTCACAAGATTAATGCAGATATCCATCCTTTAGACATAAAATGAGTTTGTGGGCCAGAAATCACAAAGCTAGGGGCTAGCATCAAAGAGTTCTGGTGCTACAATGGTTAAGTGCTTGGCTGCTAGCACTTTGATGGTTTGAACCCACCCAGGGATACCACAGCAGAAAGGCCTGCCAGTCTGTTCTACTAACACTTACAGCCCAAAAAACTCCTGTGCTGTACCTCTGCTGTGTCACAGTGGGTTATGTGAGTTGAAAATCAATTTGATGACACACAGTAACAGCAACCGGCCTAGTGTGCGTCTGTGCGTCTTTGCTTTAGGACATCTCTGCTGAGCTATAAAATGGCCCAGATTACCCTACCAAGAGCAATGAAACCCATTTTGCTGAAACACACACCTCCAATTCAGCTGCTCAGATTGGTTTATGCTGCTTTGAAGCAAGACCTGTCTGGCCCGCTCTTCCTCTTTTGGTAGCATCCTGGTGCTGAGGAAAAGAAGGCATTCACTGTGTTCCAAGGCACCTGCATTCTCTCTTCCCAGTACCAGCAGTTGGCAAACCCGCCAGAATCACCTGAGTGTCAGATGCACTGTTCTTCATAGCTGTGGCTCTTGAAAGCCGCTTCATTCTGCCTGAATCACAGTAGTATAATAATATCATGTCCGTGAGCTAAAGTGGAAATCCACTGTAAACACAATATCCATGGCTGCAAATCCCCTCTCTATTACCTGATGTTTGCTCAGTTGTTTGCAGCCTAATTTTGCTCCCTGGAGTTCATCTTCCTTGTTGGCTTTGTAAATTCTCATGCCAGAGCTTTACAGGTGGCAGGCCACCTTCCATTCAGCTAGCACCTTTACACAGCACAGAGTTCCCTAGATCACTGTTTCACTGCAAGTAATAAATCTCACAGAGAAAAAGAACCTGGTCTCATCAGTTTGAGGAGCACTGGGATAAAGTCAGTGTAATCCATTTCTTTACTATAAGGTGTCTTTGAGTCCTCCTGTAAACTGTGCTTTCCATTGTAGCATTTCCCCCAGTTACCTGACCATGGAACCCTTTCTTCATGAAACATACGAACTCAAAGCACATTTTGGGAAATGCTGTCCTAGACCAACCTGGAAAATCAGAATCACCTTACAAAGAGCACTGGGACTAGTTTTCCCAAATCCCACATAACAACAGGACTCTTTGCTTTACAGTTACAGAAATGTGATATGAGTACCGTGTTGATTCAACAAGCTTCTCATTAACTGACTCACAACAAGGCTATAGAGCAGAGTAGAACTGCTCCATAGCGTTTCCAAGGAGCAGCTAGTAGATTTGAACTGTTAGCCGTTTGGTTAGCAGCCTTAACCACTGCACCACAAGGGCTCAGAGCACATCACTAGGCTAATTGGGGAGGACAGTCATGGCTGAAAATACAGTGAAACAAGCAAGCCAACAAACAAAAACACTGAGCAAAACTGCCGGAATGGGCAATTCCAAGAGTGGACTAAAGCCAGTAGCACGTTGTAGACCAGACCTTGCAGTCCTGACTTCTCCTTCCTGCTTTGCCACTTAACTCTCTGTTGATTCAGTTCTCGTGGCCACAGTTGCCTCACCTTCAGAATGGCAGGTACTCCTGTCCTCCCTAATCTATGAGATTGTTGCAAGGAATAGATGACGCAATTTGAGGGACTGTGCATTGTGAGTGATTCTTACTAGGAGCAGACTCAGAGCAGTCTGCACCCCTGATCTGTAATGGATACTGCAAGGGTTGCAGAAGCAAGAGAGGCCTGACCCCAGCCTGCAGCAAGGATTTGGATTTGCTGAGACACAGTGTATATGTGAACATCAAAAGACTAGGCAGTTGAGCATAAGAGAGGGCAACAGATATTGTCTGGAGAATTAGTGATGCTTTCTCCAAAGATCAACTCTGATTCCCTCATTCTAGGCTGAAGATCAGTATATTTCAAGGGAATGAGGTCCCATTTTCATGAGGCTGTGCTGGAGGGCAGCAGGAGATGCGGAGAAACAGCAGTGGAGGGAATTCCATCTTGAAACCTAGACCCACATGGGTTTAGTCGTGGTCGTACTGTATAGCTGCCAAGCCCACTGCCATAGAGTCAATTCTGACTTGTAGCAACCCTGAAGACATTAGAACTGTCCCAGAGGCTTTCCAAGGCTATAAATCTCTACAGAAGCAGACTGCTGCATCTTTCTCCTGTGGTAGCTTCGAACCACTGACCTTAGCTTCAGATATACCTCCTAACCTCTCTGAGCCTCTTCTACAAATTATGGTGATAATATTTATTATCTTTGAGGATTAAATGAGGTAATAGCTGTAAAGGGGGAGGCATATTGTAGGTGTTCCGTCAGTGAAAGATGATTGTAGATGATGAATGCCTTTGAATGCTAGTCTGGGAATTTGGATTTCATTCGAGAGGCAGTCAGAGGCAGTCAGAGGTCACTGTAGATCCCTGAGAGAGGGCGTGATTTAGTGATATGTTGAAAATGGTACTTCAGACTGATTTCTTCAGTGGTAAAGTGCAGAAAAATGAGCCTAGAACACATCAGGCAGTGTGCTCAGGCTACAGTTATTAAATTCTACCCTTTACTGCTGACAATCCCACTGTTAAGCTTTAGTGCAAATCTCCATGTGTGTAACCGTGTTTCAGCTACCAGCTGATTTCTGCATTCTCTCAAACAAGAGATGTGAGCTGTGGAAGGCCCCGGATCGGGGGAGGACTGAGAGGGAACTAGTGTTGGTCATGGCAGGAGAGCTGGTCTGAATCCTGTCCCTTCTCCCAATATGTGTCTCCTTTCTGCAAGGGCCCCTTCAGCATCCAGTAGGCATACTTAGTAGGTCTCATTTGTTTCAGGTAATTGAAAGAAACAGAAGCTACTGATATGCTGATGGTCACTTAGTTTGAGAAATACAACAGGTTTGAAATGCAGAGCTAAACCATCTGTTCTTTGTCTTAGGCTGGTATCTGGCCTACCCCTGAATTCAGTGAGTTGGAGACTGTGGAGAAGTAAAAACCCATCACTTTGATCACTTAAAGTATTTTCCTGCATTTCACAGTAGTCACAAACTGCAAAATACTCTGGTTAAAGTTCTGCACTTATTAATATGTCTCTTTCATCATTGCTGGATAAATGGTATTTTCTAATCATCAACGCTGGATAAATGGTGTTTTATTAGAAATCAATATTTATTCCCTGTGAAATCAAAACATTCTTAACCTTTTATGAGCAGTAGATCCTTAGAGACTTTACTGAAGGCTGAGGATGTCTCCCAGAGAAATACACCTCTATACCTCACCCCTGTTTCAGGAATGCACTAAACCCTTGGAGCTGGACTCTGGACCAGTGTGTAAGAATCTGTGATGTACACAGTTTGCTCTAATCTGGCATAACTGCTTTCAGAAAAGATTGCCATCATGATCTCCATTTCTGAAACATTTCAGGCAAAGCAGGAGGGAAGCAGACTGAGGATGGACTAACCACACCAGGCTGTCCAAGCATATAGCACATGCAAGTCCCCTCTGAAATGAGTTCTGTGCTGCTAATGAACCATCTTCCCAAAGCCATTGTTTCTGTTGCTAAATAACTGTGCCTTCCCACCTTTACCATGTACCCAAAACAAACGCATTGCTGTTGAGTTCATTTCCACTCACAGTGACCCTATAGAACAAAAAAGAACTGCCTCATATAGTTTTCACGGAGTGCCTAATGGATTCAAACTGCCAACCCTTTGGTTAGCAGTTGTAGCACTTAACCACCATAGCACTTTACATGCTATTTCTGTTATTGTAAGTTTCATCCTCTTTGGATTTCCCCCAAAGTCAAGTTTTCCAAAATTTGCATCCCTCAACCCTTAAACCAAAGTCAGTTCTAGCTCACAGTGACCCTACAGGACAGAGTAGAACTGCCCTGTAGGGCTCTCAAGGCTATAATCTTTACAGAAGCAGATGACTACATCTTTCTCCTTTCAGAGCAGCTGGTGAGTTCTAACTGCTCACCTTTGGGTTAGTAGCCAAGCATTTAACAACTTCGTCACCAAACAACAACCCAAGAAATGAAACCCGTTGCCATCAAGTCCATTCTAACTCATAGCCATCATATAGAACAGTAGAAGTACCCCAGATGGTTTCCAGGGAAGGGCTGGTGGATTCAAACTCCCAACCTTTTGGTTAGCAGCTCATCTCCAGCAGAGCTGCCAGAACTCCCCTAGTTAAGCTTCACCAAAGCTCGTTTGTCTATTTACATATAATTATTTTATACACACACACACACACACACACACACACATTGTATATAACTTCAGAGTGCTTGGAATGGGTTGTAATGTGGCAAAGTGCCATCTCATGTATTTTTCCAAATAGGCCTGAAAGGAATGCGCTGACGATGACTGGTGCAGTCGGCCAGTAAGGGATCTCCATCCTGCCGCCTTGCAGGCAGAGCTGGTACACACCTGCCACTCCTGAGTGGCTTTTGCATCAAACCCACTTAGTTTTCTGTGCATACACCCAGAGGAATAAGTGAAGGTAAACCCAGCTAAGCCCCTTTTAAGTGAACTTTCAATGACAGATGTTCTGTTTGTTGCTGGTTTTCTGCTTTCAGGTGGAACCGGCCTCCTCCAACAAGTGGCAGCTGGATAAGTGGCTGAACAAGGTCAATCCCCACAAGCCTCCTGTTCTGATCCAGAATGAGAGCCAGGAGCCAGAGGGTAATCAGTACTACACCCCAGTAAAAGACGATGGGCAGGAGTGTGGAAAACTACCGGATCTTTGCCAAACCAGCCTCAGAGAGAAGGAGATCAAGAGCACCTGCAAGGAGGAAAGGCCCCGGACAGCAAACAAGGCCCCCGGGAGTAAAGGGGTGAAGCAGAAGTCCCCGCCAGCAGCCGTGGCTGTGGCCGTGGCTGTGACTGCAGCCGCCCCGCCACCCACAGTGCCTGGTGCACCTGTGGAGAGCACACCCGCACCCGCTCGGAGGGCAGCGGGCAAGAAGCCCACCAGGCGCACCGAGAGGACCTCAGCAGGCGACAGCACCAACTGCCACCAACCTGAGGAGCCTGCAGCTGGGGACACTCTGGGGGCAAGTGTGGCAGTCGCCCCAGAGCCCACCAAAAGCAGGCCCAGTGGGAACAGTAGGACAGGCCACAGGAAGGAGCTGCGCTCCTCAGTGACCTGTGAGAAGCGTCGCACACGGGGGCTGAGCAGGATTGTCCCCAAGTCCAAGGAGTTCATTGAGACAGAGTCATCGTCTTCATCATCTTCCTCGGACTCTGACCTCGAGTCGGAGCAGGAGGAGTACCCTCTGTCCAAGCCACAGACCGGGGCTCCCTCCTCATCCTCTGGCACTGACCAGAGGCTGAAGGAGGCCACAAACAGCATTAGTGGTGGGGGTGGCCCTCGGGCCCCGGTGGGCTCCATCAACGCCAGGACCACCAGTGACATTGCCAAGGAGCTGGAGGAGCAGTTCTACACACTGGTCCCCTTCGGCCGGAATGAACTTCTCTCCCCTCTGAAGGACAGTGATGAGGTCAGGTCCCTCTGGGTCAAAATTGACCTGACCCTTCTATCAAGGATCCCAGAACACCTGCCCCAGGAGCCAGTGGTCCTGAGCACACCTGCAGCCAAGGACACAGAGAGCGCACCGCCGCCCAGCCTCTTGTCAGACGCACCCCCCGAAAAGACTTTGCCAAAATCCAAGAGGAAACGCAAGGTAGGCCTGAGGCTGGGGGTGTGGAGGGAAGGAAGGACCTACTGTTAATTTATGGACAAAGTAGTCGAACACATGCAGCCTCAGTCTGTCGTACATAGCAGCAGACCTGTTATCATTACTGAATGCTCATTTAAACAGCTACAGAGGAACCAGCCAGATGCATGGCCACCCCAAAGGTGTTAGAGGAGAACTGTACTCAATGGCTATTTTTTTTTTCAGAAGTAGATCACCAGGCCTTTCTTCTAAGGTGCCTCTGGATGGACTTGAACCTCTAGTCTTTCAGTTTGTGAACTGAATGCTGAATACATTAATCATTTGCATCATCCAGAGGCTGTAACACTCGTATGCTCAAATCCCAGATGCTGTCCTATGTGCTCCATATATATTGGAGCCCTGGTGGCAGAGTGATTAAGAGCTCAGCTACTAACCAAAAAGGTGGCAGTTTAAATCCACCAGTCGCTCCTTCTCACATAAATCCTTAGAGCTGCTCAGCAAGGTAAGTACTATTATTATTCCCACTTTATAATTTTAGAAAATTAAGCCCTGTTCCAGTGCAGGTATAAATAATCACAGAAAATGTTTATTGAGTGTATACAGATACAAGCTAGATACTGGATGTGTGACTGTGTGGTACACCCTATCTTTGCTGGGAGGGTTGGGTGACTGACATGGTGAGGATCTTTCTGGAACCTAAGAAGTCAGTGACCTTGAGGAGAGACAGACATATGTGACTGGGAGAAATATGTATACAAAAGCCTCCCACCCCAGGCAGTGGGTGGGCAGGGTCCTGTGAGAATAACATCAGCCTTCAGCATTTGCTAGTGCTGATCTGGAGGCTTTGCGGTGGCAGGGATCTAGAACCTGCCCTGAGGAGGAGCATTTAAGTAACCAGAGGCTCAGGGATGGAGTCACACTGACGTGAGTGAATGCCTGGGTGTGGGAGAGACAGCTGTAGGACTGGAAGAGCTGGCAGTGGATCAGAAAGCAGACCCTGGTGTTACCAGAAAAACCCCGGAGTTTGTACCACCTGCCGCAAGGCCAGTCATTGAGACAGGCAGTTAGGGTGAACTAAATCAAAGATTTCATTTGTGTGCTAGCTTACACAAAGTGGCAGAAGGGATAGCTCCTCCGAAAATCTGCCCAGCCTATTGTTTCATGCAAGGATTTTTAAAAGGTGAGGCTATGTGCTAGGATCAGAGGTTGAGAATTTGAGGGGATTAGGGAATATATTTTGAAGAGGAATCTGGGCTTTTTCAATCCTTTTGATCTTTCTTGGCTGTTTGAGCAATAAGGTACCAGTCACCATGCCTGCAGTCTCACAGACCATTATCAGTCTTCTGGGCCATGAGCCTCAGGTTCAGGCACCAGTTCAGCCACCTGGAAGGGGAAAAAACTAAAACAAATCATGGTCTGTGCCCTCCCTAGTTTCTTGTCTAAGTCCTCAATTGTTGGCCTGAAACCCAGTTACCAGCCTAGAGCCCAGTTACCGAGGCAAGAATATTATCCACCACCACCACCCCACCACCCCACCACCCCCCGCCCAGAGTGAAGTTGCCGAATTCTTGACAGTATTTGTCAAGGCTGTGCGTTTTCCTCTTAGTATTGCTATCTGGACCCTATGGAATGTGAGTGTTATGTTTCCCAAGGGGAGATTGGGGCAATTGCTTTGTAGCAAAGCCACTCAGGCCTCCAACCTCGGTTTCCCCCTGTTGCTAGAAAAACTGTGCTTTTCAGGTCTCTGGTTTCACTGATAGCCCATTCTTTTTGAAGGTTTTGGAGTAGATGAATGGCTTAATCATAAGCTAAAGTCAATTTTGAGGAGTTTTATCTTTAACAGCAACTTGGACCAGTGAAAATGCAACGCATGGCAAGCCAAAGATTGCAATCATAGTGGACGGCTCCAAATTTAGGGCAGAGTCATTAGCAACAACAGTTTATGTGTCAGTATTTCACTCAAGTGCTTCATCTGTACTTGATCACAAGTACAGTGTTGAGTCATTTAGTCATCTAATCCTGAACAATTTTCTGAGGCAGCTACTATCATCATGCCCAGTTTACACATGAGGAAACTGAGGCTCAGAGGGGCTAAAATGACTCACCAGAGGTCATGCAGATCATAAAAGAAGGAGAGCCAAGAATGAGCCCAGGTGTCTGGCTTCAGAGCTCCAAGGTGTGTGCAGTACTTCCCTGCCTTCAAAGGGCATTCTGGTCTGTCTACAGAAACACTGGACTGGATACAAGAGTTTTACAGCTATTTTAGACTCAACCTAGAGGAAGGTTAAGGCATAGGCTTATTGCCTTCTCCTGGCTGAGATTAATGTATTCCTCATTTTGGAAGTGTACAGAGAGAGAGGGTAGGCATAGTCTCCTTCCTCTGACAGTCACCTTAGTGACCTCAAGAGCGAATGGATGGCACCTGTCTCAAGGGGATGTATTATAAAGTACCAAAAAATGTGTTTCTTCACATAATGACCTTATAAAACCTAATGCTGTAGGGTAGGCTTTGAATAGCTTGCAAGCAAGTTGATGAAATGAAATAGCTGTAAGAGTCAGGTATTGGTGTTTCCTCTTAGTAAGGAAGGTAACAGCACTGGGTGAGGAGGGTAAGAGCGTCAGGTAAGGAGGGCAAAGATGGAGTGGCCCCCACATCTCTGTTAGTGGAGGCTTGCTTGTTGCTGTGATGCTGGAAGCTATGCTACTAGTATTTAGGAACTAGCAGGGTCACCCATGGTAGACAGGTTTCAGCTGAGCTTCCAGAATAAGACACACTAGGAAGATGGACCCAGCAATCTACCTCTGAAAAGAATTATCCAGGGAAAACCTTATGAATAGCAGCAGAACATTGTCAGATATATTGCTGGCAAATGAGCCCCCCAGGTTGGAAGGCACTCGGAAGACCGCTGGGGAAGAACTGTCTCCTCAAAGTAGAGTCAACGTTAACGACGTGGATGGAGTAAAGCCTTCAGGATCTTCACTCACTGATGTGGCATGACTCAAAATGAGAAGAAACAGCTGCAAACATTCCATGTTCTGATTATTAACCATTAATAATCAGAACATAGAATGTATGAAGTATGAACCTAGGAAAATTGAAAGTCGTCAAAAATGAAATGGAATACATAAACATTGATGTCCTGGGCATCAGTGAGCTGAATGGACTGGTACTGGCCACTTTGAATCTGATAATCTTATGGTCTGCTACACTGGGAATGAGAACTTGAAGAGGAATGGTGTTGCCTTCATCATCAAAAAGAACATCTCAAGATCTGTCCTGAACTACAATGCTGTCAGTGATAGGATAATATCCATACACCTACAAGGAAGGCCGGTTAATAGACAGTTATTCAAATTTATAAAAGCCAAAGATGAAGAGACTGAAAATATTTACCAGCTTCTGCAGTCTGAAATTGATCAAACACGCAGTCAGGATGCACTGATAATTACTGGTGGCTGGAATGCAAAAGTTGGAAACAAAAAAGAAGGATCAGCAGGTGGAAAATACAGCCTTGGTGATAGAAACAATGCCAGAGATCACGTGATAGAATTTTGCAAGACTAACAACTTCATTGCAGATGCCTTTTTTGACCAATACAAATAGCACCTGTACACATGGACCTCACGAGATGGAATGAATACACAGGAACCAAACTGACTACATTTGTGGGAAAAGATGATGGAAAAGCTCCAGATCAGCAGTCAGAAGAAAACCAGGTGCTGACCGCAGCACAGATCATCAATTGCTCGTATGCGAATTCAAGTTAAAACTGAAGAAAATTAGAACAAGTCCACAAGAGCCAAAGTATGACCTTGAGTATATCCTTCCTGAGTTTAAAGACCATTTCAGGAACAGATGTGATGTGTTGACCACTAATGACCAAAAAACCAGATGAATTGTGAATGACATCAAAGACTTTATCCATGAAGAGAACAAGAGGTCATTAAGAAGACAAGACAGAAAGAAAAGATCAAACTGGATGTTAGAAGAGACTCTGAAACTTGCTCTTGAATGTTGAGCAGCTAAAGCAAAAGGAAAGAATGGTGAAGTAAAAGACCTAAACAGATTTCAAAGAGCATCTCGAGAAAACAAAATGAAATATTATAATGACGTGTGCGAAGAGTTGGAGATGGAAAACCAGAGGGGAAGAACACATTCTGTATTTCTCAAGCTGAAAGAACTGAGGAAAAAATTCAAGCCTCAAGTTGCAGCAGTGAAGGATTCTACAGGGAAAATATTAAATGACTCAGGAAGCATCAAAAGAAGATGGAAGGAATACGCAGAGTCATTATACTGGAAAGAACTGGTCGATGTTTAGCCATTTCAAGAGGTAGCGTATGATCTGATACTGAAGGAAGAAGTAGAAGCTGCACTTAAGGCATTAGCAAAAAACAAGGCTCCACAAATTTTGGAATATCAGTTGAGATATTTCAACAGACAGATGCAGCACTGGAAGTTCTCACTCATCTATGCCAAGAAATCTGGAGGACAGCTACCTGGGCAACTAACTGGAAGAGATCCATGTTTATGCCTATTCCAAATAAAGAGGATCCAGCAGAATGTGGAAATTACTGAACAATATCATCAATATCACACACAAGTAAAATTTTGCTCAAGATCACTCAAAAGTGACTGCAACAGTATATTGACAAGGAACTACCTGAAATTCAAGCTGGAGTCAGAAGAGGATGTGGAAACAGGGATATCATTGCTGATGTCAGATGGACTTTGGCGGAAAGCAGAGAATACCAGAAAGATGTTTCATTGACTGTGCAAAGCCATTGAACTGTGTGGATCATAGTAAGTTATTACTAACATTGCAGGGAATGGGAATTCCACAACACTTAACTGTACTTTTAGGAATCTGTGTATGAATCTAGAGGAAGTTGTGCAAACAGAACAAGGGGACATTGCATCATTTAAAGTTCAGAAAGGTGTGTGTCAGGGTTGCATCCTTTTCCATGCCTTTTCAATCTGTATGCTGAGCAAATAGTCCAAGAAGCTGAATTATATGAAGAAGAATGAGGCATCAGGATTGCAGGATGACTCATTAGCAACCTGCGTTACATGGATGACACCACCTTACTTGCTAGAAATGAAGATTTCAGACACTTACTAATGAATATCAAGGACCACAGCCTTCAGTATGGATTGCACCTCAACATCCAGAATAAAAAATTCTCACAACCGGACCAGTAAGCATCATCATAAATGATGGAATTGAGGTTGTCAAAGATTTCATTCTACTGGGGTCCACAATCAATGCCCATGGAAGCAGCAGTCAAGAAATCAAAAGACGCATTGCACTGGGAAAATCTGCTGCAAAAGATCTCTTTAAAATATTGAAAAGTAAAGATGTCACCTTGAAAACTAGAGTGTGCCTGACTCAAGCCACGGTATTTTCAATAGCATCATATGCATGCAAAAGTTGGACAGTGACCAAGGAAGACAGAAGAATTGATGCCTTTGAATTGTCGTGCTGGAGAAGAATGTTGACTGTACCATGGACTGCCAAAAGAACAAACAGATCTGTTCACAAAGAAGTACAGCCAGAGTATTCCATGGAAGCAAAGATGGCAAGACTGCATCTTACATACTTTGGACATGTTGTCAGGAAGGATCAGTCCCTGGAGAAGGAGATCATGCTTGGTAAAGTGAAAGGTCAGCGAAAAAGAAGATCCTTGACCAGATGGATTGACACAGTGGCCGCAACAATGGGTGTAAGCATAAAATGATTGTGAACATGGTGCAAAGATTGGGAAGTGTTTTGTTCTGCTGTATGTAGGGTCACTATGAGTTGGAACTGATTCAACGGCATCTAACAGCAACAACTTGGTGTATATGCAAAGACAGTTATGAGGAGCCTCCAGGATGGCTTGCCATTACCATTGACTGTTTAACCTCCAGTGGCCCCGAGGGCTAAATCCTACTCCCGTCTCAGAGTGCCTATAGTGGAAGTAGCATGGGTGTTGACCAGACAGACCTGACCTTGAATCCTACCTTTGCCATTTAGCTGTTGAGGGCCAGGTTCGTGGGCCCAGTGCCACCAGTGCTCAGAGGGCCAGATACTTGGGATTTAGTTCACGTGGTCATTTTTTTTTTCAAGACATTCCAGTCTTTCATTATAATATTAGCTGTTAGTTTAAAAGTTTTTTGGTTTTTTTTTTTAAACCATTGTTACTGACTCAATTCCCGCTCATAGTCACTTTATGGGATGGAGTAGAACTGCCTCAGAGGGTTTCCTAGGAATGGCTGGTGAAGTTGAACTGCTAACCTTTAAGTTAGCAGCTGAGCTCTTAACTACTTAATCAAAGCACTATTGACATTCTGGATTTTATCTTTTAACTTTTGAAAGTGAGGTCTGACAGCATGGTGGAACATGAGGGAGGGGTTCATTTGATTCATTTGTGCCCCTCCCACCCCCGTTGGACAGGATAGGCTGGCCCTTCACTGCCCCCTCTTCTCTTCCTGGAACCCCAGATGTCACCTAGCCTTGCCCCTCCCCTTGTCCACACACCAATCAGTGGTACCTCCTGTCCCCAGCAGTGGTCACACACAGGCACAAGAGGGTCAGGGTTGGGGTCGGCAGCTCACCCAACACCCATCTAGGCGTCTGGGTATGGAGGCCACAATTATTTGGGGTCATCTCTTCAGCAAAGCTGGGTAGTGGGAAAGGGAGATGGCTGGGTGGACCACCTGCCTAACCCTGCCAGAGCAAAGCACATGGGTCTTACAACCAGTAGGAGGGGAAATTCGGCCACCAATAGCAGCCCTACATTTTCATTTTGTGCCAGACCTCTCAAATTATATAGTCATCCCTGGCCTTAATCACACTTGTTAATTTCCCTGAGTTTCAGTCTTTTCATCTGTACAGAGTGACAGCTTCTCAGGAGTATTCTTGGGTTTGGATGACACATTCGGATAGCATCACTGAGCAGTAATACACGTTAGCTCATTTCCTCACAACTCCTTGTCCCTCTTCTCCTCTTCCAGGCACCTTTCCTTCCTCAGAACTTGTTGGTGGCCAGTGTCTGCTGAGGTAGATGAGCTCTGTCTCTTCCCTTCCACATCTGGAAGTGCCCATAAACTTTGTGATGCATCTGGGACTCTAGAAAGACACTTACGGGGACTGAGTCCTGTGTTGATTCTCAGGGTCTGTTTTCCAAACATGTAGAAATGTTGAGTGGGTAAGAGATGCAGCGGTTCCTGCCAGTGGCCAATGCACAGAATCTCCGTAATCTCGCAGCATCACTTGCAACCTCTGTAGAGCCCTGGGATTTCAAAACCACTAGGGCCAGAGTCAGTGTTCAAAGGATCAGATCAAAGCAAGGGCACCCTAATGGGAGGGGAGGGGGTTTAAAACAGGAAAAGGGAGAGCAGACTGAAAGTGGCCTCTTCCAAATGCCTTCACCAGTGAAAGAGCCTGCAGGCCTTGCCAATAAATGCTTACAAAGCTTAATTGTAGCAAGTAAGAGTGAAGAAAGGAGTAAAAAGGCACTTCATGGTGACATTTAGAGGGTGCCTTCTTTCCCCACATGGCAATAAAATCCCCATCAAGTCTATTTCTGGACTCATTATCAGATTAAGACACATTGAGACACTATGAGATGCTCTGAGAAACTCTCACTGAGGAGGAGCAGCAGTTAGGAAAAGGGACCACCAGAATACAAGAGCCTTAACAGTAGGGATTTATGTCTGTCTGTTCACTGATGGGGCCCTGGTGGTGGCACAGTGATTAGGAGCTTAGCTGCTAACTAAAAGGTCAGTAATTCAAATCCACCAGCCACTCTTTGGAAACTCTATGGGGCAATTCCATTCTATCCTATAGGGCTGTTATGAGATGGAATCACCTTGACAGCAAAAGATTGATTAGTTGGTTGGTTGGTTGGCTGTTTCATTGATATGCTGCTAACGCTAGAAGGCTGCCTGGCACCAAGCAGGTACTCAGTTTAAGAGTGAAGAAGTCCTGCCCTACAGGAGCTGTTGAGCTAAAGACTGGAAAGTCAGTATCTGTTGAATGAATGTTTGGTGACCTAGCCGGGGTCTGTTTCCTTCCTTGCCTGGCAGCCTGGCCAGCCATGTGTGTGCTGTACCAGAGGAATGGTAGCCTCCAGTCAGAGCTGCATACCCATCAAGAGATGTTGCTTAGAGATAGCAAAGCTGTAGAAACACGGCAGACACTTTTGGAAACCGTGTAAAATTCTCATCACAGCTTGAGGCTGCTTCCTCCATGTCTGCATGGTCCTCTGTGCTTATCTCTCCATCTGACCAGTTTTCATGCTGTGATAGTTTACATGATCTTGATCTGCTTAAAGGCCAGAATTGGGTGTTAGCAGATTTTTTAAATTTTCCTCAGAACCTAATGTGTTACCTGGCACTTAGTAAGTACTCAATTTTTGTTGAATGATTGAATCAATCAGTGAATCACTGGGAGACGAGTGTGGATATTGCCTATGGGACTGATGGATAAACCAACAAAACCCATTGCTATCAAGTGGAGTCCAATTCATAGCAACCGTATAGGACAGGGTAGAACTTCCCCATAGGGCTGCCAAGGAACAGCTGATAGACCTTTCGGTTATCAGTTGGGCTCTTAACCACTGCATCAACAGGGCTGCAGATAAATGGATGGACTAATGGAAATATACATACACATACACACACACACACATTTGTATATACACATTATATAGAAATAAGGGATATATACAAAGAGAGAAAATGACATACATGTAGATCAGAAATGTACATAGCTATATACTACAAAACAAACCAACAAACTTGTTATTTGATTACAACTCGTAGTGACACTATAGGACAGAGTATAACTGCTCCATAGAGTTTCCAAGGAATGGCTGGTGGATTCAAACTGCCAACCCTTTGGTTAGCAGCCTTAGTTAGTACTTAACAACTATGCCATCAGGGTTTCCGTAGCTAGATATATAGATATATGAGGTCTGACAGTGAAGTCTGTGAGCTTAATTGTTCTAAGTGCTACATACTTCATTGCTGAATATCACTACAGTCACCTTCAAAGTACTCCTTTTGGGAAGCTATGTACCAATACCAGTGCCTAGTCTATCCTTCAAAGCAGTTTTGGAATTCTTTCTGGAATGAACATTGCACACACTGGTTAGGTGGCAAGTTCACAAACTTAATCGTATAGTTGTCTGTGAGGGAGTGTTTAGCCAGTAAACAAATAACTGTGTTGGAACACCCTCACTACTCACCTGATCTGGCCCCCAGTGACTTTTTTCTTTACCTGTAGATAAAGGAAACATTGAAAGAAAGACATTTGGATGGCATGCAGGACATCAAGGGTAATACAACAACAGCTCTGAATGCCATTCCAGGAAAAAGTTCTAAAATTGCTTTGAAGGGTGGACTAGGCGCTGGCACTGTTGCATACCGTCCCAACAGAAGTACTTCAAAGGTAACCATAGTGATATTCAACAATGAAGTATGTAACACCTTTCCCAGGATAAGTTCAGGAACTTAATTATCAGTCCTCATGTAAGTATAGAGAGAGAGAGAGATGTACAAAAAATACTTAATATGATCCCGTAATATTCTGTATTTTAAAAAATTGTATTCATGACCTTTGTTATTCTAATTTATGAAGCTTCTTTTATTCTGAGCCTGATACCCAACTCCACTCCTAAAATCTAATGACTTACCAGTAAACACAGACACAAGAATAGTGAAAGAACATTTTCAGAGCATTCTTTACTAGGCATCCTGGGTGCTGAGACCCCGTCATGGGTGGGAGTCCTGCCCCGCTGGAGCTGTTGAGCTAAAGACTGGGAAGTCAGATCTTTGGGGCTGGCCCTCCGCCAGAGTACTGTTTCACTGTGAGTATTGGGGACCCCTGTGACAGATGCTATGGACGTACAATGTGTCTAGAGAGAGACGGCCAGAATCTAACATCAAAGAGCCTGGTTGTACCAATGCTGGTCTCCTGGTCTCCCACAGGAAGTACAACTCTATTGAATGCATCTGCAGTGTGCTTTCAAATGCACCTAGTGCTACACATAATCTTCAAAACAAGAATCCAAAGTATAGTTTTATTAAAAAGCACTTTGATTCTAAGGTGTCTTGAGGTAGGAATTGTTAACTAGATGGATGGCACTAACAGGTAACAATCTCTGCTTGAAATTCATAAAAGGCATGAATTTCAAAGAAAACATCCAAGTTCATCACTGCCTTTAATCCATTAAGCCCAGAAGCCTTTACACTATATTCTGACACAAGAAATGCCAAAATGAATGGTTCTGAAGCTGCAGTGTGAATTCAGAACAGGTGTTTGGAGGGTTAAACTCTAGGCTGTTGATGGCAGAGCATTTTCCTAGTTTAGAATGTCCCTTCTGGAATTCAGTCATGGAGTTGGAGTTTTTCTCTCCATAAACTGTCCATCAATCAAGAACATCAGCCTTGTTCAAGGAGCTGACCAGGAATCTACATGGGGCAGGAATGCTGGATTGCATTGCCTTCTCAAAGAAGTTGATGAGCGAGTCTTCCGGGAGGTGTTTCTCTGGGGAAGTCTGTACTCCTTGAGCTTGTTGTGATTCTTGAAACTAAAGCTGAGGGCTTTTCTCTTCTCCCAACACAGTGTGAGAACGAAGACGACTACCGGGAGACCAAGAAGGCCCAGGTGGAGAAGGAGAGTGCGTCCCGCCTGACCGCCTCCGCCGGTAATACTGTGTCTGCAAACCACTGCAACCTGAGCATCAGCAGGTACGTGGGGCCGTCGCAGGTAGAGGTGAGCTGGAGGCTGACCTCAACCTGAATGTCCTGGCTTTTAAGGAATGACTGCAATCTACAAATGCAGACTTGCTTCCCTGGCTTTAATCTAAGGGTTAGAATTATGCCTGAAAGTGCACCTCCTATCACAGATGCACGTCGCTGGGTAAGTTCTTCCTTTGTAATCAAAGACCAGTTCTTTTGCCCAAAAAGCATTATTTTAAACATAGTATTGTACTGCCTGAGGACACACCCCTCCCCTGAGAACTTTAATTTTCATGCCATTATTTTAACAGCAGTAGCACTGGTGGTCCAGTGGTAGAAGTCTCGCCCTCCATGACTTGATTGCCTGTCCCATGCACCCAGTGTGCAGCCACCACCTGCCAGTGGAGGCTTCCAGGTTTCAGCAGAGCTTCCAGGCTAGGACAGAAAGGCCTGGAAATCTACTTCCAGAATGCAGCCAGTGGAACAAACCCCTGTGGGTCACAGTGATCACAGGGATGACGCACAGGACTCGGCAGCATTTTGTCTCATTGTGTATGGGGTTGTCATGAGGCTGGCGCCAACTTTGTGGCATCTAACCACCCAGAAAGACTCCTACGAACACTAAACTTAGGATACAGATGAAGTAATACAGACTTTGAGAGGAACCCCCATTGGATACACCCCTCCTAAGCTCTTAGCTATAGACTAAAATCTTAAATACAGACTAAAACCGTGGCACACGAGTTCCGCACATCCAAGGGTAAACTGCTGTGCCACAGCCTTTAGTCCCTCCTCTAAACGAGTTCAGATGGCCTCGTGTGGGACTGAATCCCCACTGTGATGAATGGCTTTCTAGCAAGGCAAGGTCCCAGATATTTATTATAAGCTAGTAGCTTCTCATCAGTCACAGGAGTTCCTTCCATTTAGAAATACCACAGCTGGAAGCCTCTTTTCCTCTGCAAAGGCACTCCTCACTCTCCCTTACTGTACACATAAGAATTTTTAAGGGGAGATTAATGTTCAGTACAACACATAAAAATGTAAATGGAAAGGTTAGGGAAAGATGTAGAGCAGTACTAAAACTCGGAGGGGAAATTGGAAAGTGAGGACACACCACCCGGACCCGCCACAATGCAGGCGATCACCTTATGAAGCAAGTGAGAACTCCAGAAGTCTGAGCAGGGCATGCATGCAGCCCAGCCCACCAGACCCACCGTGCAGAGTGGATGGTAAGCCAGCAGCAGTCCCTTCTGTGAAATCTTTATAAGTGACTGACATAGTTATACATGTGCTTCTTTGTTAATGCATTAAACAGTATGTCCACTTTTGTTAGATGCCACTGAGTTGCTTTCAACTCATAGCAACCCCATATGACAGAGCAGAGCTGACCTGTAGGGTTTTCTGGGCTGTAACCTTTGCAGAGGAGCACTGTGGGTGGAGCGGTTGAAAGCTTGACTGCTAACCAAAAGGTCAGCAGTTTGGGTCTACCAAGCTTCTCCTTAGAAACCCCATGGAGCAGTTCTGATCTGTCGTACGGGGTCAGTATGAGATGGCTTCAACTGAACAGCAACCAGATTGAAGTTTTAGAGGGTTTTTTTTAATCTTTATAGGAACAGATTGCCAAGTCTTTCTCCTGCAGAGCTGCTGGGCGGATTCAAACCACTAACCTTCCACTTGGCACCCAAGCACTTCACCATTGCACCACCAGGGCTCCTTAAGCAGGATTTCTAGCAGATCTAATAATTACCATAATGTTTAAGTAGTGACAAAAATAGACACTGTTTCAGGATGTCTGTAATATGATATGAAAATGTTTGTGCTTTCTATGGGTGACATAGTCACATGTAATACTAAGGTTATTACCACTGACTACCCTGGTTTCTTGCTTCATTCGTAGTTGGAGAAATGTTGAATTTCAGTTAGAGGTAGTGAACACGAAGATAAACTTTTTTCCACCCAAGTTTGTGGATTCCAGGTTAACAAACTCCAGCTCCGGAGCCTTGCCATGTTGTCACTCTGGTTTTTAGTAGGGTGGGTAATGACACGATGCATTGTGAAGGTGCTTTGAGTTCTTTCTAGGAATGGTGGGCTGGGTAGATCTGAAATTATGATGGCTATTGGCAGGTTTTAGCAGGGTGACAAGGCAAGCCCAATCTCATCCCAAAGAGACGAACCAAGTAAAGTTCTTTGGTCCACTTGAATATATAAGCAATGGCAGTAGGTTTAATGATGTAGATGGGGTAATCATGTGGCTAAAACCAGACTCATTGCTGTTGAGTCAATTCCAACTCATAGTGATCCTGCAGGACAGAGTAGAACTGCCTGCCCCATTGGGGTTTCCAAGGAGGAGCTGGTGGATTCCAACTGCTGACCTTTTGGTTAGCAACCAAGCGATTAACCATTGTGCCACCAGGGCTCCCTTCAGTTTATTAACAACTCAAACAATTTATTAACCACTGCACCACAAGGGCTCCCGTCATAGGTCTGCTAATCCTGAGTGCAGAGTAAACCTCTGCTCTAAAGTGTTACAACCTTTCTGAAGCAGATCACCAGGTCTTTCTTCCAAAGCACTGCCAACCTTTTGGTTAGCAGTCGAGTGCTTAGCCATTTACACTGCCTGGGAACTCCTAGGGGCCTGCTGCAATATTTAATAGTTCAGTTTTACATGAACCTTTAAAATCACATGGCATGTAAAACAGTACAGATGTAGGAATACTACTTTTTCACTCACATTTTAAGCAGTGATTGTATTCGGACCTTTCATATCCATCTTTAGCATCAGCAACTTCACCATCACTTTCTGGTTTACCTGCAGCAGTTTTCCAAAGCACACTGTCTCAGTTCTTCCTGAGTTGTTTGGTGGACAAGAAATCTGTCACTAGAAATTCTATTCCCACATGTATCTATCTCGGTAACATTAAGAACATCAGTTTTATCATTTGTTCTAGAGGCCTGTGTTGGTAATTTCTGCACTGTGACCACCAGCTAGGAAAATTGCTTTTTGAAGTGACTTTTAATGGCTTATTTGCAGTGATAACCAACACATGCAATTAAGTGATCATAATCTTAGGAATGCATAAATCTTTGTTAAATGTCTTTACCTTTTCTGACTCTAGCAGGTGACCTCTATTGAAAAATTTTCAAAAAGCCCTTAATGTTGAGTCAATTCCAATTCATAGCAACTATCATATAGGACAGAATAGAAGTGCCCCATAGGTTTTCCAGGGAGCAGCTGGTGTATTCGAACTGTCAACCTTTTGGTTAGCAATCGAATACTTCACCACTGTGCCACGAGGGCTCCCAGTGACCTCTATAAGCACCCCAAATTAGCAATGATGACTTTATTTCAAACTAATGTGTCTTGCTCAAACAGAACTTTTTCTGCCTTTGAAATAATTAAAGCAGCTCTAACAATATGCTATGTACTATAAAGCCCAGATACAGTGATCCCAAAAGTTAACCTTCCTCTTTGATGGTTAATTTTTTAGAGCATTATATCCAGGCACATGTGGTAGCTTGGAAGATAAAGTAAGGATCTAAGAATTAGGAAATACAGCTTCTACTGACCTTTTTTCTATTCTGTATGTATTTTAACTTGGTTACCTCGGAAATTAAACCATCGTAAGTTGGTGTCATGCTTTGTAGGTTATTTTGCAATTGTGTGTTATTTTCTATATAATAATTAGTACAAGCATAAGTGTTAGCAAAAGTCTTTCTAGAAATGAAGAACTTGTTTATCATTGTTAAGTGTTTTTTGTTTTTGTTTTTTCCTTATTGCTTGCCACTTATGCATTGTTAGAAAAACAGTAAGCTGTTATTTAGGTATTTTGAGATTCCTTGGATGAAAATTCATTGTCTTATTTTTAGTCATTTACTTGGGTGCTGACTCCAGATAGGAAGAGAAAAGAAGCAATGAGCAAAATTTGTTTATTGTGACTTTGGTGCTAATGCCATCAAGTTGTTTCCTGGTGTAATAATTCCCAGTAAGCTATGTCCTACTAGCAGGCTTCTGGTGGGAGGCTGGGTCATAAATAACACATTTACCTTTCCATGTACTGATCATGTGACATTCCATTACTGTGATTTCCTTTTTCAGCTTGGCAATACCAATAAATAAAAATGAAAAAATGCTCCGGTCACCCATCTCACCCCTCTCCGATGCATCTAAACACAAATACTCCAACGAAGACTTAAATGCATCCAACAGGCCTAACAGCAATGGTCTGTTCACGTCCACCTCTTCCAACAAAAAGCATAAGGCTGAGAACCAGCTACTCGCTCACGCTGGAGACCTTGCGGTACGTTTATGTTCCTCCCTCCCCATCAAAATTAACATGGCATGAAGATACACTTCTGTCCCATTTGCCCACTAGCTTTTTGTCATTGTTGGGTGCTCTCAGTCAATTTTTGACTCATGGTGACTCCGTATGACAGAGCAGGACTACTGTAGGATTTTCTAGGCTATAATCTGTATGGAGAATACAGAATCTGGTGCCGTGATGGGTTAAGTGCTATGTCTGCTAACCAAAAAGTCAGCAGTTCAAATCCACCAGGCACTGCTTGGAAACTTTATAGGGCAGTTCTGCTCTGACCTCTAGGGTCACTATGAGTCAGAACCAACTTGATGGCAGTGGTTGTTTTTGTTTTTGTTTTTTTTTCAATCTGTTTAGAAGCAGATTGCCAGGTCTCGTCTCCCTCCTAAGCAGCCAGCCAATGGGTAGGTTTGAACCGTCAACCTTTCAGTTAGTAGTTGAGTGCTTACCCATTGCACCGCGAGCGCTTCTTGCTCCTATCTTAGCACAGTTTAAACACATGCTTGGGGTCCCACAAAGAATTCCTACATGTCGCTTCTGGGGAGACCTGGCTTAGAGAACACCCTTCATCTCTCCCCATAGAGGACCTGAGGAGAAGAAAGCAGAAGGATCATTTTAAGTTTCTTCAGCTTTTCAGCAGAGGCCTTTCTGCAGAATTTTATTTCCCATCCTGAAAACAAAAGGACTCAACATAATACTATTTGGGGATAAAGTTAATTGAGAGTTTTGAACCAAGTTTTTTATTTGGAAAGATTCCTTGCCCTAGGGCAGAGTTAAATTTGGGATTGAAAGCCCCAAGCCAAAAGCTGTGGGGCTCCCCATTTTCTCTTGTGGACCATGGATTGTGGTCACATGCAACTCCCTACCATCCCTTCCTCTTCCTGGGGTCTCAGGAGTGATTCCCAGGGGCCCTGGGCACCCTTTGGAAAGCCAAGCCAGCCAAGCCAGCCAAGTGCTGTCAAGTCGGATAGAGAGCCGATTTGGGTTCACATCTAGCCTCCTATCTTAACCACCAGGTCACTAGTTAGCACAAAGCACCTGTGCTCTACTGCTAACCCAGCAGTTGGCTGTTGGAACCCACTCAGCATTACTGCCGAAGAAAGGCCTAGCAATCTGCTTCTGAAAAGTCTCAGCCTTGAAAACCCTGGGGAGAAACTCTAGTCTGCACACAAGGGGTCACCGTGAGTTGGAATCTGGAGCAACTGGTTTAGCTTGTCTGTGGCAGCCTCACTAGGGAGCAGTGGTCTATGTTCTCAGCCATCGTCTCACTATAGTGCCACATAGTTCCAAAACACAATGAACAAAAATCTAAGTAAAACAGTTCTGGGTTCTACACACATTCTCCTTGCTCTTCTGCAGAGACAGAACTCGAGCTCAGAGTGGCTCAGGAAACAGAAAGCTAGCAGACATCATTGCCATACCATCCCCACAGCCCTCTCTTTGTGGTCCCAGCCTCAAACAGCATCGTCCTGGCCACCATTTGACCTTTGAGCCAGTTTCTTAATCTGTTTACCTATAAAATAGTGGTAATAAGATTTAAATGAGACAATATCTGAAGAACTCACCACCTATGGAGCTGTCGCTATACGTCATTTCCTCTTCACTGCCACCCTCTTCTCCAACAGCTAGTCTTCTACTGTCCTCTGGACGGGTATTATTTCAGTCCACATTCTTCCCACTGAGTACTTCTCCTAAGTCACTGTGCCATTGCCATCAGTGGGGTTTTGTGAAATAGGCAAGTGAGGGGAGTCCAAGGTATGAGAAAGGAACTCTACAGAAAAAGAAGGGACAGGACAGTATTTAGTGCATTACCCCATGAGTTAAAGATGTCAACACTGTTTATCATGATGTTGTGTACTGGTCCAGTTGTGAGGATTTTTGTTTTCTTGATGTTGAGGTGCAGTCCATCCTGAAGGCTGTGATCTTTGATCTTCATCAGTAAGTGTTTCAAGTCCTCTTCACTTTCAGCAGGGAATATCCATAATTAGCACACACCAAATAAGAAAGCACAGAAGACAAGGTACCCTTACACTATAGAGTCTTGTTCTAAGACAACGGTTGGCAAACTTCTTATGCAGAGCAGACTTTCTCAGCACCACTGGCATTTGGGGCCAGATAATTCTTTGTCATGGGGAACTGTGCTGTGCATTATAGGATGGTTAGTAGGATCCCTGGCCTCTACCTACTAGATACCAGTAGCATACCCCTGCATACATGTAAGTCATGACAACCAAAAAATGCCTCTAGACATTCCCAAATTGCTCCCAGTGAGAACTGCTGCTGTAAAGGGTCACATAATAAATGTTTTAGGCTTTGTGGGCCACACAGTTTGTGTCACAACTGCTGAACTCTGTGATTGTAGCATGAAAGCAGCTGTAGAGTACATTCATGAATGGAGGTCACTGGCTTCCAATAAAACTTTATTTATAAAAAGGACCAAGGCCATGTCATAGGCTATGGGTTGACAACTCTTGACCTCCAATATCTAAAAGACAAGAAGCAATAAAGTAAGTATTAAAGGACATTGCAGGAAGTGTAAACAGTGTGTACAAAGGTCCTGAGGGGGAACTGAAGACCACCCCATGACAAAGAAGCACAGAGAGCACAGGGAAGGTGCTGAGAGACAGACAGAGGTCAGACTGCAGAGGCTGTCTTCCTGATTTTATTGTTTCGTCAAGAGCAAGTGAGCACAATTGGAGATTTCAAGGACAGTCTTGGAAATTTAACGTGTTTTCCTGGTCCTCTGTGATAGTAGGTATCATCAATCCTTAACGTGTTACCCACAAAGTTGATACATATATGAAGAAGCATTTGTAGGAGGTCCAACAGTTAAGTCCATGAACTTAATTATTCTACATCCTACATACCTCATTGCTGAATATCACTACAGTCACCTTCGAAGTACCCCCCTGGGAAGCTAGGCACTGAACCCAGTGCCTAGTCCATGCTTCAAATCAATTTTGGACCTCTTTCTGGAGTGGCCGTTGCCCACAGTGGCATGGTGGCAAGTTCAAGAACTTAATTGTATAGTTGTCTGTGAGGGAGTTTTTAGCCCATAAACAAATAACTGTTTTGGAACACCATCCCTGCTCACCTGATCTGGCCCCCAGTGACTTTTTTCTTTACCCAAAGATAAAGAAAATATTGAAAACATTTTGATGGCAATCAGGACATCAACAGTAACACAGTGACAGTTCTGATGGCCTTTCCAGCAAAAGTTACAAAATTGCTTTGAAAGGTGGGCTAGATGCTGGCATTGGTGCATAGTTTCCCAAAGGGAGTACTTCAAAGGTGACCTTAGTGGTATTCAGCAAGAAGGTATGTAGCACTTTTTCTAGGATGCGTTCTCAAACTTAATTGCCAGACCTCCTATACATGCAATTTTAATTACTTTAGAAGAATCAGTCTTCATTTCGTAACCGGATGCAGTTGTTTTATGATCCAGGTGTTTAGCATACAATAGATGCTCTGCAAATATTCAGAGTGTATATGCCCCAGCCAAAGCCAAGTGCCGTCGAGTTGGATCTGATACATGCCCAGTGAATACATATTTTTTAATTTTTCCACAGATAGTTTTTTTTAAAAAAAAAAAAAACACGTTTTAAATAATTTCTAGTAATTTCCCTGTGGCTTTTTATGTTCTTTCCAGACAGCTAATGAGAACTAGTTGATTGTGTCATGAATGATGTCTCTTTTGCCAAGGAGAGTATGGCACAGTGTTTCCGAAAGCTTGGTTCCTGAATGTGTTAGAAATGCAGAGTCTCAGGCCCCGCCCCAGGCCTATCTTAAGTCAAGAAACTCTGAAGGAGGGTCCCACAAATCTGTGTTGTAAGAAAACCCCTTGACTAATTCTGACCCCAGTGAAATTGGAGAACCACTCGTCTAGCAGACTGGGAAAAGCAGGGGCCTGAATCCTAACCCCTGGGCCTCCACTGAAGTAGCTGTTTGAGCTTGGGCAAGTTCCTTGACCTTACCAAGCCGTAGTTTCTGTGTCTGTTGAGTGTGGGCATAAGAAGACTTCCTTTTGATGTTATATGAGGCTGTCACTGAACAACATAGGTAAAAGTTCTTAGCTTGAGACCTAAAATGCATGCATTTATTTTTTGATTTAATCAAAAGAGCACCATCAATTATAATACAGAACTGAGAACAAAAAGATACTTTCTTAATGAGCTGATTTGTCAACAGGTAGCCGGTTTCTTAAAGACTGATTTGTTATTTATTGTTTAGAAAGCGGCACACAACAATTCCGAAAATGTTCTCCTCCACAACAAGTCACGGCTACAGACAGAGCCGTGGTCTCCAGTCCCCAATGGGCACAGGGACTGCAAGAGGCAGAAGCTTATCTTCGATGATATGTAAGTATGGCTTCTTTGTTCCTATGCTAGGAGACAGGATATAAAAAAACGCCACAGGTACAAGACCTGTGTTTTATCACGTGACTTGGTATCTTAGTCATCTAGTGCTGCTATAACAGAAAAACCACAGCTAGATGGATGCCTGTAACTGTGAGAAATTTATTCTCACAGTTTAGGAGACCAGAAACTCAAATTTAGGGCACCAACTCCAGGGAAAGGCTTTCTCCATGTGTGGGCTCCTCGGAAAGGTCCTTGTCCTCAGTCTTCCCCTGGTCTAGGAGCTTCTCAGCACAGAGACCCCTGGTTCTGAGGATACACTCTGCTCCTGGTTCTTCTTACTTGGTGGGGTGCGGTCCTCACGTCTCTGTGCTCACTCCTCTTTTCTGTATCTCAGAAGAGATCGACTCAGTATGCAACCTAATCTTATAGATTGAATCCTGCCTCACTGACATCATAGAGATTAGGATTTACAACACATAGGGTAACTCCATCAGATCACAAAAGGAAGGCTAACCATACAACACTGGGAATCATGGTCTAGCCAAGTTAACACATTTTAGGGGGTCACAATTCAACCATAACACTCAGTAAGTTAAATGTTGCCCTCTCTGAGGGGCCTGGAGCCTTAACAGCGACTGCACCTCCGAGCCCTGTTGGGGCCAGCCCAGTACAGCAAGGAAACCAACCAGTGTGAATGGGTTTGGCATCCAGGAAATTCAATCACAAGGCCAGTGCGAATGGCCTTAGTGAGCCTTACGCTTTTAAACATCCATATTCTAGGCTCTTGGTAGGTGTATGCTACCAAAAAGGAAGTATTCCTGCTTTGGTAAATTATAACTGACCCTCATAAAGAGTAGTTGTGATTCACTCCTGAAAGCCTCCCCACCACACACAAAAATGCTATATTCTAACAATATAAACAAATCCTTACATATCTTGTCATCCTTTATCCAGCCAGTCCCAGACCTAAACCATCATGTTACTTCAATTCCCAAACATCACTTTAAAAAGAAGTAGCAAGAACAAAAAGGTGAATAAAAGTGACATCCTGGAATACTCCTGAGAGGCTGAAAATGACAAATGAGTGTCAAAGTAACTTGTTATGAATGGAATTGTGTCCTTCAGACACGTGTTGCAATCCTAACTCCTTTCTGATTCTTTTTTGGAAACAAGGCTTTTCTTTTGTCATGTTGGTAGTGTTGTGCAGAGCTAACTATAATCCCTTGTGACTGGTGCCTTACAAAGGTTAGTACAGACAGACGGATGTACAATGGGGAGAAACCATCTAAGGAACTTGCTCTGAAAGATGAGAATACTGAGTTGGAGTCCTCAGGTATTGCTTGGATTTTGGTGTATTAATTAGTGCATAGGATTTTGGAGTTGAGAGCCAAATCATTTTGTTTAAAGAACACATTCACAGATAACTGGACGTACAGAAGCTGAAGGCTAGTGCAAGAGGACGTGTGTTTCAGTCTTCCTTCTGTGGTGCTTGCGACTCCATTCAGTTCCACTCAGAAGCCTCTCTTGGCCCCCGCCACCTGACATGAATTAACCCCCAAGGAGAGTGTTCAGTGGAGTACAATCAGTTGGTCAACAAAAACTTGTAGTTAGGGTTTGGCAGTATGAATTATTTACATGAGCTTTTACCTGCTGCCGTCGAGTCCCTTCCAACTCAGCGACCCTATAATATAGAGCTGCCTCATAGGGTTTGCAAGGAGTCGCTGGTGGATTCGAACTGCTGACCTTTTTGGTTAGCAAATGAGCTCTTGGCCACTGTGCTGCCAACCTTCCCTTCTCCCTCCCCCCATATGAACTTTAGTCAAGTTTAAAAGTGGGAGATTAGAACCAGGTTTAAGGACAAGGTGGGAAATGTGTGTTCAGAGGTCATAGCTCAGAAGCGAGGTCATACAGAACAAGGAACATTCAAACAGTAAGGTGCCAAAAGCACTAAATGCTTCCACTGAGTTGTTTTAAGAGGCTAGTGTTTAAATGTACATATAAGCATGGATGGAGCCCTGGTGACAGAGTGGTGAAGAGCTCGGCTCTAACCTAACCACAGAGTTCAGCAGTTGGAATCTACCGGCCGCTCCCTGGAAACCCTACCAGGCAGCTCTACTCTGTACTATAGGATCACTATGGGTTGAAATCAACTTGATGGCAGCAGGTTTGGACTTTTTGTGCTGTTGTTACAAGCACAGATGGAAAATTAAAATGCAAGGAATTTTCCATGTATGGACCAGGCAGCTAAGTCAGATACAGCAACCACTAAATGGCTGTACTTCCAACTGCAGTTTCTTGGACTGTTTACAAGAGGAAATGTTTCTCAATCTGTTGGGGCTGTGGCTAATATAATTTTGTCGCTCTCTGTATCAACGAAGAGGCTGTTATCAGTGCTTCTTCCCATTAGCAATATGTATAATTTTTCTGGCTGACAGCTCCAATAAAACTGTTTCTCCTTTATGGATATAGACATAATAAAATAGAAAGACATGCTCACATATCCATCATATGGAGTGATAGATGTCGCACTCCAATTGCCATGTGTCCCAATTGATTTGAAATCTGTAACAGTAAAATAAACATGCAACACAGTCATTCAAGCACTTAAAGTAAGAAAGTTGTAGGAAGATTCTTCAAGCCTGAAAAACAAAAAGAGGTATTGTGTTTTCCTTTAGATAATAAAAATAAACATCCTTCAAGGTATCACGAGGCTAGGAACTAAAATGCCTAGCCCAGGAGCCACCTGAAGTGTTTAAAATATCCTCATGGTTCACTTGGTATGTATTGAGTACCTACTAGATGCCAGGTACAGTGGCAGAAGCTAGGGGTATAACAATTCTTGACTCTTCAGGGGAGACTTCCCAGAAAAGTCCATGGTGATCATTGTTTCAGCTCTTTTCTTCTTACCCTCTTCCTCCTCCTCCTCTTCAGTTCTGCACCACCTTCCTCACCAGCGGTTCCCTGGACAGAAAAGGATCTCAGCTTCCTTGTCCTGGCTTCTCTTCAGTGAGGGTGCTGATAAGCAGCATGACCAAAGAAGGGCCACAGGTGGAAGAATAGAAAGGCCTAACGGCATCCACAACTAGGTCGTTAGCACCTGAGTAATTGAGCGTTGATTGAAATCCCCATGATTGTGATCCAGCAAGTAACAGATGCCATGCTGTCATTTAATTTGCAAAGCTGCATCAGGGCAGCTTTATAAAAAAACTAAAAATAAACTCATCTTTTTGTAGTATAAATACTCGTTAATGGTTGAATAAACATGGAATTCAGACAGGAGCTAAATATGGTGAGCACTCAATAAGAAGTGTTGAATGAATCCAGCTGAATTAAAAGAACATTTCCAGAGGGTAATGCCTCCACTTTGTCTTTCCTCTTCCATGAAAGTAAAGAATCTGCAGGTAGATAATGTAAATTCTTGGGTTTCCCAGCTCCCTTTCTATGTTTGAAAACAGACAAACAAAAAAATTCTGACTCATAGTGGCCTTAGAGGACAGAGTAGAACTAACTGCCCAATAGGGTTTTGAAGAATCAGCTGGTAGATTTTAAATGCCTGAGCTCTTAACCACTGTGCAACCAGGGCTGTAATTAAACAGGCACCTAGTTCATGTCTTCAGGGCACAGGCAGAACTGAACTGACTAACAGTTGTTTGGAAAATGTGATCCAGGTCAGCTTGTTCTTCGTAAGTTGCAGGCTCAGATTGGTGGTTAATGTGTCTTCATCTCCCCTTCTGGCATTTAGCAGTACACAGTATTCACTCCCTGACAGCCACATTTTTAAGGTGACACTGGTATGATTATGTGAGCCCTAATGACACAATAGTTAAGAGCATGGCTCCTAAGCTAAAGGTCAGCCGTTCAAATTCACCAGCCATTTCTTGGAAACCCTGTGGGACAGTTCTCTTCTGTCCTGTGGGATCACTGTGAGCCCAGATCAACTCAAAGGCAAGGGGTTGGTATGATTACCAAGTTTTGAGTTGAAGAAAAACTCTGAAGTGTGGTGTTGGAAAAGAATATTGACTATACTATGGACTGCCAAAAGAATGAACAAATCTGTCTTGGAAGACGTACAACCAGAATGCTCCTTAGAAGCAAGGATAGAGAGACTATGTCTCACTTACTTTAGACCTGTCAGGAAGGATCAGTCCCTGGACTTCAACATAATGTGATTACTCCTCCAATCTTAACCCAATATTGCAAGGACAGAGTATCTGGGGCAGGTGGCCAGGGACCATGCTGTCAGGGAAAATCGAGGCCTATTGGCACAGCTAGCATTTTGCTAAGAGAGCCTTCTGCACCCCCACATTGGTGAGTGGGTCTGGGGTCTTAAAAGCTGCCAAGCTGCCATCTGAGGGTACGGCAAATTGTCCCAACTCAGCAGGAATTGATGATCACCAAGGACCAAAATGACATGGGGGAAAGAGAACCCAGAAGACACAGAGACCCACATGAGTGGTTGACTACCCCGACTTGTGACCAGAAGAACCAGATGGTGCCCGGCCACCACCAGTGATAGCAACACAAGAATAAAAAGGGATACACTGAAATCTCCACTAAAAGACTACAATTGATGGTCCAGAGGCCTCAGAGTTCCCCTGGGAGTATGGCCCCTGGCCCTGATGCTGCTCCTGCCTATAAATCATAATGGAGGTCAATTCTTCAGACAAGAATGGATTGGACTTGGCAACACAGAGTGACCATATCACGTGTGCACTTTATGGTTCTATGCATCTATAGGATGTCATCCTGCTGACCTCTTACTGGAGGCAGGGGAGTGGGTGGAGAGGAGGGGATAGGAGATTGTTGGGAGGATAAAACAGGCATGGAGCAGAGAGGAAGAGGGTACTGTCACCAGGCAGGGAGAGCAGTGGGAGCTGCATCTATGTGGGCATGCAAATTTTTATGGGAATGTACATTTTCATTCAACCATAATAAAAAAAAAAGGAAAGGGTCAGTCCCTGGAGAAGGACATCATGCTTGGTAAAAAAGAGGAAGACCCTCTGTGAGATGAATTGACATAGTGGCTGCACCAGGGTCCTGAAGTTTAACAAGCATTCTGAGGATGGCACAGGACCAAGCAGTATTCCGTTCCATTGTGCATGGGCTCACTATGAGTCAGGACCAGCTGGAAGCCGCCTAAAAACCCAGCAGTAGCAGCCACCGATACAGCTTGAAGCCTGGAAACTCATGAGCGCAGAGTTGTGAGCTGTATACTAGTTGGTGTCAGAATTAGTGACAGGAGATTTTGGCTAGAGAAAACCTAAAGAGAACAACTGTCATGAAACCCTCCGTACAGAAGTCCCGAACAGAACTGCGTGGTGAGATCCTTGGCTGGGAAATCAAGCCGCTCCTTCCAGCCAGCCGTATTGCCGCGTTCGGAAGCCAGCAGCCCCAAGTGCCAGAACTGCCTGCTGCTCCCTGAAGACTGTGCTGTCTCCTGCCCATATTTCACACGGAAGAGTCAGTCACGATCCTCACAGGCAGCCAAGCTACCAAACGTCCCATCTGTCCCCATGGCCCAGATAGCAGGAGCCAAGCTATCTAAACTTCCCGACATTGAGGAAAGATGCCCTTAAGCCCATGGCATGTAAAATATGACTGGGAGACAGAAAGAGAGACTTGACATTTGTAATGTAATTATGCTCAGCAGTCTCATAGCTAAAAGGATTTTAATTTTATGGAGGATGGGACAATTCCCATATGTAAAAGGTTGGCTCTCATGCAGTGTGATGTAGACAAAGGACATTCGTTGAAGTCCTTGAGTAGATGACCCTGCAGCAGGATATTCCTCTAGAGAGCTTGTCATGGATGTTGTCCTCCCCCTCGGGGTCACCCTTCCCGGTCCTTTTCAAGCTGGCTCCCACCTTTTGTTTATAAAACATCAGCGATAGTTTTATTGGTCTTTATGTGGATTTTTTTCCATTGTGAAATAACTCTGTCAGCCAGGTCCTTATTTTGTTCTAAGTACAGCCACAGAGAGCGAGAGAAATATTAGGCTTGGGGACTTGAGAGAGGAGGGGGGCAAAAAAGACTCTTGGTGGCACAGTGGTTAGGAGCTCAGCTGCTAACCTAAAACGTCTGCAGTTTGAACCCACCAGCCACTCCCTGGAAAGTCTTTAAGGCAGTTCTGTCCTGTTGACTTAATACCAACAATGATTAAGCATTGGGCTGACAGAGAGAGAGATGGGTGGTTTGAACCCCCAGCCACCCTGCAGGAAAGACATGTGGCAGTCTGGTCCCTACAGATTTGCAGCCTTGGAAACCCAGAGGGGCAGTTCTGCTCTGTCTTACAGGGTAGGTGTGAGTTAGAACTGACTGCACTGCAACCAGCTGGGGTTTCTGTTTTGTTTGGGGTAGCGGGGAGGGAGATAAAAACAAGGACTTTCAGATCTTTCTGACTAAAATCTTATCTCTGAACATTTAAAGGACTTTATAAAACTTTTTTTTCCCCCAGTGTAATACCCAGACAAGAACAATAAGCCAATGTATGATTTTCCGTTTCAACAGAAAGTTGCTTTGGACTAACGGGCAGAAATCTGCCCCTCTACTCCTCTGCGTCCTGGAAAGCGCACGCTGCTTTCTGTGGATGGCGAAGAATGAAGCGGCTGTGTGCAGGGGTGAATGGCCTCTGAGCTAGGTTCCAGGGACTCCAGGGCTCCAGCCGGCAACCAGTTTGCGAAAACAAAACCTACATCTGAATCCTGGCTGCCTAATGCAGCTTCTTTCCCTCAGCAAGCGCCTGTAAGGTGGCAACACCAGACCCCCACCGTCCCTGCCTCAGAAGTGCTGTCATCAATTGTGATCACTTACTTGTTGTATTAAAAATAATCCCTTAACTTCTTACTATAATCCTTTGTGAAAAACAAGTACCTCAGGGCTGGGGACATAGTCACCCCTCTGGGGCTTATCAGATGACAACCTGACAGGATATCAAATGACAGATTCATTTGGTCTGTAGTTGCTTATTTCTCTGGTTTGGATTTCAACTTCTCTAAGAAAATGATCCAGATGTCTGCTACGCAGAGGAACCTGTTTGTTCAAACACACTGAGCTTTCATCCCTACCAGTTTCCACAAAACAGGATGGCTCCGCTGAGGGGCCGCATTTCACAAAGGTAGGAATTACAGAAAGCGGTCTGCCAGCCTCTCTGTGGGAGACCATTCAACTCCAGCTCTGCCACAAAGGAGAATAAAAAGAAAGCTTGCTTTCATCCTCCCATGCCAGAAGAAATACTGAGGTAACTCAAAGTTATTGCTGCTGAGAGCCAAGGCCACATGTCTGTAGGTGGTGGGTGATGGGAGGGTGAAGAGAAGACAAGAAAATACTCTGCTTGGATCAAATGCTCAAGATTGGTTTTGTCACTGAGGATTCTGATAGCAAAGTTCTTTGTGGCTGAGCTCTGGCTTTGAGATCATTCAGGAAGCTTCAAAGAGCCCAATAGATACAGTGAGTTACACTTATGGTATTGAACGGCTTGTGTGTGCATCATCCTAAAATACCATGCTGTCAGAAACCATGGGTGGAATAAGCCCCAAAATCCACTGCCCTTGAGTTGGGTCCGAGTCATAGGGACCCTAGAGGTCAGAGTAGAACTGCCCTATAGAATACTCTTGTATAAATGAAACCAAACTTGAGGTTTTTCCTATTAAAAATATATTTACATACACACATATATATAGCAGATGAAATGAAAAACTCTGAATACTGTGGTAATTCAATTTTGTTTGAGTATCTGTGCTGCATGACAGTCCATGACTGTAACAACAATTTTACCTTCCTACTGCTGTTATGGAGACCCTAGGTGGTGCAAAGTTAATGCACTCAGCTGCTAATCAAAACGTTGGAGGTTCGAGTCTAGACAATGGTGCCTCAGAAGAAGGCCTGATGATCTACCTCAAAAGAATCAGCTGTGGAAAACTCTGTGGAGCACAGTTCTGCCCTGACACACATGAGGTCACCATGAGTCGGGGTCGACTCCCTGGCAGCTGGTTTGCTGACTTACATATTGCTGGTGGAGGTGATGGCATCATGATGATGTGTGTCCCCTGCCGTGCTGGACAATCGGGGTGTGTCGCTGTGTTCTCGCTGATTGTAATAACCTGGTAAAAATCACCTGGAGGGAAAGCATGGACGAGTTATCACAAATAGTCTTCCGTGACTCAGTTTAAAGAGATCTCCATATGCCGTCAGGAGAACTCTGGGTGTCCATGACCAGTGTCTGGATGGTATCTTTCTTTTTTTTTCCTCCCAGCTCTCAAGTCACTGTTGTGTGTACTGTGATATAGCCAGAAGGCCATGTGTTATTTAGCCACATGCACTACTGTAAGAATTTATGACTCATCCTCCATATCATGTTTGCGAGGGTATACTCATATGCTGCAGATAAAAGCAATATTAAGGAATCTATGTTAGCACCAGCCACTCCTTGGAAACTCTATTGGGCAGTTCTACTCTATTGCTTAGGGTCACTATGAGTCAGAATCAATTCAGTGGCAACAAGTACCATCTGTAAGGAGCCCTGGTGATGTAGTGGTTTGGAGCTATGGCTGCTAACCAAAAGACTGACAGTTCGAATCCACCAGCCACTCCTTGGAAACCCCATGGGGCAGTTCTACTCTGTCTTCAGTTCTATCAGTTCTACTCTGTTGGTATGAGTTGGAATCAACTCAACAGAAACAGGTTTGGTTTTTTAAGGGGTTTTACCATCTATAAAGTCTAACTTGGAAACCCCGGTTGTGTAGTGGTTAAGTGCTGTGTCTTTTAACCAAAAGGTTGGCAGTTCAGATCTTCCGGGCAATCCTTGGAAACTATGTGGAACAGTTCTACTCTTATAGGGTTGCTAAGAGTTGGAATTGACTCAACAGCAGTGTTTTGTTTTTGTTTTTTAATAAGGCCGACTTAGAAGGGCTAGTAAAATCTAAGATGCCATAGCTTATTACTAGGAGACTCTGTTCATGAACATGAAATGTGTTTGAAATGATGATCTGTTAGTGACAAGGGCTACGAAACAGGACAAGGAAAAAAAATGACCCATCTCATACGCTGGAGTGTGGAGCAGATAATGATGTGGAGAACTTCAAGTTGCCATGGAGACATTCTCTGGCTCATTGGCTGGGATGCTGCAACCCATCAGAAGCCACCATTGCTTGCTAAGCCCAAAAGGAATTCCGTGCTGTTCAAGGCAGATTTCTTTACCTTCTACCATTTGCCTGAAACTCTGGAGTGAGGCAGATAAAGAGGACTAGACTATGGTCCCTGCTTAAAATGTATAGAGGGGAAAGTTGTACACCTGTGATGACTATAGTCCAGTATAGCTGCGAAGGTAATTAAATGCCCAGAAGTGTATTGTAAACGAGACATGCTATGTGAGATTGGGGAAAACAGGTGAGCATAGATCACCATTACCAGGAAGGACTCGTGGTACTAGAACTTGAGGGATAAGTAACATTTGGCTCATAGCAGGCACTCAATAAGTAATAGTCAATTAATGAATGAACAGAGTCCCTGGATAGTAAAAATAGTTAACCTGTTCTCGGCTGCTAACAGAAGGGTTGGAAGTTCAGGTCCAGCCAGAGGCATCTCTGAGGAGTGTTCTGGCATCTACTTCCAAAACCTCAGCTATTGAAAACCCCCTGGAGCACAGTTTCACTCTGGTACACATGGAGTTGCCGTGATTTGGAGCTGACTTCGCAGCAAACTGGCTTTAATAAATGAGCAGAGAAGAGAATGTTCCAGGCTGGAGGAAAAGGGTGAGCAGACCTTCTCAGAGACAGATAGCACATTACCAAGACAGTGAGGAACCCTCCCAGATTGTGGTCGAGAGCCTTGGTGAGCAGGTGGTATGATTGATTAAACGGATCAGGCAAGGTTATTGGAGCTTTGAGCTGAGATTTGATCTCATAGGACCTAGAGATTGATTTTACACCTTTGAGCAGGATGGTAATGTAATGAAAGCCATGTTTTATAAACATGAGTCAAAAGATAAAGCTCCAGACAGAATGAAAGGGTGAACGACACCAGAGGCCAGGAAACTGGAGAAGGATTATGAGTGGTGGTAAAAACCTAGATTTGGGTGGTCGATGTGGTCATTGAGAAAAAAGAGAATGTTTGCAAGGAAGCATTCATAGCATTCGGTAATGGGGGAAGACAGGCTAAGAACAGATGAAGTTCTCTGAACTCCTCGTCTAAACAAATTAGCCCCTGGACCCCAACTACAGTTTAGGAGCCAGATCTGGGCTTGAACTAGAGATACACTCTCATCTTCCCCTTTGGGGTGTGAGGCAAAAGTGTAAATTGCCAGAGTAAAGACACAACATGTGGACAAAGAGGAAGACCCATCAAGTACAGGCCGCTAAGCACACACTCGGACAGAGGAAGAATGGGTACCCAGAAGATGAACAGGAGCCAGCAGTGCCAGGAGGAGCAGGCTCTGCCTGTGAAGAGGACCTCAGGCCCCACCCACCAAGGAAAGATGAATGGAAAGCTGAAGGCCTGAGGACACGCTGCGATGACGTTCCTCATTTCTTCCTCGGAAAAGTGCAATAATCTCAGCATGTTGCCACAACATCGCCAGTCCTTTGTGGAGAAGTAAGAGGCAGGAAACCAAGGTCCTTTCCTAGCTTTCCTGACTTGTGAACCAAAACTAACTGTTGACTGCAATTTTGGTTTGCTTACTTGTTTCATTAAAACCATTAAAGTGACGGCAGTCATTCTGGTTTACAGTACCATCATCATGGTGTACATTTTTTCCCCCTAAGCGTTTTGATGTCTTTGGGTAAAGAAATGCTCTGACTACCAAGTAGTAAAGTAAGGGAAAGGCCCATTAGAATCTAAAATAAGGCAGTAGAAAATGAGCTTGTAACAATAGGTTAACAGTCCATGGTTAACAGCACCGTTCACATCTTGTCTCCCATTCAGGATGGGAGATAATCAAATACATTGGAAACCTTGGTGGTGTAGTGGTTAAGTGCTACATCTGCTAACCGAAAGGCTAGCAGTTCAAATCCACCAGGTGCTCCTTGGAAACTCTATGGAGCAGTTCTACTCTGTCCTATAAGGTCTCTATGAGTCGGAATTGGCTCAACAGCTGTGGGTTTTTGGTATTCGGACTTACGGTTGATATTCATGGATAGGTCAGGTTTGTTGCTTATCAGAAAAGCTGTAATATGAAAACAGCGTATGCCAGTGGCACCTAAATTATGTAGATTAAAAATATGTATACATATCAGGCTCAGGATTTAAAGGTACTGCCTGGTGAATGGCCTAGTGTAGGTCATTACACCTGCTCGGATCAGTCTCTGGCTGAATTACCTTTATCTCCTGGCAGAGCTTGTGCTGGCCAGGGTTATTGCCTTAATAATGCACACATCTGCTGGTAGTGTTTACCAGCTAGCTAATCATCGCTCTGGAGAATACATGCCACATTTACATTGTTACAAGGTGGATATCATTTTACAATTAACGTCGTTACAACTGGAATGTAATCATACAGCATCATCCCTTTCCATTTTTCACTATGAGCCTTTAAAATAATCAAATGTGTATACCTACAACTGTGAGTATCATTTCTGCATATAAATGACACTTATTTTCCTAAGGATACATAAATATACTCTCTCCTGTGCATATCCATGCAATTATTCTGAGGTATGCTAACAATCTTTACACTAAAAAAGGATTACGTAAATATTGTATGAAATAAGCTTTTTTTCACTTTCTTAAGCATGCAGTGAAAATCTGATTCACAAATTAATCACTGGAACAGTGTGTGAGAGTCAGTGTAAGTATAGACTATCAGCATGGATGTGGTATGTTTTGAACTGATAATTTAGAAGAAAAATGATCATGGTATTTTATATGTAGGCAGTAATTTGGAAATGCAAAAAATACTTGATGCCAGATTAAACAAGGTTTTAAGATGGTGCTTCACATTTCAGCCAGAGGAAGGAATATTTTGAAAAGATCTTGCATTTAGGTGATAATGACATTTAATGTCATTCTCTCCTTGTAGGCCACGCAGTGCAGATTACTTTATGCAAGAAGCTAAACGGATGAAGCATAAAGCAGATGCAATGGTAAGGCCCGTTTCCTTCTGGGTATGCTCTCCCAGGTTAGGTTTGTGCTGCAGCTTCACCGCTGGGGCAGCATGGCATGGGTAATTATAAAATCTATTACAAGGATGGCTGGGCCTGTTAAATGGAGAAATGTTTATGTAATCAAGTGCTCGTAGCCCAGTAAATTATGATTTCAACCAGTAATGCCTGACTTGGAGAAAGCCCTTGATAGATAAATATTTCAGTTTCATTGTAAGATTTGAATTGTAACCAGGACCAATGGAGCCAGCAGGAGATAGTATATTTTCCCTTTAAGAAAAAAAATCTAGGTTTGCGTTTTTCCCTCTTGTTACCCTGGCCAACCCTTGGCTTGTTCCCAGGGTCAAATCCCTTTTCATAAAAGACTGCAGTGTTCTTCATGTGTATCTGCCAAAATGAATACTTCCTCTAAAACTGTATGACCACAGAAACTATTATACTGCACAGGGCTTGATATTTTTACAGAGTAACTTTTCTTATTTGTATAATGTATTTTAGAAAGCTTGAAGGTTGAACCTCTCAGACAAGAGAAGAAAACTTCTGAGGTGTTTTTGTTTGGGGCTTTGTTTTTGTTGGTTTTGTTTGTTTGTTCATTTGTTTCCCCCTAAAAGAGACCATATAGTTTCTTCCATCTGTGGTCTCTTCCAAAAGGGGTCCTTCCCACCTAGAATTCCAGCTCTTGTCCTCTCCAGCATATATAATGAGATCAGAATGCTGGAGATGAGTAAGGCATTTCAACCTACCCTATTTCAGTGTTGACGATGCATAACCCATCACAGTGTCTCTCTCCCACTTGTATCAATCTTACTGTTCGAACAGTAAGTTTGTAAGAAGAGCACTGTCTAGTACATGGGGGGAGAGGAGGAAATAACCACTGAACATCAAAAACTAAGAGTCCCTGGGTGGTGCACATGTTAACGCACTCAACTGCTATCCTGGAGGTCAGAAATTTGAGTCCACCCAACAAGGGTCTGACAATCTACTTTGGAAAAATCTACCACTGAAAATCCTACAGAACGCAGTTCTACTCCTACACATGTGGGGCCATCATGAATCAGAATCAACTGGATGGCAACCAGTATGTGATGTATGCGTCAGATAATTGGGAACCAAACCAAACCCACTGCCATCGAGTCAGTTCCAACTCATAGCAGCCCTATGGGTCAGAGTTCAACCGCCCCTTGGTTTCCAAGGAGCACCTGGAAGAGTTGAACTGCCAGCCTTTCAGCTAGCAGACATAGCGTTTAACTACTGTACCGCTGGGGCTTCCAGACAACAGAGAAGGGCAGTGCAAAGTACAGTTGTTACCCTCACAATGCTGCAGCCTAATGGAGAGTTCTGGTCTTCTGTGGAATGTAATGTGGCCATTTTTGGAGAAGAACATTGTTTGTTAAAGCACAACCAAGTATTCTGCCTCAATCTACCATCCACAGGTTATAGGAGTTTTCATTCATTATCATGTGCTCCAACCCTACCTGTCTGTCGGTCATTTCTCTAGAATGCTTTGTGCTGTGTGCAGGCTGGTCTTCTACCTGCCTCTAAGCACACTTTGCTCCTGTAGCCAGCAGGCCATTGCCTGTACAATGCTACACACACACACTCCACCCCTTCAGTATCCTCCCAGATCCCGCCAGGTCACACTGTTCCTTCCCAGTGTCACCAGGTCCAACCATGAGACCTTCTCAGCTTACTGTAGTCCAGATCACTTGCCTCTTTCCTCCCGTCTCGTTGGCACTTGACCCATTTTTTATGTTACTGTCTAATCACAGACTGCCTTGCACTTTGAACTGCCTTGTGGATACTCGCTTTGCTTTCTCCAAATGTCTTACATGTTCCTGGAGAAAGCTTTTGTGTATCAAGCAGACATATTACAGAAGTGTGTGCTTCAGAAAATACTTGTTGAATGAAATGGTTTCTTTAACTCTTTAGTTACTATTGGTTTCATGGTATACCGGCACTTTTTGTGCCTCTGGACTTCATAAAACCCATTGATGCTGAACTGATTCAGATCATAGGGACCGCATAGGACACAGTAGAACTGCTCCATACAGCTTCCAAGGAGCAGTTAGTGGATTCGAAATGCCAACCTTTTAGTTAGTAGCTGAGCACTTAACCACTGTGCCACCAGAACTTGGGTTTTAGTACATTTAGTATCAAGTTGGGTCCCCTTTGAAATGTATGAAGCTCCAAAATCCACCCAAGAAACCGGTGTTATCAAGTCCATTCCATCTCACAGCCACCACATAGTACATAGTAGAAATGCCCCATAGAGTTTCCAAGGAGCACCTGGTAGATACGAACTGCTAAGCTTGTGGTTAGTACTTGAGCTCTACGCCACCAGTGCTTCCATGTGAAGCTCAACAGGTGGAAATTGGTGCCTTGTTGTATAGGTTGAGCATTCTCTTAAATGATGCTTTCTGGATGTGTTGGTTTTGTAAACTTTTGCATTGTTTCCCTTTATTTCTGTGAGATAAGTTGGTAGCATAGTGGTTAAGTGTTGCAGCTGCTGACCAGAAGGTTGGCAGTTCAAATACACCAGGCACAGCTTGGAAACTCAGTGGGGCATTTCTTCTCTGTCTCTAGGGTTACTTAAGTCAGAGTTGACTTGACAGCAGTGGGTTTGGTTTGGGTTTTAAGGCTTGCAAGCATAATTACAGCTTTCCTATGAGCTTGCAAGCATAATTACAGCTCTTCTATGTGGTGGTTGGAAACTCTCATGGCATAGTGGTTAAGTGCTATGTCTGCAAACCAAAAGGTTGGCAGTTCAGATCTACCAGGCACTCCTTGGAAACTCTATGGGGTAGTTCTACTCTGACCTATAGGGTCACTATGAGTCAGAATCAACTCAGTGGCAGTGGGTTTGGCTTGGGGTTTTTACGTGATGGTTAGGGAGCCCTGATGAGCTTGTTTGGGTTCTTCTGTGTCATATTTGGAAAACCAGAGATTCCCTATGTAACCTAATGGAAAGGCACTAGCAATAAATTCTCTTTTAGTTCTTATTACCAGAGTGTTGCTCCCCCTATCTGTGGCTCATATTACTAGATCATATTTCTCAAAATCTATGTCAGCAGCCAAAATTTTAGACACACTCAATTAGTAAGCATACATTCTAATACTAAAAACATATGCCATCAGTTTACCAAAAAAAAAAAATGGTAACAAAAGCACCGTCACACAATATTGGTGTACAGCCTCTTTAAAACTTTGATGTGCTATTGAAGAGGTTGCTTTTCATGGTTTCCTAAGTTATCATTGCTAGGAAAGATTTTGGTTTGGAGTTTTTAGAGGAGCAGTTAGAATATTCGTATCACTTTTGATTGATGAATCAGTCATTTCAAAATTGGAGAGATTGTGTAAACCGAAGTTACAATATGTGATTATCCACAGAGAGTGGCCGTGTGTAGAACCAAAACTTTGATGTGTAAGCTAGATTTCTGAAACTCAATAGTTTAAAATTTACTCTTGGTTGTCCTTGCAGATGTTGGGAAATTTTAATATATGTTTATATAGCTACTGATAATCCAAAGATCATTTATTTTTAGTTCTGATGTTGGTGCTACCAGTTAGCCAAGCAGGAACAGCAAAGGTGGTCCCTCGAGTATTACCATCTCTCCTTGTCTGTCCCCACTGTCACCTTTAAATGAGGTCCTAACTGTCAGGAGAGTAACCAAACACATGCAGTAAGAGGACTGTGTGGTGATGTAAATGTCACAAATAACATAAGGTAGCTCCATCTGAGATCAGCCTGACAACAGCAACTCAAAAGGTTAGACAAGAAACTTGGGGAGTAGTGAGGTTCTGCCAATGAGTGAGGAAGAACTCAGCAAGGAGGGGTGAGAATGGTCACAGAACTTAGAGAGTATAAGCGACATCACCAAACTGTACATGTACAAGTTGTTGAGTTGGTGGATGTTCTGCTGAGTATATTCTCAACAACAACAGAAATTATAAATGAATAATAATATAGAAGATGAGAATCAAGATCTTGAACCATCAAAATTGGGATGAAAACTCTTACTTGGAACCAGATCTGTCAAGTTCAGCACAAAGTTAGTGTCGTACAGATGGCTGAAGAGTCCATTCCTGCAGACCATTAAATATTAGAAAGATAGAACAGGCATTAGGGCATCTGTGACTTTTTAAGCAGTTCTGAGTGGAAGTTTTTACCCAAATTTAGTACAATCCTGTGTGTAAACATTCATCCACTTATCCCAAACCAGTAGCATTTTGTGGGAAAAAAAAAAACTGAGAGGAAATATTCCATTTCTTGGCTCTCTCAGCTCCATTAACAAGATTTTGGAACTCAAAAGTTGAGTTTCTCAAATGAAGTACATAACCTATGTGAAAATGCTATTTTGGTTTTGGTTTGGTTTGGTTTAAAAAAAAAAAAAAAAACTATTCCTAAGGAAGGCACTGTATTAACTCTGTTATCAGGTGGAAAAGTTTGGAAAGGCTTTGAACTATGCCGAAGCAGCCCTGTCCTTTATCGAGTGTGGAAATGCAATGGAACAAGGTCCAATGGAATCCAAATCTCCTTACACCATGTATTCAGAAACAGTAGAACTCATACGGTAAGGACTGTGTTTTCTTGCTGGGACTCAGGGATAGGGGAGAAGGTGAGGAATGTAAGTACTAAGTATACAGAGACTGTAAGCCTGTACTACCAACCAACAGTCACCAGTGTTCGTCCCAACATATAGGATGTTAAGGTTTGAAAGCCATTGTCTTAGCCATCTAGTGCTGCTTTAACAGAAAGACCACAAGTGGGTCGCTTTAAAAAGAGAAATTTTATTTTGTCACAGTCCAACCACTAAACCACTGCCTTCGAGTCGATCACAGTCCAGTAGGCTGAAAGTCCACATTCAGGGTGTCAGCTCCAGGGGAAGGCTTTCTCCACCAGCTCTGGAGAAAGGTACTTGTCAATCTTCACCTAGCCTATGAGCTAGACTGTGAGCTTCTAATGCACAGGGACCTTAGACTCTTTCCAAAGGATGTGCTGAGCTCCTGACACTGTTTCTTGGTGGTATGAGGTCCCCAGATCTCCCTGCTAGCTTCTGTCCTTTATAGCTCATGAGATTGCCTCAAGGCACAGTACAGTCTTACACACTGAGTCCTGCCCCAGCAACACCACTGCCACTGATCCTCCGTCATTAACATCATGAAGGCAGGGCTAACAGCATGAAAGACATTCACACAATACTCAGACTCATGGTCCAGCCAAACGGCTCCACACATTTTGGGGAAGAGACAATTCATTCCATGACAGGCCATATACCCTGCCTGCTTTGCTGTCTTTGGGAGCAAGACGAGCAGGGAGACCAACACATGCCTCCTTCACCCATCTAGGAAGTCACATTTAGCTCCATCCACCTTTAGAGTTGCTTTTATACTCTGGTTCAAGCTAGTATAATCTAAACCTTACGTCCACCAGTGCATTATTCAGGAGTATTTAATGAAAAGTAGGAAGGTTAGGGAGATACTATGAAAGGAGAGATCAAAACTACATATTGGTGTCAGGTCAATTCTGACTCGTCGTGACTCTGTAGGACAGAGCAGAACTGCACCATATGGTTTCCATGCAGCGGCTGATGCATTTGAACTTCCAGCCTTTTAGTTAGCAGCCAAGCCTTTAACTACAATGCCACCAGGCCTCTATGAAAGGAAAAGCCAGCCTATGATGTCCTGTCTCAGCAGGTATTCACACTGCTGTGTTCTAACACTTGGACGTGAGCATTAGGACAGCGTGAAATGTACAGATCACAGTGAGTCATCCTAGTGTCACACTGGGTTTCTGATAAGGGCACTGTTTTGGATTGAATTGTGTCTCCCAAAAACTTGGCAAAGTCAGTTATTGTGTGGTCAGCCACCGTTTCGTGATTGATGTGATTATCCTATGTGGTATAAATCCTAACCTCTAGAATGTTAATATGGAGCCCTGGTGGTAAAGTGTTTAAGAGCTTAGCTGTTAACCAAAAGGTTGGCAGTTCAAATCCATCAGCTGCCTCTTAGAAACCCAATGGCACATTTCTGCTCTGTCTTATAGGTTCATTATAAGTATGAGTTTTATGATGTTAATGAGGCAGATTTAGAGACAGTTATGTTAAAGAGGCAGAGTTTAATCTACAGAATTAGGTTGTATCTTGAGTCACTCTCTTTTGAGATATAAAAGAGAGAATCAAGCAAAGAGACAAAGGACCTCACACTGCCAAGACAGCAGTGCCAAGAGCAGAGCATATCCTTTGAACTCATGGTCTCTGCAGAGAAGCACCTAGATTGGAGGAAGATTGATGACAGGGACTGCCCTCTGGAGTTAACAGAAAAAGAAGGCCTTCCCCTGGATCTTGTGCCCTAAATTCAGATTTCTAGCCTACTAGACTGTGAGGAAATAAATTTCTCTTAGCTAAAGTCATCAATTTGTTATATCTCTGCACCACTTGGTGACTATGACAGGCACCTAAAGGTGTTTGATAGGAAATACTCATCTCTGATGATGGGAACCTGGAATAGCATAGCCTTAATTTCACTTTAAGGAACCATTATGGGAATTTTGTCCATTAACCTCTAAAAACCTTGGTAATACAGTGTATGTTTTTAACCTGCTCAGCTGCTTGGGATAATGCCTGATTCAAAATTATGTAAAACAATTCTTCCTAAAACTAACTTTGAGAAACTTTTCTAATTCTGGAATTCAGTATGCTCTAATATCAGACATTTTTTAGCGTGCTTCACCATTCCAGATGGGTCTGCGTTGGCTCGATCTTGGTGTTAACGACATTTCTTCACTAAAGTAGTTTTAGCCTCTGACACTGTCATCCCAGGATCAGAAAGGACAGTATCCTCAGAGAGCACAGCCCTTGAGAATGTTTTGCAAGTCCATACTGCCTAGGCATTCCTCTTATTAAGATATTTCTAACAAACCAATGTATTGGTGACTCTTTCACGCAACTACATACATGGTGCAGTATGTTCAGCAGTAAAGAAAAGAATGTAATTTTTCGTTTTAATGTTGAAATTACTCCAGGAAATCCTAGTTCCTCGCGTTCCTTCATTAGACAGAGGCACACAGTCTCAGATGCCTGCAGGCAGGCAGGGGACAGAATGGGTGAAGCTGGAGAGGCCGCAGGAGGCGCAGTACCCTAGAATGTGAAGGCCCAAGTGCAGGAATTTGTCTGTCTGTCTGTCTGATCTATTTACTGATGTATCCGTAATCCTTGAAAGAGTTCCTGGAACATAGCAAGTGCCCATTAATTATTTGAGGAATGAGTGAATGAGCAAATCATGGAATCTGTATAGCTGGCTTAAAGGAATTCAAACTTTAAGAAGCAAACAACCAAAACAACACTACTAGCACAATTGGACTAAAACAAAATCTATTTACTAAATACAACCAAACACTTTGAGGGATGGACTAGCAGGAACAGGGGTCTGGGGACCATGGTTTCAGGGGACATCTAGATCAATTAGCAGAGCACACTGTATTAAGAAAATGCTCTGCATTCCATTTTGAGTGGCATCTGGGGTTTTAAGAAGCTAGCAAGCAGCCATCTAAGAAGCATCAGTTGGTCCCAGCTCACCTGGAGCAAAGAACGGAGAACATCAAAGACATAAGGAAGCAATGAGCCCGAGAGACAGAAAGGGCGACGTAAACCAGAGGCTTACCAGCGTAAGGCCAGAAGAACTAGATGGTGCCCAGCTACCATCAGTGACCACCCTGACAGGGAACACACAGAGTCCCTGAGGGGGCAAGAGGAAAGTGTGGTCCAGAGGTCATATTCCAGTATAAAAACCAGACCTGATGCTCTGACAGACTGGAGGGTCCCCAGAAGACATGGCCTCCAGACCTCTGTTGGCCCAGAACTAAAAACATCCCCAGAGCCAGTTCTTGAGACAGAGACTGGGCTGGACTATAAGACATGAAGCGATGCTGTTAAAGGGTGTGCTTCTCGGCTGGAGGAGACAGATGAGGCTAACTGAGCAGCTCCTGTGAGGAAGCAAGATGAGAAGGCAGACGGGCACAGGAGCTGGTCGAAGGGCTACAGGGGAGAAAGAGAGGAGGAGTGTGCTGTCACAGTGTGGGGAGAGCAACTAGGATCACGTAACAATGGCGTGTACGTTTTTGTATGAGAAACTGGCTTGAATTGTAAGCTTTCACTTAAAGCACAGTTGAAAACACACTCTAACAACAACAACCAAAAAAAAAAAAAGACATGATATCAGCAAACTACTAGTGGGGTACTACTGTTGTTCTGCCCCAGAGCTGTGACTCTGGTCAGTCCACTGATGCAGATAAAGTTGTGTGGATAGGGAACTCACAGATATGGATAGAGAACTCAGAGGTAGCCTTGCATGGGTGGGGAACTCACAAGTAGCCTTGCGTGGCTGGAGGGCTCACAGGTAGCCTTACATGGATGGGGAATTCACATGTAGCCCTGCATATAGGGAGGGAGTTTGCTCTATATTTAGACTCAATGTATTCCTGTAACTACTAAGAAAATGGAAACAGTAGTTTTCCTTACTTGATTTAGAAATTAGTACTTTGTCATTTGAATCTGTATGCTGTTTTCTGGTCCTGAGACTCCCCTCCGCACCCAGAGACAGTGGGCAAGATCTAAACAGGCTGAAACTGCCTGATAAAAGAAACGATTGCTTCATGTAACAGATAAAATGTCCAAGACGCAATATAAAATCATTGGTCCTACAACAGAGCCCTAGTGATACAGTACTCGGTCAACTGCTGACCTTGGAAACCCTATGGGGCCATTCTCCTGTGTCCTGTGTGGTCACTATGAGCCATCATTGACCTAATGGCAATGGGTTTCATTTTTTGGTTTGGTCATATCAGGAATCAGGAAAATCACAACTTAAACAAGAAAATGCAATCAACTGATAGCAGTAACAAGATGAATCAGATGTTGGAATTATCTGATGAGGATTTTAAAGCAGCTGTTACAAAACTGTTTCAGCAAAAAGCTACACATTCTCATGGAACAAATTTAAAAATCTAGGAAATTAAAAGTTTTAAAAAAGAACCAAACAGAAATGACATTAGGAGGCCTGGTGTCACAGTGGTTCAGTGCGCGGCTGCTAACCAAAAGAGGAGTGGTTTGGACCTGCCTGCTGCTCCAAGGAAGAAGAGAGGGCAGTCTGCTTACAGTATAACAGCCCTGGAAACCCCTAATGGGAAAGTCTGCCTTGTCTTCCATGGTTACTATGAGTGGAAATCAACTAGACTGTGATCTGGTGGTTTGGGAAGTTATGCGATTTAAAAAATATAACAGAAAAGGAAAAAAAATATTTTGCTAGATGGCTTCAATATTAGAGATGACAGAGGATAGAACCAATGAACTTGAGGCCAAAAAAAATTTTTTTTTATTTAAAAAAACACACTGCCATCAAGTCGATTCTGATCTGTAACAACTCTGTAGGACAGAGTATCACCACTCCATAGAGTTTCCAAGGAGCTCCTGGGGGATTCGAGCTGCCAGTCTTTTGGTAGCACTTGCCTTTGGTAGCAGCTGTAACACTTCACCGCTGTGCCACCAGGGTTGAACTTGAAGGCAGAAAATAGACTTTCTCCAATCTGAACAACAAGGGGAAAATAGACTGGGTGAGGGGAAATGAACAGAGTCTCCGGGAGAGTAACAAAACAGCCAACATTTATGTCAACAAAAGTCTCAGAGAGAGAGGAGAAAGAAAGTGGGGCTGAGAGAGTCTTTGAAGAGATGATAACTGCAACTTCCAAAATCTGGTACGAAGACATAGGCCTATAGATTCAAGAAGCTAAAAAAACTCAAATAGGATGCAATCAGTGACATCTATACCAAGACATACTGGAATTTACTTACTGAAGACGAAAGACAAAAAGAATCTTGAAAGCAGCCAGAGAAACCATGCGTTACCCACCGGGACACTAATTCAAACAACACTGGATTCTCATCTGGAACCATAGAGGCCAGAGGGAAGTGGCACATTTTTCAAATGCTGAAAGAAAAGAAAACTGTCAAGCATGAATTCTGTATTCAGTCAAACTATCCTTCAGGAATGAAAGAGCAATGAAATGGTTCTCAGACATAGGCAAGTTCAAACACTGTCACTGGCAGCCCAACCCGTACAGACAGGCTACAGGAAATTCTGCAAACAGAAAGCAAATGATAGAAGAAGGCTTCTTAGAGCATGAGAAAGGAAGCAAGAGCAACAGGAAGAACAGAAATATGGATATATGTGGATATAGATAGACAATAAACTACCTTCCTCATGAGTTTTAAAAATCATGGTTAAAACGAAAATTGTACCACCACCTGATGGAGCCCCGGTGGCAGGCTGGTTAAGCGCTCAGCTGCTAACTAAAACGTCTGCACTTCAGATTCACCAGCCGCTCGTTGGAAACCCTCCAGGGCAGTTCTGCTCTGTGCTAGACGGTCACTCTGAGTCGGAATCCATGGGACTACAACCCATATTTGTTGCTTCTTTGTTTGTACTCAAAGCAACATTGATTTAACAGTGGGAAAATTTAAAGGGCCTAAATGAAAATCAAGTTCCCACATTCCGCTCCAGGCGATGAACTGCGCGGATGGCGTTAAGTGGTGGCAAGTTTTGTATATCTATTGCGATTCTTGGAGTCACCACTATGCCCTCTCCCAAGTGATACACTCAAAAGCACTACAAATCTGCAAGTTGTGGAGATAATGTGTTAATGACACATTGTTTCTTTAGTCATCTGCAGAGAGCTAGCCTTCTATGCCAACAGCTTTACAAACCCTCTCTTGGTTAATCCTTACAACAGTGCTTTGTAATCAGCTGTATTAGCCTCATTTTGTAAATAAAGAAAAGGAGACTTAAAGATGTTAACACTTTCGCCTAAGATGTCACAACTTTTCAGTGAGTTTGAACCGGCACTCTGGCCATTATGCATGCTGCCTCAAGTGCTCAAAAATTCTGGGTGTTACTTAGTAGATATGATTGAGCGAGAACAACCCCTGCCTCCTGGGTTTAGAAAAATAAATGGAATGAAGCACAGTCATGAAAGCCTCTAGTTTCTCGTAACATATGTCTGTAGAAGCAGATCCGACTCGACGGCACTTGGCTGGCTTTAGGATCCTTACACTGCCGTGAAGAGCAAGAGTTCGGTAACAAACAGGGGTGAATCCAGGCATTCGCCTGGAAGGGAGGGAGAGAAACCTCTCGAGATAGCCTAGAAAAACTGAACCTTGCCTTCCTCTTATCAGCCACTTGGCCATAAATCAAAACTTGTAAAAATGGATATATCACCATATACCTGAATAAACCTTGAACTAGTAGCACTGCAGACCATCTGTAGCATTTGAACTGGTATTGTTACAGAGCAGAAAGTAGCTCAGTGGTCGATGGTTGTCAAAGCTGTATTAGTCTAGACATCACAGTAATGTCAGGCTTTGGGAAACTGGAGCAGCTATGGTCAGCAAGCACTATTAAAAACAGAATGAGCAGAGAAAACTTTCTTCACGGGAAATGTTCGTTGTTAATAAGATCATATTTTTTAATATTTCCTTTGTTTTCCTTTCTCATTCTCTTTTTGTGTTGGTCTTAATTTTGTTTTGCTTTGTAGGTACGCTATGAGACTAAAAACCCACTCAGGCCCCAATGCCACACCGGAGGACAAACAGCTGGCTGCATTATGGTGAGTGCGTTATAGCAGCTTAAACTACCCCCACCCTTGTACATCTTCAGGGGCAAACCAGGTGCTGAAATACAGAATGCTTCCCTCGTGCCATCTAACGTACAAAGCCAAATGCAGTTCTCACGGTAAGGGAGAGTCTAGACCCTTTCTCGCTGCTGTGCAATGCGTTGTGTGAGTGCACACCGATTGAAAATTGACTGGTCGATTACGCAAGGTTAGTTTTCTCTCCTCCCCTGTCTTACGTGCGTGCCCGCGTGTGTGTGTGTGTGAGAGAGAAAATCAGGTAAGTCTGTGTTTTAGTAATTTGAATACTAATTGTCCCAAATGTAATTTCTGTCGTGTTTAACATTTCAGATGCAATCAAAATAGATCATCTATTGCTTTAACTGTAGGATTAGCATGACTGAATCAAGATGATGTATTTAAGTTCTCAGCACATTAAACTGAGGATCAATTCATTATCCTTTGATAATAAAATAATTTAGTTTCAAAATGTAAATCAATGTGTAATTTTTTTTAAAGTGATGATGATTACAATGATAACGATGATGTGATTATAATAATAATTTTCCCTGTTGTATCTCCTCAGGATACTTCACCCCACTCTCCAAAATCACAGAGGAAACATTCTGTGCTAGTACCTCTTGAAAAAGAGGTTCTAAATTTTTTGTTCACATTCATCCTCAAAGGCTCACTTCCTCCAAAAGCACATTTCTACTCTAGATCCTGATCTGCCAGTCAGAAAATCAGATCTCAAAAAAAGAAAGAGAGGTAGCTGGGCATCACATCATGTGGAGTTTAGTGTGCTAAGAACAGACCATTCAGTTGTGTTTTTGTTGTTTGTCTTGTGTTTACGTTGGTTTTGTAGTATGTCAACACCACACCTGAATTAACAAGTAATTATAGTATGAGAGAAAAACACTAAGGGAAGAAAGACTGTGTCTCAGAAGAGGCTTTCTGTACTCTTTTCCAGTTTTATTCAAGTGTTTTATTAGGATTAGTAAATAATGATAATGAATAATTAGTATATCAAATATAATATGTAAATAACAAGTGTTATATAGAATAGTAAAATTGTGATTCTCACCATCAATTTTTATGGTTCATAAAGTGCATGTACATGTGCTGCTTTATTTCCACTGATTATAGATGAGTTAAGTAATTAAAAAGTGAAGGAAATGAAGAGATTCAAGGGCCTTTCTTTGGCAAAGCCGCCTCTGCCCAGTGGGACGGCCAGGAGTCAGCGGGAAACCAGGGAGCGCGCTGCTCCGCGGCTCACCGCACAGACAGGGAGCCCCGTGCCGCACGGCCTCGCTCCGCTCGTGGAGAGACACTGTCCTCTAACGGTGGAAGAAGAAAATGGCCAGTCCCGTGGGCCAACAAAGAAACTAGAAAGCTAATTCTATAAAATGACTCAGCGGTAAATGTATTGGTGGAGTAGCTTTTTGGAATTCTGAATGATGTATTTTGGAGCAAAAGGAAGGTCAAATGCTAATCATGGTATAAATGTGAGTGCCTTGAAACCACAAGATTTTGTTCAAGTCTTGCTTGAGAAGGATCCCTTCTTGTTTCACAATCTGTTTCTCTTTTCTGATGCAGTTATCGATGCCTGGCTCTCTTGTACTGGAGGATGTTTCGACTCAAAAGGGACCATGCTGTAAAATATTCAAAAGCACTTATCGACTATTTCAAGGTACTCTCTGGCTAATGGGCAACACTGTTCCTTGTACTCAGAGGTCTCCCTGCCAAGGACATACTTGAGGAGTCTGGTAGGATTTTCTGCATTGAGGCTAATACAAGACATCTCTGTTATCCACCCTAACTCCTTTCGTGGCACCTCTGGTGGCATAGTGGGTGACAGCCATGGCTGCTAACCGAATAAATGGTTGATCGTTCAAATTCACCAGCTGCTCCTTGGAAACCTATGGGGAAGTTCTCCTCTGTCTATAGGTTGCTGTAATTAAAAATCAACTTGATAGCAACAGGTTTGGGTTTGGGGTTTTTTATGTGTGGCGTTTAGGGCTCAGAGAGCCCATCTGGTTTACCTGCTACATATCTGTCAAGTGTTTTTAAGGCATCAGGAGAATGGAGATCAAGTTACTCTCTCCAGCCTCCTGGGAGCCTCCTTCTAGCTAACATAAAGTCCTCGTTTTTAAAGCCTCTTCATCTTACAAGTAGCTACAGTAGAGTTTTCTTCTTAATTAGCCTCCAGTATCTAATTTAATGCTTGACTGTTTCTTGTTGTTAGTTTCCGTGTCTGCTCCAGCTCGTGACGACCCCCACATGTGCAGAGCAGAGCTGCTCTGTAAGGTTTCAAAGGCTGTGACCTTTCAGAAACAGATCACCAGGCCTGTCTTCTGAGGCACTTCTGGGTGGGTTCAAGTCTTCAGCCTTTTGGCTAGTAGTCAAGTAATTAACCATTTATGTCACACGAGGGAGCCTAATTTATAATAGAGGCTTTGTTTCAGATGGTAAGAGTTGGGTCCCCACAACTCAGAAACGCTAGGCAAAAAGCATCCATTGCCATCAAGTAGATTCCAACTCACGGCAGCCCCTGTGTTTCACAGGAGAACTGTGTTCCATAGTGTTTCAGTGTCTATAATGTTATGGAAGTAGATCTCCAAACCTTTCTTCTGCAGTACCTCTGAGTGTATTCAAACTGCCAACCTTCTAGTTAGTTGTGATGGTGGATACGTGAGTCAATTGTGACTCCTAGTGACCCTAGAGAACAGAGTAGAACTGTCCCATTTGGTTTCCGAGTGGCTGGGCGTGAGCTCTTAACCACTGCCAAGCACAAACCCTTTGCTCCACCCAGGGACTTGTTAACCTGTAAATAAATATAAGGATAGAATTGCAAACCATCCCAACTTTTGCCTATTTCAGAGAATGAAATTATTTTCAGTGAGAAAATTTAAAAAAGAAATTCTTCTCTGATGTACTGTAACACCCCAAAAAAACAAAACCTACTAACTCATAGTGACCCTATAGACAGAGTAGAACTGCCCCATAGAGTTTCCAAGGAGCACCTGGTGAATTTGAACTGCCGACCTCCTGGTTAGCAGCCTTAGCACTTACCTGTATTCCACCAAGTTTTCCTCTTTTAAAGTGGACCTAAAATAAGAATTCATTGAAGATTTCTGAGCCTTTTTTCTGTTTATCTATAGAAACAATACAGTTTTATCACTTCTACCTCTACCAGCCCTTTGTCAGATACACATTCTTCATTTTAATTCCTTTAATCCTCAGCCTCCTCTTCTGGGAGGTGATCCTTGGTAATCACACTGCGTTGGGGGTCCCTTGGGCTGGGGCCAGCACGCTGCCTTCTCCTGGTCATGCGTGTAGAGTAACCAGGCGCTAAGATGAGGATAACATTCCTGGCCCACCGGTCATTATGTAAGTGAGGGTTCTCCAGAAAAAAGGAACCCACAGGTCATACACACAGAGAGAGATTAGAAAGAAAGAGATTTTAAGGAGTTGGTTTGTGTAATGGGGGACCTGGCAAGTCCAAAATCTGTAGGCCAGGCAGATTTGCGACTACATCAAGATAGCTATGTTCCAGTCTTGAGTGAGAATCCTTCTTCTCTCAGAAACCTTACTGTTTAGTTCAGCTGAATGAGTCGGGGCCACACATATTAAATATATATATGTATATTGCTATCAAGTCAATTCAACTCGTAGTGACCCTGTAGAACAGAGAACAACTGCCCCATGGGGTTTCCAGGGAGTAGCAGGTGGATTCAAACTGCTGACCTTTTGGTCAGTAACTGAGCTCTTTCTTAACCACTGTGCCCCTAGGCCTCCTTGTATCATGGATGGTAATCTCCTTTACTTAGAGTCAGCTAACTGTACACGGTAGTCACATCACCAAAATAAATACTTTCGGGCTTCACCGCTCTTTGACCAAACAGCTGGGCACCACTGCATAGCCAAGTTGACATACAAAATTCACCACCGTAACCACTGTGGGTCCTGATGACAAGGACTGGCACAGAGCCTTTCTCTGCCCTTGGGGCACCTATGGTGGAGACCTAAAGCTTTTAGAAATTCACAATCTAAGAGCTAGTACTAAGGAGAGTTGTTACAGCCAAGAAAAAAATACTTGAATAAAGAAGGCCATTAAATTCTGTATGGCAAAAGGGATGACAGCAGAACTTTTTTCACCTTCCACCTTTTTTAACTTTTGTTGTTGAAAATATGCCCAGCAAAGCGTGTACTAACTCAGCAATTTCTACATGTACACTTCAGTGACACTGATGACATTCTTCAAGTGGCGCAGCCATTCTCACCGTCTTTTCCATATTGTTCCTCCTCCATCGACAGAAACTCATTGCCCACCCTCCGGGCTTCCTGTCTAATCTTTTGAGTCCCTGCTGTCAGTTCCATTCCATGTAGATAGCTCTTTAAAAGGGCACAGTGCTCAAAGCAGACATTCCCTATGAATTCAGCTCAACTACTCTTTGGTTTAAAGACTTGGGGGATATTTTTGGTTTAAGGTTGAAAGATCATCTCAGGGCAATAGTTTTGAGAGTTCATCCAGCCTCCATGGCTCTAGCAAGTCTGGATTTCATAAGAATTTCAACCTTACAGTAGAACTTTTAAGGAACTGAGAATTTCTTAATGTGCCCATGCAATCTATGAGTATGTAGAGATTAGGTAGAGCCACAGCCTAGCTACTCAGAACTTCTCCTCTAAGAATTGTTGTCAGTTACCATTAAGCAAAGAAAAACTAAACCCATTGCCACTGGGTTGATTGGGCTGATTCTGACTAATAGCAACCTTTATAGGACAGAGTAGAATTGCCCCCATAGGGTTTCCATGGAGCAGCTGGTAGGTTCAAACTACCAACCTTTTGGTTAGCAGCAGAGCTTCTAACGCCTGCACAACAGGGTCCCTGAGTCTGCACTGACAGCAATAGTTTTACCCTTAACTGAAGGCTGTTTTATATACTGCTGGAAGTTCAGAGACTGTGAAGCCTGCAGGTAACAACAGTTTGGGTCTTGAGAATGAGTTTTATCAGTACAGGGTTTTCTCTGAGCAGGAACTTGGTTCGCACAGGTGTTCCTTTATAGTCAGGAATTTACAGTGAGAAGACTGTCTCCCTTCATCACCCTTTTCTAGAATCCCTGTCCTTGTCTTTCCTTAGCGTTCGTCTACGCAGGCATCCACGACAGAGGTCACATCCTTTCACCCAGTTTACGATGACATGGCAGCAAAGTGATGAATGCGTGGTGGTGCCAGACTGAGGACAGTAGCATTCTGCCAGGAAGGGGAAGGATGGCTCAGCTGTTAGAAAAGGTTTCTGGAATCATTCTATGCCCTGACATAGGTAAAGGCTGATACAATTTGTAATGGCAACCCTATAGATCAGAGTAGTACTGCCCTATCGGGTTTCCAGGGACCAGCTGGCAGATTTCAACTGCCAAAATTTTTTGGTTAGCAGCGTGAGCTCTTAATGACTGCACACCACGCAGTTTCCAGAGTTCTGGCAGGCTATTTCTTACCATTTTCAATGACACCACCGTGAAAAACTGAAAAACTCAGTTGCCACTTCATAAAGTGCTTTTTAACCAAAAGAAATATTTTGTCTCTAGGAAAGCAAGCTGAGGCTGCTTTTTATCTCTGGCAGGGAAGACTCACATCAGCATCACAAAGACTGGTTTTTGTTGCTGTGTTTGTTTGTTTGTTTCTGTTACAGTACTTTAGATTCTGTCTTAGAAAGCGTTATTGGGCTGTCAAAGAGGCTCTCCAGCAACTTTGTGAAAAGCAAAACTCCTTTGAAATACATGATGGAAATACCTGGGTCGTGCAACATAATCCATACAACCAGACTTTTTTTTTTAACTTGAACAATATTTCATTGTGATTAAGTGGAAGTTTGCAAGCAAAGTCAGTTTTCTGTATAAAACCCCATACAAGGACTCCGGGGCAACTCTGTCTGCACTCCCAACCCTGTGACAGCACATTCCTCCTTTCCACTCTGTTCTTCCTTTATTCGTTCACCTTCCTCTTGTCCTTTCCTCTGCACCCTCCCATCTCATTGCTGTAGGGGAGCAGTTCTAACAGCCCCATGATTCTATTAAGGCAATATATTTAATTTTTTTTTTCAAAATATTCAAGGGCAACTTCAAGTAAAACTATGTTTAAACTTCTTAAATTAGAATGATAGAGTGTGGTGTTTCATATGTTCCCGGGCATAAAACATGTGTCAAAAACCTCTGAAAATATGTCCTGGCAGACAGAGTTCCTGCTCCATTTTCCTTTCAGAAACATCAGCCTAGTTTGGGCTTGAAAAATTAGGTTAGTTCACCATTATGATTTAATGTATCACCTAAAAACTAAAGGTGTGGCGTGAGCCCTTCAGTTTAGCCTTCTGTGGGGCCTCACTGGTTACAGAGAGGCAGCAAGTAACCTAATATTTATAACTCCCATGGTCGGATTTCTGTGGATCCACATTTTATATGCAATGTCTGCAGGGCACCTGAGAGCATGTTACTGTTGGCTGTGAAGCCTCGAGCAGATGGCACTCACTGACAATGTTTTCATTTTCCTGCAGAACACATCCAAAGTTGCCCAAGCCCCATCTCCATGGGGGGCCAGTGGAAAGTAAGTTCCATTTTCCAAAGTCAGCACAGTAAGTGGGGCCCTGCATGATTCTGGGCGATGCGATGCTTTGCTTTAGTGCCGAGGGGCTGCCCGCCTTGCCTGGTGCCAACTTTTCCCCTCTTGTTTTTCTGCGCTCCCCTCTTTCAGGAGCACTGGGACCCCATCCCCCATGTCTCCCAACCCCTCTCCCACCAGCTCCGTGGGATCTCAGGGGAGCCTCTCCAACACCAGCACCCTGTCCCCGTCAACCATCGTCAGCATCCCGCAGCGCATCCATCAGATGGCGGCCAATCACGTCAGCATCACCAACAGCATCCTCCACAGTTACGACTACTGGGAGATGGCGGACAACCTGGCCAAGGAAAACAGAGGTTTGTGAGCCTCTCGGGAGTGGGGAGTGTGGCAAGACCACAGCTCGGGGAGAAAAGCTGGCTTCTGAGCATCTTCAGGCCATCGTTGTGTCCGTGGAGGAATAGCATTCGTGGTTACCTTTTGTGTGAACCCTTCCCTGGCCACTCCCTTTCACTCAGGAACTCCTATGCTTTACCTACTTTTATCCTTACCACAGGGTACTGTGTAAGCTAGATGTAGGGGGCACAGATGGGGGTGGAGCTAGATCCCAGGATGGTGCAACTATGGCCATCAAGTCAACTCTGACTCATAGTGACCCTATAGGACAAGTAGGTAGCTGGTGAATTCCAATCATCTGCCTTTCGGTTAGCCACCACAACTCGTAATCACTGTGCAACCAGGGCTCCACCCAGCACGCCACACATGAAAGGCCTGGTGATGGTACTTCTGTAGGATTATAGTCATTGAAAGCCCTAAAGAGTGCAAATCTCCTCTGAGAAGTATAGGGTCACCATGGGTCAGAATCCACTTGACAGCGATGGGTTTTAGAGAGGTATGACTAGAGATATACATACATGTTTTTCCCTCTAGACAGTGAGCTGATTGGAGGTAGGGATTACATTTTATTTTTAATGTTGTATACCTAAGACCTGACCTAGTGCCTAGAACATAGCTGGTGCTGTGGAACATCAAATAAATGAATAAAAGAATTTAAGTGGTAGATGCTTACAGCTGGAAAGACAGTTTTACTTCAGCTGTATTTCTTTTTAAATAATGTTTGTTTGTACCAACTAGAAAAGTAATGCATATACGTTTTGTAGGCAAACTTGTAGAAACAGATACAAAAATACTTTAAATCATTAGTACTCTTATCACCAAGAAATAACTACTGTTCACATTCCACTGAAGATTCTTCTAGTCTTATCTGAATACAATACCTTAATCAAATGGTAACCATGCTGTAGATACAGTTTTATATTCTGGCTTTTTCCATTTAACTGTGATATCAGGCATTTTCTCATATCACTAACTAGTTCAGAAATAGCATTTATGATGTGATTCTGATATAGTACTCTGTGACACTATCATAAATGGTTATGTAATCATTATATCATCATAAAATAGCGTTCCCCAATTTTTGGACATTTACGTTACTTCCCTTTAATGATTCTTACATAAATCACTATTACATTTCTGATTCATTTCTTAGAAGGGTGTTATAGAGATAGAATTTAGGGGCCAGAGTGCATAGATTCTTTTTAAGGCTCTTGATGCATAGAATTTTCTCTAGAAAGATCATCCCAATTTGATGTTTTCCTCCAGCAATGAGTGAACTTACTTTCTGGCAATTAAAAGCAAATTATGTTCCCATCACAGCAGAAACCTCTGAGAATGTGGCCAGGGAGTCTACAGTGAGATGAGGAGTTATGGCACCCATAGGCAGACAAATCCTGAGTACACACAGTTGTGAATAACACCAGATCGTATGTCACAAGCAGCAGAGAGGTCACACCCATTCTAGTGGGAATTCCAAGGCTATCAGATGTCAGGGAACTGAGGCCACGAGGTGGGGCTTGCCAACAAGCTGGCACGACACGAGGCCTTGAAGAGTAAACAGCAGCTGAATGTCTAAAATGAGTACAGTAGTGTCATCAGTAGACAGTACAAAAGGGACAAACATAAAAATGTATGTGGCCGGTTTGGGAGACACTGAGCAGATCGGGCTCTAGTCTACACTGCCAGCTGCCTGCTGTCGGTGTCACATGTCCAGGGCAAATTCAGCACTGCTTTCCCAGACGCATTCCGCCGCCTCTGTTCTGTTCCTGCATTCCTGCCGTGGCAGCTAGAATTTGGAGTCTTCCTCAACTCCTCTCCTCCCTTCCCAGCAGGACCTCAGTTGGCATGTAATAGCAGCACCTTTGAAAAACCTCTCTCAGGCACTCACTTTCAAGGAGTGTTACTTGGTGATGCATCTGTGATAGCATAGCAACGAGGCTATTACAGTCGCGAATGGTCCTTATCAGCCATTACACTGGGATCTTTGATGGAACAGACTCCATGCATTATTCATCTTTGGATCTCACCTACCCTTGCCCCTCTGCACCTAACAGAGTGTGCTGGCATGTAATAAATGGTCAGTGGAAGGTGAACATGCCCACCAGGAAACCCAGAATGTGCCCAGAGACTAGAAGGCAATGTCAGCAGAAATGTTTCAGGCTCCCTGTCTGATTTTCTCCAGAAGCCTGGAGCCTCCCTGGCTGGGCTCCTTCTGGGGCCTCTGTACGTGGCCGCACTGACCACAGCTTACGTGGTGACGGAGCCACGTTCTGTGGAAACTCAGAGTGCGAAGCTCCACTGCAGTGGCACGGTGGCATCTGAGGACGTTGATTTTCTTTGCTATTTGGTTAAGACGTCTGTTGCTGCTGAGTCGATTCTGACTCATAGTACCTGTATCAGCAAGAGAAGAACTGCCCGATGGGGTTTTCAAGGAGCAGCTGCTGGTTTCAAACTGCTGACCTTCTGGTTAACAGCCAGTCTCTTAACCACTGAGCCACCAGGGCTCCTGTCAAGCAGATCCCATTTATTTCAATTAGAAATGGTCAAAAGAGTGATTTATTTGGATACAGGATAAGTTTGCCACCTTTGAGTTTCTTTTTTTTACAATTTGATGCTGAAGTCACATGGTGGGACAGAGAACACTGGATTATATAGAAGCCATGGGTGGAATTTGTTCTCAAGTCAGTCACTCAAGGTAGAATAATTAACACATAGGCTGCTCTAACAGCTCTCTCTGTCCCCTAGAATTCTTCAATGACCTGGATCTGCTGATGGGCCCAGTCACCCTGCACAGCAGCATGGAGCACCTGGTCCAGTACTCCCAGCAGGGCCTACACTGGCTGCGGAATAGCACCCACTTGTCATAGGGACCTCAATCTGAGCCAGGTCATGCTCTCGTCTCCATGGACAGCTCAGTGTTCCTGGACACTGTGCCACTGAAGTTCTCAGCCACAGCATTTGTCCCACTATGGCGAACATGTCCTCCGCATTGAACAATGGCCTTTCCCCAGGGCATGTGTCTTTGTGTGTGTGTGTGTGTGTGCGCGCGCGCGAGAGAGAGAGAGAGAGAGAGAGAGAGAGAGAGAGAAGCTGCCTGTGTACATATGTTTACGATACACAGCTCTTCAGGACACGTTTTCATTGTCTGGTTTCCCTACTCTTAAACTAGACAAAGTTATCAGAGGTTTCTGATTAGGCGATTAACACACACACACACACACAATATCACATATCCATACTTTCTATTCCAGTGCTAAACCTTGACTTCTTAGAAAATTCAACCAAAATCTCCTGGGTTGGTTAACCAGGCACAGTACAGCACACCAAAAGCTTGACTGCCAGTTAAGACAAACCTAGCTTTTAGATTATTGATCTCTTTCAGTATTAATATACAATTTCCCAATTATTTTTTGATTGGTGTGTATTAATGGGTGATTGAATAATGGAAATAAGTTATTTTTGTGCCAGGAGTTTAATAGATTGCATGTTACCTCTCCTCCTTCTAATACTCCACCCTCCATCCAACTGGAGTATCAACTAACTTGAGTATCAGTGGATCAACTCCCACTCACCTTGCCTGACTCGCCCCCAAATTAGCGTGAGAGGACACTGAGAGGTCATCCAACCCCGGTGTCTCTGAAAGTTAACGAACACTCAGTTGATGACTGTGTTTTGTAACTCAGTTTAAAAAGTGAAACTGTTTGCATATGTGACAACCAGCACATGCGGTTCTTCCTACCACCATGATGCAGTGACATTAGAGCCACTTGACATTTGTAGGCCAACATTTTTCAAGTCTTCTCTTTCCACAGTAGTTTTCCTACAAATTTCTTTGGCCACACTGGGACGTTCTCTAAAATGTCCCTTCACTAGGAGTGGATGCCTGTTGCTTGTCAGGCTGAGAGCTGGTTGTTGTCTTAATACTGCGCAGTGATCTCTTCCTGTGGGACGTGCCACTGCAGGCCTTGACGGCATTTTGAATGGGGGATAGTTTTCAGGCTTTGACTAGCAAGCTGCTCACTGTGCAGAGACAGCTGTTCCTGCATTTGTCACAATTCTGTCTGGGGCAGCAGTGACCCAAGCGTCTTGCGTAAATCCTGCACTCCTGATGTGTTGACTTCTTGTCCTTGGTTTGTTCTTTTTCTTTCCATTAACCTTATCTTTTCATTTTTTGACATTTTATGTTTTTAGTTTCTGTCTGCACCTTTTTTCTAGTATCCTGTCATATCCTAGATGTAGTCTTCTTGTTAAATGTGGATGGATGTGAAAATACTGGGAAAAAGGAAAAAATTCCAGAATAAGAAAATACACCTCGCCACACTTTAAAAATCATAATATTAATGTCTTCCAGTCCCCTCACTTGACAAAATTGCATCGGGACAGTTGGAAAAAGACAGGTGATTCGATATGTGGGGCAATACAGTTTTCAAGATGATAGTGGCACAAATATTCATGATAAATGTTGACATATGCTCTCACTTATGTCCTTATTGGTTTAGTTGCAGTGTTAACATTTAAATCAACCTGGTCTCTAGGTGGACAATAAGATTGCTGTAACTCTCTAGCTCTAAGCACTGACTCAAAACTGCAAATGACCAAACAACTTTGTTAATTTAAAATGAGCAGGTACAGGGCTTGTGAAATTTGCATTTGGCTTTGACCTTCAAGAATTATGGGAATATTAGCAGTATTTCTGTTTTATATGTATACAACTGAAATCCTTTCACTCATTATTGATGGATTTCATAATCTATTGCTATGTTAGAAATTTGAATCTAACTTAAAAGTTTTTTAATGTTTATTTTTTGAAGGTCTGGGGCCTAGTTCCATTTACTTGGTGAATTCTGATGAGGTCATATTTAAACTCTGATGAAGGAGTGACCTCAGGGCCCATCACCCATTCCCTCATGCTTTTTGGGTCTTGCCACCTTTGAAGTTGAAGGCTTAGTTGTGGCATCTACATGGCGTGCTTGCTCACAACACCCCCTGAAACCTGGGTGTTCTCTGGCTACCTATGCCAGCAGCATTTGTTGTTGCCCAGACAAGCTTCTTGAAACTGGTCATTTCAAGGATGGTCAGAGCACCCTGTCACCACATCTGGTTTCCTATCAGCTATAACCATCATGAAAAACCTGGTGGCATAGTGGGTTAAATGCTACGTCTACTAACCAAAAGGTCAGCAGTTCAAATCTGCCGGGAGCTCCTTGGAAACTCTGTGGAGCACTTCTGCTTTCTCCTATAGGGTCACTATGAGTTGGAATCAACTTGATGGCTGTAGGTTTGATTTGGGGTTTGGTCACCATCTCTGATTTCATCTCTGGAGTATGTGGGGACAGAAATTTTTGATAGGTTTGGTACAGATGATTTTGGCAACGAATCACCTTCTGATTGCTGCCGGTGAAAGTCATTCATAGCTTGCCCTTTTTACTTAGTTTTTTTTTAGTAGAAAATCTTCCTTGTGTTTTCTGACTATAAAAGTCATACATGTTCATGGTAGAGACACAAACAATACAGGATTGTATGAAGTAGAAAGTGCAAGTCCCCGATGGTCCCATCTCCCTAGCAACCACTGCTCACAGTTTGATGTCTCTCCTTCCAGAGATGTTTCCCTTGAAACTTGTAATTTTTATTATCATTTCTTTCTGTTTCCAAATGTATTCTTTCCTCAGAAACTCAACATGATCTTAACTGACCTTGTCCTTCCATGTCTGGAATGGATGTCTCACTTTATCACAGTACTAGAATTACCTTTGAAGGAGAATAACCCAACCGTATTCCAGATCAAAATTTGGCCTTCATTATTCCTCTACACAGATCAGAGTCATGTGCAGAATTGTGCTTGGAGCAAGGGGTTTGGTTAAAACAATTATTTCTGGAAAATTTTGAATTGCAAATGGAAAACACAGACCCACTGTCTAAAGAGACATAGACTGGAAAGGTCATTTGAGGAGGTGACAAACTGTGTACTAGATCGAGCTCATGGAATGCAATGCGATGAGACTTGCTGCACTAAAATTGATCATGCTGTGTACAACAATGCTATGTATATTATATAACAGTGATGTGTACATTTCTGACACCCCATACATAATATACACGGTTTGTATAAATGCATACATTTAAAAATATATATGTACAATACAGCTACCATAAAACTGTAGTAAGCCTGAAGGATATTTCTAGTGCCTAATATTGAGTATAAGTCACTGCGTGTTCATATCACCTTGGAAGTGCAGTAATTGTTATAAAATTTAATCAGTGCAGCCAACCATATTTATGAATCACATCTTTGAAACTGTGCAGTAGTATATACATATATATTTTTAAATAACATTTTTCACAGTTTTCCAGAGTTACTGTTGAAATCTGTACCACCAAAAAAAAAAAACAAGTTTTTTTAATGATGTAGACACTCTTCAGACCCTGTAATCTGTGTGTGATTTCTCTGTTTGTAGATACCCAAGAGACTTAGCAGTCACCAGCCTTAATGCATGTACAGGATATTATTGTGACTTAATTTATCTGCAGTTTTTAATCCATGCAAAATTGGAATTTATAAACAGACTTGGAGTAAATATGTCTGCCTTTCTAAGGTTGCAAATGTTACATTAAATGATTTATGTTGTAAATGAGAGAGATGGAGTTGTATGTAAAAAATGTCCACTCATTTCTGTGATTGTTTTTACAAGGACACCTCACAATCAAAATACATTCAGATCAGTATCCAGGTTCCTAGCTTGCAATCTCTTTAGAAGCAGCCATGTTCATTTACAAGGTTTTTGGTTTATTTGTTTGATTGATTGATTTTGTTTTATTCTGATTAAGTGCAAGTTTACAATCCAAGTCAATTTTTCATATAAAACCCTGAGTACCCATCTCTTCTGCAATCTATCTGTTCTGCTCTCCTGTGACAACACATTCTTTTCTACTCTTCTGGTATCCATCAACCAACACTTGTTCCCTCTCCTCTCTAAAAGGAAGCCAGTAGAACAGCCTCATATATATATATATATATATATATGTATATATAACCCTAAAGTGCACATACCACATGCATCATTCTGTGTCCCCAAGTCCAGTCCATTCTTTGTCTGAAGAGTTGGCTTCAATACTGGTTTCAGCTCTGTGCTAGCAGCAAGTCCAGGGGCCATGTTATTAGGAGACTCTGCAGGTTGTGGGACCATCAAGTCTGTTTTTTTAATAGAGTTCTTAATCTGCATACCACTTTTTTTCATTCTACGTCAGGGACTCTACATTGTGCCCCATATCAGAGCTGTCTTTGGTGACAGCAGGGCACCATCTAGTTCTTCTGGCCTCATGAGGTTTTTTCTAAAAAAAAAAAAAGAAAATGTAGTTCCCACAGATTACCACTAATAAGTCTGATTTTTTATTTGGAAAAAAAGCATGTTGTTCTTCATTGTAATTATAGTTTCATTATGATTATCGTTTACTCCTTGTCTTTCCAGTTTCCCAACACACATACACACAATTGGTATCCTAGAAAATGCTGAATAGGAAGCTTGAGAAGTTGTTGATGCCTCTTTCAACAAGCCAGCCCTGGGTTACCTTTGCACTCAAAGTGTCTTGATGAAGCAAGTTCCCTGAATTATGTGTACTGTTCTTTCCAACTCAAGCCAACATGGCAATAATGTTGTCAGTACTGAGTTGAATAAAATCTTGAACCAAAGTAGATGTAGATGGTAGGCCTGTGGTTTGACATTATATATCACCCTGTGTGGGTGATTTTGTTGTTGTTAGCCTCATTTGTACTCTTTTCTCCCCCTTTTCACTTTCCTCCCTCCTAAATTAAACAAAGAAACAAAAACAACAAAATGCAAAACTGACTACCCTTTATTCTTAGATTCAAATACCCCTTGCCCTTTTCCCATAAAATGCCATTTTACACAATTCATATATGTGTAGAGAGAAAATGCAGAAAGGATTCACTTCAGTCTTACAACTCAGCTGAGCCCCTGTCAGCCAAGTGGAGGGACACACCAGGACTTTGGGTCCAGGTCACAAGAGTGGCCAGGTGAGGGGATTTGACTTTCCTGCACCAGGCACCACTGAGCTGATGCCTTTTCTGAGCTAGTTTGGTCTAAGACATCCGCACCAGTCTTTTAAGAACGATTTTTCTTGTGGGCTTTTTCCCAGCTACATAGCTGACATCTCTTCCTATCAGAATGATATTTTAAAGAATTAACACATTATTTTTGAAACCCGGATCAAATGGAGTCTTGAAAAACATTTTTCTTAATGAAAGGGAGGGAATAAAAAGGGCAGCAGCATACACTACATTTTCAGCAATTTAAAACCTCTATTTATTTCCTGATTTTCCCATTCTCACAAGAGCCTGGTTTTTTTAAACTACACCTTCCTGGCAAACAGCACAAGAAATGTTCAGCCTTGAGATCTGGATTTTCTTTGTCCAAAGTGCATTCTTAAGTATATGTCATCGAGGGGCAAGGGGACACTTGTTTGTTGGGCTTGGGGAAAACTCTAAAACTCCTTTCAGAAGCTAATTACACCTACCCACAGTTTGGGTTTCTGTGGTTTAATTGGCACTGTGAGGCAGCCGGAGTCAATTCTGGGTCTCCTGTGAGGGGTTTAGACACCCAGCACTCACAGTAATGGGAACCAGGGGATTAAATCCCTCTGCCTTGGAGTGGAAATCCACCTGTTAGCAGCCACTGATCTGAGAGGTGAATACAAGGTCGTGGTTGTGTGACATCACAAGTTCAGCATTTGTCTCTAAGCATCAGGAATATTCATAAAGCCCCCAAAATTGAATCAAGTAATTGTTTGCAGCTCATTTTTAAAATATTAAAAAGGCCCTAGGAAATACCTATATCCGGACATGATATGAAATAACATCAGTGTGGGATCTTCCTAAACCTCGGTGCTAATTGATGATAATTACAACATTCTCATTTCTTTAATATTTGTCAATACTTTTTCAGCTTTTCACAAAATGAAACTCTTTTTCCTCAATGTGCATGATCAGTTTATTCTAGATGCCCAAATGAGCTAAGAAAAATACTGAACGTCAAAGAATGTGCATTACTTGACTCCATAACACTCAGTCCACTGTTGCTGTCAGATGCTGTTGACTCAGTTCTGACTCATCGAGACCCTATAGGACAGAAGCCATAGGGTTTCCCAGAGCAGCAGGTGGATTTGAACTGTTGACATTTTGGTGAGCAGCCAAGCTCTTAACCACTACACCACCACGGCTCCCTGTCCATGGTGGGTGAAGGTATTTGCCTTTTTACAGAAGATCATTTAGGTCTCACTTGCAACTTTAGTCCTGTATTGTGAACAATTACAAAGTCTAATGCACAGCTACGTAGTTGAAATGCCAGTGATGTGAAGCATATAACTCAGGAATCTTTAGTTATAGATACTTGTGTAACATCATGAACTATCACTGAGGCTTATTTGTGTTGTGAAAAAGCAGTATTAACACCGAGTAATTTGCAAATTGAATGTTAGTCTCCTGAAGCTCCCAGGGCTTCCTAGTCAACCCAAAACATCCTTCTCCATGAGATGCATTAATTTTGTGCTGCTTTGGCTTTATTTTCTTTTAAGTGCCATATGCCTTGATGTTTGGGTAGAACAGTTAGTAGAGACAGTGAAGTCTTTAAGGAAACAAAGCTTAAAAGAACAACTCTGGTGTTGGCACTGAGCAGCCAGGGCCATGACTGGGGTGCCCTAATACTCTCCCTCTTTTCCCTGCTTTACCTAATGCTTGAACGAAGCTCTTCTCCATGCCTCAGTCCCCTACGTGAAATGTAACTCAAAACACTGACTGTCTCACTGAGAAAGTGTAAGGGTCAACAGATTTGGGGAAATAATTTGAAATTTTCTGTTGTTAGCGACACAGCAGGGGTTCGGCATCATGGTAATAGCAGAGGTAGAGGAAGTATGTTGCATCCACGGGTACCAAGATGCAAAGGGTACAGCAAAAGAGACAGTGCTTCCTCCAGCCCTGACCAGGGTCTAGAAGACCACAAGACTAAGTACAGGGCAGCCACAGATCCTTCCATGGGACGGGAAGGTGTCAGGCACAGAAGGGTCGATGATGGCCAAGGAGGTTCTCAGCCTTTTCTGATACAACTCTGAGTCCATCCTGGTGGTAGGCAGAGCTCTAATAGCCAAGTAGGGCTGAGGGTTCTATCCTTGCCAGGAGCAACAGGGCTCCAAAGTGCCCCCACAATTGGTAGTACAATCCCACCCTCCTCTTTCTTGTATGTCTCTGGACTAAATAAATCAAGAAATGTCCATATGGAAAAAAAGCAAAAGTAACATTGGGTCTAAGCTTCCAGTGTCTTCTGTCTTCCATGAGAAAACAGCTTCCCTACTGAACTCCATGCTCCAGACATCATCACAGAAGCCCTCGTGGTGTAATGAGTAAGCGCCACAGCTGCTCACCAAAAGGTCAGCAGTTTGAATCTGCCAGGTGCTCCTTGGAAATTCTTTGGGGACAGTTCTACTCTGTTCTATAGGGTCACTGTGAATCAGAATCAACTTGACAGCAGTGGGTCTGGATGTTTTGGTATAGACCCGGAGGACCACCACGCAGTCTCACTCTTGTGCTCTCAGGCTGCTTCTTCCCACAGTTTTGATGACAGGAGGCTGAGTTTTCATCTTGTGAAACTTGTGCCTCTAGCGATACTTTGTGGAGGAGAGGTAGTGACAGAGGGTGGAGACCAGCTGCTCTGGGAAGTCTGTCTCTGAGAAGGGAGATCCGTCACGAGGGATTTGAGTAGATCATGAGCTTTGGGAAAGATGAAACCTCTCTTGAGAAAATAAATGAATTTTTTTCTCTTGTGGGCTAGGTGGTAACCTCAACATGATCACTGAATCGTGGAAAAACTTTAGCCAGTGTACCAAAGGTGAAGACGGTGAGTGTTAAGAACTCAGTGACTTCTGTAATGCCCACCTAGAGACTGAACATTCTAGTCCCCAAGGCCTGGACAAACACTGAAAATTCCAACAATGGTGTAGATATTTTGTACCATTAAGATCAAGCCCTAAGTGCTGAACTGACATTTTTAGCTTTTATCTAACAAACGTATCATGTAGACAGAGGGCCCGTCAGGATTCCATGTGTTCCAAAGCCAATGCTTTGATCTTTAATCAAAATGATCATGAAATACTTATACAGAAGAGACTCTTCATACTCACTGTAAATCCTTTTCCTCCTCATTCTCCATTGAAAAAGTGCAACAGCCAGAGATCCTGAGACATCAAGCCAGATTTATATCCACCCAGGAGCAACAGACCCTGGTGTTTAGGCAAACATCTTTACAGTGTTAACATGAGCCCTCTTTGAATAAGGAAGAGGAAAGACAGGAGCTCAACACTTGGATTGCACTTTTTCTCATACAGGATGTGAAAGAAACAAATGCAGCTGGGACGGTGTCACAGTGTTTCACTGGCTTGTCCTATGGTTCTATGGATCAAGTTTAAAGTCAGTTCCAGGCAGTCAGCTTCAGTCAGTACAGGTACCTAAAATCCCTCCATTTTTGTTATGCTGTATCATCTTAGATGTTTGTTCATGAAGCTGGCAACTTGAATTCAACATTCCAATATCAAAGGCCTTGCGTGTCACACCCAACACCCTCTCAGATTTTACATCTTCATCATCGTAAAGCTGGCAGCGACCCCAAAGCCTACTTATCTCCCACCAGAATGTTCCACCCATCCAGTTTTAGCAGTGACCAAACCAAATTACAGGACTTTCCCCTTCTCATCTTACAGGAAATGGTTGTAGGATTATCTCACGAATTGCAGAGTATTTTAAGTAGGACAATTCTGTATGGTAATGTATGCTATAAAAAAATGTACATATTGTAGCATTGATCAAAATGCTATATTTATGATGCCTGCTACCAGTTTTGTTTTTGTTGGTTTGTGTTTGGTCTGGTTATTCTATGTTAAAATAGGTTAAGTTCATTTTTGTTACATGATGCCCCTTTTGGAATCCTTGCTAGGGCATTTAGTTATGGTTACAGAGAAAGTCTAGAATTTGAGTGGATAGTCACTATTTTGATCAAAGTAGCCAGAATGGTTCCATTATGCATCAAAAGTACCAACACTACCAATGATGAAATTGTTTGCTCTTATCACTGTATCTGGAGCCCTGGTGGTGCAATGGTTAAGAGCTCAGCTGCTAACCAAAAGTTCCGCAGTTCAAATCTACCAGCTGTTCCTTGGAAACCTCATGGGGCAGCTCAGCTCTGTCCTGCAGGGTCACTATAAGTCGCAACCAACTTAATGGCACCTAAAAAACAGCAACAGTAAAATATTTAAGTATGCAATAAACAGCTTACCCAAAACAATTAATGAAAACCAGTGTCTTTCCTGAGGATCACTTCTTCCAGCATTCCTTCTCAAAACTCATAAATACTTTTTCCAAGGAAATTTTAATACCTCTCCACTAAGCACTAAGCTCTCTTACTTCTGCAGAAGGGTCACTTTTCCCAGGATGCCTCCATGAGGTCTTTGAGGCTGGTGGAAGCCATCATGCTTCACTCTCCTGGTTGCTCATCCCTGCATAGGGAAGTGCAGTGCTAAATCCCCTTTCACTTCCTGCCTCTAGCTTGTATCAGAATAAAATCTGCTTCCACGCAGCTATACTGTATTATACTACAAATAAGCAAAACTCTACATGTCAGTAGTAGATGATACAACCATGAAGTATTATGGCAGGATGTTAGGAAGGAGTAGAGTACATGTAATATTAAGGATTTGTTGGGGGGGGACTGTATTTTTTCTGAATCTAAAATTTACACATACAAAAATGATAGACTCGTTGACTACTTGTTTAACTCTTTAGAGATTTTGTTGTTTCTATAATTCATAGGAAACTCACACAGCACAGCTTCTGGACAGGGGAAGCATCTTACTATACTGTAACAGAATGAGCCTTAAGGACTTGGGAGAATAAGCACTTTTATATTTACAGTAAGATTACTTTTTTAATTTCTTAGTGAACATTGAGATCAGTATCACTATGTCTCAGAATGTTCTACTATCTTTTCTTGGATTTCTTTCCTAGTAAAATGTGTCTGTCCTTATGGGTTTCAGTATCTTGTTGTAAATATAACCACCTAGTCATAAGCTAAATTCTTTTCCTCTGCAGAAATACGAATCCAGCTCAACTGCTCGAGTGAATGACAGCATTTTAAAGCAGTTAACATATCAGTTCTGAGAATGCTCTTGGCATAAGATGTTAATGTCATTTTAAGCTGAAGAAGACATGAAAGAATCCTTAGAGAGCCAGGGACAGTCTTGCTAAGAACATTTTTGAGGTGGTTGAGGGGGCAGGGGTTGGTTTGGTTGATTTTTGCATGTCAAAGCTCTGTTTCCTATGAAGCAATACACAGTGTAACCTGTTACACTATGACATAGTTCAAGAGCAGGCAAACATTTAATACGTTCAATGCTGAATGCTTACTTAAGCCAATTTTAGCTTACTGCACTTATTTTTGCCTCACTTACAAATTACTAAAGGAATACATTCTTGTTGTTAAAAATGTACACAATACAAATAAGCTGGAAGGTCCCCCTTAATTCCATGCAGTTCCATCCAGAGGGAGCCACTGTTGTCAGTACAGTAGGTGTCTGTCCATATTCATGTTATGTGTGTGTGTGTACACGTACATGTATGTTTAACACAAATAGAATCACATTGTACACGCCATCAGAGTTCTATAACTTGCTTTTCTCGGGCATGTTTTCCTATCAGTACGTAAAGATCAACTTCATCTTTTTAACCCCTTCACAATGTTTCCATTGTATAGCCTACCAGAGCTTGTTGTTCTTAGGTGCCATCAAGTCAGTTCTACTGCACAGAAACCCCATGCATAACAGAACAAAGCCCTGCCCCGTGCGGCCCCACCCTTCCAATAGTCGCTAAGCTTGAACTCACTGACCAAGCATGATGTCCTCCTCCAGGGACTGATCCCTCCCGATGACACGTCCAAAGTACACAAGATAAAGTCTTGCCATCCTTGCTTTTAAGGAGCATTCTGGCTGTACTTCTTCCAAGAGATCTGTCTGTTCCCTAGCCATCCATGGTGTATTGAATATCCTTTGCCAACACTGTAATTCAAAGGCATCAGTTCCTTCTCGGGGTCCCTTATTCACTGTCCAGTGTTAGCAAACACATAAGGTCACTGAAAACACCATACCTTAAACAAGTATACCTTAGTCCTCTATCTGGACACATCATATAAAATGAAATTATACAGCATGTGGCTGCTTTCACTTAGCAAAATGTTTTTAAAGTTCTTTACACAATGGTGCATCATTCCTTGTTATAGCTGAAGACTAACTCACTGTATGAATATACCACATTTTATTCATTCACCAGTTAGTCAACATTGGAGTTGTTTCAACTTTTTGGCAATTATGAATATTGCTGCTATAAATGTTCATGTACACATTTCTGTGTGACTATGTTTCCAGTTGTCTTCAGTCTATACAGAGTAGTGGAACTGCTAGGTCACATGGTGATGCTGTTTAATATTTTGAGGAAACTCCAAACTGTTTTGCAAAGCACCTACATGTTTTATTTTCCCACTAGCAATATAAGAGGGTTCCAGTTTCTCCAAATGCTGACCAACCTTTGTTGTCCATCATTTTGATTGTCAGCAGCCTAGTCAGTATGAAACGGGAGCTCCTTGCATTTTGGTGTGCATTTCGCTAGTGACTGATGACATGGAGCACCTCTCTGTGTGCTAGCTAACCATTCATCTATCTCCTTTGGAGGAATGTCTATTCAAATATCCTTTGCCCACTTTTAAATTGTGTTGTCTTTTTTATTGTTGTGTTTTAAGATTTCCTTACATATCCCGGATACTAGACCTTTATAAAGGAGACCTGGTGGCATGACCATTAAGCACTTGGCCACTAACCAAAAGGCTGGTGGTTCAAACCCGCTCAGCAGCTCCAAGAGAGAAAGACCTGGTGATCTGCTTCTATAGAGATGACAGCCTAGGAAACCCTCTCTTCTGTCACCTGGGGTCTCTGTGAGTCAGAATGAACTCAGCAGCACCCAACAATAGTAACATAACAGAGGCTTATAACAATACAGTTTGCTTTCTTTATGTTGTCTTTTGAGCCCTCCCCCACCCCGCAATGCCCATTCAAACCTGTTCCTCTGGGACCCTTCAACAAGGGGTTAATCTAGGGTTAATCCCGTAACGTTTCCAGGCACGTTCAGAAAACACCTTCTCCTCGTCTCATCACAAGAGCTATTGCATTTTAGTCATTAAACAGTCCAGTTTATGTATTAATCAGATCCTGGGCTCCACTTGAAATTAAAGCTTTGCCCGGCTCAGCTTCTGATGGAAAGTGGGCAGCTGGCAGAGGGATGCAGTCTCATCTTAGTTTCCCTACCTGGCGTGTCTTTCATGATTTCCAACTCCCTCAGCCTGAAGCAGGCGGGCAGGTTCTTCCTTTATGGGTCCTTGTGGCCCTGGTCTTGGTTTCCTCTTCTTGGTGCCAAGTCTGTCATGGCACATGCTTCAGGAGATTTTGGAAGAAAACTCCTCTCCCTGCTCAACCTTCATGGACTCCCATCATGAAGTCTCTCACTTGTGGTTCTTCTGATGCAGACAAAAGCCTTCTGAGAGTGTGTCTGACTAGACACTCCTACCTACTCTCTCCTGAGGCTCTTCACCACTCCGTGAGGTGTCCTACACAGAACCGGAAGCCAGACTCTATGACAGGCTCACTAGGGCTCTCTCTTGCAGGTAGCCTAATCAGTCTGTAACTTCGACCTGAGCATAACTGCAGGACAGTGCTCTCTTCTCTGCTGCTGCCCCCAAACCTTTATATATAAGAAATCACTGGGTCCTCTGAACTGCCAGAACAGGGGTCGAGCTTTCCAAGTGGTCCCTCTTGTTAGACTTGAGGGGGTGGAGAAACACCCTGGTGAAATAGGTGGGAGTGACAGCAAACTCATAACTCTTCCAGCCTTCATTTCCAGCCCTTCTTGCAGTCTCTCCAGCTTCTTTAATAGGGTTGCAGGTAGATACTCAGCTCAGAGAACAAACCTAGTTCTCTGACAGGTCCTTTCACAGAAGATTGCACCTTACTTTGGAACATGGGAATAGTTGGTACCTCCTTGGAAAAGAGAGTCCAATTTTAGCATCCTGTTAACTAGAATTAAGACCAGGATGGTTTCAAGCAGGGCCTAAGGAGGCTGGAGAATTTGCCTTTCAGCAACCTGGCCTTTCAGCAACCTGGCCATCCCTCACAGAGCAAGACCTATATGAGGTGTCACCTGTGTTCAGGGAAGATCTGGACAAAAAAGGAGAATGTCTGCCCTGCAGGCCTCCACAGGATGAGAGCATCTCAAGGCCTTACAGACAACTGAACATTCACCCAACAACATGCTTCCTCCTCTTGTGGTGGGTAAATGTCTTCTATTATATTTAGCCAGTTACAGAGCATGATAGTAAATTAATGGGAATTATTCCCTAGAATTGTGCTAAAGGCAACACTAAAGGAGGATTTGCTTGGATTTTGAACAACAGTGTTCTTGGGACTCTTTAAGATGACCCCTGGTGGGCATCAAGGCCAATTGGCATAACTAGCCTATTGCTAAGGGACTCTTCTGAACCCTGTATTGGTGAGTGGCATCTGGGGTCTTAGAGCTTAGCTAGCTGCCCATCTGAGGTACATCAAATGGTCCCAACTTAGCTGGAACAGACAATCACCAAGGACAACAATAACACAAGGGAAAAAGAACCCAGAAGACAGAAAGACACACGTGAATGGATGACTGTATCAACATGTGACCAGAAGAACCAGACAGTGCCTGACCACCACCAATGACAGCCATGATGGGGCTCACAGTGTTGAGTCCAAGTGGCAACACAAGAAACAAAAAAAGGAGGTGCACCCTAAGAACTCCACTAGAAGACCACAATTGATGATCCAAAGGCCTGGGAGTTCCCCTGGGAGCATGGTCCCTAGACCTGATGCTGTCCCTGATCATAGATCATTACTGAGGTCAACTCTTCGGACAGGAATGGACTGGACTCAGGGACACAGAGTGACTATATTGTGTGTGCACTTTACGGTTCTATGCATGTACAGGATGTCATCCTACTGCCCTCATACTAGAGAGGAGTGGAGAAGGTGGAGAGGAGGGGACAGGAGATTAAGAGGATATGACATATACAGAACAGAAAGGAGGAGTGTGCTGTCACCAGGCAAGGAGAGCAGAGGGAGCTGCAGATAGATGAGGCATGCAAATTTAGATTGGATTGTACACTTTCACTCAATCACAACCAAAAAAAAAAAGATGACCCCTGGGAGGGTCAACATTTGTTTGTGTTATTCAAATTTTGTGTGTTTTGCCTCATGATACAGGCCATACCTTGGATTACTAGAATTTGCCACAGGTCCTTGGGTGGCCCAAACTGTATGTGCTCAATTACTAATCTAAAATATGTATACAGAAGGTTGATGGTTCAAACCCACCCAGTGGCACCACAGAAGAAAGGCCTGGAGATCTGCCTCGATAAACATTATAGCCAAGAAAATCCTATGGAGCAGTTTAGCTTCTGCAATAGATGGGGTCACCATGAGTCTGAATCAACTTGACAGCAGTGGGATTTTAAAGCCAGTGCTGATAAGGCTTTCTGTTATCTGAAATTGTAAAGCAGGAGGAGTGCCCTTTCACTACCCTGCTATGCCTTCCTTCTTTGTTTTCTCTTCTCTTACCATCTCCCCACTCCAATTTCTTATTCACCAGCTACGTTGGAAGAAACTGAAACAAAAATCTAATTTTCACAAAGTTGTAAGAGACTTCTCATGAAGATTTTAAGACGGAAGACTGACTTCCAGTTCAAGATGATGGATTGGGTCAGTGTAAATCCCATCCATCTCTGGATTTTATAGAAGTTATAGAAATACAGAGAACGAAAAACAGCCACCAACCTGTCAGACTCAATTTCTGGGAAGTTGAGAGAGGATCAAAGAAATGGATGGATCGAAGTGAAGAAGCCCCACTGTGCCACAATAGACCTGAAGAGGCTGAGGCAGAGGTGAGGACGACACTCCTCCAAACCTGAATGTGCTGAGTCTGGAGAGACGAGCAAGTTGGGAGGTGGTAGGAGGGGTATTTAATTAATTATTTATTAAAACCTGAGCTAATGGCCCCTGTACACCACTCTACCCCTATAGATTCACAAATTCAATCATGTGTCCTAGGGACAAAAAAAAAAGCCACTTCATTTTTCAAAGAAGTCATTTGTAGAAAGGCTGGAGTTCCAGGACAGCCTCAGAGAGAAGCCCTCCTTATCTGGGAAATTTGAGGAGCGAGGGTCATGGATTAACCTGTGTCTCCTAAAAATGTGTGTCAGTTTGGCTAGGCTACAATTCCTAGTGTTGTATGATTGTTCCCATTCTGTCATCTAATGTGATTTTGCTATGTGTTGTAAATCCCACCTCTGTGATGTTAACAAGGTGAGATTAACGGCAATTATGTTAAGGAGGCAGGACTCAATCTGTAAGATTGGATTGTGTCTGGAGATATAAAAGACTGAATCAAGCAGAGAGAAAGGGGGATCACACAGCACCAAGAAAGCAGAACTGGAAACAGCATGACCCTTGAACTAAAGGTTGCTACACTGAGAAACTCCCAGAACCAAGTGAAGATTGATGACAAGGACCTTCCTTCAGAGTCTAGACAGAAAAAAAGCCTTCCCCTAAAACGAACGCTAAATTTGAGCTTGTAGCCTACTACTAGACTATGAGAAAATAAATCTATCACTTTTAAAGCCATCCACTTGTGGTATTTCTGTTACAGCAGCACCTGATGACTGTGACGGTTAAAACGGGTGTCAACTTGGTTGGACCAAAGTTTTGGCAGCTGTATACAGTGGCAGGGTGGGACCTGTGGTGGCTCACCGCCCACACTCAGCCTTGATCTCCCCACCTTCTGCCACCTACTTCCTACTGCTCATGTTGCCAGCAGCTCCTGCTCTCTTCTCTTTGTTTAGTCCTCTTTTTTGAAATAGCAGCTGTTGGATTCATCAGCCCTCACAGCCTGCGAGTAAGAGTCTCATTCCCTGACCTGCCGATCCTGTGTTCGCCAGCCCCTGCAGCTCTGTGAGTCAGCAGAAACCCCACAGGCTCGCCCAGTATCTTGGGACCCGCCAACCCTCACAGCCTGTGAGTGGGAACTTTAATCTCTGACCTGCAGACCTTGGGTTCACCAGCTTCTGTAGATGTGTGAGGCTTGTACCCTGATCCAAGACTTGAAACCTTCCAACGTCTGCAATTCCGTGAGCTGTTTCCTTTATGTAAATCTTTACTGTATGCATTCATATGTGTTACTGGTTTTGCTTCCCTAGGGAACCCAGCCTAAGACAATGACCGAGAGAGAACTGTCCCTAACCACATACCCTAAAGTCTCCTATGGACTGGCTCCAGCCACTGGACAGACCCTCAGTCAGTGCCCCTCTGGCACTCAGGGGAAAGACTACCAGGGAAACAGACTTACCAATGACAGAAAACAACCCACAGTGATGAAAAACACACATACTGGCTTAAAGCAATGCACATTTATGATCTTAGATCTCTGTAGGTCAGAAGCCTAGGCTCACACATTAGCAGAGCTGTGTTTGTTTCTGTAAACTCTAGGGGAGGTCTCACCTATTGGCAGAGTTCACTTTCAGGTCTGTGTTGCCCCACTGGCTGTCAGCAGTGTCGCTCAGGTCCTTTCACAAAGCCTCCTTCATCTCAGACTCAGCAACCAGGCTTCAAATCTGCCTCTCTGCCTCCCTCCCTCCCTCCCTCTCTCTCTGCCTCCCTCCCTCCCTCCCTCCCTCCCTCTCTCTGCCTCCCTCCCTCCCTCTCCGCCTCCCTCCCTCCCTCCCTCCCTCTCCGCCTCCCTCCCTCCCTCCCTCCCTCCCTCCCTCTCTCCCTCCCTCCCTCCCTCTCTCTCTGCCTCCCTCCCTCCCTCCCTCCCTCTCCGCCTCCCTCCCTCCCTCCCTCCCTCCCTCTCCGCCTCCCTCCCTCCCTCCCTCCCTCCCTCCCTCCCTCTCTCTCTGCCTCTATGTCTCTTGCTCCTCTTCCATGATCACATCTCTGACCCACCCTACAGCCTCCCTCTTCAGCTTCTTTGTGTAATGTAATTGAATTTTGGATGAAACGATGCACCTGCTCCCATTCAGCAATTTCTACACGTATCGTTCAGTGACAACGGTTACATTCTTCACGCTGTGTCAGCATTCTCCTTATTTCTGCTCGAGTTGTTTCACTTCCATTAATTTAGACTTGTTGTCTCCCCTAAACTTCTCATGTATGTGTTGGTTTAAGATCTCCCCAGAGTCAGAACAGGAGACCAGGATTTGATTCATTTGGTTCTCCCAGGAATCTCCAGCTGGGGAAAGAAGAAAGGAGCTGCAGAAAGGAAGACAGCCAACCAGGAGTTAATTACCAAGCAAGTTACCACTTGGGGCAACTACGGTTTAACTCCTCTGAGAAAGTCTGGGGGCCAGGATAGAACACACACCTCAGAGTTATTCTGTTCAAGGACTGCTCCTGGAGGGAAAGAATTCCCAAGGCCTTTGAGGTGGCTGCCCACCCCCACCTGTTTGCAGAACCAGCTCCAGGGCCAGAGGAAAAGCTTCAAATAAGAAAGACAGATGTTGGGTGAAGTCATCCTGTCTCTTGTGCCTGGAAGTGCTAAGGAGGAGGCTTGGGGGGAAGGGGCACCAACAGCACCTACTGCCTCCAATTAGGCTTCATTTCCTAGATATAACCAAACAACCACAAATCACTAGGCATAGAGGAAGAGCACTATGAGAGGGAGAGGACTGAGACAAACAAAACAGAATTACTGATCCCAAAGGAAACAGAGGGAACTGAGGGAACTAAGTAGGACTTGAAAAGAATTCTAGCAAGCACACCTGAGAGACCTCAGAAGGCTGAGTGCAAAGACAATAATGAGCTGACATGGAAAAGCAGAAATCACAGAAGAAACTAGATGTTTTGCAAATTAAAATTATGATTGCTGAAATAAAAGTTTCACTAGAAGGGCTAGGAAATAGCTGAGGAAATTTCTTAGGGAAGAATACAAAAGACATAAAACATAATAGTAAAGTTAGGACACATGAAGGAGAAGCCAACATCCCTCTAATAAAAACTTCAAGAAGACAGAATAGAAGAAACAAAGGGGGGGGGAATATTTCCTTTAAAAAAAAATCCTAGAGATGACGAAGGCTACATGAGGAGACAAGCAAAATATTGATGGAAAGGTTCATATCTATGACCTTTCTGCAGAAGTTTTGCCCCACCAGAGAGTACAATTGGGATGCCCACAAAGGAATGAGAATCAGACAGGGACCCTAACTTCTGTCAGCAACACCAGCTGCCAAAGAAAGAGAAATTTAGAAGATGCGAGGGCAAAATAAAGGCATTTTAAACCCAACAAGAGAAACTTCCATGTACCATTTCTGGGGGGGAAAAGAAAATACGCTTCAAGATATACTCTCCTCCCTTTCCACTGCTCCTAAAAAACAAAACAAAGAAATTAAAGAAACAGAAGATTTTACATGGGAAGAGTGGAATGAAGTGTGTGCTAAAAAGAGCACCCAGGGTAGAAGAGTATGGGAAGCGGAGAAAGCAGTCCACCTAAACCATAACCTGCAATCAATAAAATGATGAAAAGAGGAACCTGCTGTCACAGGGTGAGGAAAGCAGACAGTTTCAGAGAGGCGGATACTTGGGGTTTTATATAGGAAATTGACTTGGAACTGGAACTGTCACTTAATCAGAACAGAAAAACTTAAAATAGTGATGAAACTGGGTAATTTAGTGCCAAGGAGAAGAATGTGTCCTCTGTAACATGGGAGAAAGGAAGAAATTAAAAACCCCTGAGAAAAACTCAAGCTGATCAAGACACTTAAGATCCCTATATGAAGCAAACTAAAATGTTTCATAATCTTGAACAATTACTGGCATATAATCAAGGAAACTTCACCTCCGCCTACACATGCACACACAGCCATCATTCTCCTTTGAGAAGCACTTACTGGTAACTAAACATTGCTTTTCCTACTCTACAGGCAAAATATTTTAGAAACAAAATAGAAATACTGTTTCTTTATGTACAGGTTAAGGGCTACTTCCTATCAATAGAAACAGAAAGGTAAAACGAAGAAGCTGGGCGGAGGAAGATAGGACAGCAGAAGTGGGAGGTGGCATACTGCCTTCCCTGCTGTCTATGGCTGCTAACCGAAAGGTCAGCAATTGGAATCCACCAGGTGTTCCTTAGAAACTTTATGGGACAGTTCTACTCTGCCTCTAGGGTCACTGTAAATCAGAATTGACTCAATGGCAGGGGGTTTAGTTTTGGTTTTTTATTTTCCTCACCTGCATAGCAGACAGGGTCTAAAGCTGCTGAACGCACAATGAAGATTTGCTAGTATTTAAAGTATGAAAATAACCAATGAAATAACTTGTTAAAATAACAAAACTGATCAGAGGCTAAGAAAAGAGAAGACATCTAAGTGCTATGTTCTCCACCTTTCACAGAAGGAAACCAAAAGATATTGTCCAAAATTAGTAAATCTGTAAGTAAGGCAGAAGCCTATTATTTACAGTTCTGATGCTGATTACCAGAACAAATAAAGCAGGAAAGGAACGGGCTGCTATGTGGAGCATGAAGAGCGGTGGTGAAAAAAAGTTTTGTTTTGTTTTTTATTATTGTGCTTTAGATGAAGGTTTCCAGAGCAAATTAGTTTCTCATTAAACAATCCACCTGTGTTGTTTTGTGACATTGGTTGCCACGCCCACTACATGCCAACACTCCCCCTCTGGACCTTGGGTTCCCTATTACCAGCTTTCCTGTCCCCTCTTGCCACCTTGTCCTTGCTTGAAGGCTACTGTACCCATTTAGTCTTGTTGTTTCATAGGCCTGAATAATCTAGCTGAAGGACGAATCTCAGTAATGACTTCAGTACTGAGTTGAAAGGGTGTCTGGGGACCATACCCTCAGTGTTTCTCCAGCCTCTGTCAGACCAGTAAGTCTGATCTTTCTTTGTGAGTTTGAATTTTGTTTGACATTCGTCTCCAGCTCTGTCCAGGACCCTCTATTGTGATCACGTCAGAGCAGTCAGTAGTGGTAGGCAGGTACCATCTGGTTGTGCTGGACTCAGTCCAGCAGAGGCGGGGTTAGTAGTAGTTGCAGTCCTTTAGTCCTTTGAACTAATCCTTCCCTTGGGTCTTTGGTTTTCTTCATCCTCCTTTGCTCCAAACAGGGTGGAACCAGTGGAGTATCTCAGATGGCTGCACATAGCCTTTAAGATCGCAAGGAAAAAAGAAGGAAAGTTGTTTCTTTTTTTAAAAAAGTCTCATTTGGTTTCATAACATTTTAAAATTTTTTGAGTTGTGAGTTTGCTTTATAATAAAAAGCAAATATTTCATAGACAAATAAGAAAAGATTATGCTTCATGCAAAAGAATGAGTCTCAGACAGTGGAATTTCATTCCCTAGTTGCTAACTTCTTTATATCTTGGGTTCTGAACTTTGGCTGTATGTTGAAAGCATCTGTGGAGCTTTTAGAACACCGTTTTAAACTCCAATCCAACTCTCTTGGGTAGAAATTGGTATTTCTTAACTTCCCAGATGTGGCTTTGCTTTCCAGCTCCTGGACCAAGTCCTCACCTATTACTCTACACTTTTCTGAGTGAGACCCTTGGCTCTGAGCCCAGGAATCTGTGGATGGATCTTTGCTGGCCTCACTTTCTTAGCCTTTGCAGCCGGGACCTACCTCTACTCCCATTTCCCTACAGCAGCCTTTGTGTTCCCCCCACCCTACTCCCATGCTGGAAGGTCTCCGAATAATAGAAGATGGATCCTGCCCACAAAGGATTCTGCAGAACAACCAGGGTACCTAATAGGAGCAGTGACCTGAGCCAGGGAAAAAAAAAAAAAAACACATCAAACACCTGACTCCATAGTAAAGTCAACTGAAGCCAATTAACTAGTACCAAAGCAGTCCCATTAATCACTGTTTAGACTCCTCTGTACATGGGCATGGAGCCCTGGTGGTGTAGTGATTAAGAGCTTGACTGCTAACCAAAAGGTCAGCAGTTCAAATCCACCAGCCACTTTTAGTAACCCTGTGGGTTCACTGTGAGCTGAAATCAACTCAGTGCAATGAGTTTGTCTGGGGGGTAGTCAGGCACATTCTTCTCTCTACCCATTAGCATTATATGATGCCGAGAGTCGAGGGGACCGAACTCATTGCCTCAAGTTGATTCTGGCTTATAACAACCTTATGGGACTGGGTAGAACTGCCTCATAATGCTTCTAAGAAGTAGCTGGTGGATTCGAATTGCTGACTTTTCGGTTAGCAGCCAAGGCCTTAACCACTAGCCCACCAGGGCTCCAAGCCTTAGGTGATATGATCTGCAAACACTCAATTCTCACTAGTATGTGAGAATTTCTACCCAGGTGATTCTTGGTGCTTTGCTATCCACTGGGAGATTTCTGGCACCTATGCCAGTTCAGAGCCCTTGTGCCAAAGCAGGTAAGAGCTAACCAGGTCGGCAGTTTGAATCCACCAGCCTCTCCTTGGAAACTCAATGGAGCAGTCCTATGGGGTTGCTAGCAGTCAGAATCAACAGCAGCTGGTTTGGTTTGGGTTTAGATTTAAGTTCCCTAATAAAGCTTTGTCTTATCAACTTGGCTTTTACTGTCCTTTTTTAAATTCTGACTTGTGTCTCTCAAAGTCACTCCTACCACTGGTGCGGTAGGGTACAATCCATGCCTAGTCTCTGTAACCCCACAGCTAACAGAAATCGGTTGTGAGAAACCCATGGCAACAGAAAGAGAACAGGAAGACTCTTCTAAGACCAAACACCTGTGGAGACCACCAATTTGCCTACATCAAAATGAGAAACTTGGCTTGGCAAGGGCCATGTACTTCTTACACTTTCGCACCTGGCTCATCAGACCAGCCCTGAGAAGGAGCACAGGCAAGTATGGGGACAAAGGGTTCAGGAAGTGGAAACCTGCCACTCAAATTAGTCTTCCATCAACAAACACTCCTAAGGCACAGTCTCCACTGACGAACTCCTGCATGGCTGTGTCTGTTGTATCTTTCCATTTCAGAGGTGTGAAAACTTCTCCCACAACTGTGAATTGTTTGCTTTCCCCTTGCTGACATATTTTGAAGTCCTGTTTTAAATGCAGAGCACTCCAAATTGTTACATATCTTCTTAATAGCCCATTCCTTTTATCTACATAAAATGTGCTTTGTTGCCCTCTTAAAGCTTTTGCCTCAAATTCTATTTCATCCAGTGCTAAATGACTATGCCACTTTCTTTGTTAGTGCCTGCATTCTTTTCCATCTGTAGATCTTCTATTTTTCTACTTTGTTTTTCTTCAGGTTTGTCTCTTACATATGATTACAATTAGCGTATACTTAGATACTTAGATTTGGGGTCTTACTCACTAGAAGTATCTCTATATTTTTGATAAATAAATTTAACAGACCACATTTATTGTGATTACTGATACATTTGATTTTTCCTGCTATCTTATTACAGGTTAACTTGGCACATTTTCCTATAGCTTCTCTTTTTTCCTTTTGTTTCTTGGTTGGATTGATAAGATTTTATTTATTTCACTTTTTTTTCTAATAGGGTCTGTTGTTGTTGCTCTTGTATCTTAATACAAAAACATAAATGTATATTCTTCTATTGATGTCTACAATGTATATGTTTCTATTGATTAATACCTACATCCAGAACAAGAAAAAAAAACCTTAATTTACTGTGTTATCTCAAACTCCCATGCAGATATAGTTTTGGAATGTTTAGTTCCAGATGGACTTTTTGAACATTTTGCAATATTTTGGATCCCTGGTAGTACAGTAGTTAAGAACAATGGCTGCTAACTAAAAGATCAGCACTTTGTGTCCACCTGCCACTCCTTGGAAACCTATGGGGCAGATCCACTGTGTCCCATAGGGTTGCTATGAGTAGTGATTGACTCTACAGCAATGAGTAATCAACAGTTTAACAAATAGTGCAGAGAAAACTGGATATTCACATGCAAAAGAATGAATTTTGACCCCTACTTCATAACATACACTGAAACTAACTCAAAGTGGATAGAATACCAAAATGTAGAAGCTAAACCTACAGTACTCTTAGAAGAAAACAGAGGTGTAAGTCTTTCTGATCTTGTATTAGACAACTATTTCTTAGACACGACAACGTAAGCACAAAGAAAAACAGAAAAATCGCACTTCATCAAAATTAAAAATCTTTACACTTCAAAGGACACCAACTTACTAAGTAAAAGAACAGTCTACAGAATAGGAGGAAATAATCATCTATTATATATCTCATAAAAGTCTAGCATCCAGAAACAGTGGTGGTACAATGGTAAGTGTTCAACTGGTAACCAAAAAATTGGTGGTTCAAACCCACCTGACTCCTCAGAATAAAGAGCTGGTAATCTGCTCCAGCAGAGATTGTAACCTAAAGGCCCAGTGGAGCAGTTCTACTCTGTCATGTGTGGTCACCATGAGTCAAAAATCGACTCTCTGGCACCTAACAACAACCAGAATACACACACACACACACACACATATATATATGTAAACTCTTAACAGCTTAATAGAAACACAAATAATCCAATTTTTAAACAAGGAATGCATTTTTACTTATTTGTGCTTTAGGTAAAAGTTTACACACCAAGTAAACTAGTTTCTGATTAGACAGTTAATACGTAGTGTTTGTGACATTGGTTTTACCAACCCTGCCATGCTCAGAACTCTCCCTTTCTCAGCCTTGGGTTCCCCACTTCCATTCACCCAGCTTTTCTGTCCCCTCCTGCCTTCTCATCCTTGCCCCTGAGCTAGTGTGCTATTTAGTCTCATACACGTGGCTGAACTACCTGTATTACTGTTTGTTTTATAGACAAGTCTAACCTTTGGCTGAAGGGCGACTTTCAGGAGTGACTTCAGTTCTAAGTTAAAAGGGTGTTCAGGGGCCGTGCTCTTGGGGTTTTTCCAGTCCCCATCAGACCGTAAGCCTGATTTTGAGTTTGAGTTTCATTCTATACTTCTTTTTGTGAGTTTGAGTTTCGTTCTATAATTTTCTCCAGCTCTGTTCAGGCCCTTTATTGTGAGTCCTGTCAGAGCAGTTGGTGGTGGCAGCTGGACACCCTCTAGTTGTGCTGGACTCCATCCCATACAGGCTGTGATGGTTGCAGTCCACTAGCTCTTTGGACTAATCTTTCTCCCCATGTCTTTGGTTTTCTTCATTTTCTCTTGCTCCAGATGGAGTGGGACCAATAGGTGTATTTTAGATGTCCACATATAAGCTTTTAAGACTCCAGACAGCATTCACCAAAGTAGGATGTAGAACATTTTCTTTATAAATTATGTTATGCCAATTCAGCTACATGTTCTTTGAGACTAGGGCCTCCCCAGCCCTCAGCCCAGTAAGTTGGTCCCTCCGGAAGTTTGGATGTGCTTATGAAGCTTCTTTAGCTTTGCCTTGGTCAAGTTGTGCTGATTTACCCCAGTATTGTGTACTGCCTTGACCCTTCTCAAGAGTTATCACTGATCTGTTGTCTAGTTAAGGTTTTTCCCTTCCCACTCCTTCGTTCCCATGTATCCATCAAAATCTGCCTTTCTGTGTATTTCTAGCAGTCAGCATAATGACCTCCAGATTCATGTTGTGAGATACTTCATAGATTCATCATTCTTCCTTATCATTGCATACTATTAAATTGTGTGTATGCACTATAGTTTCCTTATTCATTCATCTGTTGATGGGCACTTGGAGTTGTTTCCCTCTTCTTTCTGTTATGAATACTGCTGCAATGAGCCTGGGTGTGCACGTGTCTTTTTGTGTGACAGTTCTTCTCCAGAATATATTTCTATGAGTAGGATTGCTGGATTGCATGGTATTTTTATTTTAGCTTTTAAGGAAGCACCATGTCAATTTCCCAAATGGCTGTACCATTTTGCATTCCCATCAGCAGTGCCTAAGAGTTCCAATCTCTCTGCAGCTTCTTCAACATCTGCCATTTTCTGGGGTTTTTGTTGTTGTTGCTGCTGTTTTGGGTGCCAGCAATGCGAGAGTGAGATGGTATCTCATTGTAGTTCCAATGCACTGCATTTTTCTAGTGGCTAATGACTGGAAGCATGTCCTCATGTATCTATTGGTTGAATGTCCTCTTTGATAAAGTTCATACATACCCTTTGCAAAGAGTCAAAGAATTTGACAGACATTTCTCCAAAGAAGATATACAAATTGCCAACAAGCACATGGAATGATGGATTGAATTGCATCTTTCAAAAATATATGTCAGTTTGTCTAGGCCATGATCACTTCTGATGTGATTTTCCTATATGTTATAAATCCTGCCTCTCTGATGTTGATGAGACAGGACTAGAGGCAGGTACATTAACAAAGGGAAACCCTAATGGTATAGCAGTTAAGTGGTTAAGTGCTGTAGCTGTTAACCAAAATGTCAGCAGTTCAAATCCACCAGGTGCTCTTTGGAAACTCTATGGAGCAGTTCTACTCTGCCCTATAGGGTCACCATGAGCTGGGATCAACTGAACAGGAACAAGTTTATGTTGATGAGGCAAGATACAGTGTACAAGATTAGGTTGTATCTTGAGTCAATCTCTTTTGAGATACAAAAGAGAGAAATGAGTCAAAAGACAGGGGTACCTCATACCACCAAGAAAGCAATGCCTTGAGCAGAGCCAGCCCTTTGGTCTTGGGTTTACTGCCCTGAGCAGTTCCTAGAGCAGGGGAAGATTGATAGTGAGGACCTTCCTCTAGAGCCAGCGAGACAGTGCATTTGGACTTTTAGCCTCTGATATGGAGAGAATAAATTTCTTTTTGTTAATGCCATCCACTTGTAGTATTAGGGAAATCCAAATCAATACCACAGCGTGCTGTCACTCCACATTCAGTAAGATGGCTATAATCAACAAAATATGCAATAATAGTGAGTGTTGGGGAGCACGTGGAGACAACAGAACCCTCATGTATTGCTGTTGGAGATGTAAAATGATTCATCTGCTTTGGAAAACAGCTTGGTAGTTCCTCAAAATCAAAAGTAGACCTATCACATGATCCAGTAATCTTGCTCTAGACATACACCCAAGAGAACTGAAAGGACATGTTCACACACACACACACACAAAAAAAAAAATTATGCAAAAATATCCCTACGAGCATTATTCATAAAAGCCAAAAAAGTGAAAATACCCCAAATGTCCATCAGCTAATGAATGGATAAACAAAATGTGATATATCCATACAATAGAATATTATTCAGTCACAAAAAAGAGTGAAGTACTGTCACATTTTCCCACATCGGTAAACTTGGAAACATTTTGCTAAGCAAGAGAAGGTCTGTATTACTGTATTTATATGAAATGTCCAGAATAGGCAGATCCGTAGAGATGAGAAGTAGATTAGTGGCTTCCAGAAGCTGCAGGGAGGGGAGAATGAGAATGACTGCTAGTGGGTGTGAGGTTTCTTTTCAGAGTGATAAAAATACTCTGAATTAACCAGTAGTGATAGTTGCATGGTCTTGTGAATATACTAAAAACCTCACAATTGTAGGCATTAAAAAGGTAAATTTTCAGTATGAGGATTATCTCAAATTTTTAAATAGCCAACACTTACTCAGACTTTCCAATCATGTTTCTTGGTTGCTTTGTTGCTTTTTATGTCATACTTCTTGAAGTTTATTCTTCTTGTATCATACTTCTTAAGTAAATACTTCTTTCAGTTCATACTTGATGATGTAAGCTTTTTTTAGTCTTCGTGTATACTAAAATGTCTCACTTTGTGCCCTCATACTTGTGTTGTAGTTTTACTAGCAGTGGAATTCTAATTCAGAAGTCTTCGAGATACTACTCTACTTTCTTCTTGTATTACTTTTGTAACAATGTGGGCCCTCTGCCCCGTCCTTTACCTTTTAAAGCATTTATCCTTGGTATTCTGGTATTTCACCATAATACAGCTTGGTAAACCTTATGTTTTATTTCGTTTGTTCTTGATTCTGCCCTGCTGTCTATGAGCACTTGACTCTCAGGCTGAAACCTGCTGTCATTTCTGAGCAATGTGTCAAACTGGCTCAGTCATGACCCATGAAACGAAACTGGAATAGACTAGAACTTTCACAATTTGGATAATCCAGAATTTCATTGGAATGACAAATTTAGAGGTCAAAGCTGTGGAATGGGAGACTTAAAAAAGGCATAATGAGCCCTTTGGGGGAGGAACATGATATAGGCAATTGGGTATTGTCAGGACTGTGGAGGAAGACACACATTCAAAGCACCTTGGTTGGCTGCCATCTTTGAGCAGGTCACTGCTGTTTCTGACTCTGCTCAAAATCCTACAGGAAAGAGATTTGGTTACTATGTAACACATACATTACCACGGGAGATCAAGTTTCTAGCAGGGCTTTGAAACATAATCTTTCCCTTTCCAGTTACTGTTCTGGTTCACCTAAATATTTTTTAAATTAGGGTCTGTTCCAGTTTCACTTCTTCAGCCATGATTGAACTAAGAAGAACCAGTTCAAAACCCACCTTTGAGAAACTGTCTTCATTCATATTTTGCATCCATTGTCTCTCCGTTCTCTGCTCTTATCTTCTGAAACCGTTAGATGAATGCTATGAGCTTCTAGGTTTACTCTTCTAATTCTCTTAACCATTTTTTTTACTTTTTGTCTCCTTGTCCATTTTTGCTGTTCTGAGAGAATTCCTCAGCTCAGCCTCTTATTCTTTTATGGGTGATGCTTTTTTACAGAGATATTTTTATTTCAATAACTAAATTCTTCATTTCTGAGATCTCAAAATATTCATTTTTATGGGTGCAATATCACTTTATATCTCTCTGAAGATTGTGATTACATATGTGCCAAATTCTTGCTCTGTTTGCTCTATTAACTGCTTCTTTGGATGTTAGCTTTTCTATTTATTGGGATTGGTGCCTCTCTTTCATGGCTTTCTTCAAATGTTTAGTTGTTATTGACTGTGTGCTCAGCTTCACATTTGAGTTCGCAGCCTATTTGCCAAATGTTCTCTCCATTTATTGCATCTAGTCTCCTGCACCAGGAAAACACCCTGTCCCTCATGAACACTGCCAGTTACAAGGTCCCCAACACAACTTCTTCCCAGCCAGCTGAACTCACTGTTCCAGACTGGGAGAACTGATGCCTCTGGTATGAGACTAGAAAGAAGACTGCTCCTATTTGGTGTTCCAAGATCCCTAGGGATCTCCCCAACACTACTGACCTCTGGACTGTCACATCCTAGAGAATACCCCTACCTTTTACATTCTGCAAATCCTCTGGACTATGGTATCCTGCTTCATGATGATCCCAGATTGATCTCAGATTTCCCCCATATTACAGTGATGCTTCAAATTTCCTCGGCCTTTGAGGACAAAGCACTCCTTGTTTTTTGGTGCATTTATGGATTTATTATTATTATTATTAATTACACTGTCTTTGGACATCTTGATCATCTCCTTTAATAAAATCAAGTCCTGATTTTGCCAGTGACAGGAGAATTTCCTTACAAGGCTCAGGCTTGATGCGGTTCAGGCTCTCTGACAGGCTGTGGATGTTGATGGGTCTTCCTTCCCTCTCATTGCATCCCCAGGAGCCAGCTAGCTTTCTGAGGTTGCCCTGGAGTTCTCAACTCCACATTGCTGGGAACCTTCCTGATGCCTGCTACCCTATGGCAGCCATCCAACTTGACCAACCAGCTCTGGTTATCCTGGCCTTAAGGGTTCAGCCCTTGCTTGGCCCTTTGAAGATCCTCTTTGCTGTTCATTCTAGCTGGCCATTTCACCTCCAGTAGCACCTCGAGTTGATATTCCCAGAGGTAATACTGGAAAGCCTCTCCTCCTTGCTGACTGTTATTGGCCTCTGTTGCTTCAACTACATCCACATGTCTAATGTGAGGTGGAATTTAGCATCCACTCCTTGTTTAACCTTAAAGACACTCCATGGAGGCAGAAATGTATCTTCATCACAGACCATGTTGAGACCATTTCTTCTCTGTCCTTAAAACAGACATACTCATTAGCCATGCTCAGGTGATTCCAACCCACTCCTGGTCAACACAACATAGCCTATCCTGGACCTAAATTAGGGACCTACTCTAGGAACAAGGGCAGCAGCCAATTTTTAGTGCTGGGACACAATAGCTGGATCAGCAGCAAGTGGATTTGACATTGACTTCCCTGGACACTAAGTTGGGGCTTCTGACTCTGTCAAAGTCTAGAGCCTACACTGAACAGGTTTCAGGTGGGGGATAGCTGGACTCAACCATGGAGAGGGGAAGTCCAGGGGATGAGGAGTCAAATAAAGGAGTTCAGTCCTTCTACCAGAACAATCTGAGACTACTGACCTGGAAGGCAGTTCTACATTTTGTCAATGTGCACCTGAGGGATTGCCCTTAGTCCAGAACATTTCAAATTCAGGATTTGGAGACATCTCAGTAGATGGTTAATGTCATTTCAAATCAGTAATGGTTATATGTCGTAAGTGACATAAGACTCAGCCATGGAAAGTGTCCAAGCCCAGATAGACACCTGAGACTGGTCACAGGCTATGATACTCAACTATTCAAGAGAAGGAGTCAGGCAAGGTAGAGCGGTTCATGGAGCGCTTGTGTACGTACCTGTCTACCTGCATTGTACTTAAGACACATTGTGCTTCAAACTTCCAGGCAGCTGTAAGACTGCTAGGAATAAGACAGTGGTTATCAACCATTCCTTGGAGGCTGTGTTCATCTTTGGTTGAGTCAGACACACGAGGCACTTACATAGTGTTGAAAAGTATACAAAGGAAACATCAAATAACAACGGATTCTCAAAAGGACAACCACTTGCTCTTCTTCAGATTATCTGTATCTGTTCTGATGTTCTGACCCAACTCAACAACAGTAGGTTTTCTTTCCTTTTTGTATCCTTATGTTGTTTTACTTGGATCCACAATCAACACCCATGGAAGCTGCAGTAAAGAAATAAAGTGATGCATTGAGTTGGGCAAATCTGCTGAAAAGACCTCATTTAAAGTGTTGAAAAGCAAGGATGTCACCTTAAAAACTAACGTGCACCTGACTAGAGCTATGGTGTTTTCAATCACCTCATACTAGTGGGAGAGCTGGACAGTGAATAAGGAAGACTAAAGAAGAATTGATGACTTTGATTTATGGCATTGACAAGGAATATTGAATATGCTATGGACTGCCAAAAGAACAAACAGATCTGTCTTAGAAGTACAACCAGAGTGCTCCTTAGAAGCAAGGATGGTGAGACTACATCTCACATACTTTGAACACGTTATTAGGAGTGACTAGTACCTGAAGAAGGACATTATGGTTGGTAATGTATAGTGTCAGCAAAAAACAGGAAGTCCCTCAAGGAGATGGATTGACACAGAGGCTGCAACTATGGGTTTAAGCATAACAACTGTGAAGATAGCACAGGGCCAGGCACATAAGGTCACAATGAGTTGGAACCAACTTGGAAGAACCCCACAACAACATTCTTGAAAGGAGTCTTGGTTGCTCAATGATTAGGCACTGGGTGCTAACCAGCCTGGTTCTGTAAAGATTTACAGCCTTGGAAACTCTATGGGGCAGTTCTATTTTGTCCTATAGGGTCACTATGAGTTGGAAACCACTAGATGGCAATGGGTATGGTTTAGTTTCATTCTTGTGTTATTGAGCGGGTGCACTCATTCAGGTCAGATGCTGTGTTCAGGTCACCATGTCCTCCAGCTATCTCACATTGCTGGGAGGAGGGTCTGCATGTCTCCCAAGGCCTCACTGACCAGTGGGGGGGGGGGGGGACACAGAAAGCAAGAGGAGAACCATTCTGAGAGAAGGTAGAGGCCTAGCAGAGGGAGGGCCATAGTCAAATCCAATCTCGTTCTGGCACTTGGTCCCTAACAAGTCATTTGCCTGGAGTTGTTTACCTCTAAAATGGGACATTGATCACAGAGACTGTTGACTCTGTGTGAACAGTCTTGGTCTGTCCTTCACAAACATGCAGAGCTAAAACATAAGTGGAAACTCCCCAGCGGGCAAGAGTTGCAACTTCCCCGGGAGAGTTAAACATGTTTACCTTGTGCTTGAGGTTGTAATTATGATTTAGTGGAATGTCACTTTGTAATGTCTTTTTTCTTCATTTCATGTAAATTAAGTTCCTGGTGCATGTGGGAGTGTGTGTGCCTGTAGTCCTAAGGGGAGTTGGAGAATGAATTAGTTACTGTCTGGGAAGTACTTTGTAGATTAAAAGCTCTCCAGAAATGCAAGGTGTTATTATCAGGTGCCTTTGATTTGTAAATCATCTTGAACAGGTTGTTTGGTTCTATCTTGTATTTTGGTTTGAAAATGATCTTTTCAAAGCCTGTATTTATTGATGGCTAGTACACACACCAAAGAAAGCATGCAAGAGGTGAACGCAGGTGTTTTTAATAGTGTTTGATTTATTAATCTAAGAGGGGTTGAGAGAGCACTAACAACTCCAGTCGAAGCATCTGATGACCTTGGTGCGGTGTCACTAAATGATACCCGTAACCTTGAAGAAGTAGTTAATTTCTCAAGACTGTGGTTTCTGTATCTGGAAAACCAGGGAGTTAGACTAGTTGACCCCTACAATCCCTTCCAGTGTTGGTACTACATGTAAAGTGCCCATACACACATGCCTACCACTTACTGAGCCCTCACCATCTGCAGGACTTGCAAGGGCTCTGTATCTTGTTTGAGGCTGGTTTAAACTAAAATAACCAAACCCATTGCGAGCCAGTCAATTCCATCACATGGTGATCCCATGTGTGAGGATACAACTGTCACCCACAGAGGTTTTTTGGCTGTAATCTTCACAGAATCATAAATTCTTTATTCCACAGTGACCACAGATGGATTCATACTATCAAACTTCAGGTTAGAAGTGCACTGCAAACCAGCTGCACCACCCATGGATAACCTATGGAGAAATTAGGGCTGCATAATTTCTCATGGCAACCTAGCTAGGGAATGAGGTGTATGGGTTAAGCCACCTTCTCACTGTGGTAACAAAGAGTTCAAAAACACAATGAACACAATTTTTAAGTAAAGCAATTCTAGGTTCTATGCATTCCCCTATCTCCTCCATAGTCACAGAACCCAGTATCAAACTGGCTTAGGAAACAGGAGGGCTGGAAGAGATTTTCATTGATTCCATTTCTGTTTCTCTTGCTTTATGGTCAATCTCTTCCCCTACAATGTGGAGGTGATAGAATGAGAGCTCTAAGGGCCGTCCTGCATGCCTGGTTTATAGACAGAAGAGAAGAGGAACAGAGGAAACAGTGCAGAGAAAGAGTTTAATGAAGTCTTTGTATCTGCCTAATTTCTTATAATCCATATAGCTTTATTAGATTTGGGATAGGAGACTGGCAAGGCTAAAATGAATATCAGAGGTTACAATGTCAGAAAAGCTCTTTCCAGTTTTCAAGGAGCACCCCAACCTGTTGTACTAGCCTGATGGTATTGACAGGGAAGCAGAGTCTGAATTTTTGCCCAGCAATTGTCTTCTTTGCCTCTGCCCATCAGTCATACCTATCTTTCTATGAGACACTCATTCTGAGAATGTAGAGGGTTGGTCTAAGAATTCCAAACTGTAACTCTGGATTGCAGTTCTATCTCTGAAGTTAATAACTGGAAAGTCAAAAGAAAGAATAGCTGTACACCTAGAATGTGCATAAGACGGGGGAGGAGCCAAGATGGCCTTCTGATCCCTCTAACAACAAAGCTGCAAAATGACAAATGAATCCGTTATATATGACATTCTAGGAGCCCTAAACAGGAAACAGAAAGTTTGGGAACTAGCCAGAGCCACAGGAAGGGAGAGTAAGCCCAGAAGACCTGACCTGCCAGGATCTGACTGCAGCCAACATGGTGAACAGAGCAGTGACATTAGGAGGGCATCCTCCTCAGAGGGATAGACCAAGCATCGGAGAGTTCACTTGCTCCTCCAGAATCAGTGAAAAATGCACTTGATTGTCAAAAGCTAAGTAGCTTGTGTCTAACTTACTATTCTCCGATATAAAACTTTCCTTTGGGATAAACATCTCTCCCCTTTCCCAGTCTTCCTCCTTGCTTTTCTGCACTGTGTGCTGCTCCAGACACAGATGTCATTATCTAAACAGGAAACATGACTCCTTTTGCACACTCTGAGCCATTCTCCTAGGCTCAGAGAAGGAACAACTTAACAAATGGGAAGGGGGAGGGTGACAATTTGCCAACTACTCTGAGCTGGAAATTCAGGCCACAAACAGTTTTTTTAACCTATGATTAGGCTTAAGGGGACACGCCTTCCTCACAGATGTTCAGAGACAGCTGTCAGCCTCCTGCCATTTTCAACACATGCAACCAGATACATATGCCTACAGTAATCATTCCTACCTATCTATGGTGGCAAGGGAGAGCTTGCACTACACACCTGGTGACCAACAACCTGGGTACCTAGTAACAACTGTAACTACCTGGTGACAGGACATTAGAGCTTCAAAGGCATGAATGACCAAACTACCATACACAACCAGCCTATCTGGACATTTCAAAATAAAACAAAACCATAAGCTAGAACACAGTAAGCAAACATAAAACATAAATACAACAACTTACTGACAGATCAGAGATAATAGTCAATATCAAATCACTTAAAGAGGAAGACTATTATAGCTTTAGAAAGCTCCTAAAACAAAGAATCAAGAAATTTTCCAGATGAAGGAAACTTTCTAGAATTATTGAAGGTAAAACACAAAGGATTAATATTTAGAACTCTTCAAGAGATCAGAGACTGGAACCAGTATACAAACAGATACACAGACCAACGGAACAGGATGCCAGCCAGCACTTGGCTGGCTGGCATCTGATATAAAGAACCCAAATATAACTCCATTCACCTATCAGCAGCTAATATTCAACAAAGCCCCAAGGTCCATGAACTGGTGAGTAAACAATCTCCTCAGCAAATGGTTCTGGCAAAACTCACTATCCAGCTGCAAAATAATGAAACAGGATCCACATCTCACACCATGCACAAAAACTAAATCCAAATATATCATAGTCCTAACTCTTAAACCAAAAACAATAATGATCTCAGAATTAAAAATAGGGGCAACATTGGGAGCCCTAATAAACACCATAAACAAACTATAAAATATCTCAAACAATACACAAACAACAGAAAACAGATAAATGAGATCTAAAACTCAAACACTTATGCTTATTCAAAGACCTCATCAAGAGAGTAAAAAGACTAGCTACAGACTGTGAAAATATTTTTGCCAACCAAAAATCTGATTGGTATCTAATCTCCATAATCTACAGAGTACTTCAAAACCTCAACAAGAAAAAAACAAATAATCTAATCAAAGAATGGGCAAAGAACATGAACAGGCATGTCACCAAAAAAGATATCCAAATGGCTAACAGACACATGAGAAAATGCTCACAATCATTAATCATTAGAGAAATCCAAATCAAAACTACAATGAGATACCATCTCACTCTAGTGAAGCTGGCATTAATCCCCAAAACACAAAACTACAAATGCTGGAGAGGCTGTGGAAAGACTGGAACCTTTTTACACTGCTGGTGGGAATGCAGAATGGTACAACCACTCTAGAGAATGTTCTGGTGATTTCTTAAAAAGCTAGAGATAGAAATACCATATGATCCAGCAATCCAGTTGCTTGGAATATGTGCTAGGGCTGTCACATGAACAGATACATGCACGCCAATGTTCATTGCAGCACTGTCCACAACAGCAAAAAGATGGAAGCAACCTATGTGCCCTTCAACAGAAGACTGGATAAACAAACTGTGCTATATTCACACAATGGGATATTATGCAATGATAAAGAACAATGACAGTCTTTGGAAACATCTGACAATATGGAGTCATCTGGAAGGTATTATGCTGAGTGAAATTAGTCAATCACAAAATGACAAATACTGTATGAGGCCATTTTTATGAGACCCAGGAAACAGCACAGAAGAAAATAATCTTTGTTGGTTACCAGGGATGGAGGAGAGGAAGACAGATACTCAGAGATTAGATATTAGATAGGAACCGGGTTAAGTGAAGTGATAGCACACACTAGAAGGGAGATTAACACTGCTGGGCTATACCATGTGCTAAAAGATTTCCCATATACAACCTAACACTTTGAAGATCAGAGTAGCTGATCTTCACAGTCTGCGGACTGTGCTTTTGGGTGACATATAAGTCAGTTGGCACAACTAAGCTTTTTCTTCTTAAGAAAATGGTCTATATTCCTAATTGTGAGTGGCATCTGGGGTCTTAAAGCAAACCAGCTGCCATCTAAGGAGCATCAGTTGGTCTCAACCCAACTAGAACAGAAGAGTAGGAAGGTTATCAAAGACAGGAGGACAATGGGAGCCCAGGAGACAGATGGGGTCAAATGATTTAGAATCTATACCACCATGAGACCAGAAGAACTAGATGGTGCCCAACCACCCCCAATGTCCATATTGAGAGGCAATACAATATCAGACTCACTGACATAGTGGCAAAAAAATAGGGATGCAGATTTAGAATTGTATTAAAAGACCAGACTTGATGGTCCAACAATCTGGAGGGTCCCTGGTCTCACTCCTACCCAAGAGCTGAAACCAGCATCAAAGACAACTCTTTATACAAAATTGGAGTGGACTGCAAGCCATGAGAACTGTCAGAACAGCTCTCCTATAGTAATGAGATGGGAGGGTAGAGGAGGGGACAGGACTAGGTTGAATGAATACAGAGGAACAGAGTGGAAAGGAGCAGTGTGCTATCATGGGCTCGGATACCAGATGGAGTTGCACAGGGGTCTCTGTAAGGGCTTGCATATGGCAAATTGACTTCATTTGTAAACTTTCACTTAACCACAATAATTTTTTTTAAGAGAGAGATCAGGAAGCAAATGAGGCAAAATGCAGCACAACATAATGATAAATTCAACGGGCTGCAAGCAAGCATACAGAAATTCAGAAGATAAAATTGCAGAATTAGACAACTTAGTAGAAAGTGAAAGGAACAGAACTGAGGCAACAGAAGGTCAAAATAGTGAGATTGAAGGTAAAGCAAGTGACACAAACATATATGAGGAAAAATCAGATAAAAGCATTTTTTAAAAATCAGGAAATAATAAGAGTTATGTGGGACTATATCAAGATAATAATGTACAAATGATTGGCATACCTAAATGGGGGCAACAGAAAATGCACAGAGAATTGCCAAAGATTTGTTGACAGAAAACTCCCCTAGTATCATGAAAGATGAAAAAGTATCTGTTAAAGGCATTTACTGAACTCTATACAAGGTAGATCCCCAATGAAATACACCAAGGCATAGTATACTAAACCTTGCCAAAACTAAAGATAAGGAGAGAATTTTAACAGTGGATAAATGAAAATAATCTACAAAGGAGAGTCAGTAAGACTAAGCTCAAACTACTCAGCAAAAACCATGCAGGCAAGAAGGCAATGGGATGATATATACAAAGCCTTTGAGGAAAAAAACTGCTAGTAAAGAATTACATATCCAGTAAAACTGTCTCTCATATACAATGGTGAAATTAGAACATTTCCAGATAAACAGAAATTTAGGGAATTTTCAGAAACTAAACCAAAATTACAAAAAATACTAAAAGGAGTCCTTTGGTTAGATTAACAGTAACCTGAGATAACCCAAGACTAGAATGCAGAACAGAGGAAATGGATATTGTTCTATTCACTTGGTACTGTTCTAACAGAAAATACCACTAGTGGAAGGCTTCATGAAGAGAAAGTTTATTGTCACTGTCCAGTAAGCCACAAATCCATTAATAAGTTACAAGTCCACTCACTAGGAGAACTTGTCACAATCTGGTAGGCTAAGTCCAAATCCAGTAAGAGCATCTCGGGACAGGAACCGCAGATCCAAAGGTTCTTCTCTGCTCTCAGTGCTGCTTTATTGGTGGTGTGAGGCTCCCAACTTCCTCTGCTCATTTCTCTCCCTTATATCCCACAAGCTTATAACTTGAGTGCTGCTGCCTTACAAACACAGTTGTTGCCCATTCTCCATCATCAATCATCACAGAGGCAGGATTGACAACACATGGGAGAAATGGTACCATATTGGGACTCCTAGCTGAGTCAAATCAACACACGCATTTGGCGGGGGACAAAATTCAATCCATGACAGATATCAACTCGGATAGGGAAATCATCAAAATAAGTCAAAAGCAAAACATTGAAAATAGGGAAACAGAGATGTCATTATGTAAAAGATGGCAACATTATAACAGAAAACAGAGACTTTAAAAAATGTAGTCATAAATCTGTCATATGGAGAGGAAATCAGATGGATAAAAAGAAATTAAAGACTGGTTTTAAATTTATAAAAATAGGGGTATACATTAAGGTAACCACAAAGGTCATCAACAATCCTACACATCAAAATAAAAACCAAGAAAAACGTGAAGTCTCAGCAAATACCAAACCAAAAAAAATGAAAATACATAACGAAAAATGACTGAGTACAGAAAATTAAGTGGAACAAAGGAACTGTTTGCAATACACAAAAAAGACATCAAAATTAAAGCACTAAACTCGTATGTATCAGCAATTACACTGCATTTAAATAGATTAAGTATACCAATAAAGAGACAGAGAGTTTCAGACTGGATAAAAAAACATGATCCATCTATATGCTGCCTACAGGAGACACACCTTAGACTTAAAGACATGCACAAACTAAAATGCAAAGGATAGAAAAGAGTATATCAAGCAAACACTATTCAAGCAAAAGCAGGAGTGCAATATTAACTTCTGATAAATCAGACTTTAGAGTACAGTCTGCCACACCAATATGCGGAAGTCATATAATGATTAAAGTATCAATACTCCAGGAGGACATAAACATATTCAATATCTATTCACCCAATGGCAGAATTCCAAAATACATAAAACAGATACTAACCACATTGAAAAAAGCAATGAACAGCTCCACAGTGATAGTACAACAGACCACATTTGGTGAAGGACAGAATATCCAGAAAGAAGCTCAATAAAGACATAGAAGTGCTACAATCAACTAACCTGATCTTGTAGACACATAAAGAACACTCCAGCCAACAGCAGCCAAGTATATTTTCTTTTCCAATACATGAGGAATATTTTCTAGTACTACCACATATTAGACTTTAAAGCAAGCCTTAACAGAATTTAAAGCACCAAAATATTACAATGCATCTTTTCACACCATAAACCCACAAAAGTAGAAATCAATAACAGAACAAAGAAAGGAAAAAAAACTAAGCACATGGAAACTGATCAATACCTTGCTCAGAAACTACTGGGTTATAGAAGAAATCAAGGAAGGAATGAAAAAATTTACAGAAGCAAATCAGAATGAAAAAACATCCTACCAGGACCTTTCGGGCACAGCAAAACCAGTGTTCAGAGGTCACTTTATCTCAATAAATGCACTCACACAAAAAGAGGAGAAGCCCCAAATGAAAGCATTAACTCTGCAAGTAAAATAAAAGCAGCAAAAGAAGCCCTTGGGCACTAGTAGAAAGCAAATAATAAAAATTAGAGCAGAACTAAATAAGTTAGAGAATAGAAAAACAACTGACAAGAGTTAACAAGACCAAAAGCTGGTTCTTTGGAAAGATCAACAAAATCCATAAACCACTGGCCAAACTGACAAAAGAAAAAACAGGAGAGGAAGTAAATAACTCAAATAAGAAATGAGATGGATGCTATGGCAACAGACTCAACTGAAATTAAAGAAATCATAATAGAATACTGTCAAAAATTGTACTCTAACAAATTTGAAAACCTGGAGGAAATGGACAAATTTCTAGAAACACACTACCTACCTAAACTAACACAAACAGAAGTAGAACAACTAAATAAATCCATTACAAAAGTGACTGAAACGGCAATTTAAAAACTATCCACCCCTCCCAAAACAAACCCTGGTTCTGACAGCTTCACTGGAAAGTTTTACCAAACTTTTAGAAAGAGTTAACACCACTATTACTAAAGATATTTCAGAGCATAGAAAATGATGGAATATTCCCAAATTCATTCTATGAAGTCAACATAACCCTGATACCAAAACCAGATGAAGACAACCCTAAAGAAGGAAAATCACAGACCAGTATCTCTCATGAACTTAGATGCAAAAATCCTCAACAAAATTGTAGCCAATAGAATTCAACAATGTATGAAAAAATAATTCATCATGACCAAGTGGGATTCATACCAGGGATGCCACAATGGCTCAAACTTAGAAAAACAATCAAAATAATCAACCATATAAATAAAACAAAAAACAAGAACCACCTAATTTTATCAATTGGTGTAGAAAAGGTATTTAGCAAAGTGCAACATTCATTTGTGTTAAAAAAAACCATCCGTCAAATATGAACAGGTGGGAAATTCCTCAATGTCATAAAGAGCATATGTAGAAAGCCAATTGCCAGTATTATCCGAAAGGAAGAGAATCTGAAAGCATTCACCATGGGAACCAGACAAGGATTCCCTTTGGCACCACTTATATTCAATGTTTTGCTAGAGGTTTTGGCCAGAGCAATCAGTCAAGAAAAAGAAATAAAGGGCATCCAAATTAGTGAGGCAGAAGTAAAAGTATCTGTGTCTGTAGATGATATGATCTTATATACAGAAAACCCTAAAAAATACACACACACACACACACACACAAAAAAAAAAAAAAACCTACTGGAACTAATAGAAGAGTTCAGCAAACTATCAGGAATCAAGATAAAAAGAAACAAAAAGAAATCCACTGCTGTCAAGTTGATGCCGACTCATAACGACCTATAGGACAGAGTAGAACTGCCCCATAGAGTTTCCAAGGAGTGTCTGGCAGATTGGAACTGCTGACTTTCTGATTAGCAGCCATAGCACGTAACCACTATGCCACCAGTGTTTCTAGGACACAAGATAGACATAAAAAAATCAGTTGGATTCCTTTACACCAACAAAGAGCACATCAAAGACAAAATCACTGAACAAATACCATTTACAATAATCTCCAAGAAGATAGAATACTTAGGAATAAATCTAACCACATACATAACAAACCTATACAAAGAAAATTGTACGTCTCTACTGCAAGAAACCAAAAGAGACCTACATAAGTATAGAAACTTACTCTGCTCATGGATAGGAAGACTCAACATCCAAATTCCAATTACATTTTTTAATGAGATGGAGAAACAAATCACCAACTTCATAACAAAAGTGAAGAGGCCCAGATAAGTAAAGCATGACTGAAGAAGAACAAAGTGGGAGGCCTCACGCTTGACTTTAGAACCTATTACACTGCCACAGTAGTCAAAACAGCCTGGTACTGGTACAAAAACAGAGACATAGACCAGTGGAACAGAATTCAGAATGCAGACATAAAATTATCCACCTGTGAGCAGGTGACATTTGACAAAAGTCAAAAGTCTGTAAATTAGGGAAAATACAGTCTCTTTAACAGATGGTATTGGCATAACCAGGTATCCCGCTGCAAAAAAATGAAACAAGACACACAACTCACACCATGCACAGAAACTAACTCAAAATGGACCAAAGACCTAAATATCAAATCTAAAATGATAAAGATCTTAGAAGAAAAAAATAGGGACCATGCTGGGAGCCCTAATACATGGCATAAACAGAATACAAAATGTTACTTATAATGTACAAACACTAGAAGAGAAAAGAAGTAATTGGGCACTCTTAAAATGCAAACACTTATGCTCATCCAGACTTCACCAAAAAAGTAAAAAGAGTACCTACAGACTAGGAAAAAAAAATGGATACAACAAATCTGGTCAGCATTTAAACTCCAAAATCTACAAGATACTGCAGTACCTCAACAAAAGAAAGATAAATAATCCTATTTTTAAAAAAGGGCAAAAGATGTGAACAGGCACATCACTGAAGAAGAGAAGAAGACCTTCAGATAACTAACAGATACATGAGTAAATGCTCATGATCTTTAGCCATTAGAGAAATCCAAACCCAAACTACAATGAAATGCTAGCTCACCCCAACAAGGATGGCAAAAATCTGAAAGACACAAATTATTAAGTGTTGGAAAGGCTACAGAGAGACTAGAACACTTATACACTGATGGTGGGAATGTAAAACAATTTGGAAATCAATTTGACACTTTCTTAAAAAAACTAGAAATAGAAACATACCACATGATCCATCAATCCCACCTCTTGGAATATAACCTAGAGTAATAAAAGCTGTCATATGCATAAATATATGCACAGCAATGTTTATTGCAGCAGCATCCACAATAGCAAAACAATAAAATCAATCTAGGTACCAATCAGTGGAAAAATGGATCAACAAACTGTAGTGCATTCAAGTGATGGAATATTATGCAATGATAAAAAAAATGATGAATTTGGGAAACATCTCATAACATTGAGGAATCCCCAAGATATTATGCTAAGTAAAATTAGTTGCAAAAGTACAGATGTTGTTTGAGATCATTATTATAAGGACTCAAGAAAAGGTTTAAACACAGAAGAAAACAGTCTTCGATGGTTACAAGGGTGAGGAGAGAAGGAGAGGAGTACTTATTACTTAGATGGTAGGTAACAATTAAGTTAGGTGATGGACGGACAACACACAGTAAGGAGAAGTCAACACAATGGGACTAAACCAAAAGCTAAAAAGTCTCCTAAAATATAACTAACCACATAAAAGAACAGAGTAGCAGGGGCAGGGGTCTTACGTCCATTCACCTTGCTGCATTGCTCTCCAGCCTCTTATCTTGCCTTTGGGCAGGAGCTGCCCGGTCTGTCTCATGGATCTACTTAAGCCAAGATGCACATTCTTCACCAGTATCATTTCATGTATTATAGTTCAGTCCAATCTTGGTCTGGAGAGCTGGCTTTGGGAATCGTTTCAGTTCTAGACTAACAGAGAGTCCAAGAGCCATGTCTTTCTGGTGACTATGTCCATTCAGGGAACCATGGTTTCAGGGAACATCTAAGTCAATTGTCATATCAAAGTTTTTTAAGAAAATGTTCTGCATCTCACTTTGGTGAGTAGAGTCTGGGTCTTAAAAGCTAGCAAGGAGACAACTAAGTAGCATCAATTGGTCCCAACCCACCTCGAGTAGAGGAGGATGAAGGACATCAAAGACATAAGAAAAACACGAGCTGAAGAGAGAGAAAAGACCACATAATCCAGAGACTACATCAGCATGAGACCAGAAGAACTAGGTCATGTCCAGACACCACCAGTGACTGTCCTGACAGGGAACACAACAAAGATTCCCTGATGAAGTAGGAGAAAAACAGGGTGCAGAATTTGAATCCTATTAAAAAGACTAGACTTGAAGGTCCAGCAGAATGGAGGGTCATACGGTTAGATTAGGTACACATGGATCTTCTCTTTTGATGAACTCAAAATCGATTGATTATTAACCTAATCACATCTTTAGAATCTCTTTTGCTGTGAACCATAACATAATAATCATGGTCATATTATCTCATCATATTCACAATCCCAGGTATTAAGGTGGGAAATCTCAAGGGGTCATTTCAGAACCCCTCCTACTAATGTGGGAATTTGCGGATAACTAGCTAAGAGCTGGATGGAAACCATGAGAGAGAAGTGCTCAAAGAGGAAGATGCAGGAGGTTTGACTATTCAGACTGACTGGCTTGATGCTCTGTGGTCATCATCTTGAAATTCTTAATAATGTGATCTTCAAACTTGTGTTTTAGAACTGAAATCCTATGGGACTTTGGGATATGCACATGAGCAGAGCAGATATATGCAGTGTGCACGGTCCAGTGTGTTCATTCACGTAGGATGTTCCTGATGTCCCATGAACATTGATTTCCTGTAGACCCATGCCTTAGTTATCCAGTTCTGCTGTAACAAAAATACAAGTGGGTGGTTTTGACACACAGAAATTTTCTCTCTCACAGTCCAGGAGGCTGGAAATCTAAATTTAGGGTGCCAGTTCCAGGGGAAGGCTTTCTTTCTTTGTAGACTCTGGAGGAAGATCTTCATTCATCACTATTCCCCTGGTCTAGAAGCATCTCAGCCTAGAGACAGGATACGCTTTGCTCCTGGCACTGCTTTCTCGGTGGTGAGAGTTCCCTATATCTCTGCTTACTGACCTGTTTTATAACTCAGAAGAGATTGACTGGAGATACAATCTAATCTTGTAAATTGAATCCCGCCTCATTAACATAACTGCCTATAATCCTGCATTATTAACACCAGAGAGATAGGATTTACAATACGTAAGAAAATCACATCAGATGACAGAACAGTGGGCAGTCTGTTGCTTACAGATTAACCTCTCTGGTTCCCTGTTGTAATTCTTTTGGTTTTGGATAGTCCTTTAAAGATCATTTCCTAAATTCATATCTGGCTGGTACAATCTTGTGCCCTAGATTCAGGCTGTGATTTGATATTATTTTTCCTCAGACTGAAGGACTCCTTTTAATAATTCTTGTCTGTTTGGTTTTGTTTTTACACATTCTCTTAATTTATGTTTATTTGGAAATGTCCTAATTTCACCATCAAATTTCCACGAGAATTTTGTAGGATATGTTATTCTCACTTGAAAATTTTTTTCTTTCAAGGTTTGTATATATCATACCCCTGCCTTCTTGCCTGCATGGTTTCTGCTGAATAATCAGAGCTTAGTTTTCTTGGCTGCATGTGACTTTTTGTTTTTCTCCAGCTGCTCTCAGAATTTCTTTCTGTCTTCGGTTTTAGCAAATATGTATATGTATATATGATACGCGTTAGTTATTTTCTTTTAAGGTCTATCCTATACGAGGTTTGTTGCACTTCTTGAATGGCGAGCTTTTCATCTTTCATGATGTTAGTGAAGTTTTCTGTCAGCAGTTCTTCAATGATTCTCTCTGTTTTTCCATTTTCTACCCCTGTTCTGGAACTCCGATCACTTCCCAATATTTGTTTGTAACTCTGAGGGTCACTTCATTTTTCTTCATTCTTTCTTTCTGATATGCTCTCAAACAGAGATGTATCCAAGTGCTTAGCTTCAAGTTTGCTGATCCTGTCTTCTGCTGTTTCAACCTGCTCATCAGCCCTTCTGTGACACTGTCCATTTCTGAAATTCTGTTATTTAAATTTGTATTTTGAATTGTTTTTATTTAATTTCTAATTGTGAATTTATTTGGTCATTTTGTTCCTGTATTATCTTCACAAATTCTTACATGAATTTTTCTACCTTTTCCATGAATTTGTCTATTTTTTCCTCATTTTTGTGTGCTTTTCATTTCAACTGTTGGATAGCTGTATTAGCGATTTGAACTGTCTGTCAGGTAATTCTAGTGTTTTGCCTTCCACTGGAAAGTCATCTGGTGTTTTATTTTGGATGCATACTGGAATCTTCCTGCCCTTTTTTAAAAAAAATATGTTTTGATACTGTCTGCTGTCTTCAGGCCATTTTATAGTTATTTTCTTTGTTTATTGATTGTAGACCTATTTGTTTCGTCCTTTTTAAAAAATTTTATTTGGTTGTATCAGAACAGGCAAACTGTGCATTCTCTGTTATTTTCTCATCTGTGGTCACTATATTTTTCACTTCCTGTCCAATGGGCAAGGCCAGCAACTCACCTATGGCACAGCTGGGCAGGTCCAGCAGTAATCTGTGTCCTGTGGGAACCTCATGAAGGTATTTTGTCATACTCCCTATCTTCCTATCTCCAAGTCAAGTGTGGTGAATCCAAGTGGCATGGACATTGCACTCCCCAGCTGGTTGAACAATGGCAGCTAGCCAGTAGGCATCAGGGGTAGAGCAGAGGGGAGATGATGGGGGAGGGGAAAGCATCTCTTGCGTGTTACCAAGTGCTTTATCCTCTGCTGAGATTCCCATGAATCTCTTCCTCCACACTGTGTGTCTGCAGATTACCGACAGGCATCCAAAATGGTGAGTCCAAGCTCAGTTAGCTGATACAGAAATTTCTCTCATCTCTCTTCTCCTTCCTTTCTGTCTGTATTATCTTCATGTCAATTTCTTATTCCATTCAGTTTGGGGCTGAGACCTTTATCTCTTCATTTGACACTTTGTATTCCAGGACTGACATCTCTGTTTTACTTAGTTTTTCAGGTCTTTCCTGGGGAAGGACAGCATGGTGCTTCTGTCTATGGTGCCACGTTCAGAGGAGGTGAGTTTAGCTTTTCTGTACTTAGAATGACATTAAGTAGCAAATGACAAACAGCATGAACAAGCAGGAGAGACTGAGGAAGAAACATAATACTTTGTACTGTAATACCTTTAACGATACTTTTTCACTGATTTTGGACAAAGCGATCACATATTCTCATTTTATACTAGGCCTTGTAAATCATAAAGCCAGTCTTGGGGGCCTTGTAAAATGTTTAGCAGTGTCGTTGGCCCTCCAGTCCCAAACTGTGACACACAAAATTGTCTCCAGGCATTGCAAAATGTCCCTAGAAGTGTGAATTTACCTCAGGTTGAGAATGACTGCTTTCAAAGAAAATCTCTCTTCAATTATATAAAACCCTTGATAATCTGGCCCTTGCCTGTCTTAGCTCACCTACTTCTTCCCATAGAGTGTCCCAATCATGCCAAGCCTACCTGAGGTTCCTTGAACTGCGCTACACTCTGATATCTCTATGATTTCATATGACCCGTTCCCACTTCCTAGATCACCTTTCTCCAAGTTCACGCAGCTCATTCCATCCACCCCCTAATCCAACCTTCCTTGACTACACTCCATCCTAGCATCTGGGTGGGGGCCCACCTTTAGATTCCTGAAGCACTTTAGTCAGAGCCCCATCCTGCCCTTTCCTTCACCTATGTGAAGAGCTCACCTATGTGCTAACTTAGAACAGCAGACTAAGAGCTAGAATGTGAGGGCATGGCAGGGCTCCATCCTTTGTCTCTTTTTTACAACATCTATTACAATGTCTGAGAAGCACTAGTGACACAATAGTTAAAGCAGTCAACTGCCATCCACAAGCGTCTCTTCAAGAGAAAGATGTTGCAGTTGGTTTCCACAGGGATTTACAACCTTGAGAACCCTATGGTGGTTGGTATGATTTGGAATTGACTCAAGAGCAGTGGGTATTGCAGTCTCTAGCCCACTGCAGATTCTCAGAAAATAATTGTGGAAGGAAGAAAAGTGGAACAGATAGAGAAAGAGGAAAGAAAGGAAAAGGAAAGGGAAGGAAAAAGAAAGACTGTGAGATATTTCTAATGTTACACGAGTAGTAAATCTTGCTCTCTGTATTCAAATGAAAACCCTGGTGGTGTAGTTACTAGTGCTACAACTGTTAACCAAAAGGTCAGCTCCTTAGAAACTCTATGGGACAATTCTACTCGGACCTATAGGGTCACTGTGAGTTAGAAATGACTCAACAGCAGTGGGTTTTGGGGTATTCAATTTTTATCTCTAGACAACTCGTAAGTCAGTCATAAAAATAAATGCTGGTCAAATGGTCCCAACTCAGCAGGAACGGATACTCACCGAGGGCCAAAATGGCATGTGGTAAAGACAACCGAGAAGACAGAGAGACCCACAAGAGTGGGTGCCTACATCGACCTGGGACCGGAAGAACCGAATGGTGCCCGGCCACCACCAGTGATAGCCATGACAGAGCTCACAGAGAGGAGCCTCACTGGCAACACAAGAATAAAAAGAGGTGCATCATGAGATCTCCACTAAAAGACCTCAATTGATGCTCCAGCGGTTTTGGGGTTCCTCTGAGAGCATGGACCCCGGCCCTGATGCTGCCCGTTCCCATAAATTATAACAAAGGTCCACTCTTTGGACAGGAATGGAATGGACTTCCATATGTTGGAAGCACTTTATGGTTCTATACATCTATAGGATATCATCTTGCTGACCTCTGGCTGGAGGAAGGGGAGTGGACGGAGAGGAGGGGAAAAGAGACTGTTGGGAGGATGAGACATGTATGGAGCAGAGAGGAATAGTGTGCAGTCACCGGACAGGGAGAGCAGTGGAAGCTGCATATAGGGGGGCATGTAAATTTACATGTGAATGTACATTTTCACTCAGTTATGTTAAATAAAAATTAAAAAAAAATAAAAAAAATAAATGCTGGTCACTCATAAAAGAATATATATTAATAAAGTAACTAGAGGTCCTTCACAGTTATATCAGTTGCTCGATCTTCTCTCTTTCTTTCTCTCTTGGTTCCCAGAAAAGTACTTTACCTTTTCTTACATTTCTACATATTTCAGATGTCCCCTGTTACAACACTGGCCTTACTCAGGTATCTTTTCTTGCCTGTATTATTCCCAGCAATGACAGGCCCTATAGCTGTCTCTGAGTGGGGGTGAAAGGTGGGGCCCATTAGCCCCTGCCCCAGCCATCTACTTGTGGCATTTCCATTATAGCAGCACTAGATGACTAAGACACCTTCAATACTGCCAAAGAGTTCCCCCCTCTTCTACCCAGTCCACCAGATCCTGCCAGGAGAATTGCAGGAGCAGCTGTAGATTGGTTGAACTGACGCATTTCTGAGCAGGAAATGAGCACAGCATTCCCTGGCTTCCCTGAATTGGGAGCCATCTTCCTATTAGAACCAAAGTACTACAAAGCCTTATAAAAATAAATCTAGTACCTGTACGTAGAATGGAACAGTCATCCTGGCTAAGTACAAAAAGAAGCAGAGTATATAGAAAATCAAAGGGGGCCTAAAATGAATGACATATTCTCTCTTCTGCTGGAATAATACTTTTTGAAATATTTGCCAGTTGTTTTCCCACTTTTTTTCCCTTGTCTTCTTCCTGACAGTGATTAAGGTTGTGTGTCCATTTATTTGGGCCATGATTCTCAGTGGTTTGACAGTCATATGGTGCTGTGAATGCTCTCATGATGAGATTTGATATAATGTGATCACCCCTATGATGGAACCTGCTATGAGTAGTCAAGGGAGTTTCCTTGCCTCTCTGGAAAGGCTCATAAGCTTTTGCTTGCTCTGGATCCTGCAGCTGGCTTCTGTTCATCTGACCTCTGGTTATTGGGACTTGAGTTAGAGGCTTACCTTCTGTCTTGTCTGCCTGTCTTGGGATTTGTCAATCTTCACAGCCTGTGAGCAAAAGCCCTGTTCTCTGACCTGCCAGTCTTGGGTTTGCCAGCCCCTGCAGATATACAAAACAGGAGAAGTCTCTTTCTAACTCAAGATTTGGGACATTCCAGCCTCTACAACCAAGTGAGCCTTTTCAAACCTGCTGCTGTTGAGTTGATTCCAACTCACAGCAACTCTAAGGACAGAGTAGAACTACTGTAGACTTTCCAAGGAGCACCTCATAGACCCAAACTGTGACTTTTAGTTAGTAGCGATAGTACTTGATAGCTACACCACCAGTGTTTCCATATGTGTGTGTGTGTGTATGTTTCGGTATATATATATATGTATACATATGTACCTATATATGTATACATACATATGTGTATATATGTGTGTCACATACACACACATACACCCTTTGCTGGTTTTGCCTCTCTGGAGAACTCAGATTAAGACAAACCCCAACCTTAGATCAAATGCAAGCATTCTAGACTGTTCTGTGCTTTTTGTCTTTTTATCAGACAAAACAAGTGGGAGGGAGAAAGCACCAAATACGCGAGGATTTGGCAAAGACTTGGGGCATAGCCCTAAGAAAAGCCAGAGTAACAGGTGAGATTTAAAGAGAGTGATTATTTCCCCCGGAAACTAGAAAATTATTTCAGGCTATCTGAAAGAAGTATGACCAGGGAAAAACTATGGTTGTTGGCTTAAATGGTTTCCAAAGAGTCCTGCAATGTGGCTTCAGATCAGAGCCTTGCAGGCAGTGAAAGCTCTTAACAAGTGTGTAGGAGTGAAAAACAGGTAGGACCTCTGGGAGGCAGAAGATCCCAGAGAGGAAAAACATAGTGGTATGCAGGTAAAGGGGTGACATTGAGGGCTAGTGCTCAGGATGGGATGATGGCCAATTCACCCTGTGTGAAAGGATACTACTAAGGCCCCTGTTATGTCTGGCTCCATGGAAACTTCCAGAACTTAGACAAAACCAAGGGAAACAAGTTGACTGAGATGGAGATTACTTCATTCCAAAGGAAAGGTGGCACAAAACTGAAATTAGCTAGGATATTGTTTTGGCTGCTGTAACAGAAATTCAAAAAATTACCAAAGAAGTCTTTCTCGTGTAAATGTTCCATGGTAGGCAGATATATGGCCTTCCTGGGCAAAGCCATGAGGACTGAGTGCCAGCTGTCTTGTTGGTCTGTTTTCTTTAACATGTAGCTTCTATCTTATCAGTTGTTACAACTGCAAAGAGCACACACTTTTTTCAAGGCTCTGTATCTCACTTCTCTAACAAGCTCTGATCGGGCAATCGTGAAGTGCAAGTCTGCAAACCAGAAAGTTGGTGGTTTCAATCCACCTCATGGCTATGTAGGAAAAAAGACCTAATGATGTGCTCCTTTCAACATTCCATCCTAGAAAGCCCCATAGGGCAGTTCTATTCTGTCACCTGGGGTTGCTGTAAATTGAAAATATACTCAATGGCACTGGCCAGACTTAGTCACCATGACAACATTTTTCTGTGCAAGGGGGACTGGGAAACAGTCCTCCATGTTGCCATGCTGGGTGGAGCCCAGCACAGCGTGCAACAGAAAGTTGTAACTATTCTTCTCCACTTTGTGTGGTTTATCCTGCAAGCAGGAAACTGGTTTCATGTTTTAATAGTGTGGTGGTGTCAAAGTGTTCATTTTTCTAGAATTGAGATATGTTCATCCAACCTTGAAATGGACCACAGATCAGGTATGGAAACAGACAGCAGTAAGTCTCCAGGGCCATCAGATCTTTAGTCAGAATCAGAACCGCGTCCCCAGTTTTCACAGCGTGGAAACTCTGCAGTGTGGTGCAACCCTGACAAATGAAAGGCGTCCTGGTAATGACTATAATGATGAAGCAGAATCATCCCACCAATTTTGCAAGATAGATGCTGGTGCTGGGAGATGAATGTAAGCTGATATAGAGGAAATACAGACATTTATATATAAAGCCAGCCAGCCAAGTGCCACTGAGTCGGATTTATATATGTGTGTGTGTGTGTGTGTGTGTGCGTGTGTGTGTATATATACATATGTACATATGTATACATATATATTTACTCACTTGATTGTGGACTGAGAGTCTCTCTCAACAGACATTAGCTTTCTGAAATAATTCTCATTGCTTCCTCTGAGCCTCTGCAGCTTTATTCCACTCAATTGGCTCTTGGTATGCAGTGCTGGAAAAATCTTTCAATTTTCAGTGTTTGAATTATCAGTGACTATTCAACAGCACCCAAGAGTATCATGAACACCCTTTATAGATATGTCCCCAAGTTATGGTCTATGTTAAAAAAAAATTGCCATTGAGTCAATTCCAAACCACAGCAACACTTACAGAGTAGAACTGCCTCAGAGAGTTTCCAAGGAGCAGCTGGTGAATTCAAACTGCTGACCTCTTGGTTACCAGGTAAGCTCAGATTTATTTTGCTACATCTGAGTGTACCTACGGAGTTGCACACACTCTGCTGGATGAAGTATGGAGCTGAACAGTTTCAGCCATGTAGCCTAAAACCAGGTAAAGCACGCACAGAGTGAATTATGAGAAGCTTGACTGGACTCCACGCCAGCATTGAAAAGGGATGTCCTGTAAGAACAGACGAGAACTGGTCTCCTGACTAGTGAGATGGTTCAGGACATCAAGCCAACGTGGTGTATCTGCAGTGCGGTGCCAGAGGTGGTGCTGTGATGGGTAAGACCACTGTGAATGCATCTGTCAACACGGGGACATCATTACACTGGAGCAGGGATGGACTTGCAATTACTGCTGCTTGTTCAGTGTTCTCTTAAATTTCTTAATCCATTAAAAATTTACCAGTATTTGAAAGTATCTGACTAAAGAAAAAAGCAAAAAAGCATTGAAGGCTACTATTCTGTGTCTTATTTTCCCAGCTCAGACATGTGTGTGTGTATGTATATATTCACTCAACAGACATTTAGAAAGTGTTGTTGTTAGGTGTCATCAAGTCAGTTCTGACCATTAGCAACACTATGTACAACACAACAAAACACTGCCTGATCCTATGCCACCCTCACAATTGTTACTATACTCGAGTCCATCATTGTAGCCACTGTGTCAGCCTACCTTGTTGAGGGTCTTCCTCCTTTTCATTTCTCCAGGGACTGGACTCTCATGACAGCATGTCCAAAGTACATGAGTCAAATGGACTATTTCTAGAAACACTCAAAAATTCTGCCAGGTAGGATTATCCCTCAGCAGTACACTTAGATATCCTTCTGCCTATTGCTGTTGTGTGCCATCAAGTGGATTCTGATTCATAGTTACCCTATGGGACAGAGTAGAACTGCTCCACGGACTTTTCAAGGAGTGGCTGATGGATTTGAACTGCAGACTTTTTGGTTAGTAACCAAGCTCATAAACGTTATGCCACCAGGTCTACCCATTTTGCCTAGCCCTAAAAATTTGAACCAATCTCAACTTGAGGGTTTCGGTAAGGTACCTAATTCTCTCAGGAACAACAAGCAATTCTGCTGGTATGGGAGGAATTCTAGTAATCAGATCCACCAGAGTAGAAACTGACTTTGCTACACCCTTTGCTCTACTTGCTCAGTAGCTCTAAAGCTTGAAGGTAGGAAAGGGTTGAATCCTATTAAGGAAGATTTCATAAAGCAGGGACTTATTATTCCTTGCACTAGTCCTTGTAATACTCCAGACTTGCCTGTTAAAAAGATTTATGGGCATAGTTGTTGATTTACACAATACTGTAGAGACATAAATAAGACAGTGGGTCCTCATTTCTCAGAGTTTCTTAACCCAAATTCTATTTTGCCTTCCATACTATCTGAAGCTTCTCACTTCACTTTGATGGACGTATGTTCTGACTACTTTAGCATCCCATTAGATCCAGGAGCTCATTATTTATTGGCCTTCTCAAGGGAAAATCGACAATATACCTGGACGGTTTTGCCCCAGAGATTTACTGAGGCTCCTGTGTTATTTCTTGCCAGTTCTTAATTGGGACCTTAAGGATTTGAGATTTTCCTGTCATTGTGTCTAACATAGTATGTAGAGGATATTTTACTTTGTTCAAAAAATGAGAAAAATCTCTCAGGTTGATTCTGTATATTTATTAAAGACCTTATCTCAGAGGGGACATAAAACCTTCAAAGAGAAATTACAATTCTACAGTAACAACAACGAAAGTTCATTATTTAAGATGTCACAAAAAGGCAAAGCTTTTACCATGTAAAAATTATAAGCAATTTAGAATTTTCCAAGACCAGTTATTACAATATAACTCTGAGAATTCCTAGGGCTGATGGGATATTGCAGGCATGGGTGCCAAAGTTTTATGACTTCGCATCACTTCTATGAACTAACCCCTTAGTTCTGGAGCTTCTCTGTGGGGAGATGAATATGAACAAGGCTTTTGCAACATTAACAACAATCCCAAGCCCCAGGGTTTACTATTATAAACTGCTTTTCCATTTTGTTCATGGTCTGAACAAACACTAGAAGTACTGAGTCGGTTGATTGGCAGTCATCAGAGGCCTATGACTTGTTTCAGACTTTCAATAACTCCAGTAGCTAATGCATATTCACTTTGTCTACAAGTTGTAGCCATAGCAGCAGCAGCAAACCTTATGGAAGTCTCACCTGACTTAGTTCTAGGTTCTTCTCTAAAGTTAATGCTTTCTTGTGGTGTACAGACTCTCTTATTGATAAAAAATATTCAGCATTTCTTGGCTAGGAACCTGACATCCTATGAAATCTTATGCTTTCCCTTTTAAATATGACTAGCTATCACTGCAGAAACCCTGGTGGTGTAGTGGTTAACTGCTATGTCTGCTAACCAAAAGGTCAGCAGGTCAAGTCTGCCAGGCACTCCTTAGAAACTCTGAAGAGCAGTTCTACTCTGTTCTTAGGGTTGCTATGAGCGGGAGTCGACTTGATGGCAGTGGGTTGGATTAAGCCATCACTGAAATACATTCAACTCAGCCACGCCTCCTCGTTTTCCTGTAGAACCTCATGTTTGTTTAGTCTCTGCTAGATAATTATCTACGCCCCATATAGCTCTAGAGTTCATGGGCGGCACAAATGGTTAAGTATTTAACTACTAGCCAAAGGATTAGAGATTCAAATCCATCCAGGGGTGTTTTGGAAGACAGTCCTAACTATCTGCTTGCAAAACATCAGCCCTGGAAACCCTGCACACATGGTGTCACCCTGAAATGAAATTAACTTGACAGCAATTAATAACACTAACATATAGATCTGTTAAGAGATTTCCCTGGATGACCTAGTTTTATTTGTAGATGACTCCTATTTAAAAACCAGCCAGCCATATTTAAAAACAGAAACTTGAAATTATTAGCAGGTTAAGCTGCCACAAACTGAATTACCTCCAGAATATAAACCACACCTAGAAATCAAGTCAGCTCAGATGGCTGTGTTAATGGCTCTTATCCACGTCTAGCACTTGGAAAAGAATAAAACAAACATTTGTACTAACAGTGGATGTGTTTTGGGATTAGTCCGTAACTATAGTGCTTTGGAAACAAAGAAATGTTCTTATCATGAAAGGATCCCCTATAACAGCTGAAAGACAAATTATTACCTGAGGAAAAAGCTATAGTAAAAGCAGGTCAGTTGAATGCAGAGACCGTGAATCTCATAGTAATCCTTTAGCTGACCATTACCTCAGAAAAGGCAGCATTAACCGAGATAATTGCTTCTATAATCACACTGAAAAAGAGATATTTTGGAGGAATTCAAAGAGGTTGTTATTAACTGTCAGAGACAAGCTCTTGGTTCCTAAAACAGTCAAATGGGACAAACTGGAATAGCATTTAGTGTTCTCAAGATGGTCAGCTGCTAGTATCAAAAGACTGTAAATGGAGTTTAGCAAAAATGCTTCGTGATATTGCACATAATAGAAAAAATAAATTGGCAACAGTATTGGACCAGCCAAAATTAGTGGGATAATTTTAGAGTTATTGCTAAGGATGTTTCCAAAATAGTGCTACCAGCCAATGGTGCAACCCTGGTAATACTGTAAAGAGACAAAATATGGACAGGAACCAAACTTCAAAGGGCCTCTGAAGACTGACGGATTTTATGCAAACACCTCATGCACTGGGCTATGTATATGTTCTAGTTATTGCCTACTTATTCTCAGTGTGGGTTGAATATTTTGCTTGCCAGAAAGCTGTGCCCCTAATTGTGGCCAAATAGGTTGCTTGCTTTTGTTTTTCCAACTTGAGAAATTCTCACTAATCTCTCTAATAACAGGGGATGTTCATCTGAAAGAATTCTGCAAAGTTTTTGTCTTCTGCTCAGACATGTCACTATCTTTATCATTCACGATTCTTAGAAAAATATAGAAAGAACTAATGGAATTCTAAAATGAAATCAGTAACAGTGTCAGAAACCTTTGAACTCCATGGTCTGGAAGTATTACTATTAGCTCTCAGTTCTATAAGATCAACCCTCTCCGAAACCCACAGGTTACTTCTTCATGAATTAATAACAGGCTGCTCATGCATTTGGGAATTTCACCACCAGTCTTAGTTTCTACCTCTGTTACAAGCAAATGTGATTAATCAGTGCAAGAAACTCATACAATACTTCTAGATTTAACATCATCATATAATAGCTGCATTTCTAAAACACCCACCTAAACAACCTCTGCATTATCTGCAACTTGGAGATTTATTCTTCTGGAAAATACACCATAGAAAACTGCCCTTAAGCTTCAACAGAAAGAGCCTTATCAGACATTGTTAATAAACAACACACCGGTAAAATGCCAAGTTACTGATTCTTGGATTTGTGTTTTCCAACTCAAAGGATATACATCACTTCTTTCTGACTATTGGACATCCATTCTATGTGAGGTCTTTAATTGAGGATTTTTAGGAATCCTCCAAACGTTACAAACTTCAGAGATGGACAGCTTCCACCTAAGATGATAAAACAAGACTGATTTCTGATTCTGCAACACTCTTTCCTGTCAATTTGTAACAAAGTGTTGCCTGTTATTCCACTTTAACAACTTCTGTCTTGATCCTATTGTTTTTGACTCCCACGGTCACCTGGAAAAGGTGTGCAGTGTGTTTGTATTGGTTCACCTTATTTATTCAATCTGTATGCTGAATGAGTACTCCAAGAGGCTGAGCTAGAGGAGGAAGAATGTGGCATCAGGATTAGAGGAAGACTCATTAGCAACTTGTGTTATGCAGATGACACAACCTTGTTTATCGAAACTGAGGATGATATGAAACACTTACTGAAGAATGTAAAAGATTACAACCTCATCAAAAAAAATCTAAATATAAAGAAAATGAAAATCCTCATAGCTGTACCAATTAAGAAATATCATGATAAGTGGAAAAAATCTTGACTTTGTCAAGGATTTCATTCTACTTAGATCGACAATTGATGCCACAAAAGTATCAGTCAGAAAATTAGATGAAGCATTTCATTGGTCAAAATTGCTGCAAAAGTTTTCTTTAATGTTATAGAAAGTAAAGATTATCACTTCACTGATTAAGATACATCTCACCAACCCTTGGCATTTTTCATAGCCTCATAGGCATTGGAAAATTGAATAGTAAAAAAAAGAAGATAGACTAATTGAGACATTTGAATTGTGGTGCTAGCAAAAGGTACTGAAGATACCATGGACCACCAGAAGAGCAAACAAATACCCTTAGAAGAAATCAAATCGGTACGTTCCTGAGAAACAAAATGGTAAAACCTTTGTATTGCTTACTTTGGACATGTCATCAGGAAAGACTGATCCCTAGAAAGGGCATCATGTTTCGTAAAGTGGGAGAGACAACAAAAACGAGGGAAATCTCAAAGAGATGGATTGACACAACAGCAACACCAACGGGCTTATACATATTAAAGGATCACGAATATGGTGTTGGACCATGCAACGTTTCATTCTGTTACATGTAGGGTCACCATGAGTTGAAGCCAGTTCAGTGGCAACTAGCAATATAGTCTTTTTCTACTCTTCTAGGAAAAGCAAAATTCTCATACATGTTTTTCCCAGACCATAGCCACTGCTCTGCAGCTGACAAAAGCTGAACTTGTAATCGCTTAACTGATCCTGTTGACAAAAATTTAATAGGTGTTCCTTTAAATACCTAAGCAGGAAAACTCTCTCCCTTTTGGTACTTAGGTTTTCCCACATTACTAATTCCATCTTCAATCTTATAAAAAATGGCCTTTGATCTTACATCGACAAAATGTTTCTGTTGAGACCATCACAATCCTATCACGTAAGCACAGTAAATTAGTGCTCCAAAAGCCAAACCAAACCCATTACCAGTGAGTCAGTTCTGACTAATAACAACCCTATACCAAAAAACAAATAAAAATCTATTGCTGTTCAGTTAACTCCAACTCACAATGAACCTTTCAGACAGGGTAGAACGGCTCCATAGAGTTTCCTAAGAGCACCTGGCAGATTTGAACTGCCAACCTTACGGTTAGCAGACATAGCACTTAACCACTACACCACTTGGGTTTGACAACCAGGACTAGACACTAGTATTGAGGGTATGCTGGCTATAGTAGTCAAGTCAGTTTGTTCTCTTCAGAGCTACTTCAGCTTGCTTTGCATGAATTGTTTAATTTCACTCAAGGAATTTGTTAATCCTGACAGACACAATATTGATCACTTCTGTCATAACAATTGGTACTTTTACTCCCAAACCAGTTGGTGCTTGCCTAGGACACTACTGGACAACAAGCTTATACCTCTCTACCATACACTGATCCTGTGTTTTGGAGTAAGTGCTAGAGACTTTCAGATATTTCAAACTACCATCCCTCCCATGAATTCTGTTTCCTTGAGAAGACTACCCAGAAGTCACCAAAGTGAGGCAAGTGCAAATTATTTGGAGGAAGGGATAATGAAAGACAGGGTTAATTAACTCCTTGTTCATGCATACTTTGCGCACTATAATTCCCATAATGCAGTCAGAAAGGTGGTTCAAAACTCGTCTCTGACTTCAACAGAAGTCAAAAATAACACTAATTCTGCTCCGAAAACCCAACGTGCTAAATTCATTAGCAAGAGTCATCAGGGACAAACATGTAGGCTTTGACTTTCACTTAGCCAGCCAAGGGAGAGTTTGTGCTATAGCAAATGGTTTTTGTTTCTCCTATCTTAAATACTACAGAGTAAATAGAATAGTCTGTAACTAAGCTAAAAGAAAAACCATCGGCTTTCTAAAACAGAGAGGTAGATTTGGGAACATATTTTCTTTGCCTGGGTCTCAGAATGTAGTCCTTTGGCTTCAAAACCTTTTACAAAAGCTAATTGTCATTTTGTTTCTGATAACTGCATGTGCCACAACTTATCAAATGTGCCCTGTCTAGAGTCTTAAATGTTTCTGCACAGCCCTTGTCACATCAGAGTTTCAACAACTCATCCTACAACAGAAAGAGAAGGAAGAAGGAAGCCTGGCTCAATGGTAGACTATAATCAATGAACACTCTTCTGATCTTTAAACCACAAAATCTTGGTAACGGTGAAAACCTGAGCTTGCTGTATTCATGTCCTGAGGCCTGAGTTCATCTACCCTTGGCCAAAAGGGAGGGTTAAGAAAGGAAAAATAAGCCCCTGACATTCAAAAGCTAGCCTGATGTGCGCAACTAGGCCAGCTAGGCTCCTAATAAATAGAAATAATCTCATAGAACACCTACCACAGGCAAAGTTATTCTGAGACCACAATGAAATTCAACATGTTATGGATTGAATTGTGTCACCCCATAAATATGAGTCATAATCCCCATACTTATGCTACATCTCATTTTTAACGGATTTTATTTGTTATGTTAATGAAACAATATTAGAGTAGGTTGTGTCTTAAGTCAACCTCTTTTGAGACAAAAACCAACCCCATTGCTATCAAGTCAGTGCAAGTGGGAAGCAGAGATGGGAAGACAGATACCATGCCACGTGAAGATCACCAAGAGCCCAGGGATAAGTGTGAAAGAGAAAAGAACTATTCTTAGGGCCCAGAAACAAAGAGCCTTCCCCTACAGCCAGCACCTTATTTCAGATTACTGACTACTCCTAACTGGGAAAAAATAAATTTCTGTTCTTTAAAGCTACCAGCTTGTGGCATTTCTGTTATAGCAGCACTAGATTACTAAAACATAGAGCAGGCCACTTCACAATTTTGTCTAAGCACAGAAAAAAACAAGGCCACTATGTCACTCACGTATACTAATTGCTTCCTCTCAGCCGAATGAGTGGCTGCTACTTTTCTTTTTCTTTTTTAACCAATTGCATCTTTATCTTTGTTTTAGTCTCCTCTCCCTATGGAAAAGACTCACTGAAATACTCAATAATAGAATATCCCTTGTCTTCTGACAACATCCAATCTATAATGAATCCCCACTTTCTTAGGCTTTTCCCCAAAATCACATAACAAGCTCTTGATTAAGACATCTCATGATTTTCCAGGGTGTGTATGCTCCCTCGCTGGAACTTGTTCAGCTACAGGGTATTCTTAGTGGTCTTTGGCTGGAAGACATTGACAAAGCTATCACAGAGACAGTCATAACAAAGACAGTGTTTTTGAGAAACTCTTCTGAAAGTAATGTATGGGAAGGACCAAAGAAACAGGAGGATAGAGATTTAGAAAGTAGTTGTGCTGATCTAGAGGCCAGGTTGCAAGATAGTTCAATGCTTGGCGATAACTGGTTCAAACCCACAGCTACTCTATGGGAGAAGGATTGCAGTTCGCTTCCGTAAAGATTACAACCTTGGAAACACTTCCAGGCAGTTTTTCTTTCTCCTACAGGGTCGTCATGAGTCAGAATCAACTTTCCAGTAGTGGATTTGGTCTGTGCTTATCTAGAAGTGAAGAGATGAGGCACTGAGACCATGAGAATGGAAGCAGAGAAAATCCCAAGAGATATTTTGAAAGAATTGTTAGGAATTGATTAAAAACCAAACCCACCATTGTCGAGTTGATTCTGACTCACAGCAACCCCACAGGACAGAGTAGAACTGCCCAACAGATTTTCCAAGGAGCACCTGGCAGATTCAAACTGCTGACTTTTTGGTTAACAGCTGTAACTCTTAACTACTATGCCACCTGAGTTTCCAGAAATTAATTGATGGTTATTAATTCAGTTATGCAACCAAAGCATGCCAGATGCTGGGACACAATATTAAACATGACAACCAAGTCCTTCTTCTCGTGTCTCAATGAGAGAAGACGATGATAAAGACCACATGGGCAGGTGACAAGATATGAACAGAGAGGATGGTGTGATGGCAATGCCATAAAGGGCTCTGTCTTTCTTTAGACATGTCAGTCAGGGAAGGTCACTGAGATCTGAGTGAAAAGCCTGGGATAGCCAAGCAAAGAGCCTTCCAGACAGCCTAGAAAGAGCATTCCAGACAGCTCAAAAACCAAATCCGTTGCTGCAGAGTCAATTCTGAGTCATAGTGACTGTACAGGACAGAGTAGAAGTGGCCCATCAGATGTCTGAGGAGCAGCTGGTGGGAACTCTAAAGTCCCTGAGACAAAGTCAAGAAGAGGCACAAAATTCAGTGGAAGGGTGGTAAGAGAAAAGGAGAGTGGGACAAAATGAAGTTGGAGTGGAACCCGTTGCTGGTGAGTCAATTTCAACTCGTAGTGAACCTATGGGACCGAGTTTCCAAGGAGTGTCTGATGGATTTGAGTTGCCTACCTTTCGGTTAGCAGCTGTAGCTCTTAATCACTATGACACCAGGGTTTCCTTGGAAAAGAAGACAAGGTAGATATCACAGGATCCTGGACGTCAAGACAAGAATTTTGCTGAGTGGGGAACTAGATGGGTAGATTCATGCCATACTTTTCAAAAGCCCTTTTCTTTGCCTCTTCCTCACTATTGTCTGCTTCCCTGCTGCCTTCCTGAGGTCCCCCTTAATATCCAGGCTTTTTGGAGTCCTAGGCCCAGGGTTACAGATGGACTACCTACCTTTCCCTTCCTGGTGCCTGTGCTGGGCAACTTCCTAGCTTCTGATTCAGCACTGTTAAATTAATTCTCAATCCAGAAAATTGCAAATAACATTTACTAAAAATCAATATGCACAGAACAGCCCGGCAACCAATCTTCCTTCATAATGATAGCAATGACCTCAAGGAATATATGAAGTCTGGTTAAGGGTGACCAGCTTGCTTCTAGAAGTAGGACCAAGGAGCTGTGCTTCTTAAAAATTCCGATTACTTTCCCATAGCTTTCTTGTTGACCTTTTCTCCATAACAGAGTTTTCATTGACCTGAGCTGTCATATGTCCTGAGTAAATTTTTGGTTCTTTGTTGTTGTTCTCTTCAAGATAATTGTGCTTCTTCCTACTTTGGAATTTCCCTTCACATTGGCCGTGTTTTGTTTTTTGTACTTTTTTCCAAGGTTCACCTATATCTCTGTTCATTTACTGAAAGCCACTGAGACAATAATATTTGAGTGTGGCATTTTGCTTAGCTAAAATTCATACTGCCTGTTAATACTCCTTTCTGCTCTCACCACCTTTTAGCTCAGTCTCTGCATATCAGCTGCTGTTCTAGATACCAAGCTACATTTTGGCATTTCTCCATTGCCTTCCTCTGTGAGTAATGAAATTGTCTTTTTAGAATCTAGTCTTTCTTTATCCCTTTCACTCCAAACCTTTTTATTCTCCCTTATGTAATGACATTCGAAGTCTTGTGTATGTGGTTTAAAGGCTTGTGATTATGAATGTTGCTTGCAATGTTGAGCTTCCTGATTTTTTTAATCCTTCCCTGATTAAACTCATATAATGATTAATACTGCTTGTCTTTTACAATTGCCTTATCTTTATTCCAGCTTCCTCGTATCTTTAAAAAAAGTCAGAAATGAAAACTTTCCGTATTGCTCTAAGTGAGCATATTTTTGTGACCATTTAAAATTTCATTAAATGAACTGTATTATTTGAATATTTCAGTGTTACATGATACAATTGTCATTGCAGTTCATTTTTTTCATTTTTAAACCTTTAAAATGAAGGTCTGCAAGAATTTCAGAGCTGAGGAAGACATTAGAAACTGTTTATTACAATCTATTCATTTTACAGACCCAGACTTCGAGGTCTACAGAAGTTCAACAATTTGCCCCAAAGTAAGGAGCATCATAGTGGTATCCAACTCAATGGCACTTGGCTTGGCATAGTGGTGGAGTCAGAGCCAGAAACACGGTTCCCAAATTCCTGTCCACAGAACCACGTCTCCATTTCATGTCATTTATTTTGAATGTCATCAGAGAAAGGCATCATTTTTACATCACATGTATTCATCTGCTTTCTTTCATCATTTGTACTTAGAACACCCACAAAAAAGAGAAATTGTGCAACAAAAACCAGAATCAGATTCCATCCTTCAATATCCCTGTAGGCCTCCAGTGTTGTTATTGATATAACAGGCAGTGAAAATCCGTGGACTTTATTTTCAGTTTTCCTGCTGATTTGGTCTATAACTTTGGGCATATTTTTCCCTCGGGCTTTCCTAATGTCTTAGATTCCAGTTATAGTCAGACCCTATAAACAACCTTGTCTACAGACAGTCTCAAAACAAGATATACACCATCACTTAAGACATTAAATTTGAGGAGGTACACTTACTTTCTTTTTTTTTATTTTTTATTTTCTCACATATTTTTTTTATTCCACAAATAAAACATGTAGTTCAAAATCTGACAGCCCAACTGTCCACACAAGGCAAAATTCTGTAGAAGAAACACATGTAACGTTTAGGAACATACATAAGAGAAGTTTGTGTCGCCAGATGAGTGGCATCATGTAGTCAAACCATTATTATTATTATTATTGTGCTTAAGATGAAGTTTTACAGAGCAAATTAGTTTGTCGTTAAACAATTAACATATGTATTGTTTTGGGACTTTGGTTGTCAACCTCACAACATGTCAACATTCTCCTCTTCTTGACCTTGGGTACCCCATTACCAGCTTTTTTGTTCCATCCTGCCTTCTCCTCCTTGCCCTTGAGCTGGTCTGCCCGTTTAGTCTTCTCTTGTTTTATGGGCTTGTCTATTCTTTGGCTGAAGGGTGGAAGTACACTTCTTTTAAAGTAGAAATTTGATCCTCATCTCTCTTACAATAATTACAAGTACATTTCTAAGCCTCTCCCACAAAGCCCAGCTTTTAGTGCAATTTAGAATTTTTCTCTTGGTTTGCTTACTTGTCCTGGTGAAGAGAGAAAACAAAAGTACAGACAAACCAGGCCTATCTCCTCATGCACCTGGCCCCTACATAAGGAACATCAACGTCATGGGAATTTGCATGACATCCTCCAAAATCTTCCAGAAAAGGGAGTTATGAGCCGCTGCTCCTGTCTTTGTGACATCAGCGGGAAGAGATGAAGAAGTGCTGGTGACACAACGGCTAAGTGCTCAGCTGCTAGCCAAAAGGATGATGATTCCGACCTCCAGTGGCTCCTTCGGGAAGGACTTGGCAATCTGCTTCTGCGAAGCTCACAGCCTAGGAAACCCTTTGGGACAGTTCTACTCTGTCCTGTAAGGTCACTGTGAGTCATAATCAATTCAATGGGACACAACAACAGGGAAAGATGAACTACTTTAACTCTGTGTGGAAATTTGGGCCAGTCTTCTAGACCAGCGAAACACAAGGTCTTTAATCTTAGTAAGTACTCCTAAGCTATGAGTAACTGAAATCAACTCTCATCAGTTCAAGCTGGAAGGAGAAATTCACTCTAAAGACCAACGCCTCTGCCCCAGAGCTCAGGACAGGCTGGGACTGGGCTAAGAAGGCATGGAGCAGAATCTAGAAAACACCTGCAGGGGAGCCCAGTGGGCTTCCTTTCACCTCTCGCAGCTTGTTTCATATGCCCTTTGTCTACAGATGGGCTTCCTGGCGCCCAGCCTATAAATTCACTTGGAGCTGCCAAGGTTACACACCACGTGGAGATTTTCTCTCTCTTCGTCCATATTCCAAATTCCCTAAGAAGAGAGTCCTATGTGGGTCCTTTACTCACCCAAATGAGTCCCACAGAAAAAAAAGGAACAGAGCAGTTAAATATCCAGGAGTTCTTTTTTTATTTTTTATTGTGATTAAGTGAAAGTTTACAATCCAAGTCAATTTGCCATATAAAACTCAGAGCACCCACTTCTGTGCAACTGTATCTGCTCCCCTCACCCTGTTACAATACACTTTCCCTTTCCACTCTTTACTTCCAGTAGCCACTCAACCAACATTTGTCCTCTCCTCTTTACCTTCACCTCTCCCTTCTAGGAAGAAATTGTTTGGATAACCTCGTATATATATTAAACCACAAGGTACACATACCATCTGCATCACTCTGTGTCTCTCTAAGCATCCTTTGTGGCTCTCAAATCTAAGGATAAATATTCATTAAGGGCATAACCTCAAACTCACATGTTTAAGAACAGACCTATAACCACTCATCACACATGTTCACATTTTATTCACTTATGTAATCCGACTCGGTGGCACTTGGCTTTTGGCAAACTCTTCTTATACTTTTAGATAGTTGTGGCATATTGTGACTTTTTTCCAGCTTCGAGACTGGTGGTAGTGTTCCCATGCAATGCATAAATAAAATACAATGCTTTATGCAGGAGGAGACAAGTGAAAAAAAGAGAGGAGGGAGGTGAGAATTAAAGCTTTCACACAATCAAAAGATTATTTATCCATCTCATCATTCAGGAAGCAAAGGCCTGGGAGCATTTGATACAAGCATCATGAAGGACCAACTAACCTGATCAAACTAGGAAAGTTGTAATTTGTTAATTAAAAGAAAAAATTCAACAAAGAGGCTTCCTCTTAAACTCAGTAGATCAAACATGTATTATCTCCCCTGCCCCCTTCTAAATCTCACAAAAATGACTATAAAGGAATTGTTTTTAGATAAATATGACTTAAACACACAAAGATAAAGGAAATGACAGAGAGAGGAGATGTGCTGCTGTAACAAAATACCACACATAACTATGTGGTTTTTTTTTGTTGTTGTTGTTTGTTTGTTTTAGTATGTGGCTTTAAAAAACAGAAACTTATTTTCTCATGTTCTGGAGGCTAAAAGTGCAAATGAGGGTCTTGGCCATGTTGATTCCTTCCTTGCTGGAAGCTGTTTCAGTCAGCTAGTGCTGCTTTAACAGAGATACCACAAATAGATGGCTTTAAAAAGAGAATTTTTATTTCATCACAGTACAGTAGGCTGAAAGTCCAAATTCGGGGCATTAGCTCCAGGGTAAGACTTTCTCGGCAGACTCTGGAGGAAGGTCCTTGTCGTCAATCCTCTCCTGGAGTGGAAGCTTCAGTGGTGCAGGGACCCTAGGTCTTCCTAAAGGATGAGCTCACCTTTTGGCACTGCTTCCTGGTGGTACGAAATCCCCAATCTCTCTGCTAGCTTCTTTTCTTTGTATCTCAAAACACTGCATCAAGGCACAAAACAATCTTACGCATTGAGCCCTGACCCTGCCAACACAGCTGCTGCCCATCTTCCCTCATTAACATCAGACAGCCAGGGTTTACAACACGGAGGAACATCACACAATACCAGAAATCACGGCCTAGCTGAATTTCTACACGGATTTTTGGGGACCACAGTTCTATCCATGACAGTAGCCTGGGCATTCCTTGGTACCTTGGTTTCACTGTGATCATCACATGGCATTTGTCTTCCCCATTGCGTATCTGCCCATCCTTGTGTCTGTGCTGCTCTATATGAAACTCAGAAGTGATTAGGCTTAGGATCCACCCTACATTGGTATCACCTCAACTGATTGATTAATTATACTAGATCACATTACAGAAGGTGATTACATTGTATTAGATTAGATTAGATTTACAGAAATGCTGTTGTTGTTAAGTGCTGTCAAGTTGGTTCCAACTCATAGTGACCTTATGCACAGCAGAATGAAACCCTGCCGTCTTATGCCATGTCCACAATCATTTTTATGTTTGAGCCCGTTGTTGCAGCCACTGTGTCAATCCATCTCATCAAGGGTCTTCCTCTTTTTCACTGACCCTCCATCAACCATGATATCCTTCTCCAGAGACTGATCCTTCCTGACAACATGTCCAAAGTGTGCAAGATGCCGTCTTGCCATCTTTGCTTCCAAGGAGCACTCTGGTTGTACTTCTTCTAGAAAAAATCTGTTTGTTCTTTTGGTGGTACATGGTACATGTAACATTCTTCTCCATCACTGCAATTCAAAGGCATCAGTTCTTCTTCTGTCTTCTTTGTTCATCGGCCAGCTTTCACATGCATATGATGCGATTGAAAATACCACGGCTTGAGTCAGGTTCACTTTAGTCTTCAAGGTGACATCTTTACTTTTCAGTACTTTAAAGAGATCCCTTGCAGCAGATTTTCCCAGTGCAATACATGTTTTGATTTCTTGACTGTTGCTTGCATGGGCTTTGATTACAGATCCAAGTAAAATGAAATCCTTGACAACCTCAGTCCGTTCTCCATTTATGATGATGTCGCTTACTGGTCCAGTTGCGAGGATTGGAGGTAGAATTCCAACACATATTTTGGGGATAATACAATTCAGTCCAAAAACTTAGAATATGGATATCAGAAGAATATGTGCAGGTCAAGGGAAGCTGGAAGCTAAGTGTCTTCAGCGGAACAAAGGGAGAAGCAATCTCATCCATGTGGTACAACTTCATAAATCTTACAAATCTGGAACACCAAGTCCCTTCAAAGGCAGGGATGATGGTAAGAAGGGAAACAGGACACTTGCTTAGAAGTCTGCTCCTCTCCATCCTCCCCATCTCTACACACAGTGGTTCCATTCCTCTAGTTGTTCAAGCCAAAAATGTGCAGTCATCTTTCATATCTTACACCCCACATGAACACCACCAGTAAATTTTAATGATTCATTCTCAACACCATCTCCAAAGTCTGACTACTTCTGACTACCTCCACCTAGATCAAGGCAGATGTGTGGCATCATGTAGTCAAACTCTGGCCAACTAGACTAATACACTGTCACTTCTTTCCTGGACCCATCTACTTCTTCTCCTCTAGTGTTCTACTAAACCTCTATTGGCACAGTGGTTAAGAACTATAGCAAGCTACGGCTGCTAATCAAAAGACTGGCAATTTGAATCTACCAGCTGTTCCTTGGAAATCCTATGGGGAAATGCTAGTCTGCCCTATAACGGCCCTATTGGTTGGAAATGACACAATGGTAACAGGTAATATTCTGTTGCATCAATCAAAATTTTGTCCTAATCTTTCCACAGGACTGTTCAAGTCACTGGTTGCATTCACATTGCCAAGTCTAGAGTCCCTTCTGAGTCCTTACCTTACTTTAGTTATCAGCAGTGTGTGAGGCATCTGATCTTTCTTTTATCCTTGAAACATTCCCTTCTTTCAGTTTTCAGAACAACATATTTTACTAGCCCTTCTACAGCACTGAGAAGTCACTCAGTCTCCTCTGCTGGTTTCTCATCACTTCAACAACACTCACGTGTCATTGTGTTACAGATCTCAGTCATCAACATCTTCTGTCTCTACATTCACTTCTGAACTGACTGTATCCAATTGCATGATTTAAAAAAATTATCCATAAACTAACAACTGCAAAATGTATATACCTCCCCAATCTGGACACCTCTCCAAAATCTTCAAATGAAAACTAATCGCCCATCTCCACTCTAGTATCTTAAATAAATAAATAAAAAGTTGCTGCCAAGTTGATTGTAACTCACAGTGACCCTATAGAACGGGGTAGAACTGCCCCATAGGGTTTCCAAGGAGCAGCTGGTGTGTCTGAATTGCTGACTTTTTGGTAAACAGCCAGGCTCTTAACCACTGTGCCATGAGGCCTCTTGCATACCTGTGATAGTTAAGATTGTATGTCAGCTTGGGTGGGCCTTCATTCTCAGTGGTTTGGCAGTCATATGATGTTGAGATTGCCCCTATGATGAGATCTTCTGTGAGTAGTCAATCAGTTGAAAGAAAGTTTCCTTTGGCACATGGCCAGCATTGAATTATGGGCATTCCGGCAAGGCTCATAGACTTTTGCTAGCTCTGGATGTTGCATCTGGCTCCTGTTTATCTGACCTCTGGTCTATGGGACTTGAGCTAGCAGCTTTCTTGAGGTCTTGCCTGCTGATCTTGGAATTCATCGATCTTCATGGTCTATGGGCAAGAGCCCTGGTCCCTGACCTCACAGTATTTGGTTCACCAGCCCCATATGAAGAAGCCTCTCTCCTGACATAAGACTTAGGATGTCCCAGCCTCTATAGCCATGTGAGCCATTTCCTTCATATAGATCTCCCTATATATATATTTATACGCTTTATGGGTTTTGCTTCTTAAAGAATCTGGTATAAGACAATATGTGATAGACATCTCAAATTTGGCGTGAGTAAAGCAGAATTCCTGCTTTTGCCTCCTAAAAACCACTCTTTTCCAATCTTCTCCACATGGTCACCAGAGGGACGCCTTTTAAATGTAAGTCAAATTATACATGACTCCTGCACTCAGATCTCTTCAGTGGCTCCATCACACTCAGCACACAGGTCGTTACAGTGGATTCCAGGACTAACACACTTGGCTTCCTCACACTTCTCTGACCTCACCCCCAACCTTTTCCCTCCTTGTAGCTCTGCTCCCACTTCGTTGGTTTTAAAATGCACAGGCATGTTGCCAACACAGGGTCTTTAACCTTGGCTATCCACCCTGCACGGATGGCTGTTCTCCAAGATATCTGCATGGCTCCTTTCCTCACATACTCAAAAGACTCTTCACCAGGGAGGGCTCTCCTGACCAACCAAGTCTCCCTATCCTTCTTTTCTGCTTTGCTTTTCTCCACAGCACTATCACCACCAGATATGTTTACTTACATACCTTTTTACTTTTTTAATAGACTTTATTTTTCAGAATAGTTTTAGGTTTTTCCAACTTAGAAAACTTGGACAGAAAATGCAGAGTTCTCATATACCCTTCCTCTCTGTTATACTGTTTCTCTTATTATTAGCATTTTGTATTTCTGTGGTGCATTTACTACAATTTGTGAACCAGTAAGGATAAATTATTAATAGTTACAGTTCATAGCTTACATTAGGGTAGGGCTCACTCTTTCTGTTGCACAGTCTTATGAGTTTTAACAAATGCTCCATTGTACATAGTGTTGCTATGAGTTAGAACTGACTGGATGCCACCTAACAACAGCCACATGATGTTATGCATTCCAGTATCAAACAGAATCATTTCACAGCCCTAAAAATCTCCTGTGCCCCACCCACTCCTCTTCACACCACCTGCACCTCTGGCAAGCCCTGATCCTTTTACCTGACTTGATAGTTTTGCTGTTTCCAGAAAGTCATATAACTGGAATCATACAGTGTATAGTTTTTCTGTTTGGCCTCTTTCATTTAGCCATGTGCGTGTGAGATTCCTCTATGTCTTTTCATGGACTGATAGCTCATTCTTTCAGTCACTGGGTAATACTCCATTGTCTGTATGTACATTTGTTATCCATTGACCTATTGAAGGACATTGTGGTTGCTCCCAATGCCTGGCAATTATAAGCAAAACTACTGCCGGTGTTTCTGTGCAGACTTATCACTGCATGAGTTTTTAAAGCATTTAGATAAATTCTTGTGAGTGTGATTACTGAATCTTAAAAGCCTGTGTGTAGCTTTTTAAAAATCTGCCAGACTGTCTTCCATAGAAGTTGTAACATTTTGTTTTCCCACTAGCAGTGAATGGAGGTTTCTTGTGCTCCACATCACTGATAACATTTGATGTCAGTGTTAGACACTTTAGACATTATAATAGGTGTGTAGTTGTATTCACTGTTGTTTTACTTACATACTTTTTATTTTTTAATTCTGGATTATCTTTACCCTCTAGAAAATAAACTTCAGAAGAATAGGGACTCCACTAGTTGATGGACTGTGAAAGTCTCCGGCATCCAGAAGAAAAATTGAATGAATGAATTAAAAAGCAGTTAAATCCCTTAAACTGCCTCACATTTGTGACTGCATCAGTGGTGATGCCAGTTCCCTGACGCTAAGATAAGAGTAGAAGTTTATTCTCTGGAGTGGCTGATCTAGACAGGCTCTAGATTTGAGGGCACAAAGCAGAGTCGAAGGCAGCGATGGTTAGATTAAAACTGTGGATTGTATGAAACATACACATAAGACACTGGGATGCCCAGATTCCTTCTCATTCCTACTCCCACTCTAACTGCTCCATTGTGCCAGCAGCCAGCCTTAATTTTCCCTCCCTCTCCCCCATTTCTAGCATTGTAGAGAAAACGAACCATCCTTCCCAAAAGGTTACTAATATTTAGGGATATCAAACCAAAAAGCCACCTGGCCTCCTGATTATCTGGCAATGAAACTCTTCCACTCATCAGGCCCATGTGTTAATATCTCACTCATAAATATTAAGGGACCCCTGGTGGTGTAGTAGTTAAGTGTTACGGCTGCTAACCAAAAAGTCAGCAGTTCAAATCCTCCAGGACCTCTGTGGGGCTGTTTGACTCTGTCTTATAGGGTTGCTATGAGTTTGAATCGACTCAACTGTACTGGGTTTCGTTTTGGTTTCCTTAAATACGAATAGTCAAGGTTACCAGTATGAGTTTGGAATCAATCAAAAGGTGGGAAAAAAAAGAGAGACATACAAGGAACAGAAGAAAACTTTTAAAACAATTACTGTCAACAACAGACATGGAGGGATAAAAGATAGTCTCTGCAATAGGAATAGATGACTTTTGTTTTAAGAAACCTCACAATACAAAAACAAAGTGCTTCTAGAATAGTAAAATCTGATAGTAGGAAGTTTTAAGTTAGTCAAAGTTTCAGAAGATAAAGTTGAGAAAATCTCTCAAAAAGCAATACAGAGAAATTTTAAAGAAAGAAATTATCACAGAAAAAGTGTAAGAAAAATTTACAAAATAGATAAATACAGTCTTCCAGATTGAAAGGGTCTACCAAGTGCCCAACATAATGAGCAGAAAAAGAGCCAAATCACATTATATCACTGTGAAATTCCAAAAAACTAGAAACAAATAGAAGTCCTAGAGACAGCATGCCACATACAAAGAACCACAATCAAAATGACACCAGAACAGTCTTTAAAAACAAAACAAAACAAAACAAAACAAAAACAAATCTTTTTGTGTTGTATAGTGAGCCTATACAACACAGTAGAACGGTTCTACAAACTTTACAGGGAGTGCCTGGTGGATATGAATTGCTGACCTTTTGGTTAGTAGCCATAGCTCTTAACCGCAGCATCACCAGGGTTTCTTGAGTGATCTTACGACACTTTAACTTCTATCACCCTCCTACCAATATTATTATTGTCATGTACCTGTGGACCACCATAGGACATTATTATTGGCTTAAATAGTCAATGTTGATTATTCTATATATTTTCTGTGGGTTTTGTTCATCAGGCCTTTTTGTATCTCAGACTTTCATTCTCCTTAAAGTAAGTCTTTTGAAACTACATGTCATTCTGTGTAATTTATTCACATCCCTAATTCTTTCTTCAATTACATTCAATATGCAGTTAAACTTGTTCATTGAGGGTTTTTTGGTTGACCTGTCTATTATATAAAATTTCAAATATTTGCTACAAGAGACAGGATAGGATAGTAAAACAATGCACACACGTCAGCCAACTTTAAAAATTATTTAAAACGTCAAGCTCTTAAAAACCTTACAAAATTCACATAACAAAAAATTTACCATTTTACCATCTTAAAGTGTGTAATTTAGTGGCTTAGTATATTCGTAATGCTATGCAATCATCACATTATCTAATTCCAAAACATTTTTGTCACACCAGAAAAAAACAAACAAACTATGCCCACTAAACAATCATTCCCCATTGCCCTCGTCCTCCAGCCTCTGACAGGCACAAATCTACTTTCGGGTTTGCTTATTTGGGATTTTCATATAAATGAAATCATGTAATATATGGCCCTTTGTGTTTGGTCCTCAACATAAAACCAAACCCATTGCCTCTGAGTCAGTTCCAACTCATAACAACCCTATTGGACAAAACAGAAGTGCTGCCCCATAGTGTTTCCAAGCAGCTGCTGGTAGATACGAACTGTCAACTTTTTGGATAGCAGCTGAACATTTAATTAATTTCTTAATGCAAGTAGCCACTGACTTAAGGTGGGGCTCCATTCTGATAACTCTGCCACAAGTCAGTACTAACATAAGTTGACTACCTTTATTTTTTTTTCATTAATTCTATTATTGACTTTTATTATCAGTATCTTTATAAAGTCAAATTTTGTTTTGGGGGTTGAAAAATTAAAAATATATGTTATGGAAATGCTTAAAAATATGCAAAAGCAGAAAGAATGATAAAATGACAAATCACGTACCTATCATCTGCTTCAGAAATTAACTCAGTAAATCTTTCATTTATGGCTTTATGCATGTTCTACCCACCCTTCAGACTATTTTGAATCAAAGCTCAGGCATCACATAATCTTAAATATTTTCTTGACGGTTTTTTGAATTAGCTGAATAGATTCTGTGTATTGCAGTTGCTGCTAGTATTTAATCATCGATACGTTTTCAGTCTCTTCTTCACTGCTAAATAAATCAAGATAGAACGGGGAAGGGAACATAGGTAGATGGAAGTTATTTGGGTGGGATTGCAAGCATTAGTAACATCACTTAAAACATAGAAATGTAACCAGATCAGGGTAGTTCCTGCCTGATGAGACACCTCAAATCAATTGAGAGACAGCAGGCCTTTGAGAAAGTGAACTTTCTTGCAATCTGGTCAAGCAAGGAGCTTGGAGACTGTATCAAATCAAGTTCCTTGAGATTGGGTAGTCTAGTGAAGATACGGAGTTCAGAAAAGGGTATTTATGCATAAAGCATGAAGCTTCTGAGAACAGGTAGCCAATTTCAGGAACTAATTAACTTGTGGATTGCGCAGCTGTTGTTATTACTCAGGTACTACTGAGTCAGTTCCAACTCACAGTGACCCTATGTACAACAAAATGAAATACTGCAAGTTTTGCACTGTACTCACAATCACTGTTATACTTCAGTCTGTCGTTGCAGCCACTGTGTCAATCCACTTCACTGAGGATCTTCGTCTCCTTCATTGACCCTCCACTTTACCAAGCATGATGTCCTTCTCTAGGGACTGATTCCTCCTGACAACAGGTCCAAAGTACTTGAAACATAGTTTCTCCATCCTTGCTTCTAAGGAGCATTCTGGTTGTACTTCCAAGACAGATTCGTTCATTCTTCTGACAGTCTAGTATTCTTCTCCAACACCAAAATTCAAAACCATCAACTCTTCTTCAGTCTTCTTCATGCACTGGCCAGCTTTCACATGCATAGGAGGCAATTGAAAACACTGTGACTTCGTTCAGGCACACTTTAGCCTTCAAGGTGATATCTTTACTTTTTAACTTTGAAGAGGTCTTTTACAGCCAATTTGCCCAATGCAATGTGTCTTTTGATATCTTCACTGCTGTTTCCATGAGCACCGACTGTGAATCCAAGTAAAATGAAATCCTTACCAACCTGTCTTCATTTATCATAATGTTTCTTATTGGTCCACTCTTTAAGTTGAGATGTAATCCATACTGAAGGCTGTGGCCTTTGGTCTTCATCAATAAGTGTTTCAAGTCCTCTTTACTCTCAGCAAGCAAGACTGTGTCATTTGCATAACAGATTGTTAGTGAATCTTCCTTCAATCCTGATTTCCTCATTCTTCTTCATATAGTCCATTGAATTTTCACTCTACCTTGTTAAAGGCAGCTATTATTGTAATCCCTTAATGGATTCAGAGAGGAAAGGCAAAGTTCTAACACACATAGGGTTGAGACTCAAGCCTATTTCAGCGTTTCTTCAAATAGACTTCACACAGTCTGTGCTCTGAAGAACTGGTAACATAGTGGTTAAGTGCTCAGCTGCCCCTGAGAAGCCCTATTGGGCAGTTGTACTCTGTCCTATAGAGTTGCCATGAGTCAGAATCACAGGTTGTGTTTGTTTGTTGGTTTGCCCTAACTCTTCTTTTGGCTTTTGGGCACTGTGAAAAAACTACTGAGACGCTAATGGTGCCATGAACAAGCAAGTTTGGGAACCTCTGCCCTAGGGTGATGACATTGTCATTAGTTGCTGCTGAGTTGGCCCCAACTCATGGTGATCCCACGCGATTCTCTTAAAAATGACCAAAGTCCTGCTCAGCCCACAGGTACTCAGTGCAAAGTCAAGTTCTTGTTGTTGTTAGCGGCTATTTAGTTGGTCCCCGACTCATGGTGACCCCATACTGCCCTATCCTGTGCCACCCCTTATAAGTAGTTGCAGATCAGACTATTGTGATCTGTAGGGTTTTCAATGGCTGATTTTTGGCAGTAGATTTGCCAGGTCTTTCTTCCTATTCTACCTCAGTCTCAAAGACCTGCTTAAACTTGTTCGGCATTATACCAACACATAAGCTTCACCGATGGATGGGTGGTGGCTCAGTGGTAGAATCACTATGTTAGAATTGAACCTACTAGATGAGGAGCCCTAGTGGCACAATGGTTAAGAACTCAGCTGCTAACCAAAAGGTCAGCAGTTCAAATCCACCAGCCACTCCTTGGAAACCCTATGGGGCAGTTCCGCTCTGTCCTACAGGATCACTGTGAGTTGGAATAGACTTGATACTTACAGACTTATATAGCCAAGTGCCGTCGGATCCGAACTCAGTGATAATTTTCCTTCTGATCTGGAATCTTAAGATTATATTCTGACTCACTACCCTGCTCTCCACTCTAGTCTTAATTCTTAATGATTTCCGTATGCACACTGATGACCTTTCTCTCATGCCAGACCCTCAGCCACCAACTTCCTCTATATCCTTGTCATTTTCACATCTCGCAGTACTCTGACTCTGACAATTCTTTGAACCTCCCCCTGCCTCCCTCACATCCACTGACACCATCTTTTCACCAACAACTGTCTATACTTGGTGTAGAGGACACTCTGTCCTCTTTTTCTCCTTCACAGTTTAAATTCTATAATCAATCATTATAATCCTTCCCTTGCGTATGCTCTCCATTTCCTTGCCCTTCTCTCGTTTCATTATACGTGCTTCAAAAAATCACTATTCTGGTTAAATCAAACCCACCAACCCCCTACCCCTGCCTTCTCTGGGCTTGTACCTATGCCTTTAAAATGTTATAAAACCTCTTAACTTCTCCTCAAACCCATTCTCTGTCCCTTAAGCAGAGTGATTTTCTAATGCTACTTTGTAAAAATGGAGTGGGGACAGTGTTGGACCTCCACTAACTTCCCAAGGGAGCAAGAGAACCAGAATCAACAGCCCAGGGCTGATTCCTATGGGTCAGAGGTCAGGCTTGCCTCTCTCTCCCCTATCTTTACCAATTCTGACAATTGTCCCTCCCACACACTTTCTACTTCTCTGCTGGGTTTGATAATTCACTGTAATGACCACATAGAACTTAAAAATGATACAATTATCAGGTTTATTAAGGAAGTAACAGATTACATTCAGGAACATACAGGATACAGTTCTTCCATCCAGACAGCCTCTTCCCATCTGCGCTTGCAGGCATGACTTTTTGGCTCTCCACCTCTGCTCTGCTTGGGTATTACAAAGCTTTTTTTTAGCTCTGCTAGTAAGCGCCTGGAAACCCTGGTTGCATAGTGGTTAAGTCTGCTAACCAAAAAGTTGGTAGTTCAAATCTGCCAAGCACTCCTTGGAAACTCAATAGAGCAGTTCCACTCTGTCCTATAGGGTCACTATGAGTTGAAATCAACTTGATGGCACTGGGTTTTTTGGTTTAGTAAGTTCCCAGGAAATCCTGGTGGTGTAGTGGTTAAGTGCTATGGTCGCTAACCAGAAAGTTGGCAGTTCAAATCCACCAGGTGCTCCTTGGAAACTCTATGGAGCAGTTCTACTCTGTGTGAAGGGTCATTACAAGCTGGAATGGATTCAATGGCGGTAGGTTTTGGTTGGTAAGTGCCCAGGGGCACTCTACCCATCCAGCAAGCCTCCAGCCCAAAGGAACGCAGCTTTCTTGCTCTGTGGGCTGGGAAGCCCAAAACCTCTCCTGCTAGGCTTTCTCTGCCACTGCTTCTCCAGCACATGCTCTCTGTCTGTCTCTGTCTCCTGGTTCCAGAAGCTTTTCAACACAGTCATCCTGGATCCAAAGGAAGTGCCCTCCATTCCTACTGGTTTACTCTCTGCTCTTGGCCTTTCTTCTTTGGTGGTGGCAGTATCCTCTCTTTCCTCCTTCCAAGGCAACCAGTTTCAATTCCAGCAGGAAGGCAAAACTGACCAGTCCCCTTGGTGAGCCACAAGGGTTATTTTCATAATCTCGCCCAATCATTGGAGTGGGAGTTACATGACCTTGGTGGAGAAGGTCACACAAAAGCAATCCATTTCATCATATGCTTTATTTGCCTAAACCTTTTAATAACTTTCCATTGTTCCTAAGATATGGGTAAAACACACTAATGTAACTTATGTACCAACCTGGACTTGCCTCTTCAACCTCCTTTTCTAGCATGCATCCCTTCCTCCAACCCACCTACTCTGTACTTCAAACTCTATGGTTTCTGGAACATTGCCTGTGCTGTTTGCATGTGTTTGCTCTGACAGGAGTGACACCCCCAAAGCTGACTCAAGCTCTCAGTCCTTATTGAGATGTTGCTTTGTCTAGGAAGCCTCCTTGATGCCTCCTTGTCTGTTCCATAGAGTTTCCATGAACAGCAGTCCTGACTCTGTACTACAAGTGCCTGTTTACTTATTTGCCTCCTTGACTAGACTGGAAGCTTTTTGAGGGCAGAAAATGTATTTTGTTCAACGTTGTTTGTTCACTAAGAGTCTGGTGTGTAACATGCATGCTATAAATAACTGCTGAAACATCCTAAATTTTGTGGACTGATAGCTGTACATCAGAAGAAATACAACCAGAATGCTCCTTAGAAGCTAGGATGGCAAGACTTCTTGCTTAGTTTCGAATACATCCACCAGGGGAAACCCACTGCTGCAAAATGACCTCATATATGGTAAAGCAGAGCTGAAAATGAGGGAAGCCCTCTACAAGATGGGTTCAAACAAATTGCCCAGGGTACAGTTAACCAGTAAGCAAGGTCCACACTGGTTTACAATAAACAACATACATGCACACTTAGGTGTATTTACTGACTAATCCGTGGCGAATAGTTTCACAGTGTTCCACCACAACTTTAGATTTGTTCACTGCAGACGACTGAGTAGGTACAACTAAACCTGTGCATGACTTGCTTATCTGGAAATGTGACTCTACAATGCCTCAACAAGGGTTCAAACACATCAGCTATCATGGGGACAGCACAGGACCAGGCAATACTTCTTTCTGTTGTAAGGTTGCTGAGAGTCAGTCTACTTGACAGTAATTAACAAGCAACCACAACAACAATCTACATACCTGTCCAGGGCCATCTTTCACTCTGTAGAAAAACATAACATATATTTGGAATAATTCAGTCTTGGTGAACCAATTCATGTCTCAACTTCTCTGTTCCCATAGCTTAGCCTCATTCTCCCTTGTAGTTACTTCATCATTCTGTATCATGTTCTGAATGCCTTATAATAATCAACATAGCTGCTTTCAATATGAGTTACTATGTGTCTGTTGCCCAAGAGACTTGAGTACAAACCTCTCTTTCTAATGTTTTATGCTCTTATTTTCTGTTTTTGGTACTTGAGAGATGTTTCCAAGGAAATTTTATTGCTGGATGCAGAGGTTCAAAGACCACTAAAGCTAGACTTTTACCCAGGGCTATTCCTACAAGGACTAAGGGTTTATACTTTCAAAGTCTTTTGAGATATCAATATCAAAAAAAAAAAAAAAAGTTGCTGTCGACTCCGACTCATACCAACCATCTAGTACAGAATAGAACTTCCCCATAGGGTTTTCAGGACTAGCTAGTAGATTCAAACTGGTTAGCACCAGCAGGGCTCTGTGACATCAGTTATCATCCAAATTAAAAAAAAAAAAAAAAATCTAGGTAATTCAGAAAAGAGAAAGAAGTTGCAACGCCCCAAAAAGAACTCCTGTAAATGTCGGGATCCAAGAGGGTCACTTGAGTTGCCCTAACCCAAGGTCAGCTTCCCTCGATTAGCAAAGAGCCCTTCTGAGATGAAATGGAAGTAAACAAATGAATGAACAAAATAGATGACTGGATAAAATTGAAATAGAAGGCTACTCATAAATTATGAGAAAGCAAAAGATAAAACATGACAGAACAGGCAAAACCAAAACTGCTGAAATGGTTTTTACCAAGGATCTGAGGTTTGTATACATTTATGTAGTTTTCATCTCTTTATGTCCTGTCATCTAGAAAATAACATGTGATTTTTCCCCCTGCTTACTAGAGGCTGCCTACTACGTTGCACTCAAGTACAGTTAATACTGTTGTGCTATATGCTATAAAGGTGTTGCTGGCAAGGTCAGTTAGCTCACTGTTTGCATTACTTGGATCAGAAAATACAGAAAACAAACAAGACCTTTGACTCTAATAGGAAAGAATGAGAAAGGAAACATAGTTTCCAATACAATTCACTTCTCAATTTGGAAATTGAGTTTTGCCTTTTCTTTTAATGGAAATGCTGCCATTTAGAGAAGTGTATGCATACAGCCCGATTAACAAGGAGTTGCCATTGTTTCTCTGAGGCATTTCAGTGGCTGACTGGCTGTCTTGTGTTGTAGCTGGCAACTGGTTGTGAACCTGTGGAAATGATGCTGTTTGTTTTAATTATGAGGTTGCATAAAAGTATGCAACCTGAATTTTTGGGGTTCACTACAAGAAGTTCAAGTCCATTTATAAAACCAAAACCCATTTCCATGGAGTCAATTCTGATTCATAGCAACCATACAGGACAGAGTAGAACTGCCCCATAGTTTCCAAGGAGCGCCTGATGGATTTGACCTGCTGACCTCTTGGTTATCAGCAGTAGCTCTTAACCAATGTGCAACAACTCCATTTAAGCAGGTCTACAAAATAGGGTTGCTAGGAGTCACCATCGACCGCACAGCAACAAGTTTGGCTTTCCTTCTTCTTCTTCTTTTTTTTTTTATAAAATGGCAAAAGTAAAAGGGTTAGAAAAAAGAAACAAGTTATTTTAATATTCTATCTTGCTAGTAAACAATCCCCAGAATGTAAAGTCAACAAGAATATTCATTGTTTCATAAGCTCTTGCAAACTCTTTTCAAGTTATCTTAGGTAAGGGAATAAGGAAAGCAACTGTTGAGCCTTGGTACTGAAGTTTGCTTCACACCAATTTTATGACAGCAACGTAGGAGCATCCGTCAAACCGACGCGGCCAAGAATAGGTGTGCATGTATTTAAGCAGGTACAACGTATGATTGCTAACTTTAAAAAAATGTTAATTAAAAACTGCTTTCATGTGTAACCCCAGTGTTGCATGTGGGACAGAGACTTAAGAGGTATCTGCCGAAGGTCTACCCATATTCAAGTACAACCTAGGCTGGGCACCACAGATCAGGGAACGGTGTTGGTGACCCGGTCCGAGCTGACCACAGTAGCTCACACCCTGCTGCGGTTTTCACCCCGCTGACAGTGGTCCACGACTCTTGGCGGCTTCCCGACTGAGTGAAGTGTCAGGTTGTGTGTGTCCCTCTCTCCACTAGATGTCAGTGTAAATCAGCTGCTCATAGAAGGGCTTCGCGTGCTGGACCCAGCTTCAGACTGTGCAGTCTGGTAAGCACGGTCAGTCCTGCACTCTCATCCTCCCTGAAGACAACGGCTGAAGACTGCGGGCGGGACACAGAACTCCAGCGGGAGTTCTTGCGATCTGCACGCGGGCCGGCCAGTGTCACAAGCGGGGAGATGCGGGAGGCGGGCTCGCGCTCCGCTCGCCTCCCCGCCCCCGCGGGCGAGACGGTCACGTGCTGTGGAGGCGCTGCCCCCTCCGGTCGTCGTCCTCCGCAGCAGCGGCGGCAGCGGCAGGAGGGCGGGGCCGGAGAGAGGCTGACCGGCCGACGCAGAGCTGCGGAGCGCCGTGCCCGTCGTTCGGGGTCGCCCGGGTTAGGGCGCGAGCAGGGCGCGTGCGCCGCGCGGAGGTGAGTGTGAGCGAGGCGGCGAACATAGCTAGCATGGAGCGCATGCGGAGCTGACCGCCGCAAGCCGGGAGGGGCGGGGGAGGAGCCGCGAAGCGCGCGCCAGGCGGCTGGAGGGGGCGGGGCTGAGGAGGAGTCACAGAGCGCGTGCTCTCCAGAGGGGGCGGGGCGGGGGAGGAGCCGGAGGGCTCGCGTGCCCGCCGGAGTGGGAGGGCCAAGGAGGAGCTGCGGGGCTCGCGCGCTTGCGGGCGAAAGAGGGGCGGGGAACAGCCGCGGTGCGCGCGCCCGCGGAAGAGGGAGGGGTGGGAAGCAGCTGCGGAGCGCGTGCGGGGCCGGCCGCCGAGAACGTGAAGCGAGTGTGGACAGTCGCGGTAGTGTCACTCTGTTGCCTGGCCCTCCTTACCTACGCTCCCCGGCCCAGGCTTGGAGGACTGTGGTGCGCCAGAGTCGTGGCCCGTGAGGCCAGAGAAGGAGGCCGTTCCCGGGCATGGTGGTCTGGAACACCGCCGAAGGTGAGCGACCCCGGCTGGCGGGTGGGGGAGGGGCGGCGGCCTCAGAGCATGCGGGTCGGAAGCGGTGGCCTGAGGCGGGGCGGGGGAGGGGCGCTTGGCTGGCCCCGCGTAGTTCCTCGCGGTGGACTGCGGCGGGGCCTGGGCGGCCCCGGCGTCCCTCACGCCGCCAGCTGCCGGGTTATGTAACGCGTGACCTCCCTTTCCCTCTCCGCCATGGCGCGGCCGGCCTCGGCGCAGCCGTTGCCATTCCACTAGATCCGCACGGCCTTCCCTAGCTCTCTCCTCTTCCGCCCGGCAAACTCCTTCCTACAGCGCCGCCGCCTCGGCTGCGCCGTCAGTTCCGCGCCATTCATTCGTGCGCGCGGGCGGGCATTCATTTAGTAAGCGTTTGCGGAACGCTAGCTGGTGTGTAGCGCTTTGGGTCTCCATCCGGCCTCCTGCAACAACACTGCCGCCCCATACACCCTGCTGCACCCCAGCCCATGTTGACCCCCGAATCAGTAGAGAGATCCCCGGGGGGCGTTTTTCGTTTTATTTCGTTGGTAATTAACCTGGTCTCTGACTATGCGGGCACCTTTCGCCAACTGTCCTTACCAAGTGCCCTTTTAAACTCGCATACAGTGTTAAAATCATTCAGCCCCGGTTTAGACGGCAAGGGTCCTCTCCCTCTTTATTCCACCGGTTTGCTGCATGTGAGAAAGGAAATAGCCTTAATATAGTACTCTTTAATTGACTTCCCCTTGGTTTTAAAAAAAACTGCAGATGACATAAGTCTCCTAATTTGTTTTCACCTACAAGTTTGCAGTATCATTTAGATGAAAATAATGTAGACTAGTACATACCTTAAGAAGGGCATGGACCTGTAAAGGCTGTTATGTAACAATTCTAATTCTTGTTGGTTGATACCTGTAGCCTCTCCAGTGTTTGAGCCCTCTTTAGTCCGGGTAGAGCAAACCATAACCTTGGTTCTTCTGCTGTGTACTCAGTAACCCAACTCTGAGAGTACTGTCTACCAGCTTTCCAAACTTCCAGTCTGTTTTCCCAGATAGCCTTGTCTTTGCCTAGCAAATGCGGCTAATCCCTTCGTTCCTGCACTTTGGTATGGTGGACTCTGGGCAGCTCACATAAACTCTGCCTTCTGGGAATTCTTGTCAAGTCTTAGGTTATTTATTTGCTGCGTATGTATTATGAGGAAACCCTGGTAGCTTAGTGGTTAAGTTCTACAGCTGCTAACCAGAAGGTCAACAGCTCATATCCTCCAGGTGCTTCTTGGAAACACTATGGGCATGTCTCTTCTGTCCTATAGGGTCGTAGCAAGTGGGAATCGACTCTACGGCAGTGGGTTTGGTGTTACAACAATTATCTTTTATTTTACTTTCCTTTTCTTAGTGTCTCTGAATCGGAGTCCACTTGAAGATGGTGGGTTTGTTTTTTGTTTTTTTCTTTGACTGCGTCATTGAGGGCATAGTACAGAACCGCCTGCCTTTACTGTCCAACCTTACCCCTATTTTGTAGGAGATGTTACATGTTTTTTTAAGTGGGAGTTGTTCTAAGGTTAATTTCAGTGAAGTCTTAAGCACAAAATTGTATTTCAAAATAGTGTGTTTCGCTATGTGGGATCATTCCGTTTTACCTATCCCCAGCTTCCGAATGTGGAAGAAAATTTAAAGAAATGCTGTCATTAGCAACAGATTAGCCTATACTAGTGAGACGTTACTGTGTGTAATGCAGTCATGATAAGATTGTGTAAAGTAGGTCTTTTGTGATTTGGACTTGAACATTATGTGAACACCTGGATGTGCGGGGCTCCTAGACATAGGGTCCTGGAGGCTGCTGTGTTGTGTGGGTGCTTCAGGTAAGCACTGAGCTGAATCCTGGAGCCCAGAAGTGAAGATCATAGTGGGGAAGCTTCAGAACCAGCGTGGGTGGCAGGGGAACTGTCTCAGCCATCCCGTGCCCCACTCTAGCTGTGATGCCTGCCAACATTGGGCTCTTGGGAGCAGGATTGGGCACCCACTACTCCCAGTGGCAAGGGTGCCTATTCCCAAGTATAGGAGGGCAGTAGGGCAGTCTTGCTGCCCAGTCTGGCTGTGAGCATCCCCCAGAGGGCACTCGCGGGATCACAGACACTGAATGGATTTTATGCAGTGCATAACTGTATGTAATATGTTTGATAGTCATGTCTTTGGTAGCTACTGTAGTGGAGAGACAAAAGCTTAGGAGTTAGATGCAGACTTAAATTCTGGCTGTGCCAGGTATTAGCTGTGTGGCTATAGATGAGTTACTAACATCCCTGATTTTTTTTTGTCATTTGTAAAGACATCATTTTCTATCTTAAGTAGCTGAGGACTAAATGAGTTCTTAAATTTAAGTCGTTGTCATACATTGGGCACTCAGTAAGTACATGTACCCTTTGGTATACCTTTGTTATGATTCACAGCCTAGAATGAGGCAATGTGTGCTAGAGACAGTATCTGAGAAAAGCTAATCAGAAGAGGTGATAAGATACCCAGACCCAGGCCATTGCTGTGGAGTTCATTCTATCTCATTGCCACTTTATAGGACAGAGTAGAACTAGCTATAGGTTTCTGCGGTTGTAAGCTTTATAGAAGCAGACTGCCACATCTTTCTCCTGAGGAATTGCTGGTGGGTGTAAACCACTGAGCTTTCAGTTAGCAGCCGAATGCTTAATGACTGTGCCACCATGGCTCCTTTCCAGTAATAAGGTACCTCCAAATAAATGAGCAAACCCTAAGCTTCAGTATTATAGCTCTTCCTCCTTTTCAAGAATATATAGATGAATAAAGAAAAGATCTCCTTTTTATTTTTTTCCATCTGTAAACCAGTTGAAGCATTAATGTGGATATTAATGGACATTAAAAAAGAATTGCTGATTTCGGAGTCAAGTGAGGAATGTGAGTTGAGGGGAGGTGAGATGGCTCACAGGTATGAACAGTTGTTTTTAGAGATTGCAGGTTCTTGTTACAGGATCCCAACTATTTGTAATCAGGGCATGAATCTCAGTCTAACCTCCAGTATCTCTTGATTGGGCTATTGTAATAGTGCCTTCTGCTTTTCTTGTCCCCTTTCTGGCTGTTCCCCACACAACAGTCACACTGATCCTTTTAAAGACATAAATCATGTTGTCAATGTCTTGCTCACACCAAAAACCAAACCCTCAAATCCATTCCAACTCAAAACAACTCTATAGGACAGAGTAGAACTGGCCCCATAGGTGTCCAAGACTGGAAGTTTTTATGGAAGATGACTGGCACACCTTTTTCCCACAGAGCAGCTGGCAGGTACAAACTGTTGACCTTTGTGGTTAGTAGTCAAGTGCTTTAACTGCTGTGCCGCCAGGGCTCAAAGTCCTCTAAAAGCTTCCCATTGCACTTAGAATAGAATCGAAACTCCTTACCATAGCCCAGCAGAATGTTTCATAATTTGGCAGCTGCCAGCTTCTCATCTCCTACCACTTGACTCTTCATCACTCCGTCCAGCCCCATGGTCCTCTTGTTCTTCATGGACAAACCAAATTATTCCTAAGGGATGTTGTACTTGCTGCTTTTCTGCCTGGACCACCCCTTCTACCAGGCATTCATGGCTCTTGCCTTCACATCCTTCTGTTTACTAGTCGGAAGTCATCACCTCATCAAGGGATGCTTTAAAATAGATGCATGCTCTTCTCTATATCACTTTCGATTTTTTCCTTCTCCTTTATTTTTCTCCATAGCATTTATTGCTAAGTGGAGATACACAGTTCGTTCATTTATTTATTTCCCTCATTTGTCTTGTCACCTAGACCGTACTAGAGGATAGGGAGTTTGGCATGTTCATGGCTGTATCCCCAGTGCTTAGAACCGTGCCTGGCACATAGTGGACTCTCAGTAACAGGCATTAAATGAATGGATAGCGTAGTTGACATGAACATCACTTCTGTACTCAGACAGCCTGGGTTGGAGTCTTGACTTGAGCCGCTTCCTGACTGTGACCTTGGGTAAATTGATACCTATTTGATTATCATCGTCATCATCAGGACTACCTCATAGGATCACAATGAGTGTTGAGCTAATTAATCTGTGTAAAATGCTGTTAGGTGCTGTCAAATAAGCTCCAAATTTTGTAGAAGGAACAAGAGATTGCCAATCTTGTGCCATTCTTACAACCCTAGGTATGTTTTAGCCCATAATTGCAGCCACAGTGTCTGTCTTGTTGAGGGTCTTCCTCTTTTTCTACCAAACATGATGGCCTTCTCTAGGGATTGGTCCTTTCTGAGTATATCTCTAACATGGGTGAGATGATGTCTTGCCATCATCCTTCTAAGGAGTTTTCTGGCTGTGCTTCTTCCAGGACTGATGTATTCATTCTTCTCGTAGTCCATGGTATATTCAGTGTTCTTCACCAACACCGTAATTCAAGTACAACAACTCTTAGTCTTCTTTTTTCATTGTCCAACTTTTGCGTGCATGTGAGTGATTGAAAATACCATGTCTTAGATCAGGCATGCCTTAGTTCTTAGAATGGTATCTTTGTTTTATTTCATTCTTAAAAAATGATACTTGAAAATAGATCTTATTGATTCATTATGATTTTGTGATTTAACTGTGAAAGCTATAGTTGTAAGAGATGGACAAAGGAGAACATTTAGCCAGTGTGAACTTTTGAGATTTTTAATTCTAGATTTGCATTTTTCTATGAGATAAAGGATCAGTCTTTGAATTTCGCATTACTTTTTTGATGAATTTTTATTGGCTGCCAGAGTTAGTGTTTGTGGAATTCCTTTTCAAAGTCAATATATTTTGTGGATGTCTAGAAAGCATTAAAAAATAGACTGTTGAGAATGGTGACTGTGTTTGGTCTTAATGTGTAAGTCAGCTTTTTTATTCATAGATCTGTGAAAGATACTGAGTGATTATCTCAACAGCCACCCACCAGAGTAGCTTTTGTATATCTCCCTTTGAAGTTCAGCTGGAAATATGATTATGGTGATGAAAAGCCTTGCTGGAGACTGACGACAGGAAAACCCTTGAAGATGCAGTAGAAGTATGAGCATTGTAGTATTTGGGAAAGTAGAGATGTTTTATCATCTGTACTGTGTTCAGTTTCTGCCTTTTTTCATTACGAGTTTTTTTCCCAAATTGTATTTGGCTCTCAAGAGGAGCTTAAAGTGGCCCAGCTACACTTCATGTCTTTTTTTTCCTTTCTGTTTTTGTTTTGGTAACATGAGGTTTTTTTTTTTCCCTTTCCTTAGTGATTACAGAAATAGGAAAGAATTGATGAAGGACAGACAGTGCCTTTATAATAACCAATACTTTGGGCTAATGTAATTATCTCCGTGTGATGAGAACTGATTTGCACTTAATACCAGTCATTGTTACTTAGTTGGCTTGTCCTTAATAAAATGCCACTTAGTAGGAACATTAATATACTGTGTTTTCTGAGTCTGAAGTTTAATAGGTAATAGAATACTAAACTTTGGGCCTTAAATTAAAAAAAAAATACTGCTTGTTTGTAATATTTATTCTGAAATTTAGTAATGATTGCCAAATAATTATTTCCTGTGCCAGACTTTTTTCTTAGTATTTTATTTAATATTCCCAGGAGTCGGATCCGACTCGACGGCACTTGGCTTGGCAACCAATATACAAAGTAGGAATAGGTGTCAAGAAACGGGTGTAAACAGATGATGTTACTTTGCCTTGGAGATAAGAAAGGAGCTAGAATTTCAGTGTATTTCTAACCCAAACTCACGACCACTTTGCATTGAGAGACATACAGACAGACGGACAAAGGTTTGTATTTAGAAACCTGTCATTATGTTTTCTCATGTTACTTGTGTATATTGTTCATCCTAACTGCTAGTTAAGTGTGAAACTCTTTAATGGATTGTTGATATACTAAATCACTTAGGGTTATTTTTCCTTATTTTAAAAGTTACTAAAATTTGAGGGCTGCCAGTTAAGTTTGTGAACTGATCGTAGAACAAATGCTACATACCTTATGGCTGAATATCACTATGGTCACCTTCAGTGTACCGCCCCTAGTCAACCCTTCAAAGCAATTTTGGAACTCTTTCTGGAGGGGCAGTCAGAGCTGTCATATTATCCTTATGTCCTAAATGTCATCAAAATGTCCTTTCAATATTTCCTTTATCTTTAGGTAAAGAAAATAGTCACTGGGGGCCAGATCAGGTGAGTAGGTAGGGTGTTCCAACACATTTACTTACTGACTAAAAACTCCCTTACAGACACTATACGGTGATGTTTGTGAACCTGACACCTTGCTGCCATGCACAATGACCATTCCAAAAAGAGTTCCAAAATTGCTTTAAAGGGTGGACTAGGTACTGGCATTGGTGCGTACCTTCCCAAGGGGAGTACTTCAAAGGTGTCCATAGTAATGTTCAGCAATAAGGTATGTAGCACTTAGAACTATTAAGTTCACGTACTTATTTGTCAGACAGCTGGCTCTGAAGTCGTGGTAGTAGAGCTTTCTAAATATTTCAAAAAGTTCTCAGATACAGAAAATTTTTATATGTATAATCACCGTACATAATATTGAAGAGGATTAAAATCTACTAAGTTTGCTTCAGGTTAAAATAAACTTTGGGTAACAAGTAAGTACTTAATGGAAAATGATATGTTTTTTCTGGTTCACTTTGTTATCTTTTTTTTTTAAAATCGTGATTGAGTGAAAGTGTACAAACCAATATAAATTTGCATTCCCACCTGTGTGCAGCTCCCACTGACCTCCCTGCTTGGTGACAGCACACTGTTCCTATCCATTCTGTACGTGTTGTGTCCTCCCAACAATCTCCTGTCTCGTCTACACCCTGTCTCCCTGCCCCAGTAAGAGGCCAGCAGGGCGACAACCTGTAGATGCATAGAACCACGAAGTGCACATATGATACAGTCACACAGTGTCACCAAATCCAATCCATTCCTGTCCAAGGAATTGACCTCAGTAATGATTTATGGCAGGGGCAGCATCAGGACCAGGGGCCATGCTCCCAGGGGGACCCCGAGGCCCCTGGACCATCAATTGCAGTCTTTTCATGGAGTTCTCAGGGTGCTCCCCTTTTTATTCTTGTGTTGCCAGTGAGACTCAACCTTGTGAGCGCTGTCATGGGTATAAAAAGGGATCCAACTGGTAGGCCATTTCCGTGCTGGGGGGTTAATGATTTGTGGCACCTTCTTGTGAGAATTTTTTCATTTGTAAGTTAATCTAAATTATTTGTTGTTGAGTTCTTGACACTTAATTAGATTCAGAATACTAGCGCTGAGAGGGAACCTTGCAGGTTCTGTAGGCCATGACTTTATATTTTACTGGAGGAAAGTGAGACCCAGAGAGTCCACTGACTTTTTAAAAAGAGGAAGTAGGAGTTGAATTTACCCCAGTTTGAGAAACTCTTTAAAGGCTGATGTGGTAGTGAGGCTTTGTGCTTGAGTTAAAAAATTAAGTGGGATGGTCAGATACCTTTGTTGTGATGAGCAACCAGAAGGTTGCTTATTGACTCTGGTCATACCTGTTCATATTGAAGGCTAAAAAGCTTCTTAGAGGCTTAGTCTGTAAACAAGAGGGTAATGACTAGCTGTTGTATTCTCTAAAGTTCGTAATTTCCTGAACTTGAGATCACTAAGAATGGTTTCATGCTTTTTCTTGTCCTTTTTTTTTTTTTTAAGAGCAGATTTAGGTTTACAGAAAAATTAGCAGAAAGTATAGAGATTTCCTATATTCTTTTTTGCTCCTAAACGATTTCTCCTATTATTAACATCTTGCATAGTGTGGTACATTTCTTCAAATCAATGCACCAGTATTCATACATTGTTATTAATTGAAATCTACAGTTTACATTAGAGTTGTACAGTTCTGTGGGTTTTGACAAATGTAGAAGGTCGTATGTCCACCACTGTGGTATCATATAGTTTCATTGCTCTGAAAGGCCTGTCTGCTCATCCCACTCCTATTTCTCCCCCAACCCCGGGCAGCCAAATTTTCTTTTTTTTAAAATTTTTTTCCGAAGTATTAACCTAGTTGTCTTTGTATAGCATGTAGCTTTTTCAGACCGGCTTCTTTCGGTTACCAATATGCATTTGGTGTTTCTCTATGTACACATGTAGCTTTTTCAGACTAGTTTCTTTCAGTTAGCAGTATACATTTAAAGTTTCTCTATGTCTACACATAGCATTTTCAGACTGGCTTCTTTAGCAATATGCATTTAATGTTTCTCTGCATCCAGTTGGGCTTGATAGCTGGTTTCTTTTTATTGCTTAATAATACTCCACTGTATGGATGTACCATAGTTTATACATTGACCTAGTGAACATCTTGATTGCTTTCCACGTTGGCAATCATGAATAAAACTGCTGTAAACATTTATGTGTACATTTTTGTGTGAATATAAATTTTTGAATCATTTATGTGTGTACTTAGGATCATGATTGCTGGATCTTACGATAAACTATTTAGCTTTTAGTTTTGTAAGAAACTACCAGACTGTCTTCCAAATTGGGTGTACCATTTTGCTTTCCACAAGCAATGATTGGGAATTCCTTTTCTGTTTTTGCAAAGAAGGCTGTTGAAATTTTGATAGAGATTGCATTGAATCTATAAAATTGCTTTGGTAGTATTGACAGCTTAACAATATTAAGTCGTCTAACATGGGTGCATTTCCATTTATTTAGGTTGCTAATTTTTTTCAGCACTGTTTTGTAGATTTCAGTGTGTAAGTCTTTCACCTCTTTGGTTAAATTTCTTTCTAGGTATTTTGTTCTTTTAGATGCTATTATAAATGGAATTTGTTTTTTAAAAAATATTGTGATTAAGTCAGAGTTTACAATCCAAGTCCATTTGCTGTATAAATCCCTGTACAGACACCTCTTTGCAGCTTAAGCTGCTCTGCCAGCCCTGTGACAGCACATTCCTTTCTACCCTGTACTTCCATATACATTCAACCAGCTCCTGGCCCCTCCTCTCCACCCTCCCATCTCTTTGGAGTTGTTTCCTTTTCAGGTGATTCATTGCTAGTATATGTATATAGAAACTCGGCTGATTATTAGTATGATGCTCTTGTACCCTGCAACTTTGCTGAATTTATTACTTCTAGCAGCCTTCTTGTTGAATATTTGAAATTTTCTATGTATAGGATCATGTCTTCTGCAAATGAATAAAGTTTTACATCTTTTCCAATTTGAATGTCTTCTGTCATTGTTGCAGTGTGCAGTTCCCTATGACATGTGATGTGAGGCATCTTTTCATGTGGTAATTCACCATCTCTGTTATCTTTAGTGAGATGTCTGTTCAGATCTTTTTCCCATTTTGTAATTGGGTTGTTTTCTTACTGTTGAGTTGAAGAGTTCTTTGTATATTTTGGATACAAATCCTTTATCAGATATGTGTTTTGCAAATATTTTTCTAGTCTGTGACTTGTCTTTGAGTTATTACAGATTTCTTGCAATTTATCTCTTTAGACACAAGCCTAGATTATATAATTATGATTTAGATCCTTTGTTCTTTTAAATAGTTTTCATCAGAAGTTTTGAATTTTACTATTATAGTAAGTCTGTTTCTTGATGACTTGCTAGCTATTTTAAGTCCCTCCTCTTTTGGTAAATATTCACTTTTTTTTGTATTTTATTTCATCACTGAGAGTATTGATAGCAAAACATACCAATTCATCATTTTCTGTGTGTGCTCTTTAGTGACGTTGATTATGTTCTTTGAGTTGTGCAGCCATTCTTGCCCTCTTTTTCTGAGTTGTTCTTCCTCCATTAATGTAAACTCACTGCCCTCTGAGGTTCCTGTCTAATCTTTTGAGTTGCTGTTACCAATTTGATCGTATATACACACTGCCGTCAAGTCTGGTCTGACTCATAGTAACCCTATAGGTCAGAGTAGAACTGCCCCAAGGAGCGAGCACTCCGTGGATTTGAACTGCTGACCTTTTGGTTAGCAAATGTAGCACTTAACCCACTACACCACCAAGGTTTCAATATAGTTCTTAAAAAAAAGTCACAGTGCTCAAGGGTGATTTTTTTTTTTTTGCTAGTTAAGCTGTTTTGAGGTTTTAAGAAGAACTGATGGGAGATTTTTTATTTAATGTTTGAAGATTATCTCAGAGCAGGAGATTTCAGGGGTTCATGTAACATTCATGGCTCTAGAAAGTCTGGAATCGATGAGAATTTGAATTTCTGTTCTATGTCTTCTCCCTTTTGATCAGAATTCTTTTGTGGAATCTCTGATCAAAGTGTTCAGTAATAGTAGCTGGATACATTCAGTTCTTAAGTTCTCATGGCAAAGGAGGCAGTTGTTTATTGAGGCAGTTAGCTGCACATTCCATATCTGGCTTCTCTTCCTGACTCTCCTTCTTCCTCTGTTGTTCCAGGCAACTAGAGACCATTTGTTGTGCTGTGGATGGCTGCTTCAAGCTTTGAAAACACCAAAAAAAAAAACCAAAAAACAAACCCACTGCCCTCGAATCGATTTTTTTAAAACACCAGGTGCTAAATATTGAATTGGGTGGTAGAACAGAAGCAGTAAAGGCTTCTTGGGCTACTTAACTGGGATGTTCCCTGATACTATGACCTGAAAGCTGCAAACCAAGAAACAAAACTCATGAGGTTTTAGCTTGTATATTGTAAGCAGCCTCCACACATACTCTTTTTTGTAACTGTAAATATACCTGTCACACAACTTTTGCCAATTCAGCGTTTTATTGACAGCAATCACAATAACCAGCTTTGCAACCCGACCCTTAAGGAGATATTTCCATCACCACCGTTATTCCCACTTTACTTTCATTTATGCTGGATTGTCTTGAATTTTAATTATTATTAAATAGTTTCTTCAGTATTTTGAGACAATAACCAAAGTGCTTCACTTTTTGTAATGCTTTATACTTTAAAAATGCTTACACTCCAGTTTGTCTTACTTAATCTCTGTAAGAGTTGTGGGAAAAGGATAGAGTGGTGCAGTCTTTTTAGGAGAGAACAACAGACACTTTGTGACAGTTTAAAAGTAGAACATGTTTCTAGTAGTAACTCAGTGATCTTTTCTGTTATACTAAAAATTGAAAGAAGTCATGTTTGAATACATTTAGGTGTATAGAAGACGTGCCTTCTGTTGAAAATTACAAAATTGTTTTTATTGATAAAATTGTATTTAAAACCTGGGTCCGTTTTCATTTGAGTCATATAGTCTGTTTACAAAAATTATGCTGTGGGAAGAGTTGTAGCTAAATACTTTCTGTATGTTAAAAGTGCGCAATTTAATTTGGGTATTCCTTTTTGTATTCATGTTTTTTAGACTAAGGTTGTTACTGATCTAAATAAGAAAACTAAATCCGACTTGACGGCACTTAGCTTATGGCTTGGCTTAAGAAAACTAAATCAGTGAAGAGATAATCTGTTGTGAATTTTAGCTCTTGAGTTTACTCACACTGTTTAAGATTGTGATGGTGCAGTTGATTTATATTTTGCATGTAGTTTGGAAACCCTGGTGGCACAGTGGGCTAAGTGCTACGTCTGATAACTGAAAGATTGGCACTTCATAGCCACCAGGCACCCCTTGGAATCTCTTTGGAGCAGTTCTGCTCTGATCTCTAGGGTTGCTATGAGTCAGACCGCACTCGATGGCACTCGATGGCAATGGGTGGTGGTGGGTGCATGTAGTTTGTGCCCAGTAGAAAATTTTATTTCTTTTTTTTAGAAAATTTTATTTCTGATTGTCACCTAAGTGTTATATTGGGTTCTTTCTGAACTCACTGAATGTTTCTCACAAATAGAATGTGTTAGTTAGGGTTGTTCTCACTGCTGCTGTTAGGTGCTGTCGGGTTGATTCTGAATGCTTAACGACTGACTCCATGTGCAAACACTGCGTGGTCCGCACTGTCCTCCCAGTGGTGGCTTTCTCTGAATCCTTTGTTGTAGCCACCATGTCAGTCCATTTCGTTGAGCATTTTCCTCTCTTTTTCACTGACCCTCACTTTGCCAAGCGTGATGTCCTTCTCCAGAGACTGTTTCTTCCTGCATGCCCAGAGTATGTGAGATAAGTTCTTGTCATCCTTTTAAGGAGCATTCTGACTTTTTCCAAGACAGATTTGTTCATTTTTCTAGCTGTACGTGGTATATTCAGTATCCTTTGCCAACACTGTAATTCAAAGGTGTCACCTCTTTGATCTTCCTTATTCATTGTCTGGCTTTCACATGCATATGAAATAGATGATATTATCGTGGCTTAGGTCAGGTGCACCTTAAAGTGACATCTTTGTTTTTGAACATCTTTGTTTTTAAAGAGGTGTCTTGCAGCAAATTTTTTCCAGTGCAATATGTTATTTGATTTCTTGACTGGTGCTTCCATGAGCATTGTGTTGATCGTGGAATCAAGTAAAATGAAATCCTTTACAGCTTAAATATTTTCAACATTTATCATGATGATGCTTATTGGCCCTGTTGTAAGGATGAAGATTTGTTTTCTTTATGTTGAGATACAATCCATACTTTGATCTTCATCAGTAAATGATTTTAGTCTTTCAGAAGGCAAAGTGGTGTCATCTGCATATCACAGGCTATTAATGAGTCTCTAGTCGAGGTGCGATGTTCTTCATATACTCCAGCTTCTCAGATTATTTGTTCAGCCTATAGACTGAATAAGTATGGTTAGAGGATACAACCCTCATGCACACCTTCCTGATTTTAAATCACTCAGTATTCCCTTGTTCTGTTTGAATGACTGCCTCTTGGTCTGTACAGGTTCTGCGGGAACATGGCTAAATGTTCAGGAATTCACATTCTTTGCAGTGTTCATTATGATCCACACGGCTGAATGTCTTTGCATTCCATTCTGTGCCTTCATCCAGGATCCTTCTGACATCAACACTGATATTCCTTGTTCTACAGTCTCTTCTGAACCCAGTTTGAATTTCTGGCAGTTCCCTGCCAGTGTACTGTTGTGCCAAGTACCGTCGAGTCAGAGCTGACTCATGGCTGTTGTAGCCACTTCTTAATTATCTTCAGCAGAATTTTACTTGCATGCGATCTTGAGGATACTTAATTTCACACTCTCTTCAATCACCATTTTCTTGAAATGGACACAGTCATAGATCTCATCCAGTCAGTTGGCCAGGTAGCATCTTCCAAATTTCTTGGCAGAGACTAATGAGTGCTTCCAGCACTGTGTCTGTTAGTTGAAACATCTCAATTGATATTCTGATATCCTGGAGCCTTGATTTTTATCAGTGCTTTGAGTGCAGCTCTAACATCTTCATTTAGGGCTATCTGTTCTTGATCCTGTACTATCTTCTGAAATGATTGGATATTGACTGATTTTTTTATGGGATGGTAATTCTGTTTATCCTGTCTTCTTTTGATGCTTCCTGTATTGTTCAGTATTTTGCCCACAGACTCCTTCAGTATTGTAACTCAGGGCTTGAAGTTTTCCTTTAGCCCTTTAAGGTTGAGAGGAATACTGAGCATGTTTTTCCCTTGTGGTTCTCTGACCCCAGGTGTTTGCACATGTCATTGTAATGCTTTGTCTTCTTGAGCTGCCTTTGATGTCTTCTGTTCAATTCTTACTTTATAATTTCTTCATTTTGCTCTAGCTACTGTCCGTTAAAGAACAATTTTCAAAGTCTCTTTTAGCTGCTTTTTTGGTATTTTCTCTGTTTTGTATCTTTTTTTTTTTTAATGTGATGCAGTGAAAGTATACAATCCAAATCAGTTTTGCATGGTTACCTATCTGCAGCTTCTCATGCTATCCTTGTCTGGTGACAGCACACTCCTTTTCATTCTATACTTGTGGTATCCTTCTAACAAGCTCCTACCCACCTCTCTCCACCCTCTTTTCTCCCAACTAGAAAGAGACCAGTAGGACAGCATCTTATAACTGCCTAGAGCCATAAAGTACACACACCGTGTGGTCATATGGTGTCCCCAAGTCCAGTCCATTTTTGTCCAAAGAGTTGAGCTCAGTAGGGTTTTCTGGGTAGAGGAGGCAGCAGGCGTAGGGGCCATGCTCCCAAGGGATCTTCCAGGCCATTGGACCATCAGTTGTGATCTTTCAGTAGAGTTCCTGAGCTGCACCTCTCCTTTCCTCCTGTTGCCAGAGGGACTCGACATTGTGTGCCCCATCATGGCTGTCTGTGGTGGTGGCTGGCACCATCTTGTTCTTCTGGTTACATATTGATATAGTCTACCATTCACATGGGTCCTTCAGTCTCCTCAACACTTTTTAAACTCATGTGTTTGTTCTTGGTCATCATCTGTTCTATATGAGTTGGGACCATTTGGTGTACCTCAGATGGCAGCTTGCTAGCTTTTAAGACACCAGATTCCACTCACCAATACGGAGCACAGAAGTCTCTCTTAACAATAGGCTAGTTATGTCATTTAGCCTTAATGCCCTGTGAGAGCATGGTCCCCAGACGCCTGCCCGTGCTACTCTGTCCTTACAATGTTGGGTTGAGATTAGAAGAGCTTTCAGTTTATGGTGAAGTCAGTTACGTTGATCTGCTTTTTACTGTGTGCTGTCACTGCTTTTATGTAACCAGTTTTCTGTCAACTCTCTAATCGATACCCACCTCTCAGGTTATGTTTCCTGAAATCATCATTGTTCTTATCATTGCATAGTGTTCCATTGAGTATATGTACGATGGTTTGCTTATCCATTCATCTGTTGATGGACATCTAGGTTGATTCCATCTTTTTGCTGTTGTGGACTGTGCTGCAGTAAACATTCGTGTGAGTGTATCTGTTCGTGTGACTGTCCTTAATTCTGTAGGGTATAGTCCAAGCAGTGGGATTACTGGATCAAATCATGTATCTATTTCCAGCTTTTTAGGGAAGCACCAAATTGCTTTCCAAAGAGGTTGTACCATTTTGCATTCCCACCAGCAGTATAGGCGAGTTCTAATCTCTCCACAGACTCTCCAGTATTTGTTTTTTTGGATTATGGCCAGCCTTGCTGGGGTGAGGTGATATCTCATTGTAGTTTTGATTTGGATTTCTGTGATAGCTAATTATTGTGAACATTTCCTCGTGTGTGTTTTGGCTACCTGGATGTCTTCTTTGGTGAAGTGTCTGTGTATCTCCTTTGCCTATGCTTAATTGGGTTATTTATCTTTTTCTTGTTGATATTTTTCAGTACCTTGTAGATTATTCTTTCCTACCTTTCCAGTGACCTTTTGTAGGATGTCTGCAGTGTCCTACCACAGTTTGTATGGTCTTTAGTCAGTAACATTCGATGTATCAAATCTGTTCTGGAAATGGTGTCTAAATTCAGGTGTAAGATATACTCAGGGTCATTCTGTAGCTCTGTGGACTTGCTTTTATTTTCTTCAGCTTCACCTTGAACATGCATATGCGTAATTTATGGTCTGATCCAAAGTAGGCCCCGGCCTTGTGCTTAATGATACGGAGCTCCTCCATCATCTCTTTCCACTTGTTGAAATATAAAAAGCAAGCAACCAAACCTGTTGCAGTTGAGTCGATTTCTACTCATGGTGACCCTGCAGGACAGAGTAGAACTACCTGATAGAGTTTCCAAGGAGCACCTGGTGGATTTAAATTGCTGTGCTTTCAGATAGTAGCCAAAGCACTTAAAACCACTGTGCTACTGTGATTCCTGTTAAAGTATGAGTGCTGAATAAGCTGTTACATTGAATAAGACTTTTAGTGACTTCTGAAGCATGTAGCATCCCCTTAGGATTACATTTCATTTTAACAGGAGGGTTTTTAATTTTTTTTTAAGATGATGTATTTGGCATAAGGTAAGAGAAAAGAATTTAGAAATCACGCAGTGCCAACTTCTCAGATATTCTGTTCTGTGTATGTTCACTTGTAATTATATTTAAATATAAGAATTTGGGGAAAAGAGATTTGTGAAAGATGAAACCAGTAGCAGATCTAGAAAAGAGTGTGTTTGACTGTTTTAAATTACAGTTACCCAGACGGATTTGCTTTTTACTTACATGTTAGTGTATGTGCTAGCTTGTGAATTTCAGGCTCTAATGCCTTGTATGGGTAGAATACACAAAAAAATGGGAACTGCTAAGGGAGGTTTATGTATCTTGGTATAAATTAAACTTAGGAGTAGTCACTGTCTCTTCCATTTACAGATACATAAATACAGAACTTTCTTCCTTAAAACTTGCAAATAAAATATGGTCCAGACTTTTCGGTCTGATGTTCAAGGCCTTCTGTCTTCTCAGTCACCTACTTAGTTCTGTTACCACTTTCTCTGTCATGTGCCTTTCATACCGGTCACTTTCAGAATGTTGCCTTAAATATGCTTCGGCATTTTTTATTGTTTTTGATTATGAATTTTCTTCTTCCTGAAATCCTAGTGGGTTTCCTTGACTCCTGCTGTGAAAGTAATCTTAGCGTACACTATAGCACCCTATAGCAACGATCTTTCTGCTTAATACAGCCTGCTTCATTACCTCTGAATTTCTTGGTGTTCTTGTCTCTCTTACCACTTACCATTCCAGACTAACTTTTTAACTCAGTGATTCTTAGGTGTGTGCCTCAAACCATTAGACTTTTTACAGATAGGAATTCCTGGTCCTACCACAGACTTACTGAATCAGAAATTTGGGGGGAGGGCCCCAGCAACTCACATTTTACAGACTTTCCAAGTGATTATGATACATATTCTAGTTTAAGAACTACTGCTGGAGATACAGGTCTCTGTTTGTTTTCAGTACCTCCATATGTCTGTATTCCAAGCCCTTGTGCTGTGCCTCTGGAATCGAACTTTTCTGCACATAATCATTAGGATTTCCTGTGAGAATATACTGCTTCTCCCGAAGATCACTTGGTTTTTTTACTTCTTCCTTTAGACTTACTTTCATCATATCATTTCCAGAACATTCTTTTATTTTCTTTGGCAGCTTATTCCAGACTTTCGGACATACTGACTTTAAGATTCATTGGGACAGCCTAGTAGAGATGCCTACAAATCAAATTGGCCATGTAGGTTTGGCATTCAGAAAAGGGCCCTTAGCTCCCTTGCCTCTCAAACCGCCCCCAAACTGTTGCTGTCAAGTCAATTCTGACTCATAGTGACCCTTTTCTATTGTCATCTTTATTACTTACATTTTGAAAACCAAACTCAGGTGATAATTGACACTATGGATATTGATCACAATGCTGGGGTAGAATGTATGGGAATAGAAAAATAGGAAGATTGTATTCTGTGGAACAACATACTTAAAGGGATAGAAAAAGAGGAAATTGAGTAGGAACGTGGAAGGATATCAGCCATAAGAAAAGGATGTCGTGGGGAATGACAAAAGACTAAAGTTTCAAGAGGAATGAATAGTCAGATTCCCAGACTCATTGAAATGTTCTTCCTCTTCTGCCTTTTGAAACACTCTGCTCTGCCAGCTCTCATTCTGCCTGTCTAATTCTCTGTCTGTTATTTCCTGTTAAATTTTATTTCCAAACTCTAAAATGTCATTGGCATATTGCTTGAAATTATTTGAAAGAATATACTGAGCTTTTAAAAGGTATACTGTAAATTTGTTACTCACTGAATTATAAGTAATTGTCTGCTGCGTAGCCTTAAGAGTTGCTACCTTCCACTTACTATTTTATTATTATTGTTATTATTATTGATAATTCATCCACAGACACAAAACTGAGTAGAGAGAGCCTTGTTTGCTACAAGATCAAAACCAAAAAAGATTGTTCCTTCTGTTAACTTGAAGTGGATACACTCAAGTGAGGTGTATTTAGTGGCAGAGTAACATTCGCACATTGAAGAAGACTAAAGTCAGGGAGAGAAATTAGATAAATTGCTTTCTGTGTAGCTAAGGGCTATCTGGAACAGACACAGTACTCTTTTTAAGCATGAAATTTGGCTTCCCCAATTAGTTGAAGTAGGGATTTAAAGTGCCACTGATGGGAAGAAGGTTTTGAGGGCCCAGAGGATTTGCAGAGTGAGAATCTTTGTATTTTGTTTTATTTTTACTGTGATTAAGTGAAAGTTTACAGTCCAAGACAGTTTGCCATATAAAACCCCAAGCACCCACTTCTCTACAATTCGACAGCTCACTCTTCTCTTCCCATCTTTGTTCCAATATCCACTCAACTAATGCTTGTCCCCTCCCCTCTGCTTCCTTCTCTCCACTCAAACCAGTAGGACGGCTTCATATACATATTAAACCATAAAGTTCATACACTATCTGTATCACTCTGTGTTGCCAGGTCCAGTCCACTTGGCTTCATATACTGATTTCAGCTCTGGGCTAGCAGCAAGAGTAGGGACCATGTTCTCTGGGGAGAAGGGTGTCAGACTATTAAGTCTGTGTTTTAGTCAGTTAGTGCTGTCTGACAGAAATGCTACAGAGTAGATGGCTTTAACCAAGGAAAGTTTGTTCTTACACAGCCCAGTAGGCTACAAGTCTAAATTCAGGGTGTCTGCTCCAGCGGAGGGCTTTCCCTCTTGTCAGCTGTGGTGGAAAGTCTGGTATTGCATCAGTCTTTGTCCAGGGAGCATCTTGTCACAGGAACCTTAGGTCTGAAGAATTCACTCTTCTCCTGGTTCTGCTTTCTTGATGGTGTGAGGTTCCCAGTTCTCTATTTGCTTCCCTTTCCTTTTATGTCTTGTAGGCTGAAAGGTTAAGGGTGGTGCAAGCCACACTCCGGGGAAACACGCTCTACAGTGGAACAGGGAGGTGATCTTATGAAGGGATTTACAGCCCCATCCTAATCCTTTAACATGCAGCATAGGAAAATCGCAAAATGGAGGACAGTCATAGAATATTGGGGATCATGGCCTTAGCCACATGGGTACATGTATTTTGGGGGGACACAGTTCAGTCCATGACAGTCTGGCCTTTTAATACAGTTCTAGATCTTGCACAGCCCTTTCTCTCATGCTACATCAGGGACTCTTCATTGTGTTCCCTGTCAGAGCAACCTTTGGTGGTGGCCAGCTACCATCTAGTGCTTCTGTTCAGCTGATGTAGTCTTCCAATTATGGGTCCTTCTGTCTCCGGGCACATTTTTTTTTCTTGTGATTGAGTGAAAGTTTACAGTGCAATTCAAATTTACATGCCTGCCTTTCTGCAGCTCCCATTGTTCTCCTTGCCCAGTGACAGCACACTCCTTTCCGTTCTGTACGTGTCGTATTCCTGGGCACAGTTTTCCTTGTGTCTTTGGTATTCTCCAAGCAGACTGGGACCAGTTGGTGTTCGTCATATGGCAGCTTGTTGGTTTTTAAGATCGCAGGTGCCACTCACCAGTATAGGGTACAGAACACTGTCTCAGAAAAAGACTAGTTAAGCCACTTCGGTGTCCCTTGAGTACATGGTCCGCAGACGACTGTCCCTGCTGCTCTGAAATACTGGGTCGTATTTAGAAAATATTTCCTAGCTTACGGTGTAGTCCAGTTATGCTGACCTGCCTTCAGTTGCGTGCTGTTACTTCCTTCGCTCCAGTGAACTCCTGTCGACTAATCTATGAATAACCCTCTCCCCTCCCCGTCAAAGAGTATTTTCTTATTTGCGTAAGTCCTTTAAGTTCTTTTTAATAGTAGTCTCATACAGTATTTGTCCCTTTGGAGCTGACTGATTTGACTCAGCATAGTGTCTTCCAGTTAATTCCGGATTATGAGGTGTTTCGTAAATTCATCATTGTTCTTCATCATTGCATAGTGTTTCATTGTGTATATATACCCTAGTTTGTGTATCCATTCATCTGTTGATGGGCACCTAGGTTGGGTCCATCTTTTTGCTGTTATGGACAGTGCTGCAGTGAACATTCATGTGCATGTATGTGTGTGTATAACAGCCATTATTTCTGTAGGATGTATTTCAAGCAGTGGGATTGCTGGATCATGTGGTATTTCTATTTCTAGCTTTTTTAAAAAAAAAAACACCAAATTGCTTTCCAAAGAAGTTGTATCATTTTGCATTCCACCACCAGTGTAGAATAGTTCTGGTCTCTCCACAGCCCCGTCCAGCATTTATTTTGTGTTTTTTTGGATTACTGCCAGCCTTAATGAGGTGAGATGATATGTCATTGCAGTTTTGATTTGGATTTCTCTAATGGCTAATGATCATGAGCATTTCCCTGTATGTGTTTTGGCTGCTTGGAAGTTTTCTTTGGAGAAGTGTTTGTCCGTATCCTTTGCCCATAGATTAATTGGGTCATTTGTCTTTTCTGTGTTGGTATGTTGCAGTACCATGTAGGTTAAGGAAATTAGACATTGATCAGATACATGGCCGCCAACTATTTTCCGCGTCTGTCAGTGATCTCTTGACTCTCTTGATCAGGTCTTTGTGTGAACATGTTTAATTTTTAGAAGTCCTGTTTATCTATCTTGTCTTCTGCTGTTTGTGCATTGTTAGTAAGATTTTGTAGTCTGTTTAAGCCATGTGTAAGAGCTTCTGGTGTTATCCCTATTTTTTTCTTCCATAATCTTTATCATTTTTGATTTGATATTCAGATCTTTGCTCCATTTTGAGTTAGTTTTTTTGTAAGGTGTGAGATACAGGTCTTGTTTCAATTTTTTGCAGATGGATATGCAATTTGGCCAACACCATTTGTTAAAGAGACTTTTTTCCCCCAGTTTATGGCTTTTGAGCCTTTGTCAAATATCAGCTGTCCGTAGGGTTGTTTCTGGACCCTCAGAGTGAGAATCTTTTGAATCAAAAGAGCCTTAGTTGATCTTTTGTCATGATTTCAGCTCTCAAGGAAATCAGGAAGAAGAAAGAAGGGGGTTTGAAAATCACATAATTTCCCTATGCTCTGGAAAGCTAGAGGTGGCAGTTTTCTGTATTGAAATGTTATCTCCATTTCTTTGCCCTCCCATCTGTGGAAGTCTGTAATTCCAAGGGAAATTGTTTTTGATTTTGTTGAAATGCCACCTTTTGTTTATTCTAATGATACATCATGTCATCATTTGAATGTTGTTTTTTTCTTCCCCCCTCTTAAGTTTTACTTGCCGGATTAAAGTTCTTTGAGTTGTATATTTATAGGGTGTTGGTCAAGATGCTATCTTACCTGTTACAGGAATTGTTACCATTGCAGGAGACAATATTGGTGACAGGAAAATGTTTCAGTATATTGAAAATGAAGAAACCAGGTTTAAAAAAATTTCAAGAAGGGAGAGTTCTGTTAGGTTGAGAATAATATTTAGTTTAAATATCTTGGTTTTGTATTTTAACATTTAAAAAAATTCCTTAAATATCACATTATTTTTAGAATGTAAATTGTCGGCTTCATTTAGATAACTAAAAGAAGACATGTTGAAGATTAGAAGACTAGAACCAGTAGTTGTGTTTCGGTATTGTTACAGGAAAATCCTGAACATACCATGGCGTGCCAAAGAACAAACAAACCTGTCGTGAAAGTAGTATAGCCAGAATGTCCCTTAGAAACAAGGAGCTTCGTCTCACACACCTTGGATACGATGCAGGAGGGACCGGTCCCTGGAGAAGGACGGCATGCACAGTCAGGTAGAGGGTCAGCCAGAAACAGGAACAGCGTAGTTTGACACAGTGGCTGCAACGATGGACTGAAGTGTAACAACGCTTGTAGGGATGGCATAGGATTGGGTAGCGTTTTGTTCTGTTGTACATACGGTCAGAATGAGTTGGAACTAACTCAGTGGCACCTAACAGCAACGACAACATTGTTACAAGAACATAATACCATTTGCCCACATGTTTGAATCTTTTCTTTTTGTGGTGATTTAGTGGAGATATACAATCCAGATTTATTTTGCATGTGCCATCTATCTGCAGCTCCTTCTACTCTCCATGCCCAGTGACAGCATATTCCTCCTCTTCGTTTTATACTTGTCATATTCTCTAACAAGCTCCTGTCCCCTCCTCCTTATCCTCTTCTCTCCCATCTGGATTGAGTTGCGCGAGCGTGTGTGTGCGTGCGTGCGTGTGTGTGTGTGTGTGTGCTAGATGAGAGCTAGATGAGAGTTCCTTCAAAGTCAGAAATGTGGATTGGTCTGGAAGAAGGTTTTACTTACCACGTTATGAAAATTAAGGATCTCTGTAGTGGTCCTTTTAACTTCCGTCTGTTTTGAGATCTATAAAGCAAACCAAACTTGTTGGCCCTGTATTGGTTCTGACTCATAATGACACTACAGGACAGCGTAGAACTGCCTCATAAGATTTCCAAGGAGCAGCTGGTGGATTTAAACTGCTAAACTTTTGGTTAGCAGCCGAGCTCTTAAGCATAGCACTACCAGGGCTCCTTAGACAATGGTAGGCTGTATGGTTAACTCAAAGTAAAACTTCAGGAACAGCTGTATTTTTTTTTTTATCTAAATGTTGTACAAAGAGTTGTTTATCTGGTGTTAGAGCTGTTACCATTTAAGGACAAAGAAGAGTACACTGGAGTGGGTGTTGTCAAGCTTTTTTAGTGACTGTGCGGTGGCATCGCATGTACTTAGTCCCTCATAAGGATAGTATGAGGTTGTGGTAATGAACGTCTGCAAAGAGCCTCCCACTGCCTTCACACCCTCTCTCTCCCTCCTCAAAGGAAAAAAAAAAAAAAACCCAGATACTGCTGTACAGATTTCTTGGAGAAGTAGGCCTGTCTAGCGTTTTTACACTGCAGCTGAACATCCTCGTTATCCTCATCTCTGTACCTTGCCAGTCTATGATTCCAGTTGCGTCTAGGGCCCTGATGACCCAACAGTTACATGCTTGGCTGGTAACCAGAAGGTTGGTGGTGGGAACCTACTGTGCGACTCCATTGGAGAAAGATCTCCTGCTCTGTTCATGTGAAGATTGCGGCCCAGAAAACCCTGTGGGTCAGTTCTGCTCTGTCACATGTGCTTGCTGGGAGTCTGATTCTATTTGACGGCACATAACAACAACAACATGGAGTGTTAACCACCTTGAAAGCTTTTGCAACTTGAAAGTGCTTTTAAGTACACATATCCTTGAGATGGGTCATACTTCAGGCCATTATTAACCAGTTCTTTGTCAGTACCTTAACAAAGAAAAATTGACAGCTAACTAACATAAAGAAAAGGCTCTGAAGAAGGAAAGAAGCAGTAGAACCTAGACATGGGGGATGTTAGAGGGAAACATGCTGTGTTTCAGCCTTGCACCAAGATAAGGTGGGTGTCCACAGGCTGCTTTCTTTGTGCTGATTCATGAATTAAAGTATACTCCTGTAATACACAGGAGTGTATTTGTTTGTTTCATTCTTTGTATATAATTTGCCTGTTAGTTCCTACTTAGTCAGCAAATACTGCTTAAATAACTATTAGATGAAGCCAAGATAAAGCCACACATCTACGTATGACTAGAGTAATGAGACTGATGAAAAGACAGGTGGGTTTTTGTTTGTTTGTTTATTTTATCTAATAGACTTTAGAGTTACAGATCTGTAACTAACACTGATGAATATTTGGGCATTTTCTGGATGTATGGTGAGATTTTTGCTGGTGTGATGAATATTGTAGTGCTAATAAGCAAGTCTTGGATGGGAGTTTTCCTAGAGTTCTGAGCATCCTCTTAAGAGAATAGGAGAGTCAGGCAATCTTTGCATTGCAGGCATTCAGGAACCCTGGACTGTTTCTTATTTTTAAATTGTGATTGGGTGAAATTTGACAATACAATTCAAATTTGTGTGCCCACCTACCTGCAGCTCCCTCAGCTCTCCTTACCCGGTGACAGCACACTCTTCCTTTCGTTCCATACATGCCATATCCTCTTAACAGTCTCCTGTCCCCTCCTCTCCACCCTGTCCACTCCCCTCAGATAAGAGGCTACTAGGACGACATCCTGTAGATGCATAGAATCATCAAGTGTACACACAGTGTAGTCACTCTGTGTCCCTGAGGCCATTCCATTATCCAAAGAGTTGACCTCAGTAACGATTGTGATCAAGGGCAGCATCAGGTCTAGGGGCCACGCTCCCAGGGGAACTCCTAGGCTTTCGACCATCAGTTGCAGTCTTTTAGTGGAGTTCTTAGGGTGCACTCCTTTTTTTCTCATGTTGCCCCTAGGACTCATCTTGTGAACTGCATCATGGCTGTCATTGGTGGTGGCTGAGCACCATCTGGTTCTTCTGGTCACATGTTGATATAGTCACCCATTCACATGGGTCCTTCTGTTTTCTGGGCTCCTTTTCCCTCATGTCATTGTTGTCCTTGGTGATCATTGGTTCCAGCTGAGTTCGGACCATTTGGTATTTCTCAGATGGCAGCTTGCTAGCTTCTTAAGACCCCAGACACCACTCACTTATATAGGGTACAGAAGACTCTTAGCAATAGACTAATTGTAGCAGTTGGCCACAATGTCCCCGGAGAGCATGGTCCCCAGGCCCCTGCCCTTGCTACTCTGTCCTTGCAATATTGAGTTAAGATTAGAAGAGCTTTCAGTTTATGGGGAAGTCCAGTTTTAAGTTGATCTTCTTTCTACTGTGTGCCGTCACTGATTTCACCCTGGGCTCATTTTTGGCACAACTGTCCCATTTGCTTTAGGCTTGCCTCACCCAACAAGCTGTTCCTGTATGTTTACACTGGGATTGTGGGTATGGCTGCAGTGGCAGCCCTAATTTAGTTGGTCTTTCTAATTTAAATTTGAGGACTCATGGGTGACTTTTAGATGATAACCTTCCAGGGGTTTGGCCATTTCTAGTCCCGTTTATAGAGTCACTTAGAGGGATACGGAGTAGAACAAGAAGTCTTTAGATTTGCCGTTTAGTTTATTGATTTTAGTTTCCAGTTGCTGAGCTTTTTCTTCAGAAACAACTTTATTCAGACCTCAAATAATCCAAAAATTGGAAAAGCGGGGCTGCTAAAATTGGAGTGAGTCTAGAGATGGAGCTTGACTTGCTTGCTGTTTTGCTTCCCCCTTACCCCTCCCCCCCCCACCTCCCCCATCCAGTGCCTGGTCCCACGGGGACTGCACTGAGTGGTGATGTAGTCACGTTTCTTGTTTCATAGGGGAAGAGACATGTGACTTAGTGCTGCTGAAGTTGCCCTAAATCATATAGCTAGGCAGTGTTAGAACTAGAATTGTTGTTAGTCCTCTCCCTAAATCATACAGCTAGGCAGCAGCAGAACTAGACTTGTTAATTCTCATCCTGAATCATATAGCTAGGCGGTGGTACAACTAGAACTGTTGTTGGATCTCATCCTAAATCCTACAGCTAGGCAGTGGTAGAACTCAAATTGTTGTTAGTTCTCATCCTAAATCATACAGTTAGGCAGCAGTAGAACTAGAATTGTTAGTTCTAGTCCAAAATGATGCAGCTAGGCAGTGGTAGAACAAGAACAGTTGTTAGTCCTCGCCCCAAATCATATAACTCGCGAGTGCTAGAACTGGAATTGTTGCTAGTCTGGGCAGTGGTAGAACTAGAATTGTTGCTAGTCTAGGCAGTGCTAGAACTGGAATTGTTGCAAGTCTAGAAAGTGATAGACCTAGAATTGTTAGTTGCTGTTGAGTCATCTACAGTTCATGGGGATCTCTGCTCCATAGGATTTTCAAAGCTGTGACCTTTTGGAAGCAGCTCACCAGGCCTATCTTGGGAGGTGCTACTCAGTAGATTCAAACTGCCAATCTTTCAAGTATGTGCTTCCTAGGGACTGGTAGAAACTGGGATTAGAACCTAAATTGGTAGAAACTGGGATTAGAACCTAAATCTTCTGTTACGGAAGCTGCTGCTCTTTATATTATGTTGCAGACCATAGAGTCCCACTCGATGGCACTTGGCTGGCTTGGCCATGGATAGTTTGTTTACAGTAAGCAACAATGTTGTATAATTTGTTATTCTCTCTCAGTGGGTGTAGTGAAAAGGATACGTTGTAATTCAGGTTCCTGGAACAGGTAGAGGAAGAGGACAGAGGGCTTTGTTTCTGAGGGCCTTTCTTTGAAGCAGTGGTACTCAGCTGTATCATCTTGTATGCTAGGGAGTGGCCTATATGAAGAAGCGAATTAGTCATTTATATAGCATGGGGGACACGTGTCCCTCCCTGGATGTGGCTACACAGAGGCAGTCCTCTCTTCTTTTGATGATTTCTCATTGATCAGCAGACTTACATGCCATTACTGCATGACATACCAGTTTCTAAAAATAGTTTCACAGTAGCTGCTTCGTAATTTTGCATTACAAAGTGATAACCAAAAACCAAGCCAAACCCACTGACACTGAGTTGATCCTGACTCATAGTGACCCTACAGGTGGAGTAGAACTGCTCCATACAGTTCCCAAGAAGCGCATAGCAGATTTGAACTGCTGACCTTTTGGTTAACAGATGTAACATGTAACCAGGGTTTCCTAGTCTTATAAGGAACCCTGTAAATGACTTGGGAAGCCCTGGTGGTGTAGTGGATTAAGTGCTACGTCTGCTAACCAAAAGATTGGCGGTTCAGGTCTGCCAGGCGCACTCCGTCTAAACTTTATGGGGCAGTTCTTCTCTGACCTGTAGGGTTACTGTGAGTCAGTCACTACTCAATGGCAGTGGGTTTGGCTTTGATTTTTGATAAATGACTTCTATAATTAACCCCACCTGTGATGTGGTTGTGGGTATCACTTGCCAACCTTGTCTGTGTACTTTTTTTTGGGGGGGAGGAGGAGGAAGATGTTATCTGTTAAACAGCACAGAAATAGATTGTGAATCGTTGGGAAGGAATTTAAAAATAAGACAGATACTTTGCTTTTTTTATTTATTGCATTTTAAGTGAAACGTTACCGTTCGAGTCAGTTTCTCATACAGTAGCTTATACACACTCTGTTATGTGACCCTAGCTGCTTTCCCCACACTGTGATAGCATACTTCTCTCCACCCTTTATCTTTTCAACCAGCTCCTGTTCCCCTCTGCCTTCTTATCTCACCTCCAGACAGGAGCTGCCCAGTTTGTCTTCTGTAGCTATTTAAGCCAAGGAGTGTGCTCTACCATTGTCATTTTATATCTTACATATATACCACTTCAGTCTTTGAGTTGGCTTTGTGAATGGTTTCACGTGTAGACTAGCAGAGAGTCTGGGGGCTGTGTCTTCCAGGGACCCTCTAGTCTGTCAGAGCATCAAGTTTGGTCGTCCAGTAGCGTTTGAGATCTGTATGCCACATGTGTCCTGCTTCATCAGTTCCCTGCAAGGGTAGTCACTAGTGGTAGCCATGCGCTGTGTATCTCTTCTAGTATCATGCTGATGCTCATATTTCCTAGTATCTTTGATGCCTTTCATTCTCCTTCACTCCATGTAGATTAATACCAGCTGATGCTTTTGGGGGGGATTTTTTTTTTTTATTTATTGTGATTGAGTGAAAGTGTACAATCCAGTTTACATTTGCATGCCCGCGTATGTGCAGCTCCTGCTGCTCTCCTTGCCCAGTGACAGCACACTCCTCCTTTCTGTTCTATACCTGTCATATCCTCTAACAATCTCCTGTTCCCTCTTCTCCACCCTCTCCACTCCCCTCTAATAAGAGGCCAGCAGGATGACATCCTATAGATGCACAGAACCATAAAGCGCACACGTGATACGGTCACTCTTGTGTCATCGAGTCCAGTCTATTCCTGTCCGAGGAGTTAACCTAAGTAATGATTTACAGACAGGGACAGCATCAAGTCTAGGGGCCATGCTCCCAGAGGAACCCCCAGGCCTTCAGACCATCAGTTGTGGTCTTTTAGTGGAGTTGAGGGTGCACTTCTTTTTATTCTTGTGTTGCCACTGACACTCAACTTTGTGAGTCCCATCACGGCTGTCACTGGTGGCCAGGCACCATCTGGTTCTTCTGGTCACATGTTGGTGTAGTCACCCATTCATGTGGGTCTTTCTGTCTTCTGGGTTCTCTTTCCCCCGTGTCATTTTAGTCCTGCTGAGTTGGGACCATTTGGTGTACCTCAGATGGCAGCTTGGTAGCTTTTAAGACCCCAGGCGCCACACACCAGTATGGGGTGGAGAAGACTCTCTTAGCAATAGGCAAGTTCTACAAGTTGTCCTTGGTGTCCTCTGAGACCATGGTCCCCAGACCCCTGCCCATACTACTCTGTCCTTACCTATTGGGTTAAGATTGGAAGAGTTTTCAGGTTATGTTGAAGTCCAGTTAAATTGATCTTCTTTCTAATGTGTGCTGTCACTGATTTCACCCAACCAAATTTCTGTCAACTATCTAGTCTAGAACCAGCCCTCTCCCTTCCCTCCTTTGCAGCCATTAGTCTTTTCTTCTGTACATGAGTCAGTTTTCAGGTCCTTAAAGTAAGGGTCTCATACCATATTTGTCCTTGTGCTGCTGACTAATTTCACTCAACATGATGGATAGGAAGTTCTGTATATGTCAATGAGGTCTATTTGCTTGATTGTCACAGTAAGGTCTTCTGTGTCTCTATTGAGCTTTTTTTTACAGTATAATCTATTTTATTTGAGATTAGTATTGCCACACCTGCTCTTCTTTGTATATTGTTAGCTGGGTATATATTATTCCATCTTTGAATTTTCAGTTTGTTCATATCCTTAAGACTAAGGTGAGTTTCTTGGAAGCAGCGTATAGATGGGTCGTGTCTTTTGGTCGAAGATGTGACACGTCTCTTTACTGGAACATTCAGTCCATTTATCTTCAGTGTAATTATTGATAGGTATGTATTTAGTGCTGTCATTTTGCTGTATTTATTTTTGCGTCGATGTTTTCTCTGTTGTTCTTATTTCTGTTCCTGGACATTCTTTATGGGTTGATTTTTACCCTTTTGAGTGTTGGTTTTGTGTTTACTGAGACTCCTGTATTGTGTTTCTTGTTTTGATACGTCACTTCTTTGTTGTATTTTGCAGCTACCCTTATGATCCCCGTTAATAATGTATGTTTAAACACAATTTTAACTTCTAAATATGCTACTGACTTCCCTTCATCTGGACAGACTATAACTACTGTAATATATCCCTCTTCTTAATGTGATGGTATCATGGTTTTCATGATACGATCACTGCATCACTTTTTTTAGTATTATAGCTTTAGTTGGGATTCTTTGCCTTCCCTAACTGAGTAGGTTTCTGGATAATGTGTCCTGTATTGTCTTCTAAAATACAGAGTTAATGGTTTTCTTCTTCTAAGCCAAAAGCTTCTTTCAGTATTTCTTGTAGCTTTGGTTTGTTTCTTACAAAGTCTCTGAGTTTCTGTTTATCTGTGAAGGTCTTAGTTTCATTTTCATATTTGAAAGACAATTTTGCAGGATATATAATTCTTGTTTGGAAGTTTTTCTCCTTCATGGCTTTGAATGTGCCACCCTACTGCCTCTGTGCCAACATGGTTTCTGCTGAGAAGTCAGACAAAAGCCTACAGGGGTTCTCTCTGAATGTTAGCTTTGCTTTGAGTGTCACTGCTTTAAAAATTTCTGCTTATGTTTCATTTTGTTAAGCTTGATTATAATATGTTTTGGAGTCTTTTGGGGTCTGTATTGTATGGCGATCAGTACACATCTTGGATATCTGTGTTTTCTTCTTTAACAGTTTCAGGGAAGTTTTCTGTCAGCAAGTCAGCAACAATCCTCTCTGTGTTTTCAGGTGTCCCTTCCTGTTCAGGAACTAGAGTCCACACGTTTCTTAATGCGTTTTCATTTTTTCATGTGTCTTTTCTCAGATTTCTCCTCATAAATGCTGGTGTCAGTAGTTCTGTCTCCCAAGTCAGAAAGTCTGTTTTCCATTTGTTCAGTTCTGTTATCTTGGCTTTGAATTGAGTTTTCTGGTTCTTTCATTTTGTTACTGATCTGTTGGATTTCAGAATGATGGAGTTCCATCAATTTGAACAGCTTGCTTAATTTTTCATTTTGGTCTGCTGAATTCTGGATAATACCTAGGTGGGCTGGTGTATATAATTCTGTTGTAGTCAACCTCCAAAAGTTTCAGAAAGGCGTCGTCTGGGAAGTTCTTTGGTTCTTTCTTTTTGGAGCTTTCTGGAGCCGTAGTTGGATTTTGCCTTACGTGTCAGGCCAAGGTCTTTTGCTTTCTGGGCATCTAGAGGGTGTTTAGTTTCTCTAGTGTTGCCTTAATAGGAGCTGAAGTAGAAGTTGATCACCAGTCACCTCTGTGTACTCCAGCAACTGGGCCCAGTGGAATCTCTGTGATAGCAGTCTCCACCTCCTGGCTGGCAAAGACACTAGTTATGGAGTCACTGGGAGGCTGTCAACTGACCCTATGTTGTGGGTCAGTCAAGACTGGAAGAGATGCCATCAGGCTGCACTGCAGTTATTTCTGTAGGTAGTCTTACTTTGAATGGTAAAAGCTATCTGACAGCTTCCAAAAACAGTCAGGCTGTCAGGTGTGCAAGCCTATCTTTCCAGCTGGCAATGGAGGCACCTCTCTGTGTGTCCTGAGATGCTGTGATCTAGTTTGAAGTATGGACAGGCTGCTGCCATCAGGTGCCAGGCTCTTCCCAAAGGGTAAACTGTGCTAAACACAGTTTCTCTTCTGGGGAAGCACTCCCCAGGCTGGCACTGCCTCCTAGCCTGGTAATTAGCCCCCACTGAGGCCTCTGTTTCAATAGCTCCACCTCCCAGTCAGACAGGATGGCATTTCACAGAGGCTCTCCTATCCAGCTGCTGTGAAACAGCCGAATATCAGTGGTGGAGGTTTGGAAAGAGGGGTGGGAGGGGCTGTGTTGCTCAGAGTCCAGAGTCAGGCTCTCAAAGTGTGGCTATTCCACCCACTGGTCACATCAGCAGTGTGGCAGAAATTTGCTGTCAGTTAAGCCCAGTCGCTGCCACAGGCTAACAAAAAGGAAAAAAGTTAAAGACAGTAGTTACCTTCAGACCATGAGAGCCAACCTTTCAACAAGGGTGGGCATCAGACAAAGAGAAGCAGTTTTCTGTTCCCTGGCATGTAGTTCAAAATGACAGCCTTATGCCATGTTGTAGGGCTCACTGGGTGTCCAGAAGGATCCATTTAATTATCAGTCCTGGCTTTAGTTTTTGGAGTGAGTGAAGGAGACATGTGTCTAGTCTACCATCTTGACCCCCCTGATGCTTCTTAATAACACTAAGAGAAAGTACAAATCAGATTAAACTATGCAAGGTAACCAGAAACCAAACCTATTGCTATTGAGTCCATTTCTGACTCATAACAATCCTATAGAACAGAGTAGAACTGCCCCATAGAGTTTCTGAGGAGTACCTGATGGATTCAAACTGCTGATCTCTTGATTAGCAGCCATATTAGCACATAACCACTAAGCGGTCAGGGTTTCCACGCAAGGTGCAGGTCTAGTAACTAAGGGATGGCTTGAACATACCCACCAGCACTGTACAAGAAAGTTCCAGCAGTATATTTCCGTAAAGTGTAAAGCTAAGAAAACCCTATGGAGCAGTTAGTTCTGTAACCACATGTAGGGTTGCCATGAGTCAGAATCAGCAGTAGTGTTTTGTAAAGAATTCTGAAGAGAACTCTAGCTGTCAGCTACCCAAACCTCTTGTAGTAGTTGAGATACAGAGAGATTGAGATTTATCAGAGACCACTCCATGACAGTGGGTTTGGTTTTCTTGGTTAGTGAAGCCAGATAATGGCAGAGCTTGAACTAGAAACACGCACTCTTATGCCAGCCTTTTTTTTTTTTTTTAACGTACAGGCTTTACATTTTAGGTTTACAAAAAAATCAAGTAGAAAGCAGAATTTGTATATACACTATCTTCGCTTACCCACAATTCCTGCTGTTACTAATATATGTCATTGGTATGAAGCATTTCTTAGAATTTATGAACTGATATTAATACATTATTATTATTAACATGCATAGTTTAGGGTTCACTCTTTGTGATGTATAGTTCTGGGAATTTTGAGGAGATGTAGCATGTCATATATCTACCTTGACAGTATTATATGGAGTAATTTTATTGCTGCCCTCCCCCCCCATCCTGTGTTCTCTACCTATTCATCCCACACTGTTCTCTCTAACTCTTGGCAGTCATCACCTTTTTTGCTGTCTGTGTAGTTCTGTCTTTCCAGTCTGTCATGTAGTTGGCATCAAGCAGTTTATAGCCTTTTCAGACTGGCTTCTGTCAGTAATATTCATTTAAGATTCCTCTGTCCTGTTCTGTTCTGTAGGGTTACTGTAAGTAAGAATTGACTCTAGGGCACACAACAACAACATGTCTGTGGCTTGATAGCTCGTTCTTTCCTTTTCTAATTGCTGAGTAACCTTCCACTGTATAGGTGTATCAGGGTGGGGTGTTGGTTGTTTAGTGGTCATGTGGGAGACCAGGTTTAGTTCTCAGCCGGTGCACTTCATGTGTAGCTACTTCCCGACTGTTAGTGCAGGTTTGCGTCTTGCTGTGATGCCGAACAGGTTAATGGAGTAGGAAGAAAAGCCTGGGAATCTGCCTCCTAAAGTTAAGTGAAAATTTCATGAGTCACAATAATTGCATTCACAAGTGGTCACGGGGATAGCAGAGGATTGGGCAGTGTTTCTGTCTGTTGTTTGGGAGATTGCCATGAGTCGGGGCTGGCTTGAGGACAGCTAATAGCAACATCAGATATGCCTGAGTTTGTTTATCCATTGGCTTCTTCAAGGAATCGTGGTGGTTTTCAGTTTGGGGTGGTTATGAATAAAGCTGCTATAAACATTTGTGCACAGGCTTTTCTGTGGGCCTAAGTTTTACAACAGCATGATTGCTGGATCTTACGTTAAGCCTCTGTTTAGATTTGTAAGAAAGGTCCACAGTCTTCCACTGTGGCTGTCCCATTTTGCACTCCGTGTGCATAGTTTTGGTGACGTGCTCAGCTGCTGATGGAAAGGCTGGTGGTTGGAGTACAGTGGCTCTTTGAGAGGAAAGACCTGGTAAACTGCTCAGGGAATGTTACAGCCTAGAAAACACTGTGGGCAGTTCTGCTATGTCACGTGGGGTTTGAATGAGTGGAAGTTGACTGATGCCTGATAACAACATACTGTATAGTTGGCTGATGCTGTAAACATTGACAAATTGATATTATTGTACTTACTTTTGTAGTGTTCAGTGTCAGTTTATCCAGGTATTTAACATTTTTCTTGTTTCCCTCTGATACTGTTTAGTACAAGTTTACAGTTGCATTAGTTGCATCACATGGATGCGAAAGCTGGACAGTGAACAAAGAAGACATGAGAATTGATGCCTTTCAGTTGTGGTATGGGAGAAGAATGTTGAATGTACCATGGACCACCAAAAGAACCAACAGATCTGTTCTGGAAGAACCACAACCAGAGTGCTCCTTGGGAGCAAAGATGACAAGACTGTGTCTTACACACTTTGGACATGTTGTCAGGAAAGATCGTTCCCTGGAGAAGGACAGCATGCTTGGTAGAATGGAGGGTCATTGAAAAAGTGGAAGACCCTCGATGAGATGGATTGACGCAGTGGCCACAATAGTGGGCTTAAGCATAAAAATGATTGCAGATGTGGTGCAAGACTGGGCAGTGTTGCATTCTGTTGTTCGTAGGGTCGCTACTAGTCAGAACCAACTCAGCGGCACCTAACAACAACAACAAGTTTACAGGTGGCCCAAATCTGTTTCTATTTGCTTGAAAATGCCTTTATTTAAAAGTGCTTTGACTGACATTTTCTCTAGGTTAGAATTCTAGATTAACAATTATTTTATTAATAAATTGTTTCTGCTGAAAAGACTTTGTTTTGAATGGTATCTGGTATCCTCGCCTGTGTGGCTTTTAAGATTTTCCTGTCTTTTGTTTTACATAGTTTCGCAATTATACATTGCTTTTGTTAGGTGCTGTGCAGTTGGTTCTGACTCATGCGACCTTATGAACAGCAGATTGAAACACTGCCTGGTCTTGTGCCGTGTCCACTGTTGTTTTTATGCTTAAGCCTGTTGTTGTCGCCACTGTTTAGTCCATCTCATCGATGGTCTTCCTGTTTTTCACTACCACCCCCCCTCCCCCCCAGCACGAGGTTCTTCTCCAGGGACGGATCCTTCCTGGCAACATGTCCAGAGTGTGTAAGAGGCAGTCTTGCTCTTTGCTTCTTCTGGAAGAGATCTGTTTGTTCTTTTGGCAGTCCATGGTACATTCAACATTCTTTTCCAGCACCATGGTTCAAAGGCATCAGTTCTTCTTCTGTCTTTGTTCCTTGTCTAGTTTTTGCACGCATATGATGTGATTGAAAACACTGTGGCTTGAGTCAGGCACACTTCAGTCTTTAGGGTGACATCTTTACTTTTCAATATTAAAGAGATCCTTTGCAGCAGATTTTCCCAGTGTAATGTGTCTTGATTTCTTGACTGCAGCTTCCATGGGTGTTGATTGTGGACCCTCCAAAAATGAAATCCTTGACAACCTCAATCCTTTCTCATTAATTCATTGATGATGATGTTGCTTACTGGTCCAGTTATGAGGATTTTTGTTTTCTTGATGTTGAGGTGCAGTCCACACTGAAGGCTGTTGTCTTTGATGTTCATCAGTGTTTCACATCTTCTTTACTTCCAGCAAGTAAGGTGGTGTCATCTGCTAGTGCAGGTTGTTAATGAGCCATCCTTCAGTCTTCATGCCTCATTCTTCTACGTATGATCCAACTTCTCTGATTATTTGCTTGTCATACAGATTGAAAAGGTGTGGTGAGAGGCTACAACCCTGACACACACCTTGCCTGACTTAAACCATGCAGTGTCCTCTTGTTCTGTTTGCACAGCTGCCTCTTGGTCCATTTACAAATTCCTTAAGAGCACAGTTAAGTGTTGTGAAATTCCTGTTCTCCATAATGTTAGCCATGATTTCTTATGATCCTAACAGTCTAATGCCTTTGCATAGTCAATGAAACACAGGTAAACATCTTTCTAGCATTCTCTCAGTCAAGATCCATCTGACGTCAGCGGTAATATTCCTGGTTCTGCATCCTCTTCTGAATCTGGCTCTAATTTCTGGTTGTTCCTTATCAACATACTGTTGCAATCGCTTTTTGATAATCTTGAGCAGAATTTTACTTGCGTGTGACGTTAATGATATTGTTTGGTAATTTCTGCATTCGGGTGGATCACCTTTCTTTGGAATGGGCATAAATTTGGATCCCTTCCAGTCAGTTGGCTAGGTAGCTCTCCTCCAAATATCTTGCCATAGATGAGTGAGCACTTCCAGCACTGAACTGCATCCGTTTGTTGAAATATCTCAGTTGTTATTCCATCAGTTCCTGGAGCCTTCAAAGCAGCTTCTACTTCTTCCTTCAGTACCGTCAGTTCTTGATCGTGTGCTGCCTCTTCAAATGGCTGAATGTCGGGCAGTTCTTTCTGGTATGACTGTATTCTTTCCATCGCATTACTCTTTTCCCTGTAGAAGAATCCTTCACTGCTGCAACTTTAATTTTTTCTTCAGTTCTTTCACTTTGAGAAATGCAAAATGTTCTTCCCTTTTGGTGTACTATTTCCATTGCTTTGCAGATGTCATTATAATACTTTATTTTGTCTTGTCGAACTGCCCTTTGAAGTCTACTTAGGTCTTTTACTTTACCATTCCTGCCTTTTGCTTTGGCTGCTCAGTGTTTGAGAGCAAGTTTCAGAGTCTCTTCTAACATCCACTTTGGTCTTTGCTTTCTTGCCTGTCCTTTTAATGATGTCTTGTTCTCTTCATGGTTGACGTGTTTGATGTCATGCCACAGTTTGTTTGGCCTTCTCATTAGTGGTCAGCACGTCAAATCTATTTTTGAGATGATCTTTAAACTCAGGAGGGATATACTCAAGATCATACTTTGGCTTTTGAGGACTTGTTCTAATTTTCTTCAGTTTCCATCACCTGTGGTGCAGTCAGCACCTGAGCTTGTTCCTGATGCTGATATGGAGCTTTTCCATCGTCTTTTTTCACAGATATAGCCACTTTAGATCCTGTTTGTGCTCCATGTGGTGAGATCCATGGGTGTAGTCACCGTTTGTGTTGGTTCAAAAAGGTATTTGCAGTGAAGAAGTCACTAGTCTTGTAAAATTCTATCATGAGATCTCTGGCATTATTTATATCACCAAGACTGTGTTTTCCAGCTACCCATCTTTCTTTGTTTCCAGCTTTTGTGTTCAGTCACCAGTAATTATCAATGCATCCTGATTGCGTGCTTGGTAAGTTTCAGACTGCAGAAGCTGGTAAAGATCTTCAGTCTCTTCATCTTTGGCCTTAGTGGTTGATGCATAGAGTTGAAGAATAGTCGTATTCACTGACCTTCCTTGTAGGCTTATGGATGTTATCCTGTCACTGATAGTATTGTACTTCAGGGCAGATCTTGATATGTTCTTTTTGATGATGAATGCAACACTGTTCTCTTCAAGTTTTCGTTCCCAGCGTAGTAGGCCATATGATTGTCAGATTCAAAATGGCCAGTACTGATCCGTTTCAGCTCACTCATGCCTAGGATATTGATGTTTATGCGTTCCAATTTCATTTTTGACGATTCCAATTTTCCTAGATTCTTACGTTGCACATTCACTGTTCCGATTATTAATAGACATTTGCAGCTGTTTTTTTCCCATTTTGAGTTGTACTTCATCAGCCTCTACTTCAGTGAGGCAGCTCTTCCCCAGTTGTCTTCTGAGTGCCTTCCAGCTGGGGGTCTCATTTTCTGGCACTGTATCTGGCAATGTTCTCCTGCTATTCATAAGATTTTCCATGGCTAATTCTTACAGAAGTAGACTGCCACATCCTTCTTCCTACTCTGTCTTAGTCTGGAAGCGCAGCTGAAACCTGTCTACTGTGAGTAACCCTGCTGGTACCTAAATGCTGGTGACCTAGCTTCCAGGATTGCAGCAGTAAGCAAACTTCCACTGACAGACAAGTGGGGGTACTCACTCTGTCTTTACTCCTCCTATCAGCTAAGGTACCCAGTCAGTGCAGTAACCCCAGAAATCTCCAGGGCAGAACAGTCTCCTGCCAGCTAAGATACCTAATTAGCATATCCCACAACTCTGCAGGACAAAACAGTCTCCTGCCAGCTAAGATACCCAGTCATCACAGACACCCCTGAACTCTGTGGGTTGCTGTAGTCTGTCCAGGTGTAAATGTCTATTTTTTTTCCTGCCTGGAGCCCACTGGGTTTCTTGAGTTTGTGGCCTGGTACCTTTGATCAGTTTCTTTGAACTTTTTTCTAGCTGTTATTTCTTCAGATATGATTTACTTTGTCTTTTTTCCTTCCACATTTCAGTTACACCTTCTTAACTGTTTTCTGTGTTTTTTCCATTCTTCGTTCTCCAGCTTTTTGTTTTGGTCTGCTCCATCTGGATATTTTTTCAGATCTATTTTCAGTTCTTCCTCCTTTGCTCATATACATCTATTACGTTCTTAATTTGCATTATTTTGCTTTTTAATTCTAGAGTTACTGTTTATGTATTTCTTGTGTTTTCCAGTTTTCTACTTGGTATTCTGAAACATGTCTTTTCTTGAACATAGTAAGCACAGTTATTATAAAGTCTCTCATTATTGTAGTCATCTGAAGTTTCTGTGGGTGTGTTTCCTGTGTTGTTTTTCTCTTACGGGATTTTCTCCCTCCATATGCAGATTATTTGATTTGTGTGACAGACATGGTATTAACAAATTGTAGAAATACTGTAAAGTTTAAGGTGTTGTTATCACCCTGACAGAGAGGATTTGCATTTGCTTCTGCCAAGTGGCTGGGGGCTTGTAGTCCAGAATCACCTTAATCTACTTCAGTGATTGACATATCCTAAAACAGGATCCAGCTTCTGCAAAATTTCCTTGTAGTTTACTCTTACACCTAGGTATCTAATACCAAGTATGGAAATTTACCTTCTTAGAAGACCATTAGATTCCCAACTTCCCCCTACTACTGTTTTGGTCAGAAGTCTTGCCCAGTCTCTCATCAACTCTTCTTGAATTACCAGACACCCTCAGGAATAACTGTCCCACTTTGGGAGGGAAGTTGAGATGGCAGAACACTGTTGTGTCTGAATCTTGAGCCAGTAATTTTTCACTACTTTCTAGGCCTTTTGTGCCTAAGAGGCAGTGAAATGAAGTTTTGTCTACCTGTCTTCTTTTTCAGCACAGAGAGCTAGTTCTAGTTGCCTAGTTTGCTGTTACAGGATTTTCTTAGAAGTACCATCAGGAATGTATAAAATGAAATATGCTTCTTGTTTCCTTCTCTTTGGAGGGGAGTCTTCTAATCATGTGAATTCTGGATCATCGAAGTTTGCCCTACATAGGTTAAGTTAGTGAAAATGATGAAATTATAGTTTTCAGTCCTTCGTTCTTTCCCTTTGCTTTTCAAAGTTTGAAATATGTGCTTGGAGTAGCTTTGTTATTTTGTAATGGGAGAAGGCCTTTAGCACCTTTTTATTTTTAGCTTTTGGTATTTATTACAACTTTGCTTTCTTATTTGTGTTTCCTCATTAAACCCTACTTAAGGGTTTTTCCTGTTAGCCTTTTATTATAGATGCCAAATAGATCTGAAACAAATGGGGATGTTAATTAAATGGAAAAAAAAAGCAAATGAAACTTAAAAATTTTATTCTTTCATTTAGTAGATTAATAGTTATATTTATTATAAGTATACATTCTCTGTGGGGCAGTTCTCCTCTGACCTGTAGGGTCACTATGAGTTGGAATTGATTTGACAGCAGTGGGTTTATATATTCTTAGAGTATAATAGCCAGCAGTCCCAAACACTTTACTTGTAAGAGCAGGTGTGTGCATTCAGAATTTATGTAAAGTCAGGAACTCAGTGTTAAGATGTTTCCTAGATTTTGTCAGTGTGAACTGAGATGCCCTGGACAAAGTGAGCCTTTTGGAAATAGAACATTTAACAGTAAATATGATACTTCTGGGGCTTGGTAATGAGCACATTGGACTGCTGTTGCTATGCTTTTATAGAAAAACAAAAACTGTCTTTCTCCTCCAGCGTCCACAAGACCTAATCAGTTAATGAGTTTGCCCTTCCTCCTCTGAGTGTGTTGCACGTACCCCTAAAACATTTATATTATTATAGACACTCTACTGGACTTTGAAAATGTTGAATCTCTACATCTCTCAGACATCCTTGGCTTCCTTTTAAGAGTAGATGGTAAAAATTCATAGTTACCCTAAATGTCCTTAAGTAGAAACTAAATCCCGTAGAATATCAAGAATAAACATTTTTGAAAGCAAGTATCTGCTGATGTGTGTGACTAAAAGGGTCATCTTTTAAGGTCATTCAATAAGAGATCTTCATAAAATGTATCAAAGTTTCTTTGACTTGGCAACCATCTGCTATTAGTTGATATAAAGGGTCTTCCCATAAGGATATCCTGATTTTGACAGCTCATGACAGCCATATTTGTGAAGCTGTAGTGGCTGTATTTATCACATTTGTTTGACTTGTCTTGACATAGCCATGGATACACAATTTCACAACGTGTAGAAATTACTAAAGTTTATTGTCAAAATGAGTGTTTTGTTTGCCAAACATTCCATGTATCACATGAAATTCACAGTATGTGTAATCATCCCAAGAAAAGAGTTCTACATTTAATCAAAAAACTTGGGACAGCCATGTCTGTTGCCAATCAGACAATGCCTATGCGTCAGTGAACCACACATTCCAATGAAAGCATCATCAGTGTTCATCGGTGTGTATGCAAAAATCCATCCCAATCAGTCTCTCACTGAACACAACAACTGGGCCTTTCGTCGACCACAGTTTGGTGGATTTTGCATCTGTACCTAAAGCTTTATCCTTACAAAATTGTTTTAATTCAAGAACTGAAGTCCAGTGACCATAGATTGTGTCGTACATTTACTGACTGAACTCTGGAGCAATTGGAAGTGGACTCTGCTTTTGGCAGAAAAATCGTCTTCAGTGATCAGGCCCATTTTTGGATGAATGGCTGTTAGCAGACAGAACTGCTGCATTTGGAGCAATGAGAGTCCAGCGGAGATTCGAGAGCATCCACTTCATCTCAAAAAAGTTACCGTTTGATGTGGATTTGGGTCTGACGGAATCATTAGCCCTTATTTTTTCCAAGATAAGTGAGGAGAGGCTGCAACTGTGATTGGTGAAAGACAGCTATAAGAACTATTTGGGGCCCCATTTGGAAGGTATAGACCTCACAAACGAACGTAGTTTCAACAAGACGATGCTGTGTGTCACATTGCCCGCAAAACAGTGGACTTCTGGAAGAAGTTCGACGGCTTCATAATCTCGCCTGGTGGTATGTTAACTGGCCACTGAGATCATGTGATTTAATACCTTTCAATTACTTTGTATGAGGCTGTGTTAAATCTGGGGTTTATGCCAGTCACCTCCAAACAATTGGCTGTTTAAAGAACAACATCACACATGTCATTTGTGAAATTCATCCCACTTTATGTGAGACTGTCATTAAAAATTGAACATCTTGGATGCATTCCACCAAAAGAAGCTGAGGGAGTCATTTACCCGAAGTTCTTTTCCGCATGTAATGCCATCAGATGTCCTTCAAAGTAAGAAGACATTTAAAACTGTATCATTTACACAGTTCTTTTATTCAAGTTCAGAGATAGGACACCCTTATTGGAAGACCCTTTACTTACAGAATAACAGTAGCTAAATGGAGGTCATTGTAATTTTGTGGAGAATAAGGCAGCCATGTGCTAAGATGTAGCCATTTGGATTAAAATAACTTTAAAGGTGTTTTATTTAGAACCCACTTTAACTTCTAAGTCATTTTATACTATGCTGAATACTGAGCCATCTGAAACTGAAACTACCATTCTGGTCACTGTGTTAGGGTTCTCCAGAGAAACAGATCAATAGGGGTGCGTGTATTTGTATGTGTAGAGCGAGAGAACAGTTTATTTTAAGTAGTTGGCCCATGTAATTGTGGGCCTGGCAAGCTCAAAATCCATAGGAGAGGTGGTAGATTGGGAACTCTGGCAAGATTTATATGTTAAAATCTTGAGGTGGAATTCCTCCTCTCTGAGAAACCTGTTTGTGTTCTTAAGGCCTTTACTTGACTGAATAAGGCCCACCCACATTACCAAAAGTGATCTACCTTTACTTGGAGTCTCTTGATTATAAATGTTCATCTCATGTACAGAATACCTTCACAGCAACATCTGTACTATTGTTTGACCAGATAACTGGGCACCATAGTCTAAGTTGTCATGTAAAATTAAGAGTCACAGTCATCTTGTTGACTTTATAATATAGTTGCCCCAGTGTTTTCTTAAGAATAGAGGATTTGCGAGTTTGTATCAGTGATAATTTTTCTGTGCTGTGTGTCCTATGATATGTTGTTATAATTGAGTTCTTTCGAGGCTTTTTTTTTTTAAACAATTGTTGAACTACCCTCTGAGTGTACACCTAGGATCCAGTGTGTAACAGCCAAGACAGAGCTTAAGAGGCACATCTTAGTGCAGTTCACGAAGGGGAATGTTTTGTTAGACTTATTACACAGACTGGTGTTAATAAGTTAAGCAAGCCTGGCCATGTTAGTAGGGTGTGGTGACAGTGGTTTAAATAAGTACTGATGCTCAAGCTTGGGCAAGAAGGGGGAGTGTTGAACTGTGTTTGTGGGGTTGGCAACCAGTGAATTCACTTTGTAAATCTTCATCTAAAGCACAGATGATAATAATGAAGAGCGTGTAGAAGTTTTCCCTATTGAAATTTAAAGTTCTTAATGGCGTAAAATATGATAATTTTCCCTAGGATGGTATTTTTCAGAACAAATCCCACTTGTAAAGCAAGAAACCAGTATACTTTGGGAAAAAATTTACTCAGTGTTGTTAATTTTAGCTTTCGTAACTTGAACGTTAGAGTTTAATTTCTCATTTTTCATGGTATTAAATTAGCGGTTGAAAGTATGCTGTTATAAGATTCACTTTTTTTTTTTCCTCTTCCCTTAAAAACAGAAGCGCCACCATGAGGCGAGGTGGATGGAGGAAACGAGCTGAAAATGATGGCTGGCAAAACTGGGTGTGTTTTAAAAGAATAAAAATAGTTGTGTTGAACTTTCTAGGTATTTTTCCTTCTTATTTTAGTTTATAGTGTGATTAAAGCATTCTCTAAGTTTTAAAGCACTTTAGACATTTGAGATGTCACAAGTGTAAATTGTGAGAACTTTGCTGGAAGTTAATGTATTGAAAGCCTTAAAATGTTCGTAATCTTTAACTTCAAACTTGAAAGAATTTTATCCTGAGGCAAATGTATAGTTTTATTGCAGCATTGCTAATAATACAGAAAGACAGAAAATGAGATAAACATCTAATAGGTGATAGATGAAATAAATTATCTGTACATTGGTTCACTGTGCAACGATTATTTAGCTTTTATTTCTTAACCTGGGAAGATGTGTTGACTGAAGGATATGTTATACGGTAATATTATATATGATCCTGTTTTTTAAAGTAACTTTTATCATCATAAAAATACAAAAGTATTAAAAACTGAGTTGACAGAGGGAGGTCTTCCTTGACCCACATGCTTTATTGTCTTGCATTTTTGTTTAGGATGTCACTGTTACACCTTGGTCAGTAGCAAAGAATTAGTCTCCCTTCGAAGTATAAATTTATTTAAAAGTAAAAGAGAGGGCACTAATGGAGGGACACTGAGATACTGTTAACAGTGATGAGTGGCAAATGTTTGATTATACGTATACCTACTGTGAGGAGCCTTGGTGGTACAGGAATTAAGCACTTGCTGGTAGCTGAAGTCAGTGTTTGAACCTACTAGCTCTGCAAGAGAGAGATGTGGCACTCTGCTTCTGTAAAGATTGCAGCCTTGGGGAAGCACATGGAGCAGTTCTGCTCTATGCTGTGAGCATCACCATGAGTCCTAGTTGATGGCAGTGGGTTCAGTTTCAGTTTTCTACATACCACACTTTAATAAAAAAAGAAGAAAAGAAGAAGAGAAAATTGAACTTCTGAACTAAGTTTTATGTTTTTGTAATTGCAGGGTGAGTATATGGCTGCAAAGGTCCAGAAATTGGAGGAACAGTTTCGATCAGATGCTGCTGTTCAAAAGGATGGAAGTTCATCTACAATTTTTAGTGGAGTTGCCATCTATGTTAATGGCTATACAGGTTGAGTATTTTTTACTGTTTTAGCATGTACCTTGATTAGGATTGAGAATGACTTGTTCTCAGATTTTGTTTTTAATAATTTATTCATGTATATAAAGTGATTCTTTTTATATAAAAATAAAAACCTCTGTTCAGATACAACTCCTTCACGTTTTTCCCTCCTATTCTGCCTGCCATTGTCTTTTGTGTTTTAATTTAAGCACATAGTTTGAAAAGTAACAAGATTTAAAATGGAAAACAATAGCCCTTTTGCTTAAAATGCTGATTGGAAGGAAGCTCACTGAACCTGGGTGGCACTGTAAACTGTGGGCTTCACTGTAGGATTTCTGGTAGCACCATTTCATTGGTGAGTCTCTGGCCGTTACTGTCCGCGGGTCCTTGGGGTAGGGGTAGGGGCAGGGGTGAGAGTGGGGAGCTGATCCCGTTTGCTCGCTGCCAGAATTTTGGATGCCCAGGGATGGGAGAGGGTCTAGATTCTCATAATTTAGGAAAGAGAATTTTATTTAAACTTCCTCTTCCCTCTCCTTCCAACCCCAGCCTGGGGAGTAAATGAAACAGCCCCTGTTGTCACTGAGTCTAGTATATGGACGGGGAAGGGATCTTTTCTGTGAGTGGAGGATGACATTGGGAAAACCTTGTTTGCCTTTTTGTGAAGTTTCAGCTGTGAACTCCCTCCTTTCAGATCTCTTTTGGAGTTGCCCCATACCTTTGTTTCATGAGTTTTTCGTGATTCAGCAGCATGAATCAGCCTTTTTCTGAGCTTCCACACAGCCTGCTTAAATTTTAGATCTTGTTGATTGGCTATCTGATTTTACTACTGAAATTTCCTGTTCATTCCCTTGGAAATTCCTTTCCTCTTGTGATCATTTTGGTTTATTTTTTGAAGACAATGGATATAAGTGTTTATTTCAATCTGTTTTGTTTCTTGCTGGCTCGGCTCACTAATACCTGCTTATCCTTAAGGTTCCTCTCCTTTTGATTGTCTGTTGTTTTCTTGCTCGGGAGGTGACTTCTCAGTGCTCTTTTTGGGCTCGGGTCCCTTGTGTTTATCCACATTCTGGCATTTACTGGACTTTACTGTTACGGCCTGTGAACTAGGCAAGGGCAGGAGCTGTGTCTTCATCACTGCTATATCCCTGGTGGCTGCACAGTGACTCTTATTTGTTGAACTGAAGTTAGTGCTGATGAATTGATACATTTGTGGTCTAGTGAGGGCAGGGTGTGTTTATGGCGAGTAAAAGTTACCAGGCATCGCCGCCCAGCTTTATAACTTTGTCTTTGTGTTCTTAAGTCTCCAGTCATGCTTTTGCCACTGATGAAAAGCTTTGTCTCCCTTCTGGGAACTGGAACTGTACTCATCCATTAAGACTCAGGTCAAATTAGGTTTTGCCTCCTTCCAGGATCGACTCCATTAACGTTTAATACCAGTGATACAGTGGTTAAGTGTTTGGCTAGTAACCAAAAAGGTTGTCAGTGTGAATCTGCCAGCAGCTCCTTGGAAACTCTGTGGGATGGTTCTGCTCTGTCTTGTAGGGTTGCTGTGAGTCGGCATATACTCATTGGCAGCGGATTTTCTTTTCTTTTCTTAGCTTAAATATCACAGCATTATTGCTAGAAACAGTTATTTTAGCTCCTGAGTTTTGTCTGGTGTTTTCATGTCTTATTTGTATGTTAAGGAGCTCTGTGATGACACAGTAGTGGCAGTGTTTGGTGCTAGCTGAAAGAATAGTGGTTGGAATCTGCCAGCTACTCTATGGGAGAAAGATGTGGCAGTCTGCTTCTGTCAATACTGCAGCTTTGGAAACCTTATGAGACAGTTCTGCTCTGTCCTGTAGGGTTACTATGAGTCAGAATTGACTTGATGGCCATGGGTTTTATTTGTATATTAAAGTCTTATTTACATCTTCAGTTCTTTGGAGCCGGGAAGCCCGTTTTGTGTAATAATCCCATGTTAAACATAGATTAGAGTTAACACCTAAGAGCCTTGTATGTTCTGTCATGGGCATTTTCTTCTTTTTGTTACTCAGATCTCTGCTATAACATTATCTCTTCAAAGAGACTTTTCTTAACCACCTGTATCTAAAGAGCCGTGCCATGCCTTCTAGTTTTTCTTTTTTTTTCATAGCACCTGTGTTCACCTGAACTGAACTGTTTTTCTGACTTTTTATTTTCTGTCTTCCCACTGCAGTGTAAGTATCATGGAGCAGGAACTCGACTACTGTTGATTGCTGTGTCGCCAGTGCCCAGTGTTGTGCCTGCCACATAAAAAAAAAAATTCCATAGAGGCAATTCCAATGAAGCCACCAGAGCTCCATTGCTTTAAATCTAGTGGACTGTAAATGCTCTCTTCTTTGGGGTGGAAAGGGGTGCAGTTAACGTGGAAAGAGATGTTCTCGTATGTTCTTATGTGAGTGGAAGACTGGGCATTTTCTTCTGTTTATTTTCCATATTTTTTTATCTCATCATGATGGTAGTAGAATAGAGAGTAACCTTTGAATAATTTTGAGATTTAGTATTTTTACGGCGCTTGGCTGGCTGGCTGTGGGAAACAAATAACACTTGAGCCTTCAATTTTTTTGCTTTTAGGCTCAAAAGATGTTGTGTAGACATGTGTCTGCTGATAAGATAGGTTACAGAAATAAGGAAAAGAAATTCTGTGAAGTTTTCTGCATATAATGTATAGTAGGTTGTGTTTTTGTTTATCAAAATCAGCTTTCCTACATGTTTAAGTTCAGCTTGGCCGTGTTTAATCAAGAAAATGGGAACAGAAATGGTGTGTATCACTTTGGGGAAACAACTTTAAAAACAAGTTTGTGTTTCACATACACTCTTTTGTGCAGGGACTGGTAGTGTTTCAGGTAGAGGTTTGCTCCACCAGCTTGGATCCCAGAGTAAAGATGACCGGAAGCCACAGCTCCATGGTCATGTTGGGGCTTCAGGTGGATATGTTGAATCAGTGAAAAATAAAACTGTTGATCTAAGTCACAGAGATTTTGAGGTCACTTGTTTTGTAACATAACCTCTCCTAACCTCTCTGAGCATTGTCTGAAATGCCAAATAGGAAAGATATTTAAAACACATTGATTGTATTTTGGAAACTCTAGTGGTGTGATGGTGTAGTGCTATGTCTGCTAACCAAAAGGTCAGCAGTTCAGATCCACTGTGGAGCAGTTCTACTCTGTCCGTTAGGGTTACACTATGAGTCAGAATCAACTGAATGGCAGTGGGTTTGGTTTTTTGGGTGTGATATTTTGTTTTAGCTGTTCTAAAGCAGTAAGCTTTGCCTGTATTTTAGATCAGGAATTTCTGGGAGGTACAGGTGATGAAGCACATGACTAAACTGAAAGTCTGGTGGTTTGAACTCAAGCAGAGATGCCTCAGAAGAAAGGCTTGATTTTTTAATGAGATGGAGAAACAGATGACCAACTTCATATGGAAAGGGAAGAAACCCTGGATAAGCAAAATATTGCTGAAGAAGAACAAAGTGGGAGGCCTCACGCTACTTGACTTTAGAACTTATTACCCTACCATGATAGTCAAAACAGGCTGTACTGGTACAACAGCCACTTAGACCAGTAGAGCAGAATTGAGGAACCAGACATAAAATCATCTCCTTGTGAGCAGCTGACATTTGACAAAGACCCAAAGTCTCTTAACTGGGAAAAACAATCTCTTCAACAAATAGTATTGAGATAACTAGATATCCATCTATAAAAATATGAAACAAGACCCATATCACATACCATGCATAAAAACTAACTCAAAAGGGACCAGAGAACCAAATACCAAATCTGAAAGAATAAAGATCATGGAAGAAAAAAATAGGGATTATGCTGGTAGTCCCAATACAAGGCATAAACAGAATACAGAATGTTACTAAGAATGGACCAGACATCAGGAAAGAAGATAGATGACTGGGAACTCCTGAAAATCAAACACTTACATTCATCTGAAGAGTAAAAAGACAACCTGCAGACTGGGAAAAAAATTTTGGTACAACAAATCCAGTCAGCATCTGATCTCTAAAATCTGAAAGATACTCCAAAACCTCAACAACAAAAAGAAAAGTTAAAATAGGCTATTCACCACAGAAGACATTCAGGGAGCTAATAGGTAGCATGGAGAAAATGCTTATGATCATTAGCTATTAGGAAAAATGCAAGTTAAAACTAAAATGAGATACAGTCTCACCCTGACAAGGCTGGATTTTGTCCAAGGCTGGGATTTGTCCAAAAAAGAAAATAATGTTGGAGGGGCTCTGGAGAGACTGGAACACTTAAGCACTGCTGGTCAGATTGTAAAATGATACAAGCACATTGGAAATACATTTGTTGCATTCTTAAAAAGCTAGAAATAGAAGTACCATATGATCCTGCAGTCTTACTTCTTGCAATATGTCCTAGAGAAGAGCCGCACAAATAGATACACGTACACCAGTGGTGACAGTGTTCACAGTAGCAAAAAGATAGAATCACCTGAGGCATCCATCTGCAGAAGAATGGATAAACAAGCTGTGGTATGTTCGCATGGGGAATATTAGGCAACGGTAAAGCACACTGACAAGTTTGGGAAATATAACATGGAAAAATCTGAAAGATGTTATGCCAAATGAAATTGCAAAAGGCCAAGTAAGAGACAATCATTATAAGGACTCAAGAGTAGGTTTAAATACAGAAGAAAATAGTCTTTGACAGTTACAAAGGGGAGTAGGAGGAAGAAGGATATTCACTAGTTAGACAGTTGACAAGAAGTATTTTACATGAAATGTGAGAGAACATACAGTAGAGGAGAAGTCAGTGCAAACAGACTAAACCTGAAGAAAATAGAATAGCAGCAGTATGGAGGGGGTGTTTAGGGGAAGAGGAGGTCTGGGACCATGTTTCAAGGAACATCTAGGTAAATTGAGATAACAAAGTTTATTAAAATGTTTTGCATCCCACTTTGGTGAATGGCATCTTGTTCTTAAAAGCTAGCAAGTGACTATTTAGGAAGCATCAATTGGTCTCAACCTACTTGGACCAGAGGAAGAAGAGCATCAAAGACAAGGGAAGTATGAGCCCAAGAGATAGAAAGGACCACATACAGCAGAGACTATATGAACATGAGACCAGAAGAATTAGATGGTACCCAGCCACTACCAAACACTGCCCTCACAGAGAACTCAACAAAGAGTTCTGATGGAGCAGGAAATGTGGGATACAGAACTCCAACTGTAGTAAAAAGACCAGACTTTATAGTCTGACATTGTAGAGTCCCTGAACTCCTAGCCCAGAACTGAAACCATTCCAGAAGCCAACTCCTCAGACAAAGATTGAACTGGTCTGTAAGACATAAAATGATACTGGTGAAAAGTATGCTTCTTGTCTTGGATAGATATAGGAGACCAACTGGGCAGTTCTGTCCTGAGGCGAGATGAGAAGATAGAGGACGACAGGAGCTGGTTAGATTAGACTTGGGAAATACGAGGTGGAGGGGAGGAGTGTCCTGCCAAGAGTATAGGGGGAGCAGCTAGGGTCACATGACAAAGCATGGGTAAGTCTCTGTATGAGAAACTGACTTGAATTGTGAACTTTTACTTAAAACGCAATGAAAAAAATTAAAGAACGAGAAGGACCTGGCATTCGGCTTCCAAATAGTATGTAATATTATGTATGTAAAATATCTCAGTTTTTTAATAAGAGTATGTGTCAGTAGGATGTTTTAGATCTGTTGGGTTACATAGAAGATAACAAAACTTAATTTCACTTTTTACTGTTTTTAATGTATCTAGCAGAAAATTTCAAGTTACAGGTGTGGCTTGCATTTGTAGTACACGTATTTGTATTGAACAGTGCTGGTATGTGCAGTCAGCATACAAGAATTTACCAAGAATTAGGCAAACTGAGCATATCTGTGTGTGCTATGTTATTTTTTTTTCTTTTTCTAAAAGACTAAAGAAACCCTGGTGGTGTAGTGGGTTAACTGCTCCGTCTGCTAAGTAAACGGTCATCAGTTCACATTTACAAGGCGCTCCTTGGAAACACTATGGGGCAGTTCTACTCTGACCTCTAGGGTTGCTATGAGTCAGACTCACCTTGTGACAGTGTTTTTTTTTTAAGACTGTAAAACACATCTAATTCGACAGCTGTACTAAGGATTTGTATTAAGTACTTGGTGTCTGTAGTGCGTGGATTTAAGGAGTATCGTATTGTTTAAATAACAAAGTGGATACCTAAGCCTCCTGAGAAAACCTTTCCCCTAGGTACAGCTGTTGTTGGGGCAAGGTGTGTGATGTAGAGTTCATTAGCATGGCAAGTGAGAAACAAGCTACTGAAAATAATTAGCTTAAGGTGATACTGGAAACCCTGGTGGTATAGTGGTTAAGTGCTAATCAGAAGATGGGGAGTTCAAATCTGGCAGACGCTCCTTGGAAACTGTGGGGCAGTTTTACTCTTGTCCATAGGGTTGCTATGAGAATTGACTCAACAGCAGCACGTTTTATTGGTGGACTGTGATACTTGGAGCCCTGATGGTGAAGTGTTTAAAAGCTCAGGCTGCTAACCAAAAGATGGGTAGTTTGAATCCAGCACTGCTCCCTGGAAACTTGACAGAGCAGTTGTGCTAAACCCCGTCCTACAGGGTTGTGACAAGTGAGTCAGGTAGGTTTGATAGCATTGGATTTTTGTGAGTTTTTTGTTCTAAACATGATACTAGTGATGCAGATCATAACAGGCCTTTTTTTCCCCCATCTACTTGGAGATCTTTTTTAAATTTTTTTGATTATGACTGAATGAAAATGTACAGTCCCGTATAAACTCGCATGCCCACCTATATGCAGTTCCCACTGCTCTCTCTGCCTGGTGACAATGCACCCTTCCTCTCTGCTCTGTATGTGTCCTATCCTCCCAACAGTTTCCTATCCCTGCCTCTGCACCCGTTCCCCTTCCTCCAATTAGAGGTCGGCAGGGTAACATGCTGTAGAGGCGTAGAACTGTAAGTTCCCACAAGATACGGTCACTCTGTGTCACAAAATCCAATCCATTGCTGTCCGAAAAGTTGATCTTTCATACGATTTATGGACACGGGCATTATCAGGGCCAGGGGCCATGCTTGCAGGGGAAACCCGAAGCCCCTGGACCATCAAATGTGGTCTTTTGTTGGAGATCTCAGGGTGCATCCCTATTCTTTTGCTGCCAGTAAAACTCAATTTGGTGAGCTCCATCGTGGCTATCACTGATGGTGGCCGGGCACCACCTGGTTCTTCTGGTCATGAGTCGATGTGGAGACCCACTCACATGGGTCTCTCTGTCTTCCGGGTTCTCTGTCATTCTTGTCCTCAGTGATCATCCATTCCTGTTGAGTTGGGACCATTTGCTGTGCCCTCAGATGGCAGCTTTTAAGACCCCAGATGCCACTCACCGATGTGAGGTGCAGAGAGTCCTCATTAGCAAAATGCTAGCTGTGTCAGTTGGCCTCAATTTCACCTGAGAGCATGGTCCCCGGCACCCTGCCCCAGCCACTTTCTCCTTGCAATATTGGGTTAAGGTGGGAGGAGTACTTAGATTGTGTTGAAGTCCCGTTAATACTGATCTTCTTTCTAATGTGTGCTGTCACTGATTTCACCCAACCAAATTTCTTTTAACTGTCTAATGTAAACCCCACCACCCTCCTCTCCCTCCCTCCCCACCCTTGCAGCCATCAGAGAGTCTTTTCTTCTATGCGTGAGTCTGCTTTTTAAATTCTTATCATGGGGGTCTCATACAGTACTTGTCCTTTTGTCGCTGACTACGACTACTTTCGGCATAATGTCCTCCAGTTGAAACCAGGTTAAGAGATGTTTCCTGCTGTCATCTTGTTCTGTATCATTGCACAGTTTTCCATTGAGCATATGTACCATAGTTTACCTATCCATTCCTTTGTCATTGGGCGTCTGGATTGATTCCATCTTTTTGCTAATGTGGACTGTGCTGCAGTGAACATTTGTGTGCATGTATCAATTGGTGTGAATGGCCTTGATTCTGTAGGATATATTCCAAGCAGTGGAATTACTGGGTCAAATGGTATATCTGTATCATTTTTTTAAGGGAGCACCAAATTGCTTTCCAAAGAGGTTGCACCATTTTGCAGTCCCACCAACAGGGTAGGAGAGTTTCAGTATCCCCACAGCCTTTCCAGCATTTGTTGTTTTGTGTTTTTTGGATTATGGCCAACCTTGTTGGGGTGAGATGGTGTCTCATTGTCGTTTTGATTTGAATTTCTTTAATAGCTAATCATCATGAGCATGTCCACATGTGTTTTTTGGCTGCCTGGATCTCCTCTTTAGAGAAGTATGTATCCATCTCCTTTGCCCATCGTTTAATGGATGATTTATCTTTTTCTTATAGATATTTTGAAATACCTTATAGATTGTGGAGATCGGTCTGACATACAGTTGCCAAATATTTTTTCCCATTCTATAGGTGGCCTTTTCACTTGGAGGTCGCACTGCGTTTTAACATGTATACTTAGTCACCTGGGGAACTTGGTAAACATAGATTCTGATTTGGTATGTCTTGGGTGGAAAAGCATCTGGTTGTAGTATTAACTTTAGTGAGTCAGGCCATAAAAGCCCACTGCTGTCAAGTCAGTTGCAACTATAGAGTTTCCAGCGGGCACCAGGTAGATTTGAACTGTGGACCTTTTGGTTAGCAGCCGTAGCACTTAACTACTAGGCCATCAAGTTTTCCTTAGTGAGTCAGGCATTTCTTTATATGAATAACATATGTCATATCAATTCTTGTTTAAAATATTTTATTTCTAATAAACTATAATTAGAAAAGTATTAATTTTAAACAAAATTTAAGAGCAGTGTTTCCTGTTCAGAATATTTTTTTTGTCTTTGTAAACTTATTTTTTAGCCCTGATGCAGTTTCATATTAAGAAACTGAAGAAGATGAACTGATTTGATTTTATTATATTTTCTTAAATAAAAGTAAAAATGCACTTCATAAGAGTAAAGTCTGTTAAGCTCTAAAGTCTCCTTATAGTAGATATGACCAGTTTACATATCTGACTGCTTTTTATGACTGTGAAGGAGCTGCAGGTCTAGTTGAAGTCTCTGTAAAGAGATCCATGGATGGAGTTGTAATTGTTAATATTTTAAAACAAGATGCTGATGTCAAGGTCATGCCCTGAATATGGTCAAAAAGTTTAAAATACCTGCATTATTATTAGTATTTGATTAAATTCTTGATGTCCCTATTTGCTAGGCATCTCTTAGCACTGCATTTTTTTGTGTTCATTGACTGTGGCAGCCAGAGTGAGGCTGTGCTAAGGCAGTATAGCTTTATAACTGTGAGATGTACCTCCAAACATTACTTGCAGCAGTCAAGGAGAATCCATGAACCAGTGATAGAGTCTTTAAACTGGTCTGTGTAAGGGACTAGTAGAGGTTTTACCATGGATGGTACTTACACATAAAACTTTTAATGTCTTTTATTATGAATTTTACAGATCCTTCTGCTGAGGAATTGAGAAAGCTGATGATGTTACATGGAGGCCAGTACCATGTGTACTATTCCAGGTCGAAAACAACACACATTATTGCCACAAACCTTCCTAATGCCAAAATTAAAGAATTAAAGGGGGAAAAAGTAATTCGACCAGAATGGATTGTGGAAAGGTAAGTTTTATTTCTAATATTAGGGTTTTTAAATTGGAATACTTTATTATAAAGTGTTGCCCTAATTTCTCTTACATTGATGAGGTGAGAAATAATATCCTAAACATTACAGTACTGTTTAAACTCACATTTATAATTCAGATAGCCTTTGATGTGGCATCCTATTCAAAGTAATATATGAATGTTTTTTTAACCTCAGCTACCAGGAATTAAGGGAGATGACCCAGTAAACAGCAGGGCTGACAAAGCATGTTATTCCTTCAGCAAATACTGGAGTACTGCTTTTGGGCTAGTTAGTATTCTTTAGAGTTAGAAATATCAGTGGACAAAATGATATCTCTCCTCTTCCTTTTAGAGGTTAAATTTTGTTGGAGGAGACAGATCATGAACAGTAATCTTAATCTATAAGTAAATTATATCCTTTGCTAAAAGTTAATACATACTGAGGGCAAAAATACATAGAGAAGGGTAACATGAAGTTGGAGGTCTTGATGTTGGAACAAAGAGTGAAAGAGGTTTGCAGTCTTGTTTTTTAGTTAGAATTCCTCTGGAGTCCTAACAGCACAGTGGTTGAGATCTTAGCTGCTAACCAAAAGGTAGGCAGTTCAAATCCACCAGCTACTCCTTGGAAATTATGTGGCAGCTCTACTGTGTGGGTTTAATGAGGTGATACCTCTCCTTTGATACGGAATCGACATGTTCTAAAATCAGTGGTGGCCATTCGTATTTGTTTTAGTTTCATAAGTAGACTGTCTGGGATCTTGGTGATAATTTATATTTTTAAATGTATATAATGTGAATGATTGCTATATTTATGAAAGAATTGTAAAGATGAAAATATTATTGGCAGATTATAATCAGTGTTTGAGAGAATGATTTTATTTTATATTGGGGTGCTAATGAAATAAACTTGGAATTAAAAAAAAAATCCCAACATTTTATTTCTGTTCCTTTGAAAATGCATTTAGTCAACCAGTCACTTAATGACAGCCTGGATATCAAATTTTACGGTCTTAAATTATCTCTTTTTTTGGTAAATAATTTATTGTAGTTTTGGTGAGTGCTGCAGTATCCACTGGTCCATTAGGTCTAGACTTTTGGATAATTTGAGTTCTGTGGTGTACTATTCTTCCATTCTGCCAGGATCTGCCTGTCAGGCTCAAGATCTGAATGGTTGATTGGTAATAGTAGCCAGATACCATCTAGTTCTGTTGGTCTCAGGGTAGATGAGCTTGTGGTTCATGTAGGCTGTTAGTCCTGTGGACTAGTTTCTTCGCTGAGTCTTTGGTTTCTTTCATTTTCTTTTTCTCCAGACATGCAGAGACTGATAGTTGTATCTTAGATGGTCATTTGCAAGTTTTTAATACCCCAGATACACTCATCAAACTAGAATGTAGAACATGCACTTTACGTGCTGTGTTATGCCAGTTGACTAAGTTATCCCCTGAAACTATGTTCCTAAGCCTTCAGATCCTGTAACTCAGTCCTGTGAGATGTTTAATAAGTATCCTTGTTTATATACCTTATGTGTTTTACTGTATATATCAATATGTGCATGCATACACTCATGTATATACACCCGTATTTAGATACATCTATATATGCCAATCTGTATATGTGTCTCTGTGAAACTAAGACTAGGAAGAAGGACCTGATGATTTACTTTCAAAGAATAACAGTATATCATTTGATACAATGCTGGAAGATGCACCCCTCAGGTTAGAAGGCACTCAAGATATGACTGGGGAAAAGCTGCGTCTTCAGAGTAGAGCTGATCATAATGACATGGGTGGAGTCAAGCTTTTGAGACCTTCATCTGCTGAGGTGTTATGATTCCAGCTGCAAACATCCATTAATAATTGGAATGTATAATGTATGAAATATGAATAAGAAAATTAAAAGTCATAAAGAATGAAATGGAGCTCATAAAGATCGGTATCTTAGACATTAATGAGTTGAAATGGACTAGTGTTGGCCATTTAAAAATCAGACAGTCAAATGGTATACTATACCCGGATTGAGAAATTGAAGAGGAATGGTGTCACATTCTTCACTAAAAGGAACATTTCAAGATCTATATTGAAATACAGTGCTCTCAGTAATAGGATAGTATCAGTATACCTACAAGAAAGACAAATTTATGCACCAACCACTAGTGCCAGAAATGAGGAAATTTGGAAAAATTTTACCAACTTCAGTATGAAATTGATCAAGCATGTAGTCACAATCATTGGTAATATGGTGATTAGAATGCAAAAATTGGAAGCAGAAGGATCAGTAGTTGGAAAATACATAGGTGACAGAGAGGACTCTGGAGATAGCGTGATAGAATTTTGCAAGACCAGTGACTTATTCATACAGATACCTTGTTTTCAATAACAGAAACAGCAGCTATACATGTGGACTTCACTAGATGGAATACAGGAGTCAAGTCACTGCATCTCTGCAATGACAGGCTGGAGAAGCTCAGTATCACCTGTCAGAACAAGGCCAGTGCCAGCTGCCAGAGCAGATCATCAGTTGCTGACATGTGGGTTCAAAATGGAGAATATTAAAAGTCCATGACAGGGAGACTGCAACCTTGAACAAATTCCACCTGAGTTTAGAAACCATCTTGAGGATAGATGTGATGCATTGACAACTGATGACTGAAGACCAAAGAGCTTATGAGATGACATTAAGGACCTTGTATGTGAAGAAAGCAAGAAGTTGTTAAACAGAAGGGCAAGAAAGTAAAACCAAAACGGATGTCGAAAGAGACCCTGAAAGTTACTGTTGGAAGTAGAGTATCTAAACTGGGCAGAAGAAATGATCACATAAAAGAGCTCAGCAGAAAATTTCAGAGGGCAGCTTAAGGCAAGATATCATAATGAAATATGCAAAGACTTAAGGCTGCTTACCCGTGTGATCTGGCATGCGTGGCTAGGGATGAGCTGACCAGAACTCAGCCAAATGAAGAGAAAAGTGTGGGGTACTGGAGCGAACTTTGCTTGTGGATGCAGATGCTCAGAGAGTTCCAACCGGAAGAGAAGCTTCGTCAACACCAAAGAAGATGCTTGTCTCGTTACTACTGGTTTCATAGGAACAGACAATTTAAACATTGGCTGTCTCTAACAGGGGGCACATAAAGTCATCAGGTGGCTGTTCACATGCTGTCATGGGTGTGTTTGCACTCAAAATGATGGGTTAAGGAAGGAGCACCACTGGACAGATTCCTCTTTTCCTGATGGGTCTGGGGAAGAGAGTGTGGGGGAAGATGCTGATAGGATTATAAGATTCAGCTACAAGTGCTAATTGTTAATAGAGTGATTGTAAAAGACTAATTATAGAAGTTGTAAGTATAAAAGTGTGTACTAGGAGGGAGGCAGTGCTAGATTACAGTACAGTGGCCAGACCTGAAGTCCCTTAAGTGTTTTGCTATTCTGATATCTTGTGAGGTTCAGAAAAAGAGAATAATTTTCTCTTAGTCAGATTTATAAGAGGTCAGAAAGAGTAAAGGCAGCATGAACTGTTGGAGAGCCTGACCAAATGCGATGGACACCTGCAGCAAACTGGAATGGCTGCAGGTTCTTTAGTGACCTCACTCTGTGAAGCATTTACCCTACTGAAAGACTAATTGTTAATGACTCTTTTGACTGGTAAAGTGATTGGGGGAGAAGGGAATTGTTCTCTCAAGATGAAAGAACCATCGCTAGAAAAGCAAAGGGGTTGCTTGTGGTACAGTTAATCATTTTTGTGAGGGTAGCGTACCAAGGAGATTGGTCAGCAGAGAGGAGGAGCCCACCACCACCAAGGAAGGAGAGACAAGCAGCGGAGACCCAGCCTCGGATGACAGCATGATAGGCTTCCTGGCCCCTGGAGAGAGAAAGCTGAGTTCCTTTGTGCAGAGACTGAGAGCAGGGGAGAGGTGTTCCTGTGAGCATGGCTGGGAGGAGACTGTCCTGATGAAAGAGCTGTGTCCTGAGTGTTCTGAGGCTGCGTTTTACTTCTGCGGATGGTCTGTGAGTTCTGTGTGGCCACTGCAGTGAATTAATTGAGCCCGGTAGAGAGAGCTTTCAGAAGGGTGGTTGGTGTCAGAATTAGTAAAATGGCAGAGGGAAAGCTTGTCTGGCTTTCACAGCGTTGCAGTCAGCCTTGGACTGTTGATCTTGGTTCTCCTTCCCCATTGTGCAGTTGGAGGTCAGACATGGGCATTAAAATTTTGACGGGGGGGGGGGGGTTAAAGGTTGTTTTTGAAGGAACGGGGGAGATCCATGGGCGATAGGGAAGTGCAGGCGGAAAGAGCTCTTGGCAGGGAGGACTCAGTTTGCTTAGGGCATGAGGGTTAGCATTAGAATAGTTTGCGTTACAACAGCTCTTGTTTTTTGCTCTGAATGCAATACAAGGGGAAAAACAACTGAGGCAAGTATAAGTTAAAAAAGATTTACCTTAATGAATTTTATTTTAATCTAGAATCAGGCTTAACCTGTTTTTAAATAGCTGAAATGACTTTAGCTTTGGTGATCACATGTCTTATTTGCCATATTTTGTACCTGAGAAGCAAGGGCCAGCCAATAAAGCTAGCTGGACGGGATTTGGATTCCACATTTCCTGACTCCAGTTTCAGTCTGCTCTTTGCCAGTTAATTAGACTTGTTAGTGGTAAGTTGGTCCACATGAAAATGCATCACTTTGAGCATATATCCTAAACAGAAACATAAATTCTTAGTGTTTCCTATATGATTTCTTCTGTAGAATCCTTTTGGTTAACCACTTAATTTTTGCTTTGAATTTTTTGTTGATGACCCTGTGTTTTCGTTAATCGAAACATGCTGAATGACTGAGTGTTTCTGAATTTGTGGCAGGAAGTATGTAACTTTTTTCTTGCTCTCTCCCACAGGTCTACCCTAAATGTTTAGTGGTACATGTGAAGTACCGCTAATTATGCCCCAGAGTCCCTGGCGGGGTGTGTTGGTACATATATGGAACAAAGAAAAATTTTCAAAATTTGTTTTCCCACCCAAAATTCAGGTATCGCATGCAGTACCCTGTAAAACTAGGAGTTTGTGGCACACACCTGCTTCGTCTGTCTCCAGCAGGCACAGAGGCCTTGGCCCGTGACAGCATGCACTGTCCGTGCTGCAGCAGCTTTGCAGTAAACCTTCTGAGGTGGAGAGAGTGCTTGGTCCCTGGAGACACCTGTGAAGACCAGCACTGTCTTCCCATAGGACTGTAGTCCTAGTCTCTTCTTGGCATGTTTTGCTGAGATTTTATCATATTTTGAATTTTAAAAAATTGTATTAGCTACTTAATGAATGATATATGGTGTTCTCTTGTGTAGTTAGTTTTTCTGTTTTTTGTTTGAGTTGTTTAAAAAGCAGCTACTACGTCTAAGTGTGTGGGGCGATTATTTCGCTTCCATTAAAATTTCCCTGGTGCCTTTTTATGTGCCGTTAAACCCAAGTTAATGTAGGCGTCGTTAGAAGGCCATGACTTCTAGGAGGTAGGGGAGTCCTTTAATGAGTAGTGTGTGTACATTAATTGAAGGTATGAAATTGGTTTACTAAAGCCTTGTGCCTTGTCGATCTTACACTTGTGTGTAAGTTACTGATTTTCAGTTTTTGTCACAATTCTTCAGACAACTTTACATTGAAATTTGAAGTGTACGATAGGTAGATAATGGAGTAACCGCTGTGATTCACGTCACTGTCCCATCAGCCTGAAAACTGCTGTGGGACATAGTTTAGAAAACACTGTACTTACTCTTACTGCTCTGAACTTGGGTTAAGTCTTTTGTAGCATGGGAACCTACTTCCTCCTGTGGTTAGATTTCACGTAAGTCTGTTCCAGTTGAGAGTTAATGGTGATGTGTTGCTCTTTCTCTTGCCAACTCACTGGGCTTTGCTAGTGGGAATGACAGAGTCCCTGTTGATGTCTGTCCCATCTTTCTGAACTTCCAGAGATTTTAAGGTTTCATATTTTATATAGGCTAAAACTTCAGGTTGGTTTCTTTCTGCATTCACTGTAAATGTTAGCTTACTTAAACAAAAGTTTTTTGTAGTTTTATTTCATGCATATATATATATTTATCTGCCTTGTGCTCTTGTTCAAATCCACCAGGCGCTCCTTAAATACTCTGGGGGTCAGTTCTGCTCTGGCTCCTAGGGTTGCCATGAGTCAGATCCAACTCAATGGCACTTGGCTTTAGGCTTTTTGTGCTCTTGTGTTTTGTCTTACTTGACTTTTTTAGAAAATAAATTTTATTGTGATTTAAGTACAGGTAAACAGTCCAGTTTGGTTTCCCATATAACATTGGAACTCACACCACTGTATCTATTCCACCTGTTTTCTCCTACCTTCTCCACCCTCATGTGGCAGCACAGTCTCCCTTAACATCCGGAAATTCTCAAGCCTCCGTGAATAAGACCAGCCCTCCCTTACCCTGTCTTCCCACCTACAGCGGTGTGCTTCTTGGGTAGTCCCCGTGTATTAACCCCAGAAGTTTGTCTGGTGTCAGGATGATAGCATGTCTTACATCGTCCAGCTTAGTCTTTGTCTGGTGAGCTGGCGGTATTGTTGGGTGCAGTTTGGGGTTGGAGAGTCAGGGGGCCGTGCTACCAGGGGCCCTCCAGATCAAAGGACCGTCAGTTGTGGTCATCTAGTTCTGCACACGTAGGTTTCTCCTGCCGTGTCGGGTGCTCTGTATTGTGCAGCCCATCCTGGCAGTCATTGGTGGTAGCCAGGTGCCATCTGATTCTTCTGCTACCCTGTTAAATTGGTCTCTGGAATTATATGGCACCTTCCATCAGCTAGGCTTTTATTTTCCTCCTGCCCTTGATGTCCTCCTCTTAGCTCTGGTCCAGGTGGATTTGGTTGCTACTTAGATGGCAGCTTGTTAGCTATTAAGACCCCAGACGCCATTCATCCAAGTAGTATACATAACATTTTCATGCACTCCCTTCAGGCGGTCATTGGTGGTAGCTGGGTACCATCTAGTTCTTCAGGTCCCATGCTGAGGTAAACTCTGGCTTGTATGGGTACTTCCAGGTGGCTTAGTTGACTTTTGATAGAAAGTTTTATTACTCTCTTTAGTGGTATAAAAAAACCCACTGCTGTCAAGTCGGGTCTGACTCACAGTGACACTAGAGGTCAGAGTAGAACTGCCCCATCAAGTTTCCAAGGCTCACTGGTGGATTTGAACTGTCAGCCTTTTGGCTAGCAGGCGTAGCATTTAACCTGCGATGCCACCAGGGTTTCTCGTTTAGTGGTATAGATTTGGCTTTTAAAAAAAATTAATCTTAATGTGATTTCTGTTTTTCCCTCACAGCAGCACAAAATTTTTCTAAAATATTTTTACTTGGCTAGCCCTACCCATTAGGAGCTCTGGTGACAATGGTTAAAGCCCTTAGTGCTAACCTAAAGATGGGTGGTTTGAACCCGCCAGCCACTCAGCAGGAGAGAGATTTGGCAGTCTGCTTCCTGTAAAGTTGACAGCCTTGGAAACCCTGTGGGCTTTTCTCCTCTCTCCTACAAGGTCTCCTTTGGTGGCACGTAGATATTTTCTTGCCTTAAATACATTTCCAGCAAGGAAGAAGATGGATACCTGAGTCAGTGAATAGGTGCTGTTTTAAATAAAGAATGACTGGTACATTGACTGGGAACAGTCAAAACATTTACTCTGCAGGTTATTTCTTATAAAGAAAACACTATTACTGCTAACTTGGGGTAGAAATTAGTGATTTTATTTCTATCTTCCTTTTTTGCAGACTCTAGTAGAATCTGGTTAATACTGCCAGCATAAAGCTATTGGCTGTTGGTAGAAATAAAAAGTGATTCAGGGAATAAGGTTAGATACTAAATTTGCTTGAGAGATAATGTTGGGGTTGTAGGACAAAGCAGAAATTAAGAATCCTGGAAGTGAATGAGGATTGCGATAGCAATACATATGTTTCTGATCTATTTTATGGAATAAAAACACTTTCATATACATCAGAATGTAGTTTCAGTGTATATAGAAAACACAGTGTGTGAACAAATCTTACAGTAATTTATTTGGTAAAGTGGAGAATTGTTGGTGGAGAATTCTTGTTAGCTACTCCATTTAGGTTTTAACGTTAGCTTTTTTTTTTTTTAAAGCTTTTGTAAGCAGAATAGTGGAAAAGTACATCAACTGCTTTTGTGCTTAGGATATGCATTGGAAGTTTAGTTATTGGAAATTAATTCATAAGAAATTTTTTTACATTTTTTATTATTATTATGATTGAATGAAAATATACATTCCCATATAAATTTACATGCCCACCTGTATGCAGCTCCTCTGCTCTGCCTGCCTGTACGTGTCCTGTCCTCCTAACAATCTCCCATCCCCTCCTCTCCATCCACTCCTCTTCCTCCAGTAAGATGTCAGGAAGATGACAACCTATAGATGCACAGAACTGTGAAGTACACAAATGATATGGTCACTCTGTGTCACCAAGTCCAATCCATTCCTGTCCAAAGAATTGACCTTCATTATGATGTATGGACAGGGGCAGCATCAGGGCGAGAGGCCATGCTCCCAGGGGAACCCTGAAGCCCCTGGACTATCAGTTGTGGTCTTTTAGTGGAGATCTCAGGGTGCACCCCTTTATGTTTTTGTGTTGCCAGTGAAACTCAACTTCGTGAACTCCATCACAGCTGTCACTGATGGTGGCCAGGTGCCATCCCATTGTTCCAGTCACAAGTTGATGTGGTTGCCCACTCATGTGGGTCTGTGTATCTTCTGGATTCTATTTCCCCCATGTCATTTTGGTCCTCAGTGATCATCCTTTCCTGCTGAGTTGGGATTATTTACTGTACTGTCAGATGGCAGCTTGCAGCTTTTAAGACCTCAGATGCCACTCACCAATGTGGGGTGCAGAGGCCCTCTTAGCAAAATGCTAGTTGTGCCAGTTGGCCTTGATTTCCCCTGAGAGCATGGTCCCCAGTCCCCCACCCCAGCTACTCTGTCCTTACAATATGGGGTTAAGATGGGAGGAGTACTCATGCTATGTTGAAATCCAGTTAATATTGATCTTTTTTCTAATGTGTGCTGTCACAGATTTCACCCAACCAAATTGCTGTCAACTAATCTAAACCCTCCCCCACCTCTTCCTTCCTCCTTCCCCACCATTGCAGCTGTCAAAGAATCTTTTCTTCTATGCATGAGTCTGTTTTTAAGTTCTTATCATAAGGGTCTCATATAGTATTTGTCCTTTTGTCGCTGATGACTTTCACTCAGCATAATGTCCTCCAATTGAAACCAGGTTATGAGATGTTTCCTAAAATCATTGTTGTTCTTTATCATTGCACAGTGTTCCGCTCAGTATATATGCCATAGTTTACCTATCCATTCCTCTGTTGTTGGGCATCTGGATTGATTCCATCTTTTTGCTATTGTGGACTGTGCTGTGATAAACATTCGTGTGCATGTATCGGTTGGTGTGAATGGCCTGGATTCTGTAGGATATATTCCAAGCAGTGGAATTACTGGGTAAAATGGTGTATCTAGGTCCAGCTTTTTAAGAAAGTACAAGATTGCTTTCCAAAGAGGTCTCATTTTGCAGTCCCACCAAAAGTGTGGGAGAGTTCCAGTTTCTCCACAGCCTCTCCAGCATTTGTCGTTTTGTGTTTTTTGTATCATGGCCAGCTTTATTGAGGTGAGATGGTATCTCACTGGTGTTTTGATTTGAATTTCTTTAATAGCTAATGATCATGAGCGTGTCTACATGTGTTTTTTGACTGCCTGGATCTCTTCTTTAGAGAAGTATCTGTCCATCTCTTTTGTCCACTGCTTATTTGGATTATTTATCTTTTTCTTACTGGTATTTTGTAGTACCATGTAGATTATGGAGATCAGGTGTCAGTCTGACGTAGAGTTGCTAAATGTTTTTTCCCATTCTGTAGGTGGCCTTTTAATTCTATTAATAAAGTCTTTGGATGCACAAAAGTGTTTGATTCTTAATAGTTCCCATTTATCTGTTTTCTTGTATGTCGTTTGTGGTTTGTGTGATAGATTTTGAAGTCTGTCTGCATTGCATATTAAAACTTCCATTGTTCCTTCTTTTTCTTGGATGAGCTTTATTGTTTTAAATTTGATATTTAGGTCTTTTATCCAGCTTGAGTTGGTTTTTCTATAAGGTGTAAGATATGGGTCTTGTTTCAGTTTATTGCAGGTGGATGCCCAATTTTGCCAGCATCATTTGTTGAAGAGATTGTTTTTACCCCAGTTTAATGTTTTAGGGTCTTTGTCAAATATCAGCTGTTCATAGGAAGATGGTGTCATCTCTGATCTCGATTCTGTTCCATTGATCTATGTAAGAGATTTTTTAATAAGAAAATATTTTTAAAAATACATTCAGATGTTTCTGCCAGTATATCTATAGATAGATGGATTGATGAGTCAGTATCATTAGAAGTATACAAGAAATACATAGGTTTTGGCTTCACCTTAAAAAGAATTTCTTGTCTAACATTGCTGTGGTGCAGTTCTTTTTTCTAGGTGTCTCTGAGGATTTGAGACATGCGGTATCTAAATTGGCTCTCTTATTTTAGAACAGTCTCCGTGAGTTTACTTATTTTATAAGCCAAGAAATTCTAGGCGGCATGGTGTTTGATAGGACTTGCACAAGGTCCAACAAGATCTACCCCTTCTGTGGGACTGCTGCTGACCCTAAGAGAGTACCTTTAGAGCTTGCCTCACTTCCGCATGCCTTCTAGTGGGTGGGATGCAAGAGGCAGGCACAGTAGGTCATTTCTTCTGTTACTGCACTTTGGTTTTAGCCCGTATGTTACAGACACGTGGTGTGTAGTTTCACTGTCTTCTTATCTCTTTGTCACAGGTATATGTAATGGAAAGAGGAGAAGGCTAGAGTTCTCCACTTAACAATGTAGACTTTTTTATGTAATTATAACCCTATTGCCATCAAGTATTTTCCTTCAGGCACAAAGTGCTTCTCCTTTTGCTTGGAAAGCAGGCAAATTGGGATACATAATAGTGTAAGAAGACTGATCCATAAACTGGCAGTTGAAATCAGCTGTTAAAGGAAGAAAAATTGGCTTGATATAAAATAATAGATGGCCTGATTTTAGGATTTTAATTCTAATAAAGTAATTTTGGTAAAACTTGTAGCCTGATAATATATCTAGTGAAATAAATGAAAATTGCAACTTGTTGTCAGTATTTTGTTCTTTACTACCAGAATTTAGTAGTTTTAGTCTTTGGGTATAATGTAAGGTTCCTTCAAGTAGAATTACTAAATAACTATCAGTTGGAATCAACCTGATGGTAATAGGGCTATAATTACATAAAAAAAATCTACACTAATAACCAGTTCTGTCTTTACAGTGTGTCATGTTTTCCTATGTTTACAGTTACTCAGTATTCTTAAAATGGTTTTCAGTAAGACAATTCAGTCATTTCTTATATGATTGCTGTTTTTAAAAAGTATTTTGTAGTGCTGTTTGAGATAATAAAAATGTTAAAACTCTTCAACTTATGATACAATAAAAAGTAATTTTATTCTGTTAATTTTCTTTCTCAAAATAATTAAGAAGTGACTGGAATGTTCCACATTGGTTGACTATTTTGAATTTGAAGTAAAAGTGATATTTTTAAGGATACAGTAGCTGTATATAACCCCGTTTATTAGAAAGCAAAAAACTGTAATGCCGCGTAATCAAATTAGTTTCAGTTTGGAGGAACAAAAAAAGATAGATACTTGGGAGTTCAATTATGTGCAAGTGTCACTTAGTATGCATTAGGTTGCCCCTGGTTTTTATTTTTTTATTTCTATTTTTTTATTGTGATTGAGTGAAAGTACAATCCAGTTTAAATTTGTATGCCCACCTGTGTGCAGCTCCTGCTGCTCTCCTTGCCTGGTGACAGCACACTCCTCCTTTCTGTTCCATACAAGTCATATCCTAGCAATCCCCGACCCCTCTTATCCACCCTCTCCACTGCTCTTTAGTAAGAGGCCAGTAGGTCCACATCATATAGATGCATAGAACCATAAAGTACACATGATATAGTCACTCTGTATCACTGAGTCCAATCCATTCCTGTCCGAGAGGTTGAACTCAGTAATGATTTATGATCAGGGGCAGCATCAGGTCTCGGGGCCATGCTCCCAGGAGAACCCCCAGGCCTTTGGACAATCAGTTGTGGTCTTTTAGTGGAGTTCTCAGGGTGCACCTCTTTTTATTCTCATATTGCCACTGGGACTCAACTATGTGAGCCCCATCACAGCTGTCACTGGAGGTGGCTGGGCATCACCTGGTTCCTCTGGTTGCATGTTGATGTAGTCACCCATTCATGGGTCTTTCTGTCTTCTGGGTTCTCTTTCCCCATGTCGGTTTTGTTCTTGGTAGTCATCTTTTCCTGCTCAGTAGAGACCATTTGGTGTACCTCAGATGGCAGCTTGGTAGCTTTTAAGACCCCAGGTGCCACTCACCAATATGGGGTGGAGATGACTCCCTTAGCAATAGGCTAGTTATGTCAGTTGACCATGATGTCCCATGAGAGTATGGTCCCTGGACCCCTACCCCTGCTACTCTGTCCTTGCCATATTGGGTTAAGATTGGAAGAGTTTTCAGGTTATGTTGAAGTCCAGTTAAATTAATCTTCTTTGTAATGTGTGCTGTCACGATTTCACCCACCCAAATTACAATCAATTATCTAATCTGTGACTAACCCACTCCCTCCTTCCTCTCCCTTGCAGCCATCAAAGAGTCTTTCCTTCTGTACTTGAGTCTGTTTTCAAATCCTTGAAGTAGGGGTCTCATACAATATTTGTCTTTGTACCGCTGACTAATTTTGCACAACGTAATGTCTTCTGATTGAAACCAGGTTATGAGGTGCTTCCTGAAATCATCATTGTCTTTTATCATCATATACTGTTGCACTGAGTATATATACCATAGTTTATCTGTTCATCTGTTGTTGGGCATCTTGGTTGGTGCCGTCTTTTTGCTATTGTGGACTGTGCTGCAGTAAACATTTGTGTGCATGTATCTGTTCATGTGAATGCCGTTGCATCTGTAGGATGTATTCCAGGCAGTGGGATTACTGGGTCAAATGGTATGTCTATTTCCAGCTTTTTAAGGAATGCCAGGTTACTTTCCAAAGCGGTTGTACCGTTTTGCAGTCCCACCAGCAGTGTAGGAGAGCTACAGTTTCTCCACAACCTCTTCACCATTTGTTGTTTTTTGTTTTTTGAATCATGTCCAACCTTGTTGGGGTGAGATGGTATCTCATTGTTGTCTTAATCTGGATTTCTTTAATAGCTAATGATTGTGAACATTTCTGCATGTGTCTTTTGGCTGCCAGGATGTCTTTAGGGAAGAGTCTTTCTGTCTCCTTCGCCCACCACTTAATTGGATTATTTGTGATTTTCTTGTTGATATTTTGTAGTACCTTGTAAATTATGGAGATCAGACATCATTCTGATGTATAGTTGTCAAATATTTTTTCCCATTCTGTAGGTGGTCCTTTTCTTTTGATAAAGTCTTCGGATGAGCAAAAGTGCTTGATTCTCAGTAGTTCCTATTTGTCTATTTTCTGTTGATCGTGCTTTGTTTGACAGATTTTGAAGTTTGTCTGTGTTGTATATTAAAACTTCCATTGTTGATCCTATTTTTTCTTGGATGAGCTTTGTTGTTTTAGTTTTGATATTTAGGTCTTTTATCCAATTTGAACTGGGTTTTGTATAAGGTGTAAGATACTGTCTTGTTTCAATTTCTTGCAGATGGATATCCAATTTTTCCAGCACCGTTTGTTGACGACATTGTTTTTACCCCGGTTTAAAGTCTTACGGCCTTTGTCGAATATCAACAGTTCATAGGAGGATGGTGGCATCTCTGGGGTCTCAACTGTGTTCCACTGATCTATCTGTCTCTTTTTATACCAGTACAGGCTATTTTGACAACAGTGGCGTGTTATAGGTTCTAAAGTTGGGGAGTGAGAGGACTCTTGGTGTTGTGTTCTTCAGAAGTGCTTTTTATTTATCCAGGGCTTGTTCCCTTTCCAAACAAAGTTGGTGATTTGTTTCTCCATCTCACTAAAAAGTGACACTGGAATTTGTATTGGAGTTGTATTATATAAGTAGATTGCTTTGGGTAAAATAGACATTTTCACAATGTTATGTCTTCCTATCCATGAGCAGGTTAGGTTTCTCTGTTTATGTAAGTCTCTCAGTTTCTTGTAGAAGATCTCGTAGTTCTTCTGGCAAAGGTCTGTTATTTCTCTAGATTTATTCCTAGGTATTTTATCTTCTTGGGGGCTATAGTAAGTGGTACTGATTTGATGATTTCTTCTTTAATAACCTCTGTTGGTATAAAGAATCCTACTGATTTACTTAGTTTATGTTGTATCCTAATACTTTGCTAAACTCTTCTGTTAGTGTGAGTAGTTTACTTATGGATTCTTTAGGATTCTCTGCGTATACAGTCATATCATTTGCAAATAGGGAGATTTTTACTTCTTTGCCATTGCAGATGTCCTTTATTTCTTGGTCTTGTGTAATTACTCTGGTTAGAACTTCTAGTACAATGTTGAGTAGGAGACGTGAGAGTGGGTATCCTTGTCTAGTTTCCATTGTCAAGGGGAATTGTTGCAGTCTCTCTCCATTCAGGATAATGTAGGCAGTTAGCTTTGTATAAATGGCCCTTATTGCATTGAGGAATTTGCTGTCTGTTTCTATTTTGCTGAGAGTTTTTAGCATGAATGGGTGTTAGACTTTATCAGATGCCTTTTCTGTATCACTTGAGAAAATCAGGTGATTCTTGTCTTTGTGTTATTTATGAGGTTGATCACATTAATTGGTTTTCTGATGTTGAACCGGCTGTGCATCCCTGGTATGAATCCCAGTTGGTTGTGATGAATTATTTTTTTTGATACATTGTTGAACTCTATTGGCCAATGTTTTGTTGGAGATTTTTGCATCTAGGTTCATGAGTGATACTGGTCTGTAGTTCTCCTTTTTTGTTAGGTCTCTCCCTGGCTTTGGTATTAGAGTTATGCTGGCTTCATAGAATGAATTTGGGAGTATTACATCCCTTTCTATGCTGTGAAATAGTAGTATTGGAGTTTACTCTTCTCTAAAAGCTTGGTAGAATTCTGTGGTGAAGCCATCTGGGACAGGGGTTTTTTTGGTTGGTAGTTTTTTGATGACTTTTTCAATCTCTTTCTTTGTGATGGGTTTGTTAAGCTGCTCTGCTTCACCTTGTAATAATTTTGATAGTTGATACGAATCTAGGAATTTGTCTTATTTCCTCCAGGTTTTCAAATTTGTTAGAGTACAGTCTTTCGTAGTATTCTGTTAAGATATTTTTTATTTCTCTTGGATGTGTTGTGACATCACCTCTCTCATTTCTTATTTGGGTTATTTGTTTTCCTGTTTTTCTTCAGGAAGTTTAGTCAGTGGTTTGTCAGTTTTGTTGATCTTCCCCCAAAAAACAAGCTTTTGGTCTTTTCAGTTCTTTCAGTTGTTCTTCTGTTCTGGAATTCGTTTCTCATCTTTATGATCTGTTTTCTTCTGGTGCCTGAGAGGTTCCTCCTTTGCTCTTTTTCTACTTGTTCAAGCTGTAGGGTTGGTTCTTTGGCTTGGGTTCGTTCTTCCTTCCGATTGTGTGCATTTATAGAGATAAACTGACCCCCGAGCACTGCTTTGGCTGTATCCTTTAGGTTCTGGTAGGAAGTGTTTTCATTCTCATTGGAATACATAAATTTCTTGATTTCATCCTTGATTTCTTCTGTAACCCATGGCTTTTTGAGCAAGATGTTGTTCAGTTTCCAAGAGTTCCAATTTCTATCTGTTTGTTTTGCTATTAATTTTGACTTTTACAGCTTTATGGTCTGAGAGGATGCTCTGCAATAATTCAGTGGTATGGAATCTATTGAGATTTGCTTTATGTTGTAACCATGGTCTATTCTGGAAAATGTTCCATGTGCACTGGAGAAGAACATGTAGTTATCTGCTGATGTATAGAAAGTTCTGTTTATGTTGATGAAGTCTAATTGGTTAATTGTGGCAATAAGATCTTCTGTGTCTTTACTGAGCTTTTTTCTAGAAGATCTGTCCAGTACTGAGAGAGGAGTGTTGAAGTTATTGTGGAGTGATCTGTCTCATTTTTGAATGTTGTCAGTGTTTCTTGTGTGTGTTTAGATGCTCTAATATTGAGTACATAAACAGTGTTGTTAAGTCCTGCTTGTGTATTGAACCTTTCAGCAGTAGTGTCCATTCTTGTCGATGATGGTGGATTTTACATTTTAAATTCTGTTTTATCTGGGATTAGTATTGCCACATCTGCTCTTCTTTGCATATTGTTAGCTTGGTATATATTCTTCCATCCATCAATTTTCAGTTTGTTCATCTCTTTAAGGTGAGTTTCTTGTAAGCAGCATATAGGCAGGTCGTGTCCGTTGATCTAGGATGTCACTTGTCTCTTATTGGCGTGTTCAGTCCATTTAGTTTCAATGTAATTATTGATAGGTATGTTTTTAGTGCTCTTATTGTGATGTATTTATTTTTGTATTGATGTTTCCTCTCTTGCTGTTACTGTTCTGTTGTGGGACATTTCTTCTTTATTTGTTGAATTTTCCCCCTTTTCAGTGTTGGTTCTGTGTTTGTTGAGACTCCTGTATTACGTTTCTGGGTTTGATATACTGCATTTCTGTTGTGCTTTGCAACTACCCCTGTGGTCCCCCTTAATGATCTATGTTTAAGCCAAAGTTTAACTTCTACATATCTTAATAATTTTCTCTCCATGTGGAGGACTATACCTACTGTAGTACATCCCTCTTTTTAATATGATGATATCATTGTTTTCATGATATAATCACTGGATCACTTCTTTTAATATTAACGCTTTGATTGAGTTTTGTGCTTTCCTTAACTGAGAAGGTTTCTGGAGTTAAGAGTTTTATTCTTCTAAGCCAAGAGCTGCTTTCAGTATCTCTTACAGCTTTGGTTTGGCTTTTATAAAGTCTGAGTTTGTTTATCTGTGAATGTCTTAATTTCATTTTCGTATTTGAGAGATAGTTTTGCAGGATATATAGTTCTTGGATGGCAGTTTTTCTCCTTAAGGCTTTGAATGTGCCATCCCATTGCCTCCATGCCAGCATTGTTTCTGCTGAGAAGTTAGACAAAGCTTACAGGGTTTTCTTCTGAATGTTAGCTTTGCTTTGAGTCTCTCTACCTGTAAGAGTTTCTGCTTATGTTTCATTTTGTTAAGCTTGATTATAATATGCCTTGGAGTCTTTTGAGGGAGATCTATATTGAGTGGCATTCAGTATGTATCTTGGATATCTATATTCTCTTCTTTGATAATTTCAGGGAAGTTTTCTGTCAGCAGCTCAACAACAATGCTCTCTGTGTTTTCAGGTGTCCCTACTTGTTCAGGAACTCCAGATACTCGTAAATTGTTCCTCTTGATAGCATCCCACATGCTTGTTAATACTTCTTCGTTTTTATTTTCTCTGATTTCTCCTCATAGATGCAGGAGTCGGTGGCTCTGTCTTCCAAGTTAGAAAGTCTATTTTCCATTTGTCCAATTCTGTTTTCTTGGCTGTCAATTGAACTTTCTGTTTCTTTGATTTTGTTCTTGATCTTTTGGATTTCAGAATAGTGGTGTTCCATCAGTTCGAACAACTTGGTTAATTTTTCATTTTCTTTGCTTCATTTTGTATAATGTATAGGAAAGGAGGGCTCAGTATATAGTCTTTTTGTACTCAACCTCTGATAGTCTCAAAAAGGCTTCTTCATCTGGGAAGTTCTTTAGTTTTTTTTTCTTTTGGGAGCTTTCTGGAGCCACAGGTGAATTTTTCTTTAAGTTTCTGTCCAAAGTTTGTTGTGTTTTGGACATCTAGAGGTTGGTTAGTTTCTCTGGTGTTGATCTAAAGCACAGTCTGAGAAGGAAAGGTGATCGATCACCAGTCACCTCTATATACTCCCATGACTGGGCCCAGTGGAATCTCTGGTGTAGCAGGCTCTACCTCCTGATTGGCAAAGATGCAGCCCTACTTATGGAGTCACCAGGGGGCCAGCCATCAACTGACCCTATGATTTGGTCCGTAAAAGCTGGAAGAGATGCTGTCAGGAAGTAGTGTAGTTAGTTATTTCTCGAGGTAGTCTTGTATTGGAAGGTAAAAGCTATCTGACAGCTTCCCAAATCAGTCAGGCTGTCAGGTATGCAAGCTCCTCTTACCAGCTGGCAAAGTAAGCACCCCAGGTACCCTGCTGTCATCTGCTGCTGGGCTCCACCCATAATGTCACACTGTGCTAAGCACAGTTTTTCTGTTGGGATAGTGCTCCTTGGGCTTGCACTGCCTCCCAGCCTGGGAATTTGTGCCTGTTGAGACCGCTGTTTGGGTTACTCCACCTCCTACTCAAACAACATGGTGTCCCGTACAAGCTGTCCTGCCCACTGTGGAATAGCTGATTCGTTGGCAGAGGTTTCAGGAGCCGAGGTACACAGAGACCAGAGCCGGGCCCTCAGAATTTGGCTATTTCGCCTGCTGGTCCCAACATCAGTGTGGCTTAGCTTTACTGCCAGTTCAGCCCAAGCTCCATCTACCGGTTAAGACAGAAAAAAAAAAACCATGGCGGGCACTGCCTCCCAGCCTGGGAATTAGTCCCTGCTGAGGCCCCTTGTTTTAATAACTCTGCCTCCCAGTTGAACAAGATGGCATCCTGTACAAGCTGTCCCACTCACTGGAATAGCTGATTCTATGGGAGAGAGTCAGGAAGAGAAGGTAGAAGAGCTGATACACACAGAGTCCAGAGCCAGGTTCTCAAAATGTGGCTGTTCCACCTGCTGGTCCCATCAGCAGTGCGGCTGAGTTTTGATGCCAGTTAAGCCCAAGCCACACCTGCCTTCTAAGACAGAAAAAAAAAATGGTGGACACTGCCTTCCAGCCTTGGAATTAGCCCCTGCTGAGGCCTCCGTTTGGGTAACTCCACCTCCCAGTCGAACAAGATGGCGTCCCGCACAAGCTGTCACACTACTGCGAAATAACCAGTTCTATGGCAGAGGTTTGGAAAGAGAGGGTGGAAGGGCCAATATGCACAGAGTCCAGAGCTGGGCTCTCAAAAGGATGCTTTTCTGCCTGTTCATCCCATCAGCAGTGCAGTTGAGTTTTGCTGCCAGTTAGGCCCAAGCTCTGCCTACCAGCTAAAACAGAGAAAGAAAGTTAAAAATTACCTTTAGTCTACGAGAGCTGAGATTCAGCAAGGGTGAGGAGCAATGAAAGAGAAGAAGTTCCCTGTTCAGTGGCATGTAGTCCAAATTGACAGCCCTGTGCCACATCCTAGGGCTCACTGAGTGTCCAGAACGCTCCATTTAACTGTCAGTCAAGGTCTTAGTTTTCAGAGGGAATTGAGAAGACGTGTGTCTAGTCTGCCATCTTGACTCTGCCCCCCACCCATTACCTTGGTTTTTATGGTGATCTTTGAATTGTAGTGAATATTTGGAAGAGGGTCTCTGATTGCTTCTGTGTTTTTTGAGTTATGTCTTCAAATGGTCTTGTATCACTCTCTTACACATTAAAATAGTATAAATTGTTTTAATAGTCTGCAGAGTTTGATATTCTACTGTCACGTGTTTGTATGTTATAGTTTTTGACATCTAATAGACCTAGCATGGCATCATAAGGAAGGACAAGTCCTAAAAGTTTATGGAAATTGAGCAAACCCCCATCTCCGAAAACTTACTGTGGGAAAGCTTATTATGAGGGATGGTATTTGAGAAAAAGTCTTGATGACTGTGTTGACTGTTTGAAAGGGGAAGCCATACTGAGCTCTGCGCGAGCTCAGGCAATATGGATGATGAGGTGCTCAGATGCTAGCCGAAAGGCTGATGGTTTCACACCCACCGACTACTCTGCAGGAAAAAGATGTGGCATTCTATTTCCTTAAAGATAATAGCACGGGTTTCCATGGGTCTGTTCTGGTCTTTCCTGTCAATCACCAGGAGGCAAGAATTGACTCAGTGATAATTTGGTTTGTTGGAGTATGAGTAGACTTAGTGTGTGGTGTAATCAGACTACTCCTGTGAATGTTAATTCCTATTTTTATATAAGAAAAATTAGTTTATCTTACTCAAAGACAGTGGGTTGACATGGAAACCCTTGTGGTGTAGTGGTCAAGTACTGCAGCTGCTAACCAAAAAGGTCAGCAGTTCATAATCCTCCAGGTGTTCCTTGGAAACTGTAAGGCAGTTCTACTCAGTGTATAGGGTCGCTGTGAGTTAGAATTGACTTGACAGCAGTGGGTTTTGGGGTTTTTTTGGTTGAAATATTGACTAGTGTAACCCTAGAGTCTGTAAGTGGTGTAGATGGTTACTGAGGGCCACAGAGGTAAGGTCTGAAATCAGCCGCTGAAAACCCTGTGGAGCACAGTTCTTCTGTGACACACGTGGAGTTGCCGTGTGTGTTCCTCCCGCTAATGTCAGATTGCTGCCAATCATTGTTAAAAATTTCAGATATACCATATGTCTTTCCATGAATAGAAAGTCTTATTCCTCAATGTTTAAAATATATTGTATTAGGACCACTAAAAAACAAGGGAAGAGGGAATAAGCTAGGAAAACAAAAGAACTAAACTGTTGGTGAGATACTTGTGTCATTAAGAATGTTGATTTTTCCTGAAACTTTTTTTCAAGTATTGATTTTTAAATTGGTGTTTCTTTTTTGTTTCAGTGTTAAAGCTGGACGACTGCTGTCCTACATTCCCTATCAGCTGTACAGCAAGCAGTCCAGCGTGCAGAAAAGTCTCAGCTTCAGTCCCGTCTGCAAACCTGAAGATCCTATGCCAGGTCCAAGCAATATAGCCAAACAGCTCAACAACAGGGTGTAAGTTTGCATAGGCTGAGAGGACCACAGAGCTGGTTTTCAGCAGTCACTGTGCTACCTACCCCACTGCTGAGATCGACAGAAACAGATGTAAAATCTGGCCATTCATCCTACGTTAAACAGATTGAAATGTGTATGTGGGGGTATTACCTAAAAATTAGTTACTTTTATGATGACAGTTTCACAAATAAAATGCAAGTTTTTCCAGTCTTACTGCTTTCCCTGGTAAACCAATTGGATCTTAAGTTAGTAGTCCATTTTTTCTTGTGTTTTCCTAAAAGTGGTTATTTCCACAGAAGTAATTTGCTATAGAATATTTCTGCCTTAAAAAAGCCAGAATTAACTCCTTTTGTTTTATGTTAAAGAAAATGTTAACATTTCTAGATTATTTATACAAAAATTCTAAGTTGATAATTGTAAATATATTAATATTTTATATCAGTGGAAATTTAGTTGGTGACCTTCAGTTTGGGGTGTGAGTCTAGACTTGGTTCCACTGTGGCTGATTTTTAAAAAAAGACATTGATTTTAATTGTAATGATCCTAGGTAAATTGCTTTCACTATTAATTGGTGTGCTGCTTTAACTTGTGTATCTGGTGCTTCATTATCTTAAGCCTACACCTTATTTATTAAATTGCTTGCTTTGGGAGTGGGATCTTTTTTTTTTCCAAAAGACTCTGGGAGTCTAATTAAGCTAGGAGGATCCAGTGTTAACGCCCTTGTGTAATTTTTGTTGTTTTGTTTTGTTGTCATTTGTTTTTTTAACTTGTGTTAACTTATAACCATATTCACGTTTTTCATGTTTACCTAAAACTTTTTAATATTGTTAGGGTACAATAAATAGTATATCAGAGAACCTTTCTACATTATGCACAGCTTTGTATTTTTCTCTTACCCATGCTATTAAAAGTAGAAAACAATATGTTTTGAGAATTTTAGATTTTACCTATTAGCTTTTACATCTTTATACATTTTTGCTGTTGTCCATTAAGTATGTTATTTTAAAATGATGTATTTTCAGTATAGCTAGTTTTCAAATAAGCTTTTGTCCAGGCTGAGGACTGTAGTTCAGAAAGGATGTATATTACTGACATCTATTCTTGCTAGTATGCACCTTTCTGGTTGCATGTATTGCTGTTACATATTTAGAGTCCTCATGTGTTGACACAGAAAACTAGATGTAAGACTTGCCTGACCAGCTTAGCTTTTGTTCCTTTGTGTGATACATTTTGATGTACTCAATACCAATAAATGCCTTTGAAAATAAGACTTTCTGCCATACCCACACCTACCAGGTTTCTCTGTATCTCAAAGGCCAGGCTTCCCTGACATAGCAAGTTAGGTTTTCTTCCCTTCCTCTTTTCGTTTTTTCCAGTTTTTCTCCTTTTTCACTTCCACTGTCATTATCATCCATGAGGAGTGCATCTACCCAGGTGACTGTCATGTTCCATGAGATGGTCGGGAGGAAACAGAGCCAGCCCGGAAATGGGCAGTAATGCTCTGCTTCTCCCTCTTGTGACTGTTACGTATGGTTGGTGTGTTGCTGCTGATGTACCAAGTTGGTGTTAGGTTGAGGCAGGGCTTGATGATGCCTCTGGTGGTCTCACCTGTGCCCTGGCATTTACTAATGTGTGGCACCCCTTCATTGGAGTAGTTCTTCGCACACTTCTTAAGTAGAAGGAAGTACTACGGTGTAATTCAGCCTTTTATTTTTGTGACTTGAGGGAATGCAAGTGGATTTTGTCTTTATTGCAGAGCAGAGCCAAGCAAAACAGCTAGAGGAACCAGGATGTGAAATTAGCATAACGTTTGTCATAGGGCTTGTATCTATAAACTTGTCATCAGAAAATTTGTTCCAGGTTTCCTAGGACTATGATGACATCTAAATTAGTTTTCTTAGAAATGAGAAGCCATTTCTTTTGTCAGGAGGGGGCGCATCCTTATTTTTCTTGGTATCAGTTCTGCTCCACAGATTGACCTAGTTCTTTCTTTTTAACTGACTTGTGCCTCAGTCACACAGAATTAATGGATAGAAACCAAAACCCAAACCCAGTGCCATAGAGTTCATTCCGACTAACAGTGACCCTGTAGAACAGAGTGGAACTACTCCATAGAGTTTGCAAGGAGCGTCTAGGGGATAGTTGGTATTTTTTTCCTGAGTGGAAGTAACTGACCTTAGACAACTTGCATTATATGGTTATGGTGCTTGATTTGATGAGTTCTAAAGTGCCTTTCATAAAACTAAGCATGTACATATGTAAGACACACGGTCCCCATCCTTGTTTCCATGGAGAATTCTGGCTCTACCTCTTTCAGAATAGATCTGTTTGTTCTTTAGGGAGTTCCTGATACATTTAGTATTCTCGTCCACCACCAGAAGTTAAAGTTGTCAGTTCTTTCGTCTTCCTTAGTCGTTGTCCTGCTTTCTCATGAGTATGATGTAGTTGAAAATACCGTGGCTTGGGTCAGGTGCATCATAGTCTTCAAGATGACATCTTTTTAACACTTTAAAGAGGTCCTTTGTAGCAGATTTTCCCAGTATAATGCATCTTGATTTCTTGACTACTGCTTCCATGGGCATTGGAACCAAGTAAAATGAAATCCTTGACAACCTCAATCCTTTCCCCGTTTATCATGATGTTGCTTACTGGTCTAGTCGTGAGAATTTTTGTTTTCTTGATGTTGAGGTGCAATTCATACTGAAGGCTGTGATCCTTGATCTTCATCAGTAACTGTTTCAAATTCTCTTCACTTCCAGTAAGCAGAGTTGTGTTATTTGCACAATGCAGGTTGTTAATGAGTTTTCCTCCAATCCTGATGCCTCATTCTTCTTCATGTAGTCCAACTTCTCGGAGTATTTGCTTGGCATACAAATTAAAACGATGTGGTGAAAGGTGTGATAATGCACACCTTTCCTGACGTTAAAACATACAGTGCCCCTGTTCTGTTTGCACAGCTGCCTCTTAATCTATATACAGATTCCTCATGAGCACAGTCTTCTGAAATTCCTGTTTTCTGCTATGTGTAATTTGTTGTGATCCACATAGCTGAATGCCTTTGTGTAGTCAGTAAAACATATATGAACATCTTTCTGGAATTTTGTGCTGTCAACCAAGATGCATGTGACATCAGCAGTGATATCCCTGATTCCCTGTAAATGTGGCTTGAATTTCTGGCCGTTCTCTGTCAGTGCAGTTGCTTTTGAATGATCTTTACCAAAACTTCTCTTGATGTGGTGTTAATGATACTGTTCAGTACTTTCCCCATCCAGTTGGATTACCTTTCTTGGGAATAGCTTAAGTATGGATCTCTTCCAGTTGATTGGCCAGGTAACTGTCTCCCAAATTTCGTGGTACAGATGAGAGAGCACTTTAGTGCTGCATCTGTTTTTGAAATATCTCAGTTGATACTCTGTCAATTCCCAGAGCTTTATTTTTTGCCAGTGTCTTTAGTACAGCTGTGACTTTTTCTTTCAGTATGATTGGTTTCTGTTCATATGCTACCTCTTGAAATGGTTGAACGTCGACCAGTTCTTCCTGGTATAAATAATTATGTGTGTTCATTCGATTAGTATTTTCCCTGAAGAATCCTTCACTGTTGTAACTCAAGGTTTGAGTTTTTTCTTCACTAGAATACTTTGTCTTCTCAGGCTGCCCTTTGAGATCTTTTTTGTTCAGTTCTTTTACTTCATCATTCCTTCTTTTTGCTTTAACTGTTCGACCTTCAAGAGCAGGTTTCAGAGTCTCTCCTGACATCCAATTTGGTCTTTTCTTTCTGTCCTGAGTTTTTTTTTATTTTTTATTTAACAGGACTGAGTGAAAATGGACATTCTCGTATAAATTGACATGCCCACCTATATGCAGCTTCCACTGCTCTCCCTGTCCGGTGACAGCACACTATTCCTCTCTGCTCCATACATGTCTCATCCTCCCAACAGCCTCCTCTCTGCTCCTCTCCACCCACTCTTCTTCCTCTAGCCAAAGGTCAGCAGGATGATATCCTATAGGTGTATAGAACCATAAAGTGCAACCAATATATGGTGACTCTGCATTGCCAAGTCCAATCCACTCCTGTCCAAAGAGTGGGCCTTCGTTATAATTTATGGGTAAGGGCAGCATCAGGGCCAGGGGCCATGCTCTCAGGGGAACCCCGAAACCACTGGACCATCAGTTGAGATCTTTTAGTGGAGATCTCTCTGTCCTGAGTTTTTAATGTCACCCGCGAGTGCTGTGTTTTCCAACTGCTGATTCTTCTGTGATTCCAACTTTGCATTTCAGTCACTAGTAATTTACATCAGTGCATCTTGATTGCATGTTCCATCAATTTCAGACTGGATTTGGAGCTTATGGATTCCAATTAATATTTGTTGGGAAAGGTAATTGAAAAGAATATTTGAATTTTTATTCATCCTTGAAAAAGATCCCGCTGTAATTCTTATTTAAAACCATCAAAAATAAAAGGTAAAAAGAAGACTTTAGTGGCTTTTAACCCTCTGGAATTTTTGTACTTATCTTGCTACTTTGATTTAGCAAAAATGTTACCTTTTGATGGGGCAGAAAGAATACACAGCCTGTGATTTAATTTTCTAGTTTTTTAGGGGGCTGTATTGAAGTGCTAGAATCAGCACAGTGGCGTTGGGTTGTGTTTGATTTTTATCACTAGGACAGTGTTGAAATGAGAAAATTGTTGTAGCTTGACTGAAATGATTAAGTAAATTTTTTTTCCTGCTTTAGAAATCACGTCATTAAGAAGACTGGAACTGAACAGGACATCAGAGTCAATGGAATAAACAGTTGGAGCGAAGAAGATGCAAATAATGATTTTAGCTGTGCGGAGCTGGAGCAGATCTTTCCGGGAGGGAAACAGAATGGAATTCCTCATCACAGAGATAACACTGCCATTTTTAATGGACACACTCCTAGCTCTAATGGTGCCTTAAAGACACAGGATTGCTTGGTGCCCATGGGCAACAATGTTGCCAATAGGCTTTCTTCAGTCTCTGCCCAGGAGGAAGAGAGCTTGGAGAAGGGCAATAGTGACATCAGAGACTGCCCAGTGCAGCATTTGCAACAGAGCAACAGAGACACAGATGCTGTGTGGAATCCACACAGGACTAATTCCTTTTCCTTGCCATCAGCGCATGGTACCACTAAAATAAATGGTGCTCACCAATCTACTGTTCAGGGGCCTTCAAGCACAAAAAGCACTTCTTCAGTACCTACTCTTAGCAAGGCAGCACCTTCAGTGCCCTCCAAGCCTTCAGACTCCAGTTTTATTTCAGACTTCTATTCTCATTCAAGACTGCATCACATATCAATGTGGAAGTGTGAATTGACTGAGTTTGTCAATACCCTACAGAGACAAAGTAGTGGTGTCTTTCCAGGAAGGGAAAAGTTAAAAAAAATGAAAACAGGCAGGTCTGCACTTAATGTATCTGACACAGGTAGATACTTACTAAAATTGTTCTTTTAAGAAACAGTCATGCCTCATCATTTTGTTCACAGCTAAGAGTCTCTGGGAGCACCAGCTTACGTAAGTTACAGTACATAAAACTGTGATGATAGAAAGTTGTTATATTTAAGAAATAGGTTTAATTGTGGCTATTTAAAAAGTTTCAGGTGATTTAAAGAGTAGCAAGGTTGACGTTCTAGGCATTCATATCTTACATAGACGTCTCCAGAGGCTGAAGTTTTGAACTGGCCAGATAAAATGGGTTTGGTAAGAGTAACTGTTAATCTCTAGAAGTTTGCTGGCGGTGATTGTTGAATAAATAAGCCGTGGTAGCTACTGTAATTATAGGAGTAAATTTTCACTAAGTGTGAGTGTCCTCACATATATGTAGGTGTGTTTGTTGTGCATTGTTTCTAATCCTTTGTCATCAGAAGGAAACAAGTAGAGCCAACAGTAGTGATCTGTCTCTGTGCCTGTCCCCTCAGGGTGGGACCTCATTTGAGGATGTAGTTGCTTCTTGCAGGTTGTAAGGTATGCTGGGGTTTCGGCTGCGGGGAGAGACTGCTGATCACTGACTGCCTTTTAATTTACAGCTTTGGAAATTCAGGTACAGAGAAGCTCATGCTTATGTTCTAGGCAGTGATGAGAGCCTCTCTGCCTGTGGGTTTTTTCTGCTGTGTTTTCCTACACTTACACTTTCTTACCTGCTTTTTAGTAAAAGGTATTTTTTGGTACTTAAATTAAGTATTTCAGAGTAATGTTTTTTAGGTTTTAGATTTTGTTCATATTATGCCTTGACCTTGTAAACCTGAAAGTCATTTAATATTGAAAGCTTGAAAGAACTATTATGAATTAGTTCCATGAATGGAAATAAAATGAGACATTTTTGCATTGTATGAAAACACTCAGTAGATATCTGGCTGTCACAAATTCTGTGTTACTGTAAATGTTCTCTTAAAAAGTCATCATTTTGGATTGTTATGTTTATGTAATTTTTTTACAGTTCAGAATTGTGATTTTTAAAGTTCTTGTACAAACCGTTTCCCATAGTAATACAGAGAGCAGCAGGAAAGTGCTTAGCTGTGGAGTTAGGTGTTAGTTTCCAGCATGTGAGCTCTGCCTCGCGGCAGCTCCACATGTAGCAGGGAGGTGTTGCCCCGTCCTGTGCCGTCGTCCTGGTTGTGGTCCATCTCACGATGGCTCAGCCACTCTTAGGAGAACTGCCAGTTAAGTTCACGAGCTCATCCAGAAAAAGTGATGCGTGGCTCGTTGCTGGAGATCACTATAGTCACTGTCAAGTACTCCCCTTGAGAAGCTGTACCCCAATGCCAGCCCCTAATCCACGCTTCAGAGCAGTTTTGGAACTCGTTTTCTGGAATGGCCATCGGAGCTGTTGTCATGTTACCGGTAGTGTCCTGAATGCCATCCAGATGTCTTCCTTTTAGTAGTTCCTTTATCTTGGGGTAAATTAAAAAGTCATTGGGGGCCAGGTTGGGTGAGTAGGGAAGGTGTTCCAATACAGTTATTTGTTTACTGGTTGAAAACTCCTTCACAGACAACTATGCAATTAAGTTCAGAAACTTGGCACTGTGTGCAATGGCCATTCCAGAAAGAGTTCCAAAATTGATTTGAATGGTGGACTAGGCACTGGTGTCAGTGCATAGCTTCCCAAGGGGAGTACTTCAAAGGTCACCATAGTGATACTCAGCAGTGAGGTGTTATAGCACTTAGAACAATTAAGTTCACGAACTTAATTGTGAGACCTGTATGCCACAAGACCAGAGGCAATTACCCCTGTGAGTCAGTTGCTCTACACACCATAGGGAGTGATAACCCATAGTGCTAACCTCACAGAGCAGTGGATTTTCTTAAGAAGGACAGCACAGACAAAAGCTCAGTGCCTTGCTCGTAGTGAGAACAAGGAAAATGCTACCAGAGTAACTCTTTCAGTAAAAAGGATTAGTCAGACTTTTTGGGTGGAGTGAGATCTGAGTTTTTCGAAGCCTATTGTGAAGAATAACCCACCAAGTTAGGATTCTTAAGCCCCTTAGAGAAAATGCCTCTATGGAATCAGCGCATTTTATGCGCTCCATATTCTTATGTGGATTTATGTGTTTTGGAGGACCAAGTGATAGGTGAGACCCATAGAGAGGAGAGCTGTGATTGTGGCTAGGTTAAGGTTAACATAGTCGGTCTCCCAATAGCTCAGATTAGAAGCTGGAGGCTTTAGGAAAAGATATTCATCTTCATCTCCTTAAATGTGTGTATGCTTCAGAGCTAATTTTTTATAGTACCTAGTGGCATAAGGAGAAAAATTTGACTTATGTACAGATTTTTTGTTTTATTTACAATTTGTGAAGTATAGCACCTATTTAGAACAGCAGCGTGGTGATCTGAGGGTTTTTTGAAAGCTGACTACCCCAGTGTAGTACAGCCACTTACTGGGTCTGTGACTTGAGCAGGTACTAATTTGTATGACAGGATAATAAGATGACCTACCTGGTAGTGTTGTTGTGAGAATTTGTATAATATGTGTAAACCCTGATGGTACAACCGTTGAACACTCTGCTGCTAGCTGAACCCACCCAGTGGTTCCGACTTTGAGAAGACTTGGTGATCTGCTCCTGTAAAGATTACAGTCTAGGAAACTTTGTGGAAAACTTTCTGTCACACAGGGCCATCACGAGGCCAAAATTGACTTGACATCAAACAGCAACAAAAGCTCTTACACAGTGCCTGACCTGCACTGGGCCGACCAAACATTCAATAACAGTAGCAAGAACATTAGTATAAGCTTGTGGAATAGTGATTGCCAAAAGTTACTTAGCTCTGTGTAACTAAATGTGTGAATTATAAAACTTCTATAAAATAATCAGAATGGAGAAATTATTTGTAGACTTTTTTGGCAAACTATTTTAGAGACTCAATTATTAGAGTACAGAAAGGGGGAAAGCTTGGTATTGTTTTACAGTTGATTTGGAATTGCTTTGAAAGTAAAAAGGAAACTAATCTCTGAATTATAGTAGCTAAAGAAACGTTTGACTTAAGAGGTGGCAGGAACTATCTTTAATGAATTCTTTTTTTTATGGATTCTGTTCTGCTTGTAAGCATCTTTCAAATATGCACTTGAGAGTTAAGTAGACCTAAGTTTTTTGAATATTAGAAGTTAGTTTGGGGTTTGAGTATTCTCTTTTTTCCTTTTAGGAAATGCATCACTATTGAGTTCCCCTCGACATCAGAGCTGTATAATGCATGTGGACATGGATTGCTTCTTTGTGTCAGTGGGTATACGAAATAGGCCAGATCTCAAAGGTCTGTATTCTTGTTTATGCTTTTAGGAAACTCTTATGTTGTTATGAATGTATTTGCTATGGGAAAACAAAAATCTGTAAAAAATAATTTATGTTGCTTCTCTTGGCGAAATGAGTTCCTGCTTCCAAATTTTTGTGCTCTGTTATTAAAGAAAGATTAGGGAAATTCAAAAACTTTTCTTTCTCCCTGTAGGTATTAGGTCTTCGGGAAAGAATACTCCTCTTCAGCTAAAGGCTTGGTTAGCTGACTGATGTAGACTGGGCCCTGCATTAACTGTTTTTTTCTAATTTTATTTATGTTTACTACTGCCCTAGGGTTGCCATGAGTTGGATCCGACTCGACAGCACTTGGCTTTTGGCTTTGTTAATAAATGGAAATTTTATTGTGACCTGTGTAATGAGGCTTAGGCTTCTATTTTACATAAATAACTCAATGCTAACTCTTTGTCACTGGTGAACGTTGTTATCTTTTTGGTTGTAGAATAATCTTGTTGAATATTTCTTAAATATGTTATGTCATTTGTACAGCCTTTTAGTCGAATTTCAGATATTTATGGAACTAGTCAGTGCTTTTAAAAAAAACCTTAGATTTTTTCCAGTGGTTATCTTTGTGTCAGAAAGAAATGACGGTGAGCATTTTCTTCTGAGATTTGTTTCTTTCTGTAAAGAGACATTTATGGATTGTAACATCAAAGCTGCTTGATTTTGTCATCATGGTTAGTTCTGAGAGGAAGTTTTAGAATGTTAGAGAATTAATTTTAGTCCCTGAGTAACTTTGATAATAATTTCATTATGATGAAATACAACAAAAATTTGGCATTGAAATTATTTTTAAATGTATAGTTTAGTGACATTAATTACATTCACCATGTTGCACAGCTGTCACCAGCATCTGTATTAAAAGTTTATCATTGCCATTAACAAAAACTCAGTGTGACTTAAGCACAGTAACTCCCCATTTCCTTCCTCTACCCCTCAGCTCCTGGTAACCACTAATAAGCTTTTGTCTCTGTACCTTTGTCCCTTCTAGATATTTCCTGTAAGTGGGCTCATACAATATTTCTCTTTTCATGGCTGACTTCTGTTGCTCAGTGTAATGTTTTCAAGGTTCATCAGTGTTGTTGCACATGTCAGAATGGCATTTCTTGTTATAACTGAGTAATAACTATGAATGACTTTCTGATGCATTGTTAGGGTTTTTTTTTGTCCTCACAGTAAAAGCATTCTGTAAATTACATTTGAATCATCCATGCTATTGCTCTACAATATTAAAAGTTAGTTTGTAACTTAGGACACACAAAAGGAAATGCTACGTGAAAGTAATTTTGTAACTGAAACAAAAATTTACCTGATGGTATAATCATGTTTGATTATATGGTGAGTCATATTGTATGCCTGTGTTAATAATGCTTAGTTTATCACTGTAAAATTGAAATGTTAGTATTGATATTACTCTGCTGTCCTCATACCAGCACCGGAAATAGAAAAAATCTATATGTAGTTTCTCTCCCACCCCCACCCCTCTAGTATGAATGTTTCTCAGTTACCTTGTTTCCCTATAAGAAAGGAAACAAAAAACACTTGTCACAAATAATTGCTTTTTTGGTTGGTACCGAGAAACTTAGATAATTTTTGAATACTGATAGATAATCTTTAAGGATGAGAGTCTAAATAAAGCTAAAGGAAAAAAGTCCTATTTTAAAATCCTTTGAAAACTTTTCCTTTACATGTTGTGAATATTGTTAATGTTTCTGTACTTAGATCTAGAAATCATTTTATTCTTTCCCTCACAGGAAAACCAGTGGCTGTTACAAGCAACAGAGGCACAGGCAGGGCACCTTTGCGCCCTGGTGCTAACCCCCAGCTGGAGTGGCATTATTATCAGAATAAAATCTTGAAAGGCAAAGCAGGTACAAATAAAGAACTGTCTTTGAAGTTGTAGTGCTCCCATTGAAGATTTGCGGATTTTGCTGTTGGTATTAATGTTATCAAAATGCAAGTAAATTTGAAATAATTAGCTTTTTGTCATTCAAGGGTTTTAAAGGTGTCAGTGACATCTTAAAGTGAAATCTAAATGTAATACAAATGACTTGTTTATAGTTATCTTCTCAAAATTGATGCTTTGTTGACTAGACAGTAATATTTTTCAAGGACAGACAGTGAATGTTTTAATGATGCTGTTTGTTTCCTTTGTATATGTTTTAGATTTGTGATGGAAGGACATCATTTTGTAGAAGCCTCGAAACTCAGAAGTTAATAGTTACTGGTTGTTTGGTTTGTGTATCACTGTAGGGGCTGTGAAATTGATGTTGCTGAAAGATTTATATGAGGAAGTGAAATAGGAAACAGAACCTGTATCAATTTATTGGAATAAGAATCATTAAGAATCATTATGTGTTCCTTTTTTAAAATCTATTTCATATAAGAAACAACATTTCTTGTTTTTCTGGCTTTGACATTTTGAGTGTTGATAAAAATAATAAATTACACTAATCACAATACTGTTTAAGATTTTCTTGTGTGTTTTTGGGTTTTTCCCATTATTTCTCTTAGAAATAATTGCTTAGAAATGAAATTCTATGGTCCTGATGACAGTTTCTTCATGAATTTCTGCAACACCAAAAGAATTTTTTTACATTAGCCTCTCAGAAAAATATTAATCAGAAAATAGTGAGAAATGAGACATATAGTATATAGAAGGCATATGGTTTGGTTTTCTCCCATTTTTTTCAGTGCTGTTAAAAAACCTCAGGCTTAGTTTAGAAATGATCCCAGTGAAATTAAGACAAGAAGAAAGCCAGTAGATGTCTCTGAGCACCCCTTCTTTTGTTTGTTTTTTAAAGATTACAGTCCTTTTGTTCATTATGATCATATTTACCTGGTGTAATGTGGATAGAGAAGAAATAGGGATGCGTATTATGCATCGTATATATACACAGTTTACAGATTTTCTGAAGCTTTTTTTAAGTGTATAAACTTTTTTGGAGACTTTTAATAGCTAAAATTTTGTGTGTCATTAGTAGACCTTGGAGGCGATACTCTGTGAAATTGTTTTTGTTGAGATGTAGTTGTGGTATTTGGTAGAATAGATGTTTTATGAAGTATTGGTAGTATGATTTTCTGGTAGGTTTGTTTTTCTTTTGTATTCTTCTGTATGGTACCATTAGAAAGGTCAAATCTTAAGCTTTAGAAAACAAGAATTAAGTATAAGGAAATGTACAGTACTTGTCACTTACTGGGTACTCACTGGGTAAATACGGAATGGTGAAAAAAAGGAAGTAATGTTGTGTGCATACTGTTGGCAGTACCTCTTTAGTTCCTCAGTGCTCCGTGTTCTGTTGTGGGGAGAGCCTTGTGTTTATACATACGTCCTTCTTGCAGCAGTCTGCATCTGGAATTTTGATGCCAGCCAGTGCACATTCCCTAGGAAAAGCAGAGCTGTTTCTCCTTGTCTTTCTTTCCATCATGATCAGTCTGACCGTAAATAGTTCAGCAGACCACTGCCATTACTTAATTATCTTTATCAGTTTAGCCACTGCATTTTCAAACTTTAAATGACCTTTTGTAATTCACATCATTCCATTCCTAAATGGGAGTGGTAAACCAGAAGGTGAATTAGTAGAAGAATTTAAATTTTCATTTAGCATTGGAAACTGTCCAACAGCTTTTCTGTTGCTCTAAGAAGTGAATATGGTACTTTGTATTTTATATTCTTGCTCTAACTTGATGCCATTTTTATGTCCTGAGCCTTTTGCCCCATTAAGAACTTATCACAGTATTTGCTGCATTATAAAAAGAATAGATTTTCCTGTTATAGAATGTGATTGCAACTAAGCTTGTGCTCAGAACTTGTTTTTTCAGTGTCTTTTCTTCTTTTCTTATTATTTCCTGTTCTTTCTTCCTGTGGGTCGTTAGTAGATATTGCACTAAATTTAAAACCATTGAGTCTTAGCACAGGAATTAGAATCGTTGGATTCTACATGATAGCTTTTTAAAAAATGTATACATGTATTTTGGTCATTTCATGTAGGTAGGCAAAGTATTAGAACAAATAGCATCTTTAGTCCTTTATAAACACTTCAGCGTCTTATTCCGCATATTCACAGTCTTTGTCTAATAAGGCCAGCCAAACCAGGGAATCTCTGTCTGTGACTTCCTTTCTGAAGCTGCTTCTGAGCAGTGCTCAGCAGTGACACTTCTCATTGATGATCTCATTGTGTGGAGTCCATTTTGTGCTTAAGATTTCATGGTTGGGGCCTTTTATTGCCCCATCCTCAATTCCTGGTGCAGATGTTTTCTGTCCCTTCAACAACTTCAGTTTTCATTCTAAAGAACAACAGTTTTTTAAAAAGTGTTAGTCATAGATTTATTCTCAGCGATTTCTTTTTCACAGACTTGGCTCCTGGCCTCTGATTTCTCCAACCGTTCCTCTACATTCTCCATGTGCCCGTCTAGTTTGTCAAGTTTTGATGAGCAGTTCTCTACTTTGCCCTCCAGTGAGGACAGTGTGTCCCTGCATTGCCCTGAATCTCACATGAAGCAACCCACTGCGCTCGTGGAGGGATCCACGCACTCTGCTGCACTGTGGAACAGGTCAGCCAGCCCAGGGAAGAGAATCAACGGTGCTGCGTCTCAGGCCAGGGCACCAGAGCACGTGGACCAGCGTGATTTCTCTCTTGTTTCCAAAAAGAGTGTCTTAGGCTATTTAACTAGTCCTTCAAAGATGGAAGTCGTGTAACTTCCCAACTTTTAAAGCATAACTGGCAGTAACACCTTTGAAAACAGCTGAGTGTGACTGTTCAGTACGTCTTTTTTGGCCTATCAGCACCCTCTGTTGTACTGTGACTTATAATCTTGAAATTCTTATGTATTTCTCACCCTAGAGTAGTGGACTTTTACATGATACATAGCCTTCTAAGAGTTGTCAGAAGCAGTAAGAGCCTGCTCTACATTTTATCTTAATGTATAACAGTGTAGCAGTGTGTTACATTATCAGAAGCCAAGTTCAGATGATAAAGAGTATGCTGTTTTTCTTGTTGAAGCAAGTGGGACTTTACCCCGTTGAAATGGCAGTTGGTAGAATTTGACTTGCATTTATGCTTTGTTTGTGTGGGTTCTGGTATCCGATGTGCTTATACGAGTTATATAATTGGGTGAAAGATAATTGATCAGTGGAGTCTTGTCAGCCTGTGGAGCCAGATACTTGGACATGTTTTTCTGTTTGTATGTAAACTGGTGACTTTTTGTGGTGTATTAAGTCTCTGAAATAAACAGGAAGGAAATGCTGGTTTTGTTATGACAGTGTACTCAAAATAGGTTTGTCTTAGAATTAGCTGAAATGCTATCACTTGGTATCACTTGATAGTGGAGATAATGGCGGAGATTGTACTTTCAAGGTGCGTGTTACGTATTTGCAGCATGTGCTTCCTTGTAACTTACTGTAGTGGTATTCCAGGAACCCTATAACTGAAACTTCTCAGTTACCGCTGTAGCTAACAATGATAAAGGAAGTGAAGTGACATGTGGCCAGTAGGCTCAATAATGCACAGGTTTTATACTTCTGTGTGAAGCTATTCAGCGATACTGGTTAGCTGTCCTATCTAGGTTGTGTTCTGTAAACAAGTGGTATGCTCTGCACACGGGAATGTTTTTAATTGAACACACATTGTTAAACTGGAAGTAGAATTACTTGAAAGGGGTAATATTGTGAAGCTCTTTTTCCTGATATGTGTTCAGAAGAAAAACCTTAAATTTAGGATGAAGGCCTACTTACAGTTATGTGGCCTACTAAAGGATTTTTGATCAGATGGCTTATAGGAATTTGATATTTGTTGAACATATTAATAAGCTTTGAGTTTTGCAGATAGTTTTTCTAGGAAACAGCAAGGAGCATTCAGAGAAATTTTTATTTCCCGTCAACAATTTCCTATTGCAGAGAGTTTTATAATCCTTTAAGACAATAGGTGGGGGTTCATCTTCCTGGTCAGTTTTATATTGGCCAGTCTCAAGAGGCCATGTTAAAAGAGTATTTTATATTTATCTTTCTGTGTATTTGTTTTTTATCTCTAGTACTAAAGCAGGGCACTTACAATTTATTATGATTGTCTGCCTGACTGTCGATGAGAAGAGTATAATGGAAGTAAAACAGTTTTACAGCTACAGATTTTTTTTCCTTAAATAATGGAAATAAATATGAGTTGGAGATAACTATTTGGAATTCACTTAACATCTGTATAGGAAAGCAGTGGAAAACCGATTTCTTGAGTGAAAGTTACAGAAAATCAGGTTTTTAATGTGTAATCATTAAATTTTATTATTTTTAAAGCAGAAATACCTGATTCATCAGTGTGGGAAATTCAAGATTCTGCACAAACAAATGGAATTGATTCTGTTTTGTCAAAGGCTGAAATTGCATCTTGTAGTTATGAAGCCAGGTATGTAGAAGTTAAGTGTATTGTAATGCTTAATAGGTAATTCTGTAGTTAATCATTTTTAACCTTTAATTTTTTTAATCATATAATCTTAGGAAGTGAATTTAGATGTTAAGCCTCTGATTTATGTTTTCATTTAAATATGTTACAGACATACTGTGGCGAAAAATATTTCTAGTTTTCATCTCTCTAGGGTCTTTTTTTCCCTCCATCACAAATGTTTTGTTACCATCAAATTGATTCCAACACATAGCAACCTTGTAGGACAGAATAGAACTGCCCCACAGGGTTTCTAAGGAGTGGATGGTGGATTTGAACTGCTGACCTTTTGGTTAGTAGCTGAGCTCTTAACCACTGCACAACCAGGGCTCCAAGACTGACAGTGGAAACCAAAAGAAAAAAAAGATGACATGATAGTTTTCACCAGTTGTCTTTTGAAGCATGGAAGAGGTCCTGAGTATTCACCTACCCTCATCCTTTTCTTTTTATAGCTAAAAAACAAAACAACCCTGAAATCTAAGCCTTGTGATTCTCAGTGGTTTGTTGTCTTTTTATTTTTTCTTATATTGAAATCCAGTTACCTGTTACATTGTTGTGAGTGCTGTCAAGTTGACTTAGACTCATCATGATCCCCATGTGACAAGAGCTGAACTGCCCTGTAGGGATTTCGAGGCTGTGATCTTCATGTGAGCGGATTGCCAGGTCTTTCTTACATGGATTGGCTGGGATGGGTTAGAACCACCAACCTTTTGGTTAGCAGCCAAGCATTTAACTCTTTGACCAGCAGATATCTGTTTCCTGTTGAATTACAAGTGAACACTTCCATATTGGCACATCTAATAATCCATTTAAAATTGGTAAGGTAACTGTCAGCATGTAACATCAGCTCTGCGCAGGTCTTTATCTTAAACACAGTAACCTTAAACTGGTTGAAATTGGCTGAGTAGAAGCAGAAATAGACATTTGTGTTCTTCATCCTCACCCATTTTGAGGATTGACAGTGATAATTGTAACAAAGCAGGAGTACTGGTGAATTGGTGGAGTTAGTGGTTAAGTGCTATGGCTGCCAACTTGCTGGCAATTCAGATCCACCAGATGCTCGTTGGGAACTCAGTGGGAGCAGTTCTTCTCTGTCCTAAGAGCTTCTGTAGCAGTTCTCTGTCCTCAATGGCAGTGGGTTTGGTTGTTTGGTTTTACTAGTGAATTGGAATCCCTGATGGCACAGTGGTTAAGTTCTACAGCTACTAACTGAAAAGTCAACAGTTCTTATCTGCCAGGTGCTCTTTGGAAACTCTGTGGGACAGTTCTCCACTGTCTTGTAGGGTTGCTGTGAGTTGGAATAGACTCCATGGCGGTGGGTTTGGGATTTTTTTTTTTTGTACTGGTGAGCTGATTAATTACAAAGATAAGTCTTGGTAACTAAACATAGATACTTAAACTTTTATAACATAACAGGTATACATTTTTGGCAAATATTCAAGTATTCAGTAACTATAAGAGGGCAACAGTTGTAAGTCAGTTACATTTTTCATTCTGGATTTGAATTTGTGGTTATTCAAATAAGCAAATCTGAAAATGATCTTTATTTTAGCTCAACAGCATTTAACCAGAATAGTTCTCTTACAGTCTTGCTTATAAAAAGGGTATTTAAATTAAAAGCAATATTTTCTGATACATACAATTAGAAAGTACCTAGCATTGTTTCATGACACGTCAAACTTATTGGCGGGCCAACTTTGCCTTTCTCATTAGCAGAATTTTGTTGTAGTCTTCTTTGTTGTTAATTGATAAGGTGGCTAAAAAAATTTGAACTATATAAGATTCTTAGTAATTAAGTCAAATACAAATACGTTTGAAATACGTGTGCTGCTTTTTATTGGCACAGGCAGTTTAAAGCTGATTTTGTATTGGGCTCTGTAGGTTACCCCTGCCCTCTACCAAGTTATTGAATGCCTTCTTACGCTTCTGACAGCTAAGACAGTTGTGTTTGTAGATCTAGAGGATATAGTAAAGCCTAGAAATATTCTTTCAGTTCTTGAATTTTTCTAAGTGTTGTTACTGTTTCCTATTAAGTCAGTTCTGACTCGTGGTAACCCTATGGGACAGAGTAGAATGGCCCAGAGTTTCCAAGACTGTAATCTTTTCTTCTGTGCAGTAGCCAGTGGATTCAAACTGCCAGCCTTTCGGTTAGCAGCCAGACACTTAGTCACTGCACCACCAGGCTTCTGTGACAGTGTCTGGTGGCTTTTAAACATTGCTCTCTCTCAGGGATTTGTATGTGCCTGAGTAGGTGAGTTTCTGTTAGCGGCCATTGAGTCAGTCTCTGACTCCTGGTGACCACCCCCACTGTGGACTGATTTTGTACTGGGCTCAGTAGGTCAGGCGTGAAAGAAATCCTCTCCTGCTTCTGCACTGTCCTGCGTGTGGTCGTCGATCACGTCTAGTGCATGAATAAATGTACTGTATTTTTTCTAAGTAATGTGCCCCTGAAAATTTTTGGAAAGTAAAGTATTATAAATAGAAGAATGTAATGTTTGCAAAAATTCTGTAACACATTCCTTTAAAAAATTACTTTTAATATGGTAGGTTTAGCTTTTTTTATTTTCAGCACATTTTTTAATTCTGAAACTACAACCCTAGTTGAATGGCCTTTCTGTTCTGCAGCCATAGTAGAACAGGTGGTCAGCTGGAGTTTTTTTTATTTTTCATTGTACTTTAGATAAAGGTTTACAGAACAAGCTAGTTACTTATTAAATGTAGCTTTTTAAAAGAAGAATTGTGGTTTAAATGAAAGTTTATCGTTTCTCATACAAAAATGTGGCCACACATTGTTATAAGACCCTTATTGCTCTCCCTATAATATTACAGCACACTCTTTCCCACCTACTACTTCGGTGTCCCTTCAGCCCCCTCCTGTCCCTTTCTGCTTTGTCTTGCCTGCTGACAGGAGCTTCCCATTTAGTCTCCTATAACTACTTGAGCTAAGAAGCACTCTCTTCACGAGGATCATTTTATGTCACATAGTCCAGTCCAGTTGCTTCAGGAATGGTTTTAGTTAGGAGATAAGAGTCCCAGGGCTGTGTCTTTAACTTTTTATGTGCTGACCCTAGCATTATTGAAATTGTTTTCTTAAAGACATTTTACTAAATAACTGAAGTACATGCCCTTTTAGACTTTTATTCCTGCTTTAATAATTTCCAGTAACTCTTTCAAACTATTATATCCATATTTGTATTTATACTTATGAACTATTTTATATACATATACACATAGATACACCTTATGTGTGTGTGTGTGTGTGTATATATATATATATACTTGGGTAGTAGATAAGATCAGTTGTTGACTATAACTCATCCCATGCTAGGTGAATAGTGTTGCTATGAGTTGGAATCGACTCAGTGGCAATGGGTTTGGTTTTGATTTTGTGCTAGGTGAATGCAGCATCGTTGTGAGCATTGTGATGTCTTGTTCATCATCTTAAACCCACCACATTGGAAATTGCCTGAGATAATATTTCTTGCATAGATAAAGAGTAGTTTTTTTTACATGTTTTTATCAGTCACTTCTCTATCATTTTTTCCTTCCTTATTAGATTTTTTTCTCCTCTAATAGGGCTTAGCAGTTTGATAATTTATTATTCTTTTTGCATACATGAAAAATACCTGTTCAAAAGGACAAATATTGTATGAGACCTCTACGTTAAGATCTCAAAAACAAACTTGTGTATAGAAGAAAAGACTCTTTGACAGCTGCAAGGGAAGGGAGGGAGAGAGGGTGAGGGGGGAAGGTTTAGATTAGTTGCTAGAAATCTGGTTGGATGAAATCGGTGATAACACACATTAGAAACAAGAACAGTATTAAGTGGACTTCAGCATTACTTGAATACTCCTTCCATCTTAACCCAATATTACAAGGATAGAATAACTGGGGCAGGGGGCAGGGGGTAGGGGACCATGCTCTTAGGCGAAGTCGAGCTCCATGGGCACAACTAGCATTTTGCGAAGAGGGCTGTCTGCACCCCACACTGGTGAGTGGCGTCTGGGGTGTTAAAAGCTGCCTAGCTGCCATCCAAGGGCACAGGAACGGATGCTCACCGAGGACCAATATGACATGGGGTAAAGACAACCCAGAAGATAGAGAGACCCACATGAGTGGGTGCCTACATCGACTTGGGACCGGAAAAACCGGAGGGTGTCCGGCCACCACCAGTAATAGCCATGATGGAGCTCACTAAGTTGAGTCTCACTGGCAACACAAGAATAAAAAGGGGTGCATTCTGAGATCTCCACTGAAAGACCGCAATTGATGGTTTTGGGGTTCCCCTGGGAGCATGGCCGCTGGCCCTGAGGCTGCCCTTGCCCATAAATCATAACAAAGGTCCACTCTTTGGACACGAATGGTTTGGACTTGGTGATGCAGAGTCACCATATATTGGATGCACTTTATGGTTCTATACATCTATAGGATATCATCCTGCTGACCTCTGGCTGGAGGAAGGGGAGTGGGTGGAGAGGAGGGGAAAGGAGACTGTTGGGAGGATGAGACGTGTATGGAGCAGAGAGGAATGGTGTGCTGTCACCAGACAGGGAGAGCAGTGGAAGCTGCATATAGGTGGGCATGTAAATTCATACGGAATGTACATTTTCACTCAGTCATATTAAATAAAAAAACAAAACAAACAAACGAAAAAGTACCTGTGATTTTGTGTTTGCCTTAGAGTGACTTGAAGGACTTTCTTCCTTCTGATTCTCTAAGTGGTGGTTTGGATATGGGGAGGATGCCAGAAAACTGCTGGGTAATTGAAAACTCTCTGTTTTTATGTTTCTTAAAGCATAAAAGTACTAAGTAAGCAGTTAATAAATATTGAATGAATGTATAGGCAAATCATTTGATGTATTTATATAAGAGTATGTAATCTGGGGAAACACTGTTTTGTTACTAAGTTTTTAGGACAGTATTTTTCTTGATTCATTACAGCCTAGTAAAATGGAATATTACTAATTAGGTAAAATTGCATAGTTATAGTTTTGCGCTGTGTGCTTCAAATGTCACAGGGTAATGTGAGGCATCTAGACACTCAGTAGATTTAAAATTTGCCATTTTCAATTAGGTTCCTCAAAGTTCTGGAAAACTGGCTCATGCCCAGAGTGATGTCCTACCATATACAATGCTGTTGGCATCTCAGCCACTGTGGAGCCACTTCAGGAGCATGGAATTGTCATTTGGGAATTGGGTGGTAATAGGATGAGTACATTTTCTGTTTGTCATGTAGCGCTGTTTGTGTAGTTCTTTCATCTATTTGTTTTTGGGAGCTGAACCCTGGCCAAACTTTGCTGTATGTTAGGGAGACAAAATACTTTTTGACAGCACATTCCTGCTCTGTGGTTGTTGGGATATCACCGGCATGTATGGCATGCTGGCATCTCTGCAGAGGGTCCAGAGATCTGAGGGTTAGGAGAAATCTCCGAACACCGACAAGAGCCCAGTCAGATCTTTTAGTCAAGTGTTGGGGCACATCTACATATGTCATTTAAACCAGGCAGACAGTTGTATGGTTTTCCTCTGAGGGGAAAACAGACTTGGAAGGTTTCTGAATGCCTGTTTTTGACCTCTAATGAAAGTAGTATTAAACGAAAATTGTATGCTAGTGACATGGGGAGATGACGTCAGCATATTTGCTACTCCATTTCGAGTTTAAAAGTTTGTAGTATAACCTCCCTTGTGCTCTGTTCTCTCTCTAGACGAGTTGGCATTAAGAACGGAATGTATTTTGGGCAAGCTAAGCAGCTATGTCCTAATCTTCAAGCTGTTCCATATGATTTTCACGCCTATAAGGAAGTTGCACAAACATTGTATGAAACCCTGGCAAGGTAAAGTGCGTGATAGCAGTGGCTTTCATTTCTGTATTACTGTTTTCTTTAGCTAATATTAAGGATAATCTAGTTTTCTTTAGGATTGTCAGAGCCAGTTTTGAAAGATTTTTGTCTCTTTCAGGAACGCTTTCCTCAGCAATCCGGTTTGATAGCCTTCTAACCTTCCTTAGAGCAATTCCAGTAATCAGTAGCTCAGTTTCAAGGGGCATTTTTCCACTGCTAAAGTGGTTCAGGTGCTTTCTGATGTCTGGACAAAATATGGTTCTCTGGCTGTGTAACTTCTAATCAGTGGTTACAGCTTTTCCCATGGACTCAGATTAAGAAATAGACTTTACTGTTTTTATTGCTACATATGAATTACAGTCTTGTTTAAAATTAGAAATGATAGGTTGGCAAGGAGTGGAGGCAATATCTTCTGAAACAATTAGATATGCCCAAAGTTTTTAGGAATAGTTTTATGGAGGATGATTGGGTGACTTGAGAAAAGATTAATTTTAAGAAGTTTTAGCATATAGATATATTTAATGTTAACTCAAAACTAAAAATTATGAAACTACATTGGCATACTTTGTAAAGGGCCGGGTTAAGGTCTTGGGCAGCTCTGCTGTGCAGTGCCAGAGTGGCCCCAGGTGACATGTGATGAGAGGGCACTCCTGTGTTCCCATACAGCTTTACTTACTGAAGCAGGTGTGAGGACGGCGGGCCAGTGTTGGTCAGCTTCTAGGCTGTACTGAGAGCTGTGTTTTTGTCATATCTCTACCTCCTTCTCTTTCTTATCCTTTATTCTAAACACCTGTTGATTGAATGCCTGTTAAGTACAAACTACTGCTTGGTGCTGTTCGTCCCGTGGAGAACTAACGTCCAATTGCTGCCACAGGAGAGCTGCTTTAGTAGAGGAGGAAAACATAAAGGGAACAGTCAAGTTATCTGGCACAGTTAATCGGGGCGAGTGCTAGATGATAGATCAGTTGTAGTCATGACAGCCCTTAAGATCCCAGCTGGGGGACGTCGATGTTAGCATGTGGATGTCTGCTTTATTTCTATTGCACAGACAGGGTCAGGGGTGGCATCCAGCCTGAGGGTGGGAATGAGTGACTGAGCTGAGTAGTACTGTGTACTCAGCTAGGAGACCCTCAGACTACCATCCTGGGCCTCAAATCAGAAGGATTTGAGGGAGAACCACCTGTATTAGTCCTGATAGAATTTTAGTCTGTGGAAACACTTTCAGTGGCCTCTAGCTCAGGGCAGCTTTGACTGCTGAGCTAATTAAGAAAAAATTCTAAAGTATTTCAGAACAAATAATTCACATCAGGTATACCATTCTGCTGTGTAAAATGTCACCCTTTATTTGAGCCTAAACAAAGCACACTCATTTCTTGAATTAGTATAGGTATTTAATCTGATTTGTAAGATATTTGTAAGATATAGCTAAGAGGTGAGGCATGGCCCATGCACTCCCTGTGTATTACCAACTGGATTATTAGAGACAATTTTTTTATTCTGAGGTCTCTCTGGTTGCCTTAGTTTTCTAATTCATTTCTGTTTCCTGGTTTCATAGTCCTTATACTTAGCTAGCATTATAGTCATGTAGCAATTTTATTCTTTTTCCTCTCTGTAGCTACTTAAACCTTTTGTGGGGGTAGATCATTTAAGATGACCAAAAACCAAGTTATATCCACATGCAGGAAGCTTAAATGGCGTCCTCTTAGGCAGTTGGGACGATGGGCCCTTTTATCCCACTGCATTCTAGACCTGCTGTGGTAGATGTCTTATCCTGCATTCTAGACCTCTCTGGTGGATAACGTATCCCACGGCATTCTAGACTTGGCTGTAGTGGATGGCGTATCCCACTGCATTCTAGACCTGCTGTGGTGGCTGACATATCCTCCTACATTCTAGATGAGCTGTGGTGAATGGCGTATCCTCCTGCATTCTGGATGTGCTGTGGTGGATGATGTATTCTGCTTTGTAGACGTGCTGTTGTGGATGGTGTTGGAGCATGTTTTTGTTTTAGGAGAGCCACAATTACTTGTTTGGCTGATTCTCCTAAACCACGTTTGGAACTTTTTAGACTAAAGTGTTTTGATAGGTATAATTTACAGAGAACTTTTCAACTGCTGGGAGGTTTACAAAAGCATTTTCAGTATAGAGAAGCTAAAGTGGTAATTTCCATTGTGTCTTTAGTAGTTAAAATGGAAAAAGAAAGAATAACTAATTTTGTAACTGTCAGTAAAAGCTAGGTAACTAAGTAATGGCCCTTCGAGCCACTTTATTTAATGTGCTAATTTTTTTTAACATTGTAAACCATCTGAGCTAGTACTAGAGCATGATACCATAAGCAAGCTTTACAGTGAGTACAGTGTCTGTCCGACAGAGTCAGCCGTGGCCGTGATTCATTGCCTGTGCTCTGTGTTGGCAGCTACACTCACCACATTGAAGCTGTCAGTTGTGACGAAGCACTGGTAGACATTACCGAGATCCTCGCAGAGACCAGACTTACTCCTGATGAATTTGCAAATGCTGTCCGTATGGAAATCAAGGACCAGACTAAATGTTCTGCCTCTGTTGGAATTGGTCAGTATCCGGCTCATCTTATGTTGTTCATTTTACTGAAAGCATTGCTTTGGAGTCCTTGGCTATCACTTCATTATAAGGAGTGGTTTTTATTTTTTGTTTTTATTAGCTTGCTGCATGCTGTATAGGCCTCTCACTCCTAAAACAGTTGTTACTGTTACCCAGAGATGTGCAGTACATGAGATGAAAGTGTTGGCAATTCAGATAAATAGTTGGTAGTATCTTTGAAAGAAACAAGTTGGCACGGTTCTTATTTGTTCTTCAGAAATGGGGAAAATTGAATTCAGTGTTTATAAGCAATGTTGTTTTCAAAATGAGCAAAAGGTATACTTACAGTAGTGTGGTGCTACATGGTTAACTTGTTGTAATTCTGTGAACTTCAGCTTCCTAGAATGCTTAATCGGCCTATGCACGTTCTCTCAGTTCTGGAAGTTCGCCTGACTGGCAAGTGCCCTCAGTGACCGTCCAGTCTTGCCCCTCCCTTTCTCTCTCCTCTCTCTGAGCGCTGGGCTTTGTTTCCTCAGCTGTGCTGATCATTTCGTCCTCCTCTTGTTGACTCTCCCTTGTGTCCTCTTCCCTACGACCCTACCCAGTATGGGACCCTTCCCTCAGGGTGCCACTGTGGTTGCCACTCTCAAGTGTAGCTGCTCGTCTGCCCTCCCATACTCCTCGTGCCTCAGGCTTCAAAATTCACTCTCTCTTAGCTTGCTGTCACTTCTAGCTGTTGCTCTCTGAGAAACTCTTCCTCCTCTGAAGTTTTTCATCCCGTCAGGTACTAGCTGACCTACCTATCAGTTCTTTAGTGCTGGCCTGTAGATCTTCAAGTATTTATTTAGACTTGACAGTGTCAGAGTTTTAACCCTTTGTTTGTAATTTAATTTACAAGCGATAACACACACTTTCTTCAATATGAACAAGTTCTTCAAGACCTGCCTTGGAGAGCACCTTCCATAATTTCTGGAGGTTTTCAGTCTGCCTAGAAGCTTGCCTGGCAGCCTAGCTTCACCAGTCCCTGACACGCTCAGCTCTCAGACCTTTCTTCTCTGCTTTAGCTCACCAGGCCTCGTCCACACCTTGGACCTTTCTCTCAGCTCCTCTCTTTGAAACTCTCATGCCCTCAGTTTCCGTTAGTGTACTCACATTATATCGTGAGACTTTGGGTTCTTTGGATTTTGCTTTTTGCAGTCTGAGAGCATTTCTTTAGCCTCAGTTTCCTTTCTAGCATGGAAACATTTCTGATCATTCCCCTAATTCCTGTAAATCCCCAGTCTTAAGATCAAGACTGCTTCCTCTGCTCCTCCATCTGGGTAGGAGACCAAGAAATAGCACTTATATTTTAGAATAAAGAGAAGCCGTGGTCACATTTTCCAGCAATGATATTTGGTGCTTGTTATAATGTATAGTGTGCAGCAGAATTCTGCCTGTTACATACAGTGTTTGAAGTAATCTAAATTGTTTTTAGAAATTTGGTAAGTAACCTATCTGTAGTTGTCTTTGTTAGGAAATTAAGAAAATAATTTGTGGTGACTATTTCTTGAATGATACTTTTTTTTAACTTCATAGGATCTAATATTCTCCTGGCTAGAATGGCAACTAGAAAAGCAAAACCAGACGGGCAGTACCACTTAAAGCCAGAAGAGGTTGATGATTTTATCAGAGGCCAGCTAGTTACTAACCTACCAGGTAAACACAAATCCTGCTAAGTTTTCTTTTTTGTGGAAATTTACAAGTGCTTTTTATAGTTTTCGAATACATTTTCCTTTTCTCAAACATGAACTTGAAAATATATCGTGATTATTGTGATTGAGTGAAAGTGTACAATCCAGTTTAAATTTGCAAGTCTGCCTATCTGCAGCTCCTTTTGCTCTCCTTGCCCAGTGACAGCACTCTCCTTTCCGTTCTATGCATGTCGTATCCTCATAAGCAATCTCCTGTCCCCTCCCCTCCACCCTTTTCACTCCCCTCTAGTAAGAAGCCAGTAGGATGACGTCCTGTAGATTCATAGAACAATAAAGTGCACACACGATATAGTCACTCTGTTCCCCAAGTCCAGTCCATTTCTCTCTGCAGAGTTGACCTCAGTAACAATTTATGATCAGGGGCGGCGTCAGATCTAGAGGCCACGCCCCCAGGGGAACCCCCAGGCCTTCGGAACATCAGTTGCAGTCCTTTAGTGGAGTACTCGGCGCACCCATTTTTTCTCGTGTTGCCACTGGGACTCAACTCTGTGAGCTTGTCCTGGCTGTCATTGGTGGTGGTGAGGCACCGTCTGGTTCTTCTGGTTACGTGTTGATGTAGTCACTCATTCACGTGGTTCTTTCTGTCCTCTGGATTCTCTTTCCCCATGTCGTTGTGGAAAAAAGAAAATTTAAGCTACCATTAGAATCAAAATTAAGAATTAATCAGTGGTATCACCTTGATAAAGACTTCATTGTATTTTAATTTGGCTTTCCATGGGTTTCACTTTAAGTATTCTTCAAATAGCAAGATCAAGGAACTTTGAAGAAATTTTGAAAAGGGAATGTGATGAAATTACCTTTTGGTCCCTTCAGTAACCTGTAATTGAAATGATACACTTCTAGACCAAAGATAAAGTTGTGAGAATCCATTCTGTTGGTAAAAGTAGCCTGCAGTACTAATAGCAGTAAGTTTTCTAAATTTAGTGAGCAAATGGTTTTATATAGAGAAAATGTATGAGCATAATTATATATAGAAAAAGTATGAGCTTTATTAGGAAAAATATAATCTCCAAATGAAAGTATTCCATGTTTGTTAACTGTAGAGACTGAAGGAAAACTTCATCTAAACCTTTCTTGACCAGAGGGTAGCATGTTTAATTATTTTATCTTGTAGTTACCATGTGGCTAACTAAAATGTGATAAAATAACCTTTAAAAATCTTTCTTAGGTAAATCATTCAATTTTAATTGATTATAACTGACAAAATGGTTTGTCTTTTGAGGGCCTTAATAGATCTAAGATTCTTTTTGTGTGGGTAGGAGAGTCCAGTATTTTACCTTTTCTTACATGGTAGGTATCTTTTTCTTTAAATTTCTTTTTTTATTATGACTGTAAGTGAAAGTATGCAGTGCAAGTCAGTTCTGCATGCCTGCCTCTCTACAACTGTATCTGCCCTCCTCACTCTATGACAGTACATGTCTCCTTTTTACTCTTCACTTCCAGTATCCTTTTAGTGAACACCTGTCCTCTCCTTTCTTCTCCATGCTCTCTACTCCCTTCAAGAAAGAAAACAGTAGGACAGCCTCCTATAAATGTATGAAAACATAAATTACATGCACCACATGCTCACATTGTGTGCCGTAGTCCAGTCCATTCTTCTCTGAAGAGCTGACTTCATACACTGTTTTAGGTCAGGGCCTTGTTCCTAAGAGACCATCCAGGTCGCTGGACCATCAGTTCTGATCTTTAGGAATTCTTGATCAGCACACTTTTCTGTTGTGCTGTGGCAGAGACTGTATACATTATGTCCTCTATCAACGCTGTCTTTGGTGGTCTTCTGGTCTTATGCTAATGCAGTGTAAGTGTCTGTTTTTATGAACTTTCTGTAAACTAAGTAGTGATTCTTGGTATGGTTTTCTGAAAATCCTCTCAAATTTTTTTCAAAACAGCTTTGCAAAGCTTCCTTGTGTTTGTGGTAGAAAAAATTCGACAGAATATAATGAAAGTTTTAATTCATTTGTTAAAAATAGATCTAGTAGTATTTGTTAGATTCATATTCTTATGCCTGCTGAAAAAAGTAGACCTGAACTAACTTAGGAATTTATCTTTTAAGGCCATAAGTTATCAAATGACCCAAACAGCATTTTATGGTGGGATAGTTTTAAAACTCCCTTGCTCTTTACTAAAAAAAGCCTTTGCAGCATCGTATGTTAGTATCAGAAATGTGAAATATGACATTTTGAGATTTAATTTGAAGAATAATTAACTTTATAAACAAATTAGCAAATAACGTTATTAGACAAATAGGTTTAATAACAAATTTCATTGGAGTTTTATGTAAGAAACCAGTATATTTAAAGCTGCATGTGAAATCTGACTTTATTATACCTACAGTCTTGAAAGTGCTTTGATTTTGTAGTTTTTTTTTTTTTCATTGTTATTATTTTTAGTTCCTTGACCAGTTCACTTTTGTCAGCTTCTGGCTGGAGAGACATTATTTGTTGGAGGGCAAATGTGAGTTACATGTCCTGGCTGAGCTCCTAAGCACAGCTTTGCATTTCCTTAGGGATGCTTGAAAGATAACAAACCAGTTGCTGTGAAGTCAGTTCCAACTCCTGGCGACCCATGTATGTTGGCATGATCTGTGCTCCCCAAGGTTTTCAGTGGCTGATTTGTTGAAAGTAGACCTGTAGGCCTTTCTTCTGAGGAATTTCTGAGTAAACCTCCAATGTTTTGGTTAACAGCTCAGCACATTAACTGTTTACACCACCCTGGAACCCTGCCTGAAAGATTAGGGTAGCATATTGATTTCTCTGCCAAGCCACATTCTTCTTTTCCTCTTTTTTCAGGTAGTACTGTATTGTGTTTTTGGTGAAAGTTTACATAGCAAATTTGGGTTCCTATTTAATAGTGTCTATACATACTGTTCAGTGACATGGGTTGCATTTTTCATAATGTGTCAATATTCTCATTTATGTTCTCTTTCCATTTCTGTTAATCTAGTTTTCTTGCCTCCCTTGGCCTACTTATCTTTGCTTTGGGGCAATTGTTGACCATTTGGTCTCATACTGTTTTTTGTTTTTTAGTTAAAAGGGCATAGTACTCATAGGAGATACTGTTTATTTTATGAGCTAGTCTGTCACTTAGCTGATAGGTGACCTCCAGGAGTAGTTTCAGTTCAAAGTTTAAAGAGTATCTCAGGGCAGTAATCTTTGGGTTCCCTCTAGTCTCAACTAGTCCAGTAAGTCTGGCCTTTTTTAAGAATCGGAGATTTCTGCTACGTTTTTCCTTTGTTCTGTCCAGGATAACCCATTGCATGCCTTATCAGAATGATGGTTGGTGGCCGAGCACCATCTAATTCTAGTGTCAGACTAGATAAAGGCCATGGCTTATGCAGACATGTAGTCCTGTAAATTAGTATCTTCTTTGAGTCTTTGGTTTCCGTCTTTGTCTTTGCTCCGGATGAGTCGAGACCAGTGGTTGTATATAGAAAGGCAGCTCTCAGGCTTTTGAGACCCCAGATGGTACTCACCAAAACTAGGATGTAGAACAAAAAAGAATGGTAAACTGTGTTATGCCAGTTAACTGAGTTGTTCCGTGAGACTGTGGTCCTAAGCATTCAAACCCAGTAAACTAAGCTCAGAAGATGTGTATCTGGGGAGTATCTGTAACTGTGCTCCTCCATGTACTTCATTTTACATGTATGTGGGTGGGTGTATTATGCCCAGCACACACACGTATGTATCTATGTACAGATACACCTTTATGTGTGCACATATGTGTATACGTACTTGAGTATGTAGCTACATACCTTTTTGGTTATTTCTGCTCTTGTTGCAGAATTGTATATGTTAATGGGATTTACCAAAAACAAAATTGCTGAATGAGATCTCTTTCTCTACTGAAAGTGGTGTTGTTATTATTTCAGCAGTAATAGCCATTGCTGTATATTCTGTAAATCTTTGCAAGGCCTTTCTCCATATCCCAGTGCCTCTAATGGTGTAGTGACTAAACGGAGATTTGGCAGTTCAGATTCACCAGCTGCTCCTAGAGGGGCAGTTGAACTCTGTTGTGTAGGTTCACTGTGTGTTGGAATCAGCTGGGACACTCACGCTGCACTAGGCACAGTGTGTGCATCCAGCCTGTCCTATCTCTGTCTTTGTCCCCAGGGAACCACCTTGATCATGGGGTTGCTCAAGATCTACACTGTCTTGATTTTTCCCTAAAGATGATGGGGAGTGGGGTGGGCACTCTGTGAGATGTGGGCAGGGGGCAGAGTGTCAAAGGGTTTTTGTGGCCTCAGAAGGATGATGCAGAAAAAAGAAAAGGTAAGGAATGTGGTCCAGCTACTGTAAGAGACGTGGACTTGATGGCAAAAGTTTCTAGTTTGGGCTGCTGCCTAAAAGATGTCAAAGATTCAGTCTCCAATTCCTAAAGATGGTCTCGCCAACAACCTGACTCTGAATCCATGCTCTTTGGGCCCTTCCAGCCAGGAATTGGCTGAGGTTGTTAAGAGGGCTGTGTCCAGTGGTTATAGCTGTGTCCTGGTGAGAGGGGACTACAGTTTGGCAGTCGGTACCATTACTGGCCATGCTTGGCATTGCCCAGACCTTTGTGTCGTCCACATTGATGCCCATTCTGACCTTCAGCACTGGCTCTGGGAACTCTGAACAGCTGCTGTGATTCCTTCTCAGAGAACTGCAGAACAGGATACCTCAGCTCTTAAGAATGCCTGGATCGAATCTCTGTCTCTTCCCTAGATATTGCTGTATTGGTCTAGGAGACATGGACCTTCTTGGACATTTTATTTTAAAGAGCTGTGATGTTCTGGATCTTTCTGTGAAGAACATTAGTCAACTTGGTATCTCATGGCAGAGAACTTCAATTTGCTGATTGGCAAAAGATGAGGGCCAAGCCATCTGAGTTTTGGTGTTGATGCATCTAACCGTGCACTGGCTGCAGCCACAGGAGCCCCTTTTATTGGAAGCTGACATGCAGAGAAGAAATGGATGTCCTGGAGGAAACATGCTGCCGTGCTTTCAGCGCTGGGCCTTGCAGTCAGTCCTAGTCAGCCACGTGAGAGGAGGAGTGATGGCTGCAGCTGGCCTTGCAGTGGCTGTGTTTGCTTCTCATTTGAGCCGGATGAGAGAAGGAAGGCATAGTGTCTTTGACCAGCTTCTTACTTGCAGTTCACCAGATAAATCAGAGAACAACTGAAGTCCACATCATTGTTGCCTTAATGAGAACATTTGTGAGCTCATTCCCATGACTGAAATTTCCCCTCTCCATGGTAGTGCCCAGGAATACTGTTATAAATGTCTGGTTTTCTTTTTCTTTCTTTTTTTTTTTTTTTTGCAGTTCACTGGATGTTAGCATGGTGGAGTGGTGGAGTACTGTATAAATTTAAAGAAGTCATAAGCAGCATTTATTATGTTGGTAAAAAAAGAAAGATCTATGCTATCCTGATAGGGAGTGGCTAGTGAAATGTAAATTAATTGAAGTTAACCATAGTTGCACTAGTCATAGTGCTCAGTAGCCAAACATAACCCATGCCTGGAGTGTTGGACGTCAGAGGTGCAGAGTGTCTCCATCGTCACAGAAGCTCTGTTGACAGCACTCGTGCAGATGATGGAAGCTTTAGTTCTGACACTCTCCTCCTCTGTCTCTCGGACAGCCAAGTGCTGCTTACCATGGAGGGGTTAATTACTGCTGCTTTGAATCTAGAGTAGTGATTTGTTTTCAAGGACAGATACTGAGTCTTTTCCCCACTTGCTGGGCCAGGAGACTTGGTTCCAGCAGCTAGTGCCCTTTCCTTCATGCTTCTTCCTGTTACTAGTGTGTGCACTAGATTTTGGCCTAAAAACTCCTTTACTTTTTCCTTAGAAATGTTTACTTAGTGTTAAACTAGCAACCCTCATGGGGTTTGGGTGCTGGTTCCAAGCTTGTTTTGTTCACCCCCACCAAAGGTAACTGGGTACTCAGAGATTAGCGATAGGGCCTTCTCCATGCCTCCCTCCTCTACTTCACACCATCAAGTGTGGAAGGAGGAGCTTGTCTTCTTCCTCCAGGGGACTGGTCAGTTGTATTTGATTGAATGTGGTTAATTTGGTGATGTTTAAGATAGAGCCCTTTATTTTGTACTTAATGAAACCAAAAATCCACTGCTGTGGCGTTGATTCCGTAATAATTCTGTTCCAGTGTCCAAAAAATACTCTCAAAAACTATGAGGAGACTAACTAGGCCCTCTGCTCACCCCGAAAACATGCACACGGGCAATCCGAGATTCCTGTTGCTCTTGATCACCTCTTAAGTCGGTGCAAAAAGCATGGCTTACCAGATCTCTAGAGGAATGGTGATGATCACATGAGGGTGGGGTGGGGAGCAGGGAATATTGTGAGGAAAAAAAGAGAGGCAGAAAATCTTCCCAGCACACAATGGGTGTACATTTGTCCTCTGCCTTTGACCAGCTTGGGACAGGATCTTTCCATTTCCTTGGATCTTTCGCTTCTATCCTGAAAAATGCTTAGATAGATTTTACTTAGAATTTCACGTTTTTGTGAATGATACTGTTCTGGATGATTATTATTATTTGGGGTGGGGGTGAGGGGAGGTGGGTTTTAATTCTCACTCTGATAGTCTTACTTCCCTTTGTTCTAATGTGGATTTTAAAATGGCAGGGGCAGGGACAGCACCCTTAGCATCTGTCAGGCCACTACTGTCAGGGAATTGTCTTGGTTTAAACTCATCTCAGGAATCCCTGGGTGGTGTAAATAGTTAACACACTCAGCTGCTAACCAAAAGATTGCAGGTGTGAGTCCACTCAGGCACCTCAGAAGAAAGGCCTGGCAGTCTCCTTCTGAAAAAATCAACCATTGAGAACCTTAGTTCTGCTCTGACACACACGGGCTCTCTCTCTTTGGAAATCAACATGACGGCAGCAGTTAGCTGCTTACCCACCTCCACGGCCATAGGTCAGGGAAGTGGAGAACTTCCTAACACAGCATCAGACATTACTGCTTCCAGGGGTTCTCTCCCAAGAGCCTTGACTGAACTGTGTCTTCCTTTCCTGAAGACTACAGAGGAGTAAACAGAAGGTGACAACATCCCATTGCCATCAAACGGATTCCAATCCCTAGTGACCCTGTGGAAGACCAGAGCGCACATGGGCTCTTCCTTATTTATGGGAAATACTTATTTGATGATGTGGAGTCCATGTTAACAAGAAATGCTGGTTTTTCCCTATCCAGACTTATTTCTTAGATTTGTAGACCTTCTGTAAGCTTTTAGGGCCAGTAGAGGAAAACCAAGGCCCCAAGCTAGACCAGCAGAATTCATCAGCATCCCGTGGGCAATGCTGAGAACCTTGCACCTATAAGAGTATAGTGTAGGGACTGTTGATTGCCGGTGCAGCTGCAGGTAGCTTAGCACCTTTTCAGGGAGATAATTCTTGTTGATAAAAGCAATCTTTCTGTCTTCCGTAGACCCTATTATGTTTGCATAGGAAACTTTACCTATTAGATAGCTTTAGTATGACAGCAAATTATGTTTCTGGGTTTGGGCCTCTATCAGAAGTTCTCGTTCTGGTGTCCATTCTAAGAAAATGAGGCTGAAACCATTATGGAGTTTGGACATCATGAAAAACAGTGTAGTTTCTGATGTTCTATGGTCTGCTAGTGTACCTCTCGATCATACTAGCCGACTCATTTAGATAATAGTCTCCTACCTAATTAGGAGTTCGTAGATGGTGCAGATGGTTAAGTTCTTGACTACTAGCTGAGAGATTGGTGTTTCAAACCCAACCAGGGGTGCCTAGGAAGACAGGTCTGGCTGTCTGCTTCTGAAAGGTGACAGCCTTGGAAACTGTGGAAGAGGTCTACTCTGTGCGCACTTGGAGTCACTGTGAGTCAGAATGGAGTCCACAGCAACTAATAACATCAGTTGATTTTGTGAGCAAGAGAAATCTTGATGCTGAGTGACAGACAAAATCACCTTCTTTTGATAACTTTAGGTGGATGTATTTGGGAATTTGCTGCTTTACCATATGTGGAATCCAAATTGAGAACTAGATTCTTGAAACAGCATGATTTTTCACTAAAAACAAAAAAATCAACCTTTAAAATGCTCTTCTTATGTAATTTAACAGGGATTTAAGGGAACTGTTTTATGTTTCTGCATGAATGATAGTTATTGCATATTACTTAAATTATTTTTATTCATTAATCTGCAGAATTAAACAATTATATGTTTATCTCCTTTTCTAGGAGTTGGATATTCAATGGAATCTAAGTTGACATCTTTGGGAATTAAAACATGTGGAGACTTGCAATATATGACCATGGCAAAGCTCCAAAAAGAATTTGGTCCCAAAACAGGTCAAATGCTTTATAGGTTCTGCCGTGGTCTGGATGATCGACCAGTTCGAACGGAAAAGGAAAGAAAATCTGTCTCAGCTGAGATCAACTATGGAATAAGGTTTACCCAGGTGCTGATCTCATAGGGATTTCACCTCTCGTTCTTTGTGCTTCTCCATGGTCCTGTCTTCTCAACTACACTGTGAGACCCTTGGTGCTTGAAGTGATGTGTTAAAATTCTTGGCATTTCTAAAGCCCAAAGAGGGTCTTTTGAGACATTGTATGGTAAGATACAGCCCTAGGATAAGGTCGAGGAAACTCAGAGATCTTGTGGAAAAGGTGCAAAACAGCCATGCTTAAGGGGTCAAGTCTTACAGAATTTTAAATTACAGTCTAATTTCTGGTAGAAGAGAAAAAAAGGACCAGGAGATGTATTTCATGTTGAAATACTTGTCAAGTTTTAGTTAAAAAGAAGTTTCAGCTAACTTTTAGTTGTCCGTACTTATGAAAAAAAAGTAGTGACACAGAGAATTAAATAGTTTTCATTTTTCTTTGGGATATGTTTGGGTTTGACTGTCTGTGGGAATTTATATCACCAAAAGAATCTGTGATTTCTTTTGTCATTTTATGCTATGGTTACTTCACATCCAGTGAGGATTTGAAATCTGAGAAGTCCATTCATTTCTCTGTTGTGTATCGTCCTTCTAATCCCGCAGTTCTCACCTGCTCCAGGACGGAGAAAGTCCTAGGGCTGTATGTATGTAGGGATAAAAACCAAAACAGACCTGTTGCCATCAAGTTGATTCTGACTCATAGTTGGACCTATATGGCAGAGTAGAAGGGCCCCATATGGTTTCCAGGAGTGGCTGGTAGATTCAGACTGCGGACTTTTTGGTTAGCAGCCAAGCTCTTAACCATTGGGTCTCCAGGGCTCCATACATAGGAAGAGAGTACGATGTTGAAGAAAGCACATTTTATTAACACCATACTGTAGTAGCATAAGTACATCAGAATTTATAACATTAGATGGCATTTTCTGAAAAAGCGAGAAATGAAAACTAAAGGTTTTTATGACTTCTGCTTGGCTGGGAAGATTGGTATACAGAATGTTAATTTTTTGTTGTTTTTAGGTGAGGGTTTACAGAGTAAATTAGCTTCTCACTGAACAATTAATACTCATACTACCTTGTGATATTGATTGCCCAGAATTCTTATTTTTTAATAGAAGCTTAGCAAGATAATAAATAACAGACATGCTCATTATTATAAGAGAGGAGTGCAACACGTATGGTTTTCTGTTTCTGTTTTCATAGCCAAAAGAAGCAGAAGCTTTTCTTCTGAGTCTTTCAGAGGAAATTCAAAGACGACTTGAAGCTGCCAGCATGAAGGGTAAACGTCTGACTCTCAGAATCATGGTACGAAAGCCGGGAGCCCCAGTAGAACCTGCAAAATTTGGAGGCCATGGAATTTGTGATAACATTGCCAGGTACGCTTCTTTTACTAAGGTGTTGTAATGGTATTTCAGTGCAGATTATTGCAGTTAATATTCAGTGAAGACAACTGAGGAAGAGTTTGAAGAAAGGCCTCTAAACTTGAGTGTCACTGATACTCTAAAGGCACTTCTGTAGAATGCCCTCTTGTTCAGCTGGTGATGAGCCTGGTGTGAAAGTGGGTCATCCTCTCAGTGTGTCCTTTAGTGTGGGGGCAGAGAGAAAGGGATAGACCACACCTGCAGACAGACTGTTGTCGTTTGTAGCCTTGTTAAAACTGCCCTCGGGGGAAATGTCAGTACAGTACTTTAAACAATAATTTGAGTGAGACATCTAATTCATTCAGGTATATAGAGTTTCCATTTGTGAATCAGTTAGTTATTTTGGTCTTGAAAACCCTGTTACACTGTGATGACTACTGATAAACTTTACATAAGATATATGACCCACAGAGTTCAAAGACAGCAATTCTTCTGTCTTCCTTACTGATTTTCCAGCTTTCACATACATACGTCATGATTGAAAATACCACAGCTTGGACTAGGTGCACCTTAGTCTTCAAAGGGACATCTTCTCAATACTTTAGAGATTCTTTGCAGCAGTTTTCCCAGTGCAGTACATCTTTTGATTTCTTGACTGCTGCTTCCATGAGTGTTGATTGTGGAACCAAGTAAAATGAAATCCTTGACAAACTCAATTGTTTCTCCATTTGTCATGATGTTGCTTACTGGTCCATTTGTGAGGGTTTTTGTTTTCTGGATGTTGAGGTGCAATCCGTACTGAAGGCTGTGGCCTTTAGTCTTCATCAGTGTTGCAAATCCTGTTCACTTCCAGCAAGCAGAGTTGTGTCATCTGTGTAATGCAAGTTGTTGATGAATCTTCCTCCAATCCTGATGTCCCATTCTTTGTCATATAGTCCAGCTTCTTGGGTTATTTGCTAAGCACACAGACTAAAAAGGTATAATGAATGGTTACAACCACGACAGACACGTTTTCTGACTTTAAACCATGCAGTGTCCGCTTATTCTGTTCTTGATCCACGTATAGATTCCTCATGAGCACAGTTAAGACTTCTGGAATTCCCAGTCTGCAATGTTATCCATAATTTGTTATGGTCCACATAGTTGAATGCCTTTGTGTAGTCAGTAAAACACAGGTAGACATCTTTCTGGTATTCTCTGCTTTCAACCAGGATCCATCTGACATCAGCAGTGGTATTGCCCGCTTCCACATCCTCTTCCGAATCTGGCTTGAATCGGCAGTTTGCTGTCAATATACTGATGTATTCGCTTTTGAATGATCTTTAACAAAACTTGTGTGTGATACTGATACTGTTCAATAAGTTCCAAATTATTTGGATCACCTTTCTTGGGAATAGGCATAAATGTGGTTCTCTGCCAGTGAGTTGGCTAGGTAGCTGCCATCTAAATTTCTTGGCATAGATAAGTAAGCACTTGCAGCACTGTGTCCATTTGTTGAAATATCTCAATTGATATTCCATCAGTTCCTGAAGCCTTGTTTTTCACTAGTGCCTTCAGTGCAACTTCGACTTCTTCCTTCAGTACCATTGGTTCCTAATCATATACTACCTCTTGAAATGGTTGAACATTGACCAGTACTTTCTGGTAATAATGACTCTGTGTATTGCTTCCATCTTCTTTTGATACTTCCCGAGTCATTTTAATATTTTCCCTGTAGAATCCTTCACTATTGCAACTCAAGGCTTGAGTTTTTCCTTCAGTTCTTTCAGCTTGAGAAATGCAGAGCATGTCCTTCCCTTTTGGTTTTCTGTCTCCAGCTCTTTGCACATGTCATTGTAATACTTCACTTTGTCTTCTTGAGCCACCTTCCCCCACTTGTCTTGTCAGTTTGTCATAGTGTGGGGGTTTGTGTGATGCTGAAAACTGTGTTACTGGCATTCAGATACCATCAGGGTCACCCATGGCAGACAGGTTTCAGCTGAACTTCTAAACTAAGACAGACTAGGAAGAAGGATCCAGGAGTCTACTTCTGAAAAGAATTAACCAGCGAATACCTTATGAATAATAATGAACATTGTCAGATACAGTGTTGGAAAATGAGCTCCCCAGGAGTTGCCTCCTCAAAGTAGGATCAACTATAATGATATGGGTGGAGTCTAGCTTTTGAGACATTCATTTGCTAATGTGGCGTGACTTAAAATGCGAAGAAAAAGCTGCAGACATCCATCAATAGTTGGAACATGGAATATATGAAGAATGAAAATTAGAAATCATCAGAAATGAAATGAAACACATAAACATTGATATCATGGGCATTCGTGAGCTGAAATGGTGTGGTACTGGCCATTTTGAATGAGACAATCATGGTCTACTATGCTGGAAATTACAGCTTAAAGAGGAAGGGTGTTGCATTCATCATCAAAAAGAACATTTCAAGATCTGTCCTGAAGTCCAGTGCTATCAGTGATAGGGTAATGACCATAGGCCTACAAGGAAGGCCAGTTAATATGACTGTTAATTCAAATTTATGCACCAACCAGTAAGGCCAAAGATGAAGAAATTGAAGATTTTTTTTCTAGCTTCTGCAGTCTGAAATTGATGAAACATGCAGTCATGATGCACTTGTTATTACTGGTGATTGAAATGCAGAAGTTGGAAATGATGGATTGGTAATTGGAAAATACGGCCTTTAGTGACAGAAATGATACCAGAGATCACATGATAGAATTTTACAAGACCAACGACTTCTTCATACTGCAGATACTTTTTTTCACCAACATAAATGTCAACTGTACACATGGACCTTGCCAAATGGAATACACAGGAATTGAATCAGCTACGTCTGTGGAAAGACATGATGGAAAAGCTGAATATCAACAGTCTGAACAAGACTAGATGCTGACTGTAACACAGACTGTCAGTTGCTCTTGCAAGTTCAAATTGAAACTGAAGAAAATTAAAACATGTCCATGAGAGCCAAGTATGACCTTGAGTATATCCCACCTGAGTTTAGAGAACATCTCAAGAACAGCATTGGTCTGTTGAACACTAATGACTGAAGACTAGACAGCTTTGAAATGACATTAAAAACATCACCCATGAAGAATGCATTACAAAGACAGAAAAGACCAAATTGGATATCACAAGAGACTCTGAAACTTGCTCTTGAATGTCAAGTAGCTAAAGCAAAAGGAAGAAATGACGATGTAAAAGAACTGAAACAAGAAATTAGAATACGTTATTTGTGGTTAGCTCATGCCAGCCATATACGTTAAATTCATGTTTATGGTGCTTTGCTGAGAGCAGTGAGATGACAGCTGTGAAGCATGGAAAATGTCCAGTTTAATCATGAATGTGTTTGTTCATCATGAAAATAGGGATTCTAGGTTAACATTTTATAGTGTTTATAAATTTGTGGTTATCTGAGCTATCACATTTACATATGTTAATAAGCAATATGAGGTACCCATATTTTGAATGATAGTTAATTAAAAACAGTGTTAGTGGTCATTGCTGTAGTGAGTTGATTATTAGGTGATCACTGAAGAATATAATTATTTTTTTAAACATCTTTTCCATAAAGTCTTATGAGAAAAATTCAGGTCTAATTTATAGTATCTTTTCTGGGAATATAATCTGTTGTTTTAAGGCCTGGAACTGATAAATTGTTCTTTTGTCCCAAATTGGTTTGCCAACTATTCTAACCTTCATTGACTTCTTAAAATAATCTTTCATGTATTTTGTAATCTTAAATCATATGCTGTTTACACAAAGCTTGCTCCTTGCCCCCCAAAAATCCTTTTCATCTAGGACAACAACTGAAACAGCTATAATCCATTGACCCTGCATCTTAAAATTTTCTGCTTGCTTTTTCCCTTTGCCTAAGTATGTGCAGAAAGAGAAACTCCTAGATTTCAAAAAGGTGCTTGGAAAGGATCTTCTAAAAAAATTAAATAATTTTCCTCTGGCTGGGGAAGTTTAATCATCCAGGTAACTCCCTTGCCCTGCCCCTCAGTAACTCGCTTTCTCAGTGTAAGCGAGTTACTCAGCTTCGGACATTGTGGTGCACTTAAGGAAACCCAAGGGTTTGCTGTGTCTGATCTTAGTGAGATAATCAACCGATATTTAATCCATTTTTAGAGAATCTGTGTACTCTAGAAAATTATAGCATTAAAAAGTTAGTATTAATTACACTTGATCATCTTTCAGTCAAGGATAACATTCAGCCTTAAGCATAGGTGCTTACAGCAATAGTTGGTAATAGCTCAAATTTTGTTTGGAATGTTTCATGGAAATTTTCAAATACATACAAGACAAAGAAGAATAGTATAAAGAACCCCCATTCCTGTCACTTTGTTTCAGCAGTGATCGTAGCCACCCTGTGCCATGTTTCATGTACCCCCCCAGTTATTTTGAAGCAAACCTCAGATACCATGTCACTTCTTCCAAAAATATTTCAGTGTTTATTTCTAACACAGTGAAGACTCCTTGTTGAATAAACAGCTCAGAATCTGTTTTACATTGCTGAAATGAAGCATGCATTTTGTTGTGCCCTTAAAATACTAACTTTGGACAAGACATGATAAACTCATGATTAATAGAACAAGTATGATTTCATAGGTATAACCAAGATACAGGTCAACTCATACCTAACATTTTGATGATAGTATAACTTCGTAACAAATGCTTTAGGTCAGTAATTATAACAACCAAAACCAAACTCACTGCTGTCGTGTCGGTTGTGACTCATAGCAACCTTACAGAACAGAGTAGAGCTGCCCTGTAGATTTTCCAACGTTGTCAGTCTTTACGGGAGCAGACTGCCACATCTTTCTGCGTCAGCGTGGCTGGTAGGCTCAAACTGTTGACCTTCTGGTTCGTAGCTAAGTGTTTAACCCCTGTACCACCAGGAGTCCTTTATATCGACCTTGTATTTCCACTACTTGTGAGGCTGGCATACTATTTCCCATAGCCACATCCAGCCAGTGGACTGTTTTTATGTGACTTGCGAGATACATTGGTTTTATATAAATGATAGTGGAAAACATGAGTATGCAAAAGAGACTGCAAAGGCCCAAGTGTTTACTATTAGGTCCTTTCCAGAAAAAAATTATGGACTCTATAATAATGTTTGGGTGACTAAGAAGTGGTACTCCATATTCCATGGTTTTGTAATCTCTTGTAATTGGCACTAATAAAAAACTTGCCAGACATGTGGTCCTCACATTGATGTGCGGTAGAACTTTAATAGAAATGACAAGTTTTAAATTGCATCCCAAAGGGCCACATGTATACTGAGAGCTGTGGCTTGACTGTCACTTAGGAAAATACCTTTTATAGCTGTTCCCCCGCCACATGTAGGAAAAGTTTTTCACCATGGGGTTTCTTTGTTTTATGTGTTTATTTGAATTGTACTTAGTATGAAGTAACACGCCTCCGTAGTTGAGAAGGTGAGGTACAGTGCTCTCTGTCCCCTGTGCCTCCGCTCCCTGGCTCCGAGTTCCAGTCTTCTCAGCTGTGTAGTCGTTTCTTCTAGTGTTTATACTCATCTCTCGAGATATTTTTGAAGTACTGTTTCTGGCTTATTTCCATCTTGCACTCTGTTATTTCCTGACTTCGTATGGTGGGTGATAAGCTATTCTCTTTTCCCATCCATTTCTAATTGCTGCTTCCTCTGTGTCTGCGTATCCCTTGCCTCTAAGTCATCAGCTTTTGCTGGAGTCACTACCTAGGGTTGCAGGATTTTGACTACATTTTTACTCTCCACAGCTGATGCAGGCACTGTGTCCTATATTCTGTTCACATTCCTTTCCTTTCCTTTTGTATTCCTGAGTAAACAACTGTTTACTTTGTTGACTTTTTGTGAACCTATCACTGAGTTGATTGTCAGACTCTCTTCCAGTATATTTGAATGCATCGGGTTATGTACTGGTTGAATATTTGCCATGGATTGAATTGTGTTCTTCCAAAAATGTGTGTAGCAGTTTGGCTGATCCATAATTCCTGGTATTCTGTGAAGTTTCTATAGGCTGTAAACCTGCCTCTGCGATGTTAATGAGGGAGGATGGGCCACAGTAGTGTTGGGGGAGCGAGAGGCAGTGTATGAAATTGTATTGTGCCTTGAGGCAGTCTCCTGGGATATAAGGAATGGAAAACAAGCAGAGAGATGGGGAATTCATACCCCAAGAAGCACTCAGGAGCTGGGTACATCCCTTGTCAAGTGCCCTGGGTCCCTGTGCATCAGAAGCTCCCAGTCCAGGGGAAGATTGATAGCAAGGACCTTCCAGCAGAGAAAGCCTTACCCTGGAGCTGACACCCTGAATTTGAACTTTCAGCCTGCTGGGCTGTGATAGAATGGAGTTTCTCTTTTTAAAGCTATCCATTTGTGGTATCTCTGTTAATAGCGGCACTAAAACTAAGACACTTTTTTCTTGGACACAGGCGTCTTGAGGCCTACTCCTGTCTGGATTGGCTTTAAGTCCTACTGCAGAACTAGGGTCCTGCGATGCCCTGCTCTGTGATCTTTGTCAGAGCTCTAGTCTGCCTCTTGTTTACTGTCTTAATTTTTGCTTAAGATTTTAAATACAGAGAGCTGCTTAGGGACTGCCTCTTTGTTAGAGACCTTTCTTCCTGGGACCTTTGGGATCTTTATCTCAGGTGTTTCGAATTTTGTTTTGGCCTTTGCCATTAGGCTAGGCACTCAGTGTTACATTTTTTTTATTTCAACTAACATTTTTAATTTGAGAGCTTTTAGTGGGTAGTTCTTTGGATAAAATTTTTTTAAGTGATTCTATCATGCTTTAAGTGAGTTTACTATTCAAGTGAATTTGCCATATAAAACCCTGCACACAAACTCCTGTACAGCTCTTAGCTGCTGGTCCCACCCTTTGACAGTACAGTCTTCTTTCCACCCTGCACTTCAGCCACTTTCTGCCCCCTTCCACCCTGTCTTGTCACTTCTGGACAGGAGTTGCTCAGACAGCCTCATACATGTTTTTAAGCCAAGAAGCATGGTCTTTGCTAGTATCACTGCATGTCTTATAGTGCAGTCAAATCTTTGTTTGAAGAATTGGCTTTAGTATTGGTTTTAACTCTGGACTGAAAGTCAGAAGGCCATGTCTTTAGGGGCCCCTCCAGTCTGCTGGACCGTCAAGTCTGAGCTTAAGAGTTCTAGGTCTATACACCCAGTTTTCTCCCACAATGTCAAGGACTCTACTTCTGTTCCGTGTTTCGACAGTCATTGATGGTGGCTGGGCACCATCTGGTTCTTCAGGTCTCATGGTGATGTAGTCTCTGGATCGTATAGCACCTCTGTCTCCTGGGCTCATGTTTTCCTCGTGTGTTTGATGTCCTTCTCCTCTGCTTCAGGTGGATCAAGACCAAGTGATGTTACTTAGATGGCCACATGCTAGCTTTGAAGACCCCAGATGCCACTTAACCAAAGTGGGATGCAGAACATCTTTTATAAATTTAGTTATGCCAGTTGACCTGGATGTCTCCTGAAACCGTGGTCCCCAGACCCTTGCCCCTGCTGCTGTGTCCTTCCAAAGGTTGGGGTGTATTTAGGAAACCTTTTCGCTTTTGGTGCAGCCCACCTGTGCTAACATCCCTTCTGTGTGTTGTCATTGCATTTACCTAACCCACTTCATATCTACTGTCTAATCTGTGCATACCCCATTCCTCCCTTCCCACCCTTGTGACCATCAAAGAGTATTTTCTTCTGTGCGTAAACCTTAAGTTCTTATAATAGTGGTCTCATGCAGTATTTGTCCTTTTGCAGCTAATTTCACTCAGCATAATGTCTTCCAGATGACTACGTGTTATGTTTCCTAAGATCATCATAGTTCTTTATCACTATACGGTATTTTATTTTGTGAATACACAATAGCTTGTTTATCCATTCATCTGTTGATGGGCACCTAGGTTGATTCCGTCTTTTTGCTGTTGTGGACATTGCTGCAGTAAACATTGATGTGCATGTATCTGTATGACAGGCCTTATTTCTCTAGCATATATTCTAAGATGTGAGATTGCTCAATTGTATGGTAAAGGGTCTTCCAGTAGGGACGTCCTTTTGTTACAGCTTATGGCAGTGATAATTTGTGAAGCTGTAGTAGCTATATTTATCGCTTTTTTTTTATTAGTCTTGATAGATAGCCACGGAGAGGTACACTTTCCCACAATGCATAGAAGTTAGTGGTTTATTACCATAATGGATGTTCTGTTCCCAAACATTCCATGCTGTTATGTGAAATTTGTGATGCACATAATTATCCCACCAAGACAACCAGGTCTGTTGCCATTCAGACAGTGCCTGAGTTTAATGAATTACACATGCCGATGAAAACATCACCACTGTTCATCAGAGTGTACGTGAGAATCCATTCCAGTCAATTTCTTGCCAAGCACAAGAGCTGGGCCTTTTACTGACCACAATTTTGTGAATTGTGCATCTGGACTTGAAGCTTCACCCTTACAGAGTTGTTTCAACTCAACAACTGAAGTCCAGTGACCATAGATTGTGCTGTACATTTGAAAACTGGGCTCTGGAGCAATTGGAAGTTGACCCTGCTTTTGACTGAAAAAGCATCTTCAGCGGTGAGGCTCGTTTTTGGATGAATGGTTTTGCTGACAAACAAAACTGCTGCATTTGGAGCAGTCAGAATCCAGTGACAATTAAAGAATCCAGTGACAATTCAAGAACGTCCACTTCATCCCCAGAAGTAACCATTTAGTGTGGATTTTCAGTTGGGTGGAATCAATGACCCTTATGTTTTCCAAAACCAACGAGAAGAGGCTGTGACAGTCAATGGCAGAAGATACCAGGCTATGATAACCGATTATTTTTGGCCCCATTTGGAAGGTTCCACACCAGCCATTTACTCGAAGTTCTTTTCCACATGATGCCATCGAGTGCACTTCAGAATAATAAAGCAACTAAAACTGTATCAGTTACACAGCTTGTTTTATTCAAGTTCAGAGATAGGACACCTGTATTAGAAGACCCTTTATTTATATTTCTAGGTTTTTAAGAAAGCGCCAAATCGATTTCCAAAGTGGTTTTACATTTCCACAGCTGTGTAGAGGAATTCATCTCTCCATATCCTCTCCAACATTTGTTATTTTGTGTCATTTAGATTAATAACAGCCTTGTTGGGGTGAGATGGTATCTCATTGTCGTTCTGACGTGAGCATTTCTTTATGTATCTGTTAGACATCTGGATGTCTTCTTTGGTGAACTGAATAAATATGGTATTTTTTTTGTTACTTCACAGATGCAGTATTATCTAGATATTTTTTTCATTCATTATCATCTCTCTCTGAGTTCTTTTTTACCTGTTTTGGCTGCTGTCTTGTTAGAGGCTTTTTTCGATACCTGTGTGGTGACTGTTGGCTGGCTGTTCCTCTGTGTACTGCTTACAAGTTGTTTGGAACCTCTGAGTTCCTAGTGGGGTATGTAGACCAGTGGGTGTCACCAACCAGTGAGTGGTTGTAGGACCCTGGTCTCTGGTGTACTCAAAACAATTAGAGCTGGTATCTTTTTTGTGAAGTTAGTCCATTTTCCCCAGAGCAGAATTGCTACATGGGTAGGACAGAAGATAAAAGGATGGCAGCTAGCATTCTGTTGGCTGAAGGGGAAAAGCCTAGGTGGGAAAGCATGCCTGGTTTTCCTCCTCCTTCATGCCTCTCAGCCATAGCGCCTGTGTCAGCGCCTGCCTGGAATTCAGATTCTGCAGGAGAGGCAAGGCTCTCCAGATCTATTTCTCTTGTACATTTTTGGCCCCACTGGCCCTCCCTCCCTTCAGATACCTAATACCACTGATTCCTGGGCTTTTCTGAGGTTCTGTGGCATAAATTGTCTCATTGGCTTCATGCTTCAGGCATTTAAAAGGCACTTTGTCCTTAAAAAAATGGATATAGCTATACCATTTGACCCAGTAATTCCACTACTTGGAATATATCCTACAGAATCAAGGCCTTTCACACCAACGGACACATGCACAAGAATGTTTATCACAGCACAGTCCACAGTAGCAAAAAGATGGAATCAACCCAGATGCCCAGTGACAGAGGAATGAATAGGTAAACTATGGTATATATACTCAATGGAGCACTATGCAATGATAAGGAATAATGATTACTCCAGGAAACATCTCCTAACCTGGTTTCAACTGGAAGACATTATGTTGAGTGAAAGTCAGCAACAAAAGGACAAAAATTGTATGAGACCCCTATGATAAGAACTCAAAAACAGACTTACGTATAGAAGAAAAGACTCTTTGACGGCTGCAAGGGAGGGAAGGGAAGAAGGGTGAGCGGGGGAGGGTTTAGATAGTTGGTAGAAATTTGGTTGGGTGAAATCAGTGATAGCACACATTAGAAACAAGAACAATATTAAGTGGACTTCAACATAGCTTGAATACTCCTATCTTAACCCAGTATTGCAAGGACAGAATAGCTGGGGCAGGGGGCAGGGGGCAGGGGACCATGCTCTCAGGCAAAATCGAGGCCAATTGGCCTCTGCACCCCACATTGGTGAGTGGCGTCTGGGGTGTTAAAAGCTGCCAAGCTGTCATCCAAGGGCACAGCAAATGGTCCCAACTCAGCAGGAATGGATGCTCACTGAGGACCAAAATGACATGAGGTAAAGACAACCCTGAAGATACAGAGACCCACGTGAGTGGGTACCTACATTGACTTGGGACCAGTAGAACCGGACAGTGCCCGACCACCACCAGTGATAGCCACGATGGAGCTCACTAAGTTGAGTCTCACTGGCAACACAAGAATAAAAAGGGGTGCACCCTGAGATGTCCACTAAAAGACCGCAATGGATGGTCCAGCGGCTTTGGGGCTCCCCTGTGCCCTTGCCCATAAATCATAATGAAGATCCACTCTTCGGACACAAATGGATTGGACTTGATGCAGAGTGACCATATATTGGAAGCACTTTATGGTTCTGTGCATCTATAGGATATCATCCTGCTGACCTCTGGCTGGAGGAAGGGGAGTGGGTGGAGAGGAGGGGAAAGGAGACTGTTGGGAGGATGAGACATGTATGGAGCAGAGAAGAATAGTGTGCTGTCACCGGACAGGGAGAGCAGTGGGAGCTGCATATAGGTGGGCATGTAAATTTATATGGCAATGTACGTTTTCACTCGGTCATAATTTAAAAGAAATAAAAGGCACTTTGATAACCTACTAGTTACTGGCTTGGCTTCAGTATTCCAAATTACAGTGACCATTTCTTCTCTGCTCTTGCCTCCATTCCAGTCAGTTTAGTGGGGTTTTGAAAAGAAAGACATGTACTAGTCACCAGTTTGAGCTAAAAATTTTGCTGGAAGTTATTCTGTAGCGTATTATCTTGGAAAATAAGTTAACAAACCGAGAAAATACTCTGCAAGTTGTTTCCTTAGAAAAGTTAAACTGCGTACATTTCATAGATGAATACATAATGCCCTGACGTAACTAAAGAAGATATATATGGTAAGTATAACTTTTATAAAAGCAGCCAGTTTCTGTCTAGATGAAGGTCATTATAATAGTGTTTCAGACCAGGTATCTGCTTGTCTTGGTTCCTTTGTTGGGAGGTCAGGTGCTCAGTGATGAGAGTTGCCCCATCTGCTGAGTGGACCAGACAGGCTCTGGGTAGGTGGGAGCTGCGGGAGCCCCTTTGCAGTGGAACGTCCTGCTCCTACCATAGGAGCTTGCAAGGCTTGCAGGTTATCCTAGTGGGGCCACTCGTCCTTCTCGGTGTTCTCAGAATCATGTATTCTAGTTTCTCTGGACTTTGGTCAAGATACCAGTGTATTCCCTTTGTCATCGCTGTCCCTGTATTTCTATATGTTTATAGAGCCTTTGAGACAAATTTGAATTGTAATAGGTATATCACCTTGTAGGATTAATAAGCATTGGCTTGACTTTAAATACAGCGTAAAAGATCAGGGAATTCTCTTTCCTGAAAATGAACTTGACTGCCACATAGATTTTAGAACCTAACATTTCCTTTGCAAACCACAGTGCTTACTGTTTATGTTGTAGCTCCAGCATAATATGCATATAATTGTACATGTATTAACTAAAATTTGTCCTTACTGTTTTTAATTTTTCAACGTATTTTAAATTATCAGAGTCCCCATTGAATTTTTTTCCCTGCAAGTCCCAAAGGTCTATATAGTGTTCTCTGTTTTTTGTTTCTGCCAGTGTAATTAATTTCATATGACTGGCACCCTCGAAGACTCTAATTTTTAAGGATTTTATATGTAGTACTTTAATCATTTAAAACTATTTTGTAACTGTCTTTACAAGCTTTCTTAACTCTTTGAACACTTCTGTAGTACTAATGAGGTATGGTGAATATGTATTGCATGTAGATTGCAGTTCCTTTAAAAAAGTAATTATATCATTTACAGGACTGTAACTCTTGACCAGGCAACAAATAATGCAAAGATAATCGGGAAGGCTACATTAAACATGTTTCATACAATGAAACTAAATATATCAGATATGAGAGGGGTAAGTATACGAAATTTTTAATTCTGACTTTCTGTAATATTTTCCTTGTTTGAGGCTTGATCTGAGAATGGTCACAGAGGGGCAGGGTTTTCCATGAAGGTCTTCAGCTCCTTTGATCTAGTTCAAGGGGAAAAACTATGACTTTCTTATTTGACCTAATCTCTCTACTTCACAGAAAAGTCAGTTTTGTTCTGATGTCACTCTGTTTTTTTGCCTAGAGTACATTTTTTGAGAACTTAATTACATGGGATCATTTTATTCCTCCTGTTCTTTTTCCCCTACAAGTAGAGATAGGACTCTGAGGAGTGTGAATCTGTAAATGATTGTGTACCTATGCGGTCCTTCGTAGTGAGATAATTCTTTGATGTCTGCAGAGTGATGCTTTAGATGGGGGTATACTGAGGCTCACAGAGGTGCCTTTTGTACAGACAGGGCAGGAGAAATCAGAACTTCAAACTTCATTTCTTAAAGAGGAGCATTTGGGCTTGGTGCAGATTTGTGGAAGGACTAAAAAGTCATTAAGCCCTCCATGATTAAAATTTCCTGTGAAATACTGATATGATAGGGTTTCATGGGTGAAGGAAGCTACCTGTACCAATTGCTGTAGTGTACCCACTGCCCACATTTTCCCCTATACCCCAGTGTTTTATTTGCAAAGTACACTATAAAGATAAAAAAAAAAAAGATTGTCAAGTACACTGGCCCCAATTAAAAAAAAAAAAAATCCTCAAGTTGGATGATGTAAGATTGAGATTCTCTAAAAATCACACTTTGATTTGATTTAACCCATTATTCATAAAACTGGATGTACATACAGTGTGTTAGAACAGATACACTGTGAACCTTGTTTGGGTGAATTTTATATGTTCACTTCAGTTTTGCTAGAAATGTGTACTCTTCCCTCTGGTTTAGGTTGGGATTCATGTGAACCAGTTGGTTCCCACTCTTCAGACCCCTCCCACATGTCCTGGTCGCCCATCAGCACAGTCAAGCCACCTTTCTGGTGGGTCACACTCTGTCATTGACCTCTTCCAAGTTCAGAAAGCTAAGAAATCCACAGAGGAGGAGCACAAGGAAGGTGGGTTAGTCTGTGAGATTCTTACATCCTTGGGAAGGCAGGCAGCCTAAATAGCTTATTAGCATGGCGGTATAAACTTTTTAAGCAACAGATTTACATCCTTAACTGCAACAAGTCAGTGATGAAGTTTGGTTCCTTTTCATTGTGTATATTAGGCTCTCTTACGTATTTGCTGTTTTAATGGTAGTGTTTCTGGCTGCTACAGACGTCGAAATACCATCTGCTTCTAAAACATGCACTTCATTGCCATCTTTTTCTACACATCTGACATCACCTGTTGGTCCTGCTACTAGCAAAGTGGAGTCTTCAGTAAAATGGAATGGTCTGCATTCTCCTGTCGGCTTGAAATCAAGACTTAACCTAAGTATAGAGGTTCCATCACCTTCCCAGGTAGATTTTTATAGTTTAAATACAAGGACAAAGTGGTTTTGCAATAGGAATGACATTTTAAATTTCTTAATCAGTATAACCAAGAAAGGCGAAAAGGGCTCCCCTATTAGGGTGAATATGGTGTTGCTGAATTCTAAAAGAACAGTTATCAGGTTAAGTGAAAGATTGTGTTTTTGCAAAGATTTGCAACACTTGCAAGCTACAACCACGAATAAAAGGCCTTTCTGGCAACTACTGTACCTCTTTGTAATAGTGACAGTTACATACTTAATGTCTTCCGCAAAAAAGCTTCAGTGCTCAGTAGTGAAGTCAAGGCATATGTCAAGAGTTTTTTCTTACATTTGCAAATACTTCTCTGTCTCTAGAAATCAGCCAAGTACTCGATTCTGTGTGGGCTGTAAATGTGGTGTGCTGTTGTCATTGTATGGTCTTTGAAAGCCTGTGCATAGCACTTCAAGCTGTATGTGGAAAGTCTGTAGGGGAGGAGACTGAGTAGATGTAAGTACTGGCATGTAAACTAGGGAACAGGGAGTCCTAAGGAGCTCACACTGGGCTCCAGATGTGGTCAGGACTGGGGAACAGGCAGTCCTGAGGAGCTCACACTGGGCTCCAGATGTGGTGAGGACAGGGGAACAGGCAGTCCTGAGCAGCTCACACTAGGCCCCAGGTGTACTGAGACATCCAGAGATCGTCCTTCTAGGTAAGATGAGATTGGCCATCTGGTTAATGGCACTGCAGGTTTCCAGAGGGCAGGATGTGCAGGTTTTGGTGGGTGGGGACCTGGCCAGAAGAGCAGAGAATTCTGGTACACAGGCCAGATAAAGGTGAAATCAGAACTTCTAGCTTTCATCTCTAAGGCTCAGATTTATTTGCATTTCTGGGCAGACAGGCCCCCGTCTGAAAGAGAAAATTCTGATCCAGTAAGCTGTTAGTCTCCTAGGAATTTAACAGCTGTAGGCATATGGTTGGTGTCCATTGGTACTCCATTTGAGCTTATCACAAAGGCTCTGCCTCTCTTGCTGCTCTTCTTGCAGGACATTTAATGAGTATGTGGTACCGGCCAGTAGTGTAAACTTGCAATCTCTGGACTCCACCTTTGACCATTTGTGCTTCAAATGACAAAAGGCCAGAAATGTGCAGTCTGGAGCTTTTCCAGACAGTCTCACTCTTGTATCTGCTCTTTTACAGCTTGACCAGTCTGTGTTAGAAGCACTTCCACCTGACCTCCGGGAACAAGTAGAGCAAGTGTGTGCCCTTCAACAAGGAGAGCTGCAGGGGGGCAGAAAGAAAGAGCCGGCAAACGGCTGTAACACAGCAATCCTGCCACAGCCTGTCGGAGCAGTTTTACTACAAATACCAGGACCCCAAGAATCTAATGGTGACGCAGGAGTTAGCGTCATAGCCCTTCCAGCACTTTCACAGGTGAGCTCAATTGAGGGATCTTCTGCAGTTTGGATCGTCCCATCTACCCTACGCAGCTCGGACCAGGGACTTCTCATTACCCTTTTTCCTGTGCATCCCGAACTGGTGTACTTGGCAGTGGCCAAGACTTGTCTGCACATCATCTGTAGAACAGACTGACGGAGCATGGCAGCAGATTGGAAGGATGCTTTAGAGCTTCTTCCCAGATGCTAGAAAGGCCCCCTGTGCTTGTTTTCACTGGCAGACAGCACATACCACCACAGCTGGGTGGCGGCGGACCATGCGTGGGGACAGTACATCAGTCTGAACTGAAAGTTTAAAAACACATTTCTTAGAAGCCTAGATTTTATTCTCACCCTACTACTGAGGATTTAATGAGCTTTCCTATTGAGTAGCTTTTAAGAATTCATGCAGGCTACAAAAATTAATTTAGAAACAGAATCTCTGTTGTGAAAACTGGAAACCAGCTGCCCTAAGGAATAAACTCGGGTTTGCCTTTGAACCATCTCTCTTCCACCAGGTGGACCCTGAGGTGTTCGCTGCCCTCCCTGCTGAGCTTCAGAAGGAGCTGAAAGCAGCCTACGATCAAAGGCAGAGGCAGGGAGAGAACGCCACCCCCCAGCAACCAGCCAGCAGCCCATCTGGTAAGCCTTGGAAGAGACATGTAACAGAAAGGTGGGCTCACTGAAGGCACTGCTGGGGGTGAGGACTGTAGTAGGGAATGCTGGAGTTGAAGCTGTCAGCTCCCTGAGGAGCTGTCCGTACTGGCGAATACCTGAAGGAAACAAGTTTATACGATGGGTAAACGTTGCTCGAGTCCCACTTCAATTTTTACTTCCCAGTGGGTTGGTGCTTCTTAAAAACACCCTTCTTTGCAGAACCCATGTACTCTTGAGATACCTGTTCATGGTCTTGTGTCTCTCTTCTTTTAGTGCCAAAGAATTCGTTACTTCAGCTAAAACCAGCAGCAGTGAAAGAAAAGAAAAGCAGGAAAAAAAAAACCATCAGCCCGAAGAAAAAGGTCCAGAGTCCTTTGAAAAGCAAGCTGCCTGGCAGTCCTGGGAAATTGCTGCCTGGGCCCTGTGGGAGCCCCCAGAAGTTAATCGATGGCTTCCTGAAACAAGAAGGCCCTGTGTGTGAAAAGCCTCTGGTACTGTTTTCTGTAAAACATTCTTAAACTTTGTGCTTTACTGTGGTCAGCTCTTAAGAGGTTGATATGTAAATACAGCACATTTTGCCATAGGTATTTTTGTCTTCCTCAGCAGGGAGACCTAGCTGCTTCGACTTCAGGCATGCTTGGCTGTACCGATCTGCAGGCTGACCCACCCAGCAGCATCAGGCCACCAGCACCTAATCTGGCTGGAGCTGTGGAGTTCAGTGATGTGAAGACCTTGCTCAAAGAATGGATAACGACCATTTCAGGTTGGTCTTGTTAAATGGCGGTAAGACTGAGAATCTCGGATCCCTTTATGTGTGAAAATGAACAGATGTAACTCACTTTTCCTAAGTCCAGTAAGCTTAAACCAGGCAATCTAGGCTTACTTTGGAAGGTCCCTTACTATCGGTAGCCTGTTCTTGGGAGAGCTGTAGTTCAGACATCTGGTATTGGAAATGTGGTTTTCCTTTGTCCCGTGCGCTCTGCCTTTCTCTTTGAAAAGAGCAGTGGTCCTTATTTGAGGTTTCTCCCATCCCTAGATCCAATGGAAGAAGACATTCTGCAGGTTGTAAAATACTGCACTGAGCTAATTGAGGAAAAAGATTTGGAGAAACTGGATCTAGTTATAAAATACATGAAAAGGTATTTTTATGGGGGAAGGGGTGTGAGCAGGTATGAACTGTAGACTTGGGGTTAATGAACAGGGAATGTCCTGTGGTCGACAAAGCAGTGAATAAGGTCAGACCGAGCTTTTTCTCCTCAAGGCTTACGTGCTGCATGACTAAAACCACAGGACATTCTTGTGTGTGTGTGTGTTTTCTGGGATTTTATGTTTTTGCTGAAGTTGACTCTTGTACTATAAAATATGACTAAACCGATTCCTCAGTGAGCACTGCCTTTTCTGATGATGTCCCCCTCCCCCATTCCAGGTTGATGCAGCAATCCGTGGAATCGGTTTGGAACATGGCGTTTGACTTTATTCTCGACAATGTTCAGGTGGTTTTACAACAGACTTATGGAAGCACATTAAAAGTCACATAAGATTCCTAGGGAGCCCGGTGCTCTCCGCTCGCTGTGCCATAAGTGCTTGTGAAGTATCTGCAAAGTGCATGATAGTACTGCTCTGAGTTTTTATAATTTTAAATTTCTCTTTTAAGCAAGTGTTTTGTACATTTCTTTTCAAAAAGTGCCAAATTTGTCAGTATTGCATGTAAATAATTGTGTTAATTCTTTTACTGTAGCATAGATTCTATTTACAAAATGTTTGTTTATAAAGTTTTATGGATTTTTACAGTGAAGTGTTTACAGTTGTTTAATAAAGAACTGTATGTATATTTTGTATAGGCTCCTTTTTGTGAATCCTTAAAAAGACTCTAGGAAGCAAAGGTAAACTACTGTTTATTGTACTTAGGGCTGAAAAACCTCCAGTTACAGGCTCTGTGCTCAGCTTTCAAATTCCTGAGAGGTCCCGTTGGTTCCGAGCAAGGGTAAAGCTTCTAAAAACAGTCTCTCAGCTCTTCTCCTCAAGCATGAACATAAGAGAATGCTAACAAACTCTTCACTTCTTCCATGTGGAGAAATTCACGTATTTTGAAGTAGGACATTACCCCTGCATACGCAGATATGTTTTAGAATTGCGTCCCACAGACACTTTTAGAGCTCTTGTCTTTGCCTCTACTGGCCCTTGAAAAACTTCAAGAATAATGAATAGTACAGATTTTCAAATGTATATAAAATATTTTTCTATGCTATTTCACCATAACACTTTAAAAATATACTTTATAGTTCTTTGCCAGTGAATACTTGAAACTTTATCTTCAAACACCCCAAAACAGACCTCAGCAGTGTGCTGTAAGCAGGCAGTCAAATACTGGAGACTTCTTTTATAAGAACTGACCTCCGCATTAGTGTAGTTTTTTTAAGTTAGGGAAAGGAGTATATATGCTTAGTTGGACCCACTCCCCACACTGTCCAGGAAAACCCAGCTACAGTCAGATCACCACTACAAATCACTATGTATCTGCAACCACTTACAAGAAGCACAAAGCCCAAATACAGGTTAATCAACTCCCTATTATTGCCAAGTGATCACATTAGAAAATGTCTTCATGATAGAATTTCCTAGTATAAAAAGTTAACATGTATGAAGGACAGAATACGAAGTTAATCAAATCATGTCTTTAGAGTAATGTGCTGAGGATGACTGATGGATGAGAGAGAAGCTGTGCTGACATGGAGCCTAACAGAACTGACTGGTCAGTGTCATCTTTATTGGTAGTTCTGAGCTGTAATGATTACAGTGGACTCTCATGACTATACAAGCACTAGAAAGCGGCCAGCTATGTTTTACACCATGGTTTCACATAAAGCAAAGAAATGCCAGAATGCCTAATTTTCTATCTTAAAAAATTTCTATGGGCATATGGCAGAACGCTGGAAAAAAATCACTGTGGGGAGAATATGCATAAATAAAGAAGTTATTTCTTACATCGAAAAAGTCCAAGAATCACAAAATCTGCAGAAGCTCAGTATAATCAAATACAGCAGTACTGATTTAATCAGTATAAAATTGAAAGAGCTTTGGATCTGTAATAAAAATTCCAATTTGGGGGAGGGCAAACTTTAAAACAGCAGCTGGGAGAGGAGTGGGTGAGGTGAGCAGGCACGTTGGAACTGTGGGGACTGTAAGTGACCACTGTCAAACCAGTGTAAGTTTCTTGGTTTCTCATGGAAAACATTTTATACACCTATTTTTTTCCTTCCTTACTCTTAAACGTCCAGCAGTGTCCAAATAGTCCATTCCATTTTTGTCATCTTTTTGTTGGTGGTACTACAACATGATACTGCATTTACTCCATTTCCTGCCCCAGGTGGAAAAATTAGATGATTTCAAATACTTTCTTCAGCTCAACAATAAGCTGCCAGTCACTCTTCTGCATTTCATCTCTAAACCAGTCCTTGAGCGCATCAATAGACTGTCGGCTGATCTGCAATGTCCAGACACAAACAGGATCAACAAGACAGGAAGTTTGCTAAAATAGTCACACCACAGGAAAAGCGTATGGTCTGCCACCAAACGCTGCTCCAGTGCTTGCCTACTTTTAGGTGAGCACAGACCCTGGCCCCCGACTGATGGCTGTCACAGAGAAAGGGATCTAAGAGGCTGGTGTTTCCTAGTGCTGCTCTGCTCAGGGGAACACACAGATGAGACTGTGCACGGACCAGCCCTGAGAAGTACACCCCAGCCTACTCAACCTCCTGCTGCAGCCTCCCTGCTGCTGGAGAGGGCAACCCCTTGTTTCTTTACGGCCACTTTGGCTGAACACCTTACCTTACTGACGAGAATGTCTGTAGCTTCAAAATGTCTCCCATACATTTTGGGTGATTCCCCAGGGATAGGTTCTATTTTGACACAGACTTCTTGGCCTTTTTTTGCAACATCCACTTGTTTATGGTTTATTTCGATGCTTGTTACTATTCCAATATCAACAAACTGTAAAATAAGGACAGTAACTGTCATGTATGGAATCATGTTAGTCACAGGCATGATGAACATAAAAACTGGCGCAAAGAGCCCATTTTAAAAACCTTGGCTCTATTGTTGGGATTATTGCTCACAGTCTTCACAATGTCATGTTCTTGTTGCTAAACGGGGTAACAGCACCCTATCCCATGCACCAGAAGATTGTACAGACAAGAAAATCATTGATAGGCTTTGTTAAATGTCAAGCCCCAAGTGTTTTTTATTCTGCTGTACCCTTTCACTTCGCAGGTACAACATTAAGAGGGAACAGTGGACACAAAGAGGGAGAAACAGGCATGGAGTGGTCAGCAAACAGCCAGGCAGTCCAAGTGGATGAAGTACGACGTGGTGAGAAGAGGGGGTGTAATGGCAGATGGAATCCGGCGGCCAGGAGTGGGCCATGTGGGGCTGTAAGCCACGGTAAGAGCCCTGCATTCTGTCCTAAGGATAACAGGAGAGCTTGGAGCGAGTGAGTGGCGTGATGTCAGCTATGACACCTGCACAATTATTGCAACCAGTCTCAGCTCAGTCTGTTAAAACAACAAAGACACACTGGCTCAGGAGCAGAAAGTGGCAGTGATGATTCCTTAATGCCATTTTTATGAAGGAACCAAGTCCAGGCAAGGAAAGTACTGGCCAAACTGAAGCAGTGTATCACCCCTGAAAAGAAAGGCCCGTCCGCAGTGCTGTAAAGCAGGGAGTCAGCCTGACTGGGCAATCTGAGTATCAGGAGGAATAAATGAGAGAGAGAACACCACAGTGAATCTGGACCAAAAAAAAAAAACTATATAAAAACCCACTGACTTCAAGCTGATTCTGAGTCTCAGTGACCCTCTGCGGGACAGAGCAGAACTACCCCATAGGGTTTCCAAGGAGCCACTAGTGGATTCAAGCTGCTGACCTCGTGGTAGGTAGCTGAACTCTAAACCAGTGTGTCACCAGGCTCTTGACAGATGCTTAACAGATGTAGACAGAAAACCACAATTTTGTAACCTCCTGTGTAATAACTGATTTAGGCCAAGATCCCCAACCAGCAGGTACTAACACCTCCTTTGGATAAAGGTTGCTGAGAAACAGGATTTTCATGAGGACTCAGTAACACCTTCACAGATCACTTCGTAATTACAAAAGGGAAAAGATTCTTCTCTGTAATGGAGAAATTTAGTAGATGGCACATTCCCCAAGTGATCAAATTAGCAATGCCAAGTGAGAACAACCTATGTGATGCAGGAAGGGGGCACAGGAGCGCCTACGTCGTGTCCTCTCCAGTAGTCCAGACTGAGATTACAACAATCAAATGCAATGCACCTTCATTGAATCCTGGGGACGAGTTTGTGGGTGAACAACTGGTGAGATGTGAATGAGAATCATGTGGTATTAGAACTGCCAAATTAAGCATTTTCTTAGGTATGGTGCTGAGGGTAGGCAGATGGACATTCACTGTATTCTTGTTTAAACTTTATTCTTGAAACTGCAAGATTAAAAAAAGGAAATCTTAACCCTTCATTAACTGAAATGCTGATGTCAGATGCTAAGAATCAACAGTAAGGAAAACTGGCATTCAGTGGTACTAAGGTTGAAATTCCAGGTGTCATCCCACCCTCAACTGCTATCAGTGAATAACCCAAATTCCCTCATAATCCAGCAGCACAACAGTGAACCAGATCCTCAAATCCAGTGTTGGCCTATGTGTGAATGGCACGGTAACCCTGACAGGTCAACCTCTTGGAAACTAAGTTGCCTCGTCCACAGAGTGTACTCAGATGATAGTGTACTATCACCGATCACTGCTGTGAAATGAGATGAGATGGACATAAAGCAGGGACACCAACCTGGAGCAAGTATGAGTAAGCAACACTTTGTTCCGTGGGTCTCCATCTTGACCAAGCATCAGACTCACTGGGAAGGCATCCTGAGATTAGACTGCGCAGTAGGTCGGGGATGGGGCCTGAGAACCTGCATTTCCTGCAGGTTGATATTGTTGGCCTGGATGTCCTTGAGAGCCGCTGCTGTAGGTACAGCACGGAACAAGTGCTCACGCAATAACCAACCCCCAGAAAGCAACATGAAGACAGCCAGCACCTTGTTCTGAAGTCAACAGTAACCAACTGAACACATTCCTGAAGGTTAATTTTTAACTACAGAGGGGGACACCTTTAAAACTCATATATATATATATAGCTATTGTGACACCTTTTATTTAAGATGTCATGAAAAGCCAGTACAGGGCCATCTAAGAAGTATCAAATGGTCCCAGCCCACCTGGAGCAGAGGAGAACAAAGGACATCAAACACATAAGGGAACTATAAGCCCAAGAGACTGAAAGGGTCACCTAATCCAGGGACGACAACAGCATGAGACTGGAGGAACTAGATGACGCCCAGCCCAGCCACCATCAATGACTGTCCTGACGAGGCACACAACAAACAATCCCTGATGTAGCAAGAGAAAAAGGAGGTGCAGAACTTGAACTTTATTAAAAAGCCCAGACTTGCTAGTCTGGCAGCTTGGAGGGTCCCTGGAAGACATGGCCCCCAGACTCTGTTAGCCCAAAGCTGAAACCATTCCTGAAGCCAACTCTGCAAAGCCTGACTGGACTGTCAGACATAAAATGATACTGGCAGGGTGTGCTTCTTGGCTTACATAGATATGTGAGACTAAACTGGGCAGCTCCTGTCCAGGGGTAAGAAGTGGAGGTGGTCAGGAGCTGGTTGAAGGACACAGGAAACATGAGGTGCAGAGGAAGACATGCGGTGGGGGTCGGGGGAGTTGCCTAAATGCAATCCCTACTGCAACTAAGGAAACCCTGGTGGCATAAGGTTAAGTGCTATGGCTGCTAACCAGAAGGTCTGCAGTTCAAATCCACCAGGCACTCCTTGGAAACTATGGGGCAGTTCTACTCTGTCTTATAGATTCACTATGAGTCAGAATCAACTCGACAGCAGTGGGTGAGTACTGCAACTGGATCTCACTAGTCACCAAATTGTCAGGACTGCCCATTGGCTGAGAAAGCCAAAAAACTAAACCCACTGCTGCTGAGTCAGTCCCAACTCACAGCAACCCTATAGGTTAGAGTACTACTGCCCCACAGTTTCCAAGGATCACCTGGTGGATATGAACTGCTGACCTTTTGGTTAGCAGACATAGCACTTAACCACTAGCCCACCAGGGTTGAGGGGTGTAAAATACAACACTTGTCAAATGAATCCCAGTTTCAAAAGCAGTGCATGCTGGAATCAAAAGTGTTAGCAGTTTCTCACACGACATAAAGGTTCTTCAAACACTCAAAAATAGTCCTATTCTGTCCCCAGCCTCCTCAGAGGTCTCCTTTCCACAGTGAGGCAAAAGCAGCACAGCATGAGCAGAGTCTGTGAGTTCTGTCTGGTTCTGTTGTGAGAGCTTTCTTCTCAACTCTTGTTTGCTGTCACTCCTGGGGAGCCCTGGTGGCGCAGTTAAAACCACGGCTGCTAACCAAAAAGGCTGGCAGTTCCTATCTACCAGGCACTCACTGGAATCCTACAAGGTAGTTCTGCTCTGCCATTCTGGGCTGCTGTGAGTTACAGTCGACTGATGGCACCTACCACCACCTCCCTTCACTGCTTTAAGGAAATGACTGAAAAAAGGAAAACCACAAAGAGAACTTACATTTTTGCTAGGAACGCACATGGGTGTACCCTGTTTCACCTGCCCTGCTTCCACGGTCACTCCCATCACTATTGGATCTCGAGAATTGAAAATAAACTGAGGGAGGATTTTCATCTTGCAGGGAAATACTGCTATGTGCCTAAAAGGAAAAAAGATACTGTTTACAATTCCACAATAATCATTTGAATGTCAGAAAAAAAAATGAGTGTGAGGTTCCTCCCATTAGACAGCCCTTTTCTCCCAGGTCCCATGAGCACAGCAGTGCGGAAGCTGTGGGGCCCACCGGAAGCAGATGGTGCAGCACATGGGCTTTTATTCCTCGCCCCCCTAGTCTTCACTTTCCACCTCGTAAGCCCACCTCTCAGAGACACTGCATCTTAGAAGCAATTTGTGCCCACGTTAAAAACGCTACACCTTGCTCCTGAAGAGGCTTGCAGCCACACCTGAAGGCTGTAAGTCCAGGCAGTGCCTGACAATGTGTCATTTGGGACACATGGTATCTACCCCATGGAACACCTAAGTATCGAACCACAGGCTCCTTTTCTCAAAAAGCCATTAGGAAAGTTCACTTCTTTGCAGCAAGCATATGCTTAGTGCTAGCCAGACATCTTCTAAATCACATCTTCTCATTTTAGGTTTCAGGATCGGAAGTGGACCCACCTTGATTAAAAACCTTGTATTTATCAATAAGAGACTCTTTAAAATCTATCACCCATCCCCACCCACCGTCAGCACTACCCTCTGGCCTAGGTCCCCATGACCTCTGGCCTAGATTAGATGAACCTCCTGATGGCTGGTCATTGACCCCTACAAACCACCACCTGTATAACACCCAGTCTGAGCATGTCCTCCCAACTCCAGAGTAAAAGTTCAACACTTGCCATGACCTACAGGCCCCTACATGACCAGGGCCTTGCCAACTTCTCTGACCACTCCCTCCTGGGGTCATCCTACTCCTGGCCTCTGAACTCATCCTGCCTCATGGCCTTTACAGCCTGCTGTCTCTACACCTAGCCATCAGCCAGGCATCTGTGTGGCTCTCCTTTTACTTCCCTCAGGTCTCTCTACTCGTAATGACAGGCCCACAGAGATACCTTCTACAGTCACCCTACTAATAATCATCCCTTCTCTATCATCACGCCAGGCCCTTCCTCTGTGCTCTTCTCGAGTTTGTCTGTTCCTTCTCCCTACCGGAGAGATCATGAGCTCTGTGGGCTGTGGGTCCTCATGCAGCCCACAGCTGAGCCTCTAGCACCCAGCACAGATCCACCTACACTGCAGGCATCTACAATGTTTGCCAAAGCAACAAGCTTGCCTGCCATGGAATTCTCTACCTGGTTCCTTAATTTTCACACTTGAACTTGCTACTTCTACTCCATTCGATCTCAGATTAAAACACTCCAACAAGATAAAATGCCCAAATTCAGTAACTACTCAACCATTAACAATACTAGGCCTGCCAAACTGAAAACTAAAAACAATGGCTACAAAGAGGATTTGTTGGCATGCTGCTTGAAATGCTCAGGTGTGCAGCACTTACGATTTATCACACCCCTTCAGGATGCAGCCTCCGGCAGATCAGAAAGCATCCCATTTCTGTCATCATCTATACCCTTCTGCTATTTGGTAAATCTCAATCAACATCACAGCCAAAGACCCAAAGAAGATAAAAGCATCGACTTACTTAAATTCCTCTTGTTTCTGTTTCTTGTAATCTTGTCTATATTTTGTAAAGGCATCAAATAAATGATAAATAATTTCTGCACTAAAAATTCTAACTCCTAAACTATCAGCCATTTCTTGTGCGTCCCGTTCAATTCTCACATCGAAGGCCAAAATGACAGCATACCTGAAAGGAGATAAATGACAAACAGCCTGAGCCATACACAACACAGGGAACTAGTGTGAAACCCTTGTAGCATACGAGAAGCGCCTTACTGAGGGTCATGTTCCAGCATCACGGAGGCCTTCATGACATCCTTCCTGTGGACCGGGCCAATGTTAATTCCTGCGTACTGTATCCAAAAGGGAGTTTCAGAACAAACTTTAGGTATCAGATATTAGGACCACACCACAATCACATACAGCTACTTACAGGTACTTCTGATGTTTTCAGGAATTCAAGGAGAGCCTCCAAAGAGCCCAGGGTAGAGGCCTGGACATAGACCCCCTTTTCTTCTAATTTGATGGCATTCAGTGTCTGCTTTAACTCGTGGATCAATTCATCCTTGAAGAGAAATTAGACGTGACAAGGTTGTAATAACATCTTTGTTCTCAGTGGCCTCATTCTAACCTTTCTCCTTTCGGATGATTATTTATCCTTGACAATAGGCAACAAAGGCTCAGAGAGAAAAAGCCTCCACAGAAGCTACACTGGAATACACATGTGGGGGCCACAGTCCAGCTGTATCCCACCTTTCTGCCTTAGGTTTACCTACTTGAAAATGTGTTTACCTTCCATACAGCCTGGCAGTAAAAGCAGAAGCAGGGATGAGGAAGGTGACGTAACAAACAGGAATGATCTTGTAACAGCTAAAAACACCACACAAACATAATGTGCTAGAGCAGCCCCACAGCACTACTTGACTATTATATACAACAGCCTCATCTCCTGATCTCAGCTACTCTCTCCTCCCTCAGTGCTCTTCTGAATGGAGAAGAGAGTTTGCCCAGGAAGAAGTAACCAAGCAAGGAAGTACCCTAAAGATATGGAATCCTTACTGAGGATTAGCCAGCCAAGTACACTTACTTATGCCTACTACCCCTGAAGTAGTGACTTCTCATGGCAACCCACGTAATGGTGGGGCTCAGTCATGGATACTTCACTGACACAACCAAACACCTCGCAGGACATGTTTCCTGCATTTGAAGACTTAGAATCACAGTCTCATGGGACAATTTGGTCAATCAACAGTGTCTGGGGCCTTATGAGTATGCAAATGGCCATTTAAGATACTACTGGTCTCTACTCATCTGCAGCAGAAGAAAATGAAGGAAACTAAAAATTCAGGAAACAGCCACTCTGATGCCCTGAGGTGCCCTCTGAACTCTGAACCAAAACTATCCTGAAGTCACCTTTTAGCTAAGTAACACACCAGTTCATAAAATAAATATCACTCAAGTATCATGTGAATATACTTTGCTCCTTTAAAACACTCATCTGAATGAGACCAAACGGTCAACAATTATTCTAAAGCAAACAAGAAAGTAAGGGGGCAGGGATGTAGATCACTGGTAACAGAACAAACCAGAACGGAAATAAAGAGAATGTTGACACTTTCAGGAAAATGTAGCCAATGTTATGGAATAATTTGTGTACAAACTCTTAAATGGGAACCTAACTTGATACACAGACTTTCACTGACAACACAATAAATATTATTTAACAAAAAAAAGAAGGATGGCGCAGCATATCAGAAGCGCCTCTTGCTGCCCGGGCTCTCAGGGGAGAGCCAGCACACAGGCACGGCTTCAAGGCTGCTTTGCTGAGGCTCTGCTAGGCTCAGGTAGGCTGATGGGTGTCAGAGTGAGTCCTAGTGTATCCTAAGATGTTTTTCATTCTGCGTACCTACTGCCATTATTGTTACTGCTGAGTCAGTTATGACTCAAGAGCACAGGACACAGAACTACAGGACACAGAACTGTCCTACAGAGTTTTCAGCACAAGCTGGTGGATTTGAGCTGCCGACCTTTTGGTTAGTAGCTGAGCTACTGACAACCACACTACCAGGGCTTCATCTACTTATTAGAGTACATAAAATAAAAACATGAATAAACACTCCTAGTTTGATTCATTGATAATTCAAATAAAATGCAAATTTTGGAATTCTAGGTATACTAAATAATAGAAGTATTTATAGCAACTATAGTAATTACAACAAGCTGACGTAATTTAAAAGCATCAAGTTTTCGGTAGAAAGCAGTCAGACAAAGGACGCCGTCTGTTTTACTTGCCGCTCCTAGTGTAGGCCTTGCCGGATGACACAACACGACACAAACAGCTTTTGAAAAGAAAACGATCAAAAAGTACCTACTTTAAGAACAGGGATTTCATCTTCTTTATAAGCCACCAGGAGGGGTAAACCAGCCAGTGTTTTCTCCAAGTCTTTCCCAAGGATCTTTACCCCCTGAGCTGCTTCCACTTCTTTATGCTTCTCATACTGGTTCTACAGAAACAAAAACAAATAAACACACACCACATTTATTTGAAAAATGGTTAGCAGAATGACCTAAGGGTAGGAAAAATTTCTTCAGTTAGACACAAGAAGTACAACCACAAAATTAAAGACTAATAAATTCAACATTGAAATGACATGTTTCCATTTCTCAAGACACCACACAAAAAGTAAAAATGGAAAGACAGTTGCTGAGTTGGGACAGACACAGCGCCATCTATCAGAGTAGGCACAGACACGGCACCTGCCTGGTATAAACCAGCTTCACCAGAGGATCCCGAGCACATCAACACCTACAGATTACAGGGCAATGGGCACTTCAGGAAGCACAATTTTAAACAGCTAATAAACATATAAAACAATGACCAACTGTATCAGCAATCAGGGAAATGCAAACTGAACAGCAATGAGCCACCAGAATGGCAAAAACTTCAGTAAGTGTCAGCACTAAAGAGCTGGTGAAGATAGGAAACAAGGAAAGCTTTAAGAGAGTGCAGTAGCACACAGATTGCTACACTTACTGTGGACAATTATCTAGTGTGTACTCATATAGCAAAATTGGACATATGACTAAGTAATGACTCAGCAGTTCCACTCACAGGTACACGTTAGGGTATGCACTCGGGCCAACTACACCCTGAGATGACCCAAGAGTGCTCAGAGCAGCAGCAAAGTGTTAGTAGTGGTAACAAAAATACGACACTGCTAACAGCCTAGACTTTCGATAGAGATAAATAAATTGCAGTACACTCACACAGGAAACTCTGGTGGCACAGTGGTTAAGTCTATGACTGCTAACTAAAGGTCAGTAGCACAAATCTGCCAGGCACTCCCTGGAATCTCTATAAACCAGTTCCACTCTGTTTAACAGAGCTGCTGTGAGTCGGAACCAACTTGACAGCAGTGGGCTTGGTTTACATTCATACAGTGGAATACAAACAAAAATAACAGTTACATACAAACACATGGGTAAGTCTGAAAATTACTGCTTGACTGAAAGCAGCAGATGCAAAGGAATACATAGAGAATGACTCCATTTATATAGGGTAACCAAACACCAACCAGAAAAACCAAACCCACTGCCATCAAGTCGATTCCAACTCATTGCAACCACACAAGACACAGAATAACAGCCTCATAGTTTCCAAGGAATGTTTGGTACATTTGAACTGCCAACCTTTTCGTCAGCAGCCATAGCACTTAACCACTACGCCACCAGAGTTTCCACGTCCAAACACAGGAAATGCCCAATTACATTTTTTAGAATGATATACTCTCCAGTGTTAGAACTATAAAGAAAAACAAGGATGTCAGTTATCATGACAGACACTCAGACAGTGGTTAACTTGAAGGAGTGAGAAGGAACCAGAGCTAAGGACAGGCACATAGGAGGGTTCTGTGGTGCCTGCAGTGCTCTGATTTCTGATCTGATGGTTTGCTTCCATAGAATTTATTTAACTTTTGAGTTCTGTGTACTTTCAGTATGAATGTTTTACTTCCCAATTAAAAATATTAATGAAACACTAGTCAATAGTGTAGAACCCAAACAAGGAACTTCAATTCTGATGGAAGGTGTAAGCTGGATAAGCAGGTCATTTTACACATCCCTACTCTGACGAGCAACCCTTTCTGTATGACAACAATAGAAATCACACAGAGAGATGGATGAATGTGTGTGCTGTGTGTTATGTCTGTTGTTCTCAAAGGAGGAAGTGATCTCAGAAGGGTTTCCACATATGAGGTACAAGCCCCACCGATAAACACTACTTTGACTTACCTTCACTCGTAACTCCTTCATAGGAGGAGGTAGCAGGAGGCCTCGAATTTGAGTTACAATGGGTCCTTCCACTCCGGGAACGATGATCGTATCTCCTTCCTTCAAGCGTCCATTGATCAATATGACATCTATGGTGGTACCCATTCCCGGGAGAGCTTTAACCTAAGAAAGTTGATGCAAACAGAGTAAAATGTATGCTACAATGGGCCATGTTCACTAAAATGAAAAGTAGTAAACATGCCTACCCAAGATGACCTGTTAAAGGAAGAGAAAAAAAAAAAAAGCAGTGAGATTAATAGCTGAAAAGCTGGGTCATTACCTCCATCACCTGCGCTCTCAGCTCTTCGCAGTGTGCAAGCCTCTTGCTCAACATGGTCTGAGTTAACTCGACCAGGAGGTATATCAGACTTCCCATGCCGTCACCAGTGTGGGCAGAGGTGGGTACCAAGGACACAAATGTGCGAGGGTCTTTATTCTCATAAAACAAAGCAGCATTCAGACCCTATATACAAAGAAGCAAAATCATTCCAAAACGTCACACTGTGAATGGCAGTGTCCAGGATAGGAATGGTTAACTAAATACTACGGGAGCAAATGGTTAACCATTCTAAAATTCCTCAAAACATTCTAGAAGTGATCAAAATATTATGTAGGTATTAATGACATTACAGACAAGTTGTTTATTCACAAGCCAACTTTATTTTTTAAATTAAAACGTTCAGACAGGAAAGGGAGATCTGTGAATTATCAGCTCTCCGATATGAAAAAGGAGAAAGGAAAAACACTATTAAATTGCTATTAGTAGGGGAAAAGACTCACTGAAAATGATAACTTCAGCATAACATAGTAAAAGAAAACAGTAATTATGTATCATACAGGCTGTTTATAAAAAAAAGATTTCTTACCTGCTGTGCAAATTCCACAATAATAGCTTTTGCTCGCTCCTCAAATTCATCTTTTGTATTTTTTTTCTGCTTCTTTAAAGTGGCGGCCACATCAGAGTCGGGGCTCTTTTTCCAGTCATATAGCCTATCAATCTAGAAATATTTTTTCCATGAGAAACACCTCTAAAGCACTCAGAACACTCAGGAACTGAACTGAGATCGATAGCATCCAAACATCCCAGACGTACCAAAAAAAAAAAAATCACATACATCCAGAAGTATGAATTACTCAGGTAATTTACTGTATCAACAGCCTGTTTACCTGCACATATGGTTAATGAATATTTTAGAGAGATTCTAAGGCTACCTATATAGAAAAAGTAAGCCTAAGCCCTTACCCAAAAATTAACTCAGAACAGATCAGGGTCTAAATGTAGAAGGAAAATCTATTAAAGGTCTATCTAGAAGCAGTGGAGAAAATTTTTGTGAACTCAAGGTAGAAAAATACTTTCATAGAACACAAAAAACCACAAATCATAAAAAAAATCATAAACTAAATTTTGCCAAAATCAGAAATTTCTACACTTCAAAATTCACTGTTAATGAAAAAAAGCATGTTGCAGCCTATGAGAAAGTATCTGCAATAGATGTTACTGACAAAGGATTTATGTCAACAATATATAAAGAATTCTTAAAATGTATTAAGACAACTAACAATCTAATTTAAAAAAAGAAGTGAGCAAAGGATTTTGAACAGCTGCTTCACAAAAAAAGATCACGATGGCAAACAGGCACATGAAAAGATGTTCAATGCATCCGTGTTCTAGACACGCAAGGGAAAATCAGAATAACTTCTTACTATATACCTGTTGGAGCTCTAGTGAGCAGTAGTTAAGAACTACTGTTAACCAAAAGGCTGGTGCTTCCAACTCACCAGCAGCTTCTGGGAAACCCTATGTGGCAGTGGTACTCCATCCCATACAGGTTTGCTGAGTCAAAATCAACACAACAGCAACAGATTTGGGGGGGGGGGGAGTTACACATCTACTACAGTGATTACAGGTAGCATACATTTGACAAGGATGTAAAGAAACAGAACTTCTATACACCACTGGTGAAAATATAAAATGGTATATCCTCTTTGGAAAAATTTGGCAGTTTCCCATAAGGTTGAACACATATATACCATAAGTCCCAGTAATTCTAAGTATTTACTCAAGGGAAACAGAAATGTCTACTCATAGAGTACATGTATGTTCATAGCTGCTTCATTAAACACAGCCTGGAACTGAAATCAATCCCAACATCCTTGAAGAGGGAAGTTACTCACCAACTTAGGAAAAAATACACAAAAATCTATAATCACATGCACAGCAAAAGATGTTATAGACTCAAAAGACTGCATATCATATGATTCCATTTATACAAAGTTACAGAACAGGCAAAATTAGTCTCCAGTGACAGAAAGCAAGGTGGCATTTCATGGGGCCAGAACGGGGAAAGTGGGGTGGCTGTCTGCACAAGAGCAGGACTTTGTGGGAACACGACAATGGTCTATGTTTTGAATGATGGTGGCTATCTATGTGCATGAATTTGCACTGTATACTGTGCAAGGACATATCTTATTATCTGTAAATTACACTGTAATTTTTTTTGACAAGCATGTGTTCACCACCAACGTCTCGCGAGAGCTTACCTTGTTCAGTGCAACAATGAAGGGACACTTTTTAGACTTCAGGAGGTGGATAGACTCAATTGTCTGAGGCTCCAATCCATGCATAATATCAACGACTAAAATGGCAATATCACAAAGAGAGCTTCCTCTGTTTCTCAGATTACTGGTGGAAAGAGGAAGAAGACACATAAACAGAAAGCCTTGAACAGACTGCATTTACTTGAATAAATTCAAACTTTTAATATCATCACCTAAACAAACAAAAACAACACATGCATTAAACTGTTAAAATGCCACTGGCCCTTAACTTGCCAAATGCTTATCTGACACAGTGAAGTGACATAAGTTGGAATGAGTTAGTTTCGGAAGTTATCCTGATATTTCTGCCAGTTTACTGATCAAGTTTTGTGTACTAAGGACTATGGCCAGGACACAGAGGTCTAGTATTCCACCTGCAATGGGTCTCAGAGGAGACAGACCAGGTGTGTATTAGGATGTGTTCTACATTCCAATTAAAGAAGTACTCTTCCCATGTCGGAAAGACTTCCCTCTACAAAAGCAAGCATCTAAATACAATGCTAAAATCATGAGTCAGATGAAGAATGGTAGTTACAGGGGCCAAAGATCTCAAACTGCCACCCAAAAGTAAAAATGACCATGAGGTTTCTGACCCAAGGACCTTTCAGACTTCTGGTTTCAAGCAGTTTGCTTGGTGACAAAAGACTCCAACTGTTCTTACTTACCTAAAGGATTCGTGCCCAGGAGTATCAATGATCAGCATTCCCGGAATCCGTACGTTCTCTCTATCAAACTAGAAACACATGGGAGGAAAGTGCAGAATGAAGAAAGAACAATGAAGCCTGGAAAGCATCATCACTCCCTTTCCAAATAAACTGTTTTAAAGCAGTGAGTCCACCAGCAAAGCACAACAGTTAATATTTTTATTATCACTGAAAGTTTCACAGAAATGAGAACACAGCCCCAAACTATGGTGTAGTCTAAGTCAGAGCAGATTATTATTAGCAAGGGGTGGCACACAGACAGCGACTGTTTTGAGAGTAGAGATGTGTGAGTGGCTGACTTTCACAAGCAGGGTCTCAGTATTTGGAAAATTTATCTGGTCCAATTTTAAATGGACTCTAAACTCTCAGAAACATCCCAAAGTGTATTGTAAAGAAAATTTATCATGCTGATCTAAAATTTTAAATAACAAATTCATACTCCGCTTTATTTAAATAATGTGAGAAGTGCTTGACTTACTGGACAACAACATTACAACAGGCCTTACTTGGACCTTCTCCCCTAAGCTAGAGCAATGATGAAAAGTTACACACACACACACACACACACACACACAGCAGAAACAAACAATTTTACGATGCTTATCCATACTGGCTCACATGAGTGATCCACACACAAATGTTTCCAATTTCCATTCACATTTGTACATGTCAGTATTTACTGAGAACTGCAGTACAGTTATTTCAGTTTCCTGAATACAACAAAGAACTACAACTACTTGTCTGTCACGTGAAGGTAGTCCTGAGATCTTGGATACAGATCTAAAAAAACTATGCTCTTTACCCATGTTCCAAAATGACATGAGACTTGATATTCTACAACATGGCAAGATTGGCTGATACCAGATAACCACCACCCAAATAAACCCTAACTGACACATGCAGCACAAAATGGAAATCCCTGTGCTAGAAATGAAGAGGGTGCATGGAATCAAAAAAGCAAGCATCCGAGCTTATGCCTCGAGGAACAAGGGGCTGCAATATAAGTTCTAACTCTGAGGGCTGGCGTTTAGTATTCAAGCAAAACAGAATTCATCATCTTGTGACCATCCAATCCAGGAGACTGGAACTGAGGTCCCTGCATAAACTAGGACTTGAAAGGGCTTAGTTCTTCTGTGTTATAGGAACTATAAAAACACCCACAGCACAAAGAAGATAGAAACAGGTCTCCAGTTCATGAAAAAGGTTGGTAACCTTCTGTTAAAAACCATAACTCTAAGCTTGTGTTGAATTTATACTATCCATACATATGATGGAAAACTGGCAAGTGAAGAAATGAAAAATCAGCTCTCGGCTTATGAAAACTTAAAGGAAGGGGGATTGATAGGACAAATGCAAAATGACTTTGTGGAGAAACCCCAGAACATATTGGACATGGCACTTACAAACATAAAAACGCCACAAGAAGATGAGAATACAGCAAAAATTACAAACCACAGGAGATCAGATCCTTAATGACAGACTTCCCAAAAGACCTTCCGTTACAGAAACAAACACATTTAACATGCCTCTCATAGTAAGTAACCCAGAAACCCAACGCTGTCAAGTCAATTCTGACTCATGGAAAACTTACAGGACAGAGGAAACCCTGGTGGCAGTTAAGAGCTAGGGCTGCTAATCAAAAGGTCAGCAGTCCAAATTTGCAAGGTGCTCCCTGGAAAACCTATGGGGTAGCTCTAATCTGTCCCTCAGGGTCCCCGCACGTCAGAATTGACTTGACAGCACTGAATCAGGTCTGGATCCTCTTTAAGCACCAACCCAAAAACCTGCTGCTGCTGAGGTGACGCTGACTCACAGCAACCCTAAAAGACAAAGCTGAGCTGCCCCCCAAGAACTTAAAACCAGGAGAGAATGAAAAGCTGTGAATTCTACCTCCAAAAGGAGAAAAGAATGAAGAGAATATCTGAAGATACCAACAGCAGAGAATTATAAATTTTATAATATCATTTCAGAGATGACTACACTAAAATGAACATGAGCATGAATAACACAACTGAAATACAAAACATGCAAGGAGGAAAGTTTTAATAAAAAGAGAAGAGCAAAAAGTTGACAGAAAATGACTTTTGTGAGAAGACTCTGATTACAATGGATGATCAAAATCCCTGAAAAGTAACCAAGCAAGCAAGAACAAATTGTAAAAGCTGCAGTTCAAAAACATGGTCCCAAGATAGACTTTAAATTACATATTGAAAAACATTACCACATAACTGGAAAATTTCCCCAGAACAAGCAAACATAAGATGAAAATAGTCCAAATGACTTAAAAGACAGAAATCAGCTTGTCATCAAACTTGAATAGCAATCTTTTATGCCAGAATTAACTGGACTAACAATCACTTCACATACTTAGGGAAACAAAATATGACCAAAGATTTTATACATACCAAACTGGCCTTCCAGCATAAAAGCCATAAAATAGCCTTGAAAATTTACCACTCAAGGACTATTATTCCCATGATTCTTTCCTTAGGGAACTACTAAAAAATGAGCTTTATAAAAACCAGATTTTGAACAAAAACTGACAGACAAGCTCACACACACTCTTTTTACACGTTGCACTAGGACTAAGTGAAGAATAAAGACAGATAATAACATGCAAAAACATGTTTTTTGTGTGCTGGTTATCAGTTTACCAATTTTCAGCTCCAAATTCACCACTTACATATTCTCTGTGATAAGGGAACTGCACCTGTCAATACTCCTTGTAACAACCAGAAACACTAAGCCTTGTCATTAGAGGGTACTCACAGCACACTGGAGAAGGAAGGGGGTTTCTCTTCTGGGTTCCATGGGCTCACTGGGGTCTGCTCCTGCACTGCCAGGGGGCTTACTCAGGCAGCACCTCCTCAACTTTCCTTAGTAAACCAACCCACCCTGGGAAAAGGAAATTCCTGCAGTAAGAAGCACCTCCCTGCAAAGGGCTGTGAGTCCCAAGTTTAGCTGCATTAAACCAGAGTGTCTGCTGTATTACCAAGTTCAAATTCAAGGTACTGAATTCAAGGACTGCTACCAACAAGTCCTGCAAGTGTCCCAGCTCACTTTCAGGTGATTTCCTAACAACAATACCCAGTGAGTCACAGTTACCTCCCAGTTCCCAACAGCTTTCCAGGAATCCAGCTGGTACTACAGATGGCAGCTTCTTGGCGACTTCTGTGAGCATCCCAGTACATAGGTAGTTTCTCTGTCTGCCATCATTAGCCTGTGACTGTGGACCAACTCTGGCCCAAGATAGCCCAGAGTAGTCTGTTAACATCCCATGGGCTTCAGCCACACCCCTCCAAGCAATGAGGCTGGAGTACCAGTGCGAGGGATCACTCTCCCTCCAACTTCATTCCCTCAGCTCTCAAGCATAATTCACTGTTCTTTCTCTCTCCTCTCTTAACCAATTCCTTTCTTAATTTTTTACACCAAGTCTCCCTGTTCAAACTGTCATGTGGCCACCAATGACTGCCCTGACAGGGAACACAGAGTCCCTGGCATAGTGGTACAAAAATGGGTATGCACAAGTCTAACTCTATTAAAAAGACCACCAAACTTGATGGCTCAGCAGACTATAGGGTCCTCAGAAGACATGTCCCCCAGATGTCTGTCAGACCAGAACTGAAACCCTTCTGGAAGCCAACTCCTCAGACAAAGACTGGACTGGACTAGAAGACATAAAATGATACTGAGGAAGAGTGTGCTTCCTGGCTGACGCAGATACATGAGACTGACCAGGCAGCTTCTGTCCAGAGGGCAGAGGCGCACAGGAGCTGGCTGACCAGACACCGGAAATACAGGATGGAAAGGAAGAGGATGCTATGCAGCATAGGGAGAGCAGTTAGAGTCACACAGCATCGTACTGAGTTTTTGTATGACAAATGACTTGGACTGGAAACTTTCACTTAAAGAACAAAATAATCTTAAAAGAAGAAAAGCAAATTGCTGGGCATGTCGTCTCCTGACTAGATCCTAATAAGACATTTCAACAAAGCTGAAGGAATATAACTGCTAGACTAAAAGGACCTAAAATCGATGAATATTTTACACACAGGTGATAGTCTCAGTACTATTATCCTGAGAATGTGTGTGTAACATAGGATAAACTGAGTAATTATGTGATAGTCTAATTCCACCATCCCAAGTGCCCTTCAGACCCAGGAGTCTCTACGTTGGGGAAAACAGAGATATACAGACTTAAGTAAGACCCACTGCCATCGAGTCAATTGTGACTCACAGCAACTCTACAGGACAGAGCAGACCTAAAAAATAGAACTGTCTATGGGACAGTTCTACTCTGTCCTATAAGGTTGCTATGAATCAGAATCAACTGGGTAAGAATAGGGCTTTGGATTTTTTTTAATATATTAAAAGGTAGAGATTACCTTAAAAGTTACTTTGGGATGGAAGAAGAGGGTTTTTGATTAGGAAGGGACAGGCAGAGGGCTTCTGAGGTATGTGTCAAAGATCAGTCTTCTCGAAAGGATGGCAATTACCAGGGTGTTTGACTCATTAAGCATTACTTGTGTGATTTTCCTTATGGTGCCGTATGTAATATAAATAAACCGAATAACTGCCAAACCAGTATAGAGAAATAAAGGACATAACGAAAATATAATCAACGTCTTAGAAGAAAGAAAGGTTACAGGGAAGAAACAGGATTTTTAAACATGGAGACACATGGTTAAAATATTAACACTTGCAGAGGAACAATGATCTCCTATCTTCTGAACAGTGGCTCCCTCTGGCAGAGGGAAGAAACGTGAGGCTACCTATCACATCAAACACCAAACCCGCTGCCGTCCAGTCAGCATGCACAGCATGATTCCAATTCACAGTAACCCTACAGAACTCAGTAGAGCTGCACCGTAAAGTTTCTAAAGAGTGCCTGGCCAATTCGAACTGCTGACCTTTTGCATCGCAGACATAGCACTTAACCACTACGTCATCAGGTTTCCTACAACAGCCAGTGTCTTATTTCTTTAAAAGGAAGATCTGAAGCAAACAAGGGCAACATTTTACACGCTATTTCTGCAAAAAGTGAGCATATGGGTCTCCATCCTACTCTTCTCTGTGCTTTTTCTCTGTGTCTGAAATAGTGTCTCTCAATTTTTGCTAGAGATTAAAATGCCCATGTGAAAGACAGCATACGTACATTCTTGATCATCTTAGTCTGTTCATTAATTGCTTCAAGTGGAACATTAGTTGCCCCGATTTGCTGTGTGATTCCTCCTGCTTCACCATCTTGGACATGCGTGTGCCGGAGCTAAAAGAATACAGGAAATTCAGATTTGCGTTTTGCAGTGGCAAATCTTAAAAGCAAAAGTAATATGACATTAGTAATTTCCTTATTTTATAGAGATACTTATATGTGCTATGGTTTTTATTAGCTTTTTTAAAATAACATGTCATTTGCTTGTTTAAAAACATCATGTCAATGCATAAAATATTTTCTTACTTTATCCAGAATTTTTGTTTTCCCTGTGTCCACATGTCCAAGTACACAGATAATAGGGGCTCTTAGCTTTTCTGTATTTACATTTTTACTGTGTTCAAGTCTCCGCTTCTGTGGATGGGTAAAGAGAAGACAAAATTCATTATTATTTCAAATCTTCATCATCCTTTATTTTCCCTAGGCAACAGAACACCATACTCTGCATCCAAGTTCTCTCTTGACTTGATGCCCCTGTCTAATTTCCATCACAGCACCTCTGGACAATGACAAACCTGTTTGGTATAGATTTCACAGTGCAATGCTGTTTGTTGTAAGGTGCCATCGAGTCAGCTGCTGACTCACAGCAACCCTACAGGGCAGAAGAGAACTACTGCCACAGGGTTTCTGAGAAGTGGCTGATGGATTCAAACCATCACCGCCCTTTTGGTCAGCCATCAAGCTCTTCACCACTGTGCCACCAGGACTCCGAACTTCCCAGCAGCACAGCTCAATATAAGAACTGTACCAAGTATCAGCTCAAACTCTCTGAACTGTTTTGTAAAAAGTTAACAAACTATAATGAATACAAACTGTCTGTAATACTAACTGTACAGAACAATCTCTACCTTACACAGGAGTCTATACACAGGCATTCTAAAGTATTAAAAAAAAATTCATTAGAACCTGAGAACTGTAAAGACTCCTAATTTACTTTTAACTTTTAACTAGCATACAAATGCTATAAAACATCCTCTACCACCACTGCTGGAAACCCCGGTGACGTGGTGGTTAAGTGTACAGTTGCTAACCAAAAGGTCTGCAGTTTTAATCTGCCAGGGGCTCCTTAGAATCTCTACAGGACAGCTCTACTCTGTCCTATAGGATTGCTGTGAGTTGGAATGGACTCGACAGCAGTGGGTTTGGCTTGGTTTTGGTTATTACAAGTGATTACTAAGCCTACACTTGAATAACTCCAATGACATTTACCATATTTTTTCACAAATAAAGCATGCATTATACTTTTTGGGCAACCCAGAAACACCTTGAGTGTTCTTTTCATAAGTGTGCTATGCCAGTTTTTTTTTACATAGTGCTTACTTAAACTGATAGGAACACATATTAAGCTATGAAATAAGCAGACTTAATATAAGCTAATGGTTTCACTTAAGAAATCTGGTAAGATTTTCAAACTCAAACATTCAATTAATGCACTGTAACTGTCAACTTAAATTAACAGAAACAAACACATAGTTTGGGTTGTTTACTGTCTACTTATTGGGGAATACTAAATTTGATCCACAACTTCCTCACAATCACTTATACTTTTACTAGACAATTGCAATCAAACATTTTCATACTGTTTGCACGTACATTAAGTAGGAAATTACACAAAACCAACAAAATGATATGATTTAACTGCATTGTGAGACGACAGGTGAACGAGGCTGAAATTCACTTCTGGAAAGGTCATGAGACAAGTGTGGTATATTCACTGGTGTGCCATGCCGGAATTGCCTGATCTTTTTCCTTAATTTCACCATTTCTGTGTGTTACATGTGTGGAGGCACAGTATTTATGTGAGTACATTGCTCGTGCAAAAATGCAGTACACTAAAGTGTGAAAGAGCTCTCCCTCAAACTGTGTGTGCCTATAGCAAGCACCCAAAACCTTCAGTTTTCTGATGATCAGATGAGAACATGAGCCTGTAAAGTACTTAAAAAATCCCAACTTTTCAAGTGCAGTAAAGGTAGTATCCAAATGAAACAGACTTTCATCAAAACTCGGAAGTATATTATCTACAAAATTATTTTCCAGATAAAAACTGTTTCTGTAAGCACTCCTCACTTTTGTTTCCAGCACTAGACACTGGATTTTTTCTGTGGAAAACCACCCTGGAATGAAAACTTCTCAGAATATCACAAGTGCCACTCAGGTGATGAGCATGAAGTGGGTTTATACAGGAACAGGAAGCAGTAGATGACAATGTCACAGGAGTCACCATACAAACTCACACTCAGGCCTCTAATTAGATTTGAAATGGATACAAGTTATGTTCTCTCCCACAAAGGGTCAAAGTGAGATACTTTTCTGGAGGGCTGTATGGCATACAGATTTGGACTCTAATATTTCACCTGTAAGTATCCCAAGTCAGATCCGACTCAACAGCACTTGGCTGGCCAAGTATCCAAAGCAATGTAGGGACAAATACATACATGTACAATGGTGTTTGTTCACTGCTTGTTTTCACTATTGATAACACTGAAAAATTACTAACAACTTAATTTTCTTTAGTGGAGGGTTTCCTAATGAATGACTGTCCAAACCCCAGGGCAAATGCCTGTTGAGCAGCATAAAAATCATGTCAAGTACAGACTCTTACCCACAATGGAGATTCTGACTCAGGATGTCTGGGATAAAGTTCAGAAAATTATACATATAGCAAGACTTTGGAACAATGAAGACAAATTACAATCCTTCTACAAAAAAGAACAGAAAATGCAGCCATATAACATATTAAGGCAGAACTTCTTAAATGTTGGATGAAAAACTCAGTAAATCCTCTCTCTTAAAAAGCAATTCTAAAACATAATAGTAAAAAGAAAAAACACCATCTAAAGACTCTGGAAATCAGTCAAAGGCATTTAAGACACTAAGAACATTTAATTCAAGAAAATCTATTGCTCTTCCATAGAAACAACACAAGTCTGAGGAATCTTAGACAGCAGCTGCTCCATCACGCTCCTCCACTCCTACAGCTCCACTGGGCAGGAATGGTGTGGGATGGTGGACTGGCACATTTCATTACCTGGGTTGTAATCAAAAACAATAGTGACCTCAATGGCAAAGCTAAAATCGCAGCTCCTTTAAGGTCATCTTGAGCTGGAACTGACTCAATGGCAAGTGATCAGCGTGGTTAATAACACAACAATTTAAAAAAAGCCTACATGGAGTCAAATGCTGCTTTTGCCCTGGTTGTAAGGCTTTGAGTCTGTCTTTCAAGAACATAATTGTAATCTATCTTTTTATCATATGTTTATTAAACAAACGATTATCTTTGGTATAAATCTGCTAATAAATTTTTTTTAGGGAAAAAAGTTTAAGTGAAATAAAGAAATTCTTAGGGGTAAAAGACACAAAATTCACTGCTAGCAGATCAGCATTATAAGAAATACCACATAAAGTTCTTCAAGCTGAAACGAAGTGGTAACAGATGGTTACTCAAACATTACTCAAGAAAAAAAGAACACGGGTAAAGGTTATTAAAAAAAAAAAACTCGCTGCTGTCAATTCTGACTCATAGCAACCCTGCAGGACACAGTAAAACTACCCCATAGAGTTCCCAGGGAGTGCCTGATGATTTGAACAGCCAGTGCTTTAGTTAGCAGCCATAGCTCTTAACCATTAAGCCACCAGGGTTTCCATTATATAGGTAAATATTAAAAACAGTAAAAATCTATGTATTTATAATATATTTAAAATATTCATACATTTTTCCTTTATACAACTGCAGTGTCATGGATTGCTTTTGTGTGGCCCCTCTCACCATCCTCTTGTAACTCCCAACAGGTGACCAGATATGATTGCACAAAAAGGCTAATTTCAGACTCACCAAAGAGATTGGTCAGTTTTGTCATCCCTCTAGGTACGAAATGAGCTACCTCAGAGGCCAGAGAGCAAGCATCCCACCACCACTAAGGAAGAACATTCAGAAGCACGGAGAGAGTACCCTTTGGATCAAGGGTTCCTACAATGAGAGGCTCCTGGAACCAGGAAAGCCAGCTGTACCCCAAAGACAGTGAGAAGCAGTGGCAAGAGAGACTAGCAGTAGACCACGCAGTGGCCTTCCCAGCCCCCAGAGTGAGAAAGCTGAGCACCTGGCATGCCTCTGGGGACTTACTGGCAGGGGCTATAGTGTTTTGTACCACTTGCTGAGCAGGACTGACGTCTAGCGACAGAGAGAGGTGTGCATGTGAACACAGCTGAAGTCCTGATGGAAGAACATACTCTGAGTGTTCCTGAACCTACATTGTAACCTGTTACTTTCCTAATAAACCCTGTAATTTAAGTATTTTCTATGAATTCTGTTTGGCAACTGCAATGAATTACTGAACCCAGCAGAGAAGTAGGGAGTGCCATGGAAGGGACAAACAGGGTCAGAGCCAGGAAAGAGGGAGGCGAGAGGCAGCACTGCAACCTCACAGGAATCAGCCTTGGGCAGTTGACTTTGATTCTTCTTTCCCGTTGTCAAGTTAGGGGAGGTCTGACACTGTCTCCATGCCGTTTCTACGATGGTTTCAAAGGCAATTTCATAAAACAGTAAACTCTAAAATTGTATGGCTGAGCTCATAATGTATAAAGATGTAATAAGTATAGGTAGTCTCCAGGTTACAAACCTTCAACTTACTGGCAACTCGTATTTGCCCCTATATATTAAGTAAAGTTGCCCTCACTGTGAAATGACTGAACCAACCCCTGCCCCTAATCAGTTATCACCATCACCTTCGCTTGCTGCATGTGCGGCTCTTAAATCGCTGTGAAGGCTTCAAGCCTCCCTTACACTCAGGTGAGGCTCAACAACAACCACACGCAGCTGTTTCAACTTCCCTACACAAATCTGACTTAAAGATACTGGGGAACGAGGCTCCTTTGTAAGCCAGGAAACTTCCTCTATTACAGAGATGGGACGCAGGCAGGACAGGGGAGGGACTAGAGGAACTTCTCTTCATTTGTTTAAAAGATACATGATCAAATAAAGCAATAATAACAACACTTTTGTTGAGTTTATAAAATAAATACATATGACAACAGCACAAAAGAGGACGTAATGAAGCTGTATTGGAACAAACATTCTGTATTTTACTAGAGCTAAATTAGTACTAATCTGAAGAAGATAAAGATAAGGACAAGATCCATATTACAATCCTAAGAAAATAACTGAAAACAAAAGAAGAAAATAACTAAAAACAAAAAATGTAAAAGAAAATCAAGAGAGAAATTAAAGTGATACACCAAATACCTATTTGAAACAAGATGGTAAAAAATAAACAAATGACACAAAAAAGACATGACACACAGGAAATTACAAAAGTGGAGAAATCTAACCACATCTGCAATAACTTTAAATGTAGAATCACACATCCTACAAGAGACATGCTATAGATTCAAAGACACGATTAGACTGATTTCATAGAAACTTAAATTGCAAAGACTCTCACAAAAACTTTATGCTCTGTAAATCAGATAACAGAAAAAACACATACGTTACTGGAAAGACAGAAACTACCAATAAAAAAACCAAATAGGCTTATACACAAGAAATTTAATTAGTAATTAAAAAATCTTCAGACAGCTTTTTATTGAATTCTACCAAACACTTAAAATGGGATATAACACAATCCTTCAAACCTTCAGACAGGGGTGGGGGCGGGGGGTGGGCACTGCCCAAGTAATCCTAGGCGGCTAGTTCTACCCTGATAGCAAAGCCAAACACGTCCTACAAAAAATATTCCTCATGGACACAGACCTCAAAATCCTCAATAAAATATCACCAAACCAAATCTAGTCACATCAAAAGGATTACAGACTATGATCAAGTGGGATTAATCCCAGGAATGAAAGGTTGACTTGACATTCAAATGGCAATTACTGTAATACCATATATTAATAAAGGGGACAAAAATCACAAGAGACACACAAAAAGTATCCCACACTCATTCATTAACTAGGAAGACAAAGGCGGTTCCTCTGATACAAGCATCTGTGAAAACACTATGGCTGAAAAGTGGTGCAGCAGTTACACACCTGGCTGCTTTCTGTTGAAAGGTCAGAGGTTCAAATTCACCAGCTGCTCCATAGGAGGCTGTTCTACTCTGTCCAACAGTATCACCAAGAGTCAGAACAAGCCCCGCAGCAATAAGAACACCAGTTAATGGAGAAATCTGAATGCTTTTCCCTTACCTATTTGTATTCAACATTCTATTGTTCTAGCCAGGGTAATCAGGTAAAATAAAGAAGCAAGACAAACTGTACTGGAAAGGATAAAGCAAAACTATTCAGAGATGACACGATCCTACTCACAGAAAATTTGAAAGAAGCAACAAAAAACTTACTGGAATAAAATAAAAAATGTAGTATAGCTGCAGGATATAAGATTAATATAAAAAAATCAATTGCATTTCTATATGACATCAATTAACAATAAACAATTAAGAATCACATTCACAACAGCACCAAAAACAGTTATAAATTTAACAATTGTAAATTCTGTGCTAGAAAGTACTGATGACAGAAATGAAAGCTCTAAACAAGTACAGAGGCAATCTATATTCATACATTAGAAAGCTTATAGATCAACCACGATCTCTTATCAAAATCCCTGTAGGATTTTTGTAGAAACTGATAAATGTTTGAAATTCATGTTAAAAAGCAAGAGATGCAGAATAGCTAAAAGAATTTTGAAAAGTAAAGATAATAATACCATAAGCTGGAAGGAAAACTTACACTTCCTGCTTTCAAAGCTTAGTAAAAAACTAAGTAATCAAGACAAGTACGTACTGGCATTAGAATAAAGTTATAGATTAATAACAGAATTAAAGTAAAAAAAGAAAAAGTACTTAACATTTCTGATAAAACAATTTTCAACAAACATGCCGAGGCAATTCAGAGTGCAAAAGAACTGACTTTCAACCAATATTACTGGTGTAACTGAATAGCCACATGTAAAAAAATTGGACTTAGTACCCTACCTCATATCACACACAGAAAGTATCTTACAATAACTCAAACAAATGTAAGAGCTGAAGCTATAAAACTTGTACAAAACACCCTGGAAGAAAAATGTATAAGACCTTGAATTAGGCAAACATTTCTTCAATACAACATCAAAGCCACATTCAATAAGTTGATTGTTATCAAAGTCAAAAACTTTTGTGCTTTAAAGACACCATTAAGAAAATAAAAACAACTCTTACAACTGAATAATAAAAAATATCCTATTAAATTCTGGGGCCAAAATTTGCATACACGCTTTACAATGAAGCCACAGGAATGGGAGCCACACACATAAAGCAAAGTCAACAAAGAGGAAATCAAAGCCATAGGAAGATACCGCCTCACAGCCATCAGATTGGCTGTACTCGAAAGGACTGGCAGCTAGTGCTGGTACCTACAGAGAGACACTGAAACCCTCTACTGCAGCAGCCTATAACTGTGCAGCCACTGTGGCAAATAGTTTAGTAACTTCTTAACAAGTTAAACATGAATTTACCACACAATTGAGCAATTTCACGTCTAGGAATACAACCAAAAGAAATACAACACATAAGACAAAGATTCACACACAAATGTCTACATAACTGGCACAATTAAAAGTGGAAACAACTCAAATAACCTTTAACTGATGAATGGATGAAGAAATGTGGCTTATTCATACAATAATATTTGGTAATAAAAAAGAACAAAGTACTAATATATGTTGACATCTAGATGAACCCAAAGAACAGCATAATAAGTACACAGAAGACTACATCTTGTGTGAGTCCACACCTTTGAAAATTCCAGAAAATACAGAGGCAGAAAGGAGATTAGCAGACACCTGCAGCTAGGAGATGTGTGGAAATGGGAAATAACTGCAAATTGGCACAAAGACTTTCAGGATGTCAGGTATTTTCTAAAATTAGATTGCAGTGGTTGTAATTATCTCTGTATTTACAACAAAAAAAATTATAGAACATTTAAAACTAAATTTTATGACATGTAAATCATACCTCAACCAAGCTACTTAGAAATTGTTAAGAGGTTCACCATACATGGTTATAAGAAAAACAGAATATGCATGTATAAACTTATCTAACTTACTTTTCATTAAACATTTTTGAAAACCTCATGCTCAGAACTAGTAACAAGTGTGGCTGAGTAGGATCATGAGGGGGGGAACATCTATTTTCTGCTTACTGTTCCTTTTATGCTTCAAAATCAACAAACACAGCACAGACATTTTAGCAGTCTCTCAAACAGGGCACAGGACCAAAGAGTCGGTCTGAGTTTCCGGTGGGAAGTAGCCAAGCCACAACCTATCCAGGAGATGCTACTGGCACCCAGCAGGTAGAAGCCAGGGATGCTGTTCACCGTCCTAGAATGCAGAGCCCCCACAGGAAGGAAGTCTCTCTAATCCCAAATTCCGAAAGTGCCCACAGTAAAAAGGCCTAATATGGAATAACCAACCTCCTTGGTCCTTCCAAAATGCAGAAAATGTATTCCTACCTAGACTTTAAAGAAGAAAGGAGCTGAAAAATTAGAATTATACAGGAAAAAAAGAAGGCTAAACTCGGTTTTAGTTAAAAGTTAAGTATCCTCAAACATGTGATGATAGTTTTGGATAGATTATTTAGACTAAGCTGACAGAACCTAAAGAAAACTCTCTTGAGAAGTCTATTGAGTTTACTGAATTAAAAAATATACATATACAGAGCTACATCTATACAGTCTTTATTACTATAAAGAAGCCTCTTCAACCCTACCACATTTAACAAATTAATCAGATGCCTCATAGTGACTAAGCTAAATATGAGAGACAGACTCATTAACTGATGTTTATAAGTAGATGGGATGTGCTTAGAATACCTCCACATACCTACACAGCAATCATCACTCAAAAGACATAAACATTTGCAGAGAAGAAGAAGTAAAATGAAGCAGCCATCATTCCAACTAAGAGAAAAAAAGATGAAGCAGTCACCATTCTAACTAAAGCAAGGGAGTGAGTTTGACAAGTGTAAAAGACCTACTGTGGCTCATCATTACAAAAAAACAGACAAAATCTGCCTGGAAATACATTTTAAAAGTACTGCTCAATAACCTCTAATGATCACAGATAGCAGGGAGGAAGAGACCAAAAGAACAATGTAAAATAAATACCTCGATCCTCCGTTTTGCTTTGTCGTAAGCTCTTTCTTCTTTAGTTCTGTCGTCCTCAGAGTCATACTCGGATTCTGAGCTCATCTCTTTACTTGGCCTTTTATCTAATGTTTTTCCCATGTCTTTGTCATCGGATACCTTTTCATCTTCCTCATCACCTTCACTGACTTCACTTTCTCCTTCGTCTTCTTCCTCTTCACTCTCTTCTTCTTCCTCTTCCTCCTCTTCCTCTTCCTCCTCCTCTTCAGGGTTTTCTTTTACTTCTATATGTACAGTACTTCCTTCTTTAAAGAAAAGACACAGATTTTCAAATAAACCGAAGTTAAAATGATACATTTAAATCAAGTTACAGAGACTATAAAACAATAGATAATACCGCAAGTATATAAGACAGTAACCTCACACTATGGCATAAATTCCACTGCATCATAACTGCACCAAGACTGTCATTGAGCAGTAAAAACTTAACACACTTACCTGGAGCACAGGAGAACAAACGACATCAAAGGCATGAGGAAAACAAGAACCCAGGAGGCAGAAGGGGCCATATGATCGAGAGAATACATCAGCATAAGACCAGAAGAACCAGATGATACCTAGCCACCAACAATGACTGCCCTGAGAGGAAACACAATGTAGAGTCCCGGACACAGTGGGAGAAAAAGGGAGGTATATATCTAGAACTCTATTAAATGACCAGACTTGATGGTCCGAAATCCTGAAGGGTTGCCTGAAGACATGGCCCCTGGACTCACTGCTGGCCCAGAGCTGAACACCAATATGAAAGCCAACTCTCCAGACAAAGATTGGGAACTGTAAGACATAGAGTGATGTTGGTGAAGTGTGTGCTTCTTGGTTTAAATATATACATGAGGCTATTGGAGCAGCTCTTGTCTAGAGGCAAGATGGGACAGTGGAGAGCAGGACCCAGAAGTTGGCTAAATGAATACACGAAGTACTGAGTAGAAAGATGGAGTGTGCTGTCCCAGAGCGGGGCGAGCAGCTAGAGCTGCACAGAGGTGTGTATGTGGGGTCTTATATAGCAAATCAACCTGTGTTATAAACTTTCACTTCAAGCACAATATTTAAAAAACAAAAAACAAACTTCATACCCTAATCCTTACTGCAGTTAATAAAACAGAAAAGCACTACTTAGCCAGCAGCCAAGGAAGAACAGACCTGGTGGTAAGCCTAAGGTTTACCACTGCGTTCCCCCTGGGGGCACTTACTGATCCTGAAGAAAGCAGGTAAAAGTCTACATAATTCTTTCAATACCCCCCAGTGCTAGGAGAGCATGGGGTGACTGAGTACTGGGTAGCCCCCTCACTGGGGGAGAAAGAGTTATACCCTAAAACTAAGGATGAACATGAAATATGGAGAATCCTCCCATTATCAGCAGACTGCCTTCAGATATCCTCAATCCTGAATATGAAACAAGAAAACCTCCCTGAAGGCAGGTAATGTCATTCTTGGCCTTAAACAATCTGTATAGTTCTACAAGTACAATGTCCAACACAAATGTGTGTAGCCACTTGGCTAAGCCATGCTTCTTGTGTGATGTTCCTATATGCTATAAACCTGCCTCTGAGATGCTAATAAGGAAAGATGGGTAGAAGTTATGTTGGTGGGGCAGGCCTCTATGCGTAAGACTGTACTGCACCTTGAGGTAATCTTCTGCGACATAAAAGGGAAGCAAGCAGAGATTTGGGGGGGACCTCACACCATCAAGCAAGAAACAGTGCTAGCAGTAGAATGTATCCTTTGGAAAAGACCCAGGGTCCTTGCACCTCAGAAGCTCCCAGTCCAGGGGAAGACTGACCACAAAGACCTTCCTCCAGGGCCAACAGAGAAAGACTTCCCTTGGAGCTGACATCCTGATTTCGGACTTTTGACTATTTTTCTCTGAGGAAATAAACTTCTCTTTTGAAAGCCATTGTAGTATCTCTCTTAGAGCAGCACTAGATGACTCAGACAATAGCAAATAGTGTACCCAACTACTACAAGAACACACACACTTTCCAATCACAGGTGAAACAGTTACAATAAGTGACTATATGTTGGGATGTTTCAACATTTCAAATGCCAAGTTTCAACATTTCAAAGTACAGAATAATGTACATGTATCACACTGAAACAGTAAAAAGATAAACAGAAAATCCCCACTTCAGGAAATTAAGAAATATATTTCTAAAAAACATGGGTGAAAGTTAAGATACCAAAATGGACATAAAAAAATATCAGCATGTTAAAACCTGTAGAATTTGGCTAACGCCATGTGTACAGAAAAATGTACAGCACTGAAGACACAAAGCAGGAAAAAAAGCTGAAAAATCAGGGAGCCCAACACTCAGGGAGAAAAAAAGTCAATTAAACCCAAAGTGGAGATTTCTCATAAATGCCAGAAATTAATGAAAGGAAAGCTACTTTTTATTCATAGTCATCAGGAGCTATGTATTATATTTACACTATTATTTTTAAGGTAAAGAGGATTCTTGTGGGCTAGCTTTAATAGGCTCATGCCATTTATAACATCATCAGGCAGCTACCTTACAATCTTCTGAATATCCAATCATTTGTGAAATGAGAATACAAATGTGGATTTAAGAATCATGGCAAAGAAGAAAACAAGACTGCTCCATACCCTCAGGAGTGTTCAGAGGGCCTTCATAATCAAGAGAATGACTATTCATTTAAATATATATACACTGCTTCAACAACCATTAGATTTGTTAACATGTGTTTATGAGCTAATCACCTTTTTCTCTCTCCTCATCACTGGCCATAGCTTCCCAATCATCCAGTCCAGCATCCTCAGTGTCTTCTTCATCTTCTGTAAAAAACAGTTCTTATTAAAAGCACAGGAATTACCTAGAAATACGAGGCAGCTTTTAGAAAGGTATAAAATTTGGCTTTGACCACATAAAGAAATGTTTTAATTTTTAAAAAATTCATAAAATTTCAGTATCTTTGGAATAATCTTTTCAATACAGCTAGCACGTTACAACTGACTGGCACTAAATGATTCACAACTGCCTACACAAGATATTTCATGATAAACTTAACCCAGACTTTATATTTGACGTAAAGAAAATATTAGTCACCCAGACACTGGAATGTTCCTGTGCATCTCAAAATACATTCAGCTTTTACATAAGGACATATAAAATTTCACCTTTTTTTCTTAATCTTTCAACTCATAATATAAAACATGAATTACTTATTTAACATCTATAGATACATCCAAATATTTACTTTCCAAAGGTGTAGATACAAAGCTACCACCACTACTCCAGCTGAAAACATGAAAACAATGTTGTTCTTAAAATCCAAAATTAGCTATAAAGCTAAAATTGTGAATTTTTTTAATATTAAAAATTTAATATAATTCCTTGTCAATAATGACTCTCATTTTACTAAAAATCCACATCAGCAAACAATATTCTCAAATGAAAACAAGATATAAGTGGGATATGGAGTATTTCCTTCCCTGCAATAATTATTATTTACCAACAGATTGGGAGAAGTCATCTTGAGGAGGAAATGGAGACTCTGAAACCTTTACCCTAAATATTCATCTAAATTAGCCATTCCTTCTGATGGTACAAATGTAACCAAAGCACACACACACACAATGAATAAGCTCAATTTGATTTGGCAAATACATGCTGACCTCTAAGAAGGTTTAAAAATGTCAGTTTTTATGATTCTTAAAAGGTTCTAATTAAAAATGCTTTCAATTTGCTTATGAGGCATAAAGAACTTCAGGTTATCTTAGAACCAACTAAGATGCTGATCCATAAATAAAGACACCAGAGAAAATCTAAAACCCTGCAGAAAATCTCTGATACTACTAAAAATAAAACTGACTCGAGTCTCATTTCCATGCCTTTTCAAGATAGGAAAAGAAATCAAATGGCTTAGAGAAAAGGGAGCTATAATAAGAGAAGAAATGGCTAACCACCAGAAATTTGGTTTCTCCAAATTATTAATGGTAACTCAGACAGCTATGACAAATTAAGGCCTTTGAACAGAAAATAATTAGTCAAGCAGCACAATACTGGCCTGGGTCAACAGGAGGTACAATTTCTTCTTTGTCTGGTACGCCCTGTTCCACAACTTCTATAGCAGCACTCAGTTCTATCGGTTCAGACACTGAAAAGGGTAGAAACCAAGCTAACAGTAATTTTTCCATACATAATTTCTATAATACACTCTGTTACACATTAAATAAAAAACAGTAATACAAACCTATTTCTCCAACAAGTTAAGACAACATTACTTAAACATCAGTCACATAATATTTTACAGGAAACCAGTCTTTCTTGCCCAAGGAAAATAATGTAAAATCACAGGAAGATGCTAAGAAAAGGTACATGGAGCAGTTCTACTTTGTCCTACAGAGTCAGTACGGGTCAGAACCAACTTGATGGCAACAGGTTTGGTTTTTGGTTTTGGTTTCTATGTGCTAGGCACTTTACATATATTACCTTCATCCCCACAACAATATTGCAAAGTCATTACCATCATTATTATCCTCTTTTTTTAATGAGGAAACTAAGTTTCAGCCAAGTCAAAAAACTTGTCCCAAATCATTTGGCTAATAAACAGTAGTGATGAGAATTCGACCTAAGGCTACCTGAACCCAAAGGCCCTTACAGACGTACAAACATTAACAAGAAAGCCTTTCTTCCCATAATTTATGTGACCAGGAAGCTCCTGTTCACCTTTCACTGAGTGGAGATATATGATCATAGAATCTTAAACCTCCTGTTACTTCTACAGTAATTTCTGACCGCTGTGCAATAAATTACCATAAACTTAGTGACTTAAAATAAAATCTATTTATTATCTCAGTATTCTTGGCTCAGGAGTCCAAGCCTAGCTGGACAGATATAGTCAAGGTGTCAGGTGGTGCTGTAGTTTCATCCGAGATTAGGGGTACTCCTTTAGATTCACATGGCGATTGGCAGAATCCAATTGCTTGCAGCTAAGATTCTTGGCTCCTACAGACTACCCACTAACCCCTGCCCCACAGGCAGTTCGTATCACAGCACCTTACTTTATGGCTGTGAATCTTCATTTCTAACAAGTTCCAAGGCCATGCCAAGGGACCAGTTCTGACAGCCACTGGCACAGCAGTTTATTATACATAACAATCACCCGGTGCAACTGTTAAACTGTAGACCGTGATTCAACACACCTAGAGTAGAAATTCAAATTTTCAGCAGGTGTTAAAACCGGAAAGAACCTGCTGGAAATCAACAAAGCTCTCTGCCAAAATCCTCAACATGGGTGAATCCAACTCGTTTGGGAAGTACTTCCCGCTGTTAACTTTACTTGTTCCCCTCTGCTTAAAACACAGGCTGAGGGAAAACAGTCCCAGTTCTGAGATTATCAATAATGAAGGATACCTCTCATTGTGAGGTATCAACAGCTCTGGACTCTAACTAAGATTCTAGAGTCATGTTCAGAGTATCTGTTATGTGCGTGGGACTGTGTTAGGTTCAGAAGACACAGACATGAACAAACAGGGGAGGCTTTGCTTCCCTGAAGGACTTTCAACGGTAATGGGATGACAGATGAGAAGCAAATATGGAAAAAGAAAAAAGATTGACAGTGTATTTTTCAAAATTAATAACTATTACTCACAGAGTGGGGCCTAGATATTGCAAAGGGAAGTGTTTTTTGCCATTAGCCTGTCATTTGCATCAGGTGAGAATAATGGCAATCAGGAAAATAACCAACAGAAAGTAACTTTCAAAATACATTTCAAATTCGGTGATTTCTTCAGAAACACATTCTGTTTTGAAAACTGAAGAAAAGCTAACAAAACAGTTTCTAAAACATAGGTTATTTTACATACAAACCTTCTTTATTTTCCGGCTGTTGCACTTTTTTCTTTTTTTTATCTTCATAAATTGGCCTTTTCTTTGGCAATGAGTCTTTTGATGGCACTTCAACACCTAAGGGATTAAAAAAACAAACCTTCAGATTTGCACTGTGTATCACCTAAATAGATAACACTTTAGTATAACAGATAACCCTGAAACATAAAAGGACGCACACATAAAAAAACTACCTTTTTTATATGCTGTAATCCACAGTGGTTAAAGCAATCCACAATTAACCAGAAGGTCAGGGATGCAAAACCACCAGCGGCTCCACCAGAGAAAGATGCGGCAGTCGGCTTCCATGCAGATTGACAGCTTTGGAAACTCTACGGACTACTACGTGTCAGAACTGACTCAACAGCAGGGGGTTTTTGGGGTGGGGAGGGATACTGTTAAATTTACATAAAGTTCAATCTTTTTGGTCTACAGCTTTTCAGTTTACACAGATTGGTGGTGTTGGGCATCTAACACCACAGTGAAGATGCAAAACAGTTCTACCACCTCATGCAGCCCTACGTACTCAAACCCTTCTAACACTCTCCTTTAACCCCAGGTCACTACTGATCTGTCTTCCATCCCAAATGTCAGATCAATGCAATCTTACAATCATGGCTTGTAGCACTGTAATGATGTTGAGACTCATCCACACTGTTAGATGCATCAGTACCTTCTTGATGAGTAGCTTTCCATTGTGTGGATGTACCACAGTCTGTTTTTCCATGTAACTACTGAAGGACATTTAGTTGCTTCCACATTTTGGCAAATTATTGATAAAGCTAATATGACTGTGTACACGTTCTTGTGTGAAATATACTTTGGGTAATTATCTTGGAATGGGACTGGTAAGTAAATGCACATTTAAGTTTACAAGTAAATTCCCAAAAGTGATTTTACCATTTTATATTCCCACCAGTGATGAATAAGAATTTCAAGTGATCTGCATCCTTTCTTGTACTTGGTAAGAGGTTTTTCCTTAGTTCATCTATTCTAACAAATACATAGGCCCACTTTATTGTGGTTTTAATTTGAATTTCCCCAGTGACAAATGATGTTGAGCATACTTTTCAAAGGATTATCTGCCATCCCTACAGTTTCTTAGATGAAATGTTTGTCCCAAACTTTCACCCATTTTTGAGTTGCTGGTTTTCTTACTGCCAAATTTTAAGAGATCTTTAAAAATTTCAAATCTATGTCCTTTATCATATATGGGATTCTCAAGTATTTTTCCCCAGTCTGCAAGTCTTTAAATTTTCCTGTTGAAATATTTTATCATGCTTTAAGTGACAGTTTATAATCCAAGTCAATTTGCCATATAAAATCCTAAAGGCACACAGCTATGCAATCTAGCTGCCTTCTCCACTCCGGCAGGGCACTCTTAATTTTCACACTGTACTTCCCATAACTATTTCATCAATTCTGTCCCCTGCATCCGCCCATCTCGTCTGCAGACAAGAGCTGTTCCAACAGTCTCCTGTATGTTTCAGCCAAGAAACACCTTCTTTGCCAGCATTACTTTATGTCTTACAACCAAAAACTGAAACCACTGCCGTAGAGTAGGGTCTGACTCACAGTGACCCTAGAGGTCAGAGCAGAACTGCCCCATAGAGTTTCGAAGGAGCATCTGGCAGATTTGAACTGCTGACCTTTTGGTTAGCAGATATAGCACTTAACCCACTATGCGACCTGGGTCTTATAGTCCAGTTCAATCTTTTGTCTGAAGTGTTATCTTTGGTACTGTTAAGCACTGTACTAACAGAGTCTGGAGCCCTTGTCCTGAAGGGACCCACTGGTCTGACCAATCATCAAGTGTAGTCCTCTAATGGAGTTCTACTTCTACACATCCATTTTCGTACCAGTGTGTCAGGGACTCCATGTTGAGTTCCCTGTCAGGGAAGTCACTGGTGGTGGCCAGGCACTATCTACTTCTTGTGGTCTCTCGCTGATCTAGTCACAGCTCATATAGAACCTTTTGTCTGCTGGGCTCCTATTTTCTTCCTGTCTTTGATGTCTTTCCTTCTCCTCTTCTCCACACGGATTGGGACCAACTGATGCTTACTTAGATGGCTATTCGCTAACTTTTAAGATCCCAGACACCACTTACCAAAGTGATATGCAGAACATTTTCTTAAAAAACTTAGTTATGACGAATGGATGATTACTGAGGACCAAAATGACATGGGGTAAAGACAATCCAGAAGATGGAGAGACCCACATGAGTGGGTGCCTACATCGACTTCAGACCAGCAGAACCAGATGGTGCCCGGCCACCACCAGTGATAGCCATGATGGAGCTCACTAGGTTGAGTCTCACTGGCAACACAAGAATAAAAAGGGGTGCATCCTGAGATCTCCACTAAAAGACCTCAATTGATGGTCCAGTGGTTTCGGGGTTCCCCTGGGAGCACGGCCCCTGGCCCTGATGCTGCCCTTGCCCATAAATCATAACGAAGATCCACTCTTCAGACACGAATGGATTGGACTTGACGATGCAGAGTGCCCATATATTGGATGCACTTTATGGTTCTATACATCTATAGGATGTCATCCTGCTGACCTCTGGCTGGAGGAAGGAGAGTGGGTGGAGAGGGGAAAGGAGACTGTTGGGAGAATGAGACATGTATGGAGCACAGAGGAATAGTGTGCTGTCACTATTTTCAGGGAAAATAGTGCTGTCACACTTTCCAGGGAAAGCAGTGGAAGCTGCATATAGGTGGGCATGTAAATTTACAAGGGAATGTACATTTTCACTCAGCCATATTAAATAAAAAATAAAAAAAAAAACTTAGTTATGCAAGAGTGTGCTGCCACAAGGTGAAGACAGCAGATAAAGTTGCAGAGAGGTGGGTACACAAAATTGACCTCAATTGTAAACTTTCACTTAATCACAATACAAAAATTTTTAAAAACTTATTTATGCCAATTATCCTAGATTTCCCCTGAAACCATAGTCCCCAGACTCCTGTCCCTCCTACTTTATCCTTCAAAATGTTAGATTGTATTTAGGAAACCTTTTAGCTTTTGGTATAGCCTGCAATACCACACTCCCTTTTACTGGGTGCTGTCACTCCCTTCACTGAACCCAATTCCTATCTATGATCTAATCTGTGAATAACCCCTCCCTCCCCTGCCCACCTCTGTAACCATCAAGGATTAGTTTACTCTGTGCTCAAACCTTCTCTTACCCAAAAAAAAAGACCCACTGCCATTCAGTCAGGTCTGACTCATAGCAACCCTAGAAGTCATAGCAGAACTGGCCCCCAGTTTCCAAGAAGCACCTGGAGGATTTGAACCGCCGATCTTTTAGCTAGCAGATGTAGCAGTTAATCCACTATGCCACCAGTTTTTCCAGCCTTCTCTTAGGTCCTTATAATAATGGTCTCATGCAACATTAGTCTCATTACAGCTAATTTGACTCAGCATAATGTCTTCCAGATGACTCCATGTTAGGAGACATCTCCAGAGATCATCCCTGCTCTTTATCATTGCACATCTTTGTAATTACTTTTGAAAAGGTAATTAAAAGACTCCTGACTAAAAAAAGCCCTAGTCCTGATGGCTTCACTGCAGAATTTACCAAACTTTTAAGCAAGAGTTAATATCGTTATTTATTAAAGGTATTCCAGAGGAATTACCTATCTCATTTTGTGAATATACCACAGCTGTGTCTCCATTCATCTACTGATGGGCACCTAAGTTGACTCCATCTTTTTGCTACTGTGGACAATAAATATTGGCATCTATCTATTCATGTGACAGCCCTTATTTCTTGAGGATATATTCCAAGAAGTGGGAATTCTAGATTACACAGAATTTCTATTTCTAGCTTTTCAAAAGCACCTAATTGATTCCCAAATTGGTTATACAATTTTACATTCAGACTAGCAGTGCAGAAAAGTCCCACTCTCTTCATAACCAATCCAACATTGGTTATTTTGTGCTTTTTGGGTTAATGGCATCCTTGTTGGGGTTAGATGCTACCTCATTGCAGTTTTTATAGGGATTTCTCTAATGGCTGATGATCATGAGCATTTCCTCAGGTATCTATCTGTAAGCCATCTGGATGGCTTCTTTGGTGAAGTGCCTGTTCATATTCTTTGCCCATTATTAAATTGGGTTGTCTTTTTCTTGTTGAGGTTTTGCAGTACCTTCTACACTGTGGAGACTGGATGCCAATCAGATTCATGGTAGCCCAAAATTCTTTACCAGTCTGTAGGTAGACTTTTTACTTTTGGTGAAGCCTTTGAATGAGCACTATGTATTTGATTTTTAGGGGTTTCCAGCTGCCTATTTTCTCTTCCAGCATTTATACACTGTTAGTAATACTCTGCTGTCTGTTTATGCCATGTATTAGGGCTCCTGGTGTTGTGCCTATCATTCCCTCCATGATCTTTATTGTTTCAGATTTTTATATTTGACTTTAATCCACTTTTAGTTTTTGTGCATGCTGTGAGGTATTGCCTTGCTTCATTTTCTGCTAATGGATATCCAGTTTTGCCAACACCCTTTGTTAAAGAGACTGTCTTTCTCCTAGTTTACAAACTTCAGACCTTTGTCAAATATTAGCTGCTCATAGTTGGATGATGTTATAGCTGGATTCCCAATTCTGTTCCACTAACCTATGTGTCTGTTTTGGTACAGTACCAGGCTGTTTTAACTACTGTAGCAGTTTTAGTAAGTTCTAAAGTCAGGTAGAGTAAGGCCTCCCATTTGTTCTTTGTTCTTCTTCTTCAGTAATGCTTTACTTACCTGGGGTTTCTTACCTTTCCATATGAAGCTGATGATTTGTTTCTCCATCTCATTAAGAATGCCACTGTAACTGGTCTTGGGAATGTACTGTATCCATGTATCACTCTGGACAGAGTTACACATTTTCACAATTTTAAGTCTTTTCACAATTTTGAGTCTTCCTGTCCATGAGCAAGGTAAATATCTCCACTTGGTTTCTTTCAGTAGACTCTTTTAATTTTTATTGTAAGTTCTTGTAATTTTCATTGTGCAGGGCTTTTATGTCTCTGGTTAGATTTATTCCTAGGTATTTTATCACCTTGGGGGGCTACTGTAAATTGTATTCATTTGGTGATTATTCTCTTTGTTGGTGTAAGGGAATCTGATTTATACATATTTATCTAATATTGTGATACTTTGATGAATTCTTCTATTAGTTTCAGTAGTTTTCCTTGTGCGTGTGGGGGGGGGCTGTTTGACTTTTTTGTGTATAAGATCCTATCATCTGCAAACAGAGATGCTTTTACTTCTTCCTTACCAGTCTGGACACCCTGTATTTCATTACCTTGCCTGACCTGGCTAGAAACTCCAGGACAATGCTGAGTAACAGTGGTGACAACAAGCATCCTTGTCTGGTTCCTGTTCTCAAGGGGAATGCTTTCAGACCCTCTCCATTTAGCATGATACTGGCTGTTGGCTTTGCACATGTTCCCCTTATTATGTTGAGGAATTTCTCTTCTATTTCTATTTTGCTGTGAGTTTTTAATATGAATGCCTATTTGACTTTGTCAAATGTCTTTATGTCAACTGGTAAAATCAAGTGGTTCTTGTCCTTTATGTGGCTGATTACATTGTTTTTCTAAGGTTGAACCATCCCTGTATTCCTGGTATGAATCCTACTGGGTGAATGATTTTTTTGATATGTTGTTGAATTCTACTGGCAAGAATTTTGTTGAAGATTTCTGCATCTAAGTTCACGACAAATACTGGTCTGTAATTTTCCTTTTTTGTGCTGTCTTTCCCTGGTTTGGATTACTAAGATTATTCCAGTCTCACACAACAAATCTGGGAACATTCCATCCTTTCCTATGTTCTGGAATACTTTTAATAAACAACAATATTAACTCTTCCTTAAAAGTTTGGTAAATTCTGCAATAAAGCCATCAGGACCAGGGTTTTTCTTAGTCGGGAGTCCTAATTACCTTTTTCCACCTCTTGTTTCATGATGAGTTTATTTAGTTGTTCTACTCTTGTTTGTGCTAGTTTTGGTAGGTAACGTGTTTCTAGAAATCTCTCCATTTCCCTAGGCTTTTTAATTCATTAGAGTACAATTTTTCATAGTATTCTATTATGATTCTTTTAATTTCAGTCAGGTCTGCTGTGGTACTGCCTATCTCATTTATTATTCTCTTTGCTTCCGTTACTGTTTGTCAGTTTGGCCAATGGTTTATCAATTTTGTTGATCTTTTCAAAAAAAAAAAACCCAGCTTTTGATCTTATTAACTCTTCCAACCATTTTTCTATTCCCTAATTCATTTAGTTCTGCTCTAAGTTTTATTATTTGCTTTCTTCTGGTGCCCAAGGGCTTCTTTTGCTGCTCTCTTTCTACTTGTTTGAGTTGTAGAGTTAATTCTTTGATTCGGGCCCTTTCTTCTTTTTGGATATGTGGATTTACTAAGAAAAACTGATCTCTGAGAACTGTTTTTGCTCTGTCTCATGCATTCTGGAAGGAGATGTTTTCATTCTCAATTGATTCTATGAATTTTTTTAATCCATCCTTGATGTCTTACTCAGGAGCAAGATGTCATTCAGCTTCCAAATGCTTGATTTTTCCCCCTTTTGTCTGTTAGTGATTTTGACTTTCATGGCTTTATGGTCTGAAAAGATGCTTTGTAATTTTCCAATACAATAAATCTTGTTAAAGATTGTGGCCTGATATGTGCTCAATTCTGCAGAATGTTCCATGTACTTTGAAAAAGAAAGTATACATGGCTGCTGTTGGGTGGAGTGTTTTGTATATGTCTATGATGTTAACTTCACTGGTTGTGGCATTTAGATCTCCCATGCCTTTATTGAGCTTTTTCTAGATGTTCTATCCTTCACTGAAAATGTAGGGTTGAAGTCTACTATTATTGTTGAAGTTTTCTATTTCTGTTTTCAATTAGCATTTGTTTTATGTATTTTGGAGCCCTCTTGTGTGTTTAGATATTTAACATGGTTATGTCCTCCTGCAATACTGATCTTTTAATCATTATGTTATGTCCTTCCTTACCGATGTGTTGATTTTACTATTAGAAGTACTTTTTTTGCTCATTCAAAGACTTTATTAATAGAATTAAAAGGCCACCTACAAAATGGGAAAAAATTCATGGCAAGTAAACATCAGACTGATGCCTGATCTCCATAACACACAAGGTACTATAAAACATCAATAAGAAAAAGATAAATCATCCAATTAAGCAATGGGCAAAGAAGATGGACAGACATTTCTCTAAAGAGGAGATCCAGGAAGCCAAAAAACACATATGGACATGGTCACAATCATTAGCTATTAAAGAAATTCAAATCAAAATGACAATGAGATACCATCTCATCCCAACAAGGTTGGTCATGATCCACAAAACACAAAACAACAAATGCTGCAGAGGCTGTGGAGAAACTGGAACTCTCCTACACTGTTGGTGGTACTGCAAAATGGTGCAACATCTTTGGAAAGTAAACTGGTACTTCCTTAAAAAGCTGGATACAGATGTATCATTTGATCCAGTAATTCCACTGCTTGGGATATATCCTACAGAATCAAGGCCATTCACACCAACTGATATATGCACATGAATGTTTATCGCAGCACAGTCCACAACAGCAAAACGTTGGAATCAACCCAGATGCCCGACAACAGAGGAATCTATAGGTAAACTATGGTACAGAACACTATGCAATGATAAAGAAAAACAACGATTTTAGGAAACATCTCATAATCTGGTTTCAGCTGGAGGACATTATGCTGAGTGAAAGTAGTCAGCGACAAAAGGACAAATATTGTATAAGACCCTTACCATAAGAACTTAAAAACAGACTCATGCATAGAAGAAACGACTCTTTAACAGCTGCAAGGGTGGGGAGGGAAGAGTGGGGAGGAGGGGAGAGTTTAGATTGGATAGTCGATAGAAATTCGGTTGGGTAAAATCTGTGACAACACACATTAGAAAAAAGATCAATATTAACTGGACTTCAACATAACATGATTAATCCTCCCATCTTAACCGAATATTGAAAGGACAAAGTAGCTGAGGCAGGGGGCCGGGGACCACACTCTCAGGGGAATCGAGGCCAATTAGCATGACTAACATTTTGCTTAGAGAGCCTTCTGCACCCTACACTGGTGAGTGACATACAGGGTCTTAAAAGCTGCCAAGCTGCATCTGAGGGTACAGCAAATGGTCCCAACTCAGCAGGAACAGATGATCACCAAGGGTCAAAACAGCATGGGGGAAAGAGAACCCAGAAGACAGAGAGACCCACCTGAGTGGGCGACTACATCGACTCGCAACCAGAAGAACTGGATGGTGCCTGGCCACCACCAGTGATAGCCATGATGGAGCTCACAAAGTTTAGTCTCACTGGCCACACAAGAAAAAGGTGTGCACCCTGAGATCTCCACTAAAAGACCGCAACTGATAGTCCAGGGTCTTCAGGGTTCCCCTGGGAGCATGGCCCGGGCCCTAATGCTGCCCCTGTCCATAAATCACAATGAAAGTCCTCTTCAGACAGGAATGGATTGGACTTAGTGACACAGAGTGATCATTTCATGTGTGCACTTTACAGTTCTATGCATCTATAGGATGTCGTCCTGCTGACCTCTTACTGGAAGACGGGGAGTATGTGCAGAGGAGGGGATAGGAGATTGTTTGGAGGACAAGACATGTATGAAGCAGAGAGGAAGAGTGTGCTGTCACCGGCCAGCAAGAGCAGTGGGAGCTGCACATAGATGGATGTGCAAATTTATATGGAACTGTACATATTCATTGTCATTATATATACATACACATATATACATATTTTATCAGAGATTAGTATTGCCACTCCTGGTCTTTTTTTGAATATTGTTAGCTCAATATATTTTTTTCTATCCTTTTTTTTTTTCTTTTTGTGGTTTTGAGTTTTAGCTTGATCATGTCTTTGAGTCTAAGGTGTGTCTCCTGTAGGAAGTATACATATAGGTTTTTTTTTTTTCTTTTTTCCTCCAATCTGCCACTTTGTCTCTTTATCGGTACATTTAGTCCATCTACATTCAGCATGATTACTGACAGGTATTAATTTAGTGCTATCATTTTGATGCCTTTTTTTGTGTGTTGCAGACAATTCCTTTGTTCCATTTAATTTTCAGCGCTACATCTTTTTTCCTTATGTGTTTTCTGTCTCTTTCAATACTGGTGCCTTTGTATTTGCCAAGACTTCATGTTTTTCTTTTTTTCTAAATTTTGATCCACAGGAACGACAATTTCCTTTGTGGTTACCTTGATATTTACTCCTTTTTTTTCCCATATTTAAACTAGTCCTTAATTTCTTTATTTCTCCTTGACTTCCACTCCATATGAAAGATCTACAACTGCATTTTCTTTTAGGCTCCTCTTGTTTGTTACAATGTTTACACAGTGACATCGCTATTTTCCTATTTTCAGTCTTTTGCCCATGATTAGTCATGTGATTCCCCTATTTGAGCTGATATCCAATTGCTGTGTTCTGTGTTCTGGTCTTAGGTTATTACCTGGTGCTACTGACTTTCTAACCAAAGGACTCCCTTTAGTGTTTCTCGAAATTTTGATGTGGTTTTTGCAAATCCCCTAATTTTCTGTTTATCTGGAAATGTTCTAATTTCACCATCATATCTGAGAGACAATTTTGCTGGATATGTAACTCTTGGCTGGCAATTATTTTCCTTTTCAAGACTTTCTATGTCATCCCACTGCTTCTTGCTAGGCTTCTGCCGAGTAGTCTGAGCTTAGTCATACTGATTCTCCTTTGTAGGTTATTTTTCATTTATCCGTAGCCACTTTCAACATTGTCTCCTTATCTTTAGTTTTAAGAAGTCTGATTATAACATACCTCGGTGTCTTTCTTGCAGGATCTACCTGTGTGGAGTTCAACGAGCATCTTGGATAGTTACCGTCTCATTTTCGCGACATTACAGAAATTTTCTGTTGCAAATCTTGTACAATTCTGTCTGTATTTTCCATTATCTTCCCCTGTTCTGGTATGCCAATCACAACTAGTAGATTATTCCTTTTCATAGAGTCCCACATAATTCTTAGTGTCTCAATTTTTCCTTTATCTGATTTTTCTTCAAGTATGTTGATGTCATGTGCTGTATCTTCAACCTCACTATTTCTGCCTTCATTGCCTCAATTTTGCTCCTTTGACACTCTATTCAGTTGTCCAACTGTGTGATTTTTATTACTAATTTTCTGAATTTCCAATTTTTGCTGCTATATGCTTCACTGCAGCTTGTTCCATCTGTCATTACGCTCCACTGCATTTTGCATCATCACCTTCTTCCTCTCCCAAGAGTTCTAAGTATTATTCTTTTGTATTTTCTCTCTCATAATTTCAGGAAGTTCTCTACCTCTAGAAAATTGATTATATGTTTTAGGAGCTTTCTGAAGAAATCATGGTCTGCTTTTTTAAGTGATATGATATTGACTGCTGTCACCAAGCCATCAGTAAATTGTGTTTATTTTATGCTTGCCTACTGTGTTCTAGCTTTTTGTTCTAAAATATGCAAATAGGCTGGTTGACTGTGATAGTTTGGTTACTGTTACCTTTGACACTGTAATGTCCTGTCACCAGGTGGTTACTGCTGTTACTAGACATGGGAGCTCAAGAGTCCATTTTTCTTGTATGGATTCAGCACCAGTTTCCAGGCAGTAAGTCACCAAGTGGGCGGTACATGCTCTCCTCTACTGTCCTAGATGAATGGTGGTGTTTGATAGGTACCGGTGTCTGGCTGCAGCTGCTGAGAAAGATAGGAGTCTAACAGCCCTCCCTGAGTGTTCGAGGATACTACATCCCTTTGTGTTTGAATCTAGGTAAAGAAATAGTTTCCACCCTGAGTGCCCGGCTTTGGTGAGCTGGCAGAATTTTTTCTTCTTTGTTGTTAGACTGGTCACAGGAAGCATCCATCTACTCTGTCATCTTGACCCCGTCTCCTTTCAATTTTCCTAATGGCATCTTTTACAGATCAAAAGTTAACTGGACTACACTAAAATTTAGCATTTTTCATTTTATGCATTATGTTTTTAGCCATAGCTATGAACGCTTCGCCTAACACAAAACTGCAAGTATTTTTTCCTCTTCTCCTTTAAAAAGTTTATAGCTGTGTATTCTGTATTTAGATACACAATCCATTTTCAGTTAACTTTTGTATAACATGTAAGATTTAAGAGAAGACATTCTATTTTTTTTTGCTTCTAGATGTCCAATGATTACAGTACCACTTGTTGCAAAGGTTTTACTTTCTCCACTGAACTGCCTTTTACCTGTAACAAAAATGTCACATGACTATATACATTATAGACCTCCTTCTGTTCTACTGATTTATGTGTCTAATCTTTTATCAATACCACATGGCTTATACTACTGTAAGGAGCCTTGCAGGCATAGCGGTTAAGCCTTCAGTTACTAACTGAGTGGCAGACTACTGGAATCCACCAGTCACAGTCTGTTTCCATAAAAGTTACAGTCTAGAAAACCCTATGGGGCAGTTCTACTTTGTCCTATAGGGTCACCACAAGTCAAAATCAACCTGATGCACTTGAAATTTAGTCTTAAAATCAGGTAGTGTATTCCTCTAAGTTTGCTCTCCCTTTTAAAACATATCTTAGTGATCTTAACTCATTTGATCTTTTCATGTAAATTTTAAAACTAGCTTGTAGATATCCACAGAACATCCTGCTGCAACTCAGATTTGAACTGCATTGAATCTACAAATCAACCTAGAGAGAACCAACAACTCAATAATCAGTTTTCCAATCCACGAACATGATTTATCTCTTCATTCTTACAGATCTACTTTAATTTCTTTCACCAATGTTTTCAGCATACATGTTTTATGAGATCTATAACTGTTTTAATTTTCTCTTTTTTGTGGGAGCCACTATTATATATAGCAGTTTTAGGTTTGTTTTTTTTTAATGTTGATTTCCAGTTGTTAACATAAAGAAATACAACTGGTAAGTTTATCTATCAGGTTGCTAGGTTTTGTGGTAAATTCCAAGTTCACTAACTGCTTTCTATGCCATCTGCATTTTGCTACTTAGCCCATTCAGTGATTGTTTTTCTTAACTTCAGAAGCTATATTATTTCACTTACAAAATTTCTAGTTCTTTCCTGTAACTCCTATTTGTCACTTGAAAACAAATGTCTGTTTATTTCTACAGTGCTCACTATTACCTCACGGAAGATGGTTACAATAAGACCCTCCAATATCTGGGTCATCTTGGGTTTTAAATCTGTCCTTTCCTCTTCATTACTGGTCTGATTTTTCTGGTTCTTTGAATAATTAGGAATTTTGGACTGCATCCTAAGCATTTCAAATATTATGTTTTGAGACAGTGAGTCCTACTGAAATTCTCTAGATCAGGTTGAGGTTTCTGTTTTACCAGGCAGTCAACAATGTTGGGTTCACCCTAAAATTCTCTCTTGCCTTCTATATGCAGCTGCTCCAATGTAAGTTCAGTTTTCCAAGACTCTACCATGTTGTTTTAGTCTAGCAGGCATATAAGCCACTCAGAGGTAAGTCTGGGATTGGGCAGTGCTTTACAGCCTAGTACAGTTTGCAAAATTTTTGGCTGTGTTCTATGGATCTGTTCCAAACACACATAGCTCAGAGGGGAGCCTGGGACTTGAGTCAATTCATAAAGACAGCTGTAGGATCCTTTTTATCCAGCAGTCTAGCTCCCCGGAGTTCCTTTTTCTGGTTCCTCTGGCCACAAAGATAAAGTTCTCTGAGTTTTATCCTTTAAGCCTGTTGAGAAGTTATTAAGTGAGACTGCCTTTCGCTCAAAGCAGCAACTGAAAATGAGAAAAATAATGAGAACTCCCTGCAAATTCCTTAGACACCGGTGACTCCTTGTGGTTCCCATAGCCAAAGATCCTGACTAGTTATAGCCCTGGGGCAAGGTCAGCATAAAGACAGATCAAAAGAAAAAAGGAGACTCCCTCCCCACACTTGTTGCCATGCAGGAGCCCCTTTTCCTGGTCCTCTGACTAGTAATAGGTGGTCTCTCCTGAAGATTTTGCTGTCAGCACTCACTGTTCCAGGATGCAGCACACAATAAAGGTAAAACAGGAAAATCTGGTTGTATAGTGGTTAAATACTATGTCTGCTAACCATAAAGATTGGCAATTCAAATCCACCAGGCGCACCTTGGAAACTTTACGGGGCAGTTCTACTCTGACCTGTAGGGTCACTATGCATCAGAACTGACTTGAAAGCAGTGAGTTTGGTTTTGAGTTTGTAAAGGCAAAACTAGTGAGAAAAACAAAAAGGAGAAGGAAATGCAAAACTCACTCAACTACGGCTTGTTACTCAGATTTTTACTTCTGTTCACCACCTGTTTGCTACTGTTTACCCCCTGGAGTCCTCAAATAGATTATGTTTGTATTCAGTGGGAGACAGGCTGCAGTCTGCACATTCCATCATGTCTAGTACCATACAGCAGAACTGGAGCCCAAAACTGCAATAACCAATACATCAAGTTTGTTAAAAATAGTGACAAGTTCGAGTTCTGATGTGAAAATAAGTTAAAACCAGAGCTCCGGTGGTACAGTGGGTTAAGCATTCAGTGACTTATCAACAGGTTACCAGTTTAAATCCACCAGCTCCTCCCAGGAAACACTGAACGAATTTTTTCCCCTCTTTTTTTTTGCTATGAAGAATGAGACTAGGCCTAGAGATACCATTTGAGAGCCCATCTCCACAACAACATTGCTAAAGACTGATGCTAAGCCCATCATTTTAAATGGAACTTTTCATCTCATTACCATAACTATCAGTCCAACTACAGGCAGCCCCCAGGTTATAAATGAGATCTGTTCCTAACTCTGCCTTGAAGCTAAATATGTAGATAAGTCATAATGTGTACATACACTTCTTATTTAGAATCAGCTAGTCAAACGTTAAATCTCAGTATCTAGTATACTCCTGAACAAAAAAAAACCAAATCCATTCTCACTGAGTTGATTCTGACTTACAGACCCTACAGCACAGAGAAGTGCTCCAACAGTGTTTCCAGGCTATAAATCTTTACAGAATCAGACTGCTAAATCTTTCTCCTGTGGAGCAGCTAGCAGGTTTGAACAACTGACTTCTGATCAGCAGCAAGGCACTTCAGTCACTGCGCCACCACATAAAACACTTAAAATACTCATGTTTTCGCAAGCTTCACAAAGTATTGACTGCATTCATCATTATGAATCACTGTATTTAAAATTCACATTTTTAACATAATAGTCTTTAGGGCAGTATGCTCTTAAATTTCAGTTGTCTGTAAGCTGGACATTAGTAACCCAAGGACTGCCTGTACTACTTAAAACAAGCATTTGCAAAAATAGTAAATTACTTCCTACTTGACCCTATCCCAATTTCTTCATGAGTACTTTCAGCCTTTCCATAATCATAAGCTAAATCTGACATTTGGGTGCTAAACTGTACTCGAATTTGTTCTCTAATTTCATGTCTTCAAATTCTATATATATCCTCAACTAAGAATAAACTTTTCTGACAGTATTAGGCTTCTCTGTATCTACTACTGCCTGCCAAACATATAATGCATAATAAAGATGTAGTCACACAGACCAGTCCTAATTTCAGCACTGAGACTTGGGGCAAACTATTTAAGCTCTCTGTATTTCTAGTTCCTCATCTCCATGAAAGGAACAACTTACAACATTTCTATAAGGAAAAAAAAAGACAATAGCAAAGGTTTATTACAGCGATTATAAATACGTGTGATAGCTATACTATAATTAATGGACTAAGTACCAAGCAAGTCTAATACAAAAAAAAATTTCTGGATGCAGGGGCAAGAAATACAGCCTTCTCAACGGAGTAAAGACACTAAATCACGTTACCAGTCAAACACATAACTATATGCCCAGATTGAGGTTTCTTAATACTTTTCCAACTAAAAGAAACCACGACTCCTTGGGGGAATGGCAGATTCCAGATACAAGGCTTTCTGTAAAAGTCCTCTGCAAGATAAACCTGGGGTATCTAGAGTCAGAAAAGAAGAGTTGAAAGAATACTGTGCATGTCAAAAGGTCACACAAACCATGGCTCCTATGACCAAAGATAGGATAATGTGAATATCAAAAACACTGACAACTTCAAGAGATTGTAACATATATAAAAAACTATTAGATTAAAATGACACCCGAACATCCAAAGAATGGATTTAATTAAACTCACTGGTCATCTCTGGAAGTTGCTGTTACTGTTAGGTGGTGCCACCAAATCAACTGCAAGTCACAGTGGCCCTCTGTACAACGATAAATCCCCAGCTTCTCTTCCTAGTCTGTCTTAGTCTGGAAAACCCTCTGAAATCTTGTCACTATGTGTAACCTTGCCGGTGTCATAGCAACCCACAAGCCACCATACAGTACAACAAACTTAGAGACAGGGGTCTTACTATTTTGGAAACTGTTAAAGACATGGAAAGAACTAAGCTTTTATTGTGCCTTTCTTGAATGAACTGTATTTCAGGGGAAGTTTTTCTTCAGTGAAAGATTTTAGCTAAAAAATGCAGAAGAAATGATAAAGTATCACAATTCTGCAATCCCCATACATGGTAATGATCACCAACGGATGTTAAAACTACTACATAAAAAGTCAAGAGGAAACTTTCATAACAGACAACACTGCCAATAACCTAAATTTACTCATCAATTTTAACATCACTAGGAATGCAACAACCAGATCGTATTCCTCCTTCAGGAGGCAACAGGAAGTGGGCAAGCTTCTACATCTAAGAAATTACAAGGCTAGAAAAGCACAGCTGCCAACATCAGCAGACTGTGACTAGAACAAAAGACCTAGTTATCTTTAACAAATAAGTGGCATGCCACAAAAAAACAAAGAGAAGGGCAAGCGTGAAAGAGTAGTGGCTACAGATTAAGGGACACAAATATATCAACCAAATGCAGTGTGTAGATCTAAGCTGAATCCTGACTGGAACAAATCAACTACAAATGATATTTTGGAGACAAGTGGAAAATATTCAACATAGACTGAAAATCAAATGATATTAAAGAAGTAGCTGATTTTGTGAGATGTAGTATTTCCTCAGCTTATAGTAACTCTATCACTATTTGTTACAGACACATACTATTTCAGGTACAATAACAAGAACTTCAGAGCTTGTTTCAAAATATCCCAAAATAAAGAGTGAGGTAGTAGGAGAAAAAAACAAGAATGGCAAGCATTGATAATTACTGAAATTGGATGATGGGTACATGGGAACTCATTCTACTAGTATCCCTACTTGTGTATATTTATTTATATATACACTATTTGCAGTGCAGCAGTCATCTTCCTAAACAATAACATTGTATCACCTTTTTTTATTCTTTTACTTAACCTTTCCACAGGCTTTTCATGGGACTTCTTCTAATTCTACAAAATTCAACCTGTGAAGATTAGAGACAAAGCCTTGTAGATTAACTGGAAACACTTACCCTGAGCTTGGAGAAGTTTAAGAGTAGCTTCAGCTCTGGCTCTGGCTTCTCTCTGGGATTTAGTTAAAAGTTTTCCTTCTTTTTTCAAGCGTTCTTTTCTTTCTTTTTCTTTTTGCTTTTTCCTTTCTCTTTTTTCTTGTTCTAACCGCTCCTAGAAAAGAGGCCACGTCAGATAAATTTTGTTAGCTTCATGAAATACAAAACTTAAATGTAAACAATGCAAACCTCAAACAAAGCTCTTGAGACACATACAAAACATTATGCTAGGAGACTCCCAAATTAAAATATTTTAAATGTTGTATGTAACAATTAAGAATATCCACATCAGACTATGATGGATACATAAGCAACTCTATCTGAGGGAGTAAAAACAGGATTTTTCCATACCTCTTTATATCCTTTATTATCAAAACAGGAACAGCCATGTAACTACAAAAGTTTTCTAACTGGAAATTTGGGAAATAATTTAGAGAGGTAAGATATTCTACTAAAAACAACATCAATGTTAGCAACTTCACAAAACATACCTCCTCTTTACGCTTGGCTTCTAACTCCTCGAGGCGCTTTATCCGTTCTTCCTCTTCCCTCTTCTGCCTTTCTTCTTCCTCTTTGAGTTTAGCCAGAGCTTCCTGCATAGCTTTAACTGTGGCTTTGCTAGGTCCTTTCTTCTTCTCTTTCTCTTTTTCTTCCTTTTCTCCTTTCTTTTTCTTCTTATCTTTTTTCTTTTTGTCACCTTCATTGTCATCTATCAAAACAGAGTAGTATTTTTTTTTTAAAGTCACTTCCTAAGGCAATCTTAGAACTTCCTTAGGCAGTCTTAGAACTCAAGGACCACAAGGGGTCAAGGACGATACCAGCAGTGGACAAGGACCTCTGGGCATCATAAACATGGGGTAACCACAACAGCTCAGCACAACACAAGTGCCCTCATGGCTGGCCTTCTCTGAAGCTTACAAGGTCTGGGTATTCTCAGATGTCCTGATAGATCCAAACAAGAAGATCCTTTCAGCAAAAGGGAGAAGTCCCCATGTGGGGGAAGCCAATGCTGCATTAAGGGACTGAGTTGGGATCGACTCAATAACAAAGGGTTTTTTTGGGGGGGGGGAGGTGCACGGATCAGCTGGCACATGACAGATGCTCTGTAGAAGTTGTAACGAATAGAAGGAACCTATGTTTAGTTGCCAGCTTTGCGTCTGTAAGAATGATGAGAATGATGCCCATCTTAAGAGCTAGGTGGAAGGTAAAATACAGGGATTATATACTACAAGAATTTTAAAGCATTATGCAACAGAATTAAAGATTACAAAGCTATTTTCATGGTGTTTCTCCTCAACATGTCCACGTAATAAAAACTGTGGTTAAAAAATTTTTTTTCATTAAATGTCATGTAGTTCTAAAAACATCCAGTCAATGCTGCTGTTAACTGCCACTGACTTAGCCCTAAAGGATGGTGACTCCAGATGTTACAGCAGAACTGTCTATAAGGTCTTCTTCACTGTGATCTTTACAGAAGCAGTTTGCCAGGCCTTTCCTCCACAAAGCCACTAGGCAGGTTCAATCGTGAACCTTTAGATGAGCAGCATATCACCAACTGCTTGTACCACCCGGGCAAGCAAACCCATTTGTCAACAAGTTGATTCCAACTTCTAGTGACCCTACAGGACAGAGTAGAACTGCCCCTCAGGGTTTCCAAGGCTGTAATTTTTAAGGAAGCAGACTGCCACATCTTTCTCCTCTGAAGTGCCTGATGGGTTCAAATTGCTGACCATTTGGTCAGCAGCCAAGCACTTAACTACCGTGCCACCAGGACTCTCCCGGCTCTCTATACAGTCTACAAATGATGTGGATCATTTTAATACATTTACCTATTTTCATTCTGAATAAGAGAAGGAAACTTAGCTAGAAAGTTTATTTTCCTTAATTGATTCTGGTACAAAGAACGTGACTCCCTCTTGCTTCCAAGATGTTAACTAATATTAGCATATTATTCATAGCATTCATGTTGTTTCATAAATTCAGTTGGGTTTTTAAAGACAGAATTCAAAGATATTATCTGCCATCAGTTATGAAAAGGAATAATAAAATTTTTTATTAGGCAATTTCCACAGTCTGTATCAGTAACAAGAAGTATTTTTCACAGTACAATCCTATAAAAATTCCAGTCTGTGCAAAAACCATTTGAAAGATTAGTTCAACTACACACAAACGTGTAATAATGGAAATCAAGTCAAAGAGTACTTAAATGTAATGTTTCAGAAGTTTCTTACCAGTAAGTACTTTTATAACCAATTGCAAGTAACAAAATGACTTCGAGGCAGACAGTGAATCAAAAGCCTTCTGCTCTTTCCCCAATATTACTAACCTTCTGCCACCATGGGAACCTCTCCTTTCTCTTCAGAGGCAGGGGTCACTAAGGCATCAGGAGTCACTTTGGATTTTACAGGCTCCTCTTCTGATTTCCTCAGGAATTCTTTTTGTTTATTCTGATCCTTTTTATCTGTCTCTAACTCCTCTTTTTCTTTCGCCTTCCGTAGTTTTGCCTTTTCTTCATCTCTCTTTCTTCTCTCACGCTCTTTCTTTTCTGCCTTCTTTTGGGCCACTGTCTTAATTTTGAAGGAGGAATCGTCATCTTCATTCCCACTGTCTACATTAGCACCTGGCTTATTCTTTTGATTTTTTTTCTGTCCTTTTCTAGACTGCAAAAATTCATCTGATTCATCACCACTTTCACCTGAAGAATTTACTCTGGAATGCTGTTTAGTTCTTTTACTATTATCCTCATCCTCTTCTGACCCATCCCACTTTTTATTTGATTTTTGAGCTTTCCCTTTTGCTTTTTTAGAAGGTTTATTAAAATCATCATCATCATCACTCCCAGAGTACATTTCCACTTTTGGTTTTGCAGTCTTTTTTGATTTTGAATCTTTATCTTCCAATTCTTCATCATCATTATCATCAAAACTTTGTTTTTTGCCCTTCTGTCCTTTCTTTTTTTTCTCTTGTTTTAAGGTAGACTCTTCTTCATTATTTTCTGTTGGCTAAAAAATTTCTATTGTTAGTAATATTTACAGAACTATACATACATACATATATATGTACACATACACACATCCAACACATATATAAAACTAAACCCCTAAGGACCAAGGACTTCATAAAAGCTTAGGTTGAAACAAAAAAATCTCACACTAAGTTCCAAATATGCTCCTTTTTATGAAAATATAAAACTCAATCGAGTACCAGAAGCTAGCCTAGGTCTCAGGCACATCTCACATTCACCACAAATCTCAGAATCCAGGTGGCTCTGAGATAAACATTCATCACCAGTCCACAATCACTACCTTCTTCAAATGGCATGCGAAACCTCAGGGGAAAACTGGAAGACAAAAAAAAAATCTTGAAATCACGTTCCCACCACTATGAGGCTTATCCAAATTCAAAGCATGAGAAAAATACAGAAAATTGGAAGTGGAGATTAAAGGGAAAACTTCCCTCCAAAATGTTTTCAAAAGTACCAGTTTTATGAACAAGCAACATACCACAAAATACCTTCTGATTCCCAAATAAACCATCCACGTATCTATCAAAAGTTTTTAAAATATACTATTTCTTTCCTAAAACTTGTTTCACCTCTTTGGTATAAGACTTTACAGAAACTTTTAAGTAACATCAAGTTTCCAAATGCAGCTCCCAAAACTTTTAGGTAACATCAAGTTTCCAAATGCAGCTCCCCAAACCAGCAGCAGGAAACAGGGCAGGAACAAGAACAGTGATCTGTCTTTCACCTTTACGGTAGCAGTTTCTCTGTCGACTTTGATGCCTTGAGCCTCTAAAGACAACTCTTCCAGCTCTTTCAGGATATCATCTTCACTAGAAAAGGATTAAAATACATTTTGAGGCATTGGATTAGTTTAATAAATCAATCCAATACCAAAGCTAATGAAAACCAAATATATTTTAAAATTACTTACTCAAAGTCCTGCTTTTTTTTCTCCTTTTTCTTTTTCCCCTTTGACTTCTGGGGTTCCTGTTCCTTGGCAGCACCAGCTCCTTCTATTTCTGCAGCCAAGGCATCAAGATCGATATCATCCTTGGCACTTAAATAAAAACAATGAGGAACTAATCGTTACTCAAGAGCTAAACAATCTACCACATTCACTTCCAGAGAAATTTTCATCATTTTAGCTTTTTTCATGCATTGACATCCATGAAAAAAAACTATCTGGCAAGCTTTCATAACAATACATAAGTAATAGTTACTTAGGAGCCTTATTGAATCAGCTCCAATAAAGTTTCTGAGCTACACACAAATCAGGAACTACTGTACATGAAGAATTCCAGAAAAGGGGGTAAGAAATCTAATCAAGACAAACAAATTAACTTCTATATATACCAAAGTTTTTTGTTAGGTCTAAAGAAAATTATCTATAAAACTGAGAGAACTAGGAGTGCGCTGTCACTAAGTGGGGAGAGCAGAGGGAGCTGAACATAAGTGGGCATGCAAAACCAATTTGTACTGTATACGTTCACTTAATCACAATAAAAAAATTAAAAAACAAAAATAAAATAAAAACTGATTTGAGACCTTAAAACATAAAGTGATCTTATTAAGCAGCCATCCAAGGTACAACAATTGGTCTCTATTCCCCTGGAGTAACAAGAGGAGGAGAGTCAGGAAGAGGAAAAGGATATGGAATGTGTAACTGCCTTCATCAACAAATGCCCCCTCAGCCAAGGGACCAGAAGAAGTGGACAGTGCCTGGCTACCATTACTGAATATTTTAATGAAAAATTACATTTAAAAAAATCCTTATCAAAAGCAGAAAAATGTAGAGCAGAATTTCAAATTCTCGTAGAATCTAGATTTTCAAGAATCATGGGGACTGGATGAATCCCAGAAACTAGTGCCATGAGATTATCTTTAAAACTTAAATTTATCTACTAAAATGCTCTTAAAACCAAACAATAGTTTTAGCTTAATTAGCAAAGGATGTCTGCCTCATGCATTGTTATCTTTTAAAATACTGAAACCAAAAACCAAACCCACTGCCATCAAGTCAGTCCAACTTGAAGCAACCCTACAGGTCAGAGTAGAACTGCCCCATAGAGTTTCCAAGGAGTGCCTGGCAGATCTGAACTGCCAATCTTTTAGTTAGCAGCTGTAGCACTTAACCCTCTACGCCACTAGGGTTTCCTCTTTTAAGATAGGTGGCATAGATACAATATCAATAGTGAGAGAGATAGAGATAATGATAGAGATACAGAGATAAAACAGATGGGATCAAACTGACAACAGTATGTCAAAAGATTAAACAGGAACCTTGGGAGAGCAAGTTTACATCAATGCAGGAGGAACAACCCAGAAAAGAAGGGTAAGTGTGGTTGCATAACTCTAAAAAAGTAATCACTGTCACTGAACTGTACATGCAGAAGTTGTTGGTGTATGTTCTGCTGTGTGTGTTCTCGACAGCAAAAATAAACTAGGAAAAGAAACATGGTCTTGTTACTTGATTATCAATATTGCTGTGTGCTAGCAAGTCAACTCCAACTCACAGTGACCCTGTAAGACAGAACAGAACTGTATCATAAGGTGTCTTAGGCTGTAACTATGGGTGCAGATGACCAGGTTTTTCTCTCATGGAGCCACTGATGGGTTTGAATTGCCAATCTTTCAGTCAGCAGCCAAGTGCTAAACCACTATACCACAAAGGCTCCTCTGATTATCAGTAGCAGTGCCGAAATATTTTAGACCCTTGTGCATTTTCACTTGGATTACCAGAATGTTTTAGAGCTGAAAGAAACTTTAGAGATCATCTGATCAAGAGTGTCACTTACCAACAAGGATGAAGCTTGAATGTCTTGAGCAAAACATGAGTGCACATTCAACTCTAAATGAATTAAGAATGATTAACTAACCTGCTCACAAGCTTTACCGCCAACCTGGTTTCATTCCCCGTTCCATTTCACAATATCCTTATCATCAATATTACTTAGAATAAGCAAGACTGAAAGAAAACAACCCACTGCCATCAAGTAAATTTTGACTCAAAATAACCCAAAATGACTGAGAAGAAATGTTCCATAGGGATTCCAACAAGCAGCTAGTGGATCTGACTAAGTTCCAGTTAAAACCTACAAATATACATATACATCTCAGTTTCAGATGTATATGACGTAGAAAAGCTGGATGAATCCAAATGAATAACATGTCAGAAAACAAAGACCTCATATGGACACCGTGGATAAAAAATGCTTTATTTCAGTAAAGGCAATGGAAAAAGCAAAAAAGAAAAAAATCTATTAAATTAGAAGGTAATTTAAAAGACTGTGTAAGACACTGAGGACACAGCTTCACAGCGCTTACTGAAGATAGACAGCAAACAAGAAAGAAAAGAACAGCAAGATGCTAAATACCATGAAGTAAATAAATCAAATGCTTTTCTAAGCAGATTACTGACATATGCTCCCTTTCGCCCTACTGTATTTTGGGCAGTATATTTGAAGAGGGTGTTACTGTGAAATACTGATAGGCTATAGTGGTGGACCTTAACTCAGAGCACCAGATCAAGAATGAAAAAGTCTGAGAAGGCTTTCTAGCACAGGTGTCTGGAGCCAAGTGTTAAAGGTGGAACGGGAACTAGCCAGGCAAACAGGGTGTGTCTATCAGGTACAAAAACCTAAAGGCATAGAAGAGCCTTCAGCACAGAGGCTCACAAAAGGTACTTGAACCACCTGAGCAGCCTTCTGTAAGTTATGGATTTCTTGATCCCACCCAACTTTTAGGGAACCACAAACTGAGGGGTCAGATCTAAACTGTGTATTTTTCCAGAGATTCTGGGCCACATGTGAACTGTCTTTTTTTCCAGATGAAGAAAATGAGGCACAGAGAATCTGCCCAGGATCACAGACAGTAGTAATGAGATCTGAATCCAGAAGGTCTGATCCCATAGCTAGCTCTTTAACAGCTGACATACTCAAACATGCATTTTTGCAAGCTACCTCTGGTATGAATAGCAATGCAGAAAACCAGACTGGTCAAGCAGCAGCCAAGAACAGTTAGCAAGCTTTTGAAGTAAGGGTGATGAGAAATGATGACCACCTGACTCATCACCCAGCAAGCAAGATAAAGAGGTGACTCAGTTCAATAAACATTAAGGGGACAGAAGCAGCAACACGTGAGTGACTGGATATATGCAGGAAGGAAGAGGAAAAATTAAGATTCTCCGGTCTCATCAGGTAACAGGAACCTAAGTTTAGCCAGGCATCTCTCCCAACATTTCACACTGCAGCAGCTTCTGAGAATGTGGTCAGATGGGAAGGTGTCAGTGTTTAAGGCTGGGTACATCCCTCACCTCTCCAAATTTGCCAGCCCTCACCTATTTTAGTCTCAAAATAGCTTAAAGGGCCTCCTTACAGTTGGCTGTCTCCAGAGTTTTCATCAACGAACAGCTCTAGAATGACAGTATAAAGGACTGCACTGTATGCTGCTAGTATGCAAAGCTTCTTCTGGCTAATAAAAAAAAAAAACATAGTTTTTGAGGGCATATCATGTATCAGGTATCGTGGTTACCAAACACTAGACAAAGCACGTATCATGTTAAAAACCTTCGTAACAACTCCATAAAGTTAAGCTTACAGACAATAATTTACAAAAGGAAATCTACCTAGGAAGCAGAGTATCAGGAACTCAAACCCAGTGACACCAGGTTGTGCTATTTTTCCAGAAAATGAGAAATAATATATTTTCCGAATTATATGTTGAAAAATTCATATACAGCTGCAAAATCTGTCAGGTACAACATGACTGAATAGTCTTAATTCCAATGATTTCTAAAGTATTTCTTCAGACACAGGAAGACCAACTGTATTTATCACAAAAACAGGACAAGAAAGTGACATCACGTAACATCAGCGATTTAACTGGAAACATGCAAAAGTACTCCACCTACATGTTCAGCACTACCTCTGTACCTACAAGTCATTATGAGCTGGAGTCATTTGATGGTACACAACAAAAATCTGTACCTATCCACTACAAATTAGAGCTTTATGATGTCATTAAGCTAAGTAATCACATCTAAAGTCCAGGCATACTGATTATAATAAATACTTTTAAAATCTCAGAATAATTTTTTTTCTGTATGTATGCCTTTCTGCATATCACTTTTTCCTCTACTGTAATATTCCTATTGTATTTTACAGTTTTACACCCCTGATTCTTTATTCTGAATTTACTATAGGCTTTCAAAATAAAAGGTAATTTTTAATTATATTAAATGTAAAGATTTTCATAGGCCCTATCTTTCCATCATAGAGATTAGGGCAAAAAAAGTTACAACTTAGCCTTAAAAAATTAAGCCATTAAAAATATTAATAGCTAAATTTTTCAGGAACTTTACTCAGCTCTACAAAACCAAGTGTTACAATGGTGGTTTATAAAGAAATTTACAACATCCATTTAGCCTACAAAATGTGACACAGCTTCCCATTTCATCAGAATTTTTTTAGCTATTCTAAGTCCTTCAGCTTTATATATGTATATACATACACACACACACAACACTGCTTACATCTAAAAAAACAAATCTTGCTTGAATTTTAATGGAACTGTGTTAAATCTAGGAGCCCCGGTGGTGGCAGTCAGAACTCACCAGCTGTTCCACTGGAGAAATAAGTGTCAGTCTGCTTCCATAAAGATTTACAGCATTGGAAATCTGATAGGGCAGTTCTCCTCTGTCCTACAGAACTCCTAAGAGTTGGAATCAACTCAATAGCAAAGGGTAATTTGGTCTTTGGTCTTGGTTCCTGAGCAATAATCCCTAACACCCTGGAAATACCCCAGTAATCAAAGTGCCTCTGATGAGGCCTCCACAACACAACTGAAAGTTTAAGCCAATCAGGTGACCCAGGTAGGGTCTGGCTAGGCCATAAAGACCATCAAGTGGCCTGATACCAGCTGATGTGACACCATTCAAGCACATCATAATTCAATCACAACGAAGGTCCAATTAAAGTTGTGGGCCCAGAAACTCCACAGGCTTCTTCATTAGTGAAAAGCATCAATGCACATGAGAGGCTAGCATATCCCTTTAGGGAACACAGAAGCTGCACACTGGGAACCCTTCCAGATCACACCTGTATCTCAGTTTGAAGAGAAATGTCATCTTTGCTATGTTGAGTCTTCCAATCCATGAACACGGTACGCATTTCCAGTTACTTAGACCTTCGATTTTTCATCAGCATTTTGTAACTTGCACAGAACAAGTTTTAACTTTTTTAAGTGACTGGAAATGGTACGGAAACGCTGGTGGCATAGTGGTTAAGTGCTGCATCTGCTGACCAACAGGTTGGCAGTTCAAATGGCCAGGTGCTCCTTGGAAACTCTATGGAGCCGTTCTACTCTTTCCTACAGGATTGCTATGAGTTGGAATCGGCTTAATGGCACTAAACTTGATTTTGGATTTTGGAAATGACATGCTATTTTTTATTTCAGGTCCCACTTGTTCATTATGAGTATACAGAACTGTAATCAATTTTTTACACTGATTTGTAGATCAGAACCTTGCTAAACCTACTAATTAGCTCTAAGAGTTTCATAATAGATTCTTTGGGGTTTTCTACAGAGATCATGTTGTCACTTGCATGAAGGGACAGATTTATGTGTCCCTCTCACTTTGCAAGCCTTTCCCTTCCTTTTCTTACCTACTGTACTGGCAAGAACTTCAAGTATTATGCTGCATAGCAATAGTGAGAGGAAATCCTTGTTCCAATCTTGGAGAGGCATTCAGTTTTTACTTTCTAAACATGACGTTAGTTGTAGGGTTTAGGAGGAGATGTACTTTTTACCAAGTTAAAGGAGTTTCCCTCTATGTACCTGTAAACAGCGTACTTAAATTGTCTATTCTCAGTTTTCTGAGTTCTTATCTTACATGAGTGATGAATTCTGTCTAAATATTTCTAAATCAATTGTTATACTCATGTAATTTTTCTTCACTAGCCTATTAATACATTACAAAGACAGATTTTATGAATATTTAACTAGTCTTGAATCTCTTAATAAGCCCTACTTGGCTATACCGAAAAAAAAAAACCACTGCTGTTGAGTAGATCCCGACAGAGACCCTCTAAGATACAGTAGAACTGATCCGCAGAGTTTCCAAGGAGCTGCTGGTAGATTTGAGCTACTGACATTTTGGTTAACAGAAGTAGCCCTAAACCACTACATCTGCAGGTTTCCATAGTATATGTGTATGTGTGTGTATTTTCTGATGTATTGCTACTGAATTGTATTTGTTAACATTTTATTGACAATTTCTGCATCTACGTTCATTAAGATAGCAATCTGTTTTCTTCTTTGTATTGTCTTGTGTGGTTTGGGAAGAAAAGTAGGTGACGGAGTGGTTAAGCACTACAACTGCTAACCACAAGGACAGCAATTCAAATTCACCAAACTCTATGGGAGCAGTTCTATTCTGTATTATAGGATTCCTATGAACTGGAATTGACTCAATGGCAGCAGGTTTGGTTTGGGCATCAGGGAAATACTGACTTCCTGTAACCAGTTGGGAAGTTTCCCCTCTTTTATTTTCAGAAAGAGATTATACAGAATTGGTATTAATCCTTCTTCAAATGTTTGGAAGAAATTTCTAGTACAACTACTAGGGCCGTAAGATTTATTTTTCAGGTTTTAAATTACTAACTCACTTTACCAAAGAGGCCATCCAGGAAGCCAAAAGACACATGCAGAAATGCTCACAACCATTAACTATCAGAGAAATCCAAATCAAAACTGCAATGAGATACCATCTCACCCCAACAAGGTTGGCCATGATCCAAAAAATACAAAAATATAAAAGCTGGAGACGCTGAGAAGAGAAAGAACTCTCCTACATTGCTGGTGGGATTGCACAATGGTACAACCTCTTTGGAAGGCAATTTGGCACTTCCCTAAAAAGCTAGAAATAGATATATCATTTGATCCACTAATCCCACTCCTCGGAATATATCCTACAGAAATAAAGGCTGTCATATGAACAGATACACGCACATGAATATTTATTGCAGCACAGTCCACAATAGCAAAAAGATGGCATCAACCTAGAAGCCCATCAACAGATGAATGGGTAAACAAACTACAGTACGTATACTCAGTGGAATACTATGCAATGATAAATGACAATAATGATTTTACAAAGCATCTCATAACCTGGTTTCATTTGGAGGTCATTATGCTGAGTGAAGTCAGTCAGTGGCAAAAGGACAAATACTGTATGAAACCTCTGCTATACGGAATTAACAACAGACTTAGGTACAGAAGAAAAGCTCTTTCACAGCTACAAGGGTAGGGACAGAGAGAGAGGGTTGGTCACAGATTAGATAGTTGATAGAAATTTGGTTACATGAAAGCAGTGACAGCACACAGCAAAAAGTAGATCAACTGAACTGGACTTCAGCATCAAATGAAACCTCTTCTAATCTCAACCCAATACTGCAAGGACAGAGTAGCAGGGGCGGGGTCTGAGGACCATGCTCTCAGGGGACATCAAGGCCAAATGGCATAACTAGCCTATTGATAAGACAGTCTCCAGCACCGCATATTGGTGAGTGGTGTCTGGGGTCTTAAAAGCTAGCAAGCTGCCATCTGAGCTACATCAAATGATCCCAACTCATCTGGAACAGATGATCACCGAGAACAACAAAGACACATGGAAAAAGAGCTCAGGAGACATAAGGACCCATGTGAATGGGAGACTGTATCAACATGAGACCAGAACGAGATGCTGCCTGGCCAGCACTAAAGACAGCTGTGATGGGGCACACAATGTGGAGTCCCCATGGCAACACAAGAAAAAGAAGGGTACAGCTCAGGAGCTCCACTAAAAGACCACAACTGATGGTCCAACGGCCTGGGGATCCCCTTGCAGCATGGCCCCTAGACCTGCTGCTGCCCTTGACCAGAAAATACTACTAAGATAAACTCTTTGGATAAAAATGGACTGGATTCAGGGATAAAACATGACCATATAGTGTGTGTAGTTCATAGTTCCATGCATTTATAGGTAGCTATCCTATTAGTCTCTTTCTAAATAGGAGAAAAGATGTTGAAGATGAGGGGACAGGAGCTTGTTAAGAGGATACTACAAGTATAGAATGAAAAGGAGGAGTGAGCTGTCAGTGAGCACAGAGAGCAGAAGCTGCAGATAGGCAGACATACAAAATTAATTTGGATTGTATACTTTCAATTAATCACAATTTTAAAAAATTATTGATTCAATATTCTTCGTAAGTATAAGACTATTTAAATAACCTTATTTTATTTCAGTTCCTTTTACCGTATTATACATATATGATGCCAGGCTTACAAAAAAAATTAAGAAAGTACGTTAAAAGGAAAGAAAATACACAGTTCTAAGAGACAAAGCTAATTTCAAAACCAGACTCAGATGACACAGACTTTGTGGCACAAACACATCTATTTTTTAAAATAGAAATCACAAAATGCCATTTCTCAAAATAGATAAATGAGAACTACTAAAAATCAAACACTTACGCTCATCCGAAGACTTTATCTGAAGAATAAAAAGACCACCCACAGATTGGGAACTACTTGGCAACCACGAATCGGACAGCATCTGAGCACCACAGTCTACAAGAAGCCAGGAAAGATGAAGAAGAAAAAGACAGATAACCCAATTAAACAGTGGGCGAATGATACGGACAAACAATTCTACAGAGAAGGTATGAGTCAGCCAAGACACATGAGGGAATGTTCACAATCATTAGTCATTAGAGAAATCCAAATGAAAACTACAATGAGGTACCATCTCATCCCAACACGGCTGACACTAATCCAAAAAACATGAAGTAACTAACATGGGAGCGGCTGTGGAGGGACTGGAGCTCTTCTACATTGCTGGTGGGAACGAAAAATGTCACAACCTCTTTGGAAAGCAATCTGGCAATTTCTTAAAAAGCTAAAACAGAAATATCATGGGATCCAGCAATCCCACTGTTTGGACTATATCCTAGAGAAATAAGGGCTGTCACACAAACAGATACATGCACATGAATATTTGCTGCAGCACTGTCCACAACAGCAAAAAGATAGAATCAACCTGGGTGCCCATCAACAGATGAATGGGTAAACAAACTATAAAAACGGAACACTATGCAATGATAAAGAACAATGATGATTTTAGGAAACTCTCATAACCTGGAATCACCTGGAAGGCATTATGCTGAGTGAAATCAGTCATCTGCAAAAGGACAAATACCGTATGAGATCAATATCATAAGGCCTTAAGAAAAGGTTTATGGATGGTACCTGGCTACCTCCAAAGACAGTCTTGATAGGGGACACAATGTACGGTCCCTGACGTAGCACAAGAAAAAGAGCTGTGCGGACCAAGAACTGTACCAAAAGAAGTGATGGTCCAGTGACCTGGAGGGTCCCCAGAAACATAGCCCCTAGACTTGCTGCCCCCAAACCTGACACCAGTACTTAGGTCAACACTTCAGACAAACAATGGACTAGACTCAGTGCCACAAAATGAGCATGTGGTATGTGTACTTTATGGTTTCATACATTTATAAGCTGCTATTCTATGGTTTCTTTCTAGAGGGGAGAGGAGTAGACAGGCACTCACTGGGAGGATACTGAAAGTAAAAAGTGAAAAGGAGGAGTGTGCTGTCACAGGGTGGGGAGAGCAGGTAGAGTTGTAGAGAAGTGGGTATACAAAACTGACTCATAATGTATACTTTCACTTAACTGTAATAAAAACTTTTAAGGAGAAAATGCTTATGAATAGAAGAAAATACCCTTTGATGGTTACTAAGGTGGAGAGGGAGGGAGAAGATTTTTCACAGATTAGATGAATGGAGTGACAGAACACAACAGAAGGGAGGTCAGCACAATTGGACTACACCACAAGCTAAAAGGTTTTCTAAACACAACCCAACATTTCAAAAGACAGACTAGCAGGGACAGTGGTCTGGGGATCATGGTTTCAGGGGACATTGAGGTCAACTGGCATAACTAGTTTTTTCTCTAAGATACTGTTCTGTATCCTATATTGCTAAGTGGCACCTGGGGCCTTAAAAGCCAGTAATCTGCCATCTAAGGAACACTAATTGGTCCCAACCCACCTGTAGCAGATGGAGACCAAGAACATCAAAGACATGAGGAAAGCATGAGCTCAGGAGACAGAAGGGTCCATATGACTGGGAGACTACATCAGCAAGAGACCAGAAGAACTAGACGGTGCCTTGCCAACACCGAAGACTGCCCTGACAGGGAACACAGTGTAGAATCCCTGACATAGCTGGGAAAAAAGGGGAGTGCAGACCCGATTTGATGGCCTGACATCCTGGAAGGTCCCCTAAGAACATGGCCCCTAGACTTGCTACTAACCCAGAGCTAAAACCAGCACCGCAGCCAACTCTTCAGACAAGACTGTACTAGACTACAGGACATAAAGTGATGCAAGTGGTATGCATACTTTATGGTTCAACATATACATGAGGCTGTCCACTTGGTTCCTCTTTAGATGGGAGGGTGGAGAGAAGGGGACACGTGTTAGTTGAGTGGATACTGGAAGCACAGGGTGGAAAGGAAGAGTGTGCTGTCACAGGGTGAGGAGAGCTGACAGAGTTACATATGAGGCATGTGTTCAGGGTTTTGTATGGCATGTTGGCTTGGATAAAAAACTTACACTTAATCACGATGAAAATAAAATTTAAAAAAAGTATATTCTCAGATTACAAAAGAACTGAACTAGAAATCAGTAACACAGGGATTACTAGAAAATCCAGTTATAGAGATCAAAACAATGCATTTCTAAATAACACATGAATCAAAGAACTCATAAAAGATATTTTAAATATTTTGAACTAAATGAAAATCCAACTGACCAAAATTTGCAATGTAGAGATCATAATACTTAGGCAGATATTTACAGTTTAAACATATGTAATAGCCTTAATAATCTAAACTTTCCTCTCACAAATATAGTAAAAGAAAATCAATTTGAACCTAAAACAAGCAGAAGTAATAAAAATTAAAAATCAAAGCTGGAAAAAAGAAAGCCAAGCCAAGTGCCGTCGAGTCGGAAACAATAGGGAAAAAAAATCAATAAAACTAAAAGCTAGTTCTTTGAAAGTATCAATAAAAGTGACAAAGCTCTAGTCAGGCTAAAGAAGAAAAACAGAAGACACAAATTACAGCAACAGAAATAAAGGGGTCATCATTACCAATCCCTCTGACAACTACTATGAACACCTTTGTCCACGAATTGGGTATGTTTGGCTGCTAATCAAAAAGTGGGCAGTCTGAATCTACCAGATTGAAACTCTGAGCATTTCAATCCTGTCCTATCAGGACACTTTAAGTTAGAATAGACTCAATAGCTGTTGCATTTTTAGATGAAATGAACCAATTTCTTGAAAGATACAAACGATTAAAACCTACAAAAGGAGAAATAGATAACCTGAACAAGCCACATATATAAATAAACTCTGTAATTAATAATTTTTCAAATAGAAATTACTAAGCCCAGATCAATTCACTAGTGAATTTTATCACATATTTAAGGGGAAAAAAATCATATGAATTCTACACAATCTCTATCACAAAACAGAAGTAGTAGTTCTAACTCATTCTAAAAGACCAGCTGGCATTACCCCATACCAAAACCAAAATGTACAAGAACATTACAAGAAAAATTATGTAGAAAAAATCCTTTTTCTCATGAGCATAGGTGTAAAAATCTTCAAAAAAATGAATAAATGAAATTCCACAATTTATAAAACAAATTACATAGAATGACCATGGTATGAACATAGAGAATACCATAAACAACTGTAAGGGAAATAAATAACTTAGATAATATGGAGAAAGTCTAACAAACTACAGAAAATGACTCAAGAAGAAATACAAATCTGAACAGGCACATAAGAAGTACAGAAACTGAGTTACCTATAATACTAATTTTAAAAACTTTCCATTAAATAAAGCCCAGGTACACAGGACTTCATTGTTGGATTCCACCAAACATTTAAAGAATTAACACCAAGCCTTTACAAACTCATCCAAAAAATTGGAAGAGAAGGAAACACAAAGTCTGCCACCCTCAAGAAAGCATATGGAAAAATTTCAACATCATATTTCACTTGGGAAATGCAAACTGAAACGACAATGAGATAACACTATGCACCTCATGGTTAAAATTAAAGAAAAAAACCAAAAACGGACAATACCAACTGCTGCTAAGGAACTCTCATTGCTGACAGGAATGCAGTGTGACTGACTGGCACCTGGCCGGGTCACAGCTTATGTCTGCTAATCAAAACGCTGACAATTCAGATCTGCCAGGCACTCCTTGAAAACTCTATGAAGCAGTTCTACTCTGTCCTATAGGGTCACTGTAAGTTGTAATCAACTCAACCGGTTTAATTTCGTTTGATTTGGCACCAGGCAGGGCACACACAAATATACAGAGTGCACCTAAAGCACCTTGTAATACCAAAAAGGAAATAACAATTAAAAAAGAAATGATAGGTGTATGCCAAACAGACAGAAGATCCAACTAAAACAATTGCCAATGTCCAAAGATGCAAAAGTTCGAACAATAATGTGGTATCAAATTATAAGTCAAAGTCTAATATCCACAAGTACATACTTACAGGTAAATGAATAAATAAATAAATGGGACAGAAGATCTGACCCTCTCCCCATGCTGACAAATTCCAAACAAATTATATAAATATACCATCCTTGATGGGGTGGGGTATAAGTCTCCTCTCCTTAACTGTGAGCTGCAGTGACTTCCTCCAAACACTACCGTAGGGAAAGAGGGGAAAATGAGCAACTTCATAGGCAGAAACCCACAAAATTTCAAGCCAGCCATCAAACTACACTTTGGCAGTGGTGAGTCATATTGAAATCTAAGAAAACTGTCACAGCCAGAGAAGCCTAAGGAGAAATGACTACTAAATGAATAAGCCACATATATTAAATAAACTCTGTAATTAATAATTTTTCAAATAGAAATTACTAGGACCAGATCAATTCACTAGTCAATTTCATCACATATTTAAGGGAAAAAAATCATATGAATTCTACACAATCTCTATCACAAAACAGAAGTAGTAGTTCCAACTCATTCTAAAAGACCAGCAGATGTACCCTGCTAATATTAACGTGTTAATAACTGACAACACTGGGGGCGGGGGCATATGGGGAACTCTATCTTTTCAATTTCTCTGTGAAAGTCTAAAACTATTCAAAAAAAAGAAAATGAAGATTATTTCAGAGTCCAGAAATAAACACGCACATCTACGGTCAACTAATCAGGGTGTTGACTCCACTCAGTGAGGAAGAGTCTCTAGTAAATCGTGCTAGGAAAACTGAATTGCCACATGTAGAAAAATGTGACAGTATCTATTCCTTACATCCTACACGAAGACAAATTCAAAATAGACTAAGGACCCAAATGTACAAACTAAACCATACAATTATTAGAAAAGCAGAGGCAACACTACTGAGCCTACTTTCTTTTTTTTTAGTTGTAATTAAGTGGAAGCGTACAATCCAAATTAAATTTGCATGTCCGCCTATCTGTAGCTCCTTCTCCTCTCCTTGTCTGGTGGCAGCACACTCCCCCCCTTTTCATCCGTATGTTATATCCTCTTAATCTCCAGTCCCCTCCTCTCCGCCCTTTCCTCTCCCTTCTAGTAAAAGATCAGTAGGACAGCACCCAAAGAAACATACAATAAAGTACACACACCAGATGGTCACACTGTATCTCTGAGTCTAGTCCATTCCTGTCTGAAGAGTTGACCACAGTAATGTTTTCTGGTGAAGTGTGAGTCTAGTTTTTAACAATGGATTACCTGATAACAAAAGCACAAATAAACAGCAAACACAAGATAAATAAAGGGAACTCATAAAAATTAAAAACATCTCTTCACCAGAAGTCTTTACCAAAAAAATGAAAAGACAAAATACTAACTTGGAGAATACCTTTGGAAACAATCTTTCCAGTAAGAGTCTGATAACAAAAAATATATACAATTTCAATAACAGGAAGACAGCCCAATATAAAATGGGCAAAAGACTTGAGTAGACATAGCACTGCATTCATCATCCAAAAGAACAATTCAAGATTTATCCTCCAACACAATGTTGTCATAGGATAATACTCAACCCCTACAAGGGAAGATCAATTAATGCAACTATTATTTAAAGTGAAAAAGCCAAAGATGAAAAACTACAGATTTTTACCAACTACTGCAGTCTGAAACTGATAGAACACGCAATCAGAGCACACTGATATTTACAAATGACTGGAATGTGAAAGCTGGAAACAAAGAAGGGTTAGTAGTTGGAAAACACTGCCTTGGCGACAGAATCAAAGCCAGAAATTTCATGACAGAATTCCAGAAGACCAATGATTTCTTCATTGCAAACATCTTTTTTCACCAACATAAATGGTAACTATACACACGGAATACACAAGAATCAAATCGCAAACACCTTTTTCCACCAACATAAATGACAACTATGCACTCGGAAAAAACAGGAATCAAGTCGCCTACATCTGTGGAAAGAGATGATGAAAAAACTTAGTGTCAGTGAGAACAAGGCAGGGTAACTAGGATACTCCAGTGGTCTCACACCTTTTGGGAGCAGGGAACAATGAAGAAAACTAAAGACACAAGGGAAAGATTAACCCAAAGGGCTAAGGGACCACATCTACAAGGGCCGCCCAACAGACTAACTCAGTACAACCACACGGCACCTGGCCACTACCACTGACTGCTCTGACAGGGACCATAACAGAGGGTCCTAGACAGAGCTCAGAAAAAGAAAACACAGAACAAAATACTAACTAAAAAACAAAGGCCAGGCTTGTTGGCCTGACGGAGACTGGATAAACTCAAGAGTGTGGTCCCCAGGTGCCCTTTCAGCTCAGTAACAAAGTCACTACTGAGGTTTATCCTTCAGCCAAAAGTTGGGGGACAGGCCCATAAAACAAAATGAGACTAGAGGTCATGGCAGCTCAGGGGCAAGGACTAGAAGAAGGCAAGAGGGAGCAGAAAAGCTGGTAATAGGGACCCGATGTGAAGAATGGAGAGTGCTGACATGCTGTGAGGCTGTTAACCAATGTCATAAAAGAGTACCTGTACTAACCATTTAATAAGAAACTGGTTTGTTCCATAAACCTTCATATAAAGTACAATTAAAAAAAAAAAGAACAAGGCCTGGAGATGACTGCAGAGTGATTATCAATTGCTTGTATGAAAGTCCAAGTTGAAACTGAAGAAAATTAGAACAAGTCCATGAGACCTAAAGTACAACCTTGACTATATCGCACCTGAATTTAGAAAACACAAGAATAGATTTGACACATTAAACACTACTGACTGAAAACCAGATGAGCTGTGGAATGACATCAAGCACATCATACATGAAGAAAGCAATAGGTTACTAAAAATACAGAAGACAAAGAAACAAGCAAAATGGATATCAGAAGAGACTGAAATTTGCTCTTGAACACTGAGCAGCTAAAGCAAATGCAATAAATACTGAAGTAGAAGATTCCAAAGGGTGGCTCAAGAAGACAAAGTATTATAATGACACACACAAAGATCTAGAGATAGAAAATCATACAGGAAGAACACATTCAGCAGTTCTTAAGCTGAAAGAACCTGAAGAAAAACTTCAAGCCTCGAATTGCAACACTGAAGAAGTCACAGGGAAAATATTAAATGACACAAGAAGCATCAAAAGAGGAAGGAAGTAATAAACCAATACACAAATATACCAAAAAGAATTGGTCAACATTCCAGCATTTCAGGAAATAACATTATGATCAGGAACTGATGGTTTCAAAAAAATAAATCCAAGCTACACTGAAGGTACTGGCAAAAAACAAGGCTCCAGGAATTGACAAGTACCAACGGAGATGTTTCAAAAAACTGAGGCAGTGCTGCAAGTGCTCATTCATCTATACCAAGAAATTTGGAAGACAGCAACCTAGCCAACTGACTGGAAGGGATTCTTATTTCTGCCTATTCCAAAGAAAGGTGATCCAACCGAATGCAGAATTATTGAACAATATGATTAATATCACACACAAGCAAAATTCTTATCATTAAAAAGCAGCTGTACCAGTATATCAGCAGAGAAGTACCAGATATTCAAGCTGAATTTAGAAGAGGACAGGGAACCAGGGATATCACTGCTAATGTCAGACAGATCCTGGCTGAAAGCAGAGAATACCAGAAAGATGTTCATCTGTGTTTTATTAGTCAATATACAAAGGCATTTGACTGTATGGATCATAATAAATTATGGAGAGCACTGCAAAGAATGAAAATTCCAAAACAATCACACTCATGAGGAACCTGTACATAGAATAAGAGGCAGCCATTTAAACAGAGCAAGGGGATACCGTGTGGCTTAAAGTAAGGAAAAGTGTGTATCAGAGTTTTATCTTTTCGCCATACCAATTCAATTTGTATGCTTAGCAAATAATACAAGAAGCTGGACTATATCAATAACAGGGCATCAGGAATGGAGGAAGACTCATTAACAACCTGCATTATGCAGACAACACGACTTGCTTTAAGTGCAGAAAACTTGAAACACTTACTGGTAAAGATCAAAAACCACAGCCTTCAGTATAGATTAAAACTCAACATCAAGAAGACAAAAATCCTCACAACTGAGTGACATCTGGGGTCTTAAAAGCTAACAAGCAGATCCATCTAAGTAGCATCAACTGGTTTCAACCCACCGGGAGCACAGGAGGATGAAAGATACCAAAGACATAAGGAAAATATGTGCCCAAGAGACAGAAAGAGCCATATAATCCAGAGACAAATCAGCACAGATGGTACCTAACTACCACCAATGAATGCCCTGACAGGGAACACGACACAGAGTCCCTAATGCCGCAGGAGAAAAACAGAAGTGCACAACTCAAACTCGATTAAAATAAAGACTAGTCTTGAGGATTCAACAGACCGGAGGGTCCCCAGAAGACATGGCCCCTGGGTTCTCTTTTAGTCCAGAACTGAAAGCATTCCTGAAGCCAACGCTTCAGACAAAGACTGGTCTGGACTATAAGACATAAAATGATACTGGCAAAGAGTGTGCTTCTTGGCTTAAGAAGATACCTGAGGTTAACTGGGCAGCTCCTGTCCAGAGGTGAGATGAGAGGGCTGAGGGGTACAGGAGCTGCTTGAATGGCCACAGGAAGTACAGGGTGGAAAGGAAGAGTGTGCTGTCACTGGGTGGGGAGTGACATAGCAATATGTGGTCAAGTTTTTGTATGACAAATCGAACTGGATTGTAACCTTTCACTTAAAGCACAAAGAAATGTTAAAAAAAAAAAGAAGAAAAATCTCACTATTTGACAAATAAGCAATATCATGATAAATGAGGAAAAGACAGAAGTCAGTCAACATCAACAGAAGCAGCAGTCAAAACATCAAGACATACGCACTGGGCAAATCAGCTACCAAAAACCTCTTTAAAGTACTGAAAAGTAAAGATGTCACCTTGAGGACTAAAGTGACCCTGATCCAAGCCATGCTATTTTCAATCATGCATATGCAAACTAAAGCTAGACAATGAATAAGAAAAGACTGAATAACAATTGATGCCTTGGCATGTCAGGACAATTGTACTATACCATAAGCTAAGAGGTTTTCTAAATACAACCCAACATTTTAAAGCACAGAGTTACAGGGACAGGGGTCTGGGAACCATGGTTTCAGGTTTCAGGGGACATCGAGGTCAATTCAGCATAACTGGCCTTTTTCTAAGAGATTGTTCTGCATCCTATGTTGGTGAGTGGTGCCTGTGGTCTTAAAAGCCAGGAAGCTTGCCATCTAAGGAACATCAATTGTTCCCAACCCAACGGGAGCAGATGAAAACCAAGAATATCAAAGACATGTGGGAAATATGACCCCAGGAAACAGAAGGGTCCATATGACTGGAAGACTACATCTGCATGAGACCAGAAGAACCAGATGGAGCCTGGTCACCACCAAAGACAGCCCTGACAGGGAGCACAATGTGGAGTCCCTGATGTAACATGAGAAAAACCGGTGTACAGATCTAGAACTCATTTAAAAGACCAAACTTGATCCGACAACCTGGAGGGTTCCTGAAAACATAGCCCCTGGACTTGCTGCTGGACCAGAGCTAGTAATGAAGTCAACACTTCACATACAGATTATACTGGACTATGGAGTCACACAGGTGATATGTGTACTTTATGGTTTAATGTGTATGAGGCTGTCCACATGGTTTCTTTTTAGAGGAGAGAAGAGAATGTAGAGAAGAGGGGACAAGGGTTGGCTGAGTGGACACTGGAAGTAAAGAGTGGAAAGGAAGAGTGTGCTGTCACAGGGTGAGTAGAACAGATAGAGCTGTGTGGAGCCAGGAGCTCGGGGTTTTATATGGCAAATTGGCTTGGATTGTATTCTTTCACTTAATCATAATAAAATATTTTTTTTAAAAAAGAGCTGGTATCTTAGAACTGTGGTGCTAGAGAACAGTGAATGTTGAAAGAAGAAACAAATCTGTCGTCTAAGAAGTAAATGTTCTTTAGAAGAATGTTCTTTAGAAGCACGGATGGCAGAACTACATCTCACATACTTTGGACATGTTATCAACAGGGATCAGCCCCTGGAGGAAGACATTATGCTTGGTAAGATTGTGGTCAGTGAAAAAGAGGAAAACCTTCAACAAGATGGAATGACACAGTGGCTGTAACAACGGGCTCAAGCATAACACGGATTATGAAGGTGGCACAGGACTGAGTGCTGTTTAGTTCTGCTGTATACATGGTTTAGTTGGCAAAAAACAGGAAGACACTCAATGAGATGGACTGACACAGTGGTTGTAACAATGGACTCAAACATAACAAGGACTGTGAGGATGGTACAGGACTGGACAGTGCTTCCTTCTGTTGCACATGGGATCACAACGAGTCAGAACTGACTCAACAGTGCCCAGCAAGACATTTCACCAAAATGGACACTTCATATGGCCATGAAACACATGAAAAGATGCTCAGTATCACAGATACCACAGACATACAAATCAAAACTACACTGATACACCATCTCACTGCACTAAAATGGCTAAGACCAAAACCAAAAAAGAAAATAACAAATGTTAGTGAGAATGTGCGGAAACTGGAACCCTTGAGAATGCAAAACGGTATAGCTATTGTAGAAAACAGGGTAGCAGTCCTCAAAAGGTTAAAATTAAACTACCATATGATCCAGCAATTCCACTCCTAGGTATATACCCGCAAGACCTGAATGCAGAGACTCAAACAGATACTTGTATACTGTGTCCACTGCAGTGCTATTACAACAGCCAAAAGGTAGAAACTACCCAAATGCTCATAAACAGACATACGGATAAGCAAAACGTGGTACATGCCAAGAAAAAAAAGCCAAACACATTGCTGTTAAATAGATTTGACTCATCAGAACTCTATAACACAGAATAGAACTGCCCATAGAGTTTTCAAGGAGCAGCTGGTGGACCTGAACTGCCAACTTTTTTTTTTATTATTATTTTTTATTTCTTACAGACATGTGGTTTTAAATGCTAAATTTTAGTCTTTTTTTTCTATTGTGATTAAGCGAAAGTATACAATCCAAATCAGTTTTGCATGCCTGCCTATCTGCAGCTCCATCTGCTCTCCTCACTCAGTGACAGCACATTCCTCCTTTTCACTATACTTCTAGTATCCTCTTAACAAGCATCTATACCTTCCTGTCCACCCTCTTCTGTCCCATCTAGAAAGAAACCAGTAGGACAGCCTCCTACAAATGTATAAAACCAGAAGGCACACTGTGTCCCTGAGTCCAGTCCATTCTTGCCTAAAGAGCTGACCTTGGTGCTGGTTTCCAGTTAAGACCAGCAGCAAGTCCAAGGGCCATGTTCCCAGGGCACTCTCCAGGCTGAGAGACCATCAATTCTGGTCTTTTAGTAGAGTTTTGAGCTGTACAACTCTTTTCCTCATGTTGCCTCACAGACTCTTCACTGTGTTCTCCATCGCTGCCGCCTTTGGTGGTGGCTGGACACCACCTGGTTCTTCTCATCTCATGTAGATACAGTCTCCCATTCATATGGGTCCTTCTGTCTCCTCAGCTCATTTTTCCTCGTGCCTTTGATGTTCTTGATCTTTTAACCTTTTGAGAAATGCTACCCCATTTTCTACAATAGCTATATCATTTTGCATTCCCAAGGGCTCCAGTTTCCCCACACCCTCACTTTTTTTGGTTTTGATCTTAGCCATTTTAGTGCAGTGAGATGGTGTACCAAGATAGTTTTGATTTGTATGTCTGTGATATCACGATCCATGCCAGATAGAATGGGACCATTTGGTGTACCTCAGATGGAAGCTCTCTAGCTTTTAAGACCCCAGACACCACTCACCAATATGGGGTACAGAAGACTCTCTTAGCAAGACTAGTTATGCCAATTAATCTTGATGTCTCCTGAAAACATGGTCCCCAAACCCATGACCCTGCTACTGGGTTGAGTTTAGAAAACCTTTCAGTTTGTGGTGTAGTCCAGTTCTGTGAACTGCCAAGCTTTTGGTTAGCAGCTGAGTTCTTAAACACTGTGCCACCAAGGCTCCAGTTAAAATGAGCCATCCTAGACGCAGAAAGCAGGACGTGACTACTGCACCAAGAGACAGAAGTGGAGCACATCCTTTGGATCTGGGGTCCCTATACCAAGAACCTCCTAGAACCAGGAGACAGAAACATAACTATGAACACCAGAGACACTGAGTAGCAGCAGCAAAGAAATGGCAGAACAGTGGCACCTGAACGAGAAAACCAGCAGGAAAGGGCATGGTGGGCTTCCCAGCCGACAGAATGAGAAAGCTGAGTGTATTCAAGCACAATGTTTACTAGCAAAGGAGGTGCCTACAGATCCTTGGTGGAGCTAGGTTCACAGATCCATGAAGTTAGAGAGCTGTGCTTCAGTCATGAGGTCTGTTATTGCAATAGGTACCTCTGACCTCTGACTTCCTAACCCACAGAGCTGGAGAACTCAGCACCTTCAAGCCAAGGCTTCCCACTGGAGTATGGTGTGCCTGAGCACTTACTGCAGAGATAAAGAGCTTTGTAATACTTGCCTAAGCAGGGCTGGGACCAGGCTAAGGAGACTAGGGTCAGACAGAGGCACTCCTGTAGGCACAGCTGAAAAGACATTATCAAACCCAGCAGAGAAGTGGAGTGCCATGTTAGGGATAGCTGGTACCAGACTGATTGAAAAAAAAAAAAGGTTGGAGAGAGGAGGTAAGTCTGACATCCACCTCATAGGAATCAGCACTGGGTTACTGATCTTGATTTCCCTTCCCCTTTATGAAGTTAGAGGAGGTCAGACGCCTCTACCACACTATTTTCACAGGGGAGTTACTGTTTACCGAGTTACAAGTTTCATTTTACAATAATGAAAATACTGCCTTAAGGGTAAGGTTGCACAGGTGATTAACGTAATTGCTGTCAAAACAGCTGTGTGGTGGCATAGTGGTTAAATGACGTGGCTTCTAACCAAAAGGTCAGTAGTTCAAATCTACCAGGTGCTCCTTGGAAACTCTATGAAGCAGACTTCACAGCAATAGGTTTGGTTATGTGGTGTGATAACACATGTTTATTATAAGGGCAAAATAAAACAAAAGAATGGCTCCTGAAGTTGTTGATGTACAACCAAACACTTCATGGATTTGGTTCCTTGGTTTGGAGGTGTAGAGTCATGGCTTCAAGGGACATCGCAGTTAACCGGCATAATAAGATGTTTAGTGTTTCTACTCTACCTCCTAGTTCACTGCATAGGGCTTGGGATCTTAAAAGCTTACAAACAACCATCCAAGGCACAACAGCTGGTCCCTATTCACCTGGAGCAACAAACAGGAGGAGTTGGGAACAGCAGGAAGAAATGAAATGTGTGATTAACAATCTTCATGAAACACTGTTCATCCTTTGCCATGGCACCAGAGGAACTAGCTGGTGCCTGACTATAGTTACTGAGTATTTGGATTAAAGATTCTATTAAAAAATCCTCCAAAGAAAAAGGAAAACTGTGGGAAAAAGTTCATATTCATAGGGAATCCAGAGTTTCTGGATCTATGACAGCTGGATATACCTTAGAAACTACTGTCTTGAGATACTCTTTAAACTTTAAACCAAAAATATCCTCTGAAGTAATACGAAAACAAAACAACAGTTTAGCTTAACCAGTAAAGAATGTTTGTCTCTTAAAAACTAACAATGTGGGATCAAGCTAACAACTACAACTCAAAAGATTAGATGGCAAACTTTGGAGACAAGGAGTCTACATTAATGCAGGAAACACTTCAGAAAAGGAAGGTAAGAATGGCTGCACAACTTGAAGAATATAATCAGTACTACTCAATTGTGCATACAGAAATTGTTCACTGGCATATGTTCTGCTGTGTGTATTCTCAACAAAAAAAAATTATTGAAAAAAATTTCAGTGTAAAGATAAACAAAGCCACAATGGGATACCACTTCATATCCATTAAACGCAAACCAAACCCGCTGCTGTCCAGTTGATTCTAACTCATAGCCACCATAGGACAGAGCAGAACTGCCCCACAGAGTTTCCAAGGAGTGCCTGGCAAACTCAGACTGCCCACCTTTTGGTTAGTAGCCACAGCACTTCACCACTACACTACCTGGGTTTCCATTAGGCTAGCTATAATTAAAAAAACCAAATAATAACAACTGGTGATGAGGATGCAGAGAAATCTGGAACCTCATATAATACTGATGGGATTATAAAAAGGAACAGGCACTTGGGTTAACCATTTGGCAGTTCCTGTAAAGTTACCACATGATTAGGCAACCTGGCAGTTCCTGTAAAAGTTACCATATGATAGGCAATTTCACTTCTAAGCATATACCCAAGAGAACTGAAAACTTCCACAGGGATGCTTATAGTGGGATTATTCATAACAGCAAAAAAAGTGAAAATAATTCCAATGACATCAACTGATGAATGAACAAAATGTGGTATATTAAGTGCTGATACATGCTACAACATAGGCGAAATTAAAAACATGCTAAGTGAAAGAAGCCAGACACAGAAGTTCACATACTGTATAATTCAATAATACGAAATGCCTAAAACATAAAAATTCTTAGTAACAGAAAATGAACAAGGGCCGAGAGAACGGGTGAATCGCGGACTGCTAACAGGTACAGGGTTTCTTTTGAGGGTAATAAACATATTTTGGAATTAGTTATGATAGCTGGACAACTTTGCAAATATGCAAAAAAGCCACTGAATTCTACACATTAAAAAGGTCAATTTTATGACATTTAAATAATATCTCAATATACAAAAGGACACAGAAAGACAACTGTTTCACATCCCCCCCAAAAAAACTAAACAAACACCACACAAAACCAAAAAACCAAATTCATTCTCAAACTGTTCCATAGGCTTTCCAAGGAGCAGCTGGTGGATTCCAACTGCTCACCTTTTGGTTAGCAGTAGAATGTTTAACCACTGCACCACCAGCACTCCTCACTTACCACATAATCCAGCAAATGCACTAACACACTCCTGGGCATTCATCCCAGAAAAACAAAAACTTCTGTCAATGCAAAAAACTATACATGAATGTTCATAGCAGCTCTATTCATAACAGCCCCAAAGTTGAAAGAATGCAATCATCCTTCAATTGCTGAATAGTTAAACAAATTGTGATAGACCCATAACATGGAATACTACTAATAAAAAATAAACAATTTTGCAATAATCTACATTGATCATAAAGGACTTGCTCTGATATAAAAAAGTCAATTACAAAAGGTTACAGTATGTGATTCCACTTGTAAACATCCATGAACTAATAAAATTATAAACACAAAGAAAACCACAAGAAAACACAGTGGTTCACAAGTTTACTATTGGTATATTAACCAGAGGGTTTAATACCCTGAATACCACTGATTTAATAAATAATGCTATCTGAATATAAAAAAGGGAATGATTCCTTTGAAAAAAATGAACCTGAAGTTTCATATATCTTGTCTGAAAAGGGAAGAAATAATACACTAAGGCATCAAGCCAACAGACACTGAGATAGGCAGTTATTCAACTAAAACAAAGAAATTCTAGCACTGATGAACCTACAAACAACGGCTGGCATACTTCTATTCTACCTCATTCTTTGCTAGTTTTGAACAATCTTTCTGAGTTACTTTAACACTGAAAATGCTATGTAGATACTATTCCTTTTGACAAGTTGTTATTTTGAAATGTCATAATTTTTTAAAATCATCAAGTACAACAGAGTGTAAAAAAACCAACAGGTTTTGGAATCAATAGCTTAACAGCTGACAGGACCTATGCTGCAGCACATTAACACACTTAATATCAGTTTCCTATATAGTGGTTACAGGCTACAGCTACTAATCAAAAGGTTGGCAGTTTGAAAGACCTAAAAAACCTAAAACGACAAAGCTCATCCAAGAAAAGGTAGGAACAACAATGGAAGTTTTAATACACGTGTACAGACTCCAAAATCTGTAAAACAAACCACAATCAGCAGAAGAGAAAATAGATAAATGGGAACTATTAAGAATCAAACACTGTTGCTCATCCAAAGACTTTATTAATAGAATTAAAAGAACACCTACAGAACGGGAAAAAATATTTGGCAACTCTATGTCAGACCACCACCTGATCTCCATAATCTATAAGACACTACAAAATATCTATGAGAAGAACATAAATCATCCAATTAAGTGATGGGCAAAGGAGATGGACAGACATTTCACTACAGAGGAGATCCAGGCAGCCAAAAAACATGTGGACATGTTCACGATCTTTAGTTATTAAAGAAATTCAAATCAAGACAACAATGAGATACCATCTCACCCCAACAAGATTGGCCATGATTCAAAAAACACAAAACAACAAATGCTGGAGAGGCTGTGGAGAAAGCGGAACCCTCCTACACTGTTGGTGGGGTTGCAAAATGGTCCAGCCTCTTTGGAAAGCAATCTGGCGCTTCTTTAAAAAAATGGATATCGATATACCACTTGACCCAGTAATTCCACTACGTGGAATACATCCTACAGAATCAAGGCCTTTCACACCAGTGGACACATGCACGAGAATGTTTATCGCAGCACAGTCCACGATAGCAAAAAGATGGAATCAACCCAGATGCCCAACAACAGAAGAATGGATAGGTAAACTATGGTACATATACTCAATGGAGCACTACACAATGATAAAGAATAACTATGATTCCAGGAAACCTCTCATAACCTGGTTTCAACTGGAAGACATTATGCTGAGTGAAAGTAGTCAACAACTAAACAACAAATATTGTATGAGACCTCTACGGTAAGATCTCAAAAACAGACTTGTGTATAAAAGACAAGACTCTCTGACAGCTGCAAGGGAAGGGAGGGAGGGAGGGAGAACAAGCAGGGCAGGGTTTAGATTTGATAGTTGCTAGAAATCTGGTTGGGAGAAATAGGTGACAGCACACATTAGAAACAAGAACAACATTAAGTAGACTTCAGCATAACTTGAGTACTCCTTCCATCTTAACCCAATATTGCAAGGACAGAGTAGCTGGGGCAGGCGGCAGGGGACCATGCTCTTATGCGAAATCGAGGTGAATTGACACAACCAGCATTTTGCTAAGGGGTCTCTCTGCACCCCACACTGGTAAGTGGCATCTGGGGTCTTAAAAGCTGCCAAGCTGCCATCCGAGGACACAGCTAATGGTCCCAACTCAGCAGGAATGAATGCTCACTGAGGGCCAAAATGACATGGGGTAAAGACAACCCAGAAGATAGAGAGACCCACATGAGTGGATCCCTACACATCGACTTTGGAGCAGAAGAACCAGATGGTGCCTGGCCACCACCAGTGATAGCCGCGATGGAACTCACAGAGATGAGTCTCACTGGCAACACAAGAATAAAAAGGGGTGCATCCTGAGATCTCCACTGAAAGACCTCAATTGATCGTCCAGCGGTTTTGGGGTTCCCTTGGGAGCATGGCCCCTGGCCCTGATGCTGCCCTTGCCCGTAAATCATAACGAAGGTCCACTCTTTGGACACGAATAGATTGGACTTGGCGATGCAGTGCCCATGTATTGGATGCACTCTATGGTTCTATACATCTATAGGACATCATCCTGCTGACCTCTAGCTGGAGGAAGGGGAGTGGGTGGAGAAAAGGAGAAAGGAGATTGTTGGGAGGATGAGACATGTATGGAGCAGAGAGGAATAGTGTGCTGTCACCGGACAGGGAGAGCAGTGGAAGCAGCATATAGGTGGGCATGTAAATTTATATGGGAATGTACATTTTCACTCAGTCATACTAAATAAAAATAAAAATAAAAAATACAAAGATAAAACTAAAAAAAAAAAAAATGTTGGCAGTTTGAATCCACCAGGCAATCCTTGGAAACTCTATCAAGAAGTTTTACAGTGGGGTTGCAAAATGGTCCAGCCTCTTTGGAAAGCAATCTGGCACATCTTTAAAATCATGGATATAGATATACCATTTGATCCAGTGATTCCACTACGTGGAATATATCCTACAGAATCAAGGCCTTTCACACCAACAGACACATGCACAAAAATGTTTATCGCGGCACAGTCCACGATAGCAAAAAGATGGAACCAACCCAGATGCCCAACAACAGAGGAATGTATAGGTAAACTATGGTATGTATACTCAATGGGGCACTATGCAATGATAAAGAATAATGATGATTCCAGGAAACATCTCATAACCTGGTTTCAACTGGAAGACATAAATTATGTTGAGTGCAAGTAGTCAGCGACAAAAGGACAAATATTGTATGAGACCTCTACGATAAGATCTGAAAAACAGACTTATGTACAGAAGGCTCTTTGACGGCTGCAAGGGAGGGGAATGAGGGAGGGAGAGCAAGGGGGGAGGGTTTAGATTAGATCATTGGTGGAAATTCGGTTGGCTGAAATTAGTGATAGCACACATTAGAAACAAGAACAACATTAAGTGGAATTCAGCATAACTTGAATACTCCTTCCATCTTAACCCAATATTGCAAGAATAGAGTAGCTGGGGCAGAGAACAGGGGACCATGCTCTTAGGCGAAATGGAGGCCAATTGACACAACTAGCGTTTTGCTAAGAGGGCTCTCTGGACCCCACATCTGGCATCTTAAAAGCTGCCTAGCTGCCATCGGAGGGCACAGCAAATGGTCCCAACTCAGCAGGAATGGATGCTCACCGAGGACCAAAATGACGTGAGGGGGAGTCAAGATGGCAGACTAAGCCCACATCTCCTATCCCTCTGGAAACCAAGACCTGAACTGACAATCAAACAGAGCCTTCTGATCACCTAATCAGCCTCAGGACACGGCACAGAGCTGTTAATTGGTACTTCATACCACTCAGCGAAAAACCTCCTCTCTTTCGCTGACTCCCACTCCTGGCTAGCCCTGGCTCTCACGGATGGAAGGTAAATGCACCATTTTGACTTTTTTTTTTTCCTCTCTCTCCGCCGGCAGGCGGAGCTGTGTCTTGCCTGGCGGCTGGACTCAGACGCACTGCTGGGGGGATAGGCATGCGAAATTCCCACACTCTGAGAGCCAGACTCAGGACTCTGTTAATCTAGCCACTTTGAGCCTTTCGTTTTGTAGCTGCCTCAGCGGGGTTTGTGCGGAGCTTCGTGGTCAGTGTGCGGGATGCCATGTTGGTACCGAGATTTTAGCAGGACCTCCTTCTTAGCCTGGGAGCCAGAGCCTGCAAACGGGACAGCTCTTCTCCGACAGAAAAGTAGTGATTTTGCACAGTACTGCCTACGTTGGGGGCCCTGCAACAGAAGCAGAGGAATCACTACCTCTCGGCACCTTTAGCCCCTCTGTCTGCTGCCTGTGTGCAGGACGCCAGCTTGGATACGGTGGCCGCAGCTGGACCTAATTCTTAGCTGGGGAGCCAGAGCCTGCCCACAGGAGTGCACTTTTCTATCACAAAACCAGTACTCAACGCAGTGTTAGCTAAGGCTAGGCCCTGTCAGCAGAGGCCAACAGGGCAGTAGCATTGCTGTATTCTGAACTGGTTTGTTATCGTCTGGGGTTGGATATAGTGGTGCTTATTTTCTCACATGAGAAGAGGGACCTCTACATCTGAAAACCTAACTGACTTGTGAACTGGTCAGATACCTTTTGCTTTACATTTGAAGACAGCCTAGAGAAACATTTGCAATCCATCCCCACAGTACCTCTTGCAGCCTCTATATACTCACATGGGACCCAAAAAGCAACAGACAATTGTGGCATACAAGCAATTACTCATGGCTTCAGAAGGCTCCCAAACAAAGCAACCAAGGAGTTTTCCAGATGAAGAAACTTTGATGAAAGCATCAAAGCATTATTTGTATATAATCAATACAAATTGATTATATACCGAGCCCTTCTAGACCTTATACAAAAATGCAGGAGAACAAAATGAAAAATTAAGCAAGCCGTTCAATCTGATGGAACACCAGTACTCCGAAATCCAACAGATCAAGAAGAAAATCAAAGACATAGAAACTTCCATGCAAAGCCAAGAAAACAGAATGGAACAAATGGAAAAAAGAATTTCTGACTTGGAAGACAGAGCTACTGATTCCAGAGTCTATGAGCAGAAATCAGAAAAAAGAAACAAGAAAAATGAAGAAACATTAAGAAGCATGTGGGACTCTATTAAGGGGAACAACCTTCAATTAATTGGAGTCCCTGAACAGGGTGAGACATCTGAGAACACAGAGAGTATTGTCGCTGAGCTACTGAAAGAAACCTCCCAGAAATCATGAAGGAAGAGAATATAGATATCTCAGATGCATATCGTATGCCACCCAATATCGATCTCAAAAGAAAGACTCCAAGACATATTATAATCAAGCTTAACAAAATGAAACACAAGCAGCAACTCTTAAAGGCAGCAAGACTCAAGGTAAAGCTAACATTCAGAAGGAAACCCTGTAGGCTCTCGTCAGATTTCTCAGCAGAAACCATGCTGGCACGGAGACAGTGGCACGACACATTCAAAGTCTTGAAGGAGAAGAACTTCCAACCAAGAAGTATATATCCTGCAAAACTATCTTTCAAATACGAAAATGAAATTAAGATATTCCCAGATAAACAGAAACTCAGAGACTTTGTAAAAACCAAACCCAAACTACAAGAAATAGTGAAAGAAGTTCTTGGCTTTGGCTTAGAAGAACAAAACCACTAACTTTATATATTAGAACGACACAGTACTCAATACTCTACTCATTTAGGGACGTCCCCAAAGTAATTCACAGCTTTGATATGGAAAGAAGCAATCCAGTGATCATCATGAAAACTATGATGTCATCATAATAAAAAGAGAGATGTACTACAGTTGTTATAGTCCTTCCAGATGGAGAGGAAGATGACAAGACTGGCAGTAATTAAAATTGGGTTTATAAATAGTTTATTAAGGGGGTTCATAGGGGCAGCTGTAAAGCACAACAAAGATATATCAAACCATTTCAAGAAATCTAACACACGAGTCTCAACAACTATAAAACCAGCTCTGAAAAAGGTGAAAACTCAACTCACAAAAGAGTGTCCCAGAACAGACTAATAAGAACAACAGAGAAAACATCAACATAAAAATAAACATATCACAATGGCAGCAGTGAACACATACCTATCAATAATTACACTGAATGTGAATGGACTGAATGCTCCAGTAAAAAGACACCCAGTGTCATCTTGGATCAAAAGACACGACCCATCCATATGTTGTCTACAAGAAACTAACTTGAGACCTAAAGACAGGAACAAACTGAAAATTAAAGGATGCAAGAATATATATCAAGCTAACAATGAACAAAGAAGAGCAGGGGTGGCAATTCTAATCTCAGACAAAATCAATTTTAATGTCAAATCCACCATCGTGGACAAAGATGGACACTATTTATTGCTGAAAGGTTCAGTACACAAGCAAGACTTAACTATATTAAATATTTATGCACCTAATGTCAGCGCACCTAAATATGTCGAAGAAACACTGACTGTGCTCAAAAGAGAGTTAGATGACTCCACCATAATAGTGGGAGACTTTAACACTCCACTCTCATCACTAGACAGATCATCTAGTAAAAAGCTCAGTAAAGATACAGAAGACCTCATTGACACAATTAACCAACTAAACCTCATTGATATATAGAGAACTTTCCACCCATCAGCAGACAACTACACCTTCTTCTCCAGTGCACATGGAACATTCTCCAGAATTGACCACGTGATAGGCCATAACGCAATGCTCAACAAAATCCATACCACTGAATTACTGCAAAGCATCTTCTCAGATCATAAAGCCATCCAAGTTGAAATCAATAGCAGAAAAACCATAGATAGAAAGTGGAACTCTTCGAAACTGAACAACATCTTGCTCAAAAAAACATGGGTTATAGAGGAAATCAAGGATGAATTAAAGAAATTCATGGCTTCCAATGAGAAAGAAAACACTGCCTACCAGAACCTATGGGATACAGCCAAAGCAGTGCTCAGAGGTCTGTTTATCTCCATAAATGCACACATCTGGAAGGAAGAAAGAAACCAAATCAAGGAACTAACTCTACAGCTTGAACAAGTAGAAAGAGAACAACAGAGGAACCCCTCGGGCACCAGAAGAAAGGAGATCATAAAGATTAGAGCAGAGCTAAATGAATTAGAGAATAGAAAAACAATTGAAAAAATTGAAAAGACCAAAAGCTGTTTTTTTGAAAAGATCAACAAAATTGATAAACCACTGGCTACACTTACTAAAGAAAAGCAGCAAAGGAAACAAATAACCCAAATTAGAAATGAGAGGGGAGTTGTTCACCACAGATGCAACAGAAATCAAAAATATCATAACAGAATACTATGAAAGACTGTACTCTAACAAATTCGAAAACCTCGGGGAAATGGACAAATTCCTTGACTCATACCACCTACCGAAATTATCACAACGTGAAGCAGAACAACTTAATAAACCCATCACAAAGGAAGAGATTGAAAAGGTCATCAAAACACTGCCAACCAAAAAAAGTCCAGGCCCAGATGGCTTCACAGCAGAATTCTACCAAGCATTTAGAGAACAGTTATCCCCAACACTACTGAGACTATTTCACAGTATAGAAAGGGGTGGAGTACTCCCAAACTCATTCTGTGAAGCCAGCATAACCCCGATACCTAAGCCAGGGAAAGATCCAACAGAGACAGAGAATTACAGACCGATATCACTCACGAACCTATATGCAAAAATCTTCAACAAAATTCTTGCCAGCAGAATACAACAACATATCAAGAAAATAATCCATAATGACCAAGTGGGATTCATACCACGGATGCAAGGCCGGTTCAACATCAGGAAAACAATTAATGTCATTAACCACATAAATAACACAAAAGACAAGGTTTGTCCATTGATGCAGAAAAGGCATTTGATAAAGTCCAACACCCATTCGTGCTAAAAACTCTTAGCAAAATGGCCATAGACAGTAAATTCCTCAACACAATAAGGGCCATTTATACAAAGCCAATTGCCCACATCATCCTGAATGGAGAGAGACTGAAAGACTTTTCCTTGAGATCAGGAACTAGACAAGGATGCCCACTGTCACCTCTCCTATTCAACATTGTGCTAGAAGTTCTAGCCAGAGTAATTAGACAAGACGAAGAAATAAAGGGTATCTGCATCGGCAAAGAGGAAGTTAAAATCTCCCTGTTAACAGATGATATGATTGTATATGCAGAGAACCCCAAGGAATCTATAAGTAAGCTACTCAAACTGATAGAAGAGTTCAGCATACATATCTTGTATCTCAGGATACATATCTTGTATCTCAGGAATCCTACTGGTTTACTTATGTTTATCTTGTATCCTGAGATACAAGATCCTGAGTAAATCAGTAGGATTCCTTTATACCAACAACGAGACTGTTAAGGAGGAAATTATTAAATCAATACCATTTACGATAGCCCCTAAGAAGATAAAGTACCTCGGAATTAATCTAACCAGAGAAACAACAGACCTTTACAAAGAGAACTACAAGCCCTTACTACAAGAAACTAAGAGAGACTTACATAAATGGAAAAACCTACCCTGCTCATGGATAGGAAGACTTAACATTGTGAAAATGTCTATTTTACCCAAAGCAATTTATTTATATAATGTAATTCCAATACAAGTTCCAGCATCATTTTTTAATGAGATGGAGAAACAAATCACCAATTTTGTTTGGAAAGGGAAGAAGCTCTGGATAAGTAAGGTACTACTAAAGAAGAAGAACACACTGGGAGGCCTCTCATTACCCGACCTTAGAACATACTACAGCCACAGTGGTCAAAACAGCCTGGTACTGGTACAAGAACAGACAGATCAATCAATGGAAGAGAATTGAGACCTGAGAGATGACACCATCTGCCTATGAACAGTTGATATTCGACAAAGGCCCTAAGACATTAAACTGGGGTAAAAACAGTCTCTTCAACAAATGGTTCTGGCAAAATTGGTTATCCATCTGCAATAAACTGAATCAAGATCCATATCTTACACCTTATACAAAAACCAACTCCAACTGGATAAAAGACCTAAATATCAAACCTAAAACGATAAAGCTCATCCAAGAAAAGGTAGGAACAACAATGGAAGTTTTAATACACAATGAGGACAGACTCCAAAATCTGTCAAAGAAACCTCAATCAACAGAAGAGAAAATAGATAAATGGGAACTATTAACAATCAAACACTTTTGCTCATCCAAAGACTTTATTAATAGAATTAAAAGAACACCCACAGAATGGGAAAAAATATTTGGCAACTCTATGTCAGACCGACACCTGAGATACTACAAAATATCAATAAGAAGAAGATAAACCATCCAATTAAGCGATGGGCAAAGGAGATGGACAGACACTTCACTAAAGAGGAGATCCAGGCAGCCAAAAAACACATGCGGACGTGTTCACAATCTTTAGTTATTAAAGAAATTCAAATCAAGACAACAATGAGATACCATCTCACCCCAACAAGATTGGCCATGATCCAGAAAACACAAAACAACAAATGCTGGAGAGGCTGTGGAGAAAGTGGAACCCTCCTACACTGTTGGTGGGGTTGCAAAATGCTCCAGCCTCTTTTGAAGGCAATCTGGCGCTTCCTTAAAAAAATGGATATTGATATACCATTTGACCCAGTAATTCCACTACTTGGAATATATCCTACAGAATCAAGGCCTTTCACAGCAATGGACACATGCACCAGAATGTTTATCGCAGCACAGTCCAAGATAGCAAAAAGATAGAATCAACCCAGATGCCCAACAATAGAAGAATGGATAGGTAAACTATGGTACATATACTCAATGGAGCACTACGCAATGATGAAGAATAACGATGATTCCAGGAAACATCTCCTAACCTGGTTTCAACTGGAAGACATTATGTTGAGTGAAAGCAGTCACTGACAAAAGGACAAATACTGTATGAGACCTCTACGATAAGATCTCAAAAACAGACCTGTGTATAGAAGAAAAGACTCTTTGGGGAGGAGAGGAAGGTAGGGGGAGGGGGGAGGGTTTAGTTTAGATAGTTATTAGAAATCTAGTTTGGAGAAATCGGTGATAGCACACATTAGAAACAAGAACATTAAGTGGACTTCAGCATAACTTGAGTACTCCTTCCATCTTAACTCAATACTGCAAGGATAGAGTAGCTGGGACGGGGGGCAGGGGACCATGCTCTTAGGCGAATTCCAGGCCAACTGGCACAACTAGCATTTTGCTAAGAGAGCTCTCTGCACCTCACATTGGTGAGTGGCGTCTGGGTTCTTAAAAGCTGCCAAGCTGCCATCCGAGGACACAGCTAATGGTCCCAACTCAGCAGGAATGATGCTCACCGAGGACCAAAATGACATGTAGTAAAGACAACCAAGAAGACAGAGAGACCCGCAAGAGTGGGTGCCTACATCGACTTCGGACCGGAGCAACCGGATGGTGCCCAGCCACCACCAGAGATAGCCACGATGGAGCTCACAGAGAAGAGTCTCACTGGCAAAACAAGAATTAAAAGGGGTGCATCCTGAGATCTCCACTAAAAGACCTCAATTGATGGTCCAGCGGTTTGGGGGTTCTTCTGAGAGCATGGCCCCCAGCCCTGATGCTCCCCTTTCCCATAAATTATAACAAAGGTCCACTCTTTGGACAGGAATGGATTGGACTTGGCAATGCAGAGTGACCATATATTGGATGCACTCTATGGTTCTATGCATCTACAGGGTATCATCTTGCTGACCTCTGGCTGGAGGAAGGGGAGTGGGTGGAGAGGAGGGGAAAGGAGGCTGTTGGGAGGATGAGACATGTATGGAGCAGAGAGGAATAGTGTGCAGTCACTGGACAGGGAGAGCAGTGGAAGCTGCATATAGGTGGGCATGTAAATTTATATGGGAATGTACATTTTCACTCAGTCATGTTAAATAAAAATTTTAAAAAAAAAGAATGACATGGGGGAAGACAACCCAGAAGAGAGAGACCCACATAAGTGGGTGCCTACATCAACTTGGGACCAGAAGAACTGGATGGCGTCCAGTGATAGCCGCGATGGAGCTCACTAAGCTGAGTCTCACTGGCAACACAAGAATAAAAAGGGATGCACCCTGAGATCTCCACTAAAAGACCGCAACTGATGGTCCAGCAGCTTCGGGGTTCCCCTGGGAGCATGGCCCCGACCCTGATGCTGCCCTTGCTCATAAATCATAACGAAGGTCCACTCTTCGGACACAAATGGAGTGGAGCTGGTAATGCAGAGTGACCATATATTGGATGCACTTTATGGTTCTATGCATCTACAGGGTATCATCCTGCTGACCTCTAGCTGGAGGAAGGGGAGTGGGTGGAGAGGAGGGGAAAGGAGACTGTTGGGAGGATAAGTCATGTATGGAGCAGAGAGGAATAGTGTACAGTCACTGGGCAAGGAGAGCAGTGGAAGCTGCATATAGGCAGCCATGCAAATTTATATGGGAATGTATATTTTCATTGAGTTATAATAAAAAATAAAATCAAATAAAAAAAGAAGTTTTACACTGTCCTATAAGGTCACTATGAGTCAGACACGATTCAGTGGCAGTGGGTTTGGTTTGGTTTTGGTTATACGGTCACTATTGTCAGAATCAGCTTGATGGCAGTAGGTTTGGTTGGTCTGGTCTATGTTAAAGAGTAGTTCTTGTCCACCTTTTCTCTTTTCCAGATTCCTAAACTAGTTACAACACGGTCTTCGGTTAAATATATATTCAGGTTTTCATTACTAAAATTATACAAATGTTGCAATAACTCTTCAGACAGGTAGTGTACTAATTATAGTGTACTATGATTCCAAAAATACTGTTTGATGATGATTTATGAAGGCTCAAAATATCTGTATGGTTTGTACTATAATTTCTTAACAGCACAGATCTGTCACAAGGCCAAAGTCAGAAAGGGAACATGTGTTTCTAAATAAAACTTCTGAATGTAGCTGTAAAGCCTTCACTTTCTCCCTGCCCTCGTCATGATTTAGATATTATCACTATTTAGATAATATACTAAATCACAATTTAGTCCTCATCCTTTAAACCAGTTTTATTAAGAATAATACCACAGTTCAGTAAATTAGACACAAGGTCCTTGACGAAAACGTTTCCTATTTAACCCCTAATAAAAAGAAAACATCAACACTGATGAGTTCCTCAAACAATATTCTGCCCACCTAATAAATTAACAAGATTAGGATAAGTAAATCTCATTAGCAACAACCAAAACTGTAAAATATCTAGGAATAAACCTAACAAGAAATTATCCTAAAGACTCAGATGAAGATTTTACTGATACTGAAACTAACCAAATACAGAAACATATCATAGTATCAATTTTGTTCACTACCTTTATCTCCTGAGTGTAATACAAATATCCAGTACTTAATGCTTAAGAAGATACTGATCTCTAGTCTCCTAAAGTAATCTAAAGATTTAATGGGTCTCCCAGTTAAAAATCAATCCCAACAGTTTTTTTGTTCTTTGTTCAAAAACAGTCTTGATAAATTCACCTATTCCATTAAAGAAAGAGAGAAGATGTGGGGGAAGGGAGAGAGAAAATTTAAGTGGATAAAATATGAAAAGAGTTAACATGACCACAGGTGTTCTCAACCACTCCAAGCACATCCAAGACAAATATTAACAATAGTAAAACATTTGGAGCAATGTCTAGGTCTAGTTCAGGAACTTCTAAAGCGGTGGTTCTCACAGTATACTGGGGACTCCTGCAAGGCCTCAAAGACCACTCAGTGAGTTAAAACTGTTTTCAAAATTACTAAGAAGTTATTAGTATTTTCCACTTTCATTTTATCACAACTATGACCAGAGACCACAGGATGTGATACCACTACAGAATCATATGCAGAAACAGATATGAAATTTAGCTATTTTCTATTAACTCAGACAGTAAAGAGGTTTTCAAAAAATGCTGTAACATTATTACTCTTCTCGTTAATATGGTCTTCTTGAAAATATGGTCATTTTTCAAGTCCCTGGGTGGTACCAATAGCTAAGCACTTGATTTATATTACCAGCCCAAAGGTTGACAGCTCAAACTCACCCTGCAGCACCTTGGAAGAGAGTCCTGGTAATCAGTTTCTGAAAGGCCAGAGCCTTTAAAACCCTACAGAGCACAGATCTACTGTGCACACATGGGTGTCCCATGAGTCAGAATCAACTCAAAGGCAACTAACAACACATAAAGTATTTATTTCCATTTTAAAATTAATATTTAAGAAAGTTTTCCATTTTAATTTTCAATATGGTAAATGTTGATTGATATAACACACATATACAAAAGCCTTTTGGGTTTCTGAGTAATTTAAGATTGGAAAGAGGTCTCAGGACCAAAAAACTTGAGAAATATGCTTTACCATCAACATTCATGAGTTCCTCAAACAATATTCTGCCCACCTAATAAACTAACTACAAGATTAAGTCAACCACAACTAACGGGCAAGTAGTATTAAAGCACCTGCTCACAGAGATCCCCAGCACTGACAATCAGAAAGGTTACTAAATGCTACCAGTAAAAATCTGTTTGATTATTCACTTACCACAAACTAAGACTTGTTTCTTTTCTTCCACATACCAGCTTCCTAAAGTGATAAGAACAAGCGAGGCCAAGAGAACTCTCAGACAGTGCATCTTTTATTGTTATTTTATGTATATCCAAGTGAAAAATAAAGACCTTCACTGGACTAGACTATTTGTCACTGGAGCTCTGGCAGCAGTGGTTAAGAGCTATAGCTGCTAACCAAAAGATCAGCAGTTCAAATCACCAGGCACTTTTTGGAAACTCTGTTCTAGTCTGTCCTATAGAGTCACTATGAGTCAAAATCCGCTCAATGACGACAAGTTTTATTTTATTTTATTTTATTACTTGTCAGACTGCTCCCTCTCTGGGAGCATTCAGATGTTGTGTGCAGTTGGGTCTATCCAACTCACAGTGACATGTACACAAGAGAGTAGAACCACCTTGCAGGGTTTCTTAGGCTCTATGTTACATAATCTTTATGGAAACAGATTACCAGGTCTTTTCTTCCACAGAACCGCTTGGAGGAATAAACCACTGATCATTCCAGCTAAGTGCTTCATCACTGCACCACCAGGGCTCCTAAAGGTTACAGAGTGCCTGCATACTCAGTTCCTTCTGTACAGGCTCCTTAAGCAGATCAACATGTTTTCTATCACAGAGACCCTGCTATCCCAAGCACATCCGACTGACCGCAATGAATGTCTGCCACTGAGGTAGCTGTTTAAATTTTAGATGACTGCTGAAGAGGCAGCTGGAACTCCTAGGAAGGAAGGGCACTGGTCAGTAACAACAGGAGCAATGCTGCTGTTGTTACATGCCATCAAGCCAATCCCCGACTCATGTCACCCCACACACAACAGGATCAGAGCGTTATGATCCACAGGGTTCTCAATGACTTATTTTTTTTGTTGTAGATCACCAGACCATTCTTCCCAGTTTGTCTTAGGCTAGGAGCTCTACTAAAACCTGTTCAGAATCACAGTAATGAAAGCCTCCACTGACAGACGAGCAACGTGTGCACTTGAAGTGCTTGGGCAAAAATTCAAACCCAGGTCTCCCACGTACCTATAGGTAGAAGCAGAGGAAAAACCATGGAGTCACTGTACTGGCTCACCACGGCTACAGGGAGCTGCAACAACAAATAAATTGATACCGAAGGCAACCCAGAATTCTAATGAATCTTGAAAGCCTAGTTCCTGACTGGCCTCCCCACCCCCATGAGATCTGTCTGTGGACAGGTGAAATGGTCAGCAGAGGATGGGGACTCACAGTTTACATTAATCCCATTAATTAAGGTAACACGCTTGTTATAACCTTAAAAATGTAACTAACACACTTAGTTGAGTCAGAAACCCTAGCGGCATAGTGGTTAAGTGCTACAGATGTCAACCAAAATACTGGCAGTTAAAATCTACCAAGCACTCCTTGGAAACTCTATGAGGGCAGACTCCAGGACAATGGGTGTTTTTTCAGTTGAGTCATCAATTGTCCACTGGTCCTTAAAGGAATAGGACAAAGAAGTATAGACTAACAGAGAAAAGCTAGATAATCCAGAGGTTTTTTTCTTTGCATAACATATCACAGCACAAGGGCCCACGAGCTAAGGCCCCATTACGTAACCGACTGGAAAGGTCATAGGAAGGAAGTGAAAATATTGTCTTATATCTTGTTTGATCTGTAGATACTCAAACCTACTCCTCATTTCACCAAGAGTTGCCTAATCAAGCAAGAAAAGGTACGAAAACTTGCTGAACAACAATCAAAATCTCACTCTCAGAATTACACAAGCTTGGGCAAAATTCTGGAACTTATTTTTTTAAACAAATGTCAGTCACTGATACAACAAAACAGGCGCTATACCAGCAAAATCAGATACTCAGATTAAGTAACACAACCTAATTTTAAATAAATGTTGACTACCTAAGAAATTAAATCTAAGAGTTAACTAAGTATAAGGATTAAGAACAGTCAAGTATTTTATGTTTTTCCAAAAAGTGAAAAAGTGGGTCAATACCTTATTTCAACAAGGAATAAGCAGCTGCTCTTTTCTCACCCAGTTCCATCTGGCCAGAAACACGGTTGGCTGTGGACAGCTTGGGAAGGGCGCCAGCGGCGCACAGGGGAGGTATAGTGACGGTAAAATCGCTAAAATGAGGATCTTCATATAAGACAGTAGAACAAGATACAATATCTCATACAGAAATAAGAATACGAACCCTAAAATAGGACTTTCCCTCTCACACTTTCTTCCCATGCTGTTTTTGTTCCGTTTACAGGTATTTTAGAATGCCTTGAAAACCAGTACAAATTTAAACACAAACTACAGCCACAGTATCAATTCCAACTGATAGTGACAGCAGACTAACTGCAAAAATAGCACAATTTCTCAACTCCACTGCCTTCCCCCCAAAACTCCAAATATCTTCCATGAAATGTCAAAGTGAAAAAGCCAAGCAGTTCTGGTCAAAGCTCTGCAAAACCCTAAGATTTCTGAGACAACTTGAAAGCCACTCTAGCAAAGGATTTCACAAAGCATCCAAAATAAAATAAAATAAATAACCCACAAACTTCTATATTAGCACATGATGAAATAAATGTGTACATCTTTCAATTACATTGCCATCACTTTCCCTTCACCAGGATCCAAAAGAATAAAGACTACAGATTAGAGAAGGGTTGGGGGGGAGGAGGAAGTAAAAGCATTTCTTCTACAAAGACAATCACTGTTCTCTAAAAATGCAGAGATTGTAATAAATATTTCCCCCACCCCTGACAGCTTTCTTACATTCTGAAAGACTGCGAAGGTAAAAACAGGTGGAAGAATGAGTGAATGAATGAACAGGTAAGTAAATGTGTAGACATTCATTTGTATATTTCCTCAGAAGAAGAGAATTCTGTAAGTCTGATACAAACAAACCAACTGTAAAATCAAAACAAAACTTCCTTTTTAAAAAATCTGGGAATAAGGAAATTTGAATACTGCCTGGATATTTGATGGTATTTAAGAAACCACTCTTAACATTCTTCAGGGTTTAACTATGATACTGTATTTGTCCCGTTTCTGGGTTTGTTTGCTCTTGTTTATTAAGAAGTGTTTATCTCTTAGACATACACCCGAAAGATTTACAGAAGGATTTTAAGATTTGCTTTACAATTTCCAGCAAGTGCTTGACACACTGGTTACGTGCTAACAATTGTTTCGATTGTTAATAGGTACCTGAGGCTTTACTATACTCATCAGTTTTTTTCTTGTCAATCTGAAAATTTCTGTCAAGGGTGAAGTGAGGGGAGGAAACTCATGCATCAAAGAATTGTGTCATAATTACAAAAACCTGTGCTCCACTACATCAGCCAGAATACTGCCTTTTTCCCCCTCATTCTTCATATCTGATTAACAATAAGTTCTAGTATCCAAACTAATTAACTTCCTCAAACAGACCTGTAACTGAAATACCAGACTTATTTAGGTGTCTTTAAGTCTACTCATCAGCTAGATGAGTAGCCAGGTGAGGCAATAACCTAGGATTCCAACTCATAATCTATAATCTTATTTTGACTTCAATACCAAATACGTGTTGTGTTAGGGAAAAGCTACTACAATTTTTTTAACTTTGTTTTCTACCTGTCATTTGGGGTAAGTTTGGTGAGTGGAAGACACAAAGGAGAAAAGTAACAGATGTTGGTCACTCCCAGGAAGTGAACTCTTTCGACGAAAAGGGTAAGAGAATACAATCGAATGTAACATACACAAATGTTCCAAAAATCTCCCAGTAACTACCGATACAGTCACCCCCAAACCCTTTACAGCGGTTAGAAAGAAGCGACCCTAGTGGGTGTGCTTCGTCTCCTCCTTTCTTAGGGGAGGTGCTAGAGAGCAAAGAAATGACCAAGACAGGCCGGAAGAAGGAAGGAAAGAAGCATGGGGTATGGACAATTAGCTCTTTAATAAAACTGAGAACTGGCTCCAAATTAGATGACGTTAACTCGACGGCACTTGGCTGGCTTGGCAAGCCGTAAGCCGATAAACACCTGTCTGACTTTAAGGTGCCTAAGCAGAGTGCGGAGAAACCTGCGCCAAGTCGCTAAGATTCGATTTCCTCCTCTCCCCAAGCTCTCCCAGGTACAAAGGCAAAAAAGAATTCGTCCCAACCCGCGCCGCAGGGAAAGAAGAAACTCACCTTCTCCAATAGCTGATCCACGAAAACAACGCCCACCCGGCCAGCCAGGCTGGACAGGCAGAGCCCCTCCCGCCGGACCAGAGGTCCCCAAACGCCTGCCCCGCCTCTCAGGCCGGCAGCACGGGGACCCCTATCTCCTCAGGCCGGAGAGGTAGCCGGGGAACTACGCCTCGCAGGGAGGACCGAGGCCCTCCGCGCCCTCTGATACTGGGGTCGCAGACCTGCCAACGCACCCCGGCGCCGGGCCTGCGCCACGCCGCGACCTCGGCCCGGTCCGCCCCGCGCCTGCCAGGACCCACGCGCCCTACCGAGCCGCGACGGCCGCTGCCCTGCGCACCAGATCACTGCCTACCTGTCTTCACTCTTGTTTTTCTGTTTCTTCCCCATCGCGTGTCAGCGGTACCCACGGCCTCAGCCCTTTTCTTCGGTCTGTCACAGACCCACTGTCCCCCAAGCCGACTTTGGTCTCCACTCGGCTTCGTTCCCCCTACGCTGCCTCCTCTAGCACCCGGCTCTCCACAGACCCGCGCACCGGGACAGGGCACATATGGTGTGAGCTCTCAGTGCGCACGCGCATCTCCCGCCTTCTCAGCGTGGGGACGCAGGGCGCGGCTCATCGAGAGCGACGCTTCGGGTAGAGCGTCTCCTGGTGACCCACTAGCTGGGCAGGAACCCGCGCGCCCCCTGTCCGCAGCGCCGTCCGCTCACCGACTACCTCGCGGCTGCCGTGTTCTAGAACCCATAGGTGGACAATTAGGCAGCCAGATCCCACGTCAGCGCCTTTTCACGAACACATACTTGGAGGTTTGGCACTGGCTTACAAGATTACTTTTCCTTCCACCTTTTGGCGTCTGTATTTGTATTCTACCTTTTACCTTCTATCTGTGTGTATCTCGGCCGCACGAAGTTCAGTCAAGAGCCAGAATGAATAAATAAAAGATGAGCTCTCTGGGTATTCCCCCCAAAAAACACCAAACCCACTGCCATCGAGATTCGGATTCATACTGACCCTATAGGACAGAGTAGCACTGCCCCATAGAGTTCCCAAGGAGCAGATGGTAGATCTGAAAGGCTGACTTTTTGATTAGCAGCCAAATTCTTTACCACTACACTACCAGAGTACCCTGGGTCTCAAGAAAGGCAAATCTGGGACAAAAGTGGGGCCTGTCTATAGCGTGCTTGATTATCGCAACCACTGTCAGTTGCCATCCAGTCTAGTTTGACTGGGGGCCACGCCGTGTGTTTCAGATGAGACCTATTCCATAGGGTTTTTAAGGTGGCTAGCTTTCAGAAGCTGATCGATACGAATTCCTCTGGGTGATTTTAAGCAGTCAACCTTTAGCAGCAAAGATCTTAACCATCCAGAGACTCCTATAACAAAGGCATACGCTTCCATTGCCCCCAAATTGGTTTTAATTTTTACATTTAAAGTAAGCGCAAGTTTCCACAAATTAGTGTGCTAGGGAAATAATGAGGGAACCTACTGGGGCACTGAAAATGTTCCAAATCTTGACCCTGGGGGTGGGGGGATACTACAGTTGTTACCTGTGTAAAAACTCATCTTGCTGTGTAAATTATACCTCAACTTTTTAAAAAAATGTTCAATAAACAGAGACTGGAAACAAAGACTGAGTCGTAGTCTTCAGCAAGATCGCCGCTCTCTCATTTCTGATGAAACACAGTTACTGAGAGACTGACTGTGGATAAGAAAGTGACAGCACTGGGGTCAGTACAAACGACAACTCCCAGTGTACTTCGCACCCTCTTCCGCCCGGCCGTTGACTCGAAAGGAGGCAGAAGATTGGAAACCGGGAGTTCCCAGACGCTTGGGGGTTGGAGGTAAGGCGCACACGCAGAGGCGTTCACCGCACGTCCAGCCCCTCTTCATCCGGTGTCGCAGTTTATATCGCGAGAGGACGGCAGCCAATGAAAAGGTGGAGACCACAGTCGGCTCGGCGTTACTGGAGTCCGAGGGGCGACCGAAGTATTAGTGGGCTCCGTTTCTGGATCTCTGGTTCCCCCACTTTTCAGGCGCCTCTGAGAGCTCAGGTGAGTCAGATAGAGGGTGCTGTGGGAGAACCGGCCACCTCGTCCCTGTGCTAATTTACAAACCGCCGGCCCTTATCCCGCTGAGGCCGGGAGGGGCGCGGCCCGGGCCCGGTGTCCGTGCGCCTCAGAAGGCGTTTAAGTCTGGATCCTCTGAGCGCTGGACTCACCTGTCCCTGTGAGCCTCTCGGATGTGGTTGACATACTTTGGGGGAGTATCTCCGGGGCATTTAACAATGAGGCCCCTTGATTTTCCTGGCAGATGACCGAAAGGTTATTGAGGAAACGTGACACGCAGTGTCCCTTCCCACCCTTCCAGTTGAGCTAGAAAAAAGGCAGAATCAAGACTTATGGTTGAGAAATGAAAGCTATGGGACTGCTAAACCGTCTGTATGACTGTTTTTTCTTTCTGAATGCGGTGAACCCCGAGAACAAATACTGCTAGTCGCTTCTGTTGCTGTTTATTCCAAAACTGAATTCTGGGATCCTTCTATAAAACATCAAGGAGAAGTATCTGCAGTGCTCCTTGTACGAACGGATTCTGACATAAAAGTCAGTGTCTTAATCCTAATTTTCAGCCTCACGTGACCCTGGCGGTGCCCGACGTTTTTCTTGGGATGTAGGGACTGGGAGAAAGTGAAGAATTCTTTACTTGAAACACAGCTGTTTTTCAGCTGTGTAGCATGTTAGAGAAGCTAACGATTTGTTTTTGTTTTTGTTTTAACTCAAAAATAGATATCCTTTGAAACTTAAGCAATTTGAGCAGAAACTTTTGGCAGTTTGAGCGCATGCTCCATGAACGTTAAATGATGAACACTGTGTTCCAGGCATTGTGCTAGCTAGCTAACTCTGAAATACAGAGATGAAATCGGGTATACTTTTCAACTGTTTTTCCCGTAAAGAAAAAGGAAATTACAAGTGACATTTTCAGAGAAAGTATTTTTCTTCAGCTCAACAAACATTTATGGAAGGGTGTCTGTGTGGGCCAGACACTGTCAAAGCTAGAGGCATAAGTTCACAATTTATTCAGATTTTTTAAGGTGGCTTCTGTGCTACAGGAAGCCCTCACGGTGTCATAGTTAACAGCTCTGGCTGCTGTCCAAAAGACAGACAGTTCAGATCCACCAGGCATTCCTTGGTAACTCAATAGGGCAGTTGTCTTACAAGGTTGCTGTGAGTTGGAATCAACTTGACAGCAAGGATTCAGTACTCTATGGAAATGTAGTTTACCAAGATGGCCTAATTACTGCTTTGTTAGACAAATGGTGACTCTTTCTGTGGTATTTACCCAGAGATTCACCTAGAACTTAGTTGCTTTTTGGTTAAAAATAATAATAATAATATCCTATGTCTCTAAAAATATATATTGAGAGCCGCCTTTCGAATCTGAATTAGTTCTGTTTTATAATACTTTATTTGATACAACAGACATCTTTTTAGTGTACTATCTTAGATGAGGAGCCCTGGTAGTGCAATGGTTAAGTGCTCAGCTTTTAACTAAAATTTGACAGTTAGGATCCACCAGCTGCTCCTTGGAAATCCTGTGGGACAGTTCTGTTCTATAGTGTAGCTGTGAGTTGGAATCAACTCAGCAGCAATGGGTTTGGTTTTTTGGTATTTTACACAGGACAGTAATGATGAAAAAATAGATATTTTTAAAAGATATTTGGAGTGTTAAACATTGTTTTACATCAAAGTTGAGGCACGCAGATAGTTGTTAAATCAATACCCTATCAGTTTTTGTGGATTCATATATTTGAGTCCCTCAGTGGTGCAAACCGTTAAGCACTTGATTGTGGATGAAAGGTTGGCAGTGCAAACCCACCCAGAGGCCTTGAAAAACAGGCCTGATGATCTGCTTCTTAGAGATCACCACCTGGAAAACCCTGAGGAGCTTTTCTACTCTGTGCACACAGGATTGTCATGTGCTGGAATCTGTGATGGGAAAAGAAATAACAGGAAATAATTATGTTAGTAATGGGAGAGTGGAATGGCAGTTAACATTTGTGGAACCCCAGGCACTGTTTTACAAACATTGTTATTGGACCTGTTAGGGCATAGAAACACTAATCATATTTGAGCAGAGACCGTGAAAAAAATCTGCCTTTTGTTCAGCTGTGCTCTGTGCTGAAGGCAAGTTTGATCTGTATGTTTATGTGAAAGCCTTAATAGAGTTATGCCTTACTATTTCACAGTCATTTATGCTTTACTTCTTTTTTTCCTTCGGTAAAAAACACTTATTGTCAGTTGTATCACTGGGTATAACTCCCAACTATTCATTTGTTTATGGTCTGGTGATGCTTTTGATGTTATAGTAAAGCACACTAAACCAAAACTATCCTAACTTTTCTGTATGTAGTGACAATAACCTATTGAAAATTAAATTTTAAAAGATTTAAATAGAAATTCTTAAGCCTAAAATCAAGTGCTTGAGTAGCAGCAGAATACTGTGTGGCATACCAATTACATACTTGCTAGAGTTTTTTTTGAATGGTAAGGAAAACCTTTTTTATTGTTTGTTTTTTCTAATTTTGTAAATCTTCTCCTTAGCACCACTGCTGAACTATAGCATTTGGAAAAATGGAACCTAATGCATCTGTGGACATGTTTTCAAAAGTCTTGGAGCATCAGTTGCTTCAGACTACGAAACTAGTAGAAGAACATCTGAATTCTGAAATTCAGAAACTGGATCAGATGGATGAGGATGAATTGGAACGCCTCAAAGAAAAGAGACTTGAAGCACTAAGGAAAGATCAACAGCAGAAACAAGTAACCTCTCTGCCCTGCTTTCTGAAATTGCTATAACAGTATGCTCTTAACACCTTATATATATGTGTGCTGTAGTGGGTTACATTTTGGTCCTCAGTTTTTTAGTGAATTTGGAAGTGAAAGTACTTATCACTATTAAAAATTTACTGATGGTTTAAAAATAAAAAAAACAGGTGTTCATAAATTAGACTGATTAGTATATTAAGTCCGAATAAAAGAGGCACATCCTGCTCAAAATTATTTCGTAAGCTCAGATTTTTTAATTGAAGGGAAAGACTGTGAAGAGCAGAGGAGCTCAAGGAATCAGCAGTTGGCATTTCAGGTAACTCTAAACCAAAAACCAAACTCATTGCTGTTGAGTTGATTCTTTCTTATAATGACATTATAGGACAGAGTAGAGCTTCCCCATGAAGTTTCCAAGAAGTGGCTGGTGGTTTTGAACTGCTAGCCTTTTGATTAGCAGGTATAGCTCCTAACCAATGCACTATGAGGGCTCCCTGATGGTACTATAGCCTGTCACAGTTTAGCTGTCTCCTAAGCAGGAATAACAAAATAAGAGCTATAAAGCAATTTATGTTGAAAAAACTATGCAGACATTATGTAGCTTATTGATTTGAAAGAAAGCCTGTTGATCGCAAAGTTGGTAGCCTCATCTTTATCCGTGTTGTCTCTTAGAACATGTGGCATAAGCTCACATGTGTAGACTCTAAAAGCGTTGGTGAAGAATTAGATTGGGCTTACCCTCTCAGGAACCTGAACAGATTCAAGTATCCAATTTGTTGTATAAACAAATGGGAGTAAAAATTTTTTAAAATGTCAGCGTTTTTAAACATGAAAGAAATTATACCTTTTTCAAAAGAGTACATGTCCTTCGAGAATTAATAAAGTTGTCACAAAATGTCAAATGTAATACAAGGGTTGTGTTTGCGAATTTAAACTGTTTCGAGATGCTTTACCACAGAAATACCACATTAAGAGAAAATATCTAGACCACTTGTGGTTATCAGCCTCCTATAAGCTAACATGAAATGGCTTATGACCAAACTATTACTGCAGCCCGGGTCATGTTAGTTGAAGTCCAGAGGACGGGAGGAGATTGCAGTCGTACCCCTTTCAGCTGGATCACTTCTACAATGTTTCGTGACCTCTGCTGCATTTTAAAAAACACATAGACCAATTACAGTGTTTCCAGAGAAGGACAATGAGAAGAGCAGGTTGCCTAGAAATGTTTACATATAAGAAACACTCAAAAGGAACTGGAATTTTTCAGTCTAGAGAAGGGAGGACTTAGGCAACACAGGGACATTTGAAGAACTGATGCATAAAGATACTAGAATTTTTATTTCTAATCTTATATCCAAGTTAGGATCCAAAGATCAAAGATAGGATATATTGAAGTTCATTTTGTGAAGACCTGTCTCGATATCAGGGAACATATATACAAATGTTTTTAAGTGAATGCCAAACACTGTTCACATAAGTAGTCTAATTTTTGTTTCAAAACCCAGTGAAATGTTGCTTGATTTTCCACACCTTACAGATGAGGAAATTGAAGTTGACAAAAGATACAGATTTCATAGCCTATTAAGTGGTAGAATGGTAGAACAGACATTTAGACTCATGTCTTCTACCTGGAAATGCAGTGTTCTTTTATAGTAAAACCAGCTGCCTAAAAAAAAAAACTTACAGTTAAAGTGATAAGCTGCCCATTACAGGAAACATTCAAGAAGCTGACAGTCCTAATGTAGTTGATAAAGGACTCCTATATTGATTTGGAAAGTTGTATTAGATGACTTGTGACATCTTTATTGTTTCTGGACACCATGTGAGTAGAGAACCTTTCCTTCCCAGGACACTGCCCATTTGTGACTAGTGTAGAAGACTTACCTGTCTCTCTGAAGTAGTCCCTCAAAGCAACCAGGACTCCCAAGCCTCAGAGCTATTGTACTATTTGTGCTCCCCCTGGAACTGGCATTATCTCATTAATATTTTTTCCTTAATTTTTGTTGTTGACAATACACACAGCAAAACAAACACTGATGCAATTATTCCTGTGTGTACAGTTCAGTGGCGTTGATTTTTTTGAGTTGTGCATCCATTCTCAGCCTTCGTTTCTGAGTTGTTCCTCCCACATTAACATTAACTCACTGCTCCCTAAGTTCTCCATCTAACCTTTAGAGTTGCTGTCGTCAGTTTGTTCCCATGTTAAAAAAAAACAAACCCTTTGCCATCTAGTGAACTCCAACTCACAGTGACTGTAGGACAGGGTAGAACTGCATCATAGGGTTTCCAAGACTGTAAATCTTTCTGGACTTATACTTCCACATCTCCTACAGAGTGGCAGATGAATTCGAACAACCAGCCTTTCAAATGGCAGCTGAGCACTGAACCGCTGCATCACTAAGGCTCCTTTAATCTTATATAGATCTAAAAAGAGCGTGATGCTCAAGGCATATATTACCAGTTAAGCTGAACTGTTGTTTGGTTTTAAGAAGAGTTAAGGGGATTTTTTTCATTTAATGTTTCTCAGAGCAGTAGTTTTCAGGAACTCATCAAGCCTCTGTGGATCCAGAAAGTATGAATTCCGTGAGAATTTGAAATCTTGTTCTTCATTGTCTCCTTTTGATCAGGATTCTTCTTTAGACTCTTTGATCAAAAAGTTCAGTAATGGTGGCTGAGCACGATCCAGATCGTCTGGTTTCATGGCCAAGATGAGCATTATTTTTTTTTTCAATTAAAAAAAATTTTTTTTTAATTTTTTTAAGAGCCCAGAAGACAGAGTGACCCATGTGAGTGGGTGACTACATCAACTTGTGACCGGAAGAACCGGATAGTGCCTGGCCACCACCAGTGATAGCCGTGATGGAGCTCACAAAGTTGAGTCTCACTGGCGACACAAGAATAAAAAGGGGTGCACCCTGAGGTCTCCACTGAAAGACTGCAGTTGATGATCCAGGGGCCTCGCAGTTCCACTAGGAGCTTGACACCTGGCCCTGATGCTGCCCTGTTCGTAAATCATAGTGGAGCTCAATTCTTCAGACAGGAATAGATTGGTCTTGGTGACACAGAGTGGCCATATCATGTGTGTACTTTATGGTTCTGTGCATCTATAGGATGTCGTCCTGCTGACCTCTTACTGGAGGCAGGTAGAGTGGGGAGGAGGGAAAAGGAGGTTGTTGGGAGGATAAGACGTATATGGAGCGGAGAGAAAGAGTGTGCTGTCACCAGGCAGGGAGAGCAGTGGGAGCTGTATATAGGTGGGCATGCAAATTTATATGGGAATGTACATCTTCACTCAATCATAATAAAAAAAAAGATTTTTTATTGTGTTTTAAGTGAAAGTTTACAGTTCGAGTCAGTTTTTCATACAGAAATTTGCATGTACTTGTTACGTGACCCTAGTGGCTCTCCCTGCACAGAGACAGCACACTCCTTCCCTCCACTCTATATTTCCTGTGTCTGTTCAACAACCTCCTGTCCTCTTCTGTATTCTCATCTCACCTCCAAACAGGAGCCGCCCAGTTGGTCTCCTGTGTCTGCTTAAGAAGCTCACACTTTGCCTGTTTCATTTTATATCTTATAGACAAGTTGAATCTTTGTTTGAGGAGTTGGCTTGTGGAATGTTTTCTGTTCTGGGCTAATAGAGAGTCCACGGGCCATGTCTTCTGGGGACCCTCTAGTTTGTCAGACCGTAAAGTCGGGTCTTTTAACTAGAGTTCAAGTTCTGCACCCCACTTTCTCTCATTCCATCAGGGACTCTGTTGGGTTCACTCTAAGGGCAAGTCATTGGTGATAGCTGGGCACCATTTGGTGCATCTGGTTACATATTGATGTAATCTCTGGTTTATGTGGCTCTGTCTGTCTGTTGGACTCATGTTTTCCTTATGTTTTTGATGTTCTTTCTTGCTCCAGGTAGGTTGAGACCAGTTGATAATGAACATTATTTTGAAAAGCATTATAGTATCTTGGATCAGATGGTTCTGGTTTGAAACACAAAAGAAATTAAGTGGAATCTACTTACTCTCTAAATCCCTTAGGTCTAAATTTTTATTTTTAAACTTCTGAGAAAACAGAACTGTTAAGCTACTAAGACAGATAATTTTGTTAAACCTAAGCCATGTTGTGGAGCCGGTCACTGCCCATAGTTTTGCATTATCTTTATAAACAGGACAGTAAACAGCTAAAGTGAATTCATTTCTCAGCAAGATAAAACCAACTTCATTACAGTGTGTTCACGTAGTCACTCAAATGTAAAGCGGTATTGAAAGATTTATTTCACAACTGTAATAGATCTCTTTTCTCTATGTTAGGAATGGCTTTCTAAAGGACATGGGGAATACAGAGAAATCCCTAGTGAGAGAGACTTTTTTCAAGAAGTCAAAGAGAGTAAAAAAGTAGTTTGTCATTTCTACAGAGATACGACATTCAGGTAATTTCATTTCCATCTTTTTTTTTTTTTTAAGATGACAAGATGTTTAACTCAAGATACATTGACTTAATAGACAAAGTAAGAAAAATGGTATAATTCACTGTATTATAAATAAGTACATTAAAGTTAAAGAACTGATACGTTAAAGATTAATGTAAACCAGTGACATATAGAAGTATAAATGAATATTATTGAAAATCTATAATATTCCCATGTAAGTAGCTTATAGTTCTGAATTGTATTTTAACTGTTGTTGTTAGTTGAAATTGAGTCAGTTCCAACTCACAGTGACCCCATATGTGGAGGGTATAACTGTTCCATAGAATTTTCAAGGCAGTGACCTTTAAGAAACAGATCTCTAGGTCTGTCTACTGAGCTATTGCTGCATGGATTTGAACTGCTGTTCTTTTGACTAGGAGTCACATGTTTAACCTTTACACCACATGTTTTCACTAGCTAACTTTAAAAACATCTTAGAAATGTATACTTAAAATTTTTATCAATGCAAAAATAATTATTTCTGCTTTGTGTTTCCTCCTATCATGACATAGCCAAGATGCTGGGAACAAGACCAACAGCCTTTCAAAGTTGATGGTCATTCAGTCAGCCCTTCCCAGACAACAGCTCTGATATGGGCACAATGGCTTGACCCAGGTTTTTACTAGAACCATTGTCAAGACCACCAGACTTAGCTGAAAGGAAATGACTGTGATTATTCTCAGACCAAACCAATTCTGCAAACCTCTCTGAGGAGGCACATCTCTTGTAAAATGAAAATACTCTGGAAAATGTTATGTCTTAAACCAGAGACTCAGACCTTTTCTCTTCTTTTTTGACCTACAGATTTCATCAGTTGATGGGTTTCAGACATTTAAAAATTTGAAGATGTCTTTTTTTTAATCTAAGTTTCTGAAATTTCTTTCTTTAAAATTAGACAATTTGTTCATAGCAGACCTAGGTTCAGTACAACAGTTTTCTGGTGCTCAGTAGCATCTGCCCCTGCAGGATGGACATAAATTCCCAAGTAGGATTTCCAATGCTCACTATTATCTTAACTCTGTTCTCTCCTGACATTTATATGGCCTGTCTAGCCCTTGCCTTGGCCTCACTACTCAACAGGTTGGTTATTGTCATCTTTTAGGGATGGATTGACGGAGATTCCCTGACTAAAAGAAGAGAAATGAGAGAAGATAGTGAAATCCCCTTCACTATAGGGGAAGGGATGGAAAAGGTAGAAGGCTGTCCTAGAAACCTCTACCCTTGGAGCACACTAAATTTTCTCTCATTAGCAGGAATTCCTTAAGATGCCAACCTCTGAGTGCTGTGATTATGTGATATATTGATGCCATATTAACATGTAACATTGATAGTGTTTGCTTGGGTTGGTTGTGTATCTTCCTCCACTGGATTGTTACTGTAGTGAAGGCAGAGCATTTGCAGATACTGTGACTTACTGTGCCTGGGTGACTAGCCCTTAAAACAGTGCCTAACAGTTAGAAGCTGTTCAGGATATAACATTTGATGGGTAGTTAAACTGCAGCACCAGCAGTACTTTGCCTTCAAACAAAACTGAAAAAATCATTCAGTTAATGTGCATGTATATATGCACATAGAAGAATGAAAAGTTTCATATATGTTCCATGGAACATTCAGAAAAACCCTTTGACATAGGTGTTGTAATACCTTTATCTTGTGTGGAAACCAAGGCGTGGAGAGGGTAAGCAACTCCTTGAGTGACACTCAGCCTCTAACAGGAGTTTGAACTCCAGTTTTAAGTCTAATGCTGTTTTAACTACATCACAACTGCTGCTTCTGAGTTTTTGTTTAGATTTTTTTATTGTGAGTAAGTAAGTAAAAGTTTACAGTGCAAGTCAGTTTTCCATATAAAACCCCAGGCATTGCCTGTCTGCAGTTCTGTCTGCTCTCCTCACCCTGTAACAGCACACTCTTCTTTTCCACTCTTTACTTCGAGTATCCACTCAACCAACACTTGTCCCCTCCTCTACCTCTCTTCTCCCCGTCTAAAAAGAAACCAGTAGGACAGCCTCATGTATATGTTAAATCATAAAGTACATACATCACCAGCATCACTGTGTGTCCCCAAGTCCATTCCATTCTTTGTTCTGATTTTTTTTAATGAATAAATTTCTCAACAAATGATACAATCATAGACTTACTTAAAATAGGTTCTTTACACCAGTTGAAGTATGGAGTTAATTTCTCTACAAATTTTTGGAAACATATCGTATACAAATTCATTTGTCATTTTTGGGTGTATTAATTCAAAAACCATTTATTGCTTTGTTCTCTGTCGCCGTTTTTCGCATGCCTAAAATCCAGGCATTGAGCTGGTTCTCTGTGGTTCAGTCACAGCTAAAGAATCATCACCAGAACAGACCCCAGAATTTTTAAAAGTTTGAATGATTTGCCATAGGACACACAGTGGGAAAAATTGCAACTTAAAGCCCAGCTAGAAGCTTAATCTCCCTCTTAGAAAACAAAGGCAGGGTAGGCATTGCCAAGTAACTAAATCTCTTGCCCTCAGATTTTGAGCAGATTCAGAAAAAGTGCTGCCCCACTCAGAGATGGCAGTGCCCTGCTCACAGATGGTAATCGACACCACCACTTGGTGTGTCACCTCCATTGTCCTGCCAGTAATCTGCACTCCAGTCTCCTCAAAGGGTTCATTCAAGGGCTTCGACCCTTAATTTATCCCATTCTGGGTGCCATGAAGAATCACCCAAATTATAAAATTTTAGGACTATTCCTGTTTGTCTTCATCAGCCATCAGTGAACCAGTTCAAAGCCCTGCTAAAGTCTCGTTACTGGACTACATGCATGATACATGAAAAGATTCACATGAGAAAGTAATGAGACATCAAGGTAATCGGAAACTTTTGCTAGATTCAAACCTAGTTTGGGAAAAAGTACACTTAGTAGTGCACAAAAAAAGCTTACTATAAAAATGACTGTGAAGTATTTGGTCTTTAATCACCTAAAACAATAGTTCTTAAATGTCATTAGGGCATACAAATAACTTCCATTTTTCCTGATTCCACTCCCAGAGAGTTCTTGTTTATCTGTATTATGTTTTGGCCGTCTGATTCTGTTCCAACAGAAATACCATGAGTGGATGGCTTTAACAAAGAAAACTTTATTCTTACACAGTCTAGTAGGCTGTAAGCCCAAAATTCAGGATGTCTGCTCCAAGGGAAGGCTTTCCCTCTTTGTCACCTTTAGAGGAAGGTCCTTGAATTGCATCCGTCTTTGGTCAGAGAGCATCTTGGTGCAGGAATCTCAGATCTGAAGGACACGCTGTACTTCTGGTGCTGCTTCCTTGATGGTGTGAGGTTCCTAACTCTGCTTGCTTCCCTTTCATCTCTTGTAGGATAAAGGAGAAAAGGTGGTACAAGCCACACTCCAGGGAAACTCTCTTTATATTGGAGCAGGGAGGTGATCTCAGGAAGGGTTTTATGGTCCCACCCTAATCCTTGTGAACATAAATCCAGTCTGTTAACCACAGGCACAGATTAGGGTGTACACCGTCACAGAATCACAAAATGGAGAGCAGTCACACAATACTGGCAATCACTGGCCCAGCCAAATTACTGTGCATATTTTTGGGGGTACACAGTTGAAGCCATGACAGTATGTTTTAATAGCTGATTGTAATGAACAGCTAGGGTTAAGAACCACTGGTCTAAAACATTATTAAAATAGTCTGTTTCCAAAAAGCTAGCAGAGTGACCAGTTTGCCACAAATAGATTTTAAAGAAAATGTCACATCTTTTTCCTTCAGTAGAAGATGACTTAATAAAAATTCCTATTGGTATTTTTCATTTCCTTAGAACCATAATGGCCGTATTTACTTTAAGATTGTTGGTAAGCTATAACCTTAATGTACTTTCGATTGACAGATAAACAGTTAAAAATAAAACATTCCTTCTCAGGGCACTATCTAGTCTTCCTACTGGACCTCCAAATGCAACATCCAGTGTACATTTCCTATTTCAGTTCTCTTCTGGGTTCTGTAGAATTGTCATTAATCTTACTTCCTGATGTGGAGATATGAGGAAACATGCCCTGGAAAATGCCAATCTTAATTGAATATTTGTTTTTACTGCCAAGACGACAACTTCATGAACCTGTGTAAAACTAAGGGATGTCTTTAATAGTTTGTTCTTCATAAATATCATTAGGACAGATACGACCTCCTAGACTGCAAGGGTGTTTTTCTACCTAATAACTGAGCTGCTAACCTATTCATCAGTGGCTCCATGGGAGAAAAGACCAGGCATTCTGCTCCTGTAAAGAGTATAGCCTGGAAACCCTGCGGGACAATTCTGCTGTGTCCTATCAGGCTGTTAGGAGTCACAATCAGCTTGACAGTGCACAACAGCCACTACTTATGATACAGAAAGTAGGTGATCTGACAGAAGCATAGGATGGCTGCCTAATTATAAGACTGAAATAAAAACTATGAAATTAGATGTGTCCTAATGGTTGCCTTAACACTGGAGGACTAACCAAAAGATTGGCGGTTCAGACCCAACCAAAGATTCATCAGAGGTAAGGTTTCCAAGGCCACAGCCCTGAAAACCTTACATAACACAGTTCTAATTTGCACATTTGGAGAGGCCATGAGTCGGAGTCAACTCATTTGGCTCCTAACAACAATATTTGAAAAAAGAAATTTGTTGTGTGAGCTTTTGAATCTCTATTTTGTTGTTACTTACAGATGTAAAATAATAGACAGGCATTTGGCAATACTGTCCAAGAAACATCTTGAGACCAAATTTTTGAAGCTTAATGTGGAAAAAGCACCTTTCCTTTGTGAGAGACTGCGCATCAAAGTCATCCCCACACTAGCACTGGTAAAAGATGGGAAAACACAAGATTATGTTGTTGGATTTACTGATCTCGGAAATTCAGATGATTTCACCACAGAAACCTTAGAATGGAGACTTGGCTGTTCTGATATTCTTAATTACAGGTAACTTGTAGAAAAAGAATAGATTTATATGAATTCTTAATTTTAGTTTAATTCATTATCTTCTATTGAAATTTTCTATGAAATTAAGTCCTTTTGGCTAAGATGTAGAAAAATTTTCAGAAAGGAAAGGCATATATTTTCAAGTGGGCATCATCACTATGACCTCGCAGCAAGAATTAATGGAAGCAGAAGCTATATTTTGAGTCTTGGGGGTACACCTAGCTATGAAAGTTTTCAGCCTAGCATATCTTATTGAAATTTGATCTGTGTTATTCTGGAAATCAAGAAGGACACTCCAGAATTCTATCTTTCTCAGTATGCTCAATTACTTAAATTGGTTTCTATTTAAATGATTCTCTTCAGTGAAATGAAAACTAAAAGCACACTACTGCAAAGAAGGCTGTATTTTAAAACATTTAAATACAGATATTCCTGCTTCAATTAGAGAATCTGATAATATTTTTTCTTCGTTTCTGTGCCCAATTTACTTAATAGATGGAAGAATTTGTTTTGAAAATGAATCAAAATTCAGCTCCCATTTTCATTTATCTTTTTGCCTACTTTTCCAGAATCTGATTTATGATTCCACAAATCAGAACATGTCAGTTGTATTTTGTCCCTGTTCTTGACTGACAAAAATAACGAGTAAAATTGTATAATCACTGCTCCAGTGTCATGGTGCATTGAAATAAGTAGAAAAAACTCTGTCATTTTTTTCTCTTCCCATGCTCCACCCTCCTTGTTCCCTGCATTCCTCAGGACATACCCAAACCATTCATGTGTTATGGAAATGGGCTTTAAAACTGAGGTTTATTATTATAATTATTAATATAAAATACTGAATTTATTACATAAAATTTATTATTTTGAGGTAATTTCTGCCTTTAAAAAGTTATAAATCTTGTATAAGGATTCCCATATGCCCTTTATTCATATTCCCCAATTTTACACTTTTTGTATTTGCTTTGTCATTCTCTTTCAATATGTGTATAAATGTTTTTCAGCCCCACTTGTGTGGAAGTTATGTATGTGATGCCCCTTTACTCTTAAATGTTTCCGTGTTCATGTTCTAAGAACAAGGATATTTTCTTATATAGCCATGGTACATTATTAATGTAGGAAATTAGCATTGATACTATACTATAATGTAATCTACAAACTTCATTCACATTTTGCCATTTGTCCAAGTCATGTCTTCCACAACCACAAAAGCTTTAGCATTTAATTATTTATGTGTTTAATTTCCATGAGTCTGGAACAATTCATCCCCCATTCTTTGTTTTTCAAGACTTAACCTAGTTCAGAATTAACTCAAAGCCATCTAACAAGAAACAACCTAGTTATTTTGTAGAACAGCCCCTAATTTGAATGTGCCAAACGCTCCCTCAGGATTATGTGCGATTGTGTGTTTTTGGCAGGTTATTGCAGAATTGTGTTACCGCCATCTCTGTATGTCTTATCAGGAGGCCCATGTCAGTTTGTCTCCTTTCTGGTGGTAATAACTTGGAGCACTGGTTTAACCAAGTGTATGCCAGAGCAAATGGTGATTTAATGAAGAAGCTTTCCATCTCCCAGATTCACTACAGATTATTTTATTTCAGTAGGTTTCAATCTGTTACTGTTGTTGTTTACTGTGAAGCTCAAATTGTTTTAGACTTGGCCACTGAGAGCTCCCTTGAAGTTAGTCTCTGTGTCTTTTTGACATGTCCCCATAATTCTCTGAGCAGTTCCTTTCTGGTGTATACAAGATGTTTTAAGAGAGTTCATGCTATACTCTCCCTGGAATTGGCATTTTTCCTGTGAGCCATGGTTCCTTTCAATGACAAATGATACTGGGAAACCAGAATACGCGTGCTAAGAATAGTACCCAACATGCTTTTAAATGAAAAGACTGTCACATTTTTTTCGTCAAGTGACAGTGAAAAGGGTTTCATACCAATTCCAAGTTAATGATAATGAATTCCACAGGTTTTGTTGATGTTTGTAGAAAAAGATTCTTACAGGAAAAAGAATATCTAATACGAAATCAGTGTACCCAGAACAAATGAAACCAGAATGTTTTTTTTACTTCCTTCTGTGATTTTTGATCAGAAATTTTGTTGGCACATCCTGTGAAATAGCTGTTAGTCATTAATGATAAAAGGGAAAGTAAAATATTTAGTATAAAATAATGGTTTATAACTATTAACCCTAATTATGAATATTGTACTTCTTCCCTCAAATCAACATTTTAAAAAAGTTTTAGATAAAGTGAAGAAGGTAAGCTTTTATGCAGTTTAAGCTACCAGCTGTACTAAATCTTAAAAATTAAAATGGTTTTCAAATCTCCTTTATTTTTAGTGGAAATTTAATGGAGCCACCATTTCAGAGCCAAAAGAAATTTGGAACAAACTTCACAAAGCTGGAAAAGAAAACTATCCGAGGAAAGAAATATGATTCAGATTCTGATGATGATTAGAATTTAATAATAACTCTTTGTAAATCATCTTTTGATTTCTGTCTATTTCAGATTTAGGTAGGTTTTCTAAATGCTGTTGGTTTCAATACACTGTTCACCTAATCCACATGTTCTGGAGTTTTATACAGTTCCATCACGTTGAAATACGTCTTTGAGATTTTCTGTGTGGAGATTGTGTTTAAGGTGAGGAAAAGTGAGTTCTTACATTATATGGGAAAGGTCTGGATTCTCTATTTTTGAGATTGATTTTATCACGATATGAGTCTTAGGTTTTATATCATAGACATATGTGTTTTTAATCTACTGAACTGGAAATAGAAATTCAACAGACTATTCCAACACTAATTCTTAAGCAGCATTGTTTAGTTTATGCAGTAGGTTACTGGTATAACATAGTGTACTTGTATTGTAAACACTTCTAGAATATTTTTAAGTAACTGTTAGAGAACTGCATATTTGTTGATTCTGTATGCTGTGTGTTGATGACGAGAGCTGTGTAAGATTTTGAACGTACTGCCTTATTTGAGGGTACTGGGTGCTTGTATTTTAAGACATACATAAAAACTAATCAGGCTGCGTTTTGGGAATGGTAGCGTGAGGAGGTCTGTAGACTCTCTCCTCAATAAAATAACAACTTGTAAAAATTATTTTTAAAAAAACTATTAAAGTCATTGGAAGTTGTCATAAGAGCATGCAGCAAACAGAAAAACATTTATTCAAGAAAATATACTAAGTCTTGGTTAGAACTAAGAGTCTGAGAACTGAGCTGTGACCCCATACCTGCTGTCTCCCAGCTCAGTGAAATAGGAACTCTATTCTAATCAAATGCAACCAATAAAACAGGGTTCCCTTTCCCTTTAGCACCCAGTTTCAGACTAAGCTTTCTTGCTCACGGGAGCCAACTGCTAGAATTCTTATCCTACCCCCAATTCAATGCTGCAGAAGCTCTACTCCAGGCAAGAGCAGATCTGGACCTCCATTCCTCTGTCTAGTCCCCACTTGGAGGCAGAAGCTCTCCCCTATGCATGACAGACTGAGGATACTGAATCCCAGTTGCCTGTGCAGCGTACTCAAGAGTGGAGGTTCCATGCAAGGAAAGGTAAGCAGAAAAGACTAGGGGCCATCACCCAGTACCCTATTCATAAACCAGGGTTATCATTCCTAGGAGCACTGGCTAGTATTTCTACTAGAAGCTTTGCAGCACTAACACCAATTTTGCTCAGGCAGGTTGTGAAAACACAGCTCTGTGGTACTCCCTGGAGCCCTTGTGACACAGTGGCTAAGATGAGAGGTTGTCTTCTAACTAAAAAGTCAGCTGTTGGAATCCACCAGCTACTCCCTGGAAATTCTATAGAGCAAGTCTGTTCTGTAGAGTAGTATGAGTTGGAATCAACTTGATACCAACAGGTTTTGATATTTTGGGTAGTGCTCCCTAAGGGAATTGATTTTATTTAGAGAAGAATGATGGAAAAGAATCGTAAGCCTAAGGGTGCTCCTGAAAGTAATGGAGGTTTTGGTGATAAATGTTTTAAGAGGAAACATCATAGCAATGAGTGAAGGTTCGACCAGTGAGAAGTTTAACAGAGAGAACCAGAGAAAAGAGCTAGGAAGAGTTTTCATAGAGGCGGAGCAGGCAAGTAGATGAGTAAAGAAAACTTTGCTAAGAGCCCTATCCGTACCAGCACAGGCAGATACGGACTGATTGCATGTGTGCAGGCTTCTCCCAGTAGGATGCAACATCAGTGGCTGCTTACTTCAAGGTATGTAGCCTCAACAAACTAGTCCAGCCAAGCCAGTAAAAAACAAGTGCCAGGGGAAGGAAAGGATAAATATCCAAAGCTACCATAATATATTATCTAAACTGTCTAGTTTTCAACAAAAAACTTTAAGACATGCAACGAAATAGAAAAGTGTGACACAAACATGAGAAACACTTTGTGAGGGCCTAGACATTGGATTAAGGAGCTCTGAAAACTGGCAGAGCAGAGGCCTCTGATACCCTCTAACTTTACAAGGGGGTGGGAAAGTTATGATCAGTGTGAGCCCAAGGCTGCTTTCTAGGAGGCAGGGTCATCTATATGGTCACTCTCAAAATTTTTTCCAATTTTGACACTAAGTGTCCCTCTCATGACAGTCTCCATTTCTCCACTGGATTCAATAATTTGTGGCAGTGGCCACACAGAACTCACAAGCAGTACTCAGGATGATGAGGTTTATTAGGGAAGTAACAAGTTACAGTCTCAGTTCAGGATACAGTACCTCAATCAGGACAGCCCGTTCCCAGCCTTGCCACAGGTAAGCCTCTCTGTGTCCCTGAACCTCTTGGCCTGGCCTCTGCCCTGCTCAAGAAAGCATTACAGAGTTCTTTAGCTCTGTTGAGAAGTGTCTGGGGTACTCCGCTCTGCCAGTAAGCCTTCCATTAGTCTGGGTTTTACTGCCTCTGCCAGTGCTTCTCACCATCTTTTGCTGTCTTCCAGTTTTGTGTGGTCTTCTCTTCCTGCCTTTGGATGGCTTATTTTAAACCTAGTAGAATTGCCATGCCATGTTATTTACATTATTAGTAAACTATCCAATCTCCTTGGTGGGCCACAAGCACCTCAATCATTTGGTGGGAGTTACAAGACCATGGCAAAAAAGGCCATGTAAGAATACTTGTACCAGGGGATAACCCCTGGCTTTGCCAGTAAGTGCCTGGGACACCCCTACTCACCAATATTTCTCAGCCCTTTAAGTCCATGGGCTGTGAATCAGGTAGCCTAGCTCTGGCTACAAATATCCAGAGGCACCTCACTCTGCCAACCAATCTCCTGCTTCTGCTGCCACCACTTCTTTACCACTACTTCTCACTATCTCTTACTGTCTCCAGTTTAATAGCTCCTGTACTCTGTCTTCTGGATCTAAGAAAGTTCCCAGGGTGGGGACCTCAGGTCCAACTGACATTCTCCATTCCCAGCTCTTCTTAGTGGTTATGAGGTCCTCTCTCCCCTCTGGGATGCCTCATTTTAAAGCCTGGAGGGATTACAAAACTGACCAATTTCCTCATTCAAATTTCATATGATTTATTTGCTTATCTCACCCCCAGAAGGGTACCATGCACACTATTCACATTATTAGCAAGCACTCCAATCACCTTGGTGGCCCGGTGTTCACATGTTTAGCTGCTAACCCAAAGGTCAGCAGTTTGAACTCACCAGCCACTGTGCAGGAGAAAGGTCTGACAGTATACTCCCTGGAAGATTACAGCCTAGAAACCACTTTGGGGCAATTCTACTCTGTCAAAGAGGTCACAGTGAGTCAGAATTGACTCAACAACACACAAGAGTGCTGGATTTAGCACAGAATTCAAAGCAGCTGTTATGTTCAGAAAGACTAACAAAGGCCATACTTGAAGGAGGGAATGATGGCAAAGAGATAGAAATGATGGTAAAGAGATAGAAATTATCTTGGGGGAAAAATAACCAAATAGAAATTTTGGAATTGAAAAATCACTGTGTAAACGTTCTAACAAAAAAGAGGACCTAAAGAAAAAAGTTTTCATAAATCTTACATGTGGAGAGGAAGATGATATAAAGAAATTTAGAACTAGTTTAAATTTAGAAAAAATAGGGGTAAATACCCAAGTAACCACAAAGGAAACGATCAATCTATTCATTAAAAGAAAAAGAAAAAAGAAAAACATGTCTCAGTAAAAACTGGAAAAGATGAAAACACATAAAGATTCAGCACAGAAAATTAAACAGCGCAAAGAAATAGTCTACAACACATGAAGACATCAAAATGACAGCACTAAGCTCATACCTATCAATAATCACACTGAATGTAAATGTACTGAATACATCAATAAAGAGATGGGAAGTGGCAGATTGGATTAAGAAAAACAACCCATTTGTATGCTGCCTACAGAGACACAGCTTAGCATCAGAGACACAAACAAACTTTAAAACTCAAAGGATAGAAAAAAGTACATCAAGCTAACAAATAAGAGCAGGAGTGGCATTATTAATCTCTGATAAAACAGACTTTAAAATCAACCACATTGGATTAGGGAGTACATTATATAATTATTAAAAGATCAGTACTCCAGGAGGACATGACCATAGTTAACATCTACATGCCCAGTGACAGGGCTCCAAAATACATAAAACACTAACTGCAATAAAAACAGAAATAGCTTCACAGTAATAGTAGGAGACTTTAAGACACCACTTTCAGTGAAGGACAGAACATCTAGACAAAAAGCTCATTGAAGCCATGGAAGATCTAAATGCCACAGTCAGCCAGCTTGACCTCATAGACATGTACAGAACACTCCACCCAGTAGCAACCAAGTGTACATTCTTTTCCAATGCACATTGGACATTCTTCAGAATTCAGCACATGTTAGACTACAAAGCAATCCTTAAAATTCAGAGTATTAGAATGTTTGTTATGATCTTTTCAGACCAAAAAGCCATGAAAGTAGAAACCAATGACAGGAAAAAGAAGGGAAAAAAAAAAAGACATGGAAACTGCACAACACCTTGCACAATACTGAGTTATGGACGAAATCAAGGATGAAATTGAGAAATTCAAATGGGAATGAAAACACATCCTACCAGGACCTTTGAGACACAGCAAAAGCACTGCTCAGAGATCAATTTATCTCAATAAATGCATACATCTAAAAAGAAGAAAGGAAAAACAGAACCCCGTAAGCTGAACAAATAGAGGAGCTAAAGAAGCCCTTGGGCACCAGAAGAAAGCAAATAATAAAAATGAGCAGAACTAAATGAATTACAGAGTAGAAAAATGATTGTAAGAGTTAAAAAGACCGTAAGCTTTTTTGAAAAGATCAACAAAATTGGTAAAACATTGGCCAGAGCAACAAAAGAAAAACAGGAGAGGAAGCAAATGAATAAGAAATGAGATGGACAATATGACAGCAGACCCAACGGAAATTAAAAGAATTATTAGAGAACACTGTGAAAAACTTGTAGTCAAATAAATTAAAAACCTGAGCAGAAATGGACAAATTTCTAGAAACACACTACCTTCCACAGCTAACACAAACAGAAGTAGAACAACTAAATAAACTCATCACAAGAGAAAAGAAAAAGGTAATTTAAAACTTCTAGCCAAAAGAAAGCTCTGGCCTTGACAGCTTCACTGAAGAGTTCTACGAAACTTTAGTAAAGAATTAACAGCATTATTACTAAAGGTATTTCAGAGCATAAAAAAGATGCAATACTTCCAAATTCATTCTGTGAAGCCAGCATAGCTAAAGGCTGATACCAAAACCAGTAAAACACAACACAAAAAAGGAAAATTACAGACCAATACCTCTCATGAACTTCGATGCAAAAATTCTCACTGATAGAATTCAACAACATATCAAAAAAAAAAAAAAATTCACCATGGCCAAGTGGGATTCATACCAGGGAAGCAGTTCAATACTAGAATGCAATTCAACACTCGAAAAACAACATAACCAACTACATAAATAAAAGACAAGACCCATTTGATTTTATCAGTTAATGCAGAAAAGGCATTTGACAAATTCAAACACCCATTCATGTTAAAAACAGCAAAACAGAAATAGAAGGGAAATTCCTCAACATAGTAATGGCACCTGTGCAAAGCGAACAACCAACGTCATCCTAAATGGATAGTCTGAAAGCTTTCCTCTTGAGAACAGGAACCAGAAAGGATGCCCATTGTCACCATTTCTATTCAACAGCGTGCAGGTTTTAGCCATAGTAATCAGGCAAGATAAAGAAATACATCCAGATTCACAAGGAAGAAGTAAAAGTATCTCTTTGCAGATGGTATAATGTTACACAGTGAAAACCATTTTTAAAAAAAACCACAAAAAAACTAACAAACTAATCGAAAAGCTCAACAAAGTATCAGGATATAAGATAAACATGTAAATCAGTTAGATTGCTTTATACCAACAAAGAGACCGTCAAGAAGGAAATCACCAAATCAACACCATTTACAATAGTTGCCAAGAAGATAAAATAGTAATAAAAGTAATCAGAGACATAAAAGCCCTTTACAAAGAAAATTACAAGACACTACTGCAAGAGACCAAAAGATACCTACATAAGTAGAGAAACCTGCATTGCTCGTGTATGGGAAGACTTAACATCATGAAAGTGTCTATTCTGCTGAAAGCAATTTATAGATACAATGCAATCCCAGTATAAATTCCACTGGCATTTTTTAATGAGATGGAGAAACAAATCACTAACTACATGTGAAGAGGGAAGAAGCCCTAGAAAAGTAAAGCATTACTAAGTAGAACAACAAAGTGGGAGGCCTCACACTACCTGACTTTAGAGCCTATTAACTGCCCAGATAGTCAAAACAGCCTGATACTGGTACAAAAACAGATACAGAGACCAATGGGACAGAATTGAGAATCCAAATATCATCCACCTATGAACAGCTGATATTTGACAAAGGTCCAAAGTCTGTAAACTGGGGAGAAGACAGTGTCTTTAACAATAGGTATTGGTGTAACTGAATATCCATCTGCATAAAAGATGAAACAAGAACCATATATCATGCATAAGAACTAATTCAAAATGGATCAGAAACCTAAATATAAAATCTAAAACAATAAAGATCATGGAATGAAAAATAGGGACAACACTGGGAGCCCTAATACATGGCACAAACAGACTAAAAAGTATTAACAGTTCACAAACAAAAGAAGGAAAAATAGATAACTGAGAACTCCTAAAAATCAAACATGCTCATCCAAAGACTTCACTAAAAGAGTAAAGCGACTACCTTCAGACAGGGGAAAAATTCTTGGCAACCATGAATCCAATCAGCATCTTAGCTGCGTAAAACACAAAGTACTGTAAAACCTCAACAAAAAAAAAGACAACCTAATTATAAAATGGGCAAAGGATGTAAGAAAGAAGACATTCAGGAAGCTAACACATATGTGAGAAAATGTTTACAGTCATTAGCCATTAGAGAAATCCAAAAACTACAGTGAGATACCCTCTAACCCCAAGAAGGATGGCATTAATCTGAAAACTGTAAAATTATGAATGTTGGAGAGATGGTGGAGAGACTAGAACTCTTCCACAGAGCTGGTGGGAATGTAAAATGGTACATCTTTGGAAATCGATTTGCCACTTTCTTAAGCTAGAAATAGAAGTACCATATTATTGATCAGTCCCACTGATCAGAATATGTGCTAGAGAAATAAGGGCTGTCACATGAATAAACACATGCACACCACTGATTATTGCAGCACTGACCACACTTGGTGCCCATCAACAGATGAATGGAGAAACAAATTAGGATATATTCCCACAGTGGAATACTATGCAATGATAAAGAACAACAATGATCTTAGGCAACATTGCATGGAGTCCATTGGAAGACATTATGCTGAGTGAAATTCGTTGCAAAAGAACAAATACTGTATGAGACCAGTATTATAAGGACTTTGGAAAAGTATTAAGCACAGATGAAAATAATCTTTGATAGTGTCAAGGGTGGGGATAGAGAGAAAGGGTTATTCATAGATTAGATAGTAGATAGGAATGGGTTAGTTGAAGGGAGTTACGGGGTACGGTAGAAGGGAGGTCAGCACGACTGGACTATACCCAAAACTAAGAAGTTTCCTAAATATTGCCCAACATTTTAAAGGACAGATTAGCAGGTCTGGGGACATAAGGAAAATACGAGCCCTATAGAAAGGGACACATAATCCAGAGACTACATCAGCATAAGGATAGAACTAGATGGTAGGCAGCTACCACCAATGACTGTCCTAACAGGAAATATAATGTAGATCCCTGATGTAGTGGGAGGAAAATGAGTGTACAGTGCCTGAACTGTATTAAAAGACCAAACCTGATGCTCTGACAGACTGGAGGGTCCCCTGAGACCATGGCTCCCAGCCTCTTTGTTAGCCCAGAGCTGAAACCAGTACTGAAGCCAACTCTTCAGACAAAGACTGGACTGGGCTATAAGATAGAAAGTGATTTTGGCAAAGAGTGTGCTTCTTGGCTTAGATGCATGCATGAGGCTGGCTGAGTAGCTCGTGTCCAGAGTCAAGATGAAAGGGTGGAGAGGGACATGAGTTGGTTGAATAATACAGGAAGTACAGGGTGGAAAAGAACAATGTGCTGTCCCAGGGAGCAGTCAGAATTGCAGAGCAGGTGGGGGGGTGGGGAGTTATATGGCAAATTGACTTGGCTGTAAACTCACTTGAAACACCGTAAAATACTGTAAAAATTTTAAAACCAAAAAGAAACTAGAAATTGTAAGTAGAGGCACCTCACAACAGATCAAGAAATACTGACAGCACTTTATTGTACTGTCAGAATTCTGAAAGAAAACCTGACAACTGAAAGAAGAAACAGTCAAGTCAGCAGTAATAGTTGCCATTACTCCACTTTACATAATGGATAAGAAAACCAGGTAGAAGATCGCCAGGGAAGTAGAAAACTTGAATAACACTATAAACCAATGGTACTAAGAGGTCTATAGAACATTACATGCAACAAGAGAGTAAGTATTCTTTACACAGTGAGCATGTGGAACTTTCTCCAAGACCAACTATATACTAGGAAATAAAGTAAGCCCCAATAAATTTAAAATTATTTAAATCAAGCAGCGTAAGTTCTCTGGCCACAGTGAGATGAAATCAGAAATCAGTAACATTTGTGCAGTTCACAAATGATGTAGAAATTAACACACTCCTAAACACCAGTGCAAACCCTAGCGGCATAGTGGTTAAGTGCTACAGCTGCTAACGAGAAGGTCAGCAGTTCAAGTCCACCAGATGCTCCGTGGTAACTCTACGGGGCAGTTCTACTGTGTCCTATAGGGTTGCTGGGGGTCAGAATTGATGCAATGACAATGGGTTTCTTTTTTTTTTCTTCAATACCAATGGGTCAAAAAGGAAATCACAGAGAAATTAGAAAATACTGTGAGATGAGTGAAAACAATGCAATGTACCAAAATTTCAGGAATGCAGCTGTCTTAGTTATCTAGTGCTGCTATAACAAAAATACTACAGATAGATGGCTTTAACAAACAAATTTGTTTTCTTACAATCTGGAGTCTAAAAGTCCAAATTCAAGACACCAGCTTCAGGGGAAGGTGTTCTCTCTGTGTCAACTGCAGGGTAAGTCAGTGCTTGTAGTCAGTCTTACCTTGATCTAGGAACTTCTCAGTGCAGGAATTCCAGGCCTAAAAGACACACTGTACTCTAGGCCCTTCTTGGTAGTATGAGGTTCTCTCTGCCTGCTTCTGTCTTATGTATCTCCAGAGAGATTGACACCGGATACAACCTAATCCTGTAAATTGAGCTGTGCTCGTTAACTGCCTTTAATCCTGCCTAATTAACATCATGTAAATTAAGGAATACAACACATCAGAGAATCACATCAAGTTGCAAAATGGAGGACAACCACACAATACTGGGAATCATGGCCTAGCCAAATTGACACATATCTTTGAGAGACACAATTCAATCCATCGCAGCATCTCAGGCAGTAATTAAAGGGAAATTTATAGTAATAAGCAGTTATTACTAATCATAATCTAATATTCTAAGACAGCATAATAAGAAAAGCAATCTAAACTAAAGCACAAATTAAAAAATAAAAAGACTAGAATGGAAATTAGAGATTTTTTTTTAATAGAAAAATGAACAAAACCAAAAGTGGTTCTTTGAAAAGATACAGTTGACTACTAACTATACTGACCAACAAACTTTTTGCCAACAAGTTGACCAAAGAAAACCAAACCCACTGCTGCTGAGTCGATTCCAACTCTTAGCAACCCTATATAATGGAGTAGTACTGCTGCATAGAGTTTCCAAAGAGCATCTGTCAGGTTTGAGCTGTTGACCTTTTGGTTAGCAGATGTACCACTTAACCACTATGCCACCAGAGTTAGACAATAGAAAAAATGAACAAATTTCTAGAAAGATAAATTACTGAAATGGACTCAAAAAGAGACAGAAAACTTACATAGACCTAAAACAAAGAGATTTAGTTAGTACTTTAAAAGACTTCCTGCAAAGAAAAACCCATGCCCAGATGATTTTGCTGGTGAATTCTACCAGATACACAAAGAAAAATGAACACCATTTCTCAAAGCCTTAAAATACATCTGTGTGTGTGTGTGTGTGTGTGTGTGTGTGTGTGTGTGTGTGTGTGTGTGTGTGTGTATAAAAGATGAGGGAATACTTTCTAACTTATTCTGTGATGCCAGTACTACCTAATACCAAAACCAGGATATGACATCATAAGAAAATAAAATTATCAGCCTGCATCTCTTATTATAGACACTAAGATCCTTAACAACATACTGATAAAGCAAAATCATCAACATAAAAAAAATTTCACAACATTAACAGATGGGATTTATTCCAGGAATATACATTTTGTTCAACATACAAAAGTCAATGAATGTATTGCAACATGTTAACGTGTCATTGAATCAGTTCTGATTCATAGTGACTGTGCACAACAGAATCAAAACAGTACTCAATCCTACACAATCTTCACATTGTTATGCTTGAGCCGGTTGTTGCAGCTCTGTGACAGTTCATCTCACTGAGCCTTCCTCTTTTTCACATACTGTAACATTGCGGGAAACCCTGGTGGTGCAGTGGTTAAGTGCTACGTCTGCTAACCAAAAGGTTGGCAGTTGAGATCTGCCAGGTGCTCCTTAGAAACTCTATCTGGCAGTTCTATTCTGTCCCATAGGGTCACTATGAGTCAGAATCAATTCAACAGCAGTGGGTTATAATGTATTACTGGAAAAGTGAACAAAAACCACATGTTCATCTCATTGCAATAAAAGCATTTGACAAAATCCAGAAAACTTCGATGCTTAAAGAATTTTAACACACTATTCCTTTGAATATCAAGGAAATTCCTCAACTTAATCAACTCCAACTAAGAAACAGCTAAGAAACTGAGATCATACTGAACTTTTTTCCCCTCCTAAAAAGAAGACACAAATGTCTGCTTCTGCTACTTCTATTTAACACTGGAGGTTGTAACCAACAACTAAATAACAAAAATAAATTCATCAGCATTGGAAAGGAAGAAGTAAAAATGTCTGTATTTATGCATGACATCATCTTTATGTATAAGATCTTAAAGAATTCACTAAAAAAACTCAAATTCATGAAAAGTACATGATATAAGGTGAATATATAAAAATAAATTGCATTTGTATCCATTACCTTTGATCTGAAAATGACATTGAGAAAGCAGTTCCATTTACCATAACATTCAAAGTAATAAAATACTTAGGAGAGGCCAGATATAAACCCTTAAATTTATAATTAATTGATTTTTTGGAAGGGTGCCAAGACAATTCAATCAAAAAGTCATTTTGACCAATGGTTTTGGGACAATGGAGTATTCATATGCATAAGAATGAAGTTAGGCCCCTTACACTACAAATATTAAGATGGATTTTAGACCTAAATGTTGGAACTAAAATTAAAAATTTTAGAAGGAAAGCTAAGACTGAATCTTTGTGACTTTACATTAGGCAAAGGCTTCTAATGACAACAACAATAAGAAAGTGACAAATTGGATTATAAGGACTTATAAAAGGACATGCACAGAGTGAAAGACTCTTTGATAGCTACAAGGGTGGGAGGGAGGGAGTGGGTTGATCATAGATTAGTCAATAGGAATTCGTTTAGTTGAAGGGTGTAATAGCATTCAGTAGAAGGCAGGTCAGCATAAGTGGACTACACCATTAACTAAAAGGATTTCAAATTCAACCCAGCATTTCAGACTTTAGAGTGGCAGGGACAGGGGTCTGGGAACTGTGTTTTCAGGGGACACTGAGGTCAATTGGCGGAACTAGCCTTTTTCTAAGAGAGTCTTGTGCACCCCATATTGGTGAGTGGTGACTGTAGTCTTAAAAGCCAGCAGGCTGCCATCTGAAGCACATAAGTTGGTGCCAGCCCACCTGGTACAGATGATAACCGAGAACATCAAAGACATGAGGCAAAATGAGCCCAGAAAAAAGAAGGGACCCTTATAATTGGGAGACTATATCAGCATGAGAACAGAAGAACCAGATGGAACCCAGCCAAAGACAGCCTTGATAGAGGACACAGTGTAGAGTCCCTGACATAACACCAGAAAAAAGAGGTGTGCAGCTCAAGAACTCTACTAAAAGACCAGGATTGATAGTACGACAACCTGAAGATTCCCCTGGGAACATGGCCCCTAGACTTTCTGCTGCCCCAGACCTGAAACCAGTACTAAGGTCAACACTTCAGACTCAGAATAGACTGGACTTGGGGACACACAGTGAGCATGCGGCTTGCATACTTTATGGTTTTATACATTTATTGAAGGCTGTCCTACTGATTTATTTGTAGAGAGGAGAAAAGAGTGTGGAGAGGTAGAGATGTTGTGAGGATACTAGTAGTAAAGAGTGAAAAGGAGGAGTGTGCTGCCACAGACTGGGGAGAGCAGATACAGCTGTAGAGAGGCAGTGTCATAGATTGAACTGTGTCCACCCAAAAATGTGTGTAGCCATTTGGCTGGGCCATGATTCCCAATATTTTATGATTGTTCTTCATATTTTTTTTGTGATTGAGTGAAAGTTTACAATACAATTCAAATTTGCATGCCCACCTATCTACAGCTCCCTCTGCTCTCCTTGCTTGGTGACAGCACATTCCTCCTTTCTGTTCCATACATGTCATATCCTCTTAACAATCTCCTGTCCTCTCCTCTCCACCATGTCCACTCCTCTCTAGTAAGAGTCCAGTAGGATGACATCCTATAGATGCATAGATGATTGTCCTCTGTTTTGTGGTTTTCCTATGTTGTATGTAAAAGAAGAATAGGGTGGGACTATAAAGCCCTTCCTGAGGTTACCTCCCTGCTCCATTGTAAAGGGCATTTCCCTGGAAAGGCTTGCACTGCCCTTTATCCTTTTGTCTTACAAGAGAGAAAAGGAAAGGGAAGCAAGCATAAAATTGGGAACTTCTCACCATCAAGAAAGCAGCACCCTGTCCTTCATACCAGAGGTTTCTGCACCAAGATACTCCCCAAACAAGACTGATGCCACACAAGGACTATCCTCCAGAGCCAACAAGGGGGAGAGCCTTCCCTTGGAGCAGACATCCTGCATTTGGACTTGTAGCCTACTGGACTGTGTAAGAATAAACTCTTCTTTCTTAAAGCAATCTACTTTGTGGTATTTCTGTTAGAGAAGCACTAGCTGACGAAAACAAGCAGGTATGCAAAATTGACTTGGATTATGTACTGAATTTTAAAAAAGTCAAACAAAAAAATTGGACTTTATCAAAATGTAAAATGTGTTGCAATACTACCATAAGGAAATTGAAGACCACTCACAAAATGAAAGAAAATATTTTCAAATTACATATCTGATAAGAAGTTTCAGAATATGTAAAGTCTTCTAATTCAGTAAGAAAAAGATAAATACTCCAGCTATAAAATAGTAAGTAGTCTGGGTGGACATCTCTTTAGGGGATACACAAATGGCCAAATAAGCACATGAAGAGATGCTTAAAACATTAATCATCAGGGAAATGCAAACTCAAACCACAAAGTGATCCCACTTCACATCCACTAGGATGACTATGATAAAAAAGATAATAACAAGTGTTAGGAAAGATGTGTAAAAACTAGAACCTTCTTCATACATTACTCTTGCCACTGTAAAGTGGTACAGCCACTTTAAAAAATACTTTGGCAATTACTCAAAAAGTTATACAAGGAGTTACCATATGACCCAACATTTTCACTCCTGGATGTATACTCAAGAGACTTGAAAACATATTGTCACACAAAAACTTGTATATGAATGTTTATGGCAGCATTATTCATATTGTCACAAAAGTAGAAATAACTCAAATGTCTGAGTAAATATGATAGAATGTTATTTGACAATAAGAAATGAAGTAATGATACTTGTTACAGCATGAATGAGCCTTAAAAAACATTATACTAAATCAAAGAGGCTGGTCACAAATGACCTTAAATTGTATGATCCTATTTACATGAAATGTCCAGAAAAGGGAAGTCTGTAGAAGAAGATTACTGGCTGCATATGGCTAGAAAGTTCTAGGGAGAGACTGATGATGTGCATGAGATGTCCATTTGAGAGAATGAAAATGTTCTAAATTTGATTGTGGTGATGATTGCACGATTACATGAATCTACTGAAAAACACTGAAATGTAGATTTTTAAAAGTAAATTTTGTGGTATGTGCATTATAGCAATAAAGCTTTTAAAAATGATAGTACCAATGAAGGTGCACCATAAGTCAAAATTAGAAAAAGTATGCCAATAGGAAGACAGAAGAGGAAAGTTGGAAGAGCTCAAGAAAGAAGAAAAATAAAGTAAAAAATTTTATAAATGAATATACAAGTAGAAGGAACACGGGAGGAAACAGACAAAACAGCGAAAGCCAAGTGCCGTCATGAGTCAGGCAAAACAGGACAAGACAAAAGGACTGTTTTACAAAAACTGGGAGTGTTTTGTTTTCTTGTTTTTCTTTTTCCTTTTTCATCCTCCCTGCTTCCACCTCCTCCTTCTTTTCTCCTCCTGTTTTCTTCTCCTCTTTCTCCTCTTTCTCCTACTCCTAATTTTCAAGAAAATCTCCATCAGAACCCAGAATGCAAGCTAAAAGAACAGAGACTTCAGAGACTCCATGTGACAAAAAGTACAGGTGACAAAAATTATTTAGCAAAAGCACTAAATAGCTACAACAAGCAATTAAAAAAACGTGAAGAGAGAGAAGAATCTGATTTCCAGATTTACCATGTTATGATACTCAAATATTCAATTTTCAATGAAAGAGACAAAGCATATAAACAGACAAGATAGTGTAACCCATTCATGAAAAATGCTAACAGATGCTGTCCTGCAGGAGTTTGGACTTTCTAGACAAAGACTGTAAATAGACTGTCTTAAATCTGCATAAAGAGCTAAGGGAAACAAAGAGAACAACATATGAACATAACAGCCCCAAACTAAACTCATTGTCCTCAAGTCAGTTCCAACTCAGAGCAACCCTATAGGACAGAGTAGAACTGCCACATAGAGTTTCCAACAAGCACCTGGTGGATTCAAACTGCCACCTCTTTGGTTAGCTGCCATAGCATTTAACCACTACACCACCTGTGTTTCCTATGAACATAAGAAAATATCGTAAAGAGATGGAAATTATTTTTTTAAATAAGAATAAAATGCTAATGCTGCCAAGTACATTAATTGATGTGAAACACAATGAAGTGACACAAATGCAAAATTGTACAGACAGAAGAATAAGCAATCCTGAAGATAGATGAAATAAAATTATCCAGTTTGAAGAGCAGAACAAAAGAAGAAGACAAACGAAGAAAATGAACAGAGTCTAGGAGACCTGTGGGACACTATCAAGCTGCCTAATAAGCAGATTCAGAAGGAGAGGAGAAAAAAAAGATATCTTAGATTCCTAGGGTTACTATAGCAAGATATCACAAAGTGATTTTAAAGAACAGAAATTAACCTTCTCACAGTTCAGGAAGCCAAATGTCTAAATTACAGGTGTCAGCTTTAGGGGAAAGTCAGCCTGTCAATGTATCTGCTTCCATCTTCTTGTGGAGTCTTATCCCTGTGTGTGTGGACTTTTGTGTCTGTGCTGCCATTTATAAGGCACTACTCAAGAAGGAATTGAATTTAATACTCATCCTACTTTCCTATTCCTCATTAACATAAAAAACCCTTTTTTTCAAATAAGATCACGTTTTCAGGTACAGGGAATAGGACTTCAGCATAAACTATGGGGACAGGAGACAATTCAGTCCACAACAATGATATTTTAGTTATGTAGTGCTACACTAACAGAAGTACCACAAGTATGTAGTTTTAGAAAACAGAAATTTCATTTCTGACAGCTCAGGAGGCTACCAGTACAAATTCAGGACATGAATGTAGGCCAAGGTTTTTCTTGTCTATTTGAGATTTTCACAGGTTCCAGAAATCCCTGATGTTCTTATCTTGTAGATGCATCAGTCTCTGTCATCTGTTCCACTGTGTCTCTGTTTATTCTGCTCTTAATATAACTCACAAGTGGTTAGGTTTAGGACCTACCCTACACTAGTACCACCTCATTAACCTGAAAGAAGGTGTCTGTTTCCAAATAGGGTCATTTTTAAAGGCACATGGGTTAGGATTTCAAAATGTATTTTGGAGAGACATAATATGTAACAAGGGACAAATATTCTAAAAAGAATATTTAAAGAAATAACAAAAAGCTTCCTGAATTTGATAAAAGACATAAACATATACATTCAAGATATCTGATGAACTCCAAGAAGGATAAACATAAAAAGATTGACACTGAGACACATTATACCCAAATTGTTGAAAGCCAAGGACAAAGAGAGAATCTTGAAAGTAGCAAAAGAGAAGCAACTCATCACATACAAAGGATTCTTAGTAAAATTTAACAGCTGATTTCTCACTGGAAACCATAGAGTTCATAAAGGGGTGGAATGATGTTTTTGAAGTGCTGAAAAAAAAGAGGAAAAAATACTGTCAACCAAAAATTCTGTATCTGTCAAAACTTCAAAAATGAGAGTAAATTAAAACATTCCCAAATGAACAAAAGCTAAATATAAAATATATTGCTAGTAGACCTGTCCTACAAGAAGTGCTGAAAGTAATCCTTCAGGCTGAAATGAAAGAACACTAGTTGGTGACCTGAAGCCACACAAAGAAAGAATTCCAGTAAAGATAGCTACATACGTAAATACAAAAGCCAGTATCTCTATATTTTTGGTTTGTAACTAATTTTCTATGTAGTTTAAAAGACAAACGCACAAAATTATAAATCTATGTTAATAGACACAATGTGTAAAGGTAGTTTGTGATAAAAGCAGAGAGGAGGGAGCTATGAGATTTTATATGCTACTGAATTCAAACTTGATTGTAAATTTAGGATGTTAATTGTAATCCTGATGGTAATCACTAAAAGTACAGAAAACACTGTGTTCACAAAATTTTGAAAATGAGATGAAGTCTGACTGGTTCACTACTAAATTAATTGTAAAAAAAAAAAAAACACAGATAATATCCTGTTTTGTTTGCCTGTTATTTCACTAAAAGGTGACCTCAGGGATACTGCTTGGTTCAAGGTTTAAAGCAGGACTTTGAACCAGTTTTTTCTGGTTTGAACTCCTGTTGTGAATTTGTATTTCTAAGTAAATTCCAAGGTGATGCCAACTCCTGGATAGGGACAAATTCTGACAACAAATAGTAGAGCAGTTTTCCCAAAATTAATTATATATAACAGTCACTTGGTGATTTTGCTAAAATGTGGATTCTGAGGTGGAAATGCAAATTCTCGACAGGGGTTCAAACCAAAACTAACTAGTTCAAAGCCCAGGTTTAAAGAGTGTCTCAGGGTGATAGTCTGAGCGTCTTTCGGTCTCAGCTGGTCCAGTAAGAATTTGGGTTCTATTCCAGTGTTTTTGTCCCTTTCTATAAGGGTCCATCTGTTGTGGTTCTGAAGTCATTCTACCTTAATGTGAAGCCAGTAACAGAGCTGGTTGTAGACCAGTCTTGTTCCAGAAGAATCCAGGAAGTGCACTGTAAGAAATAACTTCAGGTTGTCTGTTTTATCCCCAAAGATGAAGCTGGAAATTAACTTGTACAAGAAACACCAGACCGTGTCAGACCATTTTCTCTCTCTAACTCATGCATAGACCTGAGATTTACCCAATCTCCTTACAAGTCTTACCTGCAGTGTCCCTGTAGGAACGGCTGTCAGTGCTCACATCTGGAGAATTATTTAGGAGTGATTGAAACTGTTAGGACCTTTAGCTCTTACTGAATTGAGCCAAATAAATTAGTTTCCTGTGTTAGACTAAACTGCCTTTCTTTGCCTTTATATTCTCAAAGCCTAAATGTCCTTTCTTAGTTTGTCCACATATTGTTGTACAGTTTATGTATTATACTTCCTATTTCCGTGCCCTCAAACTCTAAGCTCTACTTCAAAGTCTTTTTATACTTGAGCAGCTTTGGGGAGGCTCTGAAAAAGTCAGGAATCACCTGATGATTGGCATTAAGTCAGTGGTTCCCAACTGGAATTACCCTTTGGGATCATCTAGGGATTTAAAAAAAATATGTTGATGAGTGAGTCTGTCACAAACTAAACCAAAGCCAAACCTGCTACCATCAAGTCCAGCTCACAGTGACCCTATAACACAGAGTATAACTGCCCCAGAAAGTTTCCAAGGAGTGGGTGGTATATTTAAACTTCCAACCTTTTAGTTAGCAGCCATAGCCCTCAACTACTGCACCACCGGATATCCATCACAAACCAAAAAATCGGAGCAGGCAGTTGGTAGGCTTTGGGATTATTTTAAAAGGCAAGTGATTTTAATATGAGAGCTGAGAAACCTTTCCGTAGGTGCTCATCACTCACCAGCTTCCTGGTGGGAACAATTGGAGAAAAAGGTATAGACTTGGGCGTAGACCAGTGGTTCTCAAAGCGTGGCACCTGGACCAGCACTCTTGACATAACCTGAAGAGTTGTTAGAAATGCACATTTTCAATCCCCAGCTCAAACCTTAGATCAGGAATGCTTAACAAGCCCTCTAAGTGATTTTAATGCATACTCTATTTTAAAAAGCTTTGATGCAGATGACCTAGATTCCACTCCTGTCCCTGCCTCTTTTTGGTTTGGCAACTTGGCTAAGTCACTTTATTATTGAGCATCACAGTTTCCTCACCTCTAAAATATGGGTAATCATAATGCCTGCCCTACCTATGTCACAGATGTGTTACAGTAGCACCTGTGAAAGCAACTTATGTCCTGGAAAGTAATCTACAACTTGAGGAATGACTAGGTGATTCTGTGGGTGAGTTTCCACATATGGGATATTTTAGACAAACTACCTGAGTCACAGCATCTAACACCGTATTATTTGTTCCTGGATATGTGTCACACTTCCATGCTTGTGGACAACAAAGAACGCAACCTTACCTCCTCAGTGTGTTGGCTGGCTGATGGGTCCTGTGGACTTTCACTATTGGTGCGTTAAAGGGTCAGTGTGGCTTCAACGGGAACTAGCAATTATCTCTGTAGCCTGAGAAATAAAGAACATGTCAGTAAATGCCCACTCAGTTCCCAGCAATGAGCATCTTCAGGGCCCCGGCTGTGTCTTTAAAAAAAAATGCCTGGCATATATAGCCCAGTGCTTAAGCACATTGTGAATGCTAAATGGGTGGATGGATGAATACTTAGGAAGGAATAAGGTTATTACTTGCTTCCTGGAATAGCCTGCCTCTGTGATGGCAGGCATGAGAAGAATTATGTTCTTATTTATTGTTCTTTTATTGTACTAACCTTATTTTTTTCCCTCTGTTCTGTAAGTTTTAACAAGAAGTTTTGAAATTAATTAGTATCCCCCCAAGGAATGTGAAAAACTGATAATATTCTCATGCTTGAATAACCACAAAGGATGAGCTCCTCATCCCACTCCCCTCTAATCTCCGTTCCTGTGGTTACTTTTCTAACTTAAACAATCTCAAACCGAAACTCTCATCCCACTGGCTTCTTATCTCCTTGTTTGTAGTTACTTTCAAGGTCAGCTGCCCAAAACTATGTCAACAAGTGACTGATGAATGACCCTACCCCAGAACAAGTCCTGCCTGGAAACCAAGAAACTTGTGTCAGGGAACTAAAAAATGCTGGATGTATTTCACCAATTGGGGAACAAGCAGTCTGACCTTTGTTTCCAGTGCCGTGTCTCACTCTGCCCAGCCCCTTTTTCAATATGCATGCTATTTACCAGGAATTTAATAAATATATATAACTCCTCTTTTCCTACTTAGTGTAAAACTTATTGCAGCCCTTTGTTCAGGGAGGAAGACTTCGGAAGAATCTATCCCCTCTGTCCCCGTATACAGGTACATAATAAAATCTCTTACTTATCATGTCATCCTTGTCTGAAAGATTGGCTATTCATGACAGGCAGCAAGAACTCTCCTTAGGTTTGCTGTTAACATCCATAGCCAGTCTAGGCATTCGTTTGTAATTTAACTTGTTTTTGAATTGCATGTTTTTGTTTTTGGTCATATAAGATCAATATTTTATTTTGTTTTTATCGGAGAAAAAGCAGCTTGGGGATATAAATAGAAATTACACATGCAATACTTATATTAGGTTCATAACTTAAATATCCAGTCATTCTGTTTCTCCATGGAAACTGGAAAAGCTCTGAAACAAATTAAAATTTACCCATAGACTGTCTCTCCAGTGCTTCCAGGAAAAGGGACTTTTAAGTACATGTGACTTAAATTTTTTGACAACTGAAAAGCATTTATCTTGAATCTTTTATTAGATGTAAGAGGAAAACCAATAAAAGATGTGTATTTGTATTTCTAAATTTATATAAGCACTCACACGATTGTACATTGCTATTAATCATTCCTCTTAACACGCAAAAGAATTTTTACAATTCTGGGATGTGTCAATGGGAAGATGAAAAGTAAAAATGCAAAGTAGGAGCTTTTTTCTCCTCCAGAGTAGGTGGAAGAGAAAATATGTAGATGATTGATAGGTGCCACTGAGTCAGTTCCAACTCATAGTGCAACAGAACAAAACACTACCTGGTACTATGCCATCCTCACAATCATTGTTTATTCTGGAGCCCGTTGTGTCAATCCATCTTTTTGAGGGTCTTCCTCTTTTTCAGTGATCCTCTTCCTTAACCAAGCATGACGTCTTTCTCTGGGGGTTAATCACTGCTTGATAACATCTCCAAAGTATGTGAGATAGTCTTTCCATCCTCACTTCTAAGACACATTCTGGCTGTGCACTTTACGAGACAGACCTGTTTGTTCTTTTGTCAACACTACAATTGAAAGGCCTCAATTCTTCTTCAGTTTTCCTTATGCTTCAGAACATAAGCTCATCTGAACTCAAAGCTTTGTTATTTCTTTTGTTTTTCCCCCAGTTGCCATAGTATTGATTCCAACTCATAGCGACCTCATGTGTGTTAGAGAACAATGCTCCATAGGATTTTCAATGGCTGATTTTTTGGAAGTGCATTGCCAGGACTGTTTTCTGAGGGACCTCTGGATTGACTTGAACCTCACATTTTAGGTTAGTGGCCAAGCAAGTTAAGCATTTGTAACACCCAGGGTCTTGTAGACTTTAACCATAATACTTAACTAATCATAATCTTGTGACACAGTAGTTAAGAGCTTGGCTGCTAACCCAAAGTTTGGAGGTTCGAATCTACCAACTGCTCCTTGGAAAGCAGTTCTCTTTCCTACAGGGTTGCTTTGAGTTGGAATCGACTCAATGGCAATGTTGTTTTTTTTTTTTTTTTGGTGAATCACAGTTAAATTGACTCAGAGATTGACACGTGACTCAGCTGGAGCAAATACATGAAGAAAGTTTTTCTGGGTGTTTGTGCAAAAGAAACTTTCTTGATTTCTCTCTACCCTAGATGTCAATGAGAAAATCTAGACCCTGGAAGTCACCAGCAGCCACCTTGGGTGAGGGGGTTGGGGAATGGAGAGCTCTGGAAGAAGCTGCTACTGGGAGAGACAGAATTCGTGGTGCTCAGTGACACTATTGAATCAGACCATCCCTGAAATGTGCCTACTTGTGATCTTCCTGTTATGTGAGTTAATAATCTTCTCCAGTATTTACATCCATTTGAACCAAATTTTCAGTTACTTACAGCAACATGAGTCTTGCTGTACCTATATCAAAATTGTTCTTGCCTGGTAGCCAGTGACCTCACTGTAAAACCCACTGCCGTTGAGTTGATCCTGACTCATAGACACCCTACAGGACAGAGTAGAACTGCCCAATAAAGTTTCTAAGGAGCATCAAGTAGATTCGAACTGCCAACCTTTTGGTTAGCAGCCATAACACTTAACCACTATGCCACCAGGGTTTCATTGTAGCTAAATTAAATGACTTCTTTTTGTCTCGTCTTGCTTCCTTAATAGCGTTTCACAAAAATACCACTTACTGCTTGAGACAATCTCTTAGTTTGGCTTTTATGATAAGCCAGAAAAACAAACTAATTGTCATCAAGTTCATTCTGACTGAGAGCAATCCCACAGGACAAAATACAACTGCCGTGTTGGGTTTCCACCCAAGTGGCATAGTGGTTAAGTGTTGCTAACTGAAAGGCTGGCAGGTCAGATCTGCCAGGGGCTCCCTGGAAACTCTATGAAGCAGTTCTGCTCTGTCCTACAGGTCACTGTGAGTTGGAATCGACTCAATGGCAGTGGGTTATTGGGTTTCCAAGGAGTGGCTGGTAGATTCAAACCACCAGTCTTTTGATTAGCAGCCAAGCTCTTAATCACCAGAGCGCTGCCACGGCTCTGGTTTCTGTGGTAGCCTCTTGGTTTTTTTTCCCCCTCCTTTCTGGCCTCTCTCTTAATTTTCTTTACCAGCCCTTCTCCCTCTATCTAGCTAGTCCTAGCCACCAGCATGCTTCAATTCTTGCTTGACCCTTTTCTAGGTGACACCTTCTATCTTTAAGTCCTTGTAAAACTGATGACTCACACATTTATACCATGCAACCCCGACTTCCCTTTTGAGCTCTACTTCCCACTGTGATATCTTGGCTTGGGTGTTTTACAGGCACCTGAAACCTAACTCATTATATTAGAATGTAAGCTTTAGTGGGTGAAGTGCTACCACTGCTAACCACAAGGTCAGCAGTTCAAGTCCACCAGGTGCTCCTTGAATACTCTAGAGGCCAGTTCTACTCTGGCCTCTAGCGTCGCCATGAGTCAGATCCGACTCTACCGCACTTGGCTTTCGCTGAGCTCTATAAGGACAGAGTCCTTGGCTGTCCTGTTTACCACTGTACCATCCACCCAAGCATTGTGACTGACACAGAGTAAATGCCCTAGGAAATTTGTAATGAATGAAAGAATGCTGAATGAATAAATAGGTAAATTAAGTAACAGGAAATTTCAGTCACAAATATTATTCTAACTCCAGTTAATTTAAATAAAAAGAGGAGTATAAGGCAAATTCGATGTCTCAGTTGAAGTTGAGGACAAGAATGCAGCTGCACCTCAAGATCATTTGGAACTTTGATTTACAACTCCATTTGGCTTGGCAGAGACTCTCTTCAGCTTGCACCTCTTCTTCCTGTGCACCAACTTCATTTTTCTCTCTAGCTGCATTTTTATTTTCTCAGTTCAAATGGAGACCGTGGGCTAGAAATAGAATATTAAAGAGCCCATATGGTCTCTGTTGTAGCTAATCACCTCTACCATTGTAGTGCATAAGCAATAAATGAATGGACCATAGCTGGGCTCCAATAAATACATCTGTTATTTACAGAACAGCTGGTGGCCCTCTGGATGTAGTTTGCTGACCCTTGTTCTATACCAACAGATACCACATCCACGTGTCTAAAGTTTCAGTAGTTTGAAGAGAGAGGAGTCACAGCTGTCTCCTGGTTCCATGCTGTCTCTTGGCCCAGCTCAGATAATTTTCTCATCCCTTTCCTAAGAGACTATAGCCAAGGAGGCAGAGTCATGTTACAGCATGACATGGAGGTCTGGAAAAGCAACATGAAGCTGAAAAGAGAAACAGTAGAAAAAATGATTAGCTAACCATAAAAGAAAGGATAAAAATATACTCTGCTCACAAGTTGAAGAAAGATAGATGAATTTTACTAAATAGATTATAAAACTGATGCAGAAGCATTGTACCACAATCTGGGAATGGGTAAGGGCTGGATCCTTAGCTAACAGAGAATTCTCTAATAAATTCAGAAAGATAGTTTTTTCATGTATAGTATATTTGTTATGGATCGAATTGTGTCAGCCCCCCAAATGTGTGTCAACTCAACTAGGCCATGATTCTCAGTATTATATGATTGTCCACCATTTTGTGATCTAATATGATTATTCTGTGTGTTGTAAGCCCCAGTTGTCTGCCAGTTTGTCGTGCTGTGGGGGCTTGCATGTTGCTGTGATACTGAAAGCTATATCACTGGTATTCAGATACCAGCAGGGTCACCCATGTTGGACAGGTCTCACCTGAGCTTCCAGGCTAAGACATACTAGGAAGCAGGAACCAACAGTCTACGTCTGAAAAGAATCAGCCAGTGAAAACCTTATGATTAGAAGTGGAACATTGTCAGGTATAGTGCTGGAAAATGAGCCCCTCAGGTTGAAAGATACCCAAAAGACAACTGAGGAAGAACAGCCTCCTCAAAGTAGTTTACCTTAATGATGTCGATGGAGTCAAACTTTCAGGATCTTCATTTGCTTATATGACACAACTCAAAATGAGAAGAAACAGTTACAAACATCCATTAATAATTGGAACATAGAATGTATAAAGTATGAATCTAGGAAAATTGGATGTCATAAAAAATGAAATGGAATGCATAAACATCAATATCATAGGTACTAGTAAGTTGAAATGAACTGTATTGGCCATTTAGAATCAGACAATTATGTGGTCTACTGTGCCAGGAATGACAGCTTGAAGAGGAATGGTGTTGCATTCATTGTCAAAAAGAACATTTCAAGATCTGTCCTGAAATACAGTGCTGTCAGTGATAGGATAATACCCATATACCTACAAGGAAGGCTACTTAATACAAGTATTTTCAAATTTACACAGCAATCACAAAGGCCAAAGATGAAGAAACAGAAGATTTTTTCCAGCTTCTGCAATCTGAAACTGATCAAACGTAATTAGGATGCAGTGGTAATTACTGGTGATTGGAATGCCTTTTGCATTCCAAAAAAGGATCACTAGTTGGAAAATACAACCTTGGAAAAAGAAATGATGTCAGAGATCATGGGATAGAATTTTATAAGACCAGTGATGTTTCCATTGCAAATACCTTTTTTCTCCAACATAAATAGCAACTATACTCAGGGACTTCACGAGATAGAATACACAGGAATTGAATTGACTACATCTGCCATAAGACATGATGGAAAAGCTCAATGCCATCAGTCAGAACAGACCAGGTGCTGACTGCAGCACAGACCATCAATTGCTCATATGCAAATTCAAATTGAAACTGATGAAAATTAGAACAAGTCCATGAAAGCCAAAGTATGACCTTGCGTATATCCCACCTGAGTTTAGAGACCATCTCAAGAATAGATTTGATGTGTTGAATACTAATGACCAAAGATCACATGAGTTGTGGAATGATACCAAAGACGTCATATGTGAAGAAAGCAAGAGATCATTAAAAAGACAGGAAAGTGAGAAATGACCAAATTGGATGTCAGAAGAGACTCTGAAACTTGCCTTTGAATGTCAAGTAGCAAAAGCAACAGGAAGAAATGATGAAGTAAAAGAACTGAACACAAGATTTCAAAGGATATCTTGAGAAGACTGACATGTACAATGAGCTGGAGATAGAAAACTAAAAGGGAAGAATACATTCTGCATTTCTCAAGCTGAAAGAATTGAAGAAAAAAAGCCTATCCTGAAGTTAGAGTAGTGAAGGATTCTTCAGGAAAAATACTAAACAGCTCAGGAAGCATCGAAAGAAGATGAAAGGAATACACAAAATCATTACACCAGAATTGGCCTATGTTCAACCATTTCAAGAGGTAGCATATGATAGAGAACCTATAGTACTGAAGAAAGCAGTAGAAGCTGCACTGAAGGCAGTGGCATAAAACAAGGATCCAGGAGTTGATAGCATACCAATGGAGATGTTTCAACAAATGGGCACAGCAGTGGAAATGCCCACTCATCTATGCCAATAAATTTGAAAGTTACTTGGCCAACCATATTTATGTCTTTTCCCAAGAAAGGTGATCCAACCTAATGCAGAAATTATCAAATATCATTAACATCACACACAAGTAAAATTTTGCTAAAGATCATTCAAAAACAACTGCAGCAGCATATTGACAGGGAACTGCCAGAAATTGAAACCAGATTCAGAAGAGGATGTGAAACCAGGGATATCATTGCTGATGTCAGGTGGATCTTGGTTGAAGGCAAAGAATACTAGAAAGATGTTTCTCTGAGTGTTATTGACCATGTAAAGGCATTCAATTGTGTGGATCATAACAAATTATGGGTGATATTGCAGAGAATGGGAATTCTAGAACTTTGCTCATGAGGAATCTGTACATGGATCAAGAGGGATGAAAGGTATGCAGCAAGGTTGTATCCTTTCACCATACCGTTTCAGTCTGTATGCTGAGCAAATACTCCTAGAAGCTGGACTACATGAAGAAGACTTAGGCATCAGGATTGGAGGATGACTCATTAACACCTGTATTATGCAGATGACACAGCCTTGCTTGCTGAAAGTGAAGAGAATTTGAAACACGGTGAAGAGCAAAGACCACAGACTTCAATACAGATTGCACCTCAACATCAAGAAAACAAAAGTCCTTACAACTGGACCAGTAAGCAACACCATGATAAATGGAGAAAAGATTGAGGTTGTCAAGAATTTCGTTTTGCTTGGATCCGTGGAAGCAGCAGTCAAGAAATCAAAAGAAAATCTTCTGCCAAAGACCTCTTTAAAGTGTTGAAAAGTAAAAATGTCACATTGAAGACTAAGGGCTCCTGACCCAAGCTATAATGTTGTTAGTTGCATCATATGCATTTGAAAACTGGACAATGAATAAGAAATACAGAAGAAGAATTGATGACTTTGAATTATGGTGTTGGAGAAGAATATTGAATATACCATGGACTGCCAAAAGAACAAACAGATCTCTTCTGGAAGAGGTGCAACCAGAGTGTACCTTGGAAGCAAGGATGGTGAGATGCTGGGAGCCAGCCCCGACAACTTTGGGGGTCCCCACAGAGGGAGGGAGAGGCATCAGCGGGAAATGAATGGAGAGAGACAGGAAAGAGTTTTGGAGTAAGGCAGCCCAACAAAGGTCTGTCTGTCTTTATTTTTTATAGATGAAGTGATGTGGTTTTCACCCTATTTTTTCCATCATATAAGCTATTGGCTAACAAGAAATTAACCTATTATTATTGGCTAACAAGAAACTGACCCCTCGTGGTCTTCTTTTTCTAGTGAATAGTCAAGGCTTTTTTGATAATTGTCCGAGACAGGTGTTTGTGGCAATTAGTGGAAACAAAGTTAGCAGTGAAACAAAGTTATGCTTTGGGCTTAATGGTTCTATTGTACCTCAAGGTTGAAGGCACAGAAGGATAGACTGCTCAACACTTCATTATTTAGCTGTCTCTATTTGCTTCTCTAAGTTTTTATTTTATCTCTTCCTGTGCAGATATTAATTGTCTACCGTCCCCCAGCCCAACCCAGCTGCTCTAAGAAAGAAGTTTCTTTAGTGTTTATTCATTTGTCATACCAATTATAATGAACTTGGAAGTTTATCTTTCTTTTTGCTGTAGAGAGTGAGATGCTTGTATAGCATTAAGAGCTGTGTGGAGAATTGTCCTTGGGAAGCCTTCCAGGGGTTTATCTGCAAACCTGTGCTTCATATGTGGAAAAGGGAGGGGGGAGACGCAGTTGGGGGAAGCCAGTGGAGCTGGGCAGGCCTCAGTGCTTTCAGGCATGCTGTATTGAAGTTCATTCCTCAGAGATCTTTTCCCTAGAAGTGTCTGGTTAGGTTTTTCCAATATAATTTCATAAGCCAAGAGGGTTGTAAAGCACCTCTTAGAAAGCATCTTCCTTGGTCCTAGTGCCAGGGGATAGCAGGGTAGGAAGATTTATTTAGGGTGCAAAATATTATTAGTATAGCCAAAAAATATGTCAGGGGTGACATGCATCAGCTCGTTATCACACAGGCATATAGCTTTGCTGATAGGGGCCTTTGTGAGTAATGGCCCTCAGCAGTGAGACTGCATCTGACATAAACATGTTGTCAGGAGGGATCAATCCCTAAAAAAGGACATCACGCTTGGTAGAGTGCTAAACTCTAGAAACTCTGGAGCACTAGGAGCAGAACATGTCCTTTGGATTCAAGGTCCCTGCACTGAAAAGCTCCTAAACCAGGGGAAAATTGATGACAAGGATCTTTGCCCAGAACTTGCCCTAGATCTGGCACCCTGAATTTGGACTTCCAGCTTCCTAAACTGTGAGAGAATAAATTTCTTTTTGCTAAAGCTATCCACTAGTGATGTTTCTGTTCTAGCAGCACTAGATAACTAAGGCAGAATTTATTTTTTCAGTTTTTAAAGCATATAGATAAAATCTTGATTTACATTCCTAAAAAATAAAGGAGGGAGTGCCTATGTGGAGGTATAGTGCAAAGGACGTTGCTGTGTTTGGGGCAAATCAAGTCCTTCAACAGGATGTGGGTGACAGAAGGGGCTCCCTCTGTTAGTTATGAAATTTATCTCTTAGGTAGTCTGGGAAAGAATCCTTCTTCAATACTTTATATAAACCTCTTACAGTATACTGATGTTGTTATCAAGAAATAAACTGTGGGTACCAGATGTACATAAAATGGCAATGTTCAACTGCTTGAGTCTGGATGACAATGTGCATAGCATGGCTCTGCTGGCCTTAAATACAGACCAAGAACAGGAGTTTCTAATGTTCCGAATTTCTATCCTCCTTCATCTCTGTTTCTTTTTTTCTTTGTTTTTCCACTTCCTTCCCTTCTCTCTCAGTCTATACTTTTCTTCCTCATTCCCTCTCTCCTTTCTTTTCTGTTCCCTTTCCTTCCCCTCTCCCCTCTCCTGTCTCCCCTCTCTCCTCTCTCCTCTCTCCTCCCTCTTTCTTCCTTCCTCTCTCCCTTTCTCTATTTCTCTTTCCTCTACTCTTTTTGTCCATCCTTCTTTCATACTTAGACTCATTCCCAGAAATCAGCAAGAATAAAAACAAGTGACCCTGAAAGTATTTAAGTGAACCTACAAATAAAATTTATCTTCTGGGGTGTGGTAAAGAGCTAGTTGGTTGCTGTTTGCAAAATGCCAGGACTCTCTTGAATAAAAGACCCTATATACGCTCAAAGTACTTCTAATTATTATGATTATTGCTATAATGTGTGAAACTTAGCCATAAATTTCTTCACAGTAGGATGAGGTCAACACTTCTAAGGAGAGGAAGCAGGATGAGGACTCTATATATAAGCTTTATGTCTGATTGTCCCTAAGGATGAGAGATAACTGAAGACAGGTAAGTGTACAGCAGAGTCCTGAGGCTTATATTTAGGATGGGGTAAATAAGGAAGATTGGACTCAGATGAAGCCTAAGGACCATACAAGGAAAGTTCAAGTTATGAAAGATTATGTAGATGATGGAATAATTTTATGCTGTTCGTTAACAATGCTTATAGAAAGTTTAGGTTTCCTTTAATGTTTAATGTATGTGTATATACTCTGGGGGTCAGTTTTACCCTGGCCCCTAGGGTCACCGTGAGTCAGATCCGACTCGACAGCACTTGGCTTTGGCTTATAGCTCACTTTGGATTTGTGAGCATTCACAAAACAAGGAATGGGAAAAGCGTAATATCTGTGCATTTAACTCATTGAATTCAAACTGCACCTGGTGGTGCAGTGTTAAGCATTCAGCTGCTAACCAAAAGGTTGGCAGTTGAAATTCACCAGCTGCTCTTTGGAAACCCTGAGTTTTGTCTTATAGGGGTACTATGAGTAAGGATTGACTCTACAGCAACAGGTTTTTTGTTTTTGTTTTTATTTTGTCTCAAGAAAACATTATTGTAACGGTAGAAACATTTTTTATTTGTGATCATTGCTATTTTCATTTCAGGTTTGTTGGTGCATAGCATTCTGGTAGGTACTGGCCTAGGGTGTTGCAGAGTGCACGAGGATGAAGGGAGAAGAAAAGTCACAGCAATAGGGTTGATGACAAAAACACAGTGCTACTGAGGGTTCTGCCACTCATAGGGAGCAGACAGAGTTGTGTTAGCAGCAAAACAAGAACAGCAGTACTGCTTGAAGTAAGAGACCATGCCTAACGCAAATACGTGGAGCTGTTTTCAGTTCTTCCATGACTGCATTTGGGGTGCATGAGTAGAATCATGGGTCAAGACCACCTTGATCTCCCAGCATGTTGGGGTAGTTAATACAGCACATCTGCTAGGCTGATTGGAAGACCCCAAATGTCTATAATGATCATTGTTCCAGGTTGTAGTAAGACTGGGGAGAACATTCATGGAAAAGGAAGGAAAATTCTATATTGAAAGAACTATTAAAGAGCATTATTACTACCTTTTCCATAAAAAATATTTAAAAGGCATACCTGGTCCATTACAAGTCTAAATAGTGTTTTGAAAATCACAAGTACCAAGTGCAAGGAGGGTGGGCAGAGTTAAGGACCCTAATGTGGGCCACCAGGAACTTGAACTGGCTTATTGAGAATCTTCCGGCCTGTTGCTACAGGTTGCTTACACTCTCTTGCTATTTGGTATTATTTTGCTCTCCAGGAATGGAAAATAGGAATGCTACTATATGTATTGTATTTGGCACATGACCATTGTGCTGTCTATGCCTGACATTTTAATAATGCTTTCAAGTCAGCCACAGGGGTGTGAACAGATTAGTCACAGGTAACTGGTAGACACTCACTAGAACTCCCAAGTGATGCCTCCACAATCCCTTCTAAATAGAGAGCTTTGCACACACCACACATGTGTTCTCAAGTTGGTTCTGACTCACAGTCACCCTAAAAAACTGAATAAAACTGTTCCATAGCAATTCCAAGGAGTGACTAGCTGGTAGATTTGAATGGCTGACCTTTTGGTTAGTGCTGAGCTCTAAACCACTGCACCACCAAGGCTCCAGAATGCCGTTAAAATCAAACCAAACCCACTGCCATCAAGTTGATCCAGACTCACAGTGACCCTATAGGACAAAGTAGAGTTTCCAAGGAGCCCCTGGTGGATTTGAACTGCTGACCTTTTGGTGAGCAGTAGAGCTTGTAACCACTGCACTACCAAGGGCTCCAGAGTGCTTTTAGGCACCTGTAAAGCTGGACCACAAAGTGTGGATTGTTTCAACACACTGTGTATGTGTCCATTGTCACTTCTTGCTCTTGCCTAACATAATTGAAAAAGAAAAAAAAATTTTTGAAGGCCTAATCTTAGAGCAACCAGAAGTAACTCAGTGTTCCTAAGTAATTGCCACATGTACTTTTATATACATTCTTTCCATTCAAGTGCTTGCTCAACACAGATATTTAGTTCTATACTTAGAAAATGAGGCCACTCCAATGTTGCAGTAAAAGCAAAGTCCTTCAACTTGGGTTTCCAAGAGGAAGTATCTTTGTTCCTTGAAAAAGGCAGCAAGAGTAAAGGACTCTGCGTTTAGCATTTGAATTCAAGCAATAATTTTTTCTGAAGGTCCATAAGGCCAGGGAGAAGCTTGAGACCACAAGCTTTTCCTGTACTAAAGTGGCTTTTTCTTCCTTCTTTCTCGTGATTGATTGTCCTTCTCATTCAGTACTGGGATTTCAGTGGGTGCTGAATAAATTTTTCTCACTGGGTCACTGAATTAGTTCCTGCAGTCCCAGCTGAAATTTCAAGGTGGTTTACCTTTCTTCTGTATGGACTGTGAAATTTTGTGTTTGACTAAGGGAATCCAACAGGCCTTCTCAATGTAATAGGAAACTCATTTCCACTGAGTTGATTCTGACTCATAGCAACCCTACAGGACAAAGTAGAACCACTCTATAGAGTTTCTTAGACTGTAATCTTTAAAGGAGCAGATTGCCAAGTTTTTTCTCCAGCAGGCTGGTGGGTTTGAACATGCCAACCTTTAGGTTAGCACCTGAGAATTTAACAACTTTGCCACTGGAGATCTTTTAGAATAAGAAAGAAAGACATAAAACAAGGCTTTGTCTGAAGGGCACATGCTGCCTCGGTTTAAAAGATTTCATTCAAATAACTTTTTAAATTCCTCGTCTGCATTTTGAGACTAATCTCTTTCTGTGCATTTTGGAGAAATCAGCCATGAATAACGTTAAAACAAAAGAGATGAGAAAAGCATTTTGAAAGTGCCAAGTACCACATTTATATGCATAGTTCTATAAATCATAATGTTAATAATTTGAAATGACAGGTAGCCACGCTCCACCGACACAGAGAAGCAATGGAACACACAAAGAGGTATAGGCTTTGGGACCAAGGTTTGGCTCCCCCAGGAATTTCTGAGACAAGCACAACTGTTCTGGGTGGTGACTGTGTTAGTTTGATAGAGAGAGGCTGGGCTCTTTGGGTATGTGGAAGAAGAAGAGACAAAAGGCCAAATGAACAAGAGAGAGGGTGTGAGAGAGTATTTTAGTGAGTGGTTGGTGGGGCAAGCTGATAATTCTGCTATCTGCTGAGCACCTTAGCAAATTCAATCCTGGAGACCCATGCTTATGGCCTGACTTCATGAGAAGTTGGCTCTGCTGGTTGTCATAGGCTAGGTTCTCTAGAGAAGCAAAACCAGTGCAACATATATGTATACATACAAAGAAATTTGTGTTAGGAAATGATTGTAGAGGCTAGAAAGTATCAAGTTCCTGGGATCAGGCATCAGTAGGAGGCTTCTCCTGACTCAGATAGTAGTAGGTTCTGGCAAATCCAAGACTGGAAGGTCAGATAGGAAGCCTCTGGCTCACAGGCTGTGGAGGCCAATGAATCCCAAGATTGCCAGGTAAAATAGCAGTTAAGTTGGTGGTTCCAATCCCAAAACTGGAGGTCACATGAACAGAAGCTAGCTGTTGGTTTCAGGGTAGATAAAAGTCAGCAAGCTTTGCCAGAAAATCCACCTATATTGTATGCAGGCCCCACACCTAAGGAACTGCCCTTTCAACTGATTGGCTGCTCTTAGCAGATATCACCATGGAGGTGATCCCATTATGGAGGTGACCACATCATTAAAAAGCTGCCAGGCTATATCATAACTGCCAAACCACTGAGGACCATGGTCCAGCCAAGGTGACACACAACCTTAATCATCATACTGATAGAAGCAGCCTCTCTGTCCGTCCTTCCTGGACTCTGGCTTAGGCTTGCTCCTGCTCAGGATTTTCACAGAAGGATAGTGGGACAGGGCTGGAAGAAGCCAAAGGATTCTGAGATTCCCAGGCCGGGGTTAGAGCAGTGGGAGAATGTCATCCAACTCCTTCCTCCAGACAAACCAAAGAACTAGCATGTATTCCCAGGCACCTAAAAACGTGTAACCTTTTCTTTATCTTGAAGGAAAAAGAACCTAAGTACAGAGAAATCATTAATAAAAATTCTCCTGTTTAAAAGTAGGGTACAGAAATCAAATTCTAATGAAAAGACCAGACCTGATGGCCTGACTGAGACTCAAAGAACCTCAGAAGATGTGGCCCCTGGATTCTCTGTTAACGCAGAAGTAAAACCGTCCCCAAAGACACCTCTCAGACAAAGATTAGCCTGGGCTGTATCAGACGTAAAATGATTCTTGTGAAGAGTGTACCTCTTAGCTCTAGTAGATGCCACTGCTGCTGAGTCATTTCTGACTCATAGCGACCCTGTAATTCAGGTAGATACGTTGAGACTAAAGGGGCAGCTTCTGTCTGGAGACAAGATGAGATGACTGGAAGAGGGATAGAACCTGGCTAAGCAGACATGGCAAATCTGGGGTGGAAAGGAGGCACGTGCTGTAACATTATAGGAATGGCAACTAGAGTCACGTAACAGTGGTTGTATAAATTTTTGTATGAGAAACTGACTTGAGTTGTAAACTTTCACCTAAGACACAATTTAAAAGAAATTCTCCTGTTCATATTATCTTTTGATAATGAAGAGGCTATTTGGGTAAGGCATATGCATTACAAATTTGCTTTTCAGGGTCTAGATTCAAGTTGTAAATGTTTCTTGGCATTGAAAATGTAAGTATCTTGGCTGTTTAAAATAATTAATGTCCAGTAACTTGATGGTGCTGGCATTGGTGGTTCAGCAGTAAAAGCCTCACCTTCCATGCAGGAGACCTTGGCCAAACCATCTCATGTGCAGCGACAACCAGTCCGTCAGTGGAGACTTGTGTGCTGCTGTGATGCTGAACAGTGTTCATTGAGATTGTAGACCAAGAGAGACTAGGAAGAAAGGCCTGGTGATCTGCTTCTGAAACTAGCTTATGAAAATCCTGTGGATCACAATAATCAGACCTTGTCATGCATGGGGTTGCATGAGTCAGGATGACTCCAAGGGAGCTAACAATAGCTTGATGGTAGCTTGATCCCTGTGGGCCAAGCAGGAGGTGGTCATTTTAAAGATAATCGAAAGAACACTTAGAATACATGTCATATTTTTGCTTTTTCCTTATGATTCAAGTAATTTCTCAGTTCAGACATGTGAAAATGTATTCCTTTCTTGTTCTTTTTTTTCTTTCCATAAAAAAGTGTACGTTGTTATAACAACAAACTATTGATGTTTTCACATCTTCAAGGTTATTTATTTTAAAATCATTTCAGAACCTGCAGAGCCCATTCATAAGTATGTCTGCATTGTGGCTGCTTCTAGGCCTCACAGCCCTCATTGGTGAGTATTTCACTTGTGCCAGCCACCATGGAGGTTAGTAGTATAAGCAGAGGAACATCCTCATCCTTCTGGTACTTGACACCACAGTGGAAACATTGTTTTTCTCCTAAGCCCTTCTACAAGTTGTGGAGTTAGTGACAGCTACTAACAAGCAACATTTTTCCCCATTGCCCTAGGAAAGGGTCAGGTGCTCTTCCTTAATGGGGGGGGGCAGTTAAAAAGTTAGCTTAAAGCTAAATTTCAAAAACACACCTTGATAACTGGTCATTGTTTTGCTACAAAACCTCTTTCAGTGAGAGTACTTTCTGCTATCTTACTTATTGAATTTATTTGTATGCCACGTATTTCCACAGAAGACATGGAGGTGGTTTACCTTAATAAGACTAACATAATCAAGACAGTGAGCTGATACAGCGGGACTCAAGGAGATGTGGCTAAGTGAACCACTGAGGCTGACATAGTTGCTGTGATTGAACTTTATACTTGGACCTAAGGTTCCTTTGAAGCTACGTGTGTCATGTGAAATAAAAAAGAGGAAGTTTTGTTCTTTAGGAGAGAGAAAATTTTTCCTGGCTCTAAATGATGAAAATTTCTCAGATAGGTCTTTTATTCATTTGTTCATTCATTTATTACCCCATTTATTAAACAAATGTAGTGAAACCTGTGAGAGCCAAACTCAGCAAGACTGCCTTGTTTTTCTGGTCTCTCAAGTTTTCCACTTTTGACAGGGTGTGCAGTCTCACCACTTTTCTATTACTCATTTTGGTGGGAAATAAATTTGAGTTTTCCTTTTGTCACAGGTCTCTGCCTCCCACAAGTTCTGGCTTCTGCAGGTTTAGTTGTTGTTGCTAGGTGCCATTTTGAGTCAGTTCCAACTCATAGCAACATTATATACAACAGAACAAAACACTGCCTGGCCCTATGTCATGCCCATAGTTGTTTTTATGCTTAAGCCCATTATTTTGGACACCTTGTGAATCCATCTCATTGAAGGTCTTCCTGTTTTTCCTTGACCCTCCACTCTACCAAGTGTGACATCTTTCTCCAGGGACTGAGCCCACCTCACAACATGTCCAAAGTATTTAAGAGGCAGTCTTGCCATTTTTGCTTCCAAGGAGCATGCTGGTTGAACTTCTTCCAGGGCAGATCTGTTTGTTCTTTTGGCAGTCCGTGGTACATTCAACATTCTTCTCCAACACCACTATTCAAAGGTATCAATTCTTCTTCTGTCTTCTTTGTTCATGGTCCAGCTTTCACATACATATGATGCAATTGAAAATACCATGGCTCGGGTCAGGTACACTTTTCAAAGTGACATCTTTGCTTTTCAATAATTCAAAGAAATTCTTTGCAACAGATTTTCCCAATGCAATACAGGTTTGACTGTGTTTTAAAATTCCTACAAAGTACTAAGCATTTGAAATATAATGAATTTCATGGAGCATATAACATGGTTGGTGAGATATGCAGTACATTATTTTCCAAAGATTTACAGAATTACAAAGATTTGATGATATCACTTACTTTCATAAAAACAATGAAATAAAAATAGGTGTCTAATAACAAATTCTCATTGGCTTATAGTGGTGAGATGATTCTCACAAGGAGTAATTTCCTACCATTGCATACGTACCCTCTTCATTGTTACAAGTTCTAGGGAAGGCCCTTCTCTTCAGTGGCCTTTGTGGGGTCCTACAGCATCTCACACCACCTCCTGAGTTCTGGATTGACTGGAATGACCATCAGAGGTGGAGAGAGAGAGAGACAGAGATGGAAAAAGCAGAGAAAGGAAAGAAGAGGAATTGAGGACCGCCACGTAGGTCCTCTGTCTCACCTATGTGAGGAAATGCTCCATGTTTTCCTCTCTTGCAACCTTCGGCATCCACCTAGACTGAGCACCAAAGAAAGGGGAGTCAACCCTAGGTACCAGCTTGTATGTACAGCTTATGTACCTTCAATTTGGGTCTGGGTTGAAATTCCAGAAAGGCTGAGACTTTGTTCATTTTTCTTTAGATCAAAGTCTCTCACCAGACCAAGTTAAAAGCATTTGTGGGGCAAGCATTTAGACAGGGAACAGATGCTCACTGGTTTGATGGTAAGAAACCTACTGGGCAGCATCAGGCAGTCACAGGGCTTTGTGAAGATTATAGCTGCTCCAGCTGTCCCTTACATGCTGTGTGTGGGACAGGAAGTAACAATTTCTTCTTCAGTATATTGCAAATCTCAAAAAGACAGTATAAAGTTCTTGTTGTTACGGTTTTTGAATTAGAGTTGTCTCTAGTAATGTTGCTTTATTCACAGACAGAAGGATGATCAGAACTCTTTTAGTTTAATGTCTTTCGTTGAAATTTTCTCAATTTGCAGACTTATCTGAAAGCAGCAGTTGGAGATGCTATGTAAACATCCGAATCCTCAAAACCCCTGGGACTTCTTGTGAGATTGGAAGATGAAGAGGCCTTAACTACTGTGGTACCTATAATCTCCTGGCACATTCTTGCCTCCTCTCCTCCTCTTTTCTCTTAGAAGGCTGACTCCTCTTGGTTAGAATGGCTGCAATGGGATTCCGCCCCCCACTCCTTTTATATTGCACCCCTATACCTCCCTGAGTTTCACCACCAGTCCTGATCCTTTCAATATGTCCTAGTAGCTCCTGCTTTCTCCCAGGGTCCAAAGCTATGGACTCATGGAAAGAGCATGGGGTGTGGGATCCAAAGGCCTTGTCTTAGTTCATAACCCTGATATTGAATGAGTCTGAGCCTGTGAGGAAAGAGAGTAACAGTACATAATGTAGTAAACCCTGATGGATACCATGTGGATGAGAGTGCTTTATAAACCACACAAGTGTTTAGAAGTAGTCAGATAAATTAGTATCAGTTTTCATTTTTTCCAGTGTTCCTGTTACTTTAAAAAGCTTTAAGCTCACAAAATATCCTAAGTGTGATTTAAGGGTGAGCAGATCTTTGGAGGGAAACTCTCCAAAGATGCATTGAAGGATTTGGGAGACTTTTTCCCCCATGTCCTGTGCCCACTGTTGCTGAACAGGTACATTTTACATGTAATCCTGCTTAGGCTATGCAGAATGGGGCCAGTGGCACCCACAGTGTTGTCCTGGAGAGACCAGCCAAAGGGCACTGCCATATGGGACAGCTTCACCGAGCGAATGCCTATCTCAGGGACTTGCCAGTAGAGATCTGAGAAGGAAACTTGGGCTTCTTAGACTAGGCCTCTAACCCTAGGTCCCTGGACAGTACCTGCCCTTGTTGGGCTCTTATGGCAGTAAGTCACAGCAAGCTCTACCAGACATGTAGCGTTTACTAAAAAAATAATGAAACTTCTTTTTTTCTTTTTTTCATTTGCTTTAGGAGCTCGTGTTTCTGAAAGGCTGGCTGAAATAGACATGCCACAGCTAGTGAGATACCAGCTCGTGATGCGGATTGTTGGCCAGAAGTACTGTGTGGATCTTGAGGTCATCGCGGCTTATCTTGTCCACTCAGGGTCAATGTGGGAAATGTAGTAGTGGTAATGATTCACCATCATCCCAGCTGCACAACTCCAAGGGGACATCCTCTCCACCTATATATGTTTTTATGTTTTGGTTGATGGCCTCTTCGAGGCACAGTTCCATGTCACAAAGTGAATGGTGCTTGCTAGAGTTGTGAGAAAGGCCTGAATGGTCAAAGCAGTCTGCACTTGACTATTAACCTAGAGTTTAGTGGTTCAAGCCCCCTCAGAAGCACCACAGAAGAAAGATCTGGCAATATTTTCCACGAACAGTACAGCCAAGCTTCAGTAGAACTGGAGCTCAGTTCTACTATACAAATATGGAGTCACCATGAGTTGAAATTGACTTTGTAGCAATGCGTTTTTTGTTTTTGGAGTTGTGAGAACCACCATTCTGCCTTAGAGATACAGCACTAATAACTTTTTTGTTTATTTATTGTGTTTTATATGAAAGAGTACTAATAATCTTTATTTTGAGCTACAGAGCCCAAGTGGCACAGTGGTTAAGATTTTGACTGTTAACCAAAAGGTTAGCAGTTTAAATCTACCAGTCACTCCTTGGAAATCCTATGAGATGGTTCTACTCTGTCTTGTAGGGTTGCTATAATCAGAACCAGACCAATGGCAGTGGGCTTTTTTGGGTTTTAGCCACAGTCTTTGTAACTTCCAACAAATGACTGGGAGAGATTATACAGATGAGGTGCCTGTGGCCCACCAAGGGGATTGGATAGCTTGCTAATAATGCAAATAAGCTGCATGGCACCCTTGTGGGAGCAGGACCACGACAGAGTAAAGAGGGAATTGGTCAGTTTTGACATCCTCATTGGGTTAATGTCTTAGAAGAAGTACAGCCAGAATGCTTCTTAGCAACAGGGATGGCAGGACTACATATCACATACTTTGGACATATTATCAGTAGGGGTTAGTCCCTGGGGAAGGACATCATTCTAGGTAAAGTTGAGGGACAGCAAAAAAGAGACAAAGACCTCCAACAAGATGGATTGAGCATATCGACAATTGTGAGGATGGCGCCAGACCTGGCAGTGTTTCATTCTGTTGGGCATACAGTTGCAGTGAGTTGCAACTGACTCAATAGCACCTAACAACAAAAACAGTAGGCTTACAATGAGCAATCCTAGAAGCAGAAAGTGGGACCTGACTAAAACCAAGGAGAGACACAAGCAGAGTACCTTGTTTGGATCAAGGATGCCTAAGCTGAGAAATTCCTAGACCTTTTGTTTAGCAGCCTAGTGCATCAACCATTCCCACCACCCAGAGGAATGTTTCAAGATCTTTCCTAAAGTACATTGCTATCAGTGATACAATAACATTCATATGTTTACAAATGTTTACAAGTTAATACAGTTAATACAACTATTATTCAAATTTATACACCAATAACTAAGTCCAAAGATGTAGAAACTAGAGATTTTTACCAGCTTCTGCAGTCTGAAATAACATGTAATCAGGATGTGTTGATAATTACTGGTGATTGGAATGCGAAAGCTGGAAAAAAGAAGAATCAGCAGTTAGAAATTATGACCTTGGTAATATGATCCCAAAGATTACATTGTATAACTTTGAACAAACAATGAGTTCATTGCAAATACCTGTTTTCACCAACTTGAAAAGCGGCTATACACATGAACCTCACCAGATGGAATACACAGGAATCAAATTGAATACATCTGTGGAGAAAAACAATGGAAAAGCCCAATGTCAGCAGTCAGAATAAGGCCAGAGGCTGATTGAGGAACAGGCCATCAACTGCTCATATGCAAGTTCAAGTTGAAATGGAAGAAAATTAGAACCAGTCCATGACAGCCAGAGTACAACCTTGAGTACATCCTACCTGTCCTAGTCACTTAGTGCTGCTATAACAGAAATGTCACAAATGAATGCCTTAAACAAACAGAAATTCTATTCTCTCACAGTGCAGTAGACTACAAGTCCAAATTCAGGGCATCAGCTCCAAGGGAAGTCTTTCTCTGTTGGGTCTGGAGGAAGGTCCTTGTCATCAGTCTTCTCCTAGACTGGGAATTTCTCAGGTGCAGGGACCCTGGATCCTGTCTAATGGACCTGCTGTGCTCCTGGCACTAGTTTCTTGGTGATATGAGGTCCTCAAAATCTCTGCCTGCTTCCCTTTCCTTTATATCCCAAGAGATTGCCTCAAGGCACAATTCAGTCTTAATATTGAGTCCTGGCCCACTGACACAACTGCTGCTCATCTTCTCACTAACACCATAGAAGCAGGATTTACAACAACATATAGAAACATCACTCAATATTGGGAATCATGGCTTAACTAAATCGCTACACAAATTTTGGGGGGGACACAATTCAGTCTATGACATTCAACCATTTGGCACCCCAAAATATCACACCCTTGCAACATGCAAAATGTATTCATAGCATAGCTAGAGTCTTAAGTCCAAGTCCAAAATATATAAACTCCTATTCAACTGTGAAATCTAAAACACAATTACCTGCTTCCAAAATACAGTGGTAGAACAGGCAGGCACAAGCTAGACATTTCCATTAACAATAGGAGAAATTGCAGCAAAAAAAAAAAAAAAAAAGAGAAGACAGATGCCAAGAGAATTAACAGAACACATTACGCTAGCCCTTAAGGCTTTGAAAATAATCTTCTATTCTCTGAAACATTTCACAATGGGCTAGCCCTCCAGACTCTAGGTATTGACCACACTCTCCAGATTCTGAGTAGAAGCCCCCATGGCCCTGGGCTACAGTTCTGCCTTCCAGGCCCACTGGGATAGTAACTCTGCTCCCTCAGCTTTAGACATATCATTTCCCTAGTCCGTTTGAGTGGCAATTCCACCTTTCTAAATATCAGTGGCCACAGCTCCACCCTTAGAGACCCTTGATGTTATGGCCATACCTTTTGAGGCTAAGGAAGCATAGCTCCTTGTTTTCTGTGTCTCTTCAGCTTCTGTTTTCTGTGGCCCCTTAGTCCAGACCTTATGCCTGCATTTGCCTTGCTGAGTTAAGTGTTTCAAAGCTTTGTAATGCCACTGCTTAAATGCCTGGAGGCACCCCACTCTGTCGGAAAGCATCCTGCGCTCAGGTACTCAGGTCTCTCATTCCATGAGTTGGCTCTAGCTCTGCCCCATGCTGATCTGGTTCTGCATTATCAGTTTGCTACTGCATTTTCTCACCACCCATGCCTTCCTCAGTGTTAACATTTCTCCTCAGTTCCTTCTGAACCTTCTATCTGTTCATAGTTTCATAACCATTTCAGCATTTTCGGTATTTATTTGAGAAGCACCCCACTGTCTTTGTCATCTGGTACTGTTCTAACTGAAATACCACAAGTGGATGGCTTTAAAAAGATAAATTTTATTCTGTCACAGTCTGGTAGTAGGCTGCAAGTCCAAATTCAGGGCATTAGCTTCAGGGGAAGTCTTTCTTTATTGATTCTGGAGGAAGTTCTTCTGAGGTACAGGGACCCTGGATCCTTTCAGGGTCTTCTTTTGAAAGGACGCTTCTTTCCAAAGGACATGCTCTGCTCCTGGCACTGCTGTCTTAGTGGTACGAGGTCCCCCAAGTCTGTGCTTGCTTCCCTTTCTTTTATATCCCAAGATATTGCCTCAAGGCACAATGCAGTCTTACACACGAGTCCTGCCCCCATCAAAGCAACAGCTGACCATTCTCTCTCATTAACATCATAGAGGCAGGATGTACAACAATTAGGAATGTCCCATGATACTGGGAATCATGGCCAAGCCAAATAGTTACACACATTTTCGGGGGGACACAATTCAATTCATGATATCACCTGAGTTTAGAAGTCATTTCAAGAATAGATTTGATGTGTTAAACACTAATAACTGAAGACCAGATAAGCTGTGCAATGACATTAAAGACATTGTACAAGAAGAAATGTAGTCATTAAAAAGACAAGAAAGAAAGGAAAGACTAAAATGTATGTCAGAAGAGACTCTGAAACTTGCTATTGAGTGTCAAGTAGCTAAGGGAAAAGGAAGAAATGATGAACTAAAAGAACTGAACAGATTTCAAAGGGTGGCTCCAGAGGACAAAGTGAAGTATTACAATGACATGTACGAAGAGCTGAACAGGAAGAACACACTCAGCATTTCTCAAGCTGAAACAACTGAGGAAAAATTTCAGACCTCGAGTTGCAATAGCGAAGGATTCCATGGAGAAAATGTTAAATTACCCAGAAAGTATCAAAAGAAGATTTAAGGAATACACAGAGTTATTATACCAAAAAGAACTGGTCAGTGTTTGTTTCAAGAGGTAGCATAAGATTAGAAACTGATGGTACCGAAGGAAGAAGTTGAAGCTGCATTGAAGACACTGGCAAAAAGCAAGATTCCAGGAATTGATGGAATATCACTTGAGATGTTTCAACAAATGGAAGCAGTCCTGGAAGAGCTCACTTGTTTATACTGATAAATATGGAAGACAGTTACCTGGCCACCTGACTGGAAGAGACCCATATTTATGCCTGTTCCCAAGAAAGGTGATCCTAGCAAATGCAGAAATTATCAAATAATATCATTAATATCACACACAAGTAAAATTTTGCTGAAGATCATTCAAAGATGGCAGCTGCAGTAGTATGTTGACAGGGACCTGCCAGAAACTTGGCTGGGTTGAGAATACAATGTAGAACCAGGGATATTGTTGCTGGTGTCAGATGGATTTTGGCTGAAAGCAGAGAGTACCAGAAAGATGTTGACCTGTATTTTATTCACTACGGTAAGACATTCGACTGTGTGGATCATAATGAATTATGGATAACATTGCAGAGAATGGAAATTCTAGAAAACTTATTTGTGTTCATGAGGAATCTGTACATGGATCAAGAGGCAGTCATTCGAACAGTACAAAGGACACTGCATAGTTTAAAGTCAGGAAAGGTGTGCATCAGGGTTATATCTTTTCACCATACGTATTCAATCTGTATGCCGAACAAATAATCCTAGAAGCCTGACTACATGAAGAATGTAGCATCAGGATTGGAGGAAGACTCATTAATGATCTGCATTATGCAAATGACACAACTTTCCTTGCTGATGAAGATAAAAGACCACAGCCTTCAGTATGGATCACACCTCAACAATATTTGGGACATGTGTTGTCATTGAAGACCCTGGTGGTGTAGTGGTTAAGTGCTGCAGCTGCTAACCAAAAGGTCAGAACTTTGAATCCACCAGCCACTCCTTGGAAACTCTGTGGGGCAGTTCTACTCTGTGCTATAGGGTCACTATGAGTCAGAGTCAACTCGACAGCACTTGGGGCTTAGGGTGTTGTTGTTAGGTGCTGTTGAGTCAGTTTCAACTCATAGTTAACTGTTTTAGTGAACTAGTGCTGCTCTAACAGAAATAACACAAAGTGGATGGCTGCAGCAAAGAAAGGTTTATTGTTGCACAGTCCAGTAGGCTGCAGGACTGAATTCAGAGTGTCCGTTCCAAGGCAAGGCCTTCCCTGTTGGTCACCTTTAGAGGAAAGTCCTTGTGTTGTATCAGTCTTTGGTCAGGGAGCATCTTGGCACAGGAACCTCTGGTCTGAAGGATGCACTGTACTCCCGGTACTTCTTTCTTGATGGTATGAGTTTCCCAATTCTATGCTTGCTTCCCTTTTACCCCTTGTAGGATACAAGGGTAAAAGGAGGTGTAAGCCAAACTCCAGGGAACCTCCCTTTTCAATGGAGCAGAGACGTGACCTTAGGAAGGGATTTACAGTCCCACCCTAATCTTCTTTACATACAGCATAGGAAAATCACAAAATGGAGGGCAATCACACAATACTAGTAATCACTACCCAGTCAAATTTCTACACACGTTTTTTGGGGGACACAATTCAATCCATGAAAGTGATCCTATGTACTACACAAAGAAACACTGCCTGGTCCTGTGCTAGGCTCACAATCCTTGCTACGTTTGAGCCCATTGTGGCAGCTACTGTGTCAATCCTTCTTCCCAAACAGATGTATTCACTCTTGTGGTGGTCTATGGTATATTTGGTATTCTTTGTCAACACCATAATTCAAAGGCATCAGTCCTTCTTTAACGGAGACCCAGGAGGTTAAGTTAGTTGCTCAAGCCCTAGTGGCCAGTTAAGGGTAGAGCAGGGGTCTGTATTGAGTTCCCAGACTTAAGCACTGCAGAGGAGTATATAGCTGACATGATCTGGTATAGTGAAATTTGAAATCCTCCAGAGTATTTCCTCCATGGATATGAAAAACCCATGTTATCCACTCCTTTGCCGCAGGGCATCAGATGCCCCTGTTTATGTCCATTGTTTGGAGCTGTAGCTGCTAGTTACATGTGGCTGTTGAGTATTTCAGCTGTGGCTAGTTTGAACTGAGATGTGCTGTAAGTCTAAAAGACACCCTGGATTTTGAAGATATGGTATGAAAAATAAAATTGTAAAGTATCTCAATTTTTATATAGATTACATATTGAAATAATATTTAAGATACATTGGGTTAAAGAAAATAGATTCTAAACAATAATCTCCCATTTTTCTTCTTACCTTTTTGCGTTAGTCACCTGGTACTGCTCTTAGAGAAATACCATAAGTGGAAGGCTTTAACAAAGAAAAGTTTATTCTCATACCAGTAAGAAGTTCACATTCAGGGTGCTACCTCCAGAGGAATGCACTCTGTTTCTTTTGGCTCTGGAGGAAGGTCCTTGTGTTGCATCAGTCTTTCTTTGGTCTGAGAGCATCTTGGCACAGGAACTCCAGGTCTGAAGGATGCACTGTGCTCTCAGTGCTGCTTTCTTGGTGGTATGAGGTTCCCAAATCTCTGCTTGCTTCCCTTTCCTTTTATCTCTTGTAAGATAAAAGCCTAAAGGGTAGTGCAAGCCATACTCCAGGGAAACTCTCTTTACACTAGAGCAGGGAGGTAACCTTAGGAAGGGTTTTACAGTCCCACACTAATCTTCTTTAACATCATCCAATCTATTAACCACAGGCAGAGTCAAGATACAGCATAGGAAAATCACAAAATGGAGGACAACCACACAGTACTGGGAATCATGTCCGAATCAAATTGCTGAACATGTTTTGGGGGGCACAATTCAATCCATGATATTCTACCCCTTAGCCCCTGTAGAAATAACACCCTTGTGACATGTGAAACATATTTACCACATTCTATCATAGCAAAAGTCTTAAATCAACACCAAGTTCAAAATAAAAAAATTCCTCTATATCTGTGGAATCAAGAAAACTAGTTATCTGCTTCTAAACTACAATGGCACAACAGGCAGTCACAAGCTATACATCTCCATTACCGCTGGTAAAAACTGCAGGGAAAGAAGGCATGATAGATATCAAATACATTAGCAGAACACATTAAATTAGCCTTTAAGGCTTTAAAAAGACCTCTGTACTCCAAGACAGTTTACCCATTAACCTTGCCCTCTGGAATCTAGGTATTAGCTACGCTCTTTAGAATGAGTGGAGGCCCCTTGGCCATGGGCTACAACTCCACTTTCCAGGCCCACTGGGACAGCAACTAGGCTCCCTCAGCTTTAGGTGCACTATTTTCTAAGTCCAGAAGGAGTAGTAATTCCACCCTTGGAAACACCAGAGGCTTCATGCTTTGAAACCCCAGAGGTCATGGTCCTACCTTTTGAGACTGAGGTAGCTCGGCTTCTTGTGCTTCTGGTCTCTTCAGCTTTGGCTTCCTATGGCCTCACAGCATGGACTTCATGCCTGCATCTGCCCTGCTAGTGCAAGTGTTCCAAAGCTCTATAGCTCCACTGAGTTAAGTCTGCAGAGGCACCCCACTCTGCCATGAAGCCTCCTGCACACAGGCACTCAGCTCTCTCATTCCGTGGGTCAGCTCCTGTTTTTGCATTGCTGGTTCACTGCTGCTTCTCACTATCTGCATCTTCTCTAATGTTAATATTTCTCTTCAGCTCTTTCTGAGTGTTCTATCCATTCATAGGTCTCAAAACTGCTTCTATGATTTCCTTATCTGTTAGAGCAGCACCTCACATTCTCAATAGCAAATTCTGTCTTAGTCTTCTAACAGAAAAACCACAAGTGGATGGCTTTAGCAGAGAAAATTCTACTCTTTCACAGTCCAGTAGGCTAGAAGTCCAAATTTAGGGTGTCCACTCCAGGGGAACATTCTCTCTGTGGGCTCTGAAAGAAGATCCTTATGTTTCATCAGTCTTTCTTTGGTCTGAGAGCATCCTGGTGCAGGAACCTCAGGTCCAAAGGACACATTCTGCTCTTGGTGCTACTTTCTTGGTGTTATGAGGTCCCCCAATCTCTGCTTGCTTTCCTTTCCTTTAACTCCTTGTAGGATAAAAGGCTAAAAGGTGGTGCAAGCCACACTCCAGGGAAGCTCCCTTAGTAAGGATGTTACATTCCCATCTTAATCCTCTTTCACCATAATCCAGTCTATTAACCACAGGCAGAGATTAGGATTTACAGCATAGGAAAATCACAAAATGGAGGGCAGTCAGCAATACTGGAAATCATAGCTTAGCCAAATTGCTACACACATTTTTTGGTGGACACAATTCAACCCATGACATGTTTTTAACATGATTAACAGAAAATTTTTAATTACATCTGTGGCTAATGTTTCATTACTGTTGGACAGCAGTGGCCTCTGAACATGAAATGCCAAACGGGTGTGTTCTCCGTTGGGACAAGGAACAGGTACATTGGAGGACAGGTGTTGGGCAGGGTCAAAATGAAAGTGGCCCTGAAGAAAGGTGTTTGTCCAGCCAGGTCATGAGTAAGGACGTTGCTTCTGGCTGTAGGAAATGACCAAAGAACTCATTTAATCATGGAACTGGAGAATTCAATAGTACTTACAGGTCCTCTTACCCAATCAGTGATGGAAGGAAATGCCTAGACTCAGCATGTGAATGTTTGGGCTCCAGTCTATTAAATAATATATTAGGTAGGAGATCTCAGGCAGAAAAAAAAAATCTCTTTTCCTGTACCTATAATGGGGGAGATAGCACCTGCTTGACCTTTCTCAGTGGCTTATCTTAGTTGTTAGCTGCTGGCAAATCAGCTTACGGCATATGGTGACCCCATGCAAAATGGAATGAAACACTGCCCAGTCCTGCACTATCCCCATGATAAGCTGTGGATCAGACATTGTGATCACAGGGTTTCCACTGGATGATGGTCAAAGGCAGATCCCCAGGTCTTTCTTCCTACTTTGTCTCGATCTGGAAATGCCACTAAACTTGTTTAGCGTCATGGCAACACTCAAGCTTCCACTAGTGGATGGGTGGTAGCTGCCTATGAGGTACACTGACTGGAAATGGAGCCTGGTCTCTTGCATGGAAGATGAGAGTTCTACCACTGAAACACCACTGCCTTCTATTTTGATTAACTTATTCAAAAGCCCATTTAAAGTTTTGAAAGCACTCTTATAGTCTTTTATTAAATGGACATTGCCTGTATAATCCTGGCTGAGCCGAATCTTCAAAGGTGATAATTAATATACAGGTAACATTGCACTGAATACGTGTTTGTGTTTCTGCAGAGAAACAAGAGGGAGCAAAGAGAGAAGTGCTGTAACTCTCATTTTCTACTTCTCTCATTTTTATTTTTCTATTCCAGTTAAAACCTCCCGAAGGAATGTTAGAACGGTGCTTCTGTAGCCTGGCAGAGGTAAGTAAACCAGGATGAGATGAGTAAAGCAAAATGAAACTGAACTGCAGCATGATGTTTTGGGCAAAGCTACTTGCCTTGCCTGTGTTGGGATCTTCCTTAGTTGGCGTTTTTCAGAGGCAAGGGCAGTAATGTGTTGTTCTCTGCTGTCGGCTGTGTGTTATGACCTCCTTGGGCCATTTTCCCATTTTTTTCGAGGACATTCAATTCATGGCCTGGAATTGATGGGAGGTCTCACAAAGGAGTCAGAAGTTGGGAACAGGTTTGAGGCTTTCTCAACCCTCTGCCAGACTCAGGGAAACCTACTGAGTATGGGTCAAATCTGAAAGGGAGTTGCTGATGCCTTTGCCTCCTGGCTATCCCCTCTGCATTGCTTGTTGCAGAGCTGGACCCTAAGACCCTCAGGGAAGCCAATATTTTCCCAGGCTTCTCTGCTGCATACACCCGAGCTGAAACTGGAGTCCACTCCTCTCAAACGTCAATTGGACCCCAAAAAGTGGAGAATTGTAAATGACTCCTGGCCATCTCCATTATCCCAGCCACCATGTTCTTTCTTTTTTTATATTTTATTGTGCTTTAAGTGAGTTTACAATTCAAGTCAGTTTCTCACTTAAAAACATAGACACATGTTATGTAACCCTAGTTGCTCTCCCCACACTGTGACAGCACACTCTTCTGTATTCCCCACGACTGATTCATCAGCTCATGTCCTCCTCTCTGTCTTCTCATCTTGCCCCCAGACAAGAGCTTTCCAGTTAGTCTCGTGTATCTACTTAAGCCTAGAAGCACACTCTTCCCTCTTATCATTTTATGCCTTATAGGCCAGTCCAGCCTTTGTCTGAAGAGTTGGCTTCAAGAGTGGTTTCAGTTTGGGGCTAATAGAGTTCAAGGGCCATTTTTGGGGAACTCACCGGTTTGTCAGACCATCAAGTCTGGTCTTTTAAATAGATTTCAAGTTCTGCTTCCCACTTTTCTCCTGCCCAACCACCTTTGACGTTAGTTCTAAGAGGTTGATATTCTGGAAAATGACCTTGTAATTCTCACAAACTAAAAAACCCCAAAGCTGTTGTCATTGAGTCTATTCCCACTCATAGTGACCCTGTAGGACAGAGTAGAACTGCCCCCATAGAATTTACAAGGAGTGATTAGTGGATTTGAGTTGCTGACCCTTTGGTTATCAACTGTAGCTCTTAACCACTGCATGACCAGTGTCTGCAGTTTTCATAAATCCTTCCAAAAGACCCATGGGGCCCACTAATACTCCTAGGAGCATTTAAAAAGAGCCCTATACAGAGTCACCCATGGGATCAGATTTACCTAAACTTTAGAATCTAAAGGAATTCTTAAAATAACATTCTTAAAATACTTCTGACACCTAAATTAATACATGCTGCTCAGAGAGCACCTTAAAAATGACTGAAAGGGACAAAGAATTAAAATTGGCTGTGATTATGCCATTAATTATTCAGTATTTTGTTTTACATTGTTTAATTCTTTCATTTTTATGCACAATTAACAAAAGACTAGGATCTAGACTACATATGGTATATTAAGGATTCCACCAAAAAACCAAAAATAAAAGAGGAAAAGTGATCAAAAAACACAAGCAGTCAGCAGAAAGAGGGCAAATCTGGAATGGCCAATTAGCTGTGTGAAGAGATGCTCAGCCTGCATCAGGGACACACAAACCAGGTAAATGAGACAGACACACTTTCTCACCCAATTTAAAAATCTGATGACAGCTGACACTGGGGGAAACGTGGAGCATCAGGAACCCTAACACCCTGCTTTATCAACTCAATGAAGTACAAATGCTTTGAAGAACAATTTTATTTTTATCTTTTAATTTTAAAAAATATTCTTTGTACTTTAAGTGGAAGTTTACAGTCCAAGTCAGTCTGTCGTAGAAAAACTTACACATGCATTGCTATACAACTCTAGCTATTATCCACATGCTACTATAAATACACTCCTTTCTACCTTGTATTTCCCATCTCCATTCAACCAGCTCCTGTCCTCCTCTGTCCTCTTATCTCGCCTCTGGACAGGAGCAGCCCAGTTAGTCTCATGTATCTACTTCAGCCAGGAAGTACACTCTTCACCAATATCATTTTATGTCTTACAGTCCAGTCCAATCTTTGTCTGAATAGCTGTCTTTGAAAATGGTTTTAATGCTGGGCTAACAGTGAGTCCAGGGACCATGTCTTCTGGGGGCCCTCCAATCTGTTGGACCACCAAGCCTGGTCTTTTTGATAGGGTTTGAGTTCTGCACCCTATTTTTCTCCCACTTCATTATGGACTTATTGTATTCCCTGACAAGGCAATCATTAGTGGTGGTTGGGCACCATCTAGTTATTCTGGTCTCATGCTGATGTAGTCTGTGGATTATGTGGCCCTTTCTGTCTCTTGGGCTCATGTTTCCCTTACGTCTTTGATGTCCTTCTTTCTTCTCTCCTTTAGGTGAGTTGGGACCTACTGATGCTTCTTAGATGGCTGCTTGTTAGCTTTTTAAGACCCAAAGCCACTTACAAAGCGGGATGCGGAACATTTCTTCAAAAATTTGCTATGGTAGTTGACCTAGGTGTCCCGTGAAACCATGGTCCCCATACTCCTGCCTCTGCAACTCTGTCCTTTGAAATTTTGGGTTATATTTAGGAAACTTCTTGGCTTTTGGTTTAGTCCAGTTGTGCTGACTTCTCCTGTACTGTGTCTTGATCCTCTCTTTACCTAACTTAATTCTTACCTACTATTGAGTTAATGAGTACTCTTCTTCCTCCCTCTCTATCCTTGTATTGTATCCTTGTACTGTTTTCTTCTGTGTTTAAACCATTTCTTGAGTCACTATGATGGCAGTCTTATACAATATTTGTCCTTTAGCAAGACTAATTTTACTCAGGACAGTGTCTTCCAGATTCCTCCATGTTATGAGACGTTTAGCAAATTCATCGTTGCTGTTTGTTATTGCATAGTATTCCACTCTGTATATGTGGTCCAGCAATTCAGCCCGTGAATTTAATTGTTTTAAGTACTACTTAACTCATTGCTGAGTATCACTACAGTCATCTTCAAACTATTCCCCTTGGGAAGCTATGCACTGATGCCAACACCTAGTCCACGCTTCAAAGCAATTTTGGAACTCTTTCTGATATGGCCATTGTGCACAGTGGCAAGTTCATGAACTTAATTGTATAGTTATCTGTGAGGGAGTTTTTAGCCAGTGAACAAATAACTGTATTAGAACACCCTCTCTACTCATCTGATCTGGCCCCCAATGACTTTTTTCTTTTACCCAAAGATAAAAAAGAAAAACATTGGAAGAGAGACATTTTGATGATGTTCCAGATATCAAAGATAAGATGATGACAGCTCTGATTGTGATTCCAGAAAAAGCGTTCCAAAACTGCTTTGAACGGTAGACTAGGTGCTGGCTTCAGTGCATAGCTTCTCTAAGGGGACTACTTTGAAGGTGATCATACTGATATTCAGGAATGAGGTATGCAGTGCTTTTTGTAGGATGAGCTCATGAATTTGTCAGTCCTGGTGTACCACAGTTTATCGTTTATCCATCTTAGGTTGATTACATTTTTTTCCTATTGTGGACAGTGTGGCAATAAACATGGATGTGCATGTATTTATTCAAGTAAAAGCTAATTTCTCTAGAATATATTCCAAAAAGTGGCATTACTAAATTGTATGGTATTGCTATTTCTAGATTTTTAAGAAGGCACCAAATAGATTTCCGAAGTGGTTGTATCATTTTACACTCCCACTAGCAGTGTAGAAGTGTTCCTGTCTTTCTACAGCCTATCTAACATTTTTTCTTTTCTGTTTTTTGGATTAATGCCATCTTTGTTGAAGTGAAATGGTATCTCATTGTAGTTTTGATTTGGATATGTGAACATTTCCTCATATATCTGTTAGCTGCCTCACTGTCTTTGCCTTTTTGGCGATTTTTAAAATGGATTATTTCTTCCTTTATTATCAAGATTTTGCAGTATCTTGTAGATTTTGGAGATTAGACACTAATCAGATTTGTTGTAGCCATTTTTTTTTACCCCAGTCTGTAGGTTGTCTTCTTAGTCTTTTGTTGATGTCTTTGGATGAACGTAAGTGTTTCCTTTTTTAGGAGTTCCCAATTATCTACTTTTCTCTTGCGGTGTTTGTGCACTGTCAGCAATCTTTTATATTCTGTTTATGTTTGTATTTAGGACTCCCAGCATTGTCCTTATTTATTCTTCCATGATCTTTATTACTTTAGATGTGATAATTTAGGTATTTAATCCATTTTGAGTTAGTTTTTGTGCATGCTGTGAGATACGGGTCTTGTATCATTTTTTTGCAGATGAATATCTAGTTGTGCCGACACCTTTGTTAAACAGACCTCTTCTTCAATTTATGGACTTTGGGCCTTTGTCAAATATCAGCTGCACATAGGTGATGATTTTATGTCTGGATTCTCGTTTCTGTTCCATTTGTTTTGTGTCTGTTTCTGTACCCATACCATGCTGTTTTAACTACTGTGGCAAAGTAATAGTTTCTGAGATAGGCAGTGTGAGGCCTCCCACTTTGTTCTTCTTCAGTAATGCTTATCTGAGACTTCTTCACTTTCTATATGAAGTTGGTGATTTTTTCCTCCATATCATTAAAAAATGCCATTGAAATTTAGATTGGGATTGCATTGTATTTATAGATCTCTTTAGTAGAATAGACATTTTCATGATGTTGAGTCTTTCTATCCATGAACAAAATACTTTTCTCCACCTATGTAGATCGCTCTTTGTTTCTTGTAGTAGTGTCTTATAGTTTTCTTTGTAGAGATCTTTTCATGTCTCTGGCTGATTTATTCCTAAGTATTTTATGTTCTTGGGCTTCTTGTAAATGGTACTGAGTCAGTGATTTCCTCTTTGATTGTCTCTTTGTTGGTGTAAAGGAATCCAACTGATTTTTGTATGTTTGTCTTGTATCTTTCATTAGTTCCAGTAGTTTTTTTTTTTTTTTGTGTGTGTGTGTGTGTGTGTGTGTGTGTGTGTATGGACTCTTTACATAGTTTTCTGTGTATTAGATCATACTATCTGCCCATAGAGATACTTTTACTTTGAAGAACAATTTTATAATGTCTGGAACAGTTGACGTTGCAATTCAGTTTATTTTCCATGCCAATATATACACATGTTTAAAACAAAATTGTAAGCATTTAGTAATACTATTTAATAACTTGCTTAGCTAAAATCTTAAAAATGTATCACGACTATTATTCTGTTAATAAACAAGAAAACTTACTTAGAAGTCTTCCCAATATCACTTTTGGCTACAGGTGTTGTGTTATGTGGATGTATTGAATTTATTGAGGCAATATTCGTTCTTTAGGTTGTTTCCAGTATTTTAGTGTTGTAAATAAGGCTTTAAAAATAACATTATATGATGGTAAGGTTATTCTCAGGCCTTTTTTTTTTTTTTCTTTTTCCTCCCTTTGGTCTTTTTCTGATTGCTTCCTTAGGATATTCCTAGAGGCAGAACTGTGGGACCAAAAAGTGTTCTTTCCTCTCTCTCTCTCCATCATGCATGCGTGTGTGTGCATACACACACACACATGCAATATGCATACAAATTTAAATGATCAAATTAGCCAGCTAGTGGCTCCTAGGTATGCCAGATTTGGATATTACTGTTTTAGAAATCCTTGTCAAAACTAATGGACCACAACTACCACAGCTTTCATCTGACCAAGTGCAGCACAATCAGATGTTGCCCAGCTAGCACCACTGACTGCTATGACAGAGATCACAGTAGAGGATCCAGATCCAGCACAGAGTCGACAAAAATGTAGGACAAAACTTTAACTCATAAAAAAGACCGCTCTTGTTGGGTTCATAAAGACTGCAGAAACCCCGAATATGCTCCCTGGAGATCCTTTTAGCTCAGTAATAAAGTCACATCCAAGGTTCACCCTTCAGCCAAAGATTAAAGAGATCCATAAAACATCATAAGGGGAAAGTTGGTAACAGAAAACCCAAAGTTGAAAAGGGAGAGTGTTGACATATCATGAGGTTGTTAACCAATGTCATAAAACAGTATGTGTAGAGGGTCGCTGTGAGTCAGAATCAGCTCAATGGCAGTGAGTGTGTGGGTATTTAATGAGAAACTAGTTTGTTTTGTAAACCTTTATCTAGAGTACAATTAAAAAGAAAAAATAGAAAATCCTTGTTTGTATAGTAAGTGAAGAATTGAGTCTCATTTTATTTGCATGCTTTTGCTTCTTAGTAAGATTTGTGTGTTGGCTGGTTTGTGTTTCTTTTGTAGTGAGTTGTCTGCTAAAGTTGTTGATTTTTCCACTGTAGTAATTTTTTTTTAATTGAGTTCAAAGTCATTTGTGTCTTAAAGGTTTTAGCCCTTACTGTGTATAACGTTTTTCTTACTTAAGGGACTCAATATTTTTTTTTACACAAAAGTGTTCAAAATATTGATCTTTAATTTTTAGTTTTAACTTTGCTTTATACTTATATATCAAACCTGTTGCCTTGAATGGGTTCCAACCCATAGCGTCCCTGTGAGACAGAGCAAAACTGCCCCATAGAGTGTACAACGAGTGGCTGGTAGATTTGATCTGCTGACTTTTTGGTTAGCAGCTAAGCTCCTAACCACTGCGCAAGCAGAGCTCTGTACTTAGCAAGGCCTAAAATAGTGTTTTTGTTTTGCCTTTTTAAGATGAGAATTTAGGAGTAACTCCTAAATCAGAATTTTTTTTTTTCCTCTGCAAAGGGAAGTTAAAAACAAAGAACAAAAAAACTGAGCTGTAGTCGCCCTCTAGCGTTTGTGAATTTAACATTTGTGATTTCAACGAGCGCCCCTTGTGGCCCATGTGTGTAATAACATGCACTTCTGCTGATAACCAGTGTCTTCGAGTTGATTCTGACTCCTAGCTCCATAGACTTTCCCAGGAGCGCCTGGGGGATGCTGACACTCAGCTTTAATCTTGCAAGGATGCGAACATAATTGACTCAATTAGTGAGAGAATCAAGCCAACCTAGCTTTCATGATAAAAACATTTGTTCATTAAAAATGTGTTTTGTAGCTCGTGCTAATCCAAGAAAAGGTAGGAACAACAATGGAAGTTTTAATATACAATGAGGACAGACTCCAAAATCTGTCAAACAAACCACAATCAACAGAAGAGAAAATAGATAAGTGGTAAATATTAAGAATCAAACACTTTTGCTCATCCAAAGACTTAATAGAATTAAAAGAACACCCACAGAATGGGAAAACATATTTGGCAACTCTATGTCAGACCGATGCCTTATCTCCATAATCTATAAGATACTACAAAATATCAATAAGAAGAATATAAACCATCCAATTAAGCGATGGGCAAAGGAGACGGACAGACATTTCACTAAAGAGGAGATCTAGGCAGCCAAAAAACATATGTGGACATGTTCACGATCTTTAGTTATTAAAGAAATTCAAATCAAGACAACAATGAGATACCATCTCACCCCAACAAGATTGGCCATGATCCAGAAAACAAAACAACAAATGCTGGAGAGGCTGTGGAGAAAGTGGAACCCTCCTACACTGTTGGTGGGGTTACAAAATGGTCCAGCCTCTTTGGAAAGCAATCTGGCGCTTCCTTAAAAAAATGGATATCGGTACACCATTTGACCCAGTAATTCCACTACTTGGAATATATCCTACAGAATCAAGGCCTTTCACACCAACGGACACATGCACGATAATGTTTATTGCAGTACAGTCCACGATAGCAAAAAGATGGAATCAACCCAGATGCCCGACAACAGAAGAATGGATAAGTAAACTATGGTACATATACTCAATGGAGCACTATGCAATGATAAAGAATAACGATGATTCCAGGAAACATCTCCTAACCTGGTTTCAACTGGAAGACATTATGTTGAGTGAAAGTAGTCAGCGACAAAGGGACAAATACTGTATGAGACCTCTACGATAAGATCTCAAAAACAGACTTGTGTATAGAAGAAAAGACTCTTTGACAGCTGCAAGGGAGGGGAGGGAGGGAAGGTGAGAGAGGGAGGGTTTAGTTTAAGACAGTTGCTAGAAATCTAGCTGGGAGAAAGCGGTGATAGCATACATTAGAAGCAAGAACAACATTTAAGTGGACTTCAGCATAACTTGAGTACTCCTTCCATCTTAACTCAATACTGCAAGGATAGAGTAGCTGGGGCAGGGGGCGGGGAACCATGCTCTTAGGCAAAATCGAGGCCAATTGGCACAACTAGAGTTTTGCTAAGAGAGCTCTCTGCACCCCGCATTGGTGAGTGGTGTCTGGGGTCTTAAAAGCTGCCAAGCTGCCATCCGAGGGCACAGGAAATGGTCCCAACTCAGCAGGAACGGATGCTCACCGAGGACCAAAATTACATGCGGTAAAGACAACTAAAAGACAGAGAGACCCGCAAGAGTAGGTGCCTTCATCGACTTGGACCAGAAGAACTGGATGGTACCCGGCTACCACCAGTGATAGCCATGATGGAGCTCACTAGGTTGAATCTCACTGACAACACAAGAATAAAAAGGGGTGCATCATGAGATCTCCACTAAAAGACCTCAATTGATGGTCCAGCTGTTTTGGGGTTCCCCTGAGAGCATGGCCCCTGGTTCTGATGCTGCCCTTACCCATAAATTATAAGAAAGGTCCACTCTTTGGACAGGAATGGAATGGACTTGGCAATGCAGAGTGAGCGTATATTGGATGCACTTTATGGTTCTATACATCTATAGGATATCATCCTGCTGACCTCTGGCTGGAGGAAGGAGAGTGGGTGGAGAGGAGCGGAAAGGAGGCTGTTGGGAGGATGAGACATGTATGGAGCAGAGAGGAATAGTGTGCTGTCACCAGACAGGGAGAGCAGTGGAAGCTGCATATAGGTGGGCATGTAAATTTATATGGGAATGTACATTTTCACTCAGTCATGTTAAATAAAAAAGAAAAAAAAAGTGATTTTTAAAAAATTTTTATCAATGATACCTGGAAAAGCCAACAACTAAGACCGATGACAGAAATGAAGGAAACATTGAGTCCTTAAAAAGGATGATTTTGGCTAGAAAAATGTAATATTTGAATAAAAATGGAATCTTTTTCAGTGATTTTACTGTATTGAAGTGACAGTACGATGGGAAATAATATGTACTATTATTAGTCAGAAATTGGTTGCTCAACAAAGGTCCTGAAAGTAGTAGGGCTGTCACAGATCACCTGTAAATACTAGGGTGGTATTTTAGTTCCTCGTCACTGCCATAACAAATCTTCAAAAACTTCAGAGCTTAAAACAATACACATTTATTGTCTTACACTTCTGAAGGTCAGAAGCCTGGCATGGGTGTGTCAGGGCTAAAATCAAGGCATCAGGGGAGGGCTGTGCTTCTTTCTAGAAGTTCTAGAGGACCATCTGTTTCCTTTTTCACTTTAATTGCTAAGAAAATTCAGTTTCTTGGGGCTATAGGGCCCAGGTCTCGCTTCTTGTTGGTTGCAAGCTAAAGGTAATTCCCAGCTCCTGGATGCTGCCACACTCCTTGGTTTGTGGCCCGCTTCTGCCTTTAATGCCAGGCCTAATAGTCAAGTGTTTTCACCTGTCTCAACTCTCTGGCCTTTTATAGCTCATATGATTAGACTGGGCCCACCTGGGTAATCCAGACTCTATTCCCTCTCCTTCATTTTTAAATTAATTTATTGTACTTTAAATGAAAGTTTACAATTCAGTTTCTCGTAGAAAAACTTACACACACATTGTTATGTGACCCTAATTGCTCTACTTGCAATGTAACAGCACACTCCTCTTCTTCATCTTGTATTTCCCTCATCCATTCAACCCACTGCCGTGCCCTTCTGCTTTCTTATCTCCCTTCAGGACAGGAGCTGACCATTTAGCCTCATGCATCTTCATGAGCCAAGAAGCACACTCTTTGCTTGGGTCGTTTTTTTGTCTTATAGTCCAGTCTAATCTTTGTCTGAAATGTTGGCTTCAGGAAAGATTTTAATTTTGAGTTATCAGAGAGTCTGGGTGTCATGTCTTCTGGGATCCCTACAGTGTGGTCTTTTTACTAGAATTTTAGTTCTGCACCCCATCTTTCAGTCTTAAAATCATCTTATTTTTGCAACCTTTATTCCATCTGCAGCCTTAATTTCCTTTTGCTGTATAAAGTGATGTAGTCATAGGTTCTGGGGATTAGCAAGAACAGATGAACCAGGAAGGAAGGTTGGTTTGAATCCACCTATGAGGCACCTTGGAAGAAAGATCTGGTGACTTACTTCCAAAAGATCACAGCCACCAAAAACCCTATGGAGTACAGTTCTACTCTGAAGCAGATGGGGTCCCCATGAGTCAAAATCAACTTGACAGCAGCTGCACTTTTTGCTTTTAACAAAGTTTTAAATGGACTATAGGTTAAATGCTACAATTGCTAACCAAAAGGTCAAAAGTTCAAATCTGCCAGGCAGTCCTTGGAAATTCTATGTGGCAGTTCTACTCTATAGGATTGCTACCACTCAGAATCGCCTGGATGGCAGTGGGTTTGGTTTGGTTTGGTATAGCACACCTAGGAATCTAATTCTCAGAAGTAGTCTCGCAGGCTCACAGAGATATAGGGACAGCTTTTGTGCAGCTCTTTGGAAAGTCTCCTTTGAGCAGATCCATGTGCCACACCTTTCCACCCTGCTCTGGAGGCTGACTGTGTGGATGGGTCAGCAGGCCGCCTGCCTTCTGGATTCTTACTGGGTTCAGCTAATGGAGGCCTCAGCAGGGATTTGGAGGGAGGAAGAAAAGTGAGGTTGAGATACCGTTTTTCCTGGCTTCCTCCCGGTAGGGTGATTGGAGGGTTGACTGTGTCTGTCAACCAATGTGACAGCTCCTACCAGGTAGCCCTCTGTCCACATTAAGTTCTCCCTCCCTCCACTTTTAGGCCCAGGAGCTGAGATAGCCCCATAGTTCCAGCCCTGGGGGACCGCCTATCCTTTGTGAATTTCCTAACCTCTTCTCCACCTTTATGAAAGTTTCTTTTTAAAACTCTCCTCTAATTGATGTATTGCTGAGACCCTGGCACAAAAACCATGAAAAAGAATAAGCTACATCTTTACATCCTACCTTGAAAATATCCCAAAAATATACTAGGGGGCTAGGGGAGAGACAAGAGAAGATCACAAAGCAATATATGCAATTTAATCCTAGTGTTAAAAAACATAGTCTGGAAGAATATAGTCATCTAAGCTTTTGCCACTGCATCACATGACCTGCCCACCCTGTCTCTTGAACCTCACAGCTCACCGCTTCCCTTTAGCTCTTTTGGTGCTATGGCACTGGCTTCTTTGTTCTTCCTTAATTCCAGCTTGCCTCGGGACCCTTGCCTTTTGGGCTCTCTGAACCTCGGCATACTGCCCTCTTTCCCATACCTGAATGGCTCAGGTCTCCCCTGATCCTGCTATCACATCTCAGTACTCTTTTTCCCTCTTACACAGCTGTTTTTTTATTTGTTTGTTTGTTTTTGCCTAATAAAACCAACTGAAACCAGACTCATGGTCATCAAGTTGATTCCTACTCATAGTGATCCTAAAGGAAAGAGTAGAATTGTCCCATAAGGTTTCCAAGGAGTAGCTGGTAGATTTGAACTGTCAGCCTTTTGGGTAGCAGCCATAGCTCTTAACTGCTGTTATTTGATCTATCCAAAAGCAAACCAACCCCACTGTTGTCAAGTTGATTCCAATTCATACAGGGTTGCTATGAGTTACCATGAGATGTATTTGATCTCTAAGGGCAGTGAATTTTCTACTTTACTCAGTGCTATGTCATTAATGCCCAGGGCGATGGCAAGCACATTTTGCAACTATTTTCAAAAGTATTTTTTTAAATTGGTGAGTGGTGTCTGGGGTCTTAGAAGCTAGCAAGTGTCTGTCTAAATAGTATCAATTGGTCCCAATTCACCTGGAGTAGAGAAAAACAAGGGTCATCAAGGACATGAGGAAAATATGAGCCCAGCAAACAGAAGGTTCCATATGATCCAGAGACCCCATCAGCATGACACCAGAAGCACTTAGATGGTGCCCAGCCACCACTAATGACTTCCCTGACAGGAAACACAACATAAACTCTCCGGCGTATCTGGGAAAAAACAGATGTGCAGAACTCCAGCTCCATCAAAGGGCCACAGACTGGAGGGCACCCCGAGGACATGGCCCCAGACTCTGAGCTGAACCCAGTACCAATGCCAACTCTTCAGACAAAGATTGGACTGGACTGTAAGACGCAGAGTGACGCTGGCACAGAATATACTTCTGGACTTGCATACATACGTGAGGCTACCTGAGCAGCTCTTCTCCAGAGGCAAGATGAGAGGATGGAGGGGTACAGGAGCTGGTTGGATGGATAGGGGAAATACGGGTTGGAAATGAGGAGTGTCCTATCATGGGGTGGTAGTGGGGAGAGCAGTTAGAATTGCAAAATGGTGTGTGTTCAGGGTTCTATATGGAAAATTGATTTGGACTGTAAACTTTTACTTAAAGCACAACAAAATGTTTTTTTAATATTTTTTAAGTGAGGGGTATTGAGTACATACTTTTAGTTTAATGTCCCCTTCATTTAAAAAAAGGCAATTTATTTTTTTAACTTTTCACTTTGAAATAAATTTATAAAAATAGGACAAAGAATTGCCAGCAACCCTTCACCTTGAACTGTAGATATTAACATTTTATCCCATTTCAATTTCTCCTTCTTTCTGCATGTGCACACGTTATTTTGTTATCCACTTGAGAGAAATTTGTAGACATCTCATTTTATGTCTAAATATTTTAATACATATTACCTAAAGACAAGGACATACTCTGGCATAATCACAGTAAAATTATCAAGCCAAGAAATTAACATTGATAGAATGCTGTTATCTAGTCCACAGCACTCATTCAAATTTTGCCAGTTGTTTCAGTAATATCCTTTAGAGCAAAACAATAAAATTTAGTGAAATAAGTTTTGCTAGTCCAGGATCCAATCCAGGATGCCACATTGTATATACATTCTAATTTAATATATATATGTGTGTGTATATATATATATATATATATATAAAGAAAAAGAACTCAGAACACAGGGAATAAAGGTAGATTAGTCAAGTGAGGGATCCCTGGTTTGTAGTGGTTAGTAGATTGGTTGCTAATCAAAAGGTTGACTGTCTGAAACCACCAGCCATTCTTTGGAAATTGTATGGGGCAGTAGTTCTCTGCCCTATAGGGTCACTGTGAGTAGGATGGGGTTTGGGTTTTGTTTTTAGCTAGATAAGACTGACAAAACTAGTACTGAATTGAGTACTTAAAACTGCATTGGGGTAAACCTTATCCGGTAACTAAATTCAACTTAAATCACAAAACCATTTGGTTCTGGGGCTCTAAGTGGCCCAACCAGTTACAAGAATCATAAAGACCTGGAGTAAAAGCCTAGGGAAACATCCCTGAGTCTTGACAATCCCAATATCATCCCAAAGCCAAGCCAGCTAAGTGCCGAAGGGAAGATCCAATACAGTTCTTTGGTTAACTTGACTGTATGAACTTGTTGATGTAGAAGGTGTAACCATATACCCCAAACCAAAGCAAACCCATTACTGTTGAGTCGATTCCAACTCACAGGATAGAGTAGAGTTGCCCCATAGGGTTTCCAAGGAGCAGCTGGTGGATTCAAACTGCTGACTTTTCGGTTAGCTTAACCACTGTTCCACCAGGGCTCCCAGTACCATCTAGAGATAGTTAAATATGTTCAAGTCACTCCTGGAAACCCTGGAGGCATAGTGTTAAAGAGCTACAGCTGCTAACCAAAAAGTCAGCAGTTCAGATCCACCAGGCACACCTTAGAAACTCTATGGGACAGTTCTACTCTGTCCTATAAGGTCACTAGGAGTCAGAATCAACTTGACACCAATGGATTTTATGATGCTAGTGAGGCAGGATTAGAGGCAGTTATGTTAATGAGGCAGGACTGAATCTACAGGTCGGTTGTATTTTAAGACAGTCTCTTTGGGGACATAAAAGAGACAAGTGTCCAGAGAGGTGCGGGCACTTCATACCACCAAGAAACTTGAGTCAGGGGAATAGTATGTTCGTTGGACTTGGAGTGCCTGCACAAAGAAGCTCCTAGACCAGGGAAGATTGCTGGCAAGGAACGTCCCCCAGAACCAACAGAGAGAATACAACCTCCTCTTGGAGTTGGCACCCTGAATCCAGACTTCTAACTTCGTCGACTGAGAGAACAAATTTCTCTTTGTTAAAGCCACCCACTTGTGGTATTTCTGTAATAGCAGCACTGGGTAACTAAGACAAGCCTATTGAAAGGTTATAAAACAATGTCTCATCATGGTTTTAGTTTGTATTTCTCTCATGTCCAATGATAGTGCATTTTCATGAGTTTGTTGACCATTTATATTTCTTCTTTTCTAAATTTTTGGTCAAATGTTTGACACTAGAAGACCAGTGATGCAACCATATCAGTGATTTCTTCAGTGAGATCTGGCATTTTACCTGCTATCTAGAAGATTAAACTCCCAAATGAGAAAGGTACTCCACAGTTCAAGCCTGACATGAAGTATCCTGGGGATGAATCAAGCTTTCTAGTAAAATTTGGTTTGAGGCTCCCCTTCTGCCAGCAGCCGTTGGTACTGGCACTGGCCTACCTGGTAAGTCCCTTCCTTCTGAATGCATTGATGGTTCAGTGGTAGAAGTCTCACCTTCCACACAGAAAGCCCCGCTCCAATTCTCAGCCCATGCACCTCAAGCACAGTCTTAAGTGTTGTGATGCTGAACAGATTTCAGTGGAGCTTCCAGATTAAGACAGACTAGGAAGGAAATCTGGTGATTTGCTTCAGCAAGTGAACCAGTGGAGACCCTGTGGTTCACAACAGCTGGATCCCGTTGTGCATGGAGTTGCCGCGAGTGAGGAGCCAACTCCATGGCAGCTAACAACAGCACAGATACACACCAGATGCGTGGGCCAGAAGTGCTCATGTGGCTGTTTCTGATGTTGTCACTTCTGTAGTCCTGTCAGGCAGGCTGCAGAGTTCCAGCAATAGCCTTTGCTTGTCCTGTCTGCTGTATTTCTTTCCTAACTAAAGCAAGGCTTATATTTAGCTTCCTACTTCGTGTCCTGTAAGTCAGCTATTAATCATTTCCCTTAGAGCAACACGGATGAATAAATAAACAAATGTATAAATCAATAAGAAGCTAAGCCATCAGCACCTGAGTGCAACCTGCATCATCGTAATAACTGGCACCTGAATGAAGCATCACAGTTTGTAACATATATAATTTATTTTTGTCTTCAAAACAAAGCCATGGGTATGACTGTCATGTCCATTTTACAGATGAGGAAAACAAAGTCTCAGAAGTTAAACGAGTTGCCCATGGTCATTCTTCTTGGCTGTTCTTCCTGGGAAAGAAGAGATGTGACTGGTAGTCACAAATGGCAATGACAGAGTCAGCTCAGGTTCTATCACTACATATTCATGCTGAGACAGAACAGACAATGGACTCTACTTATTTTCAGGGACTCTCAGGCTTGTTCAGGGCACAAGGACAGCTCCTTCTGTGGTGTGATTTGAGAAGTTGCTCAAGGAAAAGCAACCAAAATCCATTTCCTTAATAAGCATGCACAGTACCTCAGTTTCCATTGCCATTCATCTCTTTCTCTTCGTTAGGGCAGTACTTAAGTTTTTCTATTTAAGCTTTCCCAGTGGTAGAGACCACCCTGGGCATCTGGAAGAGGAAAAGTAATCTTTTTGAACCTCATGTGCTATCTTAAACATTCATGTAAATTTCACATTCTTTTTTTATAATGAAAGTGCGAATTTACATTTTTTTAAATGTGTTTTAACATAAAAATCATACCCATTGAAGATGTACCTGTTTTCCATCCTGTGTATCTCCCGGAGGACAGATTCTTTTCTTGTTTTAAGAAAACTAGACAAAGAATTGCAAATCCTGGTTAAAAATTTAAACTGGACCTGACAATGATACTACTTTAAGTATCTGTCACCCATTAATGCAATTGTCAGATTAACCTAAGGGAGAGCAGGATCCTAGGATTTAAGGAGTAGAGGGGCTAGACAGGCTTATAAAGCAAACAGCATCAGTGAGGAGCATGCTTCTTAGATCAGTCAAGTGTACGAGACCAAGTGGGCAACTCCTACCCAAAAGCAAAGAGGAGAAAATTGGATGGGGCAGAAAACACCGATCAATGGAAATGGGGAACCCCAGGTGGAGAGTTGGGAAGTACTGACCCATTTCGGGAATTAACAATGTCAAGAAATAATGGGTGTATAAATTTTTGAATAAGACACTGATTTGCTCTGTAAACTTTTGCCTAAAACACACACATACAAAACTAGATAGACAACCAAAAAGAAAAGTTTGAAAATCGTGCATAATTTCCAGAGGCAGTTGTCTGGGCTCCGCCTGAAACATCGAGTGACAGACCCCTCAGCACCACGGTGAGGTGCTATAGCAGCTATATATGAGGCTATATATGAAGCTATATATGAGGCTATAGCTCCAAACTATAAGCAACAGCAACCAGAAACCACAGAACCTTTTGATGATTATGATAAAAATACTCCTGATCTTTTGATTCATCACATTTATGAAGCATTTACATTATTTTGGGGAAAATTTGAGGCTACTCTTTAGAAAAAAGTTATTGTGCTAAAACATATAACACAGTATTTGCTACTTTCACCATTTTTAAGTGTATGATTCAGTGGCATTAATTACATTCACAATGTTGGGTAACCATCACCACTACTTTCCAAGCTTTTTTATCACCCCAAACAGAAAGTCATTCCTCCCTTCCCCAGCCCCTAACCTCTAATCTGCTTTCTCTCCCTGTGAAATTGCCTGTTCTGCACATAAGGAGCCCTGGGGGGGGGGGGGTGGCGAGGCAGTGGTTAAATGCTTCAGTGCTAACGGAAACGCTGGTGGTTTGGACCCATGAGAGGGAGATGCCGCAGTGTGCTGCCTCAAAGAGTTACAGCCTCAGAGCCCTGTGGGGAGTTCCACCCTGTCCCTTAGAGTCACCATGAGCCAGAATTGACTCCATGGCAGTGGGTTTCATTTTGGGTTTTCTTTTTTCTGGATTAGATATACGTGGGATTATATTCGCCCTTTTGTGTCTGGCTTATTTAACTTAGCATAATGTTTTCAAGGTTTGTCTATGTTGTAGGATGCATCCAGACTTCTTTCCTTTTTATGAGGGAGTAATATTTCACTTACTTTGAGGACAAAAGGTGTGCCTGACCCAAGCCTTGGTGTTTTCAGTAGGCTTACACGCAGGTGAAAACTGGACAATGAGTGAGGAAGACCGAGGAAGAACTGATGCCTTTTAATTATAGTGTTGACAAACCACGTTGACTGTATTGTGGACTGCCAGAAGGACAAACAAATCTGTCTGAGAAGTACAGGCAAATGCTCCTCAGAAACCAGAACGGAGACACTTGGTCTCAAATACTTTGGATGTGTCATCAGGAGGGACCAATCCCAGGAGAAGGACATCATGTTTAACAAACTAGAGGGTTAGCGAAAAAGAGGAATAACCTCAAAGAAATGAACTGACGCAGTGGCTGCAACAATGGGCTCAGCGATAACAAAGATTGTGAGGATGGCACAGGATCAGGCAGGGTTTGGTTCTGTCACACACAGGGTCACCATGGATGGGAGCAGGCTCAGTGACACTTAACAACATTCCATTGTGCAGATCTACCACATTTAGTTTGTCCATTTATCTGTTGACAGGGCCTTGGGTTCTTTTCACCTTTGGGCTATTGTGAACATTGCTGCTCTGAACCCTGGTATACAAGTACTTGTTTGAGTCCCTGCTTTAAATTCTTTTGGGGCTTGACGCTACACCTGACACATGCATAGTTAAAACCTTTCATTGGCAATTTTACACCTGCCACCACTCACCCTGCCTGACCTGGAACTATGGCCTGCTGAGACCAACAAGGAACCAAGCTCACAAACACATTAGCAAAAACAAAATAAAACAGTTTTCTACATTGTCCTTGGCAATATGAAAATGGCCTAGGAGCAAAAATATGAGAAAAGTCTTCCACTATTTGCCAATTGCAAAATAAAGAGGAAAACCAAAGGAAAAGGTCACTTTGAAAGCCACCCTAATACACAGGAAGGCTTTCATAGCATTTGTGATTTTCATTTTCACCCAAATCAGTAAGAGTTCAAATTTCCATGAAAAGTGCAGACTTTGTATGTACTTAAGTCTCCCTGTGCAACCTTCCATATTGAGTCCCTTCTTTTGAGCATCCACCAAAGACTTGACTCACCAACTCAAGCCATTTGTTGGTGACAGTGGAGAACTTAGAGACTACTGTCATCCAGGTTTTTTTATCTACAAATGGCAATATTATTCCTACTTTGAAAATTATACATGATGTCCACTGAAGGTCCATCAGTGGGTAAGTGGCAGATTTGAGACTGGAAGCCAGGTTTCTAGAGTTCAAGGCCGGGGCTCTTTCTACCACACCATGTTTCTGCCAGACTAACCAAAGCAAGTTGTTCTTGTGGAACCTTCATGCATCTTGGTTTATGGTCTATTGCTGAGGACGTTTAGATCATAGGGATGACTGAAGTCCTCCCCACGAAGGCCAGAAGCCCCAAACACGCTATGATTCCTCAAGGGCTGGGAGACTAGACATGGAGTTTCATTTGTAAAGCAATGACATTGTTGCCTCATGCTTTCATTGTTATGTGCTGTTAGTTGGTTCTGACTCATAGTGACCTCACGTACAACAGAGTGAAACCCTGCTCCGTCCTGTACCATGGCATCATCACGGCTCTATTTGATCCCGTGATTGCAGTCACTGTGTCAATCTGTCTTATTGAGGGTCTTCCTCTTTTTCACTGACCCTCATAACCAAGCATAATGTCCTTCTTCATAGGATGGTACCTCCTGTATGGCACCTCGACATATGCACCCAAAGTCTCACCATCTGTGTTTCTAAGGAACATTCTGGCTGTACTTCTTGCAAGTAGATTTGTTTGTCCTTCTGGCAGTCCATGACATATTCAATATTCTTCACCAACACCATAATTCCAAAACATAAATTCTTTTTTTGGTTTGGTTTTCTTATTCATTGCCCAGCTTTTGTGCACATATGAGGTGACTAAAAACATCATTGCTTGGGTCAGGTGCACCTTCACCCTCAAAGTCACCTTTTTGCCTTTTAACTCTTTAAGAAAGTCTTCAGCAGCAGATTTGCCTCATGTGATACAACATTTAGTTTCTTGACTAGGGCTTCTGTGTATGTTGATTATGGATACAAGTAAAATGAAACACCTTACAGTTCTATTTTTTCTGCCTTTCATGATGTTGCTTTATAGGTCCAGTTGTGAGGATTTTTGTTTCCTTTATGTTGAGGTGTTATCCTACTGAAGGCTATAGTCTTTGATCTCCATCAGTAGTTCATGCTTCAAGTCCTCTTCACTTTCAGCAAGTAAAATTGTGTCACTTGTGTATTACAGGATGTTAATGGGTCTTCCTCAAATTCTGAGGTCCTGTTCTTCTTCATATAGTCCAATTTCTCAGATTATTTGCTTAGCATACAGAATGAGTAAGTATGGTGAAAGGATACAACCCTGACATGTACCCTTCCTGATTTTAAGCCACTTGGTATCTCCTTTTTCTGTACAAATAACTATTTTTTTCATCTATATACAGATTTTAGAAGCACAATTAAGCGTTCTAGAAATCCCATTTTATGCAATGTTAGCCATGCACAGTCAAACTTCTTTGCATAGTCAGTAAGACACAGGTAAACATCTTTCTAGTATTCTCTCCTTTCAGCCAGGATCCGTCTGACATCAGCAATGATATCCCTGGTTCGACATCTTCTGAATCCAGCTGGAATCCCTGGCAGCTCTTTGTTGCTGTCCTGGTGCAACCTCTTCTGAATTGTCTTCAGCAACATTTTGCTTATGGGTAATATTAATGATACCATTTGATGACTTCTGCATTCTGTTGGATCACCTTTGTATGGAATGTACACTAATATAGATCTTTTCCAGTCAGTTGACCAGGTAACCATCTTCCAGTTTTCTTGGCATAGATGAAGGAGCACTTACAGCATTGCATCCATCTGCTGAAACATCTCAACTTGTACTCTGTCAGGTCCCGGAGGCCTGCTTTTTGTCAAAGCCTTCACTGCAGCTTGGACTTCTTCTTTCAGTACAATCAGTTCTTGATCATATGCTACCTCCTAAGATAGCTAAACATGGACAATTGTGTTTGGTAAAGCAATTTTTTGTATTCTTTCCATCTTCTTTTGATGCTTCCAACATTGTTCAATATATTGTACATAGAATCTTTCAACATTGCAACTCAAAAACCAAAGTCAAATCTGTTGCCACTGAGTTGATCCTGACTCATAGCAACCCTATAGGACAGAGTAGAACTGCCCCACAGAGTTTCCAAGGAGCACCTGGTGGATTTCAACTGCTTATCATTTTGGTTAGTAGCCATAGCACTTAACCACAATGCACCAGGGTTTCCATTGCAACTCAAGGCTTGAATTTTTTATTCTGTTCATTCAGTTTGAGAAATGTTGAATATGTTCTTCCTTTTTGGTTTTCTAACTTCAGCTCTTTGCACATTTCATTTTAATTCTTTATTTTGTTTTCTTAAGCCACCCTTTGATGTTCTGTTTATCTCTTCACCATTTCTCCCTTTTGCTTTAGCTACTCAGTATTCAAAAGCAAATTTCAGTCTCTTTTGATACCCAGTTTGGTCTTTTCTTTCTTTCCTGTCTTTTCAATAACCTTTTGATTTCTTCATGTATGATATCCTTGATGTTATTCCACAGCTCATCTGGTCTTCTGCATTAGTGTTCAGTGTGTCAAATCTGTTCTTGAGGTGGCCTCTAAATTCTCTAAAATCTGAAGGTCATTCTTTGGCTCTTGTGAACTTGTTTTAATCTTGTTCAACTACAGCTTAAGCTTCCATGTGAGCATTTGATGATCTGTCCCATGGTCGGCCTCTGGCTGATGATACTGAGCTTCTCCATTATCTCTTTCCACTGAAGCTGATTTGATTCCTGTGTATTCTACCCAGCGAGATTCACATGTATACTTGCTATTTATGTTGTTGAAGAAACATATTTGCAATGAATAAGTAGTATGTTTTCCTATCGATGGTATTTTTTATTTTGGGAGGCTTGGGGGACTAATGGAGATTTTGGCCAGTTCCAAAGTCACTTCAAACTCTTCCTGGAAACATAAATACAACTGACATGTATAGTCACTCTTGGTACCCTGAGCAGAGAGAGAAGATCATTCAGTAAATTTTAACTGTCAAAAAATTTCTAAGATCCTCGTATGATAGTACTCACACTTACCCATGTGAGTACTGGATCAGTAGGGTGTGGTAGTTAAGACTTAGGCTTTAGGGTGCAATAAACTTGGGTTCAGATCTAGGACATGCTCCTTAACTACTATGTAAGCTCAGTATATGTTAGCTACAGTTATTATTGGTAGAGAAAATATAAAATGACGCAAAGCCACTGTAGATTCCATCAACTCATATTAATATGTATTTTCGAAATTGCCAACAGTCCCTACAAACACTTGAAAAGCAATGGTAAATATCTGTGAACACAGACAATACTCTGTACTCAAATAGACTTGGACCTGTCACAATAATTGCTCTCCAGGGTCATCAGTCCATAGTGCTGGAACCTCTGAAAAAAATGAAAGAGCATGGATTTTAGAGTCTTCCAGATCTAGGTTCAAATTCTGGCTCTGCCATGTCCTAAGTGTGCCATTGCTGACAAGCTGCTTCATTTCCCTGAGTGCATTTCCTCATCTCTATGAAGAGAAGGAACACTTCTGAGGATCTTTGGGGAACTGAACAAGGCAATGTCCATAGGCACCTGACTGTAACCGGTTGCAGTAAATTTGATTTCTACTTATAGCAACCCTACAGGACTGAGTAGAACTGCCTGTTGGGGTTTCCGGGGGGCAAGTGGCAGATTTGAACCGCCAAGCTTTTTTGTTTCACAGTTGCAGCTTTTAAAAACTGTGCCTCTAGGGCTCCAACCTAACCTAACCAATGCCCACTGATGCTGAGTAGATTCCAACTCATAGCAACCCTAGAGGTTAGAGTAGAATTACTCCATAGTTCCCAAGGAGCGGCTGGTGAGTTTAAACTGCTGACCTTTTGATTAGCTGTCATAGCACTTAACTGTGACACCATCAGGGTTTCCAAAACTAACTACAGTGAGGGTTAAATAAATGTAATTTGTCTTCTCACAAGTTGAGCAAAGGAGAACAATTCACATTTGTTTGAAAACCAGTGGTTTAAGCTGCAGCGAGCCTGGGCCTGAGATCCTCCTATCTAGGGGCACTGAACTCCCACTGTCAGAAAACAGGGAGAGAAATGAAGTATTCTTCCCATTCGACAGTACCTCAAATGTCTTATCATCACTCTTATTCTCCAGGAGATCAAGGGACAACTTCAGCCTCTGAATTTCCACCTAATTTGTCATTCTTGCCTCATCTCCTCACTTCCTTCTCCCTTTCTTGAACCTTCTCATCTCATTCAGCCTGGGAGCCTCACATCATCAGACCCATGCCCCCTGCCCTGGGGTCGGCAATGAGCACGATGTCAGTGTGATGTTGCCACTGTCACTAGTGATAGCCTGTATGTTCCCAAGGGCTATCTGGGAGCAGACAGACCCATGAAAAGGCTGTTATTAAACAGTGGCCTAGACTGCTGGTGGTGGTGGTGCATCAGGCCCTCGCTGAGTCATTTCCCTGATCATCCAGGTAGGAATCGTTTAGTGACTCAGAGCATCCCCACTCCTCTTCCCAAGAATGGAAGACTGCAGGCCTCTTAAAGGACAGTCTGCTCCTCTAAGCAGAAAGGAAGTCTGGACAGAAGTGGATGCAGTGAGTACAGAGAACAGCTTTGTGAGCAGATGATCTGGGAGTGGTGATTTATCCATCGCCAGGGAGCCCACAAAGTTATTTGACTCCGTGCTGTTGTCTTACTTGTCTCCTGCTCAGGATTCCTCACCTCTCTCTTCACGTGGTAGGTATGTGCAAGGATTGTCTGCCACCTTAGAAGTGTCTCACATTTGTGGAAGGATCCATGCTGGACTTCCTTCTTCCCCTCTAGGAAATGTGCTTTGATCATTTCAAGAATACCCTTTCATTTCCTGTTTCTGGGAGTGTACGATGTGTTTTATCTCTTCCTTTGCACATCAGCATGAAGAAAGATACTCTATCCCTGATGAAACTTTTATACCAGGCCAAATCCTTGCTTCCCATCTCCTCAGAAAGTTTGGGAAATCCACTCCTATGTTGCTACAACCTGGCTTTTTGTGTTGACCTCCTTGAGTAGGCAGATCTTGCAGTCTTTTGTCAGAAATGGAACTGGAGGAGGGACCCAAGTTCACCCATTGAGATCATGTGACATGGTGGTATGGGGATCATGTGACATGGTGGTATGGGGATCATGTGACACTGTAATGGGGAACAAAGAGCAGAAGGGTCAACGTTTCAGGCAAGCAATTAATCCAGGAATTAGAGCTGCCAGTGTTTCCTGTTTATTTATTTAACTTATTTAGTCTAATTATTGTTTCTTGTTTTCAAGTTTAGAAGCTGTTTGCCTAGCACAATTTTAGAAATCCAGAAACAACCCACCAAATACGTGGCTCCAGTACAACCTGAGGGTTCATTAGATTAATTAATTAATAGTGGTTAGTAAACACTTTGAAATCTTCTTATTAAAGGGGCCACCTAAATTCAAACTGCTATTACAATCAGTCCTAATGAGGTCAGTGGTTTAAAGAGAGGGTTTAAAACCATATATAAAGCTCTTCCAGTGATCAGTGGTACACGACAAAGGTAAGAAGAAGCTGGTGAGTATCCATGCTGGGGTTTAAAAGCTTCCTCCACAGGGTAGAGTCATGGGGAGGTCAGCTTGGATTGAAGCCAAATGCACAAAGATCTACTGACTAAGGGATCCTCATATTGTTAAACCTATATTGTAGAAAAGGAGACCTGTAGGGACATGGTAGATTAAGTGCTCAGCTGCCAGCCAAAAGGTCAGTGGTTCAAGCCCACCAGCTGCTCCTTAGGAGAAGGATGAGGCAGTTGGCTTCTGTAAAGATTTCCAGCCTTGGAAAGCCTGTCCTATGGGGTTGCTATGAGTTGGAATTGACTCAACAGCAGTGGGTTTTTTGGTTTGTGTCATAAGACAAAGGCCACTGCTTTGGGAAAACCTGATGTACAGGCTGCTGCTGAGTATGAAGACATTTTCAAACAGCGAAGACATTTTCTGTCAGGTGACAGACCAGGTTCAGGCAGGCCTTCTTGTGTCTTGTTAAATACATACGTTGTTTTTTAAACAAAACCAAGAAAATAGTCAATGGAGGATGAAAGAGAGCCCAGCAAGCCTAAATCCTGCTGCTCGGGTGATGCCCAGAGCTTCTCTTGGTTTCTTAAGGAGATTGTAATGCAAAAATGGGACCAAGCCTGGAGATAGGTTGGAAGTGTGTATGATAACGTATCTAGGATGTACGTGGGCTCATGTCAATATGCAGCTGGATGTAAACAAGTTGGGAATTAATGCTTGGGTAGGAGGGTGATCCAACAGACCATAAGAGACCCTAAGTTTGTGAGAATAATATCTTAAAACTGAAAAATAAGATTGAATTGGAAGTGATTCTAAGCTTCTTTTACCTTTAAGAAGCTTTCAAGTGTTTTAATTAACCAGTTTCTATTGCAGGCTTCATAGGATAAGTTGTGCTGCCATGCTCTCCTCCATTGTGTTTTGGGGACTCATCGCCCTCATCGGTAAGTCGCTGATTGCATTTGTTATCAGAGTGTCCAAGAAAATACTCTGCAGAATCAGGGAAAGAGCAATGATTACCCATAATGCAAGAGAAAGCTCTCCTGACCAGCCTAGCCATATATAAGTAAGAGCAAATTCCACTTGCCAAGCAGATGATGATATCAGTGGGAATTTAAAATAATCAAATACTTATTGATCTGCTTACTTCGTGTCCGACAATGGACCTCTTAGGCTTCTTATCAAGAGATACAAAGAACATTGCTTAGGGACACAAGGCATGTGAAGAGAAAACTACCAACGCCAGTCAGTAAATAAGCGTTCAGTGGGTGGTAGAAAAAATTCTAGTCTGAGAGGAGTTTAGGAGAAGCAGCTCAAGTTCAACCAGGGTGTTCCGATTGAACAAGGGGGTGTGACTTTTTAAAAACCCTTGGTATTTTCACGGAAGGAAGGAAGAAAGCCTTCTGGGTGGAAGAATGACTTTAGTAAAGTCAGAGAGGCAGAAATTCATGAAAAGTGTCTGGGACACAGCAAGAAGATCAGTGTGACAGAAAGGGCAGGGGAGATTTGTGAGAGGACGGCTAGAGAAGTAGGCTGGGAGACGGTAGGTAAGACTGGGAACATCAGCCTAAGGAAAAGTGAAGTCACTGGAAAGAATGTCCAAGTTTTCTGTTTATTAATAGAGTGATAGTAGAGAAGACAGTTTTCTAAAGTGTTTGATTCTAAGTTTGGAAAAGTCGGGCTACTACAAAATGGTAATTTCCATTCAATTGTGGTCAGAGGCAGGGGGACTTGGTTTAAACTGTTTACTCCTCTTTAATTGTCAGATGGGAGCAGTATACCTTATTATGAGCTACCACACTAGTTGTGTTTAATTGAAAGCAGACTATAATTAAAAAGGGTCTGTGCATTTATGATGCCAATGTAAGCAGTGTAGGGAACTTGGATATCCCAATACCCTGAAGGCTAAGGCAAAACCAGCCACGGATACTGGTTAAAGTACAGATTCTTGGATCCTACACTTAAATATTCTGTCTCAATAGAGCCGGTAGGAGGAGCAGAGTGATAGGCATTTTTAGTAAGCATCACAGATCACTTTGATGCCTGTGCTCTGTGAGTTACACTCTCTGGGCATAACAAAGACTCCTCCCCCTGGCAGTAAAAGGATATTTGAGCCTTTTCATATACATATGCTTCATCTGTCCAGAAAATTTACGTAATTACTTTCCCTCTCATCTATCCATTTATTCCTTCTTCCATTCAACAAGTTTGTGCCAGTCTTTGTGTTCTGGGTGCTAAAGAAGATGAGCAGAGAAAAATACTAAGTTCCTGCCTTTCTGCCTATGAAATACATGTTCTAGTGAGAGAAACATGCAAAAAAAAAAAAAAGAAGAAGAGAGAGAAATGTTAGGTGGTGATAGTGATAAACATAAAATAATATAAGGTAATGGAGAAGAATAAGGAATAAGGCACGGATGTGTTGTCTTTTTAAAACATGTGGACAATATAAACTCTATGATAAGGTGACTTAAAATTTTTTTTATTATGGAAAGCTTTGACCATGCAAATTGGAGAGATAATGGTATGATAAACCAGCTGCCTATCACCAGCTTCTACACTTCTCAGCATTTGCCAATCTTATTTTACCTGTCATGTTACTGTGAAGGTGATCTTCTAGGTCTATTTATTAACATGAGAAAAAAATTAAGTTGTTATATTATTATATTAGAGAGCCAAGTCTATTTTTTTATTAAATTAGAAAACTTTTAAGTTAAATTTTTAGAACAACTTGTTTTCATATGTTAATAAACAGATTTTGAGACTGAACTTCATTGTAACATGATATGTAAAATATATTTAACTTAAATTGCTATGGTACTCTTTGTTTCCATCTTCTTAAACAAAGGCAAATTGTCAAACTAGATTTTTTTTTTTTTGCTTTCTCAGAAACGTTTGTACCCTAAGTGTCTTAAAATTTCTCTTGTAGTTCCTTCTTAAAACTTGTAACCATTTTTGCTCTGATCAAGACTGCAACAAATGCATTTGAAACCTATAGTAACTGATTTTCCTAATGCCTTCCATAATGTTTTAGAATCAAGTGCTCTTTTTAGTTATTTGTTCTGTCTTATTATGTTCCCTTGGTGCAAGCAAAGTAGGAGGAAGTAATCTGATTTGTCTGATGAGCCAAGATTGAGCCAAGCAAAGAGACTCAGGGAGGACCCAGTCTATGGTTAATCTTTTTGGTTCAGTGATTGTGTAACAGCAACTCAAGTAATACCTTCTCAAGGCTTCATGTGAATTACCATTCTGTGTCCAGATACCTCCAGGGGCTCGTACCCTTTTACTCACATGATGAACCCTCACCTGCATCCTCGTCTGTACCATGGGTGCTATGGAGACATCACAACCATGGACACCTCTGGTGCCTCTTGTGACACAGACAGGTTGATTAACTGTGGTAAGTGAAAATTAAAGCAAAGGCTTGACTTTCTTCATCATTTTCAGATTCTCTCTTAGAATGTAAATTATTTTCTAGAAGGCATAATTATTATGATAATGATGATATGAAAATTAACCATCAGGGGAGAAAAAAATCCAGAATCCTGGCTGACATTTAAAAAAAAATCTTTTAGTTCTTCCCATTCTTACCAATTCTTGTCCAGATCTGTTTATTTCTGTGTATTGAGGTTATTGATTACATAAAATGTTACATCCCAGCTTTGTTTTCGTTTGTTGTTGTTTTTACTTAATGTTACCGAATACGTGTTTTAAGGATGCTTAGAATTTGCTCTTGTAGTTCTTCTCTTTCACAATCCTGTTCCAAAATCTTCTTTATGACATTATTACCATTGTAGTAGCAGAGCTGGAAGTTCCACAGAAGGCACATCTCATCCCATGCCCTGAATTTACAGATGAGAACACTGAGGCTCAGGAAGGTGGAAGGAATCCTCAAGGACACAGAGCTACATAGTGGCAGAGCCAGAGTAAGCCTTAGGTTGGTTGACACCTAGGCCAAGAGTTTTCCCAGTGCCTCAGTGTGGCAGAAAAGAGAAGGAGAAACACAGAAGAGGCACCCATTTGGGGTTGTGAACCTTTCTAGGTTCCTGTAGTCACAGATCAAAAGAATGTCCTCAAATGGTTGTCCCAACTCGTGGGCAGTAGTTAGGGGCTGTGTCTAACTTAAATTCTGGTAAAAGATTATCTTCCAGAGTAAACATTTTTTTTCTTTTTCATTTTTATTAATTTTAGGGATTCGTGGTTCTGAAATGTTTGCTGAGATGGATTTGAGGCCCATAAAGATTTACCAGGTTACAATCAAAGAGGTTGGGCAGAGGTACTGTGTGGACCCAGCCCTCATTGCCGCCATCATCTCCAGAGAAAGCCATGGAGGCACCGTCCTGCAGAAAGGCTGGGACCACAGAGGACTTAAATTTGGCTTGATGCAGGTACTTAGCTACAAACTTGAAGTCAGCCCTACGTCATTATTTTATTTTTTTGCAGAAGCCCAACATGAAGTAGCAGCCATCTGTAGTGCCCCCAGACCCGCAAACACCACGGAGTCTGGCAAGAGGTGCTTCAGCATCATTTGTTCTGGGATCTCTGTGACACATCCTTGGCATCTTACTCAAGATTTACCAGCTTTGGATATTGTTTAAAAAAAGGTCTTTTATGAGTTTCAGAGCAATAATTCTGCAGTAAATAATGTACAGTGTAGTGGCACTGAGAAAATATTATACCGGTTATTATTACAGGGGTCCTCAAGGGGTTCATGAAGCTGTTATTGTCATCCAGGTGCATTAAGACACTGATAAAGCTCTACTTGAGCTGATTGTTTCCTTTAGGCAAATGGAATAAGGGTATACAGATTATCTGGATATTTGCTTCCAGGCTCTTTTTTAAATTGTATGTAGAAACCCAGATTTCTAGCCTTTCCAGTTAGAAACCATCTTCTTAAAAAACCTGAATTTTGACAGCAAATAGCTGAACTTTGAGTGCTAATTATTTGTTTTGAAAAAAATTTTTCATATATGTTGTTGCTGTGTGCTCTCGAGTCAAACTGTCCTGTAGGATTTTCTTGGCTGTCATTTTTATGGAAACAGATTGCCAGGTCTTTCTCCTGCAGAGCTGCTGGGTTGGTTCAAATCACCAACCTTTCAATTCGCAGCTGAGTGCTTAAGTATTGTGTCATCAGGACTCCTTCTTCATATTCACACACACACACACACACACACACACACACACACACACACACACACACACACACACACACACACACACACACACACACGCCCCCCACGCCCCCTGGTGGCATAGTGCCATAGTGGTTAAGACCTTAGCTGCTAATCAAAAGGTTGACAATTCAAATCCATTACCCTTCCACCCTATGGGGTGGTTTTACTTTGTCCTATAAGGTCGTTATGAATCAGAACCAACTTGACAGCACCTAATAACAACAAAGTGAAAAATAAATGTAAATATATATGTGTTGGTATATATATGCATATGAATGATTAAAATTGTTCCATTTTCATTCCTCCCAAATGTTACTTTACTTCTTTGACTCAGACTTGACTCTGAGGATAAAGGCAAGAGATTGAGCCAGTATCTGTAAAACTAATCACAAGGAAGAGAAATAGGGCACATCAGAAAAATGTGTTGCTTCATCCAGATGCTGACACTGCTATGTGAATTTTCTAGCTTGATAAGAAAATTCATCACCCCATTGGTGCCTGGGACAGCAAAGAACACCTTTCTCAGGCTACTGGGATTCTAACAGACAGAATTAAGGCAATCCAGAGAAAATTTCCCACGTGGAGTGTGGCTCAGCACCTCAAAGGTAGGCCATATTTTTGGTGCTTTGCTTAAATGAGCAGTGAGTGAGCCCTGGAGTCCAGATATGTCTTGGGCCTCCTGGGGGCTGCAGTGGGTGGGTAGGGGTGCTAGGGGTGGGAGGCTGAGGGGGTTGGGGGGTTAGGGGGCTGGGGGTGGGGCTGTGGATCTGGGAGGAGTGGTTGAAAGACTGAAAAAGACTGAAATTAGTGCTCTCTGAATGACTGGGTTGCTTTGAGTGGTCCTCCTTCTCTGACTTCTATTTCTACTTCTGCAAGATACTGAGGTTCTTGTATCTCTCCTTGGTTACTGAGCCATTGAGTGATACCTTAAGAGTTAATGAGATTACTTGCTTTCTTTCCGATAGGTTTTTTTTCTGATACAGTAAACTGTTAACCACTTTGTGAATTGTGGGAACAAATTTTTATCCTGGGAGCACTCTCAATGCTACTGGGGTTTCAGGTACCACAGTATGTCTCTCCCTGGCTGATCACAGATACCCTCCAGTTTAGCATCTCCTAGCTGTGGGTTTGGTTTTGGTTTTGACTGAATTAACTCACTAGCATGCCACTATAATTTTTTTTTTTCACTTTCCATTTCTGTAACAGGCACATTAATACATCCAGTCATCACAATCAGAAAACCAGATTTTTTTTTGTTTTTTTTTTTGGCTCTATATCTCTTCCCATCCAACTGTCAATTCCTGTGATGTCTACTTCCTATGGATGTCTTAGACGTCTGCATTACCTTCTTCCACACTTTACAGGGCCTTAATAAAAAAAAACCATATATATATATATATATATATATATATATATAGTGCCTTAAGTGAAAGTTTACATTTCAATCCGACAGACAAAAGCTTAAACACACATTGCTATGTAACTCTAGCTACTCTCCCTACCCTGTGACAACACACTCCTCTCCACCCTGTGTTTCCTGTATCCATTCAACTAGCTCCTGTCCCCTTCTGCCCTCTCATCTCGCTATCTCGCTTCTTGACAGAAGCTGTCCAATTAGCCACATGTATCTCCTTAAGCTAAGAAGTACACTCTTTACCGGTATCATTTTATGTTATGCCTAGTCCAATCTTTGCCTGAAGAGTTAGCTTTGGGACTGGTTTCAGCCCAGAGAATCTGGGGGTCATGCCTTCTGGGAACCCTCCAATCTGTCAGATCATCAGGTCTGGTCTTTTGAAGAGTTCTAATTCCACAAACCATTTTTTATCCACTATGTTAAGGACCCTATGTTGTATTCCCTGTCAGGACAGTCATTGGTGGTGGCCAGGCACCATCTAATTCTTCTGATCTCATTCTGATGTAGTCTCTGTATTATGTGGCCCTTCCTGTCTCTTGGGCTCATATTTTCCTTATGTCTCTGATGTCTTTCATTCTCCTCTGCTCCAGGTGGGTTTACAGGACCTTAATTTAGAACAGTTTCTATTTTCTATTTCAAGTCTTTGAAGGCAGAGATTATGAAGAGTGAGGGGTCTTTTTCTTTAGACTTCAAAGTGCAGTTATGTGTTTAATACATAACAATGCAAAGAAATGTACCCAATATCTTAGGCACCATTGTGCATCCCATATTCAGCGTGGCTCAAATGTGGTAGGTGTTTAGAAAACACTTATTTACTGAATGAATGAAAGGACCAATGAGTGAATTACTGAACAAACAGAGAATGTTATAAACATTCTCGGACTGAGACTTACTGGGAATCTGGCTCTGCCAGACCTGGACTACATAAGAAGAAAATCTGACTTTGGTACAAAGAAAATCTAAGTTTTAAAATAAAGAAAAAATAAATCTGAAATTCTTCCAGTGGTCCTTGGAGTAGCATACGTTCTCAAGTGGTGGTAGACAAGGAGAACAGAAGATCTGAGACTGTTCTGGAAGATCTGCCAGGAGGGCTTATGTCTTAAAAATGCTCGTGTCTTTGAACATCAATATTCGGATCTAAACTGCTGTGTTTCATTTCAGGTGGTCTTTCAGCCTTTAAGTCAGGAATTGAAACCATTGTTACGCCTGAAGACATAGACGTGGACTTTGTCAACGATATTCTTGCACGGGCTAAATTCTACAAAAGACATGGCTTCTAGGGCCATCTGTGTGAGTGGCTCAGATGGCAGGGTGCTCAGCTAGCCCCTTCTCTCCAGAGGGTTTGATATAAACATGTTCCACCCAGTGCTGACAAAGGCATGTTGCAGTTGAGAGAGAAAATTTATTTCCCAGCTTATTTTATTGTGCCTGAGGTGAAAATTTACACTGCAGATTAGTTTCTCATTCAAACATTTATACACAAATTGCTTTGAGACATTAGTCACAATCCTTGCAATGTGTCCGCACTCACCCCTGTCCTTTTTCACCCCAGTTTCCTAGTATCCATTTGTTCAGGCTTCCTGTCCCTTTCTGCTTTCTTGTCTTTGCTTTTGAGCAGGTGTTACAAATTTGGTCTCACATACTTGACTGAACTAAGATCACTTGTTTTATAGGCCTGTGTAATCTTTGGTTTACTATAAGTAGGGATTGACTCGATGGCAGTAGGTTTCGGGTTTTTTTTTGTTGTTTGTTTACTCGTTAGCTGAAAGGTGAACTTCAGGAATGGCTTCGGTTCTGAGTTAGCCAGTATCTGGTGGCCATAGTCTTGGTAGTCTCAATTTACTCATTGAAAATAAGCATTAAAAAAGAAAAGAAAGTCCACCTAGTACCCAAGATGGTTCCCATGAAGTGTACACAGACATACATGTAGTGGTTTTGTAGTAAATGTGAATAGCATCATCAGTGAAGTCTATGTATTCTACCTAACCCTCATTTTAGCCCACAGTTTCAGTGTCAACCTGCTCCTTGCCTTACAAAAATTGCTAAGAAGTTTACTAATACTGGCCTGTGCCTTTGTCCTTTCCCCACTATTGGCTCACCTGGACTTTGTCTGTGAGAAGTGCTTAATTCCTAAGCCAGTCAACCCATGGGGCAATGGAGAAGCTAGAGGTGGAAATCCAGCTGAATGCTGATGGCGATGAAGCTGAGCTTTCTGAAATGATGCACACAACACCCTGCGGGCCCCCAACAACCTCCCATCTCTTCCTCTTCCTTGCTGAGGCTTCAGGCACTAGTTCCTTTTCTATTTTCAGTAGTTGCTACCACATACTCTCTCTCTACAGGTTCCTCTCTCCACAAAAATGGCTGAAGATTCCTGACGGTTCTTTGGTTGTAAAAGAAAATAACCAACTCTGGAAAATTTAAGCAAAAACAGGGAAGTACTAGAAGGCCAGGAAAGGAAAGGACATGTGTAGGAACCAGGCAACTTTGGGTGTGTCAAAAGCAGGAAGCATTTGATTGTACTTTATAGAACCCTTATTGCAAGAGAAAATTAGGGCCCACTGCAAATATGAACTCCAAAGGGTTTTTCCCTCATACTTTAAAAATTTTTATTGTGCTTTAGGTGACAGTTAATTTTTCACCTGAAAACTTTATACACATATTGTTTTGTGACATTGGTTGAAGTCCCCACGATGTGCACCATGATCCTATTTCCACCTTGGGTTCCCTGCGTCCATTCATCCAGTTCCTATCCCTTCCTGCTCTACTGTCTTGCTTTGGGGCAGATTGGGCCACTGGGCCTCATATATTTGAAGAAAGAAGCATGTTTCTCATGTGTTATTGTTTTAAAGGCCTGTCTAATCTTTGGCTGAAAGGTGAATTTCAGGAATAGCTTCAGGTCTGAGCAAGCAGGGTGCCAGGGTTCCTGCAGTCTGTCAGAGATAGAATGCTGTCTCCCCGACCCTTTTGTCACTCTGTTTCAGTCTGAGTCTCCAGGGATAGAATCTGATTGGCTTATCTTGAGTCAGATATCCATCTATACCTTGCCTACTTTGCTTTTTGCTCTTGCTTAGACAATCCACAAGGGAGAAGAGAAGCAGTTCTCTAGAAGGAAACCAGGTGTTGTTTGGGACTTTTATTTTCATAGTCAGGAGAAGACATAAATAATAATACATTGGAGTGTAAAGCTTACAAAGTCCTTACAGATGTGGCACCTACTGGATCTTTAGCCCTGGCTCCCTTCTAAGATGGTCAGTGAATGCTTTTACCCATTATTTTTCTTTCTGAGAATCTCTGGAGCCCTCCTGGAGAAAGCCTAGTGAACCATTCTCTACCCAGTGGCCTCTCAAGCTAGCTTGATGATGTGGCTCTGGCAGAATCGGGTCCTTGTATGAGACCTAACGAGCAGTGGGTGGAGCAGCCTTGGGGTTTATGAACCAATATCTGTTGTAACTGACCAAGGCAAGCAAATTATGTGTTTTTAAATATCTGAATATAATCCCTGCATATGGGCAACCCAGGTCATTCTTCAAAACTCTACTTTGCTCAAGAGTGGTTTCTTCAAGAATTTTTCTGACAAACATGCATTCCATCTAACTGTCGCCTCTTTCAACATCACCAAAAAAGCAATAAAGTACATCTGGGTGAGATAATTTCCAAGTAATCTGAACAACAAGAAATAGAATACTGAGTTAGAGCCTGCATCTATCTCCCCAGTTGTTTCTTTATGACTTGGTTCCCACAGGCTATCCTGTGGGAAAGTCCATGCTCAAGGTGTTTTAGTTTCATTGCCCCAGAAGCAGACCTTGAGACAAGGATTCAAGTGCAGGTAGTTTATATGGGAGGCACAGGAAACACTGGTATGAAGAGTGATAGTGACAGGGAAGGGAAGACTGTCAATAAAGAGTGTGTAATCACACTAGTCACCACAGTAGGCAGGGAGCTAAATCCTGCAGGAAAACAGAGATATCGTGTAAAACACACACCTGAGAATCATTCTACCCAAAGGGCCAGAAACTAGGATAGTCACACATATTTGCTTCTGAGAGCTGTTAGTTGAAGGCCTGCGGTGGGAAGTGTTAATTTCTTTCTGCTTTTGGTATGTGGTTCTAGGGAATACAGGGTATAGGCACAGAGATACAGTTAGAAATCAGCCGAGAATCCTCAGAGGCCCACGGATACAGGAGGGGCACTGTCAGCCCTTGCAGCACGAGGGGCTGCTGTACCTGGAGGTCGGTGAGCATGTGGGACATCTCTGCCGCACTGTTTGCATTCCTTCCTACTGAACATGGAAAAACAATCTGGAAATGGCATACACGCCTCATTACGTCTCATGATTTCCATTTCAAGCTCCTCAAATCGATCAGAATCACTAATTAGACACATTAGAACTTCCCTACTCTTCATCCTCTTTCTGTCTCTAGACAGGTTACCAGAGATTTACTGAGAAAAAATTCAAAGATACCAGTCTCAAATGAGGGTTCTTTAATTATTCTCATACTTATCCTCCATTTCCTTTAGTTTTGCCTGCATCCCCTTCGGGTATAATGATTTTTTCTATGTTTACTACCTAATGTCTAAAATTCTTTATAGTCATCCAAAAGCTAAGCTCTCACTGGAAGATGAATAAAATCTGTCTCACAAATAGTTTTTGAAGCAAAAAAAAAGAAAAAAAAATTTTCCCCTGGCTGGACTTCTTCACAGTTAGGTAGTCATCCTTTGTTTTGTGGCTGTCCAGCCCTCACAGGACTTTAAACATCCATGCTGAGAACCAAAAAACACCAAACCCATTGCCATGGAGTCAATTCTGACTCATAGCAACCCTATAGGACAGAGCAGAACTGCTCCATAGCGTTTCCAAAGAGCACCTGGTGGATTCAAACTGCTGAGGTTAGCACTTAACCATTAACCACTACGCTATCTGTGCTAACAGCATCATTAAAAGACAGAGATGTGGAAGCTGAGATTTCCTGCCCTTGTTCCCTCTGCAAATGCTGAAAGAATAAAACCCAAACCCAAACCCACTGCAATCAAGTCAATTCTGATTCCTGGGAGCCCTGCAGGATAGAGGAGAACTGTACCAGAGTTTCCGAGGAGCAGCTGATGGATTCAAACAGCCAGCCTTTTAGTTAGCAGCCAAGCTCTTAACCACTGTGCCGCCAGGGCCCCCTGAAAGGACCCAGTATCTGAAAAATATGCTCAGTGGTAAGATGTGCCACAAGGGCTGTTTTGCAGATGAAAGGAGATAACACGTGACCAGGCAGTCACTGGTGATGTGCTGGTGGTAGCATTTCCAGAAAGAGTGGAAACAGGATTCCTGGAGAGGGATCTCTGGAAGTTAAAGGACCCCAAAGGCAAACTGACTGACTTTGCAATCTTCCCATTGCCAGCCAAATTCAGCTTTAATGTATGAGGCAGAAGGTGTGGTCTGACATAAAGATTCAAGACTTCCACTTGGTGCAGTGTAAAAAGTGCAAATTAAAAGGCAAACAGATATTTTACCATTCTGATCACTATCATAAGAGTTTATAAGGTCAAACTGGAATGATAGGTTGTTATGGTTGGTGTGTAGGACTATGTTGCCACATACAGGAAGCTGCACCCACAACTCCCTTGTAACCATTTGACCAGCAAAGCAATGCATCTCACTCATTTGCAGTTGTGCAGAAGTCTACAAAGCTAGCACTGATCAGTCTGAGATTGCAATGATGTTTATCTCTCTGTGGCTGCTAGCCATTAGTTCCATCAGGCCAAGACTTCCTATTCCTGCTTTCTTTATTTAAAAGAAAAAAAATTAGACTTTATTTCTTCAGAGCAGTTTTAGGTTTGCAGAAAAACTGAGCAGAAATAATCGACCAAAAAACCAAAGCCACTACCATCGAGTCATTTCTGACTCATAGCAACCCTATAGGATAGAGTAATACTGCTCCATAGTTTCCAAGGAATGCCTGGTGGAGTTGAATTGCCAATCTTTTCTGGCTAGCAGACATAGCAGTTAACCACTATGTTGCCAGGGTTTCCAGAAAGAACAGAGAAGTCCTAGAGAAATCCCATATATCCCACCTCCTCCTGCTGCACGTTTTCCCCTATTGTCAACAACTTGTGTTAGTGTGGCACATCTGTTAAATTGATGATACTGTACACAATTAATAAAAGGCCACAATTTACATTTGGGTTGACTCTGTGATGCACAGTTTTATGGGTTTTGACAATTACACTATCATGCAAAAGAGATTCACTGCCCTACTTCCCTAAAACTCCCCTGCACTCCATCTGTTTATCTCACCCTGCCCCCCCACAATACCCTGGCAACCAATGATCTTTATCCTGACTCTATACTTTTTCTCTTCCAGGGTGTCACACAGTGGGAATCATATAGTATGTAGCCTTTTCTCTCAGTTTCACTGGTTTCCTTGACTTAGTGATGCACTTACAGTTCCTCCATGTCTATTTGTCTCTTGATAGCTCAGTTCTTTTTATTGCTGGACAGTATCCCATTTTATTTATGTACTATGTTTTGTTTATCCATTCACTGGTTGCTTCCAGTTTTCAGCAATTATGAATAATTATGAGTAAAGCTACTATAAATATTCATGTGCAGTTTTTGTGTGGGCATGTTTTCAACTCATTTGGGTAAATGCTGGATTGAAAGATAAAAGACTGTATTTAGCCTTCTAAGAAACTGTCATGCTGTCTTCAAAAGTGGTTGTAACACTTTGTATTCCACCAGTAATGCACGAGAGTTCCTGTTGCTCCACATTCTTACCAGTGTTTGGTGTTGTCAGTGTTTGGGATTTTAGCCATTCAAATAGGTGTTAAGAAATCTGGCACAGTGGTTAAGTGCTGCAGCTGCAAACCAAAAGACTGACAGTTCCAATCTACCAGGCATTCCTTGAAAACTCTATGGGGCAGTTCTAGTCTGTCCTATAGGATCACTGTGAGTTGGAATCGACTCAATAGCAATGGGTTAATGTTAAGAACTATGGCTGCTAACCAAAAGTCAGCAGCTTGAATCCACCAACCGCTCCTCAGAAACCACATGGGGCAATTCTGCTCAGCCCTGTAGGGTCGCTGAGTCAGTATCAACAGAGCTGCAAGAGGTTTAAATAGGTATTTGGTAGCATCTCACTGTTGTTTTAACAGGTGGTAGATCCTTGTGGCCTATGGGATATCTTCTCTTGGCCTGAGTTGAGCAATTAGGGTTCTTGGCTCTGAAGTCTCTTACAGAGAGCATTGATTTTTCTTGTTTTTGTCATAGTGGTCAGAATGCTGGCCAAAGTGTTAAATGTTTCCACACAGCCACTCTCTTTGCCAGGTGTTCACATGATGATAGAACAACAAAAGGGCCAAGATCTTATGAAACAACTGATTACAGAGACAACTAAACAATCCTAGACCAGTGAACATTTGGGCCTTTAGCCTTTGCTGAAGTGGTCAGCCTCTCAAAAGAGATTGACTAAAAGGGGGTGATTGAGAGACTGAATACACAGGCAGAAAATGGCCAAATCATATGTGACGGAAGAACTCTCAAGTCACAACTTTTGCAGCAGCTAGTCCAGGAAGCCAAACCACAAACTCTCCAAAAACCAGCCTGGGAAGCAAAACTCTGCAACAATTGGCCAACAACAGTTGAGGCTTGTTAACAACTGCAAGCATCCCTATGTTTTTCCCCCTACTTCCAATTCAGGGCCAGTTAGAGAATAACAAGTATGACCCCAAAACCCATTACATAAAATTCTTCCTTTCTTCTTAGCCCACCTCCAGCCTCCCCATGCCAACAATCTCCAGTCAGAGCACACCTGAAGCCTTTGCTTCTTCTACATCTTTCCTACTCCTGTCTACCTGCGTCTGTTCCCTCATTGTCTTTTGAGTGCCTTCCAAGCTGGGGGGGAAGGGGAAGGGGAAGGGCTCATTTTCCAGCACTATGTCTGACAATATTCTGTTGCTATTAATAAGGTTTTCACTGGCCAATTCTTTTCAGAAGTTGACTGCCAGGTCCCTCTTCCTAGTCTGTCTCAGTGAGGACGCTCAGCTGAAATGTGTCCACCATGGGTGACCTTGCTTTTATCTGAATACTGGTGGCACAGCTTCTGGCATCACAGCAACACACAAGCCCCCACAGTATGACAAACTGACAGACAAGTTGGGGCTTCCCTAATAGGAAGACCTGAACCTTCATCTCAGAGAGGTTTGGACTCCTGGTCTTATCAGGCAAGTTGGCTTTAATTGCCCACTCACGATTCAAATATGGCACAGTATCAGGAGATGCCATAGTTGATCTAGTCCTAGACACATTTCTCCATGCCCCTTCTCCCAATTATGTAAAAGCAATCCTATCACCTCTAGAGGGTTACTAGAACAGTAACTTGTTTCTTCACCTGCTGATCCCACAGTGTGACACTTCCCAAATGATCACGCAGAATGCACATTCCCCTTAGTGGGTGTGTTCCCCTCATCACCACCCACAACTAGAAGCCAGATCCTCCAGACATCCTGAACCTAGACTTGTACACATTGGCAAAACTAGTGGCTCACTGGCAGGGATGTTGAGAGATACCACTCCTATTTTAGAACTTCATTTCTAGACCTATATTTCTACCTGTTGAGGACATAACACCATAAAATGGGCATTGGTTTCCAGACTGTGGAAATAAAGATCACCCAAATGAGGTGGTTACTATAGCAACAGAGCCAGCCATCATCACCCTCACATGGACAGACTCACCACACACTAAGATTTCCCCTATAATGTAGTAGCGCCTTATATTTTATGAAACATATTATCTAACATGAAAGAGGTATCGTCTTCTGGACAGTGCTGGAGAAAAATACAGAGCAAAATTGAAACTCATAAAAAAAAGACCAGACTTAGTAGTCTGCTGGAGACTGGAGAAACCCTGAGAAGATGGACCCTGGATACCCTTTTAACTTAGTACTGAAGTCACTCAAGGCTCATCCTTTAGCCGAAGATTAAACGGGCCCATAAAACAAACACTAACACACATTTCAGCTGTGTCTGTGAGACTAAGTGGGCATACCAGCCTTGGGGCAAGAATAAGATGGCAGGATGGGACAGGAATCCTGGACAAATGGAAATAGGAAACCCAAGGTCAATAAGGGGAGAATGCCAACACATAATGGGGTTGGCAATAACGTTTAACCATTTAACGAGAAACTACCTTGCTCTGTACACCTTCACCTGAAGTATTTATAAAAAAAGAGAAGTCTAGATGGTTTCTGCAATTACAGACACACACAGAAAGATATGTGATCAGAAACAGTCATTTTGTCTCCCATTCAGGAACACAGCAATGCCAAATAATCACATTGTAAATCTGTTCAGAGTGAACAGATTCTACCTTAAGGTAAATGAGTGAAATGCTTAGCCACTGAGCAGAATACAGAAACAGAACAAAGCTTTTAAAACAACTTTTTCTGTAGAGCTTCCCTCTGTTTCTACCAGTCAATTCTCAGGTGGGCATTATCTGTTCAACAGCTGGGGGTGAGAGGCAGCAGCTAGTGGGAAGCCAGAAGCCCAAGGCAAGTCGCCCTCATCTCAGCCTGAAGGGCCAAGGAGAGAGGGAGCTGCTAGGAACCAGACAGGAAATACCCAGTCCTCTTCTCCTTCTACCCATTTTAAGAATTTCAAATTTTACAGAAGCAAAAAAATGAGTTTCTTGTATTTATGGCTTATGGTCTCATGCCACACTGGGGTCAGGACAGTCCCTGTACATACTCTTTCCCCAGGGCCTGCTAATCCATGGCTGGGCCAGCACGCACTGCTACACAACAGCTTTTCTCATGACAGTCATGCAATGCCAGGGCCAACCTCCCTCCATGACTCTCCATAGCCTAAAGTCTGGACCCTCAGTAAGGGCTGGAGCTAATGTCAACCTTTCTCTGTATCCTAAACTTGTCTCAAACATGGCACCAACAGATGACTCCACTCTTATTGGACAAATCAAAGGCATCTGGGGAGAATATCCTTGCTTATGAACAACAGAGACTGGTATCTTTGGAGAATGCCGACATCAAAATGAATAATTTACCTCCACGTAAAATGACTTTTTCTTCCCCACCTTTAAGTTTTTACTCTTAGGAAGGGGCAAGGAAACCTTCTCTGGCTGAAGGACATGTTTCAGATGGTACCTACACCAGTGTTAAGGGCAGTCTGAGACTCCAAGCATCCTTGGCTAATGCCAATGGGTGCTGGCTCTCCAACTCTACTCCAAATTTGAGCTTTTACAACTGTGGTTCAAGTTTGAACTTGCACTCAACAATAAGCTGCTGGCTAAGGCCTGGCCATCCCAGATCTTGTGCAACCACCATCCTTTGTGGTAGACAGCACTGCTTGACCACTTCAGTCTCTAGGGCCACTCGAAGTCTGTGTAGCTTTTGGAAGATTTTTGGAGGATTGCCAGCTCACTGGCCTTCAGGACATATCCAAGTTGTGGTTGTGGAGCAGGGAACTCCTCAGCCGTCATTATCTCCTGGGACTCTTTGGCCCCTGAAGGAACTCCTATATTTATCTGGTACCTCTTTTTGCTTAAAATATAGAAGACAATTTGTGGTGAGTGTCTTCCCTCCAGATTCTCCTTTCTGCACTGTGCCTCTGGGATCCTGCTGTCTACAGGCTGGATTCTCTCCAGATGCAACTCCCACTCTTGTTTCTGAGTTCACTTCCTGCCATTGCTCAACTTGTAGTCAGCTCTGCACAGCCTCTCTTAGCCTCCAATACAGCCCTAGTCTGCCCAGTTTTATCCTCCGTGGCTTAGAAGCCTCTCTTTTCTCTTCCTCAGTTAGAGACACCTCTTGACCAATATTAAAGGGGAACATCACAAGACCCCTCTAACAATAGTGATACGGTGAGAATTACCACAGTCAAGAACTGGAATTTTGTCATCAAGTTGTCTCCTTAACTTGCTTGTGAGTTTTTTCCAATATGCCTGTTAAATTCAATTAAATTAAATGTGAAGACAGTCTTTTTCAAATGGTACCATGATTGGTAGAGGCTCAGTGAGAATGAGAGAAGCCCTCAATAAAATGGACTGACTCAACAATGGACTCAAATATACCAATAACCATGGAGACAGCACAGGACTGGGTAACGTTTCCTTCTGCCAAGATTGCCATGAATCAGCACCTTCTCAATGGCAACCAACATCACCAAGAATGACAACTTATTAAGGTATCAATGGATCTGGACCTAGATGTTCAAATAACTGCCTTTCTTACCCACTCTGGAGTGAAATTACTACAGGGAAAGGGTGAGAAGTAAATCAAATAATAGTACTAAGACCTCTAAGTCTACAAGGAAGAAGAATGATGCCATGTTTAGTCAGAGACAAAGAGCAATACTTAAAATAAATTTTAATGAAAACATTTTCTTGCCATTTGTACATAAAAATGATATACATTTTTTAAAATGTGAGATTGCTCTGGCATTAGGACTTAATTTCTTCCTGTTCTACAGGTTTCAGCTTCCACCCGACTACTAACTCTCCAGTGCTCTTGAGGCATGTGTCTGTCATGTTCTCCTCTGATGGAAGTCCTTGTGGTAACTTCAGTGGCTGGATTCTGAACATAAGGAAATACATTAAGAATTATGCTATGCAATGTATTTTTAAAAAGTAGCTGATAAAGCCAAAAAACAAACCTTATCAAATGCTTAACCACTTTCAGTTTGGCGTTCACTGAAGGGATATTCTTGTGAACCTGTGGAGTATGAGCCTATGGACAAAAGAAACAGTGTTACAGATCAGTCTAGAAAGCAGGTAGTCCTGTACTTCAGTAAAAGGATAAGCTGAAGACATATTCTGTCTAGATCCAACTTACAAATAATCTATACAATATAAAACATTAAACAAAAAACAAACTGTATAAATGCCTTAAAGTTATAAAGTATAAAATTCAAAGGAAACTGAAACAACACTAAAGATGACAAATAATCCCGTACTTTTTGTAATCCAAGCATCTTTATTACATCTTTTTCCCAATACGGACGTCTTTTCATGCTTTTTATCCTGGTAACAACATGCAGCTTATGAGGGTTTTGTGGATCCCCACCATATTTTTCATGATCTGCAGGTGAAGGCTGAAACACCTAGAAAAGAAGAATTACACATGGTAAATTCCAACTTTCACACAGTCTCTGATTCTACATACCCCCACCAGCCCCCCACAAAGCTTCATAATCTTATCCCTAACCTTTATATAATCCTCAACCTCAGGCTGAACATTACTATGTCTGATTACTTAGGGAGATGGAATCTGAGAATTTCATACTCTAAGAAAAATATCATACATGCAAGGTTTTTTTATTTTTCTTTTGTTTAGCCTGTATACGAAAGGAAAAGCAACCATATGACATTAAAAGCTGATAAGGCATGAGATTTTATTAGCCACATGTGAACCAAGCACTGAGCAGCACCACCTCTCTATGTCCTGAAATGCTGGAAGCCAACTGTCAAGCAGGGAAAAGAACATGAATTAAAAACCACAATGAGATGAGTACTGTAAAGAGTAAGCACAAAGTGACACAGGAGCACAGGGCAGGGACTGAAGATCTCTAGCTAAGGCAGGTCAGAAACAGTTCCACAAAGCTGACATCGGAACTGGTTTTCTAAAACCAAAAGGTTTTAGAAGTTACCCCACAGAAAAACTTGCCCAAGTTACATAAATTACAGAATAAGGACATGTGCTGCAGCGCTGCATGTGACTGGGAAATCTGAAGAAAACATCTATGCTTCTCCACAGGTGAATAACTATCTAAATAATGATACACACACTGTATTCTACTATTGCCATTAAAAAGAATGAGGCTTAATGTCACTGCAGGGATTAACACTGAAGGGTGGCCTAACGTATTCTTCAGCAAAAAAAAACCTGAACAAAACAAATTTCCACATTATTCTGCTCAGTAACATCTTCCATTTCTGTCCTGTTATAAATGCTGATTTTAAGAATCATATTTTACACACACACACACACACACACACATACAGACACACTTTCTCTCTCTAATAGTTACTGGTTCTGTACATGTATATGTACACATACAGAAATACTTGTATCTCAAAGGCATTAAATCAAAAGTGATACTTCTGAGAAATCAAACCAAGGAAAAATAGATTTTAATAAACATGGTACTTTCATTTTATACATATATATACACACATATAAAATTCAATCATTAAAAATAGTTTTGAAAACACAAACTCACAGATTCACATTACATTGTTAAATGAAGATAGAAGCCAGAGGAGTTTTACTTCATGAGATGATTCACATCTTTAAAAAATACACAACAGAAAAGAGTATGAAAGGTGCTGACAGCAACTGTCTACAGGGGGTAGGGTTAAGGGGATTAAGTCCTTTGTGCCTGTTTGTATTTTTTCTAGAAACTCTCAACAGATTTAGAGTCAGAAGCATGGGATAGGGTAGATGAGCCAAAAAAAGGAGAAAATATATGAAGAGACAGTGTAAGAGTATTTGGGAAAAAGCAACTAGCGCAGTGAGTCTAAAGTGGGAAAAACCTGAAGAGCAGTGTGCGGAATGAGGGTAAACTATGCTCCACTGTGAGGAACCTTCAGAATTTACCTAGAGGGATACAACTATTAAAGGCTTGAAGAAATATGGCCCTGTTTCAAGGAGAGAAGAGAATAAAATGAGCCAATAGGGTGTGGGGGACTAGGACAAGGGAACCCAGCTGGAAGCATCTATGATCATGGTTTAAAAACCTGAGCAGCAGTATTTGTAACAGAAAAGGGACCGATCTGATGATTGTAGGCAGTAAAATACATGGATCTGGGGGGAGGTGAAGAAGGGGCTGAGAGTGACTCAGCAGTCTCTAGTTTGGGAAATTAGCTAACAGTGGTAGCAATGGCTAATATAAACTAATATAGGAAGAGCAGTTTCTTTTTGTCTGGAGGGAAAGTAAGATAAGTTTAATTTTGGGTCTGCCTATTGTGAAATACCTGAGTTATCCACAAAGCAGTGCCTATAAACCAGCTGAGACTATAGGACTGAGTTTAGAAGACAGGCAGAGGTTAAAGGAATCATTTTTTATGAAGTTTCACATTTACTTACTCCAGTCAACAATCAACACTGCTGCCTTGCTATGTATTGATTACATGCACTCTTCGGGGTTACAGACTTGACTGCCATAAGTTAAATACAATGGTTTGTAATAACTAATACACACACTACTTTGCAGACTGGAAATGTTTCTTAAGTGTTTCATATACAGAGAAGGGTAAAAAAATACATATCACACACTAAGACAAACATTTGACTGACAACACTAAGTACAAACCATATGCATCCATTGCAATTTATCTACAAATTTAACTTTAAAAATAGACTTAGGAACAGATTCTGTTGTAATCTGGAGGCTGTCTGTACTGATATCCTATTAAATGAATGTTAGCATTTATAGCTACCCTTTCCCTGCAGAAGTTTACAGACTAAGTATGTAAAAAAAGATGTAAGACAATATAGTTGTGGAAAGGGCAGCAGCAGAATGACCATGACTTGAAAAAGAAGGAAGTCTCACATTATTTTAAGAGTTTTTGTTTACCTCCTAGTTCAGTGGATAATGCCTGGATATAATTGTCTCCATGAGTTACTACCTCCTTTGCCATTAGAGCAGAAGAAATAGATAGTGCCCAGCTACTATTATTGAATGTTTTGATCAGGGACTCAACAGATGGATCTTGATCAAAAAGAGGAAAACTGAGGGATGAAACTCCAAATTCTTATTGGAAACCAGACTGTCTGGATACATCGAGACGAGAGGGATCCCTGAAAATCTACTGCCTAGGAACAACTTTTGAAGTTTGAGCCAAAACTATCCCATTAAGTCATCTTTAAACTAAATAACGATTTAGCTCAATAAAGAATGTCTGCTTCGAGCACGACTGGACTAAAATGATAATAGCAAAGAGTGCCCTTTCTTGGTTTAAGCAGACACAGGAGACTAACTTTTGTCCAGAGGCAAGATGAAAGGGCAGAGGCTACAGAAGATGGTTGAATGGACATAAGGAAACACAAGGTGGGGAGTGCAGCTAGAGTTATATAGCAATGTATGTGTAAATTTTTGTATGAAAAATTGACTTGGATTATTAGCTTTCACTTAAAGCAGAACAAAATATATATTTTAAAATGTTACCTTGAGCACTGCTGCCTTTTGGAAAACTACCTACATGAGTGAGACTAAAATGACAAGTTACTCTAAAGTGTCCCAGGGCAGAGAGTATACGTCAATAAACAAGTGTGGTGGAGACTGAGAACGGTGACACAACATGAGGTGTGTACCGTCAATGAACTACACATGCAAAAATTGTTCAACAGCTGTGCATTTTGTTTATTTTCACCACAAATAAAGAGGTCTCTGATAAAAGAACATCGACCATGCTAAAGGTTCTCATCAACAGTTAAGAGTGATACTGTTTTAGCTTTAAAAGTCAGTGGAGGGCTTAGTGAGTGCTTTGCCTCAGAAAATGATAGGGACACATCGATGCTGCAGAGAAAACTCCAGGATCCAAAATAGACACGTTCCAGAGAATGAAAATGAAGTGATGCACAGTGAGAACCTGAGAGGAAGCAGACTTGCTGCTTTTCCAAGACAAAGGAAAGTACTAGAAGCAGGAACAGATAGAACTTGGAAGGCAAGAACCCACTACCTGGGAAGGCTTGTGGCACAGCTAACAGAATATCATCATTTCATAATTCCTACTGTGCTATGCAACTCTGCACCACTGCATACATCCAAAAAACAATTCAACAGAAAAGCTTTCAATATTAAAAAAAAAATAGGTACCCTTTAAAACACAGTGTGTTTTAATAACACCAACATTTTAAAAACTTGTTCTTACTTTGTCTGGAATTCTTGACCTGGTAAATTTGTGACGAATCCAATCTGTACAAATGACAGACTCCACACTTTTTCTCAAAGTCTAAAATATAACAGAAAACATTTGTTTTTCAAAACCTTATTTAGTGCAGATATTTATACCCACCAATCTTTAAGTGACAAAAATCTATTTTGATTTAACCTATAATTTTTGAAGGTTAATCTCAAGTCTGTCCGCTAGCAGGATGGATATATCCAATTCACTAACACATTAAAAAGCTGAATACAGGTTTCTAGACAAAAGACTTGCAAATTTTTTCCGTATAAGGGGCCTAGAGAGTAAATATTCCCAACTCTTGGGGCTATGCAGTAAGCATTGCACGGACTCAACTCTGCCCTTGATGGGCAGCCGTGGATAACATATAAACAAATGAGTGTGGGTATATTCTAGTAAAATTTTAGATGATGGGCTAAATTTAAGCTGTAGCTCATAGTTTGTTGGGCCCTGTTCTAGACAAAGTACAATTTGCCCTCTACAATACAATGTCAAAGCAAGCCAAGAGTTTCCAATTATCTTTTTTAGGCCTAACAATGCCACCACTGCTACTTCTCATCTCCTATTCCCTCTCTGCATTCAACCAATCTTGTTTCTCTCAAGCTGCTGAAGAAAAAGGGTTTGCTGCCAAAACTTCACAGCAGGAAGCTCTCTCTTAGCATGGGTAATTGAGCTGAGGTGCAGTGCACAGACTGGTAATACCCGTAGTCATTCCCTTCTAGCCTTCCCTGGGCCACAGAGAGAGCACAGACAACTAAAGCATTTCCAGAGAGCTGGCAGGAGGGAAAGAGAGTCATAAAAGAAAAATGCAGGCTTTGATATCACAAACCATGAGCTTTTAATCCTAGCTCTGCTACTACTAGTTGTGAGACATTAGACAAGCCCCTTGTCCCCTCTGAAGGTCAGATTTCTCAGTTATAAAAAGGAAATAACTCAGCCTCCACAAGATTGATCTGAGGTGAAGAGAATATATGGAAATGACCTGACATTATCATCTACAGCCACTGCTGTTAAAATAAAAGCCCATGGGTTTTCCAGGACTATAGATCTCTATGAAAACAGACTGTTACATCTTTCTTCCTTGGAGTAGCTCGTGGTTTTGAATTGCCAATCTTTTGGTTAGCACACAAGCACTGTAACCACTGCATCGCCAGGCTCCTCTAGCTACCAGTAGGTCTATATCTAGGCTCTCATCCTTAGGAACAGATTAGCCTGCACTATTGTGCTTTCAAAAAAAAAAAGATGGGAAAGAAATATATGAGGACTGACAAGTAAGTTCAAGAACTCATCCTACAAAAAGTGCTACATTCCTCATTGCTCTATATCACTATGGTCACCTTCAAAGTACTCCTCTTGGGAAGCTATACACCAATGCGAGCTCCTAGTCTACACTTCAAAGCAATTTTTTTTTAAACTGTGATTAAATGAAAGTATACAATCCAAATTAAATTTGCATGCCCGCATATCTGCAGCTCCTTCTGCTCTCCTTGACCAGTAAAGGCACACTCCTCCTCTTCATTCTATATATGTCATATCCTCTTACAATCTCCTGTCTCCTCCTTTCCACCCTCTCCTCTCCCTTTAGTAAGAGGCCAGGAGGACAGCACCCTAAAGATGCATAGAACCATACAGTACACACACCATATGGTCACACTATGACCCTGAGTCCAGTCCATTCCTGTCTGAAGAGTTGACCTCAGTAACATGTTCTAGTCAGGAGCAGCAGTAGGTCTAGAGACCATGTTCCCAGGGGAACCCCCAGGCCTCCAGACCATCAACTGCAGTCTTTTAGGGGAGTTCTTCAGGTGTACCCCTCTTTTTCTTGTGTCTCCACTGGGACTTGACATTGTGTGCCCCATCACGGCTGTCGTTGGTGGTTCTGCTGGTCACATGTTGTTACAGTTACTCATTCACAGGTGTCCTGCTGTCTTCTGGGCTCTTTGCCGTTCATGTCTTTGTTGTCCTTGGTGATCACCTGTTGTGGCTGAGTTGGGACCATTTGGTGTACCTCAAATGGCAACTTGCTAGCTTTTAAGACCCCAGATTCCAGTCACCCATAAGTGTTGCAGAAGACTCTCTTAGTAATAGGCTAGTTGTGTCAAATGGCCTTGATCTCCCCTGACAGCATAGACCCCAGCCCCTACCCACTACTCTATTCTTGTAATATTGGGTTAAGATTACAAGAGTTTTCAGTTTATATTGAAGTCCAGATAAGTTGATATTCTTTCTACTGTGTGCTGTCACTGCTTTCACCCAACCACATTTCTATCATCTAATCTATGACTAGCCCTTTCCCTCCCTGCCCTCCCCTGCAGCCACCAAAGAGTCTCTTTTCTTCTGTACATGAGTCTGTTTTTAAGTCCTTATAGCAGGGGTCTCATACAATACTTGTCCTTGTGTCAATGACTGATTTCACTCAGCATAAAGTCTTCTAATTGAAATGAGGTTATGAGCCAAGCCAAAGTCAAGTACCGTCAGTTATGAGATGCTTCCTAAAATCATCATTGTTCTTTATCACTGCATACTTTTCTATTATTGAGTATATATACCATAGTTTGTTTATCCATTCATCTGTTGTTGGGCTTGATTCCATCTTTTGCTATTGTGGACTGTTCTGCAATAAACATGTGTGTACATTTATTAGTAGTTTGTGTGATGGTACTTGATTCTATAGCATATATTCCGGGCAGTGGGATTACTGGATCAAATGGTATATCTATTTTCAGCTTTTTAAGGAAGTGCCAGATTGCTTTCCAAAGAGATTGTACCATTTTGCAATCTCAGCAGCAGTGTAGGAGAGTTCCAGTCTCTCTACAGCCTCCCCAGCATTTGTTGTTTTGTGTTTTTGGATCATGGCCAACCTTGCTGGTGTGAGATGGTATCTCATTGTAGTTTTGATTTGAATTTCTCTAATAGCTAATGATTGTGAGCATTTCCTCATGTGTCTCAAAGCAATTTTTGAACTCTTTTTCTGGAATGACCATCAGAGCTGTCATCATACTACCCCTGAAGTCCTGAATGTCATCAAATTGTCCTTCTTTCAATATTTCCCTTATGTTTGGGTAAAGAAAAAAGTCACTGGGGGCCAGATCAGGTGAGTACATAGGGTGTTCCAATACAGCTGCTTGTTTACTGGTAAAAAAAACTCCTTCATAGACAACCATACAATGAAGATCTCAAACTTGCCACTGTGCCACCATGTACAATGGCCATGCCAGAAAGAGCTACAAAATTGTCTTGAAGGGTAAACTAAGTGCTGGTGTCAACGCATAGCTTACCAAAGGGAGTACCTCAAAGGTGACTGCAGTGATATTCGGCAATGAGGTATGCAGCATGTAGAACAATTAAGTTCATGGACTTAATCACTGGACCTTGTATCAAAATATTAAGATTAGCGTTCTCTGGGTGATTGTTTCTCTTCTTTATGCTTCTCTATATTTTTTGAATTTTCTACAATTAAAAAGATATTCCTTTCATAACGGAATGAAAAAAAACCCACAAAATTTTAAAAAGATTAAGACAGGCCATTAGGAATTAGCAGCAGTCATATGCTAGTGGTATACTCATTAGCAAAAGATCTTTCATGATCCCAAGTCTTTATGGATAAAATAGCTGATATACCATAAATAAACAACAGTAGTTCCCTCCTCCCTCACACAAAAAGTTTAATATATAAAGAAAAAATTTGTTAAGAACTTAACTTATCTACATGTTTAGTTACTAGGAAAAAGACAGCAAAGTTTCAGTAGGAATGAAAAAATAATAAAGATAATTCTTGAAACACTTACCGGTAGATTGCCTGCAGGCCTCGGAACTACTGAGCGTAAAACCCCGGCCATTGAGTTTGGTGCTTCCTCTCTTTAGAGGCTGTCAGGAGTAGAAAATAAGCCTGCAGGTGACATTTGCCCTGGAGATGGATAGATTCCTTCCCTCCCCTCCCCACAGTATTAAAAACGAAACCAAATCCACCACCACTGAGTTGACTTCTGACTCACAGTGACCCTATAGGACAGAGTACAATTGCCTGATACATAGTTTTTAAGGAGTGCCCGGTGATTCAAAACTGCCAACCTTTTGGTTAGCTGCTGTAGCACTTAACCACTATGCCATGGGAGTTTCTGTGATACTCATAGTAAAATTTAAAAACCAACCAAGAAATAAACTGTAGACCTGAATGAACTTTAACAGCAAAACCTTATTTAATAAAATAAGAAACGAGTTTCAATAAATGTTTCACTTAGATGGCAGCACATCACAGATAATAATTATAATTACATACAAACCAATTAAATACAATCCAATTCTAATAAATGAATTAGAACCTAGACTGATTCCACAAAAATGGGAAATGAGGTATTTACTAAAATAACAGAAACTCTTCCCTAGCAACAATGATGGATAAACAATGCATTATCATAGAGTTGTATCACAGAATCACAGAAGATAAAAGAGCTGGAAGAGCCTGAAGAAATCCCAACTCCTAGAAACAGAATTGATAATCTTCTTTCTTTAAGTCTAAGGAGAACTGAGCCCAGAAAGCTCCTATCACTTTACTACAGGCATTTAGCTATTAATAATGCGTGTGGCTTTGAACCCAATTCTCCCAAATCTTGGTCCAGTATATTTTCACTAGGTCATATATTCTTCTGTTTTAATAAAAAAGAAACAAAAAACCCCACTGCTCTCTTTTGCTTATTTGTTCTCAGATATTTTTAACTAACATATTATTTCTATACAGGCAGTCCCATCTATGAAAGATACCTGTTCATAAGTCTGTCTGTAAGTTGAATTTGTACACAAGTTGTGACATGATGTACATAGGGTTCATATTTAGTGTTAGTAATCAAATGTTTACCTTAGCATACATTTTACCTTTGTATGCACATAAAGGAAACCCCAGTTGAATAATGAAGTTCTATTACTGCTAACCAAAAGGTCGGCAGTTCAAATCTACCAGATGCTCCTTGGAAACTCTATGGGGCAGTTCTACTTAGAGCTATAGGGTCACTAGGAGTCAGAATCGATTCGACGGCAAAGGGTGTTATTTCATTTTATGCATATAAAATATTAAGAAATACTTCTAAGGGCGGAGTCAAGATGGTAGACTAAGCACACGTCTCCCTAAATCCCTCTGGAAACCAAGACGTGAATTTGTAATGAAATGGAGCCTTCTGGCCACCTAGTGAGCCCTAGGACATGGCATAGGGTTGTTAATTTGGATTTCATACTGCTGAACGGAAAATCTGTCTCTTGCTGGCTCCCACGCCTGGCCAGTCCTGGCTTTAATAGTCCGAAGGTATCCCACTATTTCGACTTTTTTTTCTCTGTCTTGGCCGGCCGGTGGAGCTGGGTCTTGACTAGCAGCTGGTCTTGGACACAGCGCTGGTGGGGTTGGCAGGTAAAATTGCCATGTTTTCAGAGCCCAGCCTAGGCAACTGTACGTTTTGCTACTTTTGCCCTCTCTCTATGCCTCTGCCACAGTGCAGCTTGTACAGAGTGGTGGCAAGCTTATGCGGGACACCATCTTGGGTTCGGAGCCCACAGCTGGACTTAATTCTTAGCCCAGGAGGCTGCGCCTGCCTGCAGGAGAGTGCTTCCCAGACAGAAAAGCAGTAGTTTACACAGTGTCCTCTATGGCTGGGACCTGGCAACAGAGCCTGTGGTTTCTGTACATCTTGGCACCTGTGGCCTCTCTTTCTGCCTTCACTATACTGCAGTTTGTATGGAGGTGTTGACACCATCTTGATTACAGTGGCCTCAGTGAGAACTAATTCTTAGGCTGGGAAGCAGTGCCTGCCAACAGGCGAGCGCTTTGCTGGGAGTAAAGCAGTATTTTTCACAGTGTTGCCTATGGCCAGGGCCTGTCAACAGAGACCAGTAGGACTGTAGCCTTGCTGTTTTTTGAAGTAGCTCATAACATTTGGGGTTGGATATAGAGGTGCTTACTTCGCCATTTACGAAGAGAGGCCTGTACACCTGAAAACCTGTCTGACTTGAAAAGTGGTCAGATACCTGTTAGTCTTTATTTTAAGACTGCTTAGAGAAAGATCTGTGTTCCATCTGTACAGCATCTCTCCCAGCCTTTAGTGACGCACATGATGCCCCCAAAGCAACAGACTTTGGAGAAGGCAGTAGCCAGGAAATCACTCATGGCTTCAGAAAGCCCCGAAATGAAACAACTAAAGAGCTTTCCAGATGAAGAAACTTTTCTGAAATTATCAGAAGGTGAATACAAAAGGACTATATATAGGGACCTCCTAGACCTCATACAAAATGCAGCAGAGCAAAATGAAAAATTAAGCAAGCTGTTTGATCTGATGGAACACCAAGCCAAGCTAAATGCCGTCGAGTTGGAGCCGACCCATGGTACTCCGAAATGCAACAGATCAAGAACAAAATCAAAGACACAGAAACTTCCATCCAAAGCCAAGAAAACAGAATGGAACAAATAGAAGAGACTTTCTGACTTGGAAGACAGAGTTACTGAATCCAGTATCCATGAGAAGAAATCAGAAAAAAAGAAATAAGAAAAAAGAAGCATTAAGAAGCATGTGGGACTCTATTAAGAGGGATAAGCTACGATTAATTGGAGTTCCTATACAGAGTGAGACACCTGAGAACATAGAGAGTATCGCTGCTGGGCGGCTGACAGAGAACTTCCTAGAAATCATGAAAGAAGAGAATCTTGAGATCCGAGATACATATCGAATACCATTCAATATAGATCTCAAAAGAAAGACTCCAAGACATATTATAATCAAGGCTAACAAAATGAAACATAAGCAGAAACTCTTAAATGCAGCAAGACTCAAAGCAAAGCTAACATTCAGAGGGAAATCCTGTAGGCTTTCGTCAGATTTCTCAGCAGAAACAATGATGGCATGGAGACAGTGGCATGACATATCCAAAGCCTTGAAGGAGAAGAATTTCCAACCAAGAATTACATATCCTGCAAAACTATCTTCTAAATATGAAAATGAAATTAAGACATTCATAAATAAATAGAAACTCAGAGATTTTGTAAAAACCAAATCAAAGCTACAGGGAATACTGAAAGAAACTCCTGGCTTTGGCTTAGAAGAAAATCACTAACTATATATTTCAGAAGGACATATCATTCAGAATCCTACTCAGTTAGGGAAGGCTTCAAACTCAATCACACTGGCAATAGTGGAAGAAATAATCCAGTGATCATATCATGAAAACTATGACATCATATTAAAAAGAGGGATTTACTACAGTTGTTACAGTTGTTCCAGATGGACAGGAAGATGACAAGACTGAAAGTAATTAAAATTGAGATTATACAGTTTACTAAGTGAGATCACAAGGGCAGTCGTAAAGCACAATAAAGATGCAACATACCATATCAAGGAAAGTAATATAGGAGTCTCAACAACCACAAAACCAACCATGAAAAAGGTGAAAAATCAACTCACAAAAAATGCTCCAGAACAGATTAATAAGAACAACAGAGAAAACATCAGCACCAAAATGCACATACGACAATGTCAGCACTGAACACTTATCTATCAATAATTACATTGAATGTCAATGGACTGAATGCTCCAGTAAAGAAACACAGAGTGGCATCTTCGACCAAAAGACATGACCCATCCATATGTTGCCTACAAGAAACTCACCTTAGACTTAAAGATATGAACAAACTGAAAATTAAAGGATGGAAGAACATATATCAAGCTAACAATGAACAAAGAAGAGCAGGTGTGGCAATTCTCATCTCAGATAAATAGATTTTAATGTAAAATCCACCATCGTGGACAAGGATGGACACTACTTATTGCTGCAAGGTTCAATACATAAGCATGACTTAACAATATTAAATATTTATGCACCTAATATCAGAGCACCTAAATATGTCAAAGGAACACTAACTACACGCAAAAAGGAAAAGACAACTCCATAATAATTGCAGGAGATTTCCACACTCCACTTTCAATATTGGAAAGACTGTCTAGAAAAAAGTTGGGTAAAGACACAGAAGACAAAATTGCCACAATTAACCAACTAGACTTCACGAACATATACAGAACTTTCTATCCATCAGCAGACAACTACACCTTCTTTTCCAGTGCACATGAAACATTCTCCAGAATAGACCATGTGTTAGGACATAAAGCAATTCTGAACAAAATCCACACCATTTAAATAATCCAGAGCATCTTCTGAGATCTTAAAACCATAAAAGTCAAAATCAACAGCAGAAAAAACATAGAAAGGGGAACTCATGGAAACTGAACAACATCTTCCTCAAAAAACCATGGGTTATACAAGAAATCATGGGTGAAATAAAGAAAGTTATGGAATCCAGTGAGAACAAAAGACACTTCCTACCAGAACCTATGGGATACAGCCAAAACAGTGCTCAGAGGTCAGCTTATCTCCATAAATGCACACATCAGCAAGGAAGAATGAAACCAAATCAAAGAACTAACCCAACAGCTTGAACAAGTAGAGAGAGAACAACAAAGAAAACCTTAAGGCCCCAGAAGAAAACAGATCACATAAAGCAGAACTAAATGAATTACAAAATAGAAAAACAATTGAAAAAATTGAAAAGACCAAAAGCTGGTTTTCTGAAAAGATTAACAAAATTGATGAACTATTCGCTAAAGTTCATAAGAAAACCAGGAAAGGAAACAACCCAAATAAGAAATGAGAGGGAAGTTGCCACAACAGATCCAACGGAAATAAAAAATATAACAGAACACTATGAAAGACTGTACTAACAAATTTAAAAACCTAGAGGAAATGGACAAATTCCTTGATTCATATCACCTACCCAAATTATCACAAGGTGACGCAGAACAGCTTAATAAACCCATCACAAAGGAAGAGATTGAAAAAGTCATCAAAAAACTGCCAACCAGAAAAAGCCCAGGCCCAGATGGCTTCACCGCAGAATTCTACCAAGCTTTTAGAGAAGAGTTATCTCCAATACTACTGAGACTATTTCGCAGTATAGGAAGGGATGGAGTACTCCCAAATTCATTCTACAAAGCCAACATAACCCTGGTACCACAGCCAGGGAAAGACCCAACCAAAAAGGAGAACTACAGACCAAAATCACCCATGAATCTAGATTCAAAAATCTTCAACAAAATTCTGGCCAATAGAATACAACATATCAAAAAAATAATCCATCATGACAAAGTGGGATTCATACCAGGGATGCAAGGCTGGTTCAACATCAGAGAAACAATTAATGTGATTAACCACATAAATCACACAAAGACAAGAATCACCTGATTTTCTCCATTGATGCAGAAAAGGCATTTGATAAAGTCCAACACCCATTCATGCTAAAAACTCTTAGCAAAATAGGCATGGACGGCAAATTCCTCAATGTAATAAGGGTCATTTATACAAAGGCAACTGCCTACGTCATCCCGAATGGAGAGAGATTGTAACAGTTTCCCTTGAGAACAGGAACTAGACAAAGATGCCCACTCTCACCTCTGTTATTCAACATTGTATTAGAAGTTCTAGCCAGAGCAATTAGAAAAAAACGAGAAATAAAGGGCATCTCCATCATCAAAGAAGAAGTAAAAATCTCCCTATCTGCAGATGATATGATTCTACATGCAGAGAATCCCAAAGAATCCCATAAATAAACTACTCAAACTGATAGAAGAGTTCAGCAAAGTCTCAGGATACAAGATAGACATAAGTAAACCAGTAGGATTCCTTTATACCAACAATGAAATTATCGAGGAAGAAATCTACAAGTCAATATCATTTACTGTAGCCCCTAAGAAGATAAAGTACCTAGGAATAAATCTAACCAGAAAAAGACCTTTACAAAGAGAACTACAAACCTTTACTACAAGAAACTAAAAGGGACTCACATAAACGGAGAAACCTACCCTGCTCATGGATAGGAAGACTTAACATTGCAAAAATGTCTATTTTACCAAAGCAATCTACTTATATAATGCAAGCCTAATACAACTTCCAGTGTCATTTTTTAAGGAGATGGAGAAAGAAATTACCCACTTTGTTTGGAAAGGGAAGAAGCCTCAGATAAGTAAAGCAATACTAAAGAAGAAGAACACACTGGGAGGCCTCTCATTACCTGACTTTAGAACCTATTACACTGCCACAGTAGTCAAAACAGCCTGGTACTGGTACAAAGAGACAGACAGATCAATGGAACTGAATCGAGACTCCAGAGATGACATCATCTGCGTATGAACAGTTGATATTTGAAAAATGCCCTAAGGCACTAAACTGGGGTAAAAACAATCTCTTCAACAAATGGTGCTGGCAAAATTGGATGTCCATCTGCATTAAATTAAAATAAGATCCATATCTTACATCTTATACAAAAACCAATTAGGACTGGATAAAAGACCTTGATATCGAATCTAAAACGATAAAGCTCATCCAAGAAAAAGTAGGAACAACAACAGAAGTTTTAATACACAATGTATACAGATTTCAAAATCTGTCAAACAAACCACAATCAACAGAAAACAAATGAATGGGAACCATTAAGAATCAAACACTTTTGCTCATCCAAAGACTTTATTAATAGAATTAAAAGACCACCTACAGAATGGGAAAAATTATTTAGCAACTATGTGTCAGACCAATGCCTGATCTCCATAATCTATATGGTACTACAAAATACAGTTCTCTTTGTAAAGATCTGTTATTTCTCTGGTTAGATTTATTTCAAGTACTTTATCTTCTTAGGGGCTACAGTAACTGGTATTGACTTGTAGATTTCTTCCTTAAAAACTTCATTGTTGGTATTGCTCATGATCATTAGCTATTAAAGAAACTCACATCAAAACGACAATGAGATACCATCTCACCCCAACAAGGTTCACCATGATCCAAAAAACGCAAAACAACAAATGCTGGAGAGGCTGTGGAGAAATTGGAACTCTCCTACACTGCTGGTGGGATTTCAGAATGGTGCAACCTCTTTGGAAAGCAATCTGGCTCTCCCTTAAAAAAAATGGATATAGATACAACATCTGATCCAGCAATTCCACTGTTTGGTATTTATCCTGCAGAATCAAGGCCATTTACACCAACTGATACATGCACATGAATGTTTTTCGCAGCACAGTCCACAATAGCAAAAGACGGAATCAACCCAGGTGCCCAACAACAGAGGAATGGATAGGTAAACTATGGCATATATATGCAATGGAACCCTGTGCAATGACAAAGAACAATGATCATTTCAGGAAACATCTCATAACCTGGTTTCAACTGGAGGACATTATTTTGAGTGAAAGCAGTCAGCGACAAAAGGACAAATATTATATGAGACCCCTATGATAGGAACTTAAAAACAGACTCATACATAGAAAAAAAGACTCTTTGATGGCTGTAAGGGTAGGGAGGGAGGGAGGATGAGGTAGGGAGGGTTTAGATAGTTAACAGAAATTTGGTTGGGTGAAATCGGTGACAGTACACATTAGAAAGAAGATCATATTAACTGGACTTCAACATAACTTGAGCACTCCTCCCATCCCAACCCAATATTGTAAGGACAGATTAGCAGGGGCAGGGGGGCAGGGACCATGCTCACAGGCAAAGTCAAGTCCAATTGGCACAACCATTGTTTTGCTAATGAGAGCTCACTGCACTCCATATTGGTGAGTGGCGTGTGGGGTCTTAAAAGCTGTCAAGCTACCATCTGAGTGTACAGCAAATGGTCCCAGCTCAACAGGATCGGAAAATCTCCTAGGACCAAAATGACATGGGGGAAAGAGAACCAAAAAGACAGAGAGACACATGTGAGTGGGTCTATACATAGATTTGGCACCAGAAGAACCAGATGGTGCCTGGCCATCACCAGTGATAGCCGTAATAGAGCTCAGACAATTGAATCTCACTGGCAACACAAGAATGAATAGGGGTGCACCCTGAGATCTCCACTAAAAGACAGCAAGTGATGGTCCAGGGGCATCAGATTTCCCCTGGAAGCATGGCCTCTGACCCTGATGCTGCCCCTATCTATAAATCATAACGAAGGTCAACCCTCCTGACAGCAATGGAGTGGACTTGGTGACGTAGAATGACCATACCTTGTAGGCACTTTATTGTTCTACACATATATAGGATATCATCCTGCTGACCTCTTAGTGAAGGAAAGGGAGTGGGTGTAGAGGAGGGGACAAAAGACTATTGGGAGGTTAGGTCATGTATGGTGCAGAGAGGAAGAGTGTGCTGTCACCAGACAGGGAGAATGGGGGGAGATGCATATAGGTAAGCGTGCAAATTTATATGGGAGTGTACCTTTTCATTCAATCACAATTAAAAACAAACAAAAGAAACACTTCCAAACTGCACAATGTTTTCATGAGTGCCATAAAGTAGTACATCCATTATTACAAACCACTGTAATTTAAATCACTACAGCAGTCTGTTCTTAAGTACAATCTGTTGTTCATAACCCCAGGGATTGCCTGTAATTTCAGAAGAAGTTGTTTATTTGGAGCCCTGGTTGTACAGTGCCTAAAAGCACCATTGCTAGCCAAAGGCAGGCAGTTCGAATCCACCAACGGAGCCTTGGAAACCCTATGGGACAGTTCCGCTCTGTCCTACAGGGTCAGCATAAACCTGAACTGACTTGACAGCAATGTTTTTTTTTTTTTTTATGACTGAGTGAAAATGTACATTCCCTGATAAATTTACATGCCCACCTAGATGCACGGTCCACTGCTCTCCCTGCCCAGTGACAGCACATTATTCTTCTCTGCTCCATACATGTCTCATCTTCCCAACAGTTTCTTTTCCCCTCCTTTCCACCCACTCCCCTTACTCTAGCCAGAGGTCAGCAGGATGATATCCTATAGATGCATAGAACCCTAAAGAGCATCCAATATATGGGCACCCTGCATAGCCAAATCCAATCCACTCGTGTTCAAAGAGTAGACCTTCATTATGATTTATGGGCAAGGGCAGCATCAGGGCAAGGGGCCGTGCTCCCAGAGGAACCCTCAAGCCACTGGACCACCAATTGTGGTCTTTTTGTGGAGATCTCAGGTGCATCCCTTTTTATTCTTGTGTTGCCAGGGAGACTCAACTTTGTAAGCTCCATGGCAGCTGTCACAAGTGATGGCAGGGCACCATCCAGTTCTTCTGGTCCCAAGTCGATGTAGGCACCCAGTCATGTAGGTCTCTCTGTCTTCTGGGTTTTACTTCCCCCATGTTGTTTTGGTCCTCAGTGAGCATCCATTCCTGCTGAGTTGGGACCATTTGCTGTGCCTTTGGATGGCAGCTAGGCAGCTTTTAAGACCCCCAATGCCACTCATCAATGTGGGGTGCAGAGAGTCCTCTTAGCAAAACGCTAGTTGTACCAATTGGCCTCGATTTCACCTGAGAGCAAGATCCCCTGCACCCTGCCCCAACTACTCTGTCCTTGCAATACTGGGTTAAGATGGAAGGAGTATTCAAGTTCTGTTGACGTCCACTTAATATTGTTCTTGTTTCTAATTTGTGTTGTCACTGATTTCACCCAACCAAATTTCTACCAACTATCTAATCTAAACCCTACCCACCCTGCTGTCCCTTGCAGCTATCAAAGAGTCTTTTCTTCTATGCATAAGTCTGTTTTTGAGTTCTTATCGTAGAGGGCTCATACAATATTTGTCCTTTTGTCTCTGACTACTTTCACTCAGCAATGTCTTCCAGTTGAAACCAGGTTAGGAGATGTTTCCTGGAATCACCACTGTTCTTTATCATTGCATAGTGCTCCATTGAGTATATATACCATAGTTTACCTATCCATTCCTCTGTTGCTGGGCATCTGAGTTGATTCCATCTGTTTGCTATCGTGGACTGTGCTGCGATAAACATTCTTGTGCATGTATCCGTTGGTGTGAATGGTCTTGATTCTGTAGGATATATTGCAAGTAGTGGAATTACTGGGTCAAATGGTATATCTATATCCCTTTCTTCAAGGAAGTGCCAGACTGCTTTCCAAAGAGGCTGGACCATTTTGCAACCCCACCAACAGTGTAGGAGAGTTCCACTTTCTCCACAGCCTCTCCAGCATTTGTTATTCTGTGTTTTTTGGATCATGACGAACCTTGTTCGTATGAGATGGTATCTCACTGTAGTTTTCATTTGAATTTCTTTAATAACTAAGGATCATGAACATGTCCTCATGTGTTTTTTTGGCTGCCTGGATCTCCTCTTTAGAGAAATGTCTGTCCATCTCCTTTGCCCATCGCTTAACTGGATGATTTATCTTCTGATTGATATTTTGTAATACCTTATAGATTATGGAGACCAGGCGTCTATCTCACAGAGTTGCCAAATAGTTTTTCCTATTCTGTAGGTGGCCTTTTAACTCTTGTGATAAAGTCGTTGGATGAGCAAAAGTGTTTGATTCTCAATAGTTCCCATTTATCTATTTCTCTTCTGTTGACTGTGGTTTGTTTGACAGATTTTGAAGTTTGTCTATATTGTGTATTAAAACTTCCATTGTTGTTCCTACTTTTCCTTGGACAAGCTTTATCATTTTAGATTTGATGTTTAGGTCTTTTATCCAATTTGAGTTGATTTTTGTACAAGGTGTAAGAAATGGATCTTGTTTCAATTTATTGCAGATGGATTTCCAATTTTGCCAGCAACATTTCTTGAAGAGATTGTTTTTACCGCAGTTTAATGTCTTAGGGCTTTTGTCAAATATCAATTGTTTATAGGCAGATGGTGTCATCTCTGCGGTCTCGATTCTGTTCCATTGATCGATCTGTCTGTTCTCGTACCAGTACCAGGCTGTTTTGACCACTGTGGCAGTGTAATAGGTGCTAAAGTCAGGTAATGAGAGGCCTCCCAGTGTGTTCTTTCTCTTTAGTAGTACTTTACTTATCCAGGGCTTCTTCCCTTTCCAGACAAAATTGGTGATTTGCTTCTCCATCTGATTAAAAAATGATGCTGGAACTTGTATTGGGATTGCATTATATAAGTAGATTGCTTTGGGTAAAACAGACATTTTCACAATGTTAAGTCTTCCTATGCATGAGCAGGGTAGCTTTCTCCATTTATCTAAGTCTCTCTTAGTTTCTTGTAGTAAGGGCTTGTAGTTCTCTTTGTAAAGGTCTATTATTTCCCTGGTTAGATTTACTCCTAGGTACTTTATCTGCTTGGGGACTATAGGAAATGGTATTGATGACTTCTTCATTAGCAGTCTCGCTGTTGGTATAAAGGAATCCTACTGATTTACTTAGGTTTATCTGGTATCTGAGACTTTGCTGAACTCTTCTATCAGTTTGAGTAGTTTACCTGCAGATTTTTTGGGATTCTCTGCATATACAATCATATCATCAGCAAACAGGGAGATTTTGTCTTCTTTGCCAGTGGAGATGCCCTTTATTGTTTGGTCTTCTCTAATTGCTCTGGCTAGAACTTCTAGTACTATGTTGAATAGGAGAGGTGAGAGTGGGCACCCTTGTCTAGTTCCTGTTGTCACGGGAAAGTGTTTCAGTCTCTCTCCATTCAGGATGACGTAGGCAGTTGCCTTTGTATAAATGGACCTTATTGCATTGAGGAATTTGCCGTCCATGCCTATTTTGCTAAGAGTTTTTAGCATGAATGGGTGTTGGACTTTATCAAATGCCTTTTATGCATCAATGGACAAAATCAGGTGATTCTTGTCTTTTGTGATATTATATGGTTAATCACTTTGTTTTTCTGATGTTGAACCAGCCTTGCATCCCTAGTGTGAATACAACTTAGTCAGGATGGATTATTTTTTGATATGTTGTTGCATTCTATTGGCCAGAATTTTGTTGAAGATTTTTGAATCTAGATTCATGAGTGATTTTGGTCTGTAGTTCTCCTTTTTGAGTAGGTCTTTCCCTGGCTTTGGTATCAGTGTTTTGCTGGCTTCAGAGAATGAGTTTGGAAGTACTCCATCCCCTTCTATACTATCAAATAGTCTCAGTAGTATTGGAGATAACTCTTCTCTAAAAGCTTGGTAGAATTCTGTAGTGAAGCCATCTGGGCTCGGGCTTTTTTTGGCTGGCAGTTTTTTGATGACTTTTTCAATCTCTTCCTTTGTGATGGGTTTATTAAGTTGTTCTGCTTCACGTTGTGATAATTTGGGTAGGTGATATGAATCAAGGAATTTGTCCATTTCCTCTAGGTTTTCAAATTGGTTAAAGCACAGTCTTTCATAGTATTCTGTTATGATATTTTTCATTTCTGTTGGCTCTGTTGTGACCACTCCCCTCTTGTTTCTAATTTTGGTTATTTGTTTCCTTTCCTGTTTTTCTTAGTAAGTCTAGCCAGCGGTTTGTCAACTTTGTTGATCTTTTCAAAACACCAGCTTTTGGTCTTTTCAATTTTTTCAGTTGTTTTTCTGTTCTCTAATTCATTGAGCTCTTCTCTAATCTTTATTATCTGTTTTCTTCTGGTGGCTGAGCGGTTCCTCTGTTCTCTCTCTACTAACCCTTGTTATAGGGTGTTTTAGTCAGCTAGGGCTGCTCTAACAGAAATACCACAGAGTGGATGGCTTTAACAAAGAAAGATTTATTCTTACACAGTCCGGTAGGTTGCGAGTCCATATTCAGGGTGTCCGCTCCAGGGAAAGACTTTCCCCTTATCGGCTCTGGAGGAAAGTCCGGTATTACATCAGTCATTGTCCAGGGAGTGTCCTAACGCAAGAACCTCTGGTCTGAACGACGCGCTCTGCTCCCGGTGCTGCTTGCTTGATGGTAGCGAGGTTCTCAAATTGTCCTTGGTTGTTTTTCCTTTTATTCCTTGCAAGCTAAAAGCATTAAGGGTGGGGCAAGCCATACTCCAGAGAAACTTCCCCCATAGCAGGAATTCACAGCCCCACCCTAATCCTTTAACATACAGGTTAGCAAAACCACACAATGGAGGACATTTCCAAGATACTGGGAACCATATCCCAGCCACATGACTGCACACATTTTTGGGGGGACACAATTCAAACCATGACATAGGGTTAGTTCCTTGATTTGGTTTCTTTCTTCCTTCCAGATGTGTGCATTTATGGAGATAAATAGACCTCTGAGCACTGCTTTCACTGTATCCAACAGGTTCTGGTAGGAAGTGTTTTCATTCTCACTGGATCCCATAACTTTATTTCATCCGTGATTTCTTGTATAACCCATGGTTTTTTGAGCAAGATGTTGTTCAGTTTCCAAGAGTTCCACTTTCTACCTATGTTTTTTGTGCTACTGATTTAGACTTTTATGGCTTTATGACCTGAAAAGATACTTTGCATTAATTAAATGGTATGGATTTTGTTGAAAATTGCATTATGGCCTAACACATGGTCAATTCTCGAGAATGTTCCATGCGTACTGGAGAAGAAGGTGCAGTTGTCTCTTGATGGGTAGAAAGTTCTGTATAGATTGATGAGGTTTAGTTAGTTTATTGTGGCAATGAGGTCTTCTGCATGTTTACTGAGCTTTTTTCTAGATGATCTCTCCAGTATTGAGAGTGGAGTGTTAAAGTCTCCCACTATTACTGTGGAGTGATCTAACTCTTTTTTGAGCATGGTCAGTGTTTCTGTGACGTATTTAGGTGCTCTGATATCAGGTGCATAAATATTTAATGTTGTTAATGATACTTGTGTATTGAACTTTTCATCAATAAAGTGTCCACCTTTGTCCATGATGGTGGATTTGACATTAAAATTGATTTTGTCTCAGATTAGAATTGCCAACCCTGCTCTTCTTTGTTCATTGTTAGCTTGATATATATTCTTCCATCGTTTAATTTTCAGTTTGTTCCTACTTTTAAGTCTCAAGTGAGTTTCTTGTAGACAACATATGGATGGGTCATGTCTTTTGATCCAAGATTGTCATCACTTGATTTCTCTTTGGTGGAGCGTTCAGTCCATTCACAGTCAATGTAATTATTGATAGGTATGTGTTCACTGCTGCCATTGTCATATGTTTATTTTTGTGTTGATGTTTTCTCTGTTGTTCTTATTAGTCTGTTCTGGGATACTCTTCTTGGTGAGTTGATTTTTCACCATTTTCAGAGCTGGTTTTGTAGTTGTTGAGACTTCTGTGTTAGATTTCTTGATATGGTATGTTGCATTTTTGTTGTGCTTTACAGCTGCCCCTAAGATTCCCCTTAATAACCTATATATAAATCCCATTTTAATTACTGCCAGTCTTGTCGACTTCTTCTCCATATGGAAGGACCATAACAACTTGCAGTACATGCCTCTTTTTAATATGATGACACCATAGTTTTCATGATAATCACTGGATTGTTTCTTTCAGTATTAAAGCTGTGATTGAGTTTGGAGCCTTCCCTAAGTGAGTAAAATTTTGGATGATGTGTTCTTCTAAAATATAAAGTTAGTGGTTTTGTTCTTCTAAGCCAAAGCGAAGAACTTCTTTCAGTATTTCTTGTAGTTTGGGTTTGGTTTTTACAAAGTCTCTGAGTTTCTGTTTATCTGGGAATGTCTTAATTTCATTTTTATATTTGAAAGATAGTTTTGCAGGATATATAATTCTTGGTTGGAAGTTCTTCTCCTTCAAGGCTTTGAATGTATCACGCTACTGTCTCCGTGCCAGCATGGTTTCTGCTGAGAAATCTGATGAAGCCTACATGGTTTCACCCTCAATGTTAGCTTTGCTTTGAGTCTTGCTGCCTTTAGGAGTTTCTGCTTATGTTTCATTTTGTGAAGCTTGATTATAATATGTCTTGGAGTCTTTCTTTTGAGATCTATATTGGGTGGCGTACGATATGCATCTGGGATATCTATATTCTCTTCCTTCATGATTTTGGGGAAGTTTTCTGTCAGCAGCTCAGCAATAATACTCTCTGTGTTCTCAAGTGTTTCGTCCTGTTCAGGGACTCCAATTAATCAAAGGTTGTTCCTCTTAATAGAATCCTATATGCTTCATAATGCTCCTTCATTTTTCTGATTTGTCCACATAGACACCGGTGTCAGTAGATCTTCCAATTCAGAAATTCTTTTTTCCATTTGTTGCACTCTGTTTTCTTAGCTTCGAATAGAAGTTTCTATGTCTTTGATTTTGCTCTTGATCTGTTGGATTTCAAAGTACTGGTGTTCCATCAGATCAAACAGCTTGCTTAATTTTTGCTTTTGTTCTGCTGCATTTTGTATAAGTTCTGGAAGGACTCTGTATATAATCCTTTTGTTTTCATCTTACGATGATTTCAGAAAAGTTTCTTCATCTGGAAAACTCCTTGGTTGTTTTGTTTGGGAGCCTTCTGAAGCCATGGGTGATTTCTTATTTGCCACAAGCGTCTGCTGCTTTTTGGGTCCCATGTGAGTAAGTAGAGGCTAGTAGAGATACTGTTAGGATGGACTGCAGATGTTTCTCTAGGCTATCTTAAAATGTAAAACAGAAGGCATCTGACCACTTCCCAAGTCAGTCAGGTTTTCAGGTGCAGAGGTCCCTCTTCCCAACTGGCAAAGTAAGCACCTCTATATCCAACCCCAGATGATACGAAGTAGTTCAAAATACAGCAGTGCTACTGTCCTGTTGGCTTCTGCTGACAGGGCCCAGCCTTAGGCAACACTGTGTAAACTACTGCTTTTCTGGTAGAAAAGTGCTCTCCTGTGGGTGGGCTCTGGCCCCCAAGCTAAGAATTAGGTCCAGCTTAGGTCTCCATATCTAAGATGGCGCCCTTCACACAGTCGGCAGATAGAGGGGCTAAAGGTGCCAAGAGGTAGTGAATCCTCAACCTCTGTTGCCAGGCCCCCACCATAGGCAACACTGTGTAAACTACTGCCCTTCTGTCAGAGAAGCACTTTCCTGTTTGCAGGTGCTGACTCCCAGGCTAAGAATTACGTCCCGCTAACATCTTCGTATGCAACATGGCATCTGGTACACAGGCCCTGTAGTTCCGTATGAACCATGCTGTGGCAGAGATAGAAAGACAGGCCCAAAGTGGCTAGATCAACAGAGTCCCAAGCCTGGCTCTCAAAATATGGCAATTTCACCTGCCTATCCCACCAGCAGTGCATCTGAATCTAGCAGCTAGGTAAGATCCACCTCTGCCTGCTGGCCAACACAGAGAAAAAAAAAGTCAAAATGGTGCATTTACCTTCAGTCCATGACAGCCAGGGCTAGCCAGGAGTGGGAGTCAGTGAAAGAGAGGAGGTTTTTCGTCCAGTGGTATTAATTCCAAATTAACAGCCTCGTGCTATGTCCTGGGGGCTCACTAGGTGACCAGAAGGCTCCGTCTGATTATCGGTTCAGGTCTTGGGTTTCCGGGGGATATAAGGAGACTGTGTTTAGTCCGCTATCTTCACTCTGCCCCCATGGGGAGGAGCAGTATGCTGACAGCAGAAAGATTCAGTTCATGAACTACACATACATCTTAAGTAAATTACTTGTTTTTCAAATTTTCCTGCTAGGAAAGGCAATACAACACTTAACTTTGCAAAGCAGTTATTCCATAAGACTACTAAATCAGTGCCTGGTATGTAGAAAACCCTCAATAAATGGCAGCTTTTATGATTATAAAATTATTAAAACATTACAAAGCTATGATAAGAATGGCATTCCCTGGGTGGCATAAATGGTTTAGCACTCAGGTAGCAGCCAAATGGTTGGTGGTTTGAACTCATCCAGAGGGGCCTTGGAAGACAGGCCTGGTCACCTCCGTCCTTTTGGTTACAGCCTTGAAAACTCTACAGGCAGTTCCACTCTGCACACATGGGGCAGCATGAGCTGACTGGATTTGATGGCAACTACCACCAACAACATAGTAAGAATACTGTTATCATGTGGTAGTCTGAACCCACCCAGCAGCACCACAAAAGAGAAGCCTTGGCAATGTGCTGCCATAAAGATTACAGCCAAGAAAACCCCTTGAGAGTAGTTTTACTCCAAAATATATGGGGGTCACTATGAGGAAGATTCAAGTCAATGTCACAAGGCAACAATACAGTAACAATTCTCTAACACTAACAAAATAGGGAAGTGCTGTATTTCCAAGTCTATCAGATGCTTCTCTCAGGCTTTGTCTCTCCTGTGACACAGACAAAACAGAGTTGGGAATAAATGATGGACCTCAGAAAACTTTATCTGAACTAATCTCTCAAAATTAATTTTCGATCAGACAATTTCAGAAACATTAGGTACTGTCATGGATTTAACTGTGCTCTGCCCCCAATCCCCACCCACTAAAATATATCTGGCAGTTTGGCTGGGCAACAATTCCCATGACTGTGTGGTTGTCCATCATTTTGTTACCTGATATTTTCCCATGCATTGTAAATTCTATCACTATGATTGGATTAGTGGTGGTTATACTGATGAGATTTACATGATTAAATAGTGTCTTAAGCCAATCTCTTTTGAGATACAAAAGAGAGCTGCAGAGAGACATGACATGTTATCATGTGGGACCCACCAGTCCCTGGAGAAGGACATCGTGCATGGTGGAGCACAAGGTCAGAGAAAAGAGAAAACTGTCAATGAGATGGAGTGACTCCGTAGCTGAAACAGGGGCTCAAGCATAAAAACAATTGTGGGCTTGGCACAGGACCAGACACTGTTTCATTCTGTTGTACACACAGTCAGTTGTACACAGACTCACCACCAGCCAGAAATGGCTCCATGGCACCCAACAACATGATCTAATTTTAATTAGTGGTTAAGTTCATTATTTATTTCTAGTCTGTAATACATTAACTCCACAAGGCCAGGATTTACAAAAATACAATCATTCAGATTTATCCCAAACATCTACTTAAACAACAGCACTTGCCAGGTAACAAGCACATGTTATATTTTTGTTGAATGAGGTTTTGATTTACAGACTTCAGACGGTGTGAGAGTCAAAATGTTTCAATAAAGTAAAACGTGTTCTTGTTAGGCACAGCCTGTTGAACTTTGGACCAATTATACTGTCTCCTACTACACATAACTTTTCACCTGCACAGCTACAAAAATTAATAGAAAAATATCAGGCATCCTACGAAAGGCATCATTTCATTTCCATTAAAAAGTATGTCTGTGTATGTGTGCGTATACATACGAAAACTCTGGAAGGCTATGAGAAAATCATCAGCACAGTCCTGAGGTTATGCCCTTCCTTTTCTCGCCTATAAGGTCTGGCGGTTTTTACAGTGATCACACATATAATGGTTCTTTGAAACAGCTGTTTCCTTTCCTAAAAAAATACATATTTAATTGTGAAAGGGGATCAAGATAAACTTTACTAAAAACGCAGAAGTATTTCCCTTTAATTAAAATGAGACCTCTGACAGCAAGAAACGTGATTACTCCAACCCCCTAGTGCCTATCAAGGCAACCTCTTGGCATAAACATGCCGAACAAGAATCCCTGGCTAAGTAAGCCAAAAAACCCCACCAAATCCACTGCCGTCAAGTCAATTCCGACTCATAGCGACCCTATCCGAACTGTCCCATGGAGTTTACAAGGAGTGCCTGGCAGATTCAAACTGCCGACCTTCTGGTTAGCAGCAATACCCAAGAGTGGTAGCAAAATCATGGCTTTTAGTGAAACCACAAATATTTTAATTGCTGACTCCGTGCCAATTACCTTAGAAAATGAAACAATTTAAAAATTAGATGTCTTCATTAAAGAAATTAAATTAACTTACACTTTCTCAGTGGGAAGTAGAAGTTACGAATAAAGGCAAAGGTACACAGTCTGCTGAAACTTGCTTGAATTCCCTTGCCCAAGGCTGCTGGCCGCTGGGCCTAGAGGGCTAGGACCAGCCGTCCGTCCCCGGACCTCTCAAACTGTTTAACAGGACCCTGTCAATGGCTTCTTCGGAGCTAGTGCGACAAAATCGGGACGCAAACTCAGGACACAATACAAAAAAAACAATTCGCGCCTGCACAGCGTTCTCAGTTAAATACTTGGCGAAAAATGCAAAACTGTCGGCCCCTCATTTCCCAGGCACCAGGGCCTTCGGCTGAAGAAGTCGAGATGGCACACGTCCAGGTTACCCCTCTGCAACCCGAACAACCGGACAAAGAAGAAGCTTGACACAGGAAGCACTACCAAGCGCCTCACTCAAACCCTGCCGTAGCAACCTTCGCGACCGTGGAGAGAAGCCCTTTAGTTCCGGCCGAGTTCCTCCCATTGAAGAAAACTCGTGGAGCGAATACGCAGGCTCGTCGAGTCACCTGACCGCTTCCCGGAAGTGTGGCAGACTCCAGTCTGGGGGGCGCTGGAGGTAGAAGGTGTGGTCGTGGATTATGGCTGTGTACCGGCTGGGCCAGGACCCGGAGAGCACAGTCGCAGCCACTGTGCTGAAGCGGGCAGTGGAGCTAGACTCCGAGTCTCGGTATCAGCAAGCTTTAGTGTGTTACCAGGAGGGGATCGATCTGCTCTTGCAAGTTCTAAAAGGTGAGCAGCGGAGCCTTGGAGCGAGGACCATTGATAAAAGAGTTGGGTTTCTGCTGGGTCTGAAGGGTGAGCGTTAAAAACAGTTCTTCCTCACCCGAGGACAGTCAAAGATAGAAAATGGGATGCTCTGCTGGACAACTGGGACGGTTCATTTATGTAGTTAAGAAATTCAAATCATTAAGACAAAGGGGACTATTTTAGATTACCGCCCTCGTGGTGCAGTGTTAAGAGCTCTTCTACTAACCAAGAACTGGGCAGTTCTAATCCACCAGCCGCTCCTTGGAAACTGGGGGCATTTCTCCTCTGCCCTAAACGATAGTTGTGGGTGGGAATCGACTCTGTGGCAACGGATTTGGTTTTTGGTTTGGTGGCGCAATTGTTGAGCTTGGCTGCTGACAGCCAAAAGACAACAGGTTGGTGTTTCGAATCCCCTAGACATACTGTGGGAAAAAGATGTGACAACCTTGGAAACCCTATGTGGCGCTTCTGCTCTGTCCTATAGTGTCACTTTAGGGTTGCAGTGAGTTGGAATTCACTCGATGGCAGTGAGTTTGGTTAGTCCAAACTTAAAAAGACTTAAGAGACAACCAAATCAATATATAAACCTTTTTAGCCACTGGGTTTGAAAGAATTTAAAATACATTATGAGATCAGTTTAGGAAGTTCAGATTGGATTGAGTGACATTAAAATGATTAATTTTAGGGTGAGGAAAACGGACAGAGCTGCAGAGAGGCAGGCATGCAAAATTGATTTCGTTGTGTACTTTTCACCTAATCACCAAAAAAAAGAAAAAAGAAAAAAATGATTAATTTTATTAGTCACTGTGGTTATTTTAAGACCCTAAGTGGTACAGAGAGTTTGCACTTGTCTACTAACCTAACAGGTTGATTGTTCAAACCCATCCATTGGTACCATGGAAGAAAGGTCTGGTGATCTTCTTCTGTAAAGATTACAGCCAAGAAAACGCTATGCAGGCACCATGAGTAGGAATCCACGACAGCAACAGGTGTTTTGATGGTTGCTTCAAAAATATCCTGAAGTTTTAGAGCTGCAGACTGAAGTGTTTGTAGGAAGAAGTGTCATAAAGTCAGAAATTAATGTCACTTAAGCAAATAAAAAAGAATTGAAGCAAATATGGCACAATGGAAACAACTTTTAAATGTAAGCTATAGGTAATAAGGGTGGTCATTATACCATTGTTTTTACTTTTTGATGAGGCATTTTCATAAGTCTAAGCAAAAATAAAGTCATGTAGTGACACGAGCAAGTTTTTTCTTTTTGTGATTAAGTGAAAGTGTACAATCCAGATCAGTTTTGCATGCTTGCCTGTCTGCAGCTCTTTCTGCTCTTCTTGCCCCTCAGAGCATAGAAAGTGTTTTCGTAAGAAACAGGTACTGGACTTCCATGTGAGAAATGCAGGGGATTGTGGGTGGGGACAGTGAGACTTTCTATATGGAGTTGTTAGTGTGAAAACCAAGCCATTTGACCCTTCATTCCAATTCATGGCAGTCCCATGTGTGTCAGAGTAGAACAGGGGTTTTCAGTGGCTGAGTTTTTGGAAGTAGATTGCCAGACCTTGCTTCCATAGCACCTCTGGGTGGTCTTGAAGCTCCAATCATTTGATTAGAGTTGAGTATGTTGACCATTTGCACTGCCCAAGGACTCTATAAAAATTCTGACAAAAGACAAGACAGTTCAAGGATGTTAGAGGAGTATTTATTACCTGGTGGAACAGTAGGAGATCCAACATCAGCATTAAAAAAAAAAAACAAAACCAAAAACCTGTTGCTGTCAAGCTGAATCCCACTGACAGTGATTCTATGGGACAGAATAGAACGGCCCCAGAGGCTGCTGTCACTATAGAAGCAGACTGCCACATCTTTCTTCTGCAGAGCTGCTTGTGGGGTCAAACTGCTGACCTTTCAATTCACAGCCCAGTGCTTAACTACTGAACCACCAGTGCTCCTTGTATTGCCATGGCAGGAACAAATCAGGATTCCTCACAAGAGTATGCTGGATATATTATGATTTTCTTGTGATGCTGTAGTGTAGGCATTAGGAGTAGAGGTCTGCACAACAGTAGCCTCAACAGTGAGCTCAGATATATCAAAGATCATGGAGATGGCACAGGACCAGGCAGCATCTCTTTCTGTTGCATAAAGATACCACGAGTCAGAGCTGGCACGACAGCAGAACCAACAAGAACATGACACTGATCGTGACAGCAGGACTTGAAATGGCGAGATTTCAGTCATGATATCAGTTAACATGCTGGAAACAACCTAAATGCCCTTAGATTTAGGAGATTGTTGAATAAGCTGTAACAGCCACATAGTGAAGTTGTATTCTGCTATAAGACAAAGACTGAGGATCACTATGAATTGTGTGGAATAATTTTCAGGATATGCTGTTAAGTGAAAAAAAGCAAGGGACAAAGAGTATAGTATGCTATCCTTCATGTAAAAAAGAAGACGTAAGAAAACACTTATGTATCTACTCATTTTATGAAAAAGAAATATAGGAAGAACGAACCCAGAAACTAATGGCATTGATTACTTAAAGAAGGGTGTATAGGAAAGAATGTGGAAAGAGGAGGAGGATGCTAAGGAGTGGCAAGGGTAAGGAAGAAGTGACACTTGTCTGAGTTATTCATTTGTAATAGGATTAAAGAGGTAGGGAAGAAAATAGGTAACCTAAAAATGTTTATAAAATTGTATTTTGACTGTTTTCTATAAGGTTAAAGATGAAACAAATAATATACAAATAATGTACTCTATAGTGGTGTAATGGGTTAAGTGCTATGGCTGCTAACCAAAAAGTAAGCAGTTCAGATCTGCCAGGCACTCCTTGGAAACGTTATTTGTTACTTAATACTATTTTTACAACTTTACTGTAAATATAAAATGATTTCAAAATGTTAAAATATGGAGAGATTAAAGAGGAAACTTTTATGGAAAACTATTAGAAGGAAGGTGCAGCGACTTGATTACAGGGTTGAGAGGGGCTTGAGGTAGGATTTTATTGATCATGTGAATTCAAAGATAACATATTCTTGGGTTACTGGATAACTTACATATTCTTGGGTTATGTTATGTCCTATAGGGTCACTAGGAATTGGAATTGACTGGATGGCAGTGGGTTTGTTTTTTTTGTTTAGTAGTCAGATTGTTTCTAACATGAGTATGATAGTGATTTTGAAAGTAATTTCCATATACCGTAGACTTGAGCAAGTAAATATGTTGTAAGTAATAATTTAAAAAGTTACAAACATGGGGAAGGCTAGAATGAACCCTGTGGAATTGAAGTTATCAGCATTTAGTGATGGCTTTTAGAATACATATTGATGGGTTGGTACAGAAATAACTGTAGATATATGTGTGTGTTAGCACTGTGAGTTGAGAGGGTCTAGAAGTAATAACGGGACTCCTCCTGCACTTCTGCAGTGGTAACAATGAGCACACCTAGTGCTCAGAATTTGTTACTTAATAACATTCTCCAATAAAAGGCACCAGGGATCCTTGGAGAAATGGCTGATACCAGGCTTGGGGCATGGAAACTACAACTCACTGCTGTGAAGTTGATTCTGATTCAAGGAATCCTGTATAGGACAGAGCAGAACTGCCTCCTCACAGAGTTTCCAAGGAGTTGTTGATGGATTCAAACTGTTAATCGCTGTGTCACAAGGGCTCCAAAGTATTGGGTTAGAACCCATAATAAAATTAATATCCCAGAGTCTATATTGATATAAATAAATAATTCAGTAAAATAGATGGGGAGAAGGAACAGCTGTCCCTTAGAAAAATTCAATCAGTAGTGACTTCACAGTGAAGAAACTTATGAATTCTATCTTAACCAAGATGATAAAAATTAACATCACCAATAATAAGACCCACCAACATCATGTACTCATGGAGAAGGACATGTCATTTCTGTAGTTTTCTTGCCAGAAAGTGCAAAACCTCAGTCTAATCATGAGAAAACATGTGACAACCCAACAGGAGAAGACATTTTACAAAATAATTGACCAGTACTCTTCAAAAGTGTCATCGTCCTAAAAGGCAGGGAAGACTAAGACACTGTCACACAAGAAGGAAACTAAGGAGACACGGCAACTGAATGCAATGTGAGATCTGGGCCTAAAACAACAACTTTGTTTTGTGAGAAAATTGGTAAAATCTGAATCAGATATGTAGATGAGTTAATAGTATTTTATATGTGCTAATTTCTTGGCTCTGATAACTGTGCTGTGGCTGTTGGGGGAATGACCTACCTGTACACCTCCCATCCAGGTCCCTTGGGCCCAGAACTTTCTCTATTAAAGAGGCTGGGAATTAGGTCCCCTTCTCTTCCCTGGTTCCTTCTCCTTCTCTGAGATATCTTCTACCTCCTGCTTTGGGATGATGAGTTCTGCTTTAGTGCTGTGGTTGCCCAGGATTCACCTCATATGTAAACCTTCCTAATAAACTCCTTTGCTGCCATCATGGAGTTGCCCACCTTTTTCTTCAGCCTCTTGGTACTGTCCATTTTTGGAGGCAAAATTCACATTACTGGTCCATGCCAGGACAATGATTATGTAATATTTTAAACCTGATGGAATCTGGGAGAATGGAATTCTATACTGTTTTTACAACTTTACTGTAAATATAAAATGATTTCAAAATGTTAAAATATGGAGAGATTAAAGAGGAAACTTATGGAAACCTACTGGAAAGAACAAAGGTGCAGTAACTTGATGACAGAATTGAGAGGGGCTTGAGGTAAGATTTTATTGATCATGTGTATTCAAAGATAACTTACATATTCTTGGGTTACTGGAAAAACGATTGTAAATTAACTATAATAATGAAGTCTGGTAGTTTTGTGGAGGAAGGATACTGTTTGCTATCTTGTTATTATGTTAACATTTTCAAACTTTGTCAATTAGGACAAAATAGAACTCACACTCAAGTTTGACATATAATATTGCCCAATCAGGTGTCCTCAGAGATGAGTCAAGGTACTGGAATCCCCATTCCTAAATAAAGATGCTTCAGATGCTCAGTGTGAAGATGAAGGTCCTGTACTATCAAGCGTAATTTAGGCCTATCCTCTACGTATTTTGGGACTGAGACAAACTACCCTAAAAGCCAGAAAATGTTTGGAAAACCGGACATGATGCTTGTGCCAAATAAACTTTTGGAAATGGTGAGAATATATTTTCTAATTTATAGGCACCAAAGATGACACAAAGAAATGTTATCTCAGAAAAAAAATTTCAGACTACATGGATAGAGCAGAAAACATAAAGAAATACTTGGATCAAGAAAAAGAAGGTAAAGAGGATGTTTCACTAAAGATGAGCTGCCTTTTTTCCCTAGTAGAGGAGAGTGGTTATTGTCAGAGACCCCTTTGAGCCTTTAAGATTTTGCATGCAGCTTTAAGAAGTTCACAGGTCCCTGTGAAACTGGTATACAGACCCAGTTTAAGAACTAAAAAAAAAAAAATCAAAACCCACTGCCATCGGGTAGATTCCAACTCATAGTGGACCAACAGGACAGAGTAGAAATACTCCATAGTTTCCAGGGAGCACCTGGTGGATTCAAACTGCTGACCTGAAATACTGCAAAGGAAAAAATGAAACCAAACCAAACTCATTACTGTCCAGTTAATTCTGACTTGTAGTGACCCTATAGAACAGAGTACAACTGACCCACAGGGTTTGTAAGGAGCCACACTGGTGGATTCAAAATGCTGACCTTTTGTTCGTTAAGAACAAACTTTGTTTCTAAATTGTTTTTTATTGTGTTGTAAGTGAAAGTTTATAATTTTAGTTAGTTTCTCTTACAAATACTTACACACACTTTGTATGTGACTCTAGCAGCTCTCCCTACACTGTGACAGCACACTCTTGCCCTCTACCCTGTATTTCTTGTGTCCATTCAACCAGCTCCTGTCCCCCTCTGCCTTCTCATCTCACTTCTGGACAGGAGCTATACAGTTAATCTCCTGTATCTGCTTAAGCCAAGAAGCACACTCTTCACCAGCATCATTTTATGACTTTTAGACCAGTTCAGTCTTTGTTTGAGGAGGTGGCTTCTGGAATGGTTTCAGTTCTGAGCTAACAGAGTCCAGGGGCCATGTCTTTTGGGGACCCTATAGTCTGTCAGACCAAGCCTGTTTTTTTTCCTATACAAACTGCTGACCTTTTGGTTAGCAGCCAAGGTCTTAACTATTGCACACACCAGGGCTCTACTGCAGGGGAATGGTGAATGTAAATCTTGTTATTTTATTTATATTTCCCTTTATGAAATGATCAAAATCACTAAAATGCTCAGGACTTCTCTTGAATTTTGTTATAAATCAAAACGTTGGAAAAGTTAATTGTTCCTAGTAATTAGCAGTAAAGTAGGTAATGTTCCCTATTTGTTATTAGTTCTCTAGTCAGGAGTATCCAGTTTGCAAGTATATATATAAATGACCAGTGCTACACTTACCTGAACTGCACACCACTGCTGCTTTCTATGGCCAGAGGTACTACTGCCCTCAAAAACCAATGCCTTGCCTCCCAGCTAATCTTCCTTTCTACCCTTACCCCAGTTTCCTCCCTAACTCTTCCTGGTATTCTCTGCCAACCCACACCCTGAGTAACCCTGATAAATTAATCTACTGGGTGGGAATAAAATTCTGTTTCCTTCACCTCAAGTGGAAATACAGTATGAAATTTCCATCTAATGCATTGATGAAATAGGTAGGTAGATTTTACAGCACCGTCAGCATTGTGGCTAGAATATATTGAGTTAAATTAACATTGGCTTGAAAACTAATGCACTGTTTCTAACCTTGTATCTGTGGAAATATTTGGAACAGAATCTAAACTGCTAATTTTTAGAGTCTGAAGTGTAACCACCGTGTAAGTTAGGAACTACCAGTCAGGGTTATACTTTTTAAAAGCTTAAAGATTTCTGGTAACTTACACAGTGATTATGCATTTTGAATTAACAAAACCAATGGAACTATCTTTCTGAGCCTGTGAAATCCTACTCTTTAGATTGAGTTCAGAAAGTAGTATAAACTTCTGCTTAAAAACCTCTGTAAGTGCTAAAACTTACTTCTAAAACTCCATCTTACACTACATTTATACTTAATGGAGCCCTGTAACACAGTGGTTAGAACTCAGCTGTTAACCAAAAAGTCAGAAGTTGGAATCTACCAGCAGCTCTGTGGAAGCTATGGGGCAGTGCTACTGTGTACCATAGGGTCACCATGGCTCAGAATTGACAGCGATGTCAGTTATGCTTAATACTCACTTTAGCTATTAAGGAGCTGTGGTGGCGTAGTGGTTAAGAGTTTGGATGCTAAACAAAAGGTCAGCCGTGCAAATTCATCAGCAGCTTCTGGGAGACCCTATGGGACAGTCCTGCTCTGCATGTAGGGTTGCTGTGAGTCAGAATCAAAGGCAGTGGGTTTGGTTTGGATTTTTAGCTATTGCAAGATACAGAAAAAGACGTAAGTCTGAAGAGAAGAATGAAATAGCCACTGAGTTGTGGCTGTGGTTTTACCTATGGTGATAAGAAAGTTACCATACAGTTTATATCCAGTCCTCCCTTGAATAAACTGCCTGGTCAAGACCTGGTCCAGGAAATCCCTGGACTTTCCCTTTTGCACACCCTCCATGAGGGCAGATACCATGTTTACCTTATTGATCTGTGTATCAAGCATCTTGCATTGTGCCTCACACACAGTAGTGTTTCCATAACTATTTGCCATGTGAATGAGTTAAAAAAAATTAGCTTGTATCTGATCCTGATTAATATTATGAAACATAATTATTATTGAAGCTTATGTTTCACAGATGGAAAATATCACAAACAAATTAAAATAGAAGAGAATGCAACAGGTTTCAGCTATGAGTCACTTTTTCAAGAATACCTAAACGAAACAGTTACAGAAGTTTGGATAGAAGATCCTTATATTAGACAAACTCATCAAGTAAGTGACATGAACAAAGTGTAATGAATAAAACAACAGAATAAATAATGGAATAAAACATAATGATGTATTATATAAAATGTACTAGTAATAACCTTTCTTAATGTCTTTCAGCTGTATAACTTTCTTCGATTTTGTGAGATGCTTATTAAAAGACCATGTAAAGTAAAAATTATTCATCTTCTCACGTCTCTGGATGAAGTAGGTATTTGAAAGCATTTCCTCTTTCTTAACTTCATAAACTTTACTGAGTTACAAGATGTAGGGAATCAAGGAGAACCTGGACCCTGGACATGTTTCATCTAGATCTGTTTCCTTGGGAGTTAACTTGTTATCTAACAAGAGGCATAAAATGTCTTGAGAAAAATGTTACTGATTTCAGTATGTTGACCTGGTACTTGGCCACTTGCTCAACTCTTTTATTTGTTCAAATAGTTTTTCAGTTTATTTTCATGAGGCAACCATATTTCTGCAATATTTACAATTTTGCCTTTTCTTTGCCAGTGATTATATTTGTTTTTAATTTATTACATTGGCCTTCTAGGATATAACAACATGTAGTGTGCCCTTATCTTGATTTTGATTTACACAGAAATGCTTCTAAAAAATTCTGATTTCTTATCCAATCAAAATTACAATAAGAAACCATCTCACTCCAACAAGGTTGGCAATAAAAGACATAACAAAAAGTACTGGAGAGACTGTGGAGACATTGGAACTCTCTTACACTGCTGGTGGGATTACATAATGGTATAACCTCTTTGGAAAGCAATTTGGTGCTTCCTTAAAAAGCTAGAAATACCCTATGATCCGGCACCTACAGAAATAAAGGCAGTCACACAAACAGATACATGCACACAAATGTTTACTGCAGCACTGTCCACAATAGCAAAAAGATGGTATCAACCTCCGTGTCCATCAATAGATGAATGGATAAACAAACTATGAAACACTATGCAATGATAAAGAACAATGATGATTTTAGGAAGCATCTCATAACCTAGTTTCAACTAGAAGACATTATGTTGAGTGAAGTAAGTCCCTGCAAAAGGACAAGTATTGTATAAGACATCTGCTATAAGGACTTAAGAACAGACTTGTATACAAAAGACAAGACTCTTTGATGGCTGCAAGGGTTGGGAGGGAGGGAGAAGGTTGGTCATAGATTAGATAGTCAATAAGGATTGGTTAGGTGAAGGCAGTGACAACATGCACTAGAGAACAGATCAACACAACTGGACTACACCATAAACTGAGAATTTTTCTAAACTCAACCCACTATTTCAAAAGATAGAGTAGCAGGGGCAGGGTCTGGGATCCATGCTTTCAGGGGACATTGAGGCCAATTGGCATAACTAGCCTGTTGCTAAAACAGTCTTCTGCATCCCTTATTGGTGAGTGGTGTCTGGGGCCTTAAAAGCCAGCAAGCTGCCATCTGAGGTACACCAAATGGTCCCAACCCATCTAGAATAGATGATGACTGAGAACATCAAAGACACAAGGAAAAATGAACCCAGGACACAGAAGGATCCATACGAATGGGAGACTATCAACATGAGATCAGAAGAACCAGACGGTGCCCAGCAACCACCAAAGGCAGTTGTGATGGGGGACACAAGTAGAGTTCCTGAGGCAACACAAGGAAAAGGTGTGTGGCTCAAGAACTTTACTAAAAGACCTTTTGATGTCAGTGGCCTAAACAGAAACCAGTACTGAGGTCGGCTCTTCAGACAAGAATGGACTAGACTCTGGGACACAGTGTGAGCATGTGGTGTGTGTACTTTTTGGTTTTATGCATTTATAGGAAGCTGTCCTACTGGTTTCTTTCTAGATGGGAGAGGAGAGGGTGGAGAGAACAGGTGCTCATTAAGACGATACTCTATAGAGTGAAAAGGCAGAATGTGCTTTTACTGGGTGAGGAGAGCTGATGGAGCTGCAGATAGGCGGGGATGCAAAATTGATGTGGATGGTCTACTTAATCCCAATAAAAAAAAAAGATTAAAAAGAAATCAAATTTCTTGGATTAATTTGAGAAGGCAGCCCTATCTGAATAACTAAAATCATTACTAAAATGGACTTTAATTAAACTCATGTAGAATGTTTCCATCTTACCTATGATACACATTGCATAGCTTAGGGGTAATTTCAAATATTAATAACTTAAGGTAGAAAATTATTTTTCTGCAATTAATAGGGCACTGGGAGACAGCAGCAAAGTAATGGCCTGCAAGAAATAAAAGAATCACTGAGGAGTCATGGCGTGCTACTGGAGTTAGAGTACTCTTCTTCTATACATGACCGGGAAATTAGGTGAGTGTACAAAAATAATTTTTATGTCATTGAAGAAGTTATTTTTATGTCTTGTAGTAAGTTAGGCTTTATATAATTAGATATAAGCATTGAATTTAAATATTTAAAAATCAGAGTTCAATTTTACCATCTTTTACTTTAGAGAAGGGAAAAATACTTGATTTTATCCTATGTGTTGTTTGCTATTTCATAAAGGAACCCTGGTGGTACACTGGTTAAGTGCTCAGCTGCTAACCAAAAGGTCAGCAGTTCAAGCCCATCATACGTTCTGCAGGATAGAAATGGCAGTCTGCTTCTGTAAAGATTTACAGCTTTAAAACCCTATGGGGCAGTTGTATGCTGGCCTACACAGTTGCTGTGAGTCAGAATTGAGAGCAGTGGACATTTTTCTTTTAATGGAGTGTACTGTACATGTTCTTGTGACATAGCAAAAGGTTGAGTGTCTCCACTCAACTATGCACATAGTGTTACGGTATTGGAATAATTTTTTTCCTAGTGAAATTAACATTTACTTAATACTGTGCTTTAACTTATGGTTTATTGAGTATTCTAAATAGGTTTTCTGGTATGCTGTGTCTGTAAGGAAACAGTATATGAAGTTATTTTAGTGATACGTTCATTTCCCTTGAAGAGAGGCGCTTTTGTGTTTCTAGCCGTGGCATCCTTGGCTTTAATAAAAAATCATGTACAACCTAAGTACACAAAACAGATGAAAATGCACCTGCTGTGACTGAAGCCCTAGTGGCATGGTGGTTAAAAGCTACAGTTGCTACCCAAAAAGTTAGCAGTTTGAACCCATCAGCAGCTCCCTGGAAATCATGTGGCGTAGTTCAGCTCTGTCATAAACGGTTGCTATGAGTTGGAACTTGACAACAGTGGGTTTGGTTTTAAGGTCTGACTGAAGCAAAGGTCTGAATCTGGAGTTCTTCTCGCAGATGTTTTCCGTTCTGAGGTCTGAGTACACTTGAGAATGTTTTATCAGCATAGCAGGAAATTTTTATCGACAGGCTAACATTCAAGAGTAATGTTTAATTGTTAAGCTCTTTGTCAGCTAATCAAACCAGCTGTTTTTATGAACACTTTATTTCATTGCAGGCACAGCCCATGACTAACCCAGGTTTGATTCAACTCATACCCCTGAAGAAGTGGCTTTCTTTGTTATGGAAAAATTTTGCTGACACTGAATACACTACTGCTTTGCTATTTATCTGACTTGCATGTTTTTAACATAATACTGTATACTCATTTCACTAGGTTCAACAATGGATGGATGATTAAGATTGGAAGGGGACTTGATTATTTTAAGAAACCACAGGTAGGATATACTTTTGTAAGAGAACATAGCACACTTTTTGTATCATTTTTTAAACAACAGTCTTTTCTTCTCTTTTTAGAGTCGTTTTTCCCTTGGATATTGTGATTTTGATTTAAGACCATGTCATGAAACAACAGTGGACATTTTTCATGACAGGCATACAAAAAAAATATGATACACAGTGGCCTACTCTGCATCATGTTTTTCTATTTTCTGTGAATTTTTCTACTTTGTACAGATCATTTTTAGAATATATGAATTTATTAATAAACTTAAAATTTCTACTATATGGATACATGGTTCTGATGTGTGACCATTTTTAAAGTATTTTTATGAATACATTACTCACATATACACAGCTTCTTTTCAAGTCATATAGTTAAAACAGCGTATCAGCTTTTTTCTTACTGTGGCGGTTGAAAAGTGCATCAACAAATAACCATCCAGTATGAAGCTAAAGGAGCCATGGTGGCTCAAAGGTTAAATACTCAGCTGCTAACCAAAAGGTCTGTGGTTCGATCCCATCCAGTGGCTCCAAGGGAGAAAAATCTGGCAGTCAGCTCCCAGAAAGATCAGAGCCTAGAAATCCCTATGGGGCAGTTTTACTGTCACATGGAGGTGCTATGGGTTGAAAAGCAATTCAGTGGCACAGGCATGAACACAACAACCCTAGATGGCACAGTTTGTACCTTGCCTGCTAACCATAAGGTGGCCGTTTGAACCAACCCAGCAGTGCTGCATTAAAAAAGCCTAGCAATCTGCTTCTGTTAAGATCACAGCCAAGAAAATGCTATGGAGCAGTTCTTTGTAATGTATGGGTCCCAGTGAGTTGGAATTGGCTCAACAGCAACTAACAACAGTAGGAAGATGAATTGAGGTGTTTATCTCGTCTCTACAGTGCAGGAGGGAAAATCATCATGGGTGAGAGTGCTCTTTACAGACAGCTTGGCTTCGAGGTCTAATAACCAGAAAAGAGTACAGTGTTGATTTTGTCATGATGAAGACAGCTATCCTTGGCAGACTTTCACCCGATGTGCTGTGTAGTTCATTCGCCTTGGCTGCACATTTGTTATTCCTTTCGGCTTAGAGTCAAGCTCATCTACTCTGATGCCAGCTGAGTTATTGGGGACAAAGTACAAAAAAAATCAGTATGTCTGTCAATCACTGCCATGTAATAATAATCTAAGAACAACTGACATGTTGTTCTCTCAGGCTGCCATTTACTATAAATTAGCATTCCTTAATGCTGATTTCTATGCAAGGCTTAAAACAGTAGGGGGAGGGATGGGACGGGGCTGGCAGCCTTCAAGTCCTCCCCGCTTCAAAGGGGAAATTAAAATAGACAAGACTAATTCTTTGCGTGTTTTATAGAACTGACTTTTATTTGCTTTTCTTAAAATTGTGACTTCCTTAACCTGGCTCAGGCAGGAGATCACACATGGAAAGGAGCCACTGAGATAACATCTTTGCAGCTTTTACAGCTTCTTTGGGGACATCAAACAAGTGAGACAAATGGAGACAGCATGTAGAAGTGCCAGGTGCTGGGTTTGGAATGCCTCAGATGACAGCTGAGAGGTCTGAACCTAGCTTTTGATATGCATATATGATCCCTGAGGCCTGCTCCCCTATGTATGACCCTCCCAAGTCACTCTCATTGTTCTCCTGACTCCTGCGCCCTGTGCTGGCAAGGCAGGAAGCTTCCCCTTTAAATATCCCAACCTTGCTTGATGGTTTCGGACAGGCTCTGTCTTGTCCTTCACACACTGGTAAGTGATAAACTTCTTAGGCATTTACTTTACCCCTGTCTCAGTACTGGCTTTTGTGGCAGGCAGCCTAAATCTGTGTTTTATGGTAATAGTCTTCCCCTCACACTTCTGACCTCATCATTCATCCCCTAACCCACTCCTCCTTAAGTTACAGCAAGAAGGGTTTTCACTGTCCCAGGTTCCCTGCAATGGTATCTTCAGTTCAAAGGCTGGTGCAGCAGGTGCATCCCATTGGCAAAGCCCAGGTCCTGTGCCCACACCCTAACTTCAGAGAGTCAAGGGAAGGGGGGAGGTGGGCTCCGCCCCTCACCAAGACTTACAGAGAATTCTTCAACTGTGAGGGGAGGTGGATGCTAAACAATTTAAATTTCAGACTTTAGATGAATCACAAAAGTCCACAGTTTTCCACATTTAAGTGATTGTCATGACTTAAAATACTATATAGGGTGTCATCTCCCAAACTTAAAATTAAGCCATGGCTTCTCCTTGGAGTTTAGTCACATATATTTAACTTCCTGTGTGACATCTCCTCTGGCATCTCAAAAGCACATGAGTATTTCAAATACAATAAGCCCCCAACGAAACTTCGATGTAGACTCCCCATCCCCATGTTTATCCCCATCCATCCAGTTGCTCAACTAAGAAATTGAGTCATCCTGAGTCCTTGCTGTCCCTCATCTCCATATGCAGACTACCAAATAGTTCTCTGTAGTCTACCTGCAAACCTCACTTGAATCCATCTGTTCAGGTGGCACTTGATCAAATCTTCTTTTGGCACTTGAAGTCCTTAACGTCCTTCACCTGATGATACTAGCAAATCATGACTACTCTTTTGTACTAGAATACATTGTAACAGAATCTTCATACCTTTCTCAGAAAATAATTTTCACATATTACAACAAATGGTAAGGGTTAAAAATGCCTGTGACAAATGTATACAGCTAGGAGCAGATTATTCAATAGGCAAGGTAAGCACAGTGCTTACCTTGCTTACCACATAATTTCTAGTGAACAACTGCACAGTTTTTTTCACATCAGAGGCTCTGTTTCTAGCTATGGCTGCCATCTGTCTCTTTCCCAACCCCAAAGCCCCTTCCTACAGAGTCAAAGCCTCTTTTCAAATTCACAGTCACTGACAGGAGTGGACAACCCAGTAAACAAGGTAAGCATGGGCTTACTTGTGCTTACTTGGTAATCTGTGGTGAAGATGTTCACTGCAGATGATCTAGTAAGCAAGGTAAACACTGTGCTTATTTTGTGTAGTGAATAATCCATCCTTAATATAAATTAAAGTTTCTTAGTGGTTACCAGGGGCAGATTTCCATTATTACTGTGCTTCAAACAACCCTGTTGTGGTCAAGTCAATTCTGACTCAGCGACCCTATAGGACAAGAGTTGAACTGCACCAGAGGGTTTCTAAGGAACAGCTGGTGGGTTTAAACTGCTGAATTTTTGATTAGCTGCTGACCTCTTAACTACTGTGCCACCAGGTTTCTTAGAGGCAAGGAGAACAAGGAAATGTGAGGGATAGTGTCCAATATGGTACACACTCCCCAAATGGTAACAAACGAGATAAAGATACAAATGTGTGCCACGTGAAGAAAGAGTATCTTTCAGTACAGAGTATAAGGATGGGTGATAGACTATTCCAAGTGGGGAGAAATGACTGAGGGATGCTAAGACTGGAGTCATCAGTGTACATTTAAATTTTTTTATTTTATCATCTAAACTGTAAATATTAAGACATTTGCTTTGAATCACATTATTCCCTTCATTTTTTCATAGAGAATATTCCATTTACTATATAGTTCATGGTCTCCTGGACAAGTTCTCAGTAATACATTCGTTAGCATAGTTGTTTCAATTGGACAAAACTTACTGTCAATAAAACTTGAACTTAATTTGTCACATACTTCTGGTGGCAACCAATGATGAGGCGCTTCAATATTACAGACCTGGATTCTTCCATTCTTGATGTCTATGTGTACTTTAATTTCCAAGTGTGACTGTCCATCTAAGACACTAAAGGAAGTATTTATACTGAACTTCGGAGTTTTGCCATATATCCACTCCCAAGTTTGTAGCTCTTGGGCTTTGCTGTTTATTCCAGGAAACAGTGTCTCATCTGCTGGGTTTATTAGGTTAATGTGATTATCGATCTGATAATAAGCAGCATACTCTGCAGCAATAGCATTCATCAGAACTTCACAAGTCAGAGTGGGATCTTTTTCCAAAAGGTTTTTCACTCGGGAAGGTATGCTAGCAGTGGCATTGCTGCTGATTCCTTGGTAAGGGCTCTTTAGCAAAGAGGACAAGACAGTCCCATCAGTACCACACAGCAAAGTACAATGGTGATAAGCAGCAGTCCGGCCAATCTTAGAAGCAGTTCCTGAGATTTTAAACTGCCCATCAAGTAAGAGGTCACATCTTTTGGTAGCCTGCACGTCCAGCTGGGGTTGGACAGCATTGAGAGCTCGCACAATTAATTTCAGGTTTTTCATCCTATCATACTTGCTCTTAGTTGTAAAGAAAGTCAAATTGATATTACCCATGTCATGGTAGACAGTTCCTCCCCCACTCCTTCTTCTAGCCAGTTTTACACCTCCTTCTCTCATCAGGTTCAGGTTACATTCTTGCCAGGGATTCTGATGCCTACCAATTACAACAGAGGGAGAGTTTCTCCAAAAGAAAAGAATTGGATTGCCTTCTAGATTCATATGGTCATGGATCCAATCTTCTACAGCCAGATTCTGATAAACATCATTGGAAATGGACTGTAAAATTAGCCCATTTTTCACTGTGTTTTTTAAGCCAGTTGCTGGTACCTGACGGTTGCAAAGTAACTGGAAGCAATTCTTCATTGACGATGGGATCAGCATGCTTTTAAAAATGGAAGATAAATTGATTAAAAAGGAAAATTAAATATTTTATAGCCATCAGTTCTTGGCTATTTCATCCATACTTATCTAATTCTCTAAGTAATCAATCTAGTTGCTTTTCTTACCATTTAGCCATATCGCGTCTTTAGCAACTCTATAACAGAGGACTCAAACAAATGATGACCTTCGAATATTATCCATTCAAATGGAATATGAGCACAGGTTTTTCACACAATAATTGTGCTACAAATACTTTACATAATATTTCAAAGCCAGATTATTTTGAATTCACAAATACTGTGAGTTCATTGATAAAAATAAGCAGAAATAATCAGTTACTATTTTGATGTGTTCCCATTCTTTTTCTGTACATGTCCACACATGCATTTTTTCCCACCAAAAGTACAACCATACTATTACTTAACACCACCCATACGTTTATGTCATCTTGTTGTGTAATAGACCATTGTCAGACCTACCACAACTTATTCAGTGGTTTAGTTTATACTTTTACATTGTTTCTAGCTTTTCTGTTTTATCACTAATGTATCTGTAAATATCTCTGTTGGCAGCTTTCATTATCACCTGTAATACTACTTTTTTGGAGTCCCTGGGTGGTGCAAACGATTAAGTACTCAACTACTAACTAAAAGGCTGGCGGTTAAAACCAGGGCTGGTTTACTCACTCAGTAACCAAGGTACACATGTTTTACTTGTGTTTATTTGCTAATCTATAGTCAACAATTTCACATGGATCTCCGTGTGGTAAAACTCATGTGAAATGGTTCATAACAGATTCATAAGTAAATACAAGTAAGCCTGTGTATACCAGGGCCACTGGTCAACCCAGTCCTGTTTTGACCTCACCCAGAGACTCCTATGAAGACAGGCCTAACAATCTGCTTCCTAAAGGTCACATGCAGCATCAAAACCCTATGGAGCAGTTCTACTCTGCATAAATGGGGTTGCCATGAGTTGGAACTGACCAAGATACATGTGATATGTTTAGATAATACTATGTGGCCGCAATATCAGTTGGGGGATGTTTTAGTCAGCTAGTGCCGCTCTAACAGAAATACCACAAGTGGATGGCTTTAACAAGAAAAGCTTATTCTTACACAGTTCAAATTCAGGATTTCCCCCTTGTCGGCTCTGGAGGAAAGTCTTTGTGTTGCATCAGTCTTTGGTCAGGGAGCATCTTGGCACAGGAACCTCAGGTCTGAAGGATGTGCTCTTCTTCCAGGGCTGCTTTCTTGATGGTATGAGGTTCCTGATTCTCTGCTTGCTTCTCTCCCGTAGGATGAAAGGATAAAAGGTGGCGCAAGTCGCATTTCAGGAAAACTCCCTTAGCAAGGATATTGCAGTCCCAGCCTAATCCTTTTAACATAATCATCGTGTCTGTTAGCCACAAGCAGAGATTAGAATGTATCCCACTGCAGTCCAGTCAATCAACTCAAAGTGATTGAACTGCCTCATCATTTCCAAAGAGAGCCTGGGGGATTTGAACTGGTAACTTTTTGGTAGCTGACATAACACTTAACTGCTATGCCACCAGGGTTTCCTTAGGATGTATAGCATAGGAAAATCACAAAATATTGGGAATGATGGCCCAGTCAAATAGCTACTCATGTTTTGGGGGGGGACATAGTTCCATCTACGATAGGGGATCACAAATTTTGTGGAGCCCATCAGCTCTAAGGGCCTTTGGCTTGTGCCAGAATTTTACGGCTTCATCTGTCTTGCAAGGGAACAAAGAAATAGGATGAAATCCCTATGTGCAACCTTTCATGTCGCTGTACCAAAAATCCTTCTAGTCAAGTTCTCTCTCAGGGAAGTCCAAACCTGATGTTTTGCCTGAGTCCTCAACAGAAGATCTGATTGTGGGTAACTGGACCCTGGCAGCTGCCTTCGCTCCCCCTCCCCCTTGTGGGGACGGCATGGGAGCCAAAGGACCAGATCAGAGGGCTACCACAAAACTCCCTGCCAGGAGGGTTGAGCCTGGTTCCAGTTCAGCAGGACCACAGAAAATCAGCAAGGAGGGGAAGATCCATGAAAGTCTCAGGTCACCAGGTATAGTCTCCCCCTCCCATACCTGTCAGGGTATGGTTTTCTGTGAGGGTGCTGAGGAATCCTGAGTAGTTCAATTTCCTCTGTGAGGAGTCTCCATGTGGCTGGATGCAGCCTCCCGAGAGACAATACTGGTGCATAGACCTTTCTCCACTTCTGACTTTTGTAACTGGAAAAATCACATCCCTCCATACTGGAGTGACAAAACTCTGATGGCAGAAATATTCCTCTCCGTTTTTTCTACCCACCACCATATTTGAGGAGACATACAGGCTCTTCTGACTGTGCCATTAACATCAGAGGAGGGCTGTATGGTGTTACACAGGCTATGGAGGAAGCTGATGAGCTCCACAACCCAGGCCTGACTCGCCCAGTGGGATAGAGAGAATCCTGACTCAGGGCCCAGGCTGGGATCACAACGGGGAGGCTCCAAAGGTATGGAGATTGCTTGATTTGTTAGATTTAAAAATGAGGCCCCCAAACCTAAAAGCTTACAAAAAGTTATAGAAATTGTTCAGAGAGATAAAGAAGATCCTTCTCCATTCCTAGAACGAGTGGCAGACATGCTTTGCCAGTATAGAGATATTAACCCTGATAGGGGTTATATCATGGATTGCATTCTGGTCCCTCTAAAATATATGTATTGATTTGACTTGGCTATGAGTCCCAATATGGTGCCATTCCTCCCATGTGCTGTGAATCCTGCCTCTGTGATTGGTGACAGAGAATGGGCAGCGGTTGTGCTGGTCAGGCAGGACTCGAGTTACCAGCTGTGGGATAAAAGGCAGAGAAGTGAGCAGGGAGAGTTGGGAACCTCATACTACCAAGAATGCAAGATCGACAGCAGAGCATGTCCTTTGGACCTGAGGTTCCTGTGCCGAGATGTTCTCCTGGAACTTGGACTCAGTCTATCGGACTGTCACAATTTCTCTTAGTGAATAGACCTATAACTTGTAAATGGGCTTGTGGTTTACTCGACTGTGACATAAAGATTCTCTTCATGAAGGCTTCCACTCATGGTGTTTTCTGTAGAGCAGTGCCCGGTGACTAAAACAGGTTATAACAATACCTGACTTATAAAAGTGAGCTTTACTTCTCAAAGGGCCCCAGATATACAGATATACAGAAGAAACTACAGAAGGGGGACTTAGAATGCACATCAGACAGTTGCTTGACATTGTTTTCAAAGTATTTAACCACAGAGATCAAGTAGCTAAGTCAAAAGATGAAACAAATCAGGAATTGCCTCAGCATAGAGGAGGGGCAGAAGTGTGGAATCAAACAGAAAGGATAAACAGGCCAATTCTGCAAAACGACCACACCTGTGCTTAGGGTAAAAAGCAAGAGTGCCCCAAGCAAGAGGCAAGGGAACTTGGGTCCTCTGCTTTTCAGGCTTATCAAGAGGGATACACTCAGGGAAGTGACTCAAAGTGACTGGGCCCGGGACTAAAATCTTCAGTTTCTATCTCTCACAATGAGCCTTGGGTAACCTTAAAGGTGGGGAGGTGCTCCATTCCTTTTATTCTGGACACAGAAGGTGTGTATGTATTCAGTCTTAAACACTGCAGAGCCCCCCTCACCCTGCCCTGACATGGCATTGTGGTGACAATCTCAGAAAAGTCCGCCATATGATCATTTCTCCAAAATGTGAACTGTACAACTGGTGAAAAATTATTACATCATGAATTTTTATCTATGCCAGAGTATCTGATTTTCTCTTTAGGGAGGGATCTGTTGGCAATACTGGGGACTCTGCTTTATGTTCAACCCCTCCTGAACACTGTTGCAAGTTCTGCCAGTGTTGAAATGAAACAAGTAACTCCATTTTGAACCTCGGATTCCATCTTGGGAAACAGGCAGTGAAAATTCAGGGTAGCAGAAAATAGCAGGAAATACCCTAGAGTAGTTTCACCTTTATCTTGCAAAAGACAAAGCCTGGAGACAGCCTTACAAATAACTCCTGGAGCCAACCCTAACTGCAAGCTACTAAAACGTCCATTTTTACAACTTATGGAAATTCCATGTGGTTGAAACATTCACCAATGTAGCTGACACATTCATCAACAGCTACATTTTGTAACTTGCAGAAATTCCATATGGCCTCAACCAATCAACGCAAAAACCAGCTCCCCCTCCCTACTCTGCGGTTTTATGACTTAAATACTGTGCGCTAAGGATGCCTGGGGTTGCCTCCTGCTCTGCATGGTTTGGAGTGTGTCCCTGGTGCACCAGCCCCTTTTATTCCTATTGGGCACATTTTTAATAAAATTTAATTTTTAAAGAGAAACTGCGTTGCATCTTGAAATCCAGATCCTAACAAGAGAATGCATGTGCCTTACAGGCAGTCTTATGACAAGGGGAAAGGAAGACACCTACTGGCATTCCAGATGAAACACTCAACAGTGAATCCAGAAATCCCGGCAGCAAGAAAGCCTGGGTGGGCAAAGTTTGCCAAACTGATCAAAGTATTTTTTAAAGTCAGGAGCCCCCAGAAGTGAGTAAGAACAGTATTGCCTTCAGATCGAGGCTCTTGAAGGGTTCACACCTTTGTTCAACTGATATATTAAGACTGCACAGTGGAGATTTTGTTGGTCCCCTGGTAATACTCTTATCCTGTCAGTTGTAAAACTAGGAATGAAAGACTACAGATTTATTTGTCCAGGACCTGAGAAAAATCAATCCAGTTATAGACGATAAATGCAGCTGGTAGTGCCCAACATGTACACCCTTCTGGTTACCATCCCTAGTCGGTGTGCCTGGTTTTCAGTGGCAGATTTGAAAGGTGCTTTCTTTTATGGTCCCCTGTATCTATAATCACAGCCACTGTTTGCATTGGAGTGGACCGATGCAAAGACAGGGACAAAACACCACCTCATTTGGCAGGTTCTGTTCAAAACTCTATTATTTTTGGAAAAAATTCTGGCGAAAGACTTAAGGCTTTAGAACTAGATAAGGGTATGATCTTATAGTATGTCAACAATATCCTGGTGACAGCCAAGCCAAGTGCCTGGTGACAAGTGAAACTACAACAGCCTCTGACCAGAACACTAGAATAATTCTGAACTATTCAGCAAAGTGTGGATATCTCAGAAAAAGGCCCAAATTTCACAACACAAATACCTAGTATTCCAGCTATCACAAGGACAACAAAGTCTCCTTCAAGACTGATCAGGCCACTGCAAGAGTAATATTCCCCATCTCTACATAACAGTAAAGGAGTTTTCTTGGAATGCCTGGGTTTTGCTGGATATGGATTCCTGGGTTTGGACTAGTTAGGAAACCCTTATATGAGCACTGAAGGCAGATGAAAAGGAATCCTTACTTTGGACCACTGAGTGCCAACAGGCCTTTGACAAAATGAAGTGAAAACAGATGACAGGCTTCCTGACCTTTAAAAACCACTGCGATCCAGTTGATTCTGACTCATAATGACCCTATGGAACAGAATAGAACTGCTCCATAGAGTTTCCAAGGAGCACCTGGCAGATTTGAACTGCTGACCTTTGGGTTAGCGTATGCTGTACTTACCCACTATGTCACCAGGGTTTCCAGTTTTTCTAAAGACTTGGAGAAATCAAACACCCTTAGGACCAAACTGATACTCCAACGGGTCCCATGAAGTGCTCTGAACAACCCATTCATCTGTAAAATTGGCTGTGGTTATGGCATGGGTACATCATACCAGTATGAAGCCAGGACTGCCTGTGGAAAAAACTCAAGAATATATCTGGTATTCCAATTACAGGCCTAAAACATAAATTCAACAAAAACTCACCACATGACTTGCCACATGATAAGCTTAACCTTCGGTTCCCTTCAGGAGATACAGACTAACTGGTTATCTGGTATTTCACAAGCTGAAACGATCTTAACCTTACAGGTAGGAAATACATTGACCCTTCCCTACACTGTCTCATCTCTGATCCCAGGTGGGCGTGTTAAGTGGGATAAACAATTCCCAGGTAAAGGGTGGGAGCTCATGTGGGTTTAGAGACTGATGACCCAAGGTTCACCCACCAACCTGATATGACAAGTTCCAGACACTTGGATTTCCCACTTGCAATCTTGAACTTTACCTGATGAGAGAATGTACTGCTGTGTCAAATACAAAAAGGGATACCCCTTAGATGTTGAAATCAGCTCAGGAAAAGGAGTTCAAGTGACTGATAAAAGTTATAAAGAACCTGCTCACCTCCTAGATGGGTGGGATTGGTCATCAAATGGACTGGTTATGATGTCTCAAGCAGCTGTAGCCATGGGAGGAAATCTCAGTAACTGCTGAGTATGTTATCATCTCCCCAGCCAACAGCCCCTCTGAACTCCATTGCAGCTCCAATTTTTGACTGTTCTAGAGATATTCTCAATTACAGTCTTCCCCATATTCCTCTAAGATTGCTATCTACGACTGATTGGTTTAATATTCCTTTTCCACACTCTGCTTTTTTCTCACTGAAATGTATAATTGTACCACAACGGACATGTGGGAAATCAAGTCACTTGACCTCAGAATAAAAGTAAATCAGCAAGTATTTCAAGATTTTCAATTACTTTCATCCTGTAATACCACTATACCTACTTCTCCTAAATTGCTTTATATTAATAGCATCATACCTGAAAGCTCAAATGAGAGTCTGTCTCTGGATGCCCTCCAGGTACACCTTTCTTATGTGGAGAAAGACTGTAACCAACTAAGAAAAATCCCAACCCCAGGCCACCCCCTTAGACATGGGTTATTCAGTACCTTAGAGGTTTTCATTGTATGGGACAGTGCACACTCGGGTTTAACTTTTCCTCCCCAGGTTCATGCATCTAACAAACAGCCTTACACACCAACATGTCAAGGACGTTTTCTGTAGACCCTGTTTATTTGGGGGTGACAGGGACTAACAATAACCCTGTGTTAGATGACACAGGATTTGAATGGTGGGTTTTCAGGACTACTATTCCAGGACTGTGCACATCACATGGAAGTCGCCATCAGGAATTTGTCATATTCACTTCATCTACTAGCATTAGGTGTACGAAGAGCTTTGAGGGTCCAACAAACCTCTCTAAATTCACTGGTAGAGGAGGTATTAGATAACCGTATTGCCTCAGATTTATTAGCAAAATTGGGCAGTGTCTATGCTATAATTACAAAGCTTGCTGTGCTTGGATAAACACCACAGGGGTGAATGAAATAGGGCTAAACGCCCTACTTAGGTGACTGATAGGATTGACTCCAAACAAAGAGGATTCAAATAATTGGTTTTCTAACATGTTTCCAAATTTCAAATCTTGATTAATTCCCCTGCTCACGGTAGGGGTATTGATCCTCTTTATCTGCCTTTTCCTTCCATGCTTCTTGAAAGTCATATTAAAGGGAACAAGAAATATTCCTAAAATATGCCCTTGTAAGTAAGGATAGTTGACATCCAGATTGAAAATGTCTAATACTACATCCACCAAGATGTGACCAAATTCTGTTCCACTCTACCCTTAAGCAACCTACCACCCGCAAATTAACCATGCCCCTGACCAACAGGAAGCAATCAGAAAGTTGCGATGCCTGATTTCGCAATACTGAGAAGCTTACAACAAAAGGGGGAATGGATGGCAGACATAAGAATCACACTCTTCCTTTTCTATACTGTACTACTCTTATGTTCTTTTCTCCTTTCTTTAGGCTTCAACAAGAAAGTCTGAAATTAACCAGTGTTCCTTCTAGGAAAGTGAAAAACTGACAACATTCTTTTGCTTGAATAACCACTCTCCTCTTATCACTCTGCTTATAGTTACTTTTCTCACTTGAATAATCTCAGTGGATGAAATCCTCATTCCACTACACTCTTAGCTTCCTTTTTGCAGTTACTTTTAAGGTTGGCTGCCCAGAATTAGGCCAACAACAGACTTGGGTGATGGCTGAGTGACTCCATTCCGTGACTCTCTACAGAGAACCAAGAAACTCATGTCAAAGAACTAAAAAACGACAGACACAAATCAACAGAATATAGCCATATTCAACTTGGGAGCAAGGAGTTTGACTCCCCCTTTCCATGTCAAGTCTCAGCTCAGCCCCATTTTGAGAACACACACACACACACACACACACACACACACACACACACTGCTTCCCAGAAAATGAACACGCCTAACTCTTCTTTTCCTACTTAGTACAAAACTTCTCACAGCCCTTTGTTAAAGGAGGCAAACTTCGGAAGAATCTCTCTCCTTATGTACTGGTGCAAAATAAACCTCTTGCTTCTCATTTTACCTATCTCAAAGATTGACTATTTGTGTTAAGAGCACAAACTCCACTTAGGTTTGCAGTATCAATATGAACAAATCTATTTTGTGTGGACACTTTACATAATTCTTGTTAGCAGTGCTGGTAAAACATCAGGTATCAAAAGGTTGAATAGAGGTAATTATGAAGGATTTTGACTATCTTTGGTGTTTTAAGGAAACCCTGGTGGCAGAATGGATTAAGTGCTACATCTGCTGACCAAAATGTCGGCAGTTCAAATCTGACATGCACTCCTTGGAAACTGTGAGACACTACTACTCTGACTTCTAGGGTCGCTGAGTGGGATCCAACTCAGTGGCGTGGGTTAGTGGGTCTGGTGTTCTAATGAACCTTTTTATTTCAATTGTTTCTCAACCCATTCATAATTTTCAGTTGAAGAACTGGAATAAAATGAATTATTAATGTCCATAACTAGCTCAAATTCTTCACTTAGATAATTTTTTAGCAGTACAGTTACTAGGTTAGAGAGTCTTCACATTTTCAGTGTTCTCAGTATATTCTGGTAAATTGTTCTATACAAAGGGTGAACTAATTTACACCTCTTCTGTCTAGAAAGGTCAGAAAAAGTTTAAGAAGGGACACTTGAATTGACTCTTGAAATCTCATAGTGCTTACCAGGCGGATGGGAGTAGCAGTAGCAAATTCCAGGTGCTGTGGATTGAGTCTTATCCCCTCAAAATGTAGGTCAATTTAGCTGGGCCATGAGTCCCACTTTTGTGTGATTGTCCACCACTTTGTCATCTGATGTGAGTTTCTTATGTGGTGTAAATCTTACCTCTATGACATTAATGAGGCAGGATTAAGGGGCAGTTGTGTCAATGAGTCAGAACTCAATCTACAGGATTAGGTTGTGTCTTGAATCAAATCTCATTTGAGATACAAAACACAGTAGCACGCAGACCAGTTGACTTCATTTCCACGAAGAATGAAGACCCAAGAGGGGAGCACATCCTTTGGACCTGGGGTCCCTGTGCTGAGAAGCTCCTAAGTATACAAACTAATAAATTATTAAGTTTGTTTGTTGACTACAGAGTCTGAACAAAAGTGACTTACAGGATTGCCATGGATAGTGATGGGACTGGCCCTGAGGAAACCAGCATAACTCCCGGACCCTGGAGGAGTTCCTACCCTTAAAGCCAGCATACCTTCTCTCTCTTGGAGAAGGTTTAGATTCATCTAGGAAACTGTACCTCTGTTATTCAATGCGTTGGTAGTAGACTTCCAAGTGTCTTTAACTGTCAAAATAAAAAGTTCCAAAGGCCTGGTAGATTTTTGTTTAACTTTACATATCTCTACTTTGATTCGTTAAACAACTACCTTTGTAATTTTTCCTCAAAGGAAAATCTTACTTCAATGTTCTTGAGAACACTTCGCTACTATCAATGTGCATTACTATTCTTCTAAAACCCGATGATAGCTAGTTGAATCCAATTTATAGCAATCCCATAGGACACAGTAGAATTGTCCCATAGGATTTCCAAGGAACAGCTGGCAGACTAACTGCCCACCTATGCATTAGCAGCAGAGCTCTTAGCAAAATACATCCCAGTCCCGTGTGTTTCTAGGCAGAGTCAGCTCCCTCTTAAAACTTTGCCAGTGCTCTTTATGTTGCTACCTCTTGTGAATCGGAATGGACTCTACGGCAATGGATATGATTGATTTATTTATTGGTTTTTGCACAATACATAATCTAACCCAGAATCTCCCGGTGATTATTGGTGTGAATCTCCTATTTCACTTTTTTGGTTCTCTGTGAGCAGGCACACAGTTGACGCCCAACGTCTCACGTGTTTACTCTCCTGTGCTTGGGCTAAACCCTTCCCCGGCGCTGTGCGTAAACCACGTGCGCTTTCAGCACTCGGCCCCGCAATCCGAACCGGCGCCAGCTTCCCGCCTCACGGTGCAAGTCCCCGCTGGCCACTCGGGCTCCCACACCGAGTCAGGGCCAGAAGCAGCCATTGTGGCAGCCCGGCCCAACATAGTCCGAACGTCCCCAAGAAACTTGCTTCCGGCTGCACTCACCTGCTGCTTCCGGCGGTGTCTTCAGGGAAGAAATGTCCGCCCCGGAGCTCCCGGCCGACTGCGAGCGTGGCCCGGCACCGCCCCGTCGCCGACCCGCGGGCTGTTGGAGGGCAGCTGGTGACTGACACCTCCAGAGCTGCCGGAAGTGCCGACAGGAGGCGGGGCCTCGCCAGAAGGACGTCAGAAGCCAAAAAAGCAAACCCGCGGCATTCAAGTTCGTTCGTGCACACAGCAACGTTTGTGGTTACTAACTAAAAAAAGCGGTTCAAATCTACTGTTGTCCTGCAGGAGAAAGACCAGGTTATCTGCTTCCGTAAGGATTACAGCCTCGGAAGACCTATGAGGAGGATGTCGGAGTTTGCTTTTCCCAGCAAGACTGTGGGGCTGAGGGTGGTCGCAGGGTTTCCAGGAGTGCTTCTCAGATGGCCAAAGCCAACGCAATACCGTGATTAGAGGGGCAGGGACGAGCTCCATGTTCTGGTAAAAGGATGGAAAGTCATAAAACCGCTAGTTACAGTCCAAGTTACAGGGATAAGGGCTGCGAGGGGGTGAAGGTAGGAGAGGCAGAGGTATTAGGTTGGAGGAGGCATTTTGTGGAGCTAGTTTAACCCTTTCACACACAATTGTACTATGCCAAGCCAACTATAGCGGCCATAAACTTTCTCAGTCTGTAGGGCTTCTTGGGAAGCCCTGGTGGCGTAGTGGTTAAGTGCCAAGTCTCCGAACCAAAAGCTCCGTAGTTTGAATCCGCCAGGCGCTCCTTGGAAACTATGAAGTGGTTCTGCTCTTCTGTAGGGTCACTATGACTTGGAATCCAGTAGAGGGCAATGGGGTTTTTAGGGTTTATTGGAAAGTTACTGTGTATCTGACGGAGCCCGCTGTTGAAAAACAGCGGACTCTATGACTGAAACTGAAGAAACTTTTCTTTTTTGCTACAAATTGCTGTTCTTACAAGCTGTTGTATGAGGTGTTTGAATTTTTCTTATGGAAAATAGAAATTCTGAAAAATTTTGTTACACATATGTACCAATAGACTCCGATTGTGACTCTGGGGTATAATTAGTAGTGCTTCATATAAGAAGACTTGCCATTTAAGTTCACAAGCTCATCCTAGAAAAAGTGCTACATACCTCATTGCTGAGTGTCAGTATGGTTACCTTTGAAGTACAAGGAAGCTATGCACAGATGCCAGTGCCTAGTCTACCCTTCAAAGCAATTTTGGAACTTTCCGGAATGGCCACCAGAGCTGTCATCGTATTACCCTTGATGTCCCAAATGTCATAAAAATGTCTTCCTTTCAATATTTTGTCTTTTCTTCGGGTAAAGAAAAAAGTCGTTGGGGCCAGATCAGGTGAGTAGGAAGAATGTTCCAATACAGGTGCTTACTGGCTAAAAACTCCCTCACAGACAACTATACAATTAAGTTGTGAACTTGCCACCCTCTTTTCTCCTATCTAGAAAGAGATCAGTAGGACAGCCTCTTATAAATGCATAGAACTGTAAAGTACACACACTATATGGTCACAATGTATCCCTGAGTCTAGGCCATTTTTGTCTGAAGAGTTGACCTCAGTAGCGTTTTCTAGAAGGGCAACAGCAGGTCTAGAGGTCACGCTCCCACGGGATGCACTGGGCTATTGGATCATCACTTGTAGTCTTTTAGTAGAGTTCTTGAGCTGCGCCCTTCTTTTTCTTGTGTTATCACAGGGACTCAACATTGTGTACCCCATCACGTCTGTCTTTGGTGGTGGCCAGGCACCATCTGGTTCTTCTGGACACACATTGATACAGTCTCCCATTTACAGGGGCCCTTCTGTCTCCTAGGCTCTTTTTACCTTGTGTCTTTGATGTTCTCACTGATAATATGCTCTGGCTGAGTTGGGACCATTTGGTATAGCTCAGGTGGCAGCTTGCTAGCTTTTAAGAACCCAGATGCCACTCACCAATAAGGGGTGCAGGAGACTTTCTCAGCAGTAGGCTAATTATGCCAATTGACCTTGATGTCCCCTGAAAGCATGGTCCCCAGACCCCGCCCCTGCTACTCTATTCTTGCAATATTGGATTGAGATTAGAAGAGCTTTTAGTTTATGGTGAAGGCCAGTTAAATTGATGTTATTTGTACCGTATTCTGTCACTGCTTTCACCTAACCAAATTTCTATCAACTATCTATGAGTTGGATCCAAGTCAACGGCACTTGGCTGGCATCTAATATATGATCAACCCTTGCTGTCCCCCATCCCCAACAGTCATCAAAGACTCTTTTCTTCTGTATGTAAGTCTGTTTTTAAGTCCTTATAGTGGGACTCTCCTACAACATTTGGCTTTTTGCTGCTGACTGATTTTACTCAGCATAATGTTTTCCAGTTGAAACCAGGTTATAGGATGTTTCCTGAAATCATTATTGTTTTTTATCATTGCATAGTGTTGCACTGATTCTATGTACCATAGTTTGTTTATCCATTCATCTGTTGATGGGCATCAAGGTTGATTCCTAGATGCTATTGTGGACTGTGTTGCAATAAACATTTGTGTGCATGTGTCTGTTCCTGTGACAGCTGTTGTTTCTGTAGGATAAATTTGAAGCAGTGGAATTACTGGATTAAATGATACATTTTTTTTCCAGCTTTTTAGGAAAGTGCCAAATTGCTTTCCCACGAGGTTGCACCTTTTTGCAATCCCACTGCCAGTGTTGTAGAGTTCCAGTCTCTCCACATCCTCTCCAACATTTGTTGTTTTGTGTTTTTTGGATTATGGCCAACCTTGTTGGGGTGAATATCTCCTCTATTATTACCTTTTTTGACCAAAGTCTCTCTGAGTTTTTCTTTCTTTCTTGTATCACATGAGTAGGAATGGATTCTGTTGAGAGTTAATCCCATAGGAATTTTCTGAGTTATCGTTAGAAATAGCTACACAGTACTGTTCCTTTTGTCTTATAGTCTTGTTTGTTTGTCTTGTCTTATACTCTTAAAAAACCAAAACCAAACCCGTTGTCACTGAGTTGATTCTGACTCATAGCGACCCTATAGGACAGAGTAGAACTGCCTGATAGGGTTTCCAGGGAGTCATTGGTGGATTTGAACTGCCAACTTTTTGGTTAGCAGCTATAGTAGCTCTTAACCACTGAGCATCCAGGGCTCCATCTTTTAACATTACAACTTTTCAAATTCTGTTCTCTAAATATGAGACAGTAAATGTTTTGAAGAATCCCACTCTCTTTCCCTTGCTCAGAGACTTCTGTCTTTTATTTTTGCTCCCTCTCCTACTTTTTAACTTCTCCACTGGAAACTTTCCACTGATGCTTAAACATGCTGTTTTCTCTGAACAGCCTCCAATAACTTCTCTCCACCTTTCATTCTGCTTAGTATTTTTCTGATTATAAAATGTTGCTTCTCCCCAAAATACACGTCTTTTCCTCTTGGTTTTTATGAATATTAAGGAGATTACTCAGTGGGATTGTAGAGATAATCAGTAAATGTTAGAGTATATGAACATATTAAATACATGCATAATAGAACAGGTCATTGTATATGTCCAGATACAAAATAGTTTTAATTTCATCTAACATTACTTTGTACAATGCTGCTATTTCAAACTACTAGGATAACAGATTGATATATAGAGATATATTTATATAAAACAATTTTTTTTTTTAAAAAACTAGGCTTTTTTATAATGTTAAGTATTTGTAGTATAAAATGGTAGCATCTGCAAGACAGATTTTCTAACTGAAATGGATTCACTGTAAGGAAAAAGTTTTAAAAGGAAAGATTTTTAAGTGTGAAATATAAGATAGAAAACCAGTGCACTAGGAATAGTATTTCATAATGAAATCAAATTGTTTGGGCAGTGTTTGGGTATTGTTAAGCAATAAATTTGATTAAAATATTTTCATGTCACTTACTGTTTAAAAAAAACTTTTTTTTTATAACAAGGATAGAATATAATACTGAAGAATTCTGTTTTGATTTTTGGAAGGCTTTTTCCTCCCCAGAGTATCTTGTCATTCAGTCCCTTCAACCCCTTAATCAAAAGCAGTATTGTAATATGTACAAATAACTTCATTCTATATCTGTCATTTCTATTCCATCACTTTCTTTAACATACAGTACTGAACCCATGGCTTTCTCTGATGGAGATCCAGTGCCAGTCTCTTCACTTCTTGTTGGGTTGTCTTGGTTCACATCCTCTAATCTTATTTTCTTGGTATTTTGAAATAACTGAGTACCTGGTTCCTGCCTACTTTTCTTAATCCTTCGCAGTAAGTGATCATCTACTTTTGAATCCATACACATAGCTGATATGTGAGTAGCAGATTTACTCAGAGAAAATCCCATTGGGACAGCTGGACAAATACCAAGACAGCAACAAGTCTGGTTTTTTGGTTTGCAGGTACCTTTTTAAGTAGTGGAAACGTTCTTCAACTTGATTGCTGAAAAAAAGTCAAAATATAAGGAATAAGTGAATAAACCAAAAACCCATTACTATGGAGTCAATTCTGACTCATAGTGTACCTACAGGTCAGAGTAGAACTGCCCCATAGAGTTTCCAAGTAGTGCCTGGCAGATTTGAACTGCTGATCTTTTGGTTAGCAGGCATAGCACTTAACCACTATGCCACCAGGGTTTCTAGGTGGAATTGCAAACAACTCCATGGCCATGTTGGTTTGAATGTCATGATGATGGTGCTGAAAACATATAGTAAAATCACTTCCACCTCTCAGTGTTTACAGTTTCTTTGTAGGACGTTTCAAGTTCCATGGATACCTTTGAAAGTCATTCTTAAAAGGAATTTAACTACAAGATTTTATGTTTCATCATCTTTCAGAAAATAATAGAACTTCTCACCTTAGTCCTTTCTATCACTCTTGCTAGCAGAAGCCTTAAACTCATTAATAATGGATTAATGAAATAATTACCGAAGGCTAAACACTCCGTTAAATGTTCTGTGGACAATAAGACACGTCCAGTAAAGATACAAAACTTGTTATTTTTGTTGTTAATTGCCACTGAGCTGACTCATGGTGACCTTGTGTATAACAGAAGGAAATGCTGCCTAGTCCTGTGCCAGCTCCATGACTGTTGGTATGTGTGAGTCCACTGTTGTGCCTATTTGGCCACTCCATGTCAGTGAGTTTCCCTCATTTTCTTTAGCCAAATATAATGTCCTTTGCTAGCAACTGGTCTTTCTTGGTGACGTGTCAAAGTAAGTCTTACTATCCTTGTTTCCAAGCAGCATTCTGGTTTTATTTCTTCTACGACTGGTATGTTCCTTCTGGCAGTCCACACTATATTGAATATTCTTCACCAACACCACCATTTAAACACGTCGGTTCTTCTTTTTTTTTTTTTTATTGTCTCCCTTTATTTTCTGCTGCAGCCAAGATCTATCTGGTAACAACAACATTACTACTCATTTCATGGCCTTCTCTAAATCCACGTAGAAGTTCTGGGAGTTCCCTGTCATACAGGTGCAGTCATTTTTGAGTTGTCTTCAGCTCCAGGGAAATTGAAGTCCCTAAGACTTTTAAATTCTGTTCTGCATTTTCTCCCTTTTGATCAAGATTCTGCTACAGAATCTTTAACCAAAAGGTTCACTAGTGGTAGCCAAGCACCATCCAGTTCTTCTGGTATTATGGCAAAGGAGGCAGTTGTTGATGGAGACAATCAGTCGTGTATCCTCCTATTCCTGACTTTTCTTCATTCTCTGTTGTTCTAGGTGAATAGATACCTACTACTGTACTTTAGATGGGCACTTGCAAGCTTTTAAGACCCCAGGCACTATGGAATAAGGAAATGGATTGACATAGTGGTTCAACAATGGGTGCAACAATTGTGAGGATGTTGCAGGTCTGGGCAGTGTTTGGTTCTGTTGTACATAGTATAGCTATGAGTCAGACCAACTCAGAGGTATGTCATAACTATAATGAACAAAATATTGAATGCCAAAAGAAGATGGAAGGGATACACAGAGCCACTGTACCAAGAAGAACTGGACAATGCTCAAGAACCAATGAATCTAGCAAGTGCTCCCTGGAAACTCTGGGGCAGTTCTGCACTGTTATATAGGGTCACTATGAGTCAGAATTGACTTGATAGCAGTAGGTTTCATTTTGATTTTCATTTATGAGTAAGCTGGACATGAATAAGGAAGACTGAAGAAAAGTTGATACATTTGAATTACAGTGTTAGCAAAGAATATTGGACATACCATGAACTGCCAGAGAAATGAACAAGTCTGTCTTGGAGGAAGTACAGCCAGAATGCTCCCTTAGAAGTAAGGATAGTGAGACTTCATCTCATGTACTTTGAACATATTATTATTAGGAGCCAGTAGATGGAGAAAGAAATCATGCTTGGTAAAGTGAGGGTCACTGAAAAAGAGGAAGACCCTCAACAGGAGGAACTGGCACAGTGATTACAACAGTGGGCTCCAGCACATGAGTACCTATGATTATGAGGATGGGGCAGGACTGGGCAGTATTTTCTTCTGTTGTACGTAGGATCGTTGTGAGCTAGAGCCAACTCCATGGCCCCTAACAACAAGTGGTAATTCTGTTTTTACTTTTTTTTTGAGGAACCCCATACTGTTTTCCACAATGGCTGTGCTGTTTTGCATTCCCAGCAATCTCCCCCACCAGCTCCAGTGTCTCCACATCCTCGCCAACATCTGTTATTTAATTTTAGCCATCCTAGTGGGAATGAAATGGTATCTTATTGTGGTTTTGATCTCTGATCGCTAATGACACCGAGCATCTTTTCATCTGTTTGGTGGCCATTTGAATGTCCTTGCTGGTCAAGTATCTTTTCAAGTTCTTTGCCTGTTTTATGATTCAGTTGTCTTGTTTGTTAAGTTATATGTATATTGGGTTATTAGATTCTTGTCAGATATATCCTTGCCAAAGATATTCTCCAAGCTGGTAGCTTGTCTTCCCCTCCGCTTTTTTTTTTTTAAATTATGGTTGAATGAAAATGTATCTTCCCATATAAATTTGCATGCCCACCTATATGCAGCTTCCACTGCTCTCCCTGCCTGGTGAGAGCACACTCTTCTTCTCTGCTCCATACATGTCCCATCCTCCCAACAGTCTCCTTTACCTTCCTCTCTACCCACTCCCCTTCCTCCAGTAAGATGTCAGCAGGATGATACCCTATAGATGCACAGAACCATAAAGTGTATGCAAGATATGGTCACTCTGTTTTTCTGAGTCCAATCCATTCCTGTACAAATAGTGGAACTTCATTATGATTTATGGGCAGGGGCAGCATCAGGTCCAGGGGGCATGCTCCCAGGGAAACCCTGAAGCCCCTGGACCATCAATTGCAGTCTTTTAGTAGAGATCTCAGAGTGCACCCCTTTTTATTCTTGTGTTGCCAGTGAGACTCAACTTTGTGAGCTCCATCACGGCTAATACTGGTAGAGGCCGGGCACCATCTGGTTCTTCTGGTCACGAGGCGATGTAGATACACACTCATGGGTGTTTCTGTCCTCTGGCTTCTCTTTCACCCATATCGTTTTGGTCCTCGGTGATCACCTGTTCCTGCTGAGTTGGGACCATTTGATGTTCCTCAGATGGCAGCTTTTAAGACCCCAGATGCCACTGACCAATGTGGAGTGCAGAGAGCCCTCTTAGCAAAACACTAGTTGTGCCAATTGGTCTTGATTTTGCCTGAGAGCATGGTCCCCTGCCCCCCGCCCCAGCTACTCGATCCTTGCAATATTGGATTAAGATGGAAGGAGTACTCAACTTATGTTGAAGACCACTTAATATTGTTCTTGCCAATGTGTGCCATCACCGATTTCACCCAAACAAATTTCTATCAACTATCTAATCTAAACACTCCCCCCCCCTCGCCCTCCCTCCCTCCTCTCCCTTGCAGTCGTCAAAAGTCTTTTCTTGTATGTATAAGTCTGTTTTTGAGTTCTTATCATAGGGGTCTCATACAATATTTGTCCTTTTGTTGCTGACTACTTTCACTCAACATAATGCCCTCCAGTTGAAACCAGGTTATGAGATGTTTCCTGCAGTCATCATTGTTCTTTGTCATTGCATAATGTTCCACTGAGTGTATACACCATAGTTTACCTATCCATTCCTGCTGTTGGGCATCTGGGTTGATTCCATCTTTTTGCTATTGTGGACTATGCTGCGATAAACATTCATGTGCATGTATCAGTTGGTGTGAATGGCCTTGATTCTGTAGGATATATTCCAAGCAGTGGGATTACTGGGTCAAATGGTATATCTACATCCATTTTTTTAAGGGAGCGCCAGACTGCTTTCCAAAGAGGTTGGACCATTTTGCACTCCCACCAACAGTGAAGGAGAGTTCCACTTTCTCCATAGCCTCTGCAGTATTTGTTGTTTTGCATTTTTTGGATCATGGCCAACCTTACTGGGGTAAGATGGTATCTCATTGTAGTTCTGATTTGAATTTCTTTAATAGCTGAAGATCGTGAGCATGTCCACATGTTTTTTAACTGCCTGGATCTCCTCTGTAGAGAAGTGCCTGTCCATCTCCTTTGTCCATCGCTTAATTGGATGATTTTTCTTCTTCTTATTGATATTTTTTAGTACCTTATAGATTATGGAGATTAGGCATTGGTCTGGCATATAGTTGCCAAATATTTTTTCCCATATTGTAGGCGACCTTGTCTTTTCACTTTTTTGGTAGATTCTTTTGATGAATAGAAGTTTAATTTTTATGAGGTCCCATTTATTATCTTTTGCTAGATAATTCATTGTTAAAAGCCAGGCCTTACAGTGTTGACCCTGCACTTTCTTCTATGAATTTTATGGCTTTAGTTTGCATATTTAGGTCCTTAATCCCTTTTGAATTTGTCTTTTTTTTTTTTTGGTCTGCTGTGAGGGATTGGTCCTGTTTCATTTTTACGCAGGCAGAAATGCAGTTTTCCTGAACCATTTATTAAAGAGATTCTTCTTTCCCAGTCACATGGACTTAGCATCCTTGTAAAAAATTGATTGATCATGGGTATGCAGATTTATTTCTGTAGTCCTGATTCTGTTCCATCAGTCTGTGTGTCTACTGCTACACCAGTAGCAGGCTTTTTTGATTACTGTGGCTGTATAGTATGTTTTGAAATAGAAAAGTATGAGTTTTACTGTTTTCTTGTCTTTCAACATTGCTTTGTCTGTGTGAGGCCTCTTGCCATTTCTTACAAAGTTGAAGATTGGTTTTTTAATTTCTGTAAAGAAGACTATTGACATTTTAATTGGGAATGGGTTGAACCTAGAGATAGCTTTGGGTAGTACTGACATCGTAACAATATTAAGTTTTCTAATCCATGACCATGGAATATCTTTCCATTGATTTAACTCCTCTTTAATCTCTTTCAGCAGTATCTGATAGTTTTCATTGTATAAATCCTTCATGTCCCTGTTGTACATGGCGTAGCTATCAGTCAGACCTAAATTTATTCCTGGGTATTTCATTCTCTTAGAGGCTCTTGTTAATGGAAGTATTTCCCTGATTTCTCTTTCAGATTTCTCATAGCTAGTGTATAGAAACCTTTCCTGTTTTTTTTTTTTTTTTTTTTAATTAACAATCTTGTACTTTCTTCATGTATGATGTTCTTGATGTTGTCCCATAATTATTCTGGTTTTTGGTCATTAGTGTTTAGTGCTTCAAATCTAGTCTTGAGATTGTCTCTAAATTCAGGCTGGATGTAGTCAAGATCATACTTTGGCCCTCATAGACTTCAGCTTCAACTTGAACTTGCACATCAGTAACTGATGGTCTGTTTCACATGTGGCCTCTGGTTTTGTTTTGACTGATGATATGGTGTCTCTCCATTGTCACTTTCTGTAGACTTAGTAGATTTGACTCCAGTGTAGTCCATCCATCAAGATCCACATACTTGCCATTAAGGCTGTCCAATCTGTCAAGAGAGATGAGCATGCAACATGGAGGGAGAGCCTGGAAGTTTTCCTAAATGAGGGGTGGGAGGGTGAGGGACCTCAGCCATGGCTAGGCTTTGAAAGATGTGCAGGAATTGGTAAGCAGAGTTCATCAGGATGGCAGAGGAGACAGCCTCTCTGACATAGAGAAGACAGTAAAGATTCAAGCCAAGCCAAGTGCCGTCGAGTCGGATCCGACTCATGGCAACCCCCTGGAAAATAGTGATCTACCAAAGATGCTGTAGCATCAATGTGATGTCTGGAGTGAACTCCACTGCTGTGAGTAAAAAGTATTAACTTTCTTTGTATGGTCCAGTTTTGTTTGTTTATTTAACATAACTGAGTGAAAATGTACATTCACATGTAAATTTACATGCCCCCCTATAGGCAGCTTCCACTGCTCTCCTTGTCTGGTGACTGCACACTATTCCTCTCTGCTCCATACATGTCTCATCCTCCCAACAGTCTCCTTTCCCCTCCTCTCCCTCCACTTCCCTTCCTCCAGCCAGAGGTCAGCAAGATGATATCCTATAGATGTATAGAACCATAAAGTGCTTCCAACATATGGTTACTCTGCATTGCCATGTCCATTCCATTCCTGTCCAAAGAGTGGACCTTTGTTATAATTTATGGGAATGGGCAGCATCAGGGCCGGGGGCCATGCTCTCAGAGGAACCCCAGAACTGCTGGACCATCAATTGAGGTCTTTTAGTGGAGATCTCATGATGCACCTTTTTTTATTCTTGTGTTGCCGGTGAGGCTCCTCTCTGTGAGCTCCGTCATGGCTATCACTGGTGGTGGCCGGGCACCATCCGGTTCTTCCGGTCCCAGGTCGATGTAGGTACCCACTCTTGTGGGTCTCTCTGTCTTCTCGGTTTTCTTTACCGCATGTGTATGGTCCAGTTTTTATTCAATATTTAAGCAGTGTGATATCTTTTGAAAGTATACAGTTCCCATCTCCTTCCAGTTTTAGTCATTTATTGACTGAAAATTTCTAAAAATATAATTTGAAAATCTATTCATCCATACTGGTGACTCAATATCTATGCCCAATATATAACAGAACTATCTTGGGCTTATTACAGTATTCTAAATATAGTATTTACTCAAATGTTATTGAGAGCTCAATTAGATAAACTATACATTTGACTTTCCAGCTATCAAATACAATTTAGCTAAAATTTTTAAAGAACTCTGGTGAAATTCTAAACAGAAGCATACCTGTTTCTTAGATGTAGACTTAAAAATTAACTTTTTTTTTGGCTTATCAAACATTTATCCTATATTCAAATTAATAAAAGAGGGTGTACTCTATTCTTTGGTCTTTCCTCTTTAATTAATTAAAATAGAAACATTCTTGCCCAAAATGTGTAACTTTAATCACATCAAGAGGAAACACAGACAGAAAATGAAAGACATTCCACAAAACATCCAGCCTATATTCGTCAAAAACTTAAGTGTCATGAAAAACAAAAGAGGTGCTAAGGACATGTTCCAGATTAAAGGACACTGAAGCGACATGACGTCCAAATGCAGTGAATGATCTTGAACTTAAAAAAAGGTAATATACAGAATATTACTTTGACAACTGAACAAATTTTAATGTGGACGGTTTATTAGATAATTAGACTTCATTAATGTTAAATTGCCTGAATTTGCTAATTGTACCATGGTTATGTAAGGGAGTGTTCTGTTTAGGAGGTACATGTTGAAATAGAAGTGGAGGATCACATCTGTAACTTGCTCTCATTGTCAGGGTTAGACAGAAAATAAAATCTGCAAAATGTTAATAAGTGTTGAATCTAGGAGATGAATGATAAGTAAATTGTATGTCATTCTTGTAACATTGCTTTATGTTTAAACTTTTTCAAAATATGAAAATTTTAAAAGTCCCAACAAAATCTTATAAAACAACATACAACATTTGAGACAACAAAGGTACAATACTGGTAACATATAATTATAAGCTATCCATTAAAACATAATTATAACAGAAGGATTGTGAAAAAATTAAAAGAAGTAGAATATATTTGGCCCTATAATCTCATCTTATGTTCCATCTCTTTGGCTTTGCATTCAGGATGATATTCAGGAAAAAATATTAAATGCTTATAGGAGAATAAAGACCCACAAAGACCTAAATCAATTTAGACAAAAAGAAGAAAGAAACTTGCCCTAAACTTACAAGGCAAAGAGGCTAGAACAGACTATGTTTAGTATAAAATACTGAACACTGGCTCACTATGCAGATGAAAAATAAAGCAGGATCCCTACCATATATACAAAAGCACACTCCAGATGCATAATCTAATGTGAATGCACGTCTGTAGAGCCAGTAGAAAAATGTGTAGCTCAATATATTTATCACTTTGGAGTGGAGAAGAATGTTTTGAACAAGACCTAAAAAAAAGGTTAAATAAAAAGGAAGGAGGAAAACAGATGGACTTGATTACTCAACATTTAGAATAGCTATTCAGAAAGGAAAATTAAAAAGATGGAAAAGAGACTAAAGAAGACATTTGCTTTGTGCAAAACTGGCAGGAGATTTAATTATAAGAATATGAGAGGGACTCCTACAAATCAGTATGAAAAAAGGAAACCCAACAGAAAAATGGGCAAAGACTATAAAGACATAATTTGCAGACTGGAGAATCCCAAATATAATTAGGACTATCAGAATGATTAACTTTAGAAAGTGGATAATACTAAGTGTAAGGAGAATGCAGTATAACATGAAACTTTAGGGACTACTGGTGGAATCATTATTAAATCTATCAATGAATCTGTCTCTACTTCTACCCTTGCCCATTCCTCCCCACTGTATATACTCCAGACAGTATCAGGAATGAGCCTTTTAAAATACAAGCTTGATCATATCACTTCTCTGTTCAGTGTGCTCTGTCCTCAGAATAAAACCCCAATTTTCTACATATTTAGTCCCCAGCTGTGGTAGGCAGAACAGTGTCCCTTGTTATGGATTTAATTGTCACCCCAAATGTATGTCAAATTGGCTAGGCCATGATAACCACTATCTGTATGGTTGTCTACTATTTTGTGATTTGATGTGGTTTCCCATGTGTTGTAAATCCTAACCTCTATGATGATGAGGCAGGATTAGAGACAGTTATGCTGATGAGGCGGGATTCAATCTATATGCTTAGATTGTATGTTCAGTTAATGTCTCTTGAGATTTAAAAGAGAGACTGGCCCAGAGAAGTAAGGTATTTCCTATCACCAAGAGAGAATCAGGAGCAAGTGTGTTCTTTGCACCCAGGGTTCCTGCATGGATACACTCCCAGACTAAGGAACTTGGATGACAAGGACCTTCCTCCAGATCCAACAGAGAGAGAAAGCCTTCCATTGGAGTCAGTACCATGTATTTGAACTTCCAACCTCCTATATTGTGAGATAATAATTTCTCTTTGTTAAAGTCATCCATTTGTGGTATTTATGTTGCAACAGCAGTAGATAAATAAGATAGCCACCAAAGCAGATGTCCATATCTTAATCCTCAGAATTTGTGAATATGTCATGTTATTTGGTGTGGTTAAGTGAGTTCCTTTATATGGCCATTTGCTTTGGTTCTTTAGTAAAACAGCTTCAGAAATGTTTTTTTCTCAAGACCTAAGGAGATACCTTTGCCCTAGCTTTCCACCCTAGAATGTTTGCTACTCTTGTGCAGGTTGATTAACATTACCTGGGTAAACTGTAAACAACTTGCAGTTGGATACTTTTTCTCTGGTCCCGGGCTGTAGCTTGCCTTGTGACTGGTATGCACCTTGCAGGAGTTGGTCAACAAACTGTGTAAATCAAGTGCTTATAGTCTACTATGCAAATGAAGTGCCTGTGAGGATTGGTCAGTTTGTAGTCCTGGTGGAAGGGCCATGCCTAGAAATTGATGAAGAATTTATGTATATAACTAGCCAAAAAGCTCAGAGGTTTTTCAGACAGAGGGAAGCTACAATAGAAGCAGAAGGAAGAAACAGAAGAGAGAAGCAGCAGAAAGAGAGAGTAGGCAAGGAAGCTTCTAAAAGAGCTACAGTACGGGTCATGGGTTGTAATACTGGAGACAGCGAGAAGTCCAGTAGTCCAGTCGCAGAGCTGGCAGCAACAGACAACACAGCCCAGATGAGACTGTCCTGAGAAAGAGACAGGAGAGAGACATTTACACTGCAGTTGCCATACTCTGCCTACATGCTTCCTGATCTTGTGTTGTAGCCTGTTGATCCTGATCCTGAGTTGTACCCTGTTCCTTAATGAACCACTTAACTGTAAGTATGGACTGTGAGTTCTGTGTATCCATTTCAGTGGATTACTAAACCCTGAAGAGAAACAGTGTGTGCTGTGGGATGGACAGCTGGTGTCAGAATTGGTAAAAATGTTGGAGAGTAGAGGTACATTTGATTTTCGCTTCTTGGCGATCAGTTTTATGCTTTATGAGGCTGCCCCTCCTCCAGCCTCATGAAGCCATACAGGTTCTGACTCTTATTACTACTCCAGCCATATTGCGCTTGGCAAGAAGGATTTACGTTTGCTGGTAAAATTAAGGAAATTATCCTGGATTGGGTGGTTCCAATGTAATTACAAAGACCTTCCCAAGTGAAAGAGTATGTCAGGAGTGCAAGTGTTAAAGTGACACAATGTGAGAAGAACTTCCCTGGTCATTGCTGGCTTTGAAGACAGAAGGGGCTACAAGCCAAGGAATGCAGACAACCTGCAGAAGTTGGAGACAAGGAAACAAATTTGCCCCAAGAGTCCTCAGAAGGAATACAGTCTTCCCAAAACTTTAATTTTAGCCCAACCAAACCCCTAAACCGACCCACTGCCATCAAGTCAATTCCAACTCATAGGAACCCTATAGCACTTAGTAGAACTGCCCTATAGGGCTTCCAAGGAGCAGCTCGTAGAGTCAAACTGCTGTCCCTCTGGTTAGCTGCCAGACCTCTGAACCAGTGTGCCTCCCACAAAAAACAAAATGAAGTACCACTGCCACTGAGCCAATTTCAACTTGTAACAACCCTACAAAACAGAGGAGAACTGCTCCATAGAGTTTCCAAGGAGCACCTGGCAGATTCAAACTGCCAACCTGTGGGATAGCAGATGTAGCACTTAACTACTATACCACCAGCATTTCTGACGGTGCCTCCAGAGCTCGTATTTTAGCCCAGCTTGGTTCATTTGGACATCTGACCTCCAAATGTGGCTACTATTTTGGACAGCATGGCAGTTTCCTACTAATCTTAACATGTTTCACAACATGCCCAGATGTACTTAAAGAAAAAGCAAAAACAGCCATAAAAACTATAGCACCCAACATGTAAAAATTGCAATAGCCAATCAAAAACTAGCTGGCATGAAAACAAACAGGAAAATACCCTCCCAACCAAGAAAAAAATAATACTCCTAACTAGTCAGTTAGTAGAAATAAACCCAGAAATGATAGAATTTGAGAATCTTAAAACAGCTATTTTTAATGTATTCTGTATTTCCAGGAGCAAAGCATGAACACGATTAGGTTGAGAAATAAAAGATAGTTTTATAAATTGAACTTCCAGAGATGAAAAATACGGTGGATGGCACTAACACTGCCAAACAAAAAAATAATAAACTTGAAGAAATAGCAACAGCATCCAGTTAGCATCCAACTGAAAAACTGGGCATCAGTGAGCTGTGGGCCAACCATCAAGTAGGTTAACATGCTTGTAACTGGAGTCACAGATTTTTTGTTGGGGGGGGGAGGGTAGGGAGAATGGTGGAGCTGGGAGAGGGACAAGAGAGTGACAGGAAAAGAAAAAAGGCAAAGCAGAGGTTTTTGTAGTGAAATCCGAAGTGATGGAAAAAGTGAGGGAACAGAAAATTCCAGTCTTAAGAACTACATAGGAGCTCTGTCAGAAGGGAGAGAGCCAAGCTCCACTATAAGATTTGTTGATGGGGGCCTTCCTCCTTGGGTTTCCATAAATAGAAGAATTGTTTCATTTTAGGGGGTGGGGGTTGGGGAGGAGATTAATAGTCCTTGATAAGGAAGAAAGAAACCAAATCTTTACACACTGATTTGGCCTTAAAATGACCTTTTCCCTACATTCTTTCTGAAGAATCTTCAGTAATATTTAATGGTGTACATAAATGCTTAAACTTTTGTTATTCTTCCCAGAAGGGGAGTACTTTCCTACTTCCTATATTGATACCACCCCCTCTAAGTGTTCAACTCCCACCGATAGTTTTAAAGTTAGTGCATTCTTTTTTATTTCAGTAATGCTAGATATTGAGAACCTTTTATTTAAAATAATTCTAGTACCTGAAGAGAAAAGTGATTATACAATATCCCTCCTAAAATAATTTTTCAGGAGGATCTTTGAGAGTCTGTTCTTTGAGAACATATTCTATTAATTAGATGTAATTATGTTTCAGAGGAAGTGCATTTTTTGCACCTCTGATTTCTAACAAGGACCCTCAATTTTATAGTAGCTAGCATTTATGACAAACTATATGGTATGCGAAAATAAATGGCATAAAATATGAGGAAATGGAATGGCACAAATAATGATGAAAGAATCAGAACAGAAACTGGCGATACATATGGCACTTATGTTAAGATGTACCTTATGAAAAAATTAGTTCTAACATAAAAATTGCTTACGCCTGCCGACAATGTTATGGAGAACGATTACTCACCTGGCAAAAACAAATTGTCACTTCTAACGTGTGCTTACTTTTGGAATGCACAGGTTTATACTGTATCATCAGAAGACTCCAGTAAAAATCTAGTATCTATTTCATCTGCAGGAAAAGACAGAGATAAACTCATTATCACGATTCAGAAGCTCTTGGGTTACTTAAAGGTATGACATCTTCGATATTAACAAACGTTAAGAAGACATTTCAAGCTGTGTTCCAAAAAAAAGTGGCTAAAGAAAGCAAAGCTCATTTTTTTCCTCTAAAACCCCCCGTCTTCCACTTTAAGATAACACAGTTAACAGTTGGATGGCCAAAATTAATATTACACTAGATTGAGTATTCTCAGACTGAAAGCTCCTGGCTGAGAGAAGACACATTTAAATGTTACTAAACAAGACAACAATTGACACTATAAATTCCAAATGGGGCTTCTCAACTAGAGAAGACTGCAGGTGGAAAAGGAATACTGGGCAGGAATCTTGCATTGCCTCTTCTCCATTCAACCCTGACTTGATCCTGTAGCGTTGTCCACGGCCGTGGGTCCGCAGGCTCCCTAGACCGCAGGGCGTCCACGTCCTCCGGACAGGCCTGCACTCTAGCGGGAGGCTGCAAGCAGGAGGACCCAGGGTCGGAGGCTTCCACCCAACACGTGCCCGACTGCGGCGGGAGAACGCACTTACCTCTCAGAGCCCAAGGGCAGCACTGAGAACTGGCCAGTCCACTGAACATGGGTCCAGAACCGTGTCTGTTCTCCGTTAAAAGTGGCCAAAAGCTGTGACCACGAAGCAGCAGGTGTCTACATGGCTGATGTGCAGCCCTGCGCATGCGCAGTCTACCCAGCTGCGACGGCGGCCCGCAAAGGAGAAAAATCGAAGCCAGGTGCTTGCAGTCGGTTACTAGGAGACGGGACGCTCGAGCTGGGCGTCTAGGCGCTGCGTGGGCCTGCGCCTGCGCGGCGCGGATGGGCCAGGAAGCCGCCTCTCCTCGGCGCCCGGAAAGGCGGACAGGGGGCAGTACGCGTCTCTTCGTGCTTGGGTGAGAGTGCAAGGCTTGTAGTTCCCGCGAGAGGGCGTGTTGAGCCAGGTACGCGTGCGCACGAGGAGTGGGGATGCGCGGGACGGAAGCGGAGTGAAGGCACCCGGGAGGTGGAGGACGAGCCCCCCTCAGGTCAGAGCGTGAGGGTGGGGCCCGAGGCGGCGCTAACCGCCCCCGCCTCCTGCCGCCGGCACCGGGGCGGGGCCAGGTGGATTTGGGGCTGGCAAGGGGAGGGCAAAGGGGCGGAGTATGGAGGCGGGGTGGGTCCTGGATGCCCTGCTGGGGCCAAGGCTTTGGCAGTCGCTGGGATGGACGCCGGGCAGGACGGCGGTCCTGGAACCACCGGGAGGGACTCAGAGCTTCAGGTGGAAGCAGTGCGGGTGCGCTGAGTTGGGGGAAAGCAGATCCTGGGCCGGAAGGCCCCCGGGCGGGCGGCTGCAAGGGGGCTGAGGGGAGAGGGCGGGTGTGGAGGAAGTATGGGCTGTGAAGAACTTCTTAAATGGGTATTTACTGCTTGTGCCACCGTAGGGGGCAGCAGGGGCTTAGCTGGGGTCGGAGAGGATGGAGCGTCCAAAGCCCTCCTGTAGCAAAATTTCCTCCTGGTGTTTCTTGGCGAGTGTAGGTTGATGCCAGTTCCTATGGTGACCTCTTCGCTTCCTACCGCAAAACGCCACCTGGTTGTTGGGGGTACTTGTTCTGTTTAGAACTCGCTCTAGAGTGGAGCTGAGAGTTTGAAAGTCAGGTATTTGGGAGTCCAGCCTGCCTCTTTATGACTCCTAAACTCCAACATTATAGACTTTGAGAGGGGAAGGGCAGAGATTATGTAGATATTTGCATGAAAACCTTATGTAATGTCAGAAGAAATATAATTCACAGAAAAGATAGTGTAAACTGGCTTTTGTTTAAAAACATATTTGAGACCGAGTAGGATACTTATTTGGTGGTCACGGGCCTGGTACCTAAAAACACATACGACTACAAATATTTAAATAAAGTCAAGAATCAAGGCTTCAGGAAAAATTTGCTGAGTGTGTTAGAAGTGTTTGTGTTCCTAAACGCCAGGCGTTAGTATCCTAGGATATTGTTTCTAGTCTCCTCTACTGGTTTTCAGCATTTCAAGTACATTTTATTTCACCTAATGAAATAAGTAGAATGCCAATGGATTTGTAACTAAGTTAGTTGTAAAAGTAAGGTGTCACATCGTTTAGATCTGCCTTCAGTATAACACTGATTCCTGAACCCTTGACTCTTAGTGGTAAAGAACTAAGAAGGTACATTAATAAAAGATATATATAAACCCTAAATTTTAGTATTATTTAATGAAAGCTTTAAAATCTCTCTCTCTTTGTTTACATTTTAGAAAAAAGTCACTGCGCATATCCTAGGATACGATCAGGGGAAGAGATTTTTCTGGGCTTGCTTTCTGTGTAGCCTTATTCACTTCAGACACTTAGACAAGTATGTTTTAGGATAATTTGCTTTTAAAGCTCTCCATATACAGAGGCAGTTCGAGCAGGTGCTTTTATCCACCACCTTTTCCCATCATGTGCCCTCCCCCTTAGAAGCAGCCACTATTCTCCCTTCTATGATTTTCCTTCCAGTTTGACTCGGATCCGACTCGACGGCACTTGGCTTGGCTTGACTTCTTACAGTATAGCCACCTTTGTGAACACACATGCTGTAGTGTGGCTTGTTTTTGAACTATATGTAAAGGAATTGTTCTAAGCCTTCTCGTCATTTTGGTTTTTGAACTTAACGTTATGTTTTAAGATTTACCCTTCCTGTCACTTGTAGTTTGTTGATCAGTGTTTCATTGTAAGAGTAAACCACATTTATTGACCCTACTGTTTGTAGACACTAAGGTTTTTACAGTCATGGTGACTGTGAACAAAACTACTGTGAACCTTCCTTATGAAGACAATTTTAAAAAAGCAAAAACTCAACCTTTGTAGCCCTTTTGTGGAAAAAGATTTCAGAATCCCTTATAAAGTACAGCACTGTTTTTCATTATTAAAATATACAGTAGACATTTGAGGAACCTACAGTATATGCCATATATTTTTGGTCAACATTGGTTATATTTTTTAGCATGTGATTTATTACATTGTATTTCACTGAAAGATTAAGATTCTGCCAGGCAGGAACTCCCTAAAATTTCTACAGCTTTTTGCCTATCCTTGCTTTTCTCCTTCTTGTCTCAGAGGACAATGCATATCCTTTCCTTAAGTTTCTTTTTACTACCACAGAGACCTTTTTCCATTAATTGACATCTTCAGAATCTTTTTTGTTTCTGCACTGTAGGGTTTCTTAACCTGGAATCAAAGGTCTTTAGAGATTTATTGTTGTTGTGTGCCCTGGAATCAGTTTTGACTGTAGTGACCCTATATGAGGGGGTACAGCTGCGCCATAGGGTTTCACTGTAATCATGACAGGAGCAGATAGCTTACCAGGTCTTTTCTAATATGGGACAGCTGAGTGGGCTTGAACCACCGACCTTTAAATTAGCAGACCTTTTCGCTAGCAGACCTTTCAGTCAGCTCCTGAGCACTTAATCACTGTGCCACCAGGACTTAGTAGGGAATTCCTGAACCCCTGAAATGATCGAGTATTGTATGTATTTGCATTTTTCTCAAGGAGGATGTAGGGCTTTTGCTCAGTTGTGGCAGTGGGTTCCTGGTGCAAAGAGAACAGTTTTTCTTGTTTTATAATGCTTGTTTTCTTGTTTTGTAACCATCTACAGCTGTGGTCTCGCTGCAGCTTTAGCTCTGCCTGTTTTACTCTCACAGTCATGCTCTCTACAGGAAGTGTACATTTTCTGTTTCCTTCTCTTCTCCTTCACTGATTAGCTATTTTTTATTTTTTTTAATTTCTAATGAAAATACACACAACAAAACACACACCCAGTTCAACAGTTTTTACATGTACAGTTTGGTGACGATGGTCACATGCTTCACATTGTGTCACCACTCTCACTATCTCGGCCTATGTTGTTTAGCCATTGTTAAGACTTGACTCCTTAAAGTTCTCACCTGTACTTTGGAGTTATTGTTGTCTGTTTGATCTCATAAAGATAATCCTTTAGAAGAGCAGAATGCTGAAGGCAAACATTCTTTGTTAATTAAGCAAAACTATTGTTTAAAGATTCCTGGGAATCAAAGTTTAAAAGCTGTTTCCATGCAGTAGTTTGGGGGTTCCTCCAGTCTCAGTGAATCCAGTAACTGGTTTCATAAGACTAAAGTAGTCTTCCACAATTTTCCTCCTTTTCATCAAGATCCAGCTATTGGGTCCTTGATGAAAATGTTCAGTAACAGTAGTTGGGCACATCCGTTTCTTTCTGGTCTCATGACAGAGACAGTGGTAGTTCATGGAGGCAGTTAGACCTGCAGTCTGTTTCCTTCTGTGGTTTTTGAGTCTCTTTTTTGTTTGTTGTGGTGAGTCTTCTGCATACGTGCTTCAACTGCTTTGTGTGAACCACCAAAATTTATTCTTTTGAAATTATTGAGTATCACTAGCTTTGTGCTGAACATCTGTTTCAGCACTAGGGATACAGTGGTGAAAAGACAAGACCCTAGCTTTCTTGGGTCTTCCATTCTAGTAGGAGGGGACAAACAGTAACCAGTGTCTATCTGATGTAATTTCAAGTAGTAATAAGTGCAAATGCCTTAAGGAGAGATTGGCTACAAGAGAGACGATTTTAGATAAGGAGACCTACTGCTGCCATTTGAAGCAAAGAGCTAAGGTGAGAAAGAGCCAGCCGTGGAAAGAGCTGTAGAAAGAGTGTTCCTAGCAGAGGGACAGCAAGGACAGAGCCTTTGAAGTGGAATGAGGTTGGCACATGAGAACAGAAAGGACATTGATGAAAGCTGGAGTGGGTGAACAAAGGAGAAAGTGCTAGGTCAGTTTGACAAATGAAGGCAGGGACCAAATCATCTAAGGTCTGAAAGGCCATGGTAGAAGTTTGGACTTTATTCTAATTGCACTGGTAAGCTGTTGGAATGTTTTGACTGGGATCTTATTATTTTAAAGTAACCTGATTTCACTGTGGAGAAGAGAAGGTTGTAGGGAGCAGCAGTACAAGCAGAAAGATCAGTTGGTAAAATATTGTAGTTTACCAGCTGTTGTAAATTTTGATTCCCATGAATCTTTAAACAACAGTTTTGCTTAATTAATAATGTTTGCTTTGAGCATTTTGCTCTTTTAAGGTATTATCAATACAAGATCACATTGACAACCATAAGTCTAAACTACAGGTGAGAACATTAAGGAGCTGAGTCTTAACAATGGTTAAACAACATGGGCAGAGATAGTAAGAATGGTGACACAGTTGAAATATGCTGCCACTGTCCCTGAACTGTACATGTAATACTTTACATGTTACACACACACACACACTCACGTGTGCGCACAGAGACAGACACAGATACACAAACACAGACTTACGTGTGCCAGGCACTATTCTAAGTGCTTTGTTTTGTATACTAACTCATTTAATCCTCGTAACAGCTCTGATCGTTAGCATCCCTGTTTTGTAGGTGAGGAAACCGTGACCAGAGAAGTATTGCCCAAGGTGGCTCAGCTATGAAGTGGCAGAACTAGGATTATGAACATAGGTGTTTTGACTCCAGAGTACGTGCTTTTAACCACTATGCTATGTTACTTTTCAGTTGAGAACGACTTCGATTTTAGTTAAGGTATTTGTAATAACAGTTTGCTGCTTACAGGTACTTTTGTTTGGATTCTCTGAGTCTGTACAGAAACATGAGAATTTGATTTTAGGATCATAAGGATGTGATCCTGTGGCCTTAGGGTAGGAAACTGGCATGCCAGGCATTGATGTTTCAGATACATTGATTTTTCCCACCTTCAGTGATAATGGGTTCCTGGTGGTGCGGTGGTTAGGGAGCTCAAATGCTAACCAAAGGACAGCAGTTCAAATCTACCAGCCACTCCCTGGATGCCTTATGGCAGTTCTGCTTGTTCTATGGGGTCCTAGTGAATTGAAGTCCTCAGCAATGGGTTTGGTTTTTGACTTGCCGTGATAGTACATCCAAAGTCAGTGGAGGGAAAGCAGCTACACATAATTGAGAGAGAGACTGTTAACCCCTTCCTGCTTTAACTCCTAGCCTGGCCCTGTAAGTAATTTTGCAGAATCCCCATTTGATTGTTTCAGTTTACCTAGTAGGGGAAGAAGGAAAGTTCAGTTTCATTTGCTCTAACACACTGTTTCATTCTTTATCTGATGTTTGTACTGATACCTGCCTGTCCTATGAAGAGCTCTGTGTAGGCTGGTGGGGACATGGGGGCATATTAGGTTTACAAAGCAAGTTAGATTCCCATCCTTCACCTAACATGCTCCCCATAGCTCTACCAGCCTCAATAGTCCATCCTTCAAAGGAATTTTGGAACGCTTTCTGGAATGGCCATCACGCACAGTGGCAAGGTGGCAAGTTTGGACGCTTAGTTGTATAGGTGTCTGTGAGGGAGTTTTTAGCCAGTAAACAAATAACTGTGTTGGAACACCCTCTCTACTCACCTGATCTGGCCCCCAAGGACTTTCTTCTTGAACTGAAGATAAAGGAAATATTGAAAGGAAGACATTTTGATAACATTCAGGACATCAAGATGGCTCTGAAAGCCACTCCAGAAAAAAGAGTTCCAAAATTGCTTTTCAGGGTGGACTAAGTGCTGGCATCAGCACATAACTTCCCAAGGAGAGTACTTCAAAGGTGACCATAGTGATATTCAGCAATGAGGTATGTAGCACTATTTGTAGGACGAGTTTGCAAACTTAACTGGCAGTTCTCATATATTAGGGAAATTAGCCATTTATTGTAATGTTAACAAATCTTTTTGTTAACATACAAAAGAAAAGCAAACATCTAGCTAGTGGCTACAGCACGGAATAACATGGGACAGTGCTTGTTGCGGTTAGTTGCTATTGAGTCAGCCCCTGACACTTGGTGACACAGTGTACAAGAGAATGAAATGCTGCATGGTCCTGCCTCATTCCTAAAATCTGTTATAAATCACACCTTTGTGATCCACAGAGTTTTCTTTGGCTGAAATTTGGAAATAGAAAGCCAGTCTTTCTTCCTAGTCCCTCTTAGTCTGGAGTCTCCCCTAAAACCTGCTCAGCATTCTAGCAACATGGGTGGTTGCTGCGCATGGAATACACAGGGCAGGGAATCAGACTCAGGTCTCTTGCATTGGCTGTGAGAATTCTACCACTGAACTACCAGTGCCTCTTTTTGTTGCTGACCAGTATTTCCTTAGAACAGCGATTTCCATGGGGATAGAGTGGGTGTGTGGTTTGGAAAAGCATATTCAATATTACTGTTTTATATTTGGAAAACCCAAAGAAGTTCTATAATATGAAATTGTGAGATATTAAAGTTTGATGAAGTCCTCTTAGGTAGTGGGATATGTATAAAAACCATTGAAGAACACATCTAAGAATATTGTTAATTTTCAGAAGTTATTGGTTATTGCCCTGGCTCTTAAACTGAATACTATTTTCCATTCTTCCCACCAGGTTACCACCAAAGAACATGATTTTGGGCTAGGGGCTCCAGTTTCTGAAGTTGAAAAATACCAGAACACTCTCCAACTAGAAGAAGAAGTAAAAAACCAAGACAGATTCATCTATACGCTGAAATTACAGGTTACATTCAGTTTATATACATATTTCCCTGAATTAATTGGGAATGGAGGGACTATTTTAAAACAAGGAGGCCGAGAATAATTACTAATTCAGTATTCATTTAACTCTTGTGGATCTAAACACATAGATTCCAAGGCAGTGAGTACAGCTGTGTACAGAGTGTTGTATTAAGTGCTTTCAAGTATGTAATATTACTTACTTGTCCCAACCTTGTAAAAATAGTGATGTTACTCCCATTTTGCTGACTTGGAAGCTGAAGTTCCAAGAGGTTAAATAATTTTGATACTCTGCTAATGAATAACTGAGCTGAGATTTGAACCTGGTTTTATAACATCCAAGTTCAGTATTCTTTTTAGTTTCCAAGTACCTGACCTATGGTGTAGCTGTTAATTAAGGCTGTTAGAAAAGGAGGAGCCCTGGTGACACAGTGGTTAGGAGCTTAGCTGCTAACCAAAAGGCTGGCAGTTCAAATCTACCAGCTGCTCCTTGGAAAACCTATGGGGAGTTCTTCTCTGTCCTGGATCTCTGTGAGTCAGAATTGAATTTGTGGTTTTGGTGTTAGTAGGCAAGGAAGGAGCCCTGGTGGCACGGTGGTTCATGGCTCAGTTGCTAACCAAAAGGTTCAAACCTACCAGCTGCTCTATGGGAGAAAGGTGTGTGTGACAGTCTGCTTCTGTAATGATTACAGCCTTGGAAACCCTATGGGGCAGTTTTAATCTGTCCTGTAGTATCTCTGAGAGTTGGAATAGACTCATTGGCACACAGCAACAACATTAGAAAAATCTTTGTTTTCTGGGAAGATAGAATAGATATTTCCCAGTTCATCCTGGTAAGTACAGTTCTTGAGCATTCCTCTTGCTAAGTACAGCTAAAAACCATGAACATCATATGTAAAACAAACCTAAGAAGACCCTGCAAGGTAGAAGGAAGACCAGCTAGGGGTCTCAAGACACAAGGAGCAACACATTGGTAAGTGCCCTGGATTTTCTTTTTGCTCCGTGTATCCCAAACTTTTGCTCCATAAATTGCAGGGTGCTAGAAAAGCTGACAGCATGGGTGAAACCTGCCCCTTCTAGCCCAAGAACCAAGAAAGGGGCCACCCAGTAAGGCAGGCAGCTGTTAGACAATCATTGCTATATTTCCAGCAAACACTACAGAAAAAAACAAACAAAATGAGACTACAGCCCCATGTCTACCACAACAAAGTAAAGAGCCCAGACTTGCATGCTTGCCAGACAGTAACAAAGGCACCCCAACCGTTCTGTCTTGTTTTTTCCGAGCTATGTTGATGTCAAAGAAGGCTGAGTGGGGAGCCAGGATTTTCATCCTTGTCAGGTTGTAAGGAGGCCCCCAGCCCTGCAGTGTCAGAGAAGACCATGTTGAGAGCCGTAATAGCTCCCTTTACCTTCCAGAGAAGAGTCCTGTTCCTTCATCATTTGAAATAGTATCAGGAGACCTAGCGCAGAGTCAGGACTTTCATTGCCTCCCAGCAGTAATGAGGCCACCCAATCAGTGTGTCAGTGAAGAGCATGTGGGGAGCAGTAACCAGGTGTCTCTGTACTTCCTAGCCAGGGTGGTGCCACAACGACCTAGTGGGGTACCTGAGCTCCCACTTCTACTGAGCAGTAATCAGGAGCCCTTCCCTCCTCACATATTCCTGGAGGCTGACTGGAGATCTGAAGTTCTGTCCTAACCTAGGCAGTGTGCTATTTCCTAGCCAGAGCAGTGTCACAGGAGGCCTGCTGAAGCATCAGATTAAAATTAGACCTAGTCTTCTAACACCAGAGCTTTTAATGACTTGCCATTCCAAGAGCCAGGAAGACCACTTGAGTGAGAAAAGATGGTCAAGAAATGCCAATAGTAAATTGAGACAGGTGTTAATAATTACTGATAGTGGGGCAATGACTCTGCTACCTAGGCTTTGGGCAGGCTCCATTGTCCTAGCACTTCTGAGTGATGACACCATTCCCTCAGCTTTTGGCAGTGGCCTGATTCTCTTGGCCAAAGTAAATGGCAGCCTCACTCTCCAGGACCAAGTTGGTGAATATCTAACTCTAAAACCTAGGAGGCCATTGCTGTACCGTTTGGCACAGGGCCGAATTAAGGCACGTGAGGGGCCTAAGCATTGATAATCTGTCGTACCCCGCCTCTGCTTTCTCATGCTTTCCAGTGGGATATACAAGTTGTATATATATACATGTAACTTCTTTTTAAATGTGACTATAATATAGCAGTTAAATGCAAAAGTAGCTTAGGTCATTTTAGCAGAAAGAGATGAATTGGATTGTAAAACTTTTAGTGGATGCAGGGTGCTAAGATTTTTACTGTATACCACATTTTCCGCAAAAAGGATATTCCATATACTTTACAACAAAGAAAATGAATCAAGAAACTTAGTTGTTTCAGCCAGTAATATAAAATCCTATTGATCTCTCACAGCAAGAATTAACTTTCACCAGTTTTGCTTTGAATGACTCAAACTTGAATTTTGGTGCCTTGTCTTGTAATAAATGCTGTAATTATGAATGAACAAATGAAAACATATCAATGTAATGAGCAAGAAGCAAATATTATATCACATCGCTATTTCATTTTTAAATAGATCTTTCATCTCTAACATGTTATATTTCTATTTTTTTGCTCTTACAAATTTTTCAGTGATTTTGTTACAGTTCAGCTGCCTAACAGTAACTGCTTTCACACATACGAAGGGTAATAAATTGAGGCTTTCTTGAATCATTGTTGTGCGCTGAGGGTTTTTGAGTGTCTCTGGGGTTGAAAGTGAGCATTCTGTTGTGTGGTTTGTGATCATTAAAGTTAGGACTATGTGTAAAGCCACTGTAACATTGGGAAATATGAATTATATTTTATCTTCTGATGTAGAATCATGCGTGCCTACATAAGTAAAAATTGTCTTTCCTGAATCTGAAAACTTAGTTCTCATGTAAGAATGAAATTGTTGTAGTTGTCTATAAAGATTTATATTTAAGTCATCGGGATAAGCCTGCACTAATTTCCTGGGTGCCTTCACACATTCTTCATTGGTTATCCACATTGTTTAAGAAGGAAAATCTGTTTGAAAGAATTTCATACACTTTCTCACTTTTCATGCAAGATTGAAGCGTGTCAATCACTGTGTAGTATGTGGTTACACAAAATTGATCTGTGGCACTCAGTACTGCTGGAGTGTTTCTTTCAGTTACTTGTTTCTAATGATTCTTCAATGGTGAACTGCTTGATAATCAGTATTTGTTCTGTTGTGATTTCTAAATCTGTTAAAGTGTGTAAATACTTAGATATGTAAATATTCTAATAAAATTTGAATGTAGTGTTCTTATAAATGCCTTTTTTGCTTATTTGGAAGATGAATTCAGAAGCACATTCATAGCTGCAAAATAGAAATATGCTTTATACAATAAATAAAACTGAATGTTGCGTCCTCTTAATGTGCCTGATACTTCATTTATTAGCACGTATAGAGTAACACTAAGCCCTGTGTCTCAAGCAAGACAATAAAAAAATTAAACTCACTTGATACATAAATTAAAACTTTTTGTGTTAAGTAAATGTTCCTGAATTTTTTTGATGTTTGCTATGTTAGTATTAAATGTGTGTTAAATTGAATATGTGTGTATGCTAAACACTTTAAAGTTATAAGGACTGCCAGTTAAGTCTGTAACCTCATCTTAGAAAAAGTGCTACATACTTTGTTGCTGAACTATCTTTACAGTCACCTTCAAAGTTACTCATCTTGGGAAGCTGTGCACCAATGCTAGCACCTCCTCTACCCTTCAAAGCAATTTTGCAGTAGCCATCATAGCTGTTGTCATAGTACCCATGATGTCCTGATTGCCATCAAATTGTCTTCCTTTTAATGTTTCTTTTATCGTCAGGAAAAGGAAAAAGTCACTGGGGGCCAGATCAGGTAAGTAGCTGAGTATTTACTGGCTAAAAAGTCCCTCACAGACAACTACACAGTTGAGTCTGTGAACTTGCTATCTTGCTACAGTGTGTAATAGCCCTTCCAGAAAGAGTTACAAAATTGCTTTGAAGGGTAGACTAGGTGCTGGCATCAGTGCATAGCTTCCCATAGTGATACTCAGCAATGAGGTATGTAGCATTCAGAACAATTTAGTTCATGGACTTATTTGTCAGATCTCATATAAATACTGTTGTTTACGAAACTGAGGACTTAACTGTATGTAAATGCTATACAGTTAAAAAGTAACGATGTAATTCATTGCAGTGGTTGATTTATTTGCGTTGTCTTGCTCTTATGTGTCATCTGAGACTGGAGTTCTCATTTGTTGTTTACCAGGACCTGTGCAAAAACATAATCTTGTGTTTCTGTCATGGCAAAGAGTATTACTGACCCTCCTGGCTGGAGTTGCTGGATCAGCAGATGTGGATATACAAGGCTGTTCTCTCAACATTGATCAGAGACCTGTTATTTGTTAATGTAATCATCTTTGCCCAGTAACTGCTCATGTTGGATCTAGTTTCATATTGAGTTCATGTAGCAAGAGTTAAACTTGACAGTCTACTCCCACCTCTTGTTTATTACAAAGAAAGAGTAGACAAGTCCAAAAGGTGGCTTTTTGAAAATATCAGCAAAATTGATAATCCATTAGTCATAGTGTCAAAAGAAAAACAGGAGAAGAAACAAATAATCTGAATAAGAAATGGGATAAGTGATATCACAATGGACCTTACTGAAATTAAAAGAATTATGGAAGAATAGTATAAAAAATGACACTCTAATAAATTTCAAAACCTAGAGAAAATGGACAATTTTCTAGAAAAACACTACCTACCTAAACAAGCATCACAGATAGAACAACTAAACAAACCCATTACAAAAGAAGAGATTCAAAAGGCACTTAAAGAACTTGCATCCAAAAAATTTAGCCCTGGCCCAGGTGGCTTCCCTGGAGAATTTTATTAAATGTTCAGAGAAGAGTTAATGCCACTACTGCTAATGGTATTCCAGAATATAGAAAAGGATAGAATACTCCCAAATTCATTCTGTGAAGCTAGTATAACCCTGCTACCCAAAGCAGATAAATACAGCACAAAAAAGGAAAATTACCATTATCTCTCATGAACTTAGATACTACAATTCTACCTAGCAGAATTCAACAACACATCAAAAAAATAGTTCACCATGATCAAGTAGGATTCATGCCAGGGATGCAGCAATCATTCAGTGTTAGGAAAGCAATTAACGTAATCAACCCATAAACAAAACAAGAAACAAGAACCACTTGATTCTGTTCATCAATGCAAAAAAGGCATGTGATAAAGTCCAATATCCAGTCATGTTAAAAACTCTCAGCAAAATAGGAATAGTAGGGAAATCCTTCATCATAATAAAGGCCATCTGTACTGAGCCAACAGCTAACATCATACTTAATGGAGAGAAGTTGAAAACATTGCCCTTAAGAACAGATGCTAGACAAGGATGCCCACTATCACAACTTCATCATTGTTCTGGAGGTCCTAGCCAGAGCAATTAGACATGATAAAGAAATGAGAGGCATCCAAAGTGGTAGAGAAGAAGTTAAAAGTATTGCCATTTGTGGATGACATGATTTAATGCACAGAAGACCCTAAAGAATCCACCCAAAATTACCAGACCCAATAGAAGACTTCAGCAAAATACCAGGATACAAGATAAACAGTCATAAATCAGTGGTATTCCTTTACATCAACAGACAACCAAAGAGGAAATCACAAGATCATTACCATTTACCATAACCCCCAAATGGTAAAAGACCTAGGAATAAGTCTAACTAGAGATATAAAAGACCTATACAAAGATAACTACAAAATCCTACTGCAAGAAGTGAGAAGTGACTTACATAAGTGGAGAAACCTACCTTGCTCTTGGATAGGCAGACTTAACATTATGAAAATATTTGTAGTTCCCAAAGTGATCTATATATACAATGCAATCCCAATTCAGATTCCAAAAACTTTTTTTAATGTGATGGAGAAAAAGTCACTAACTTTATATGGAAAGGGAGGAAGCCATGGATAAACAAATTATTGGTAAAGAAGAAGAACAAAGTGGGAGGCCTCAGTCTGCCTGACGTTAAAACCTACTACTTTGCCACAGTAGTTAAGACAGCCTGGTACTGGTGCAAAAACAGACATATAGTCCAATTGAACAGAATTGAGAGTCCAATGTAATTTCATCCACCTATAAACAGCTGACGTTTGATACAGGGCCAAAGGCTGAGAAATGGTGAAAAGACCATCTCTTCAACAAATGGTGTTGGCATAACTGGTTATGCAATGGCAAAAAAATGAAACAAGATCCTTATCGCACACCATGCACAAAAACTAATTCAGAATGGATCAAAGACCTAAATAGAGAAGCTAAAACAATAAAATTCGTGGAAGAAAAAATTGGGAAGACACTGGAAGCCCTAACCCAAGCCATCAACAGTCTACCAAAAACTACCAACAACCCTCAGTCATCAGAAATGAAAATAGATAATTGAAAACTCTTAAAAATCAAACACGCTCATCCAAAGCCTTCATCAAAAGAGTAAGAAGACTGCCTACAGAGTGGGAGTGAATATTTGTCCACCATATTTCCGACCGTCATCAAATCTCTTTACAAGATACTGCAAAACCTCAACAAGAAAAATATAAATAACCCAGTTAGAAGGTGGGCAAAAGACATGAAGAGACACTTCATCAAAGACAGACAGGTTGCCAACAGATAAATAAGGAAACGCTCGTGATCGCTAATCATCAGAGAAATCCAAATTGAAACCACAGTGGGATACCATTTTACCCTAACAACAATGGCAATAATCCTATAAACACAGGACAGTAAATACTGGAGAGGATGTAGAGGGAGTGGAACTCTCTTCTACACTGTTGGTGGGACTGTAAAATGGTTCAGCCACTATGGAAATCAATTTGATGCTTTCTTAAAAAACTAAAAATAGAAATACAGTATGATCCAGCAATTCCACTCATTTGGGATGTATCCTAAAGAAATAATGGCCACAACTCAAACAGATGTCTGTCTGCTGATGTTTATTGCAGCCCTCTCCACAATAGCAAAAAGTTGGCAGCAACCTAGATGCCCATCGGCAGATGAATGGTTAAACAAACTGTGGCACATTCAAACAATGGATTACAATGCAATGATAAGTAACAATGATGACCTAGAGAAATACCTATCAATGTGGGACCATCTAGAGGAAATCACGCCGACTGAAATTAGCCAGACAGGAAAGGACAGATTTTGTATGAGACCATTATTGTAAGGACATAACAAATCATTTAAGCACAGAAGAAATCAGTATTTTATGGTTACAGGGTCAGGAGGGAGGGAGAGGGATTTTTTTACAAACTAGATGGTGGTTAGGATTAGGGTTGGGTGTAGGATGTGTCAGCATGCACTAGAACTGGAATACTCACAAGTACTCAACTTTAAAAACAAATTGTCCTGTAATGTGGACCACCACTTTGGAAGGACAAAGAAACAGGATCTGGGATCAAGGGACCATGTTGTCAGGGGACATCCAGACTAATTGGCACATCCAGGGTTTTTCTGACTCCCTCTCTTCAGATAATGCTCTGCATACCACGCAGATGAGTGGTGTCTGGTAAAAGCTAGTAAGCCACCATCTAGATAGCACCAAATGGCCCCAGTCCACCTGGACCAGAGGTAGATGGTGGACATTGAGGACAGGAGTAAAATATGAGCCCACCAAATGGAAGGGGCCGTATGAGCCATAATCTGTATTAGCATGTGACCAGGAGAGCTACATGGTGCCTGGCTATCAACAATGACAGCCTGGATGGGGTACATGGAACAGAGCCTTGGACATAGCGTGTCATGGAGTAGAGGGCAGAGCTAGAACTCTACCAAATGTGGTCGGAGGGCCCTCTAGGAGCATGGCCCCTGGACTCTGTAACCCCAGACTGCTTCTATCATGGGGTAGCTTGCCAGACAAAGACTGAACTGTCCTATACAAAACAGAGTGAGGCTGGTGATGAACAAACTTTTAAATATGCATATGGAGTGGTCTGAGAGGTTCTTCACTGGAGCCAAGATGATTGGGTGAGGAGGGCCAAACCTTGGTCCAAAGGTCACAGGAAGTTCCAAACAAAAGGTGAAAAGCATGCTGTCATGTGGGGATGGGGGTGGGGCAGCTAAAATAGAACAGTGGTACAAGTTCTGGGTGTTATATGGCAACATGATATAGATTGTAAAATTGTTCTTAATTTACAATACAAATATTTTAAAAACAGTGCACTTCCAAGAGATCTGCTGAAATAGTTTTAATTACATGGAGGGGAACCTAGGGAACATGTCAATAAAGATGTGAAGTGGTAAGGGGGTCATAGTTTAAACACCCATGTGCATGGTGCCCACCTTGGCACCCTGTATAGACTTTATTTCTGTCTAGCACATTCTCATGCACTTGAGCTGGTATTAGTTTTCATTTATCGCCCCGCCACTTCCCTTCCACTGCTCACTTTTCACTGGGTCCTGTCTCCTTGGCATCTGAGTCTTTGCTTTGTACAACAGATAACTGTTTGTTTTTTGGTGTTCTAAACCTCTGCTCACCTTACTTGTTGGGTAATCTGTCCCAGTTTTGATACCCCAGAGGCCATGGTTCCACACTTTTAAGACTGAGGCAACTTTCTCATGCTCCTTCGAACAGTTCTGCTGATCCCTGAGCTGCTCCAGGGATGATTCTTTTCTTTTCTTGGAGAATGACAGTTGTAGCTAGCTCCCTTTGTCTTGTTTCCTGCCTGTGGAATTCAGGAGGCTGACAGCATTCTCTCCTTTCATTCTTTCTTTGTTCCCCGTCAGCTTAAGCTGATGAGTTTTCTACTAGGGTAGTTGTTTAGACCCATCAGTAAAAAAGATTAGCAAAAGATTCTGTAGCCCCATGCTTGGGAAGAATTATAGGACACTTGTCCTTAGTTTGTTCAACAGAATTTTCCAAATCTCTAAGTTTTGTTTTCATTTTGCACACTTCATTTTTAAGTCCATCTTTTCTTGCATTTTACTATTATTGGCAAGGAGAAGCCATGTGGCCTTTTGAAATCTCCTTAGCTAAGTATCCAAGTTCATCACTTTTTAAAATTTACCTCCATCAAACATTTGAACATATATCATACAAGTTCTTTGCCACTGCATAAAAAGGATTGCCCTTCTCCCAGTGTCCAATCACATGTTCATCATTTCCTTTTAAAGCCTTACCAGAAGCACATTTAATGTTGTCATGGATTAAATTTTGTCCCCCCAAACGTGTATAGCAATTTGGGGGGGCCATAACCCAGTTATGTATGATGTTCCTTTATGTTGCACTCCCTGCGTCTATGATGTTAATATAGGAGAATGAGTGGCAGTTGTGTTGGTGGGGCAGGACTCAGTGTATGGGATTGTATTGTGCCTTGGGAAAGTCTCTTGGGATATAGAGGAAAAGAAGGGGACCTCACACCACCAAGCAAGCAGTGCCAGGAGGAGAGCATGTCGTTTGGAAAGGCCCCTGGGATCACTATCCCTCAGAGGCTCCCAGCCTGGGGGAAGATGGGACAACAAGGACTTTCTTCCAGAGCCAGCAGAAAAAGCCTTCCCCTGGAACTGACAATGCAAATTTGGGCTTTTAGCCTACTGGATTATGGTAATATAAAATCTCTCTTTTTAAAGCCATTCATTTGTGGTATTTCTGTTATAGTAGCTCTAAATGAGTAAGACAAATGCCCACATTTCTACAGATATTCTGTTGCTGGCTCTGTGTGTATTCTCGAAGGTGACAGGGACTTTCTCTACAGCACTTACTTCCTTCTGAGCCGTCACCAGAATACAGTTCTACCAACAGTCTCTTCGAGGCAATCTAGGAGTTTCCTACTAAAAGAAAACAACCAATCCATTGCCACTGAGTCAGTTTTGATGCATAGTGACCCTATAGGATGGAGAGGAACTGCCCCATAGAGCTTCCAAGAAATATCTGGTAGATTCAAGCTGCTAGTCTTTTTGGTTAGCAGCCATAGCTTGTGACAACTCTAAACCACTGTGTAGCCATTACCCAATTCCAAAACTACTTTGACCTTATAAGTAATTGTTAGAGCAGCATCCCTACTATTAAATTCTTACCTAGTGCTCTTGTGAGATCTGACAATTAAGTTTGCAAACTTGCCGCCATGCACTTACTTTGGCAGCACTGTAGAAACAACTCGGTAAGATCTCATAACCTTGGTTTATCAGTGTCTCACAGCTGTGTTCATATTGGTGTGTGGTGGTGTCTCACAGAACAGCATTTGTTATTGTTGAGTGTTTTTGTGTGGTGTTGCAAGAATGTCAGTGCTTGAATTAGAACAATGAACAAACACTAAATTTGTTAAACTTAGCAAGCGTTTACATGAAATCAGAGACATATTAGTCCAAGTTTATGAGGATAATGCCATGAAGAAAACGGCAGTGTACAAATGGATTAAACATGTTTTTGAGAGGAGAGAAAGTGTCACTGATGAAAGAGGTCAGGGTGGCCAGTAATGAGCAGAACTGAAAAACATTTCAGATGTTCATCAAACTGTGCACTGAAGTAGTTGGCTGACTGTGAGAAGCAAAGCAGACCAAGTAAATATTGATGGAGAGACAGGAAAATATTTTTTTTAATTTTTATTTTTATTTAACATAACAGTGAAAATGTACATTCCCGTATAAATTTACATTCTCATCTATATGCAGCTTCCACTGCTCTCCCTGTCCAGTGACAGCACACTATTCCTCTCTGCTCCATACATGTCTCATCCTCCCAACAGCCTCCTTTCCCCTCCTCTCCGTCCACTCCCCTTCCTCCAGCCAGAGGTCAGCAAGATGATATCCTATAGATGTATAGAACCATAAAGTGCTTCCAATATGGTCACTCTGCATTGCCAAGTCCAATCCATTGAGACAGGAAAATCTTAACTTAAAACCTCAGCAGGAGAAAGGTGTGCACAAAAACGGTCCCAAAGGAGATCACTGATGGACAAAAGCAAGGGAGAGTCGAAGTTTGCCAAGACCTTTTGGAGAGGCACAATGATGTTTTGGGCCATGTTACCACTGGTAATGAAACATGGGTGTATCAACATGACCCTAAAACAAAGCATTAAAGTGCACAATGGAAGTCAGCCAATTGTCCGTGACCAAAAAAGTTCTGTCAGTTCCAATCAAGAGTCACAATAATGTTACTAACCTTTTTTGATATCGATAGAAGGATTTTTCATTACGAATTTAAACCAATTGGACAAACAGTTAACCAAAGTTTCTATTTGGAAGTGCCGAAAACACTGCTTGAAAAAGTTACACGAAAACAACCTGAACTTTTGCCAACAATTCTTGGCTCTTGCATTATGGCAGTGCACCAGCTCACACAGCACTGTCTGTGAGGGAATTTTTAGCCACTAAACAAATATTGTATTGGAACACCCTACCTACTCACCTGATTTAGCCCCCAATGACTTTTGTTTTTCATCTGAAGATAAAAAGAAATCTCGAAGATAATTTTGATGACATTCAGGACTTCAAGGGTCATATGATGACAGTTCTGATGGCCATTCCAGAAAAAGAGGTCCAAAATTGCTTTGAAGGGTGGACTAGATGCTGGTGCTGGTGCATAGCTTCCCAAGGGGAATACTTCAAAGGTGATCATAGTGATACTCAGCAATGAGGTATGTAGCGTTTTTCTGAGATGAGCTGGCAAACTTGTCAAGTCGTGTATAACAGAAATAGCACAAATGGACGACTTTAATAACCACAGATATATTTTCTCACAGTTTAAGAGGCTAGAATTCTGAATTCATGGTACTAGCTCTAGGAGAAGTGTTTCTGTCTTGGCTCTGGAGAAGGGTCCTTGTTTCTTTGAGCTTCTGCTCCTGAGTGGTCTAGCATTTGACACAGCATCTGTTTTCCTTCATATCTGATACATACTTGGCATGTTAAATTTATATTTGAAAGAGACTGACTCAAGATAAACCCTACACTAACCTTGCCTCATTAAAATAACAAAGACAACCTGTTGCCAAATAGGATTGTAACCACAAGCACACACAAAAAACCCTCCAAACCCAAGCTGTTGAGATCACGTTAATTGTGATTCATAGCGACCCTGTACGACTGCCCTGTACAGTTTCCACGCAGTGGCTGGTGGATTCCGACTGCCAATATTTTAGAGTCAAGCTCTTAATCACTGCACCACCAGGGCTCATAGAGGTTAGGGTTTACAGTATAGGTCTTTGGGGGACACAGTTCAACCCATAATAATGTTTATATATTCTTTAAAGGCATTTGGATACCTTAGTGACAGAAAGGCTGGCTCTTTCACCCTTCATTCATTTATGTGTTGATGGTGGGTTGGAACAGAAAGCTGTAGTCTTCCACATTAGTCAACAAATACTTGATTTGGTATTTTGGGTAGTTAAGTAAGTTACTGGTATTTTCCAAAGGACCTGGCTAAAGAGTTAAGAGTGTTTGGTAATAGTTATTAGAACTTTAATTCTGAATTCTGAACTAATGATCAATTATTAAATAATTTGAAGGTTTTATTGCATATATAAACCATTTGACCATTTTTCTAATAGTTTGGATAAAAATCAGTAGTAGTTAAAAAACTAAATTGTCTTGAAAAATACAGCTATGAAATTTATAAGTTTTATTTAAATATATCTTTTCAAATAGGTAGTACGGTCACATGATACAAAATTGAGAAGGTACAAAAAGATACACAGTTGATTCTGTTCACATAGTTGCCTTCAGAGAGAAGCTAAGGAAAAAAATTTTTTTTATTATGATTAAATGAAAATGTGCATTGCCATATAAATTTTCATGGTCAGCTATATGCAGTTCCTACCGCTCTCCCTGCCCGGTGACAGCACCCCCTTCTCTGCACCATACATGTCCTATCCTCCCAACAGTCTCCTATCCCCTCCTCTCTACCTACTCCCCTTCCTCCAGCAAGAGGTAGCAGGGTGACTTGCTATAGATATATAGAACCATAAAATTCCCACAGGATAGGTGGAAAATACACACAGCAAAACATTCACGAATTCCACAGTTTCTTCCTGTACAGTTGTCGTTGAATACATTGTTTAAGTTGTACAACCACTCTCCTCCTCCTGAATTGTTCTTCCTCAGTAACATAAATTCACTGGCCGCTAAGCTTCCTTCACCATTTGAGTTGTTGCTGTCCATTTGATCCCATATAGATGGTTCTTAAAAGAGCATGATGCTCAAGGCAGACAGTCCTTACTAATTCAGCTGAATTATTTTTTGGTTTAAAGATTACTTCAGAGGATATTTTTGGTTTAAGATTTTCAGACTATCTCATGACAATATTTTTGGCATTCACCCAGCCTCAATGGCTCTAGAAAGTCTGAGTTCCATGTTAATCTGTAATTTTGTTCTGTTTGCTAAGGAAAAAATTTTAATGTGATTTTTTTTTCTTTGTGATTTTGACAGATTGAAGATCTCAAACAAGAAAATCATGGCTTGGAAGAATGTGTTAGGAAACTCTTGGATAGTAAGGAGGTGGTAAGCAGTCAGATAGATGATTTAACCAGGCACAATGAGCATCTTTGTAGAGAATTGATTAAAATTGATCAACTAGCAGAGCAATTAGAAAAAGAGAAAAAATTTGTAGTAGATACTGCCAAGAAGGAACTTGAAGAAGCAAAGGTATTAGATTCACTATTAATCAAGATTTTAATTCTTTCACTTACCATGAGGTTACTAAATGCAGTGGGAAAAGTGACATTATTATTTATATAATGTAAAAATGTTTTAGATTTGACAGTATATTTAAATGTCCAAGGACTGAATTATATCTCATGTTTAATTTCTTTCAAAACTGTTTTTCAAAAAATTTCTTAATGTGATTATAAAAATGCGAAACAACACGAATGTTTTGTATATTTATCTCCCTCCCCAGTCTTTTAATACTTCATAGAGCTATCTACAAATAGATAAACATGTATTTCCACCTTTTGTTTTTAGCTTATTTTCACACTTACAATTTATTTCTCTTTTAAAAATTTTTTTCCGAAAGTATTAAATTTTTATGTAGTCAAATTTGACAATCTTTACTGACTTATGAATTTTGATTCTTGTTTAGGAGCGCCTTCTAACCCGAAAACTACAAAAATGATTTCTAAAATTTTCTAACACTTTTTTGTACTTTTAAAAATCATTCTGGAATTTCTTTTTTTTTTTACAGTATGATGTAAGATTGATATTAAATTCCCATATGTGCATGGTTATGATTTTGAACTGTTTGGTTTTATTGATTCATTTACCTTTTTTTATGCTACTACATTATTTTAAGGATGATTTTTGTTTTTTTGGTGGTTAAGTTCTCTGAAAAGCTGACAGTTTAAACCCAACATCTGCTCTGTAGGAAAGAGACCTGGCAATCTTTGTACATGTAGAAACTGTATTCTTAACAAAAGCGGCAAAATTAACTCTGTTGATTAACTCTAGGTTGGTGTATGTGTATACATGGTAAACTTGACTTAGACAAGTTAAAAGATAAGTCTAAATTAGTGAGAAGTCTTATTAATGGAATACTTAAATACATGAATTTTATTACTTTGAGTAAATAGTCTTTAAATTAAAAATTAACTGTACTCCTTTATATTCAGGATATTTAATACAAGAATGTATAAGACTGAGTGAAGCCTAATTGGCCAGATTCTAGTAAACAATCCCTGTTTAGAATTTGTGAATTTTAGAAAAGAATTGTTAGTCTGTGTGTTCTAGAGAGAAAATGACTACCCAGTTAGGGAGATTTCTGCTCTTGAAAAGGAGGATTTCAAGAATTTAAAACATCTAAAGTATAAGAGCTAGGATTTACTGAAAACTGAAAATACTAACTCACAGATGGAAACTCTTCTTGGCTCAGAAGAGTGTTTTGAGGAAAGAGATAAATATATAATGTGGGATATTAGGGTTGTGTCTCAGAATTCTAAAGCTATTCAAGGAAGAGATGGGGAAGCTGTATTAAAGCAGAGATAACATTTCTGACGAAGGGAAAACATAAGGAACTTAATAAGCTAAGAACAGAATGGAAATAGATCCTTTATTCCTGTTTGGTAGAATGCTCTCAAACAAGGAAATTACCAACTGTGGTAAGTGAATGTTCAAGGTTAAAGTGGAGATTAGGAGGCTGCATGACTGGTGTTGGGTGTGTGAGAAAAAAATGCATGTTCTCATCATCTTTAAGTCATTATATGTGCAGGTTGGACTTACAATTGCTGGGGAGAGATTTCTTGCCTAATTTGTGGGTGGGAGATTGAAACATGACAATTTCTAATTTGGGAGTTGGGTAAGAATGGATTCTCTAGTGTTGAAGACTGTTTTAAGTATGTGTTGGAACAGGCAGAGGCTAAAGCTAGTGTTTGTCTGGAATTAAGATGGATAATACTACAGTACTTGTTTAATGAGAAGAGTTTACATTTAGTTGGTCATGATTTTAAAGATCCACAGAGTAATCTCTTTCATCAATTATCACATTAACATGTTTTGAGTATCTGCTATTGTGTAATCTTATCATTATGTAACCAGTAACTCATAAATCTTACTAACTTAAAGCAAGAAACATTTCTATGTTACAGTTTCTGTGGGTTGGGAATTCAGTAGTGTCTTGGCTGGGTGATTGTGATTCAAGGTTTCTCAGGAAATGATAATCAGGGTGACAGCAAGACTGCAGTCATAGCTTGACTGGTTCTGGAAGATCTGCATCTAATATATCTCACTTTGATGGCTGTTGGTGTGAGGCCTTGATTCCATGGCAGCTGGACCTCTCCACAGGGTTTCTTGATGTGTTCTTCATGGCAGGTGGCTCCCCTGCCTGCCACCTCTGCCCTGAGCCAGTGATCCAAGAGGCCACCTCAAGGAGAAAGATCTGCATTTCCTGTTGTGACCCAGTCTCAGAAGTTATATACCATTGCCAAGGCAGCCAAACCTTTAGTATATTCTGTTTATGAGAATTTAATCTCTCAGTATAGCCTACTCTCAGTCCAGAAAAAATCAAGTTTCATTCTCTGAAGAGAGAAATGTTAGGGAATTAATGGACATATTTTAAAACCAACATTTCTGGAATGTTTATCACTGTTGTAATCATTCATGACTTACCACAGTGTTTCCCAGATAATTGAACATAGTTGCTTGAAATATAAAGAAGCAGAATTATAATTTTACTGTTATTAGTTTTTTTTATATACTTTGTATTTTTCATTGAGATACCTAAATACCAAAAATAAACCTGTTGCTGTCAAGTTGATTCCAACTCATAGTGACCTTACAAGACAGAGTAGGCATCATTGGGTTTCCAAGGAGCAGCTGATGGGTTTAAGCTGCTGATTTTTTGGTTAGCAGCCAAGCTATTAACCACTGTACCCTAATGGCTCCTTAATTGTCAGAGGACCATTATTGGACTGAATTTGTGTAATAGCCCATGTTTTTATTGCCTTTATATGTAAATTCAGTTAAAAATAGTTTAGAACTTACCATTCTAAGAATATCATTCTAGACAGTGTGCAAAGCCTATTTAAATACGTAATGTTCCTGTGAAATGATAGTTGTAGCATCAGAAATTGTCTGACTGTAGAGGGGAATAGTGGTTAAGTGCTACATCTGTTAACTAAAAGGTTGGCAATCCAGGTCCGCAACACGCTCCCTGTAAACTCTGTGGGGCAGTTCTACTCTGACCTGTAGGGTCGCTACGAGTCAAAATCGACTCGAAGGCAGTGAAATGTGAATCAAGATCAGCCCAAGGCTGATCTTCATAAGCTAGAGATCACTCATACTTCCTCCTCCAGCTTTTCTGTCAGTTCTGGCACAAGCCCTCCCTGCCATGGCACTGTCTACTTATCTGCTAGGTATGATCAGCTGTTGCAGTGGCCACAAAGAATTGACAGACCATACTCACAGTTAAGTGGTTTATTAAGGAACAGGGTACAACTTAGATGAGATAGCATGTAGGTAAAGTCTGGAAGTCTCACTGAAGTGGAAGCATCTACCTTCTCAGCTTCTCTCAATTGTACATGCAAGCAGGGCCTTCTCTCTGCAGACTGCCCGCTTTCAGCCATGCAAGCCTCCTCTCAGTCCTTTACGACAGTCTCCTCTTTGTCTCTGGAGGACAGGCTTCTTAGCTTCCTCAGGACGGACCTTTGCCTTAGGCCTTGTTGGCTCTCCGACATGACCCCTTTTGGCCTGTTGCCTGTGGTTCTCTCACAGGGCCTTTTCCAGGCCTCTTACCATCTTTCAGATACTCCTTGGAAGTTGTATTGGGAAGTTCTATTCTGTTCTGTAGGGTCACTATGAGTAGGAATCAACTGGACGGCAGTGGGTAACTAGGGTACTGTCTTCTGTATTACAACTCTTGACCTGTGTTACCTCTCTTTGGCATGCTCCTTACGTCTTCTCCCTCTGGTGCCTCTGTTCTTGCCTCCCTGGCCTTTTTTCCTTTTTTCTTTGTTACAACCCCTCTAAATTTGCTGCTTATGTAAGCAAACTCCTCATCAATTTTTAGTCACGGTGCTCCCACCAGGGCCACAAACTGATCAGTTTCCTGTGGGTAGGCCACAGATATTTCATTTGCATAATAGGCTACAGTCACTTCGTTTGAATAAATGTACTGACCAACCCTTTCAATGTGTGTGAAGTAGACCAATCACAAGGCAAGCTGCAGCCCAGGACCAGACAAAAAGAATCAAACCACGAGTTGTTTACAGCTTTCCCAAAAAATATCAATCAACCTGCACAAAAGTAACAGACCCTTTGGGAAAGAAAAGGAGGGCAGGTGTAACTCTTCTGGTTTATGGGGAGAATCCCTCAAGCTGTTTTTCAAACAACAAAGGCGAAAGGCCCTAGATAGAAACTCATTCTACCCCAGGTGCACACCAACACACAAGTTCCCTATTCCTCTCCCTGCTTTATATTTCTCTTTAGCATGTTTCCATACTTTTCCCTCCATCACTCTGCTCCAGCCACAGTGGCCTCTTCACCATTTTTTGGCCTTTTAGGACTTTGGCTGAATGTACTTCTTTCAGACTTTTATATGGTTAACTACCTCCTGCCTTTTAGTCTTCCCAAATAATGACCATGCAGTAACGCCTTTGCCAGTCATACTGGCAAAATCCCACTCTGTTTACCTGTAAACATGCCTAGTGTCCTTTGATGTTCTTTTTCTAGTGTACTCTATCATTTGTATGTTAGGTCTTTTTTTATTGTCTATCCCAAGTGGAGTGAATGATCCCTAAGGATACAGCTCTTTTTAAATTTACTTTGTTTCACACATATTTCAGGTGCCAGAAATAGATATATTTTGTTGTCGTTAGGGGCCATCAGGTTGATTCCAACTCAGTGATGCTGTAGGACAGAGTAACTTGCCCCATAGGGTTTCCAAGAAATAACTGTTGGCTTTGAGCTGCCCACCTTTTGGTTAGCAGTCAGGCTCTTAACCACTGTACTATCAGAGCACCAAAAACAGATATATGAGTGTACATAAGATGTTTTTTTTGCTTGTTGTTAGGTGCTGTTAAGTCAGTTTCAACCCCAAGCAATCCTGTATACAACAGAACGAAACACCGCCTAGTCCTGTGCCATCCTCATACTCGCTGTTATCTTAAGCCCATTGTTGCAGTTAGTGTGCCAGTCCACCTTGTTGAGGGTCTTCCTCTTTATGGCTGACCCTCTAATTTACCATCCTTTTCCAGGGCCTAATCCCTGCTGGTAACAAGTCTAAGGTATGTGAGGCATAGTCTTGCCATCCTGGCTTTCAAGGAGCATTCTAGTTGTACTTCTTCCAAGACAAATTTGTTTGTTTTGGAAGACACACTCAGTATACATCATCTAAATCATAATGGTGTGAATTCTTCTTTGGTCTTCCTGACCTGTTGTCCAGCTTTCACGTGTGATTGGAAACACCATGGCTTGGGTTAGGTGCACATTAGTCTTCAAGGTGACATCTTTGCCTTTGTAAAGAGGTCTGTTGCAGCCGATTTGTCCAGTGCAATGCATCTTTTGATTTCTTCCTACTGCTTTCTTGGGTGTTGATTGTTGATCCAAGTAGAATGAAATACTTGACAACCTCAATCTATCTGATTTATATTTGCCTATTTTCTTTGGCTAGAATGTAAGCCCCATGAAGGTAGAATATTTTGTCTGTTTTATTCATGGCATGCAATCCAATATGAGAATTAAACAGTTGTCAAATAAGTGGAAAAATTGGGTTAACAAATTTTTATTTGGGTTTGTTAAAATTTTGATTTTCTTAGTGAGATCAGCATTACTGGTTTGTCATTAGAGAAGCAATACATGTTGTTTTAAAAATTTCAGACCAGATAGAAGAAGATAATGAAGAAAATGCCATTCTTTATAATCATGTTATTAGGTGCTGTTGATTTGGTTCTGACTCACAGTAACCCTGTATACAAGAGGATGAAACACTGTGTGATCTTCTCCCACACCCACATTTGTTTTTATGCATAAGCCCATTGTTGCACTACTGTGTCAGTCCCTCCTGTTGAGAGTCTTCATCTTTTTTGCTGACCCTGTACTATGCCAAGCGTAGTGTCCTTCTCCAGGGAATGATCCCTCCTGACAATATGTCCTAATTATGCAAGATGCGTCTCACCATCCTTGCTTCCAAGGTGCACTCTGGTTGTATTTCTTTTGGAACAGATCTGTTTTTCCTTTTGACAGTCCATGATACATTCAGTATTCTTCTCCAGCACCACAATTCAAAGACATCAAGTCTTCATCTGTCTTCTTTATTGATTGTCCAGCTTTTGCATGCATATGATACAATTGAAAATACCGTGGTAGAGGTCAGGCACACCTTAGTCTTCAAGGTGGCATCTTTACTATTCAATTTGATAAAGAGGTCTTTTGCATCAGATTTTCCCAGTGCACTGTGTATTTTGATTTCTTGAGTGCTGCTTCCATGGGCCGTAATACAAGTAAAATGAAATCCTTTACAACCTCAGTCCTTTCTCCACTTATTATGATGTTGCTTACTGTTCCAGTTGTGAGATTTTTGTTTTCTTGATATTGAGGTGCAATCCCTACTGAAGGCTGTGGTCTTCATCTTCATCGGGCAGTATTTCAAACCCTCTTCACTTTCAGTAAGCAAGGTTGTGTTATCTGTATAATGTAGGTTGTTATAGAGTCTTCCTGAAATCCTGATGCCTCGTATTCATGTAATTCAGCTTCTCGGATTATTTGCTTGACAGTGGTGAAAGGTTACAACCCCGATGCACACCTTTCCTGATTTTAAGCCATGCAGTGTCCACTTGTTCTGTTCACATGACTGCCTCTTGATGCAAGTATAGAACAATTAGATGTTTTACAATTCCCGATCTCCACAGTGCTACCCATAATTTGTTATGATCCACACAGTCATGTATCTTTGCATAGTCAATAAAACGTAGGTAAATGTCTTCCTGGTATTCTCTACTTTCAGCCAGGATCCATCTGAATCAGCAGTGACACCCCTGGTTCCATGTCCTCTTCTGAATCCCCCTTGAATTCTGGTAGTTTCCTGTCAATATACTGCTGTAGTGGCTTTTGAAAGATTTTTAGCAAAATTTTACTTGAATGTGATATTAATGATATCGTTTGATAATTTTGGCATTTGGTAGGATCACCTTTCTTGGGAATAGGTATAAATATGGATTTCATGCAGTTGGTTGGCCAGGTAGCTGTTTTCCAACTTTTTTGGCATAGGTGAGTGAACACTTCCAGTGCTGCATCTGTTTGTTGAAACATCTCAGTTCCATCAGTTCCTGGAGCCTTTTTTTTTTTTTGCCGGTGCCTTCAATGCAGCTTTGACTTATTCCTTAAGTATCATTGGTTCCTAATGATATGCTACCTCTTGAAATGGTTGAACGTCAATCAGTTCTTTTTGGTATGACTCTGTATTTCTTCCATTTTCTTTTGATGCTTCCTGAGTCTTTTAATATTTTCTCTGTAGAATCCTTCACTATTGTAACTGAAAGTTTAAATTTTTTCTTCAGTTCTTTCAGCTTGAGAAATGCAGAGAGTGTTCTTCCCTTCTCCCCCTCCCCACCCCCAGTTCTTTGCACCAAGGAAACCTTGGTGGTGTAGTAGTTAAGTGCTACATCTAATCAAAGGATCTGCTGTTGGAAACTGTCAGGCACTCCTTGGAAACTCTATAGGGCAGTGCTGTTCTGACCTATAGGGTTGCTAGGAGTCAGAATCGGCTTGATGGCGGTGGTTGTTTTCTTTGCACCAAACAAAAAACCCATTGCTGTTGAATTGATTCTAGCTCGTAACCACCCTATAAGACAGAGGAGAATTGTCCCACAGAGTTTCCAGAGAGCACTTGGTGGCTTCAACCTGACCATCTTTTGTTAGCAGCTGCAGCTCTTAACCACTACACAACCAGAGTTTTCCAACTCCTTGTACATGTCGTTATGATCCTTTGTCTTTTCTAGCCACCCTTAAAATCTTCTGTTCAGTGCTTTTACTTCATTATTTATTCCTTTTGCTTTAGCTACTCAACATTCAAGAGCAAGTTTCAGAGTTTCTTCTGATATCCAATTTGGTCTTTCTTTTCTGTCCTGTCTTTTTAATGATCTCTTGCTTTCGTCATGTCTGATGTCATTCCACAACTCCTCTTGTCTTCAGTCATTAGTGCTGACTGCATCAGATCTATTCTTGAGATGGTTTCTACACTCAGGTAGGATATACTTTCTCTTTTGTGGACTTCATCTAATTCTCTTCAGTTTCCGTTTGAACTTGCATATAAGCTGTTGATGGTGTGTGCTGCAGTCAGCACCTGGTCTTGTTCTGACTGATATGTTGTGCTTTTCCATTGTATCTCTTTCCAGAGATGTATTCAGTTTCCTTCCTGTGTATTCTGTTTGGCAAGGCCCATGTATGTAGTCACAGTTTATGTTGGTGAGAAAAGGTATTTGCAATGAAGAAGTCATTGGTCTTGCAAAATTCTATCAGGTCATCTCCAGCATCATTTCTATCACCAAGGCTGTATTTTCCAAGTATGGATCTTTCTTTGTTTCCAGCTTTTGCATTCCAATCACCAGCAATTTATCAGTGCATTGCGATTGCATGTTTAGTCAATTTCAGACTGCAGAAACTGATAAAAATCTTCAGTTCCTTTATCTTTGGCCTTAGTGGATGTTGAGTTTGATTTATAATCACACCATGCTAAATTTATGTAACATGTTTACACTTGTTAGCTTTTCTTGGTTGTATTCAATCTATGTCTAGGATGTGTGTGTATGAATTTATGTTTTTATGAAAATTACATCACACTAGATATTCTTTTTGTAATGTTGGCTTGTTTTTCAGTTAATTTACTGTGGACATCTTTACCCATCATTGAGAATAGACTTACTTCTTTTGGGGGGCTGCATAGTAGGATAAGTTAAAACATTGAAAATTGTCTAAACAATAGCTTTCTAATGGTGCATAAACTTAAATATTACTGCCAGAGACATATTAGAAGATAACTGCAGTCTCAAGAAGAAACAAAAATCAATTAATTCCTGTGAATTCACATTTAAAGGATAGTAGGCAAGATTAGGAGATATCAACAGGGAAAGGGTTTTCTCTATTCTTTAAAAACTGGTATGCCACTTTTTGGCAAGAAACTTTACAGCTTCATATAAAAACTCAGTTATTGTTTTCTAGAAATTTGCGATCTAATTATAGGATAAATATGAATGTAGGTCACTATACTGTAAGTATGGATGTGTTAAAATGTAAAGAATTGATATGAAAATACTTTGAATTGGATTGAACTAAACTACCAAAAGAGTTTAGAGAAAAAGATAACTACTTCTGACTTGGGTGATTTGGGAAGGCTTCTTTTATTCCAGTCATTCTTTTCTTTTTCCTGTATTACATGTTCATAGTTATAATTAGTTTTAACATTCTGTCGCAGTTCGTGGAAGGTAATTCAGTAAATTATAAACAGTATTATACCAAAGACTGTGTAGTTGAAAGGAGCTACCTCATTTAATCCTGGGTTCCTTTACCCTCGAAGGTAAGACAGACATAAAGGAACAGGTTAGTTCTTCCTCTTTGTTAAAATGGTTCATAGTCTTGATAGTTTTTATTAAATGGCTTCACTTTATGTTGATGCTGATTTTTCCAATTAAAGTAGCTTAAAATATTTTAATTGAAGTAATAGAAGTTTTAATTTTTCTTGGCTTGTTTTTTAGATTGAACTTATTTGCCAGCAAAATAATATAACGGTTTTGGAAGATACAATAAAAAGGCTTAGATCTGTAAGTATACTTTTAGTAAATGTGTTTTAAGGACTTCTATTAGGTTTGTAAGATTGTAAAAAACTTATATAATTAAATACAGTATGTGATATTTTGCATGTAATATAAATAATATATAAAATAAATAATATAAAGTCATGTATATAGTAAAAGGCTCCCATGCCTTTTATGATCAGTGAGAAATTTTTATTTACCAAAGGTGTATACCTGTTTATAAGAGTAAATGCTTTTCTTACTGTATTTCATCATTACTGTTTTTTTCTCCTAAAGAGAGAGAGAGACAACTTTTGGTTGATTTTATTAATGGCCTTGGCTTTTACTTAATTTAAATTGATGATGGTAAATAATGTAATCCCTCAAATGTAAAATGTACTTGTCTACTGGTTACTTTCTGTTTCCCTTAGTAATAAATGTTTTTAACCAGGAATTTGTTACTTAATCCTGAATAATGTGTTGTCTTTATGTAACAAGGGGAAATGAAAATTATTTAGACATTTTAATATCATCATTTAAAATAGTTAGAATACTCTAAAAGTGTATCTGTAATTTTCTTCTAGTAAAATATTAGTAAATAAGTGTTGTAAAAGAAATATTTCTAAATATAGTTAAAGTAAAGGGATGTAATGGAAATGCACTTGACTCTGTATGTTGTTGATGTTAGGTGTTGTGTCAATGATTTCTACTCGTGGCAACTGCATATAGAAGAGTATTCCTGAACGTCCTCAGGGTGTCTTCTAAGGGTGTAATCTTCATGGGAGCAGATGACCATGTCTCTCCTGCAGACTTGCTGGGTGGATTCAAACCACCTACCAGGGTAGAAATAGCCAGCAGTCATTTATTTCTTCATAAGTGATTATTGAATAAAACTTAAGCCCTTTGAACAGATGCTTTAATAGGAGTATGTACATTTTTCAGAAGCAAATAAATTCCATATATAGAACTTGTGCTAGGTCTGTGGACATTTCTGGCATCTCCACCGTTTTTTTCCTTTGAAATTATCAGGTAAATTTAGGGGCTTGTTCAGTTAAACATATACATAGCACATCCAGAAATATTGGAAAAGAAAGGTATGTAACTGCTCTTTAAAAGTATTGATGAATTATTTAAAATTTTTTATGTTCTTGAAACCTAATGTCGGCACTTCGATACCAATTTTAAGGATTCTATTCATTTTTTATTTTTGTTTAGAAAATGATGCTATAGTTTAGCTTGAAATAATGGCTTAATTTTTTCCTCCTCGGCAAGATAATTTTAGAGACTGAAAAAGCACAAAATAAATCTCCTTCCAGACTTGATTCCTTTGTCAAGACTTTAGAAGCAGACAGAGATTACTACAAGAGTGAAGCTCAAAATTTGAGAAAGATGATCAGAAACAGGTCTAAAAGCCCAAGACGCCCATCTCCGTCTTCCCGGGTAGGCTTTGGAAACTTAGAAATATTTTTGAAGCTTTTTGCCCAGTGTTGGCTTATATTCTTTGATTTACCTGATCTGGAAAGAATTGATTTTGACTTAATGTGATTTGGTTGGACAGCAGAGGTCTCTTTGGCAGTGAAGTGGACCACTGGTATTGTCTCTTATCCCCAGAATTAGTATTGGTTGGGAGATGATCAGACAGATGTGGAGGAGTTAGGGATGAGGTTATTTTTAAAAGAGGGATTTTTTGACTCTTTTCCCATCAGTTCCTCTCACATGTTTACCCAAGTTGACACTGTCCTGTAGTCATAGTCTACTAGTACCACCTGTCAAAGAGGAATTTCAAGTTTCTTATGTAATAATTACAGGGTGCGAACTGTGATGTAGAGCTTTTGAAGACAACAAGGGATCGTGAAGAACTTAAATGCATGCTGGAAAAGTATGAGCGTCATTTGGCAGAAATTCAAGGAAATGTAAAGGTTCTTACATCTGAGAGAGATAAGACCTTTCTTCTGTATGAACAGGTAAACTAATGTTTAAATAAACAAAATGTGTAACTAATAACATTAAGTTTTGAGGTATGGAGTTGTTCTTAAGTTCTGTAAGAATGCTGAAATTTGCCAGTTAAATTTATCTAAAATTTGAAAACTATATTCATTCTTAAGATATTCTTCATTAAATGTTTTTTCCAAAACATTTTGTTTACTGATGAGTATATATGAATACACATGTAGATGTGTGTATTGTTAAAAAATCTTATATGTGCGTAAACACTGTCTTAGTCATCTAAACTGCTCTAACAGTAATATGACAAGTGGATGGCTGTAACAGAGATTTATTGTCTCACAGAAAAACAGATTGAAAGTTCAGATTCAGGGTGTTAGCTCCAAGGGGAGGCTTTCTCTGTTGGCTCTGGAGGGAGGTCCTTGTCACTGATCTTCTCCTGGACTAAGAGCTTCTGAGGCTCAGGGAACCAGGGTCCAAAGGATGCACTCTGCTCCCAGCGCAGCTCTCTAAGTGGTTGAGGTCCCCAATTGTGCTTGCCTCAGTTTATTTCCTTTATATCCCAAAAGGCTGCCTCAAGCCACAATAGAGTCTTATACATCCAGTCTTGCCCCAGCGGTGTAGCTGCTGCCCATCCTTCCTCATTAACATTACATAGGCAGGGTTTCCAGTAAATAGGAACATCATACAATACCAGGAATCATGGCCTAGCCAAATTGCTACACACATTTCAGCGCGGGGTGGGGAGTGTCACAATTCAATCCATGACCTAGCCATATTTTTGGAATAAAAAGTGTAAAAAGTATCAAATGATAGGGTAGGGTAAGTTCAATGGATTTGGGGGAAAGGAATTACTAACATGACTTTAAAGTACTGTTAATCACTTTAGGAAATGCCCTATAATTTACTTAATTTAGAAAAATCAATTTTTAGTTTATGTTTTCTAGCTTAAAAATTTATAGTTCTTATTAATTCAATAGCTTCTTTATCTAATAAATATTAAACCTTAGAAACAACAAATATAAGTTCTTTGAAAATTATTAAATTTTTTTAGTAACCACAGATATATAGTTCTTTAAATTAAGACAGTATTTAAATGCTCAGGAACTCAGTTCAGCCTGGTATGTTACCTACTGTATGTAGTATTCTGGGCTTACTACTCTAAGGATTCAAGAAAATGATATGACACAGACCCTGTTTTCTGTAAGTTTATAATCTAATTGGGGAGATTAAATGTATTCTCTGGTATTTGTTTTTTGTTAGTGTTCAAGAAGATATTGCATAAATGGAAGTAGTAAGCATTTTTAGTTCCAGTAATCAGTAAATCTCTGCCACAAGAAATCTGAGCCTGGAAGAATGAATAAGATTTCTGTTACCCCTAAGAGGGCTGCCGGGAACTTGCAGACTAAAAAAAATTATGTGAGTTAGCAAAGGATAAAGGCAGGGAAGTCATAAATAGTAAGTACGTTAGTTTAAGACTAGAGACATGTGCCCCAAGATTTAGGGGACACTAAATCTTGAAAGGTAGATTACTTAGAGCAGACACTTGTAAACTTTTTATTCAAAGAACCAGATAATAAACATTTTCAACTTTGTACCCTGTTTGGCATTTTGGCGCAGTAGTTCACCTCTGCTGGTGTACCCTGAAAGCAACCATAAACATTTCATAAATAAGTGAGTATGGATGAGTTACAATAAAGCATTGTTTATGGACACTGAAATTTTAATTTTATACAATTTTTATATTTCATGAAATAGTCTTCATTTGATTTTCTTCCAACCATTTGAAAATGTAAAACCATTCTTAACTCATAGGCATTCTAAAATAGGTAGCAGGCTTGGTTTGGCTTCTGAGTCATACATAGTGTGCTAACCTCTGAACTAAATGACAGAGGTTATTCAGTGGGGCATATGCGGGGTTTTTACTTTGCCCTATAAGTAATAGGCAGTCTGTTTTCTAAAAGCTAGAGAAATACAAACCAAGTTTGTTTTTACAGTATTAACCGGGTCAAAATCTATTACTCTTACGTAATCTTTATGTATTTTCTCCTTACGAAACTTACTTTCTCCTGAGAAGAGATAGTAGAAGGGTGAGACCATGGACAGTGACAGTCTTTAAAAGGCTGTTGCAGTAGTCCACATATGAGGTATTAAAACTGAGCTACAGTGTTATCAGTGGAAATACAAGTGGGGCAAATGTGAAAGAGGGAAAATTGGACATGGTCTGATTTTAGGAGGAAGAAGGGGATAGTAGGAATAACTGAGACTCTGTCTCAAGTGACTGAGATAATTGTGGTAGTAGAAGAAGAAATAAAAAAGTTATTACTAGATTGAGGGACAGATACTGCTTTGGTTTCAGGCAGAATAAGATAATGGTCATATATTTGCATAGTAATTGCCAGTAGGCGTTAAGCATTGTGAGGACCAGAGTGAGGATGGAGAAGAGCTAAATACACCAAGCCCTTGTTCAGGGGTGAGTTTGAGGCTTCAGAGTGGCTAAAGTCTCTGAATGAGAAAGCTGGACCTAGAGCAGCAAAGAACAGCCTTTGAGAGAAATATAGCTGACAGAGAAGCAGGGTAGCGTAGTAGTGTAAGGCCAAAGGAGGAAGGAATTTCAAGAAGAGTGTTGAAAACAGTATCAGATGATGTAGAAATGTCAAGGAGCACAGGAATTGAGAAAAGGCCATGAGATGTGGAAAGCAGAGGTCACTGGTGGTAATCAAGAATTCTGACTCTGAAGAGTGTCGGGGTGAGTGCCAGGTTACACTAGAGTGAGAAGATGGGTGGTTAAGGACTGCTGGCATTTGATATGGGCAATCGGTGCTTTTTGGAGCCCTGGTTGTGCAGTGGTTAAAACTTGACTGCTAACCAAAAGACTGACCGTTCGAATCTGTCAGCTGCTCCTTAGAAACTCTATGAGCAGTTATACTCTATACTCTAAGGTCCCTATGATTCATAATTGACTCGAAAGTAGTGGGTCATTTTTTGTAATACTTAAATTTTTTTTGAGAGGAAGAAGAGACATAGAATGGAAATAAGGCGGTAGGGTTAAGTGACAGTTTTTCAGGATATGAGTACCCTGTATGAGGTTGAAGCCAGCAGGCAAAGCCAGTGAAGAGGTTACCATTCAGGGTGAGAGAGAATAAGTATAACCGAGTCTAGATCTTAGAAACCATTTCAGGAGTTTTGGGATACAGAGTTCTGGTGAAGGCTGGATTAATATGGACATTGGGGAGTAATTTGTCTCCCTCTCAGATATGGACAAAAGTTTCTGAGTAAAATAGTTGTGGAAACATAGGCAGATGTGGGATAGATTGGGACCTAAGGATAGTTGAACAAGTTTATGGAGACAGTGTTTGGTTGTCAGTATTGTCAAGTGGTCTATGAAGGTAAAAGTAACTAACACATGGAGGTTCTGCATATTTTCATGGGGAAAGTGGAACATTATGATAGTAATCATGCAGTACAATTCTACCTGAATTGTGCTGAATTAAAATTTACACCATAAAAAAGATAAATATATATACTATCTTCTTAGAGAAAGAAAAAAAAAATTTTGTGGTTGTGATTAAATATTAATATATAACAAAGTACTTGATATTTCAAGAATCTTCACATGTACAGTTGTAAAACAATTTTTTTTGGAATAACTTCCCCCAAATTAATTATTTTTATTTTGGCAAAGATATTGTAAACCAAGCATACATTTGTATAAACTCATTCACATTTATATGTGTAAACTAATTTATTAAAATAAAAATGACACCATTACCCTATGCAGAGCAGAACTACCACATAGAGTTTCCAAAGAGTCCCTTATGAATTCAAACCGCTGACCTTTTGGTTAGCATCCATAGCTCTTAACCCCACTATATTACCAGGGTTTCCCATATTAATAGGGGTTTGCGTTTTAACTGGTTGGATATAAGATAGCAGTTTATGTCTGTTTTAAAACTTGTTAAAGCAGGATGGATCTGTGTGTTTAATTAATAGGCCCAGGAAGAAATTGCCCGACTTCGACGGGAAATGATGAAAAGCTGTAAGTCTCCTAAATCAACAACAGCGCATGCTATCCTCCGTCGGGTGGAGACAGAAAGAGATGTAGCCTTCACTGATTTACGAAGAATGACCACAGAACGAGATAGCCTGCGGGAAAGGCTAAAGGTTTGAAAGACCATTTTTATGTCTGGGAACATGTATGGGACACATATGCAGAGAAATTAAAGACACTTTATTCTTTTTCTTATTTAAACAGATTGCTCAAGAGACAGCATTTAATGAGAAGGCTCATTTGGAACAAAGGATAGAGGAGCTGGAGTGTACAGTTCATAATGTAAAGAAAAATCAGTTTTGTGTTTTTAGCTATAAACTTTTAATGGTTTTCCCTTCTCCCTTGTTCTGTGTTCAAAGATGTCCTTTTGTTTTTTCTAAGATAAAAAACTTTATAGTATTTTTATCTCTAAAATATATAAAGTGGTATGTATGATGGTATTTGTCACTTTTTCATTTGTTTATTTTCTTCAGAAAATGTGAGTAAAATCTTTTTTACATTAGGTTGAAAAGATATTATTTTTTGAAAACAATGTTGGAAATTCAGTCTCAAGAATTTTAGCAACTTTCTCATCTCCCTGTTTCACTAAAGATAATATTGTCAGATGTGAAGAAAATGTTTTATTCTAGCTAAGGAAATGGTAAAGCATAGAATTAGGATTAAATAAAATAATGAAAAAATACATTTGAACTAAATGTAAACGTGAATCATCTATTTTTACTAAATAAAGATTTGAGATGCTATGAATATATATGAAGAGATTTTACTGTATGTTATCAAATTTGATTGAATATTTTATTTTTATAAATTCATCTGTAATATGTTGCTGTGAATTTTAAAAGCAGAAATCAGGAGAAAAACAATAATCCCATTTTATATGTGTAATTTGTTAATATTGGACAGCAAAGAAGAAATTCTGTAGAGTATGTACTGTATTTTTACATAAATAATATGCACATGGTATGTTTTTTGCAACCATGCAACCACTTCATGCATTATTTTCCTACATATGCTATGCCCATTATGTGTGGATGTATTATTTAGAAAAAAAAAAATACAATGTACACTATAGTCAAATTTAACCAGATTGAAAAATGTGAACTGGTATACCAGGGTAGGTTTATAAAAACACTGCTATGAAGTAGCTTGTTCTTCCTGGTACTGCCCAATCCCGTGTCTATAAAACCTCTCATAGTGTTCAGGTCTTAGCCTTCTCGTTGTGTAAATCATGCCATAGACCACAGTCTATACAGAGTGAGTTATGTCTTTTTTGCAAGATTCATTAGGCTTTTTCAGCTGTGGCAGTAACTTTGTCATTTTACTTGTATAGCTTGATGATGAACGTATGGAGCAAATGTCAAATATGACTTTGATGAAGGAAACAATAACTACTGTGGAGAAAGAAATGAAATCTCTAGCAAGAAAGGCAATGGATACCGAAAGTGAACTTGGCAGACAAAAAGCAGAGAATAATTCTTTGAGGTAAACTAAATTACCTTTAAACCACTGGTAGTTTGATAGCTCTGCTTTTTTTCTTAGTAAACTTTATAAGGCAAATTAAATTATTGACTTTAATTTCTGAGACGATTGTTATAAAACAGTTACAGAAGCATTGGAAACCCTGGTGGTATAGTGGTTCAGTACCACAGCTGTTAAACAAAAGGTTGACAGTTCAAATCCACCAGGTGCTCCTTGGAAACTCTGTGGGGCAGTTCTGCTCTGTCCTATAGGGTCACTATGAAGTTGGAACCGACTCAATGACACCGTTTTTTTGTTTTTTTTTTTTTTTACAGAAGCATCAGTACATATCAATGATTTCCCCAAGATCAATCACAGATTCATGCCACCCTTAACTAGAAATCAAATTTCTACCTATCTTAATCTTACGTTTACAAAAAGCCTCTATGTTTACCTGAAGTAGATTTTCAGAGCCCTTCTGGATACAGAGCATAATTGATTATTTAACTTATCTTTGTTAGTTTAAATTCTGTTCTGGGGTGTAAATAGTATAAGACAGCTCAAAGGACAGGTTTGACAGTAGGGGTGCTTTAGAATATAATGAAAAGCACAAAGATAGGAACTTCTGTTAACTGAATGCCAAGTACTGTGCTTGTCCTTTATACATACTGGTTTGGTAGCAGAAGACATACCAGTTAAAGCAGCCTACAGCCAATAAATACATGAGAATGAGTTTTGGAAGATCTTTGCATGAGTGGTTTTACTTTTAATAGTCATTGATATGAAAAATAGATGATTTAATGATTAAGCGAGGTTCAATTACAGCACATCTATGAATATTTGAAAAAGAGTAACCCATGTGAATGTAAAATATATTATTAAGTCTACAGGTAATACTTGGTTCCCGTATAAATTTCCAGAATCCCTGTTGGTGTTTTAGGGTTGCGTAAGTTGGAATCACTAGGACTGATAATCACTCAAACTCTCTTCCTTTTACTTTTTTTTTGGTTAATTTCTTGCTTATAAAAGTATTGCAGCCTCAGGTAAAACAAATATAATAATAAAACAAGATATAACTGCAAAAAAGAAAAAACCTAGAATATAGAGAAAAGTGTGAAGAAAATTTAAATCACCTGTGATTCCATAACCCAGAGAGAACTATTATTTATATAGGTATGTTTCCAACCAGAAACATTTCTGTGTGTATGTAAGCTTTTTATGTAATTGAAATCATCCTGTATAAAGTTGTATATCTGGCCAGTTTCATTTAATTACATATTATAAAATTTTCCTTATGACATTAGAAGTTATTTTAAAGCATTTTAATCGTTTGTTAAAAGATGCTAACGGTTAGAAAATAATTTTGGTTTTGTGTACATTTGTTTTGTTAACAATTTTATTGGAGTATAATTGACATACCTACAGTAAATTGCAGATATATAAAATGTAGAGTTTGGTAAGCTTTGACATTTGACCTGGAGAACCATCACCACCATCAGGATGTTGGCAATATCCAGCGTCCACTCAGTCTGCCCATGTCCCTCTGTAATCTCTCCTCCTGACCTGGTCCTGCCCTTACCCTGTTTGTTCATAGACAGCTGTGATCTCTTTTCTGTCATAGAGATTTGTTTGAATTTTCTATGATTTTGTGTACATGAAATTACACAAAATGGGTTGTTTTGTCAGGCTACTTTCACTCAGCATAGTTATTTTGAGATTCATTTGTGTTGCTGCAAATAGCGATAGTTCACTCTTTTTTATGGCTGACTATTATTCCACATAGACATTTGGGTTGTTCCCAGTTTGGGGCTACAATAAAGTCGCTGTGAACATTTTTATGTAAGCCTTTGTGTGGACACAGGCTTGATTTCTCTTGGAAAAATACCTAGAAATGCAACAGCGTGGTGGATGAATATTTAACCTGTGAAAAAACCATCAAACTGTTTTCCATAGTGGTTGTACTATTTTATTTTATATTTGGACAAGCAGTGTATGAATGTTCCAGTTGTTGTATGTCATAGTTTTACACAGATAACGTGCTGTCTGCATTTGTTTGCCAGCTGTACTCTCCCACCTGTGAGGAAGTTTCATAACCACTGCTGTGCCATTTTTTTTCCATATTGCTGTAAAAAAATTTGTGTAGCATGCTTACAAAAATACCTCCTGGAAGGAAGACACAGTAGCAAACATAGAAGATGTGTGTTATTTGAGTACAGATTTTGAGCATTGGTTCATGTGCCTATTTGCTATCCATGTGTCTTCTTGTGAATTGTATTTTCATTTGCTTTTTTTTTTTGTACACTTTGACTCAGTTTATCTTATTAAGTTGTGAAACTCCTGTCTGTATTTTAGGTATAAGTTCTTTGTCATTTATATGCTTACCAAATATTTTCCCTGAGTCTGTAGCTTGCCTTTTCACTTTTTTACCAGTGTTTTAAAGAACAAAGATAAATTTTAATGAAATGCAATTTATTGATTTTTTAAAATTTTGTATCAAAGATGTGTTTTTTAAAGAAATTTTTGTCAGGTTAGGGGTCACTAAGGTTTTCTCCCATGTTTTCTTCTAGCAGTTGTGTAGTTTTGGCTCTTAACTTTAAATCTGTGATCCATCTCAAGTTAATTTTTGTATTTGGTGCAAGGTATTTTTTTATTTCCTGCATATGAGTGTCACATTGTTCCAGTGCCGTTTGTTGAAAACGTTATCTTTCCCCCGCTATATTACCTTTGCAGTTTTTTAGGAATTCTGTTGTCCATGTATATATGATTCTGCTTCTTGATTATTTGTTTTGTTCCATAGATTTGTTTGTAAATCTTGATACTAGTGCAGTGCTCTTAATTGTGTAGCTATAAGTGTTCAAATCTGGTAGTTACAGTCTTTTAACTCTGATTTCCTAAAAATTCTGTTGGATATTCTTGTTCCTCTGAATTTCATTTTAATTTCAGAAGCAGCTTCACAACTTCTGCAAGAAATCTGCTGGGAATTTGATTGCAAATGGGGAGAAATGATGTCTTCACAATAGTAGATCTTCCCACCTAAGAGCATAGTGTAACTCTCAACTTACTTATGTCATCTTGAATTTTCCTCAGCAAAGTTTCATAGCTTTTAGACTGTGATATATCTTTTGTCATATCTATCCCTGTATATTTCTCTCTTTTTTGATGAAATTGTTAAGTGGAATTTTGAAATTTCATATTCTTGTTTACCTCCTTGATATTTTATTGGTTGCATTAAGTCTTTTTCCTTTCTATATAAATTTTTGAATCAGTTGCTGGGATTTTAACTGAGACTGGGTTGAAGCTATAGAACAAATTGTGACGTATTAACATCTTGACAATATTGAGTGTGTCAAACCATGAATATCAAGTACCTCTGTATCTAAATCTTTGATTATTTTTATTTTAATGAATGCTTTTAGTTTTCTACATACACAGTCTTGTATATTTTATTAGACTTGTACCTAAGGTTTTTTTTTTTTTTGGTTCTATTGTAAATTTAGTTGTTTTCATTGCAAATTCTAGTTGTTCATTACAGGTATGTTTGACCCAGTGTCTGCACGTTTCACATCCATGGATTCAACCAACTGTGGATCAAAAGTATTTGGGGTAGAGGGAGTGTTCCAAAAAGCAAAGGTTGAATTTATAGCATGCTGAGCACTATGCTGAATCCACACAAATGAATTGTTGGCTAGGTGTCCTCTGGTATACCATCCTGCTATTTCACAGATCCCTAGTCTCTTGCCAGCATGCAGTATTTGAGCAGCATATGCCTCAAATCTGCTTCATTTACTACTTGTGTTGTGTGCACCCTGTGTTTCTGGGAAAACCTGACTAAGAAGCAGTTAAGTGGTTGAACTAGTGCGCAAACTGTTTTTCTTATCTTCATTCCCTAAACAATACAATGTAACAACTATTTACATGGCATTTCTGTTGTATTTAATATTATAAGTAATCTAGAGATGATTTAAAATATGTAGGGGAGATGCCTGTGCGGTTTCTTGGAACTAATCCCTTGCAGATTCTGAGAAATGACTAATAAGGAATTGGCTTTTGTATTTGCTCATTAGTTTCAAGAGTGTTCTGCTGATTCTTTAGGGTTTTCTATGTAAATAATCATGTCCTTTGTGCAAAAAGACAGTTTTGCCTCTTCTTTTCCAATCTGTATACTTTTAATTTCCTGTACTTGTTTTATTATTGCAGTAGCTAGGATTCATAGTGTGGTGCTGAACAGGAGCAGTGACAGGACATCCTTGTCTTGTTTCTGACCTTAGGGAGAAAGTGTCCAGTTTTTCACCATTAAGTATGGTGTTAACTGTAGGTTTTCTGTAGAAGTTCTTTAGCAAGTTGAGGACGTTCCCCTCTATTCCTAGTTTGGGAATTTTTTAAATCATGAATTGGATATGTCAGCTTTTTTTTGTCATCATGGTGTTTTGATCCTTTGATTTTTTTTTTTTTTTAGTGTGATGATGTAGGGGGATTGTAATGATTTATTTTTGAGTGTTGAGTCACTGTATACTTGGAATGAAACTCATTGAGCAATAATGTATAATTATTTTTATATACTGTTAGATTCAATTTGCTAATATTTTGTTGAGAAATTGTGCATCCATGTTCTTGAGAAGTATTGATCTGTAGTACTCCTTTCTTGGAATGTCTTTATATGGTTTTGGTATTAGGTAATGTTGGCTTCATAGAGGAATTTAGAAAGTGCTTTCTCTCTGCCTTTTTTTGAGGGGGGCTGCACTACGGAAAATTGCTATCACTTCTTTAAATTTTTGGTAGAATTTACCAGGGAAATCTGGACCTAAATTGAAAGTTCTTAATTATCCACTCAATTTCTTTAATAGATTTGGCCCTATCATCCTGTGTGTTTCTCTTTTTGTGAGATGTGGTAGTTTGTATCTTTCAAGGAATTGGTCCATTTCATCTGAATTTGTGGACATAGAGGTGTTGGATATGTTCCTGTGTTGTCCTTTTAATGTCCCTGGCATCAGTAGTTATGACTTCTCTTTTACTTCTAATATTGATAATTGGTGTCTTATCTGTTGTTTTCACATTTAGCTTGACTAAAAGTTTATCATTTTTATTGATATTTCAGAAGAACTAGCTTTTGGATTTATTGATTATTTTTCCCCCTCTTATTTTCACTGGTTTCAATTTCATTGATTTCTTGTCTAATTTTTATTATTTCTTTTTTTCTGCTTGCTTTAGGCTTCAGTTGCTTTTTTTAAATACCAGTTTTCTATTCAAACTCAAATTATTGAGTGTAGATCTTTCTTGTTTTTTAATATACACAAAATGCTTTATATTTTCCTGCAAGCGTTTCTTGTGCTTGACAAGGAGATTTATTTTCATTTTTATTTAAAGTATTCTTTAATTTCTGTTGGTATTTCTTCTTTGAACTATGTGTTATTTAATTTCTAAATATTTGGGGCTTTTCATTCTATTTCTCTGTTACTGATTTCTAGTTTAACTGTGTTGTATATGGAATAATACTCAACTATAGTAAAAAAAAAGAGAGAGAAAGAAGAAAAGAAACCCTGGTGGTGTAGTGGTTAACTGCTATAGCTGCTAACCAAAAGATCAGCAAGCATTCCTTGGAAACATGATGAGGCAGTTTTACTCTGTCCTGTAGGGTCTCTATGAGTTGGAATTGACTTGATGACAGTGAGTTTTGTTTGGTTTTGGTACGGAAAAAAAAGGGTGATATGTTTAAGTTTGGCAAGTTTCTATTGATCTCTCTTTGAATTCAGTGCTCCTTTTATCCAGTCTGCTGATGAGCTCATCAAAGGCATTCTTCATTTCTGTTACTGTGTTTTTTTAAAAAATTTCTAGCATATCTACTCGTTCTTACCTTTTGTCCTTTTCCATGAGAGCCCTTAAACTTTTAATCATAGTTTTAAACAAAATTTCTTGTCTAACAATTACCGTGTCTGTCTCATATCTGAATGTACTTCTCGTGTTTGTTTTGGCTCTTCAGATAGTTTTTTTTCCCCATCTTTTTCCATGTTATGTAATTTTTTGTTGAAAACAGATTGTTGTGTTGGATAATGATCTTTTACTGTGGGAATTTATATTAATCTGACTAGGAGTTGGACTGTATTTGGTTTTTGCTGTAGCAATAAATAGTTGCCATATGTTTCACATTCCTTTTGTCCTTATTTTTAATGTCGTGTTGTTCTTGAGCTTCCCTAAGTACTATAGTGAGAGTCATTTTTATTTTTTGGAAATAGGTATGTGGTTTTTAAAACTTTTTTTTATTGTACTTTAAGTGAAAATTTATAGCTCAAGTTAATTTCTCATTCAAAAATATATATACAAATATTTTTGTGACATTGATTGTAATCCTCACAATGTGATAGCATGCTCCCCTTTTCTACCCCAAGTTCCATTCATCCCCCATTGTGTCCATTCATCTAGTTCCTGTTGTGTATTGTTTTATGTGTCATAGGCCTGTCTAATCTTTATCTGAAAATGACCTTTGTGCATGGTTTAGTTCCAGGTTAGTAGAGTGTTTGTGGGCCATAGCCTTGGAGGTTTCTGCATTCTCTGTCAAACCATTAAGTCTGATCTTTTTTGTGTGAATTTGAATTCCATTCTACATTTTTCTCCCACTCAGTTTCAGACTCTCTATTATATTCTCTGTAAGCGTGGTCATTGGTGGTAGCCAGGCACTGTTTCGTTTTTCTGGTCTTACGCTGATAGAGTCTCTGATTCATTTAATTTTTTTAGTCCTTTAGGCTATTATTTTCCTTGTTATTTGTTTTTCTTCATTCTCCTTTTCTCTGAGTGGATTGGGACTAGTAGATGTATTTTAGACAGTCACTCACAAACGTTTAAGGCCCCAGACACTACTAAGCATCTAGGCCATTGACCTAGATGTCTCCCAGAACTATGGGCCACAGCCCCAGCCCCAGCCCCAGCCCCTCAGTCCCAACACGGAAAATGCAGAAGACAGTTGTACACCTGGATGAATTATAGTAATGTGAACATCTGTAGAACTACCCCCAGGTCAAGAAATACAGTAGTATCAGAGCTGTGGAAGTTCACCATGTTTCAGCACCTAGTCATATTCCATTCACTTTCCTGGAAAGGTAGTCACTGTCCTGATTGTTGTGGTTATCTCGTCCCTCATTTTACTTATAATTTTACCACCTAATTATGCATCTCAAATGCTTTTGATTTTCATTGCCATGTTGTAGATATGATTGAGTGCCTTTTCATGTACTATTTGTGTATTAGGTACCTTTTTTTGTCAAGTAGTGCCTGTTCAGATTTTTGCCCACTTACCTGTTGGGTTGTCTGTCTGTCTTTTTAGTTGACTTGTAAGAGATTCAGGAAATATTCTTTAAAGTCTGTAGTTTTGTATATATTTTAGATAGCAGCCCTCTGTTTATTTGATGTGTATAAGTAACTACCCTAATTTGTTAACTTACTTTGTTTTGCTCTCTTAAAAATGTGTTTTGTTTAAACAACAACAAAATTTTTATTATGATTGAGTGAAAATATGCATTCCCATATAAATTTGCATGCCCACCTATATGCAGCTCCCACTGTTCTCCCTGCCTGGTCACAGCACGCTCTTCCTCTCTGCTCCATACGTGTCTTATCCTCCCAGCAATCTCCTGTCCCGTCCTCTCCACCCATTCCCTGAGCTCCAGTAAAAAGTCAACAGGACAGCATCCTACAGATGCATAGAACTATGAAGTATACACATGGTATGGTCACTCTGTGTTGCCAAGTCCAATCCATTCCGTCTGAAGAGTTGATCACCATTATGATTTATGGACAGAGGCAGCATCAGGGCCAACGGCCATGCTCCCAGGGGAACTTCAAGGGCCCTGGACCATGAATTGTGGTCTTTTAGTAGAGCTCTCAGGATGTACCCCTTTTTATTCTTGTGTTGCCAGCGAAACTCAACTTTGTGAGGTCCATCATGGGTATCACTGGTGGTGCCCTGGCGCCATCTGGTTCTTCCAGTGGCAAGTCAATGGGTCTCTCTGTCTTCTGGGTTCTCTTTCATCAGTGTTGTTTTGATCCTTGGTGATCGTCCACTCCTGCAGAGTTGGAACTATTTGCTGTACCCTCAGATGGCAACTTGGCAGCTTTTAACACCCCAGACACCACTCACCAATGTGGGGTGCAGAAGACTGTCTTAGCAAAATGCCAGTTGTGCCAGTTTGGCCTCAATTTCCCCTGAGAGCATGGTCCCCAGCCCCCTGCCCCAGCTACTGTATCCTTTCAGTATTGGGTTAAGAGGGGAGGAGTAGTCATGTTATGTTGAAGTCCAGTTAATATTGATCTTCTTTCTAATGTGTGCTGTCACAGATTTCACCCAACCAAATTTCTATCAACTACCTAATCTAAACACTCCCCCCCACCCTTCCTGCCTCCCCACCCTTGCAGCCATCAAAGAGTCTTTTCTTATATGCATGAGTCTGTTTTTAAGTTCTTATTGTAGGGGTCTCATACAATATTTGTCCTTTTATCGCTGACTGCTTTCACTCAGCATAATGTCCTTCAGTTGAAACCAGCTTATGTGATGCTTCCTAAAATCTTCGTTGTTCTTTATCATTGCATAGTATTCCATTGAGTATATGTACCATAGTTTACCTATCCATTCCTCTGTTGTTGGGCATCTGGGTTGGTTCCATCTTTTTGCTATTGTGGACTGTGCTGCAGTGAGCATTGGTGTGCATGTATCAGTTGGTGTGAATGGCCTTGATTCTGTAGGATATATTCCAAGCGGTAGAATTACTGGGTCAAATGGTATATCTATATCCATTTTTTTAAGGGAGTGCCAGATTGCTTTTCAAAGAGATTGGACCATTTTGCAATCCCACCAACAGTACAGGAGAGTTCCAATCTCCCCACAGCCTCTCCAGCATTTGTTTTGCGTTTTTTGGATCATGGCCAACCTTATTGCGGTGAGATGGTATCTCACTGTTGTTTTGATTTGAATTTCTTTAATAGCTAATGATCGTGAGCATGTCCATGTGTGGTTTTGGGCTGCCTGGATCTCCTCTTTAGAGGAGTGTCTGTCCATCTTCTTTGCCCATCACTTAATTGTATGATTTATCTTTTTCTTATTGATATTTTATAATACCTTATGTATAGTGGAGATCGGGCGTTGGTCTAACATAGAGTTGCCAGATATTTTTTCCAATTCTGTCAGTGGCCTTTTAATTCTATTAATAAAGTCCTTGGATGAGCAAAAGTGATTGATTCTTAGTAGTTCCCATTTATCTATTTTCTCTTCTGATGATTGTGGTTTGTTTGACAGATTTTGGAGTCTGTCCATATTGTGTATTAAAACTTCCATTGTTGTTCCTACTTTCCCTTGGATAAGCTTTATCATTGGCTAGAACTTCTAGTACAGTGCTGAATAGGAGAGGTGAGAATGAGCATTCTTGTCTAGATTCTGTTCTCAAGGAAAATTGTTTCAGTCTTTCTCCATTCAGAATGACATAGGCAGTTGACTTTGTATAAATGGCCCTTATTGCATTGAGGAATTTGCTCTCTATTCCTGTTTTGCTGAGGGTTTTTATCATGGATGGGTATCGGACTTTATCAAATGCCTTTTCTGCATCAACGGACAAAATAAGGTGGTTCTTGTCTTTTCTGTTATTTATGTGGTTGATCACATTAATTGTTTTTCTGATGTTGAACCAGCCTTGCATCCCTGATATGAATCCACCTTGGTCATGATGGATTATTTTTTTAATATGTTGTTCTATTCTATTGGCAAGAATTTTGTTGAAGATTTTGGCATGTAGATTCATGAGTGATATCAGTCTGTAGTTCTCCTTTTTGGTTGGGTCTTTCCCTGGCTTTGGTATCAGGATTATGCTGGCTTCACAGAATGAATTTGGGAGTATCCCATCCCTTTCTATAGTGTGAAATAGTCTCAGTAGTATTGGAGATAACTCTTCTCTAAGAGCTTGATAGAATTCTGTGGTGAAGCCATCTGGGCTTGGGCTTTTCTTGTTCATTGTTTTTTGATGACTTTTTCAATCTCTTCCTTTGTGATGGGTTTATTAAGTTGCTGTGCTTCAGCTTGTGATAATTTTGGTAGGTGATATGAATCAAGGAATTTGTCCATTTCCTCTAGGTTTTCAAATTTGTTAGAGTATGGTATTTCATGGTATTCTGTTACAGTATTTTTTATTTCTGCTGGATCTGTTAGGACAACTCCCCTCTCATTTCTTATTTGGGTTGCTTCCTTTCCTGTTTTTCTTTGTTTAACCAATGGTTTGTCAATTTTGTTGATCTTTTCAAAAAACCAGTGTTTGGTCTTTTCAATTTTTTCAATTGTTCTTCTGTAATTCATTTGGTTCTGCTCTAATCTTTATGATCTGTTTTCTTCTGGTGCCTCAGCGGTTCCTCTGTTGTTCTCCCTCTACTTGTTCAAGCTATAGGATTAGTTCTTCGGTTTGGTTTCTTTCTTCCTTCCAGATGTGTGCATTTATGGAGATAAACTAACCTCTGAGCACTACTTTGGCTGTATCCAGTAGGTTCTGATAGGAAGTGTTTTCATTCTCATTGGAATCCATAAATTTCTTTATTTCATCCTTGATTTCTTCTATAACCTATGGTTTTTTGAACAAGATGTTGTTCAGTTTCCATGAGTTCCACTTCCATCTATGTTTTTTCTGGTATTTATTTCAAGTTTTATTACTTTATGATCTGAGAAGATGCTTTGCATTAATTCAGTGGTATGGATTTTGTTGAAAATTGCTTTACGTCCTCACACACACGGTCTATTCTGGAGAATATTCCATGTGCACTGGAGAAGAAGGTGTAGTCTGTTGATGAATAGAAAGTTCTGTATATGTCGATGAGGTCTAGTTGGTTAATTGTGGCAATAAGGTCTTATGTGTCTTTATCTAGCTTTTTTCTAGATGATCTGTCCAATATTGAAAGTGGAATGTTGAAGTCTACCACTATCGTTGTGGAGTGATCTATCTCATTTTTGAGTGTGGTTAGTGTTTCTTCATGTATTTAGGTGCTCTGATATTAGGTGCATGAATATTTAATATTGTTAAGTCCGGCTTGTGTAGTGAACCTTTCAGCAGTAAATAGTGTCCATCCTTGTCGATGATGGTGGATTTTACATTAAAATCTGTTTTATCTGAGATTGGAATTGCCACACCTGCTCTTCTTTGTTCATTGTTAGCTTGATATATATTCTTCCATCCCTTAGTTTTCAGTTTGTTCCTATCCTTAAGTCTAAGGTGAGTTTCTTGTAGACAACATATGGATGGGTTGTGTCTTTTGATCCAAGATGTCACTCAATGTCTCTTTACTGGAGCGTTCAGTAGCTTTACATTCAATGTAATTATTGATAGGTATGTGTTTAGTGCTATCATTGTGTTATGTTTATTTTTGTGTTGATGTTTTCTCTGTTCTTATTAATCTATCCTGAGACATTCTTCTTTGTGAGTTAATTTTTCACCTTTTTAAGGGTTGGTTTTGTAGTTGTTGAGACTCCTGTATTATGTTTCTTGATTTGATACGTTACATCTTTATTGTGCTTTATGGCTGCCCCTATGATTCTCCTTGATAGAGTATGTATAAACCCAATTTTAATTACTACCAGTCTTATTGACTTCCTCTCCATCTGGAAGGACTATAATGACTATAGTCCATCCCTCTTTTTTATATGATGACATTGCAGATTTCATGGTATGATCACTGGATCATTTCTTTCACTATTATAGCTTTGATTGAGCTTGGAGCCTGCCCTAACTGAGTAGGTTTCTGGGTATTTGCTTCTAAAATATAAAGTTAGTGGTTTTGTTCTTCTAAGCCAAAGCCAAGAGATTCTTTCAGTATTTGTTGTAGCTTTGGTTTGTTTTTCACAAAATCTCTGAGTTTCTGTTTACCTGTGAATGTCTTAATTTCATTTTCACATTTGAAAGGTAGTTTTGCAGGATATATAATTCTTCTCCTTCAAGGCTTTGAATGTGTCATGCCACTGTCTCTGTGCCAGCATTGTTTCTGCTGAGAAATCCGAAGAAAGCCCACAGAGTTTCCCTCTGAATGTTAGCTTTGCTTTGAGTCTTGCTGCCTTTAAGAGTTTCTGCTTGTGTTTCATTTTGTTAAGCTTGATTGTAATATGTCTCGGAGTCTTTCTTTTGAGATCTATATTGAGTGGCATTCGACATTCATCTTGGGTATCTGTATTCTCTAATAATTTCTGGAAAGTTTTCTGTCAGCAGCTCAGCAACAATACCTCTGTGTTCTCAGGTGTCTCTCCCTGTTCAGGAACTCCAATTAGTCATAGACTGTTCCTCTTAATGGATTCTCATATGCTTCTTAGTTCTTCTTCATTTTTTTGTTTCTTCTTTCTGATTTCTCCTCATAGATGCTGGAATCAGTAGCTCTTTCTTCCAGGTTGGGAAGTCTGTTTTACATTTGTTCCATTATGTTTTCTTTGCTTTGAATTGAAGTTTCTATCTCTTGATTTTGTTCTTGATCTGTTGGCTTTCAGAGTACTGGTGTTCCATCAGATCGAGCAGCTTGCTTAAGTTTTCATTTTGCTCTGCTGCGTTTTGTATAAGGTCTAGGAGGGCTGTATCTATAATCCGTTTGTATTCACCTTCCGATAGTTTCAGAAAGGTTTCTTCATCTGGGAAGTTGTTTGGTTGTTTCTTTTGGGGGCCTTCTGAAGCCATAGATGATTTCTTGGTTACACTTTTATCCAAAGTTTTTTGCTTTTAGGGCATCATGAGAGTCAGTAGAGGCTGGGAGAGATGCTGTGAGGATTGACTGCAGTTGTTTTTCTGGATTGTCTTAAAATGAAAGGTAAAAGGTATCTGACAACTTCCAAAGTCACTCGGGTTTTCAGGTATACAGGTCCCTGTTCCCAGCTGGCAAAGTAAGCACCTCTATCCAAACCCAGATGTTATAAACTAGTTCAGAATACAGAAAGGCTACTGCCCTGCTGGCCTCTGCTGTTGGGCCCGAGCTGTAGGCAACACTGTGCAGAGTACTGCTTTTCTGCTGGAAAAGAGCTCTCCTCCGGGCAAGTGCTGCCTCCCAGCCTAGGAATTGGGTCCAGCTAAGGCCTCTGTATGGGTAATCTGCCTCCCAGTGGAACAAGATGGCATCCTGCACAAGCTCCCGCCTGCCTCAGTATAGGCTACTCAATGGCGGAAGTAGAAAGAGAGGCCAAATGTGCCAAGATGCACAGAATCCAAAGCTGGGCTCTCAAAATATGGCAATTTCACTTGCTGATCCCACCAGCAGTGCATCTGAAATTAGCTGCTAGTCAAGTCCCAGCTCCATGTACCAGCCAAGACAGAGGGAAAAAAGTTAAAATGTAAGTTATCTTCGGTCCGTGAAAGCAAGCAGTTACCAAGACCAGGGGTCAGCAAAAGAGAGCAAGTTGTCCATTCAGTGGTATGAAGTCCAAATTAACAGTCCTATGCCATGTCCTAGGGCTCACTAAGTGTCCAGAGGATCCATTTAATTATCAATTCAGGTCTTTGTTTCCAGAGGGACTTAGGGAGACGTGTGTTTATTACGCCACCTTGACTCCACCCCTTCTCCTTTTTCTTATTAAGTACATCCTTGCATTCTGTAGAGATTCTGTGCCTGCTTTGGAAAATATTTGACTGTGACATATTTTAACAGCATTAACTCGAGCCACATGTACAGTGGAAGGTTTTACCACAATCCTTTGCTGATCTTCTTAGGACTCATTCGGTATTGTAGGAATTGTTACAATTACCTTAATCTTGCTTCTTCATTTAGCATAGAAATTTCATATAGCACTGTTTTACAAGGAAAAAAAGACTAAGAATAAGCTATCAGGTCGTTGGGGGACATTCTTCATTTGGACTACAGTGGAACTTTACTACATTTTCAAATATTTTTGGATTTACTGTGCAATCTTTCAGGCACTGTTTGTTTTACTAAATGCATGCTGAATGTGGGGTTGTTGGGCAAGATCTTGGCATAGCCCTGCATGGTGCACTGGATGTCAGTATGGTCTAGAACAGATTTCTCATCAAAAGCTGTATCAGCTTCTGTAACAGTACCATGCTACCTCCTTGCTGCCCTCCTCTGATGACCCAAGGAAGCAGTGTGGCTCCTCTCATAGATTTTAGGAAATCCAGTATGCCCAGTGTCAGAGCACTGACACTACCACTCCTATCAGTATATTTCTGCTATATTCACTATGATTTGTCTTTTTTCCTGAAATTTTTTAATGTATTCTCTTTATCTTTAGTTTTTATTTACTATATATTTCTAGATATACTTTTTATTTTTCTTGGGTTTTTAAGGTTTATGAATTTGTTTGTGGATGTCTTTAGGCAGTTTTGGAATACTGTCATCTGTTTTCTCTTTAAGTATTAAACTTACCCCTTCCTGTATCTCCTTTCCCTATGGCACATCATGTCAATGTATTTACGCCTTTTTGCTGTGTATCTGGTGTCTTTACTGTCTCTTTTATGTTTTCATCCTTTTCCTGCTCTATACATTACTCTGGATTTTTTTTCTAACCTTTTTTTCTTGTTCGCTAGTTTCCTCTTCAGCTATGTCCAGTCTGCTGTTAAACCCATCAATTATTTATTTTTTCTTTTGTATTATGATTAAGTGAAAGTATACAATCCAAATCAATTTTGCATGCCTGCCTATTTACTGCTCTACTTGCCTCATGACAGCACACTCCTCTGTCATGAATTGAATGTGTTCCCTAAAAAATCAGTAACAAGCTGGCTGTGCCATACTTCCTGGTATTGTGTGATGTTCCTCCATGTTGGAACTCCTGCCTCTATGATGTTAATAAGGGTGGATAGGCATCAGTTGTATTGGTAGAGCAAGATTCAGTGTGTAAGCTTGTTTTGTGCATTGAGGCAGTCTCTTGAGATATTAAGGGAAAAATCTGGCAGAGAGATTTGGGAACCTCACACCATCAAGAAAGCAGCACCAGGAGAAGAATGCATCCTTCACACCTGAGGTTCCTGCTCCAAGATGCTGGATGCAAGCCGGAGGAGGACTTTCCTCCAGAGCTGACAAGGGGGAAAGCCTTCCCCTGGTACAGACATCCTGAGTTTTTACTTGTAACTTACTGGGCTGTGTTAAGAATAAACTTTAGTTTATTAAAGCCATCCACTTTGTGCTATTTCTGTTAGAGCAGTGCCAGCTGACTAAAATATCCTCCATTTCATTTTATATTTGTCGTATCATCTTAGCAAGCTCCCGCTCCCTCCTCTCTACTCTCTTCTCTCTCATCTAGAAAGAGACCAGTAGGACAGCCTCCCATAAATGCATAGAACCATAAAGTACACCATACAGTCACATTGTATCCCCAAGTCTAGACCATTTTTGCCCAAAGAGTTGACCTCAGTATGTTTTCTAGACAGGGACAGCAGCAGGTCTAGAGGCTGTGCTCCCAACGGATCCCCCAAGCCACTGGACCATTAATTGTGGTTTTTTAGTAGAGTTCTTGAGCTGCACCCCTCTTTTTCTTGTGTTGTCACAGGGATTCAACATTGTGTACCCCATCATGGCTGTCTTTGGTGGTGGCCAGGCACCATCAGTTCCTCTAGTCACATGTTGATACAGTCTCCCATACACATGGGTTCTTCTGTCTCCTGGGCTCTTTTTCCCTTGTACCTTTTGTGTTCTTAGTGATCATCTGTCCTGGATGAGTTGGGACTGTTTGGTGTACCTTAGATGGCAACCTGTTAGCTTTTAAGACCCCATAAGCCAGTCACCAGTATGGTGTGCAATAGACTCCTTTAGCAATAGGCTAATTATGACAGCTGGCCTCAGTGTCCCCAGAGAGCATGGTCCCCAGACCCTGCTCCTGCTATTTTATCCTTTCAGTACTGGGTTGAGAGTAGAAGAACTTTCAGTTTATAGTGAAGTCCAGTCAAGTTGATCTTTCTGCTGTGTGCTGTGACTGCCTTCACCTAACCAAATTTCTATCAGCTAATCTGTGACCCATCCTCTCTCTCCCTCCCTGCCCTTGTAGCCATCAAAGAGTCTTTTCTTCTGTACATAAGTATATTTTTCATTCCATATATCTGGGGTCTCATATAATATTTGTCCTTTTGATGCTGACTGATTTCACTTACCATGTTTTCCATTTGAAACCAGGTTTTGTTTCCTAAAATCATCGTTTTTTTTTTATTATTGCATATGAAACCATATTATGTTTCCTAAAATCATCATTGTTTTTTATCACTGCTTAGTGTTCCATTGACTATATGTGCTATGGTTTGTTTATCCATTCATCTGTTGATGGTCATCTAGGTTGATTCCATCTTTTTCCTGTTGTGGACTGTGCTGCAATAAACATTTGTGTGCATGTGTCTGTTCATGTGAAAGCCTTAGTTTCTGTAGAATAAATTCTGAACAATGAGATTACTGGATCAAATGGTATATCTATTTCCAGCTTTTTAAGGAAGAGCCAGATTGCTTTCCAGAAGGTTGCACCATTTTGCAATCCTACCAGCAGTGTAGGAGAGTTCCCATCTCTCCACAGCATTTTCAGCATTTGTTGTTTTGTGTTTTTTGGACTATAGCCAACCTTGTTGACCTGTTCCATTAGTCTGTATGTCTGTTTTTGTACCAGTACCAAGGTGTTTTGACAACTGTGGCAGTGTGATCATTTCTAAGGTTGGGTAGTGTGAGGCCTCCCTCTTCATTCTTCTTCAGTAGTACTTTACTTTTATCATGGATTTCTTCCCTTCCAAAGTTGGTGATTTGTTTCTCCATCTCATTAAAAATGACAGTGGGCTTTGTATTGGGACTGCATTGCATATGTAGATTGTTTTGGACAAAATAGACATTTTCACAATGTTAACAATCAATGTTCTGTTGATCATGCTTTATCAGATTTTGAAGTCTGTCTAAGCCATGTATTAGAATTTTCATTGTTGACTGTATTTTTTCTTGCATGATATTTATTGTTTTAGGTTTGATATTTAGATCTTCGATCCATTTTCTTCGATCCTGTAACCTTTATGATCTGTTTTCTTCTGGTGCCCAAGGAGTACCTCTGTTGCTCAGTTTCTACTTGATCAAACTGTCTAGGGTTAATTCTTTGGTTTGGATCCTTTCTTCATTCTGGATGTGTGCATTTATAGAGATAAATTTTGAGTTAGTTTTTGTGTAAGATGTGAGATAAGGGTCTTGTTTCAGTTTTTTGCAGGTGGATATTCAGTTTTGCCAAGACTATTTGTTAAAGAGACTGTTTTTCCCCCAGTTTACAACCTTAAGGCTTTTGTTGAATATCACTTTTTCATACGACAATGGTGGCATCTCTGGGGTCTGAGGTCTGTTCCATTAATCTACATGTCTGTTTTTGTACCAGTACCAGGCTGTTTTGACTACAGTGGCAGTGAAATCATTTCTAAGGTTGAGTAGTGTGAGGCCTCCCACTGTGTTCATCTTCTTTAGTAGTACTTTACTTATCTGGGATGTCTTCCCTTCCAAAGTTGGTGATTTGTATCTCTATCTCATTAAGAATGACACTGGGATTTGTATTGGGATTGCACTGTATATGTAGATTGCTTTGGGTAAAATAGATATTTTTACAATGTTAAGTCTTCCTATCTTTGAGCAGGGTAGGTTTCTACATTTATGTAAGTCTCTTTTGATTTCTTATGGTAAGGTCTTCTAGTTCTGTCTGTATAGGTCTTTTATTTCTCTCCTTAGATTTATTCCTAGGTATTTTATCTTCTTGGGGGCTATAGTAAAAAGTATTGATTTGGTAATTTCTTCTTTGAAGATTTCTTTGTTGATATAAAGGGATCCTATTGATTTACTTATGTTTATCTTATATCCTGATACTTTGCTGAACTCCTCTATTAGTTCTAGTAGTTTACCTATGGATTCTTAATGATTCTCAGCATATACAATCATATTGTCTGCAACTAGGAAGATTTTTACTTCTTTTTTTGTTGATTTGGATGCCCTTTATTTCTTTGTTTTGTCTAATTACTCTAGCTAGAACCTCTATTACAGTGTTGAATAGAAGTCGTGAGAGTGAGCATCCTTGTCTAGTTCCCATTCTCAGGGGGAATTCTTACAGTCTTTCTCCATTCAAGATGATGTAGGCAGTTGGCTTTCTGTAGATGCCCCTTATTGTGTTGAGGAATTTCCCTTCTATTCCTGTTTTGCTGAGAGTTTTTAGCATGAATGCGTGTTGGACTTTGCCAAATGCCCTTTCTGCATCAGTTGACAAAGTCAGGTGATTTTTATCCTTTTTGCTATTTATGTGGTTGATCACAATTAATTATTTTTCTGATGCTTAACCAGCCTTGCATGTCTGGTATGAATCCAGCTTGCTTATGTTGAACTATTTCTTTGATATGTTGTTGAATTCTATTTATTAAGATTTTGTTGAAGATTTTTACATCAGGTTGATGAGTGATACTGGTCTGTAATTTTTTTTTTCAGTTGGATCTTTCCCTGGCTTTGGTATCAGGATTATGCTAGCTTCATAAAATGAATTTGGGAGTATTCCATCTTTTTCTGTGCTGTGAAATAGCCTCAGTAGCATTGGAGTTAATTCTTCTCTGAAAGTTTGATAGAATTCTCTGGTGAAGCCATCTGGGCCAGGACTTTTTTTGGTGGTAGTTTTTGATGACTTTTTCAATCTCTTCATTTATGATGGGTTTATTAAGTTGTTCTACTTCTACTTGATGATTTTGGTAGGTGATGTGAATCTAGGAATTTGTCCATTTCCTCTAGGTATCAAGTCTGTTAGAGTACAGTCTTTTGTAGTATTCTGTTATGATACTTTTGATTTCAGTTAGGTCTGCTATGAGATCTCCCATGTCATTTCTTATTTGGGTTATTTGTTTCCTCTCCTGTTTTCCTTTTGTAAATTTAGCCAGTGGTTTATCAATTTTGCTGATCTTTTCAATGAACTAGCATTTGGTTTTGTTAATTTTTTTCAATTGTTCTTCTATTCTCTCATTCATTTCATTCTCCTGTAACCTTTATGATCTGTTTTCTTCTGGTGCCTGAGGAGTACCTCTGTTGCTCTGTTTCTACTTGATCAAACTGTTTAGGTTTAATTCTTTGGTTTGGATTCTTTCTTCATTCTGGATGTGTGCATTTATAGAGATAAATTGACTACTGAGTACCACTTTTGCTGTATCCCATAAGTTCTGGTGGGATGTATTTTTATTCTCATTTGATTTCATAAATTTCTCTATTTCATCCTTGATTTCTTCTGTAACCCATGGATTTTTGGGCAAGGTGTTGTTCACTTTCCATGAGTTCAAATTTCTACCTGTTTTTCTGCTTTTGATTTTATCTTTTGTGGCTTTATGGTCTGAGAAGATGCTTTGCAATAATTCAGTGGTTTGGATTTTGTTGAGACTTGCTTTATGTCATAACAGATGTTCTATTCTGAAAAATGTTCCACATGCATTGGAGAAGAAGGTGTATTTATCTATTGATGGGTAAAAAGTTTTGTATATGTTGATAAGGTCTAGTTTGGTTAATTGTTGGTATAAGATCTGTATTTTTACTGAGCTTTTTTCTGGATGATCTGTCCATTACTGGAAGGGAATTGTTGAAGTCTCCAACTATTATTGTGGAGTGATCTATCTCATTTTTCGATGTTGTTGGTGTTTGATGCATTTAGATGCTCTGGTATTGGATGCATAAATATTTAATATTGTTCTGTCCTGCTTATGTAATGAACCTTTCAACAATAAATAGTGATCATCCTTGTCCATGAATGGTAGATCTTACATGCCAAAGCCAAGTGCTGTCGAGTCGGATCTTACATTAAAGTCTATTTTATCTGAGATTAGTATTGCCACTCCTGCTCTTCTTCGTGTGTTGTTGGCTTGGTATATATTTTGTCATCCTTTGATTTTCAGTTTGTTCGTATCTTTGAGTCTTAATGTGTTTCTTGTAAGCAACATATAGACGGGTCATGTCTTTTGATCCACGATCTTGCTTGCTGTCTCTTTATTGGAGCATTCAGTCCATTTACATTCAGTGTAATTATCAATAGGTAGGTGTTTAGTGCTGTCATTTTGATGCATTTGTTTTTGTGTTGTTGATGTTTTCTGTGTTTTTCATAATATTTTGTTCTAGGTCACTCTTATGGGTTGACTTTTCATCTTTTTCAGTGTTGATTTTGTGTTTGTTGAGACTCCTGTATTATGCTGCTTGTTTTGATATTTTGCTTTGTGGCTACCCCTGTGGTCCCTCTTACTATTGTAAGTTTAAACTAGAATTTAACTTCTACTTATCTTTTTAATTTCCTCTCCACCTGAAAGGGTTATACCTACTGTAATACATCCCTCATTTTAGTGTGGTGATGTCATAGTTTTTGTGTTATGATCCCTGGCTCACCTCTTTTAATAATATAGTTTTGATTGCACTTATTGACTTCTTTAAGTGAGTAGGATTCTGGATGCTGTGTCCTGCATTGCATCCTTAAGTGTACACTTAATATTTTTGTTTATGTAAGCAATGAGCTTCTGTCAGTATTTCTTGTAGCTTTGGTTTGTTTTCTACAAAGTATCTGCGCTTCTGTTTATCTGTGAATGTCTTAATTTCACCATCATATTTGGGAGACAATTTTGCAGGATATATAATTATTGGTTGGAAGTTTTTCTCTTTCAGGGCTTTAAATGTGTCATCCCACTGCCTTCTTGCCAACATCATTTCTGCTGAGAAGTCAGACGAAAGCTTACAGGGCCGTATGTTAGCTTTGCTTTGAGCCTTGCTGCCTTTAAGAGCCTCTCTTTATGTTTCATTTTATTAAGCTTGATTATAATATGTCTTGTTGTCTTTCTTTTGGGGTCTAGTTTTTGCATCATCTGATATGCGTCTTGGATATCCATGTTCTTCAAAATTTCAGGGAAGTTTTCTGTCAGCAACTCTACAACAATGCTGTCTGTATTGTCATCTATCCCTCTCTCTTTGGAATCATCTCAAATGCTGCTTTTCTGCTGGAGAAGCATTTGCCACATGGGCTGCTGCTCCACTTGAGAATCAGCTGCAGCTAAGGCCCCCAGCTGGCTGCCTTCACCTCCCAGCCGACCAAGATGGCACCACAGCCAAATTGTCCTTCCTGCCATGAAACAGCTGTATCTATTTCACAGCTCAGAAAAGAGAATGTGGAGTGGGAGTGCCCTCAGTCAGCAACCGGACTCTCAAAATGTGGCTACCCCTTGCACAGTCTCTCTGTGTTGGTGTATGCTGTTTACTTAAGCACTGAAGTTCAGCATTTTTGCCACTTATGCCCAGGTCCTGCCTCCCAGATAGCAACAAAGGTGTTAGTACCTACAGTCCTCCAAAAGGGTGTGTCAGAAGGAGGAGGACTCAGTGGCTGCTGGCTCATCTTTGAGAGAGGTAGTTTAGTCTGTTACTGGTACCCAGTTAGATCTGACAACCCTGTGCCAGATCTAGGGCACACTGGTCTATTCAGTTACGATTCCAGGCTTTAGTTCTCAGAGGGAATTGAGGAGATGTGTGTCTAGTCCACCATCTTGGCCCCACCTTCCCCAAATGAATTCTTAATTTTTGTTTTCACATTTCTATAATTTATATTTGATTTTTTAAATAGTTGAAGTCTCTTGAGAAATTGCCAAGTCTTTGCTTTTTATCTTCTTAGACATAATAAGCACAGGTATATTTTTTTATGTTCCTTTTCTGATAACACTGTTGTATAGGTGCTGTTTTCATTACATGCTTCCCACAGTGCTTGTCTTGGTCAGCTACTGCTACTTTAACAGAAATACCACAGGTGAATGGCTTTACAAAGAAAAGTTTATTCTTATACAATCCAGTAGGCTACAAGTCCAAATTCAGAGTGTCTGCTCCAGGGGAATGCTTTCCCTCTTTGTTGGCTCTGGAAGAAGGTCCTTGTGTTACACTGGTGTTTCTTTAGTCTGAAAGCATCTCAGTGTAGGAACCTCAGGTCCAAAGGCTGTGCTGTGCTCCCAGCACTGTTTTATGGTGTGAGGTCCCCAGATCTCTCTGCTATCTTCTTTCCTTTATATCTCAAGAAACTGCCTCAAGGCAAAAACAGTCTTACACTTCAAGTTCTGCCCCATGCACACAACTCCCACCTGTCCACACTTGTTAATAGAGGCAGTATTTATAACATGGAGGAACATCATACAATGCAAGGAATCGTGGCCCAAGGAAACCACCACACATATTTTTTGGAGAACACAGTTCAATCAACGACAGTGCTGCTTTTGTAATCAGTTGTTTTTCTTTTCAGTTAAGTGATGTTTCCTGTGTGCTTGATTGTTTTTGGTTGAGTATGGAACATTGAATGAAGTCCCTTGAGGCCAAGAAATTACTTTCTTATACAGAGGATATACTAGGACTGCCAGTTAAGTTATCAACTCACTCTAGAAAAAGTGCTACATACCTCACTGCTGAATATCACTGTGGTCACCTTCAAGGTACTCCCCTTGGGTAGCTATGCACCAACACCAGCACCTAGTCCATCATTCAAAGCAATTTTGGAACTTCTTTTCTCAAATGACCATCAGAGCTGTCAGTATTGCCTTTGATGTCCTGAATGTCATCCAAATGTCTTCCTTCATCTTTGGGAAAAGAAAAAAGTCATAGGGGCCCAGATCAGTTGAGTAAGGAGTGTGTTCCAATACAGTTATTAGTTTACTGGTTAAAAACTCCCTCAAAGACAACTATACAATGAAGATCATGGACTTTCCATCTTTCCACTGTGTGCAATGGCCATTCCAGAAAGAGTTCCAAAATTGCTTTGAAGGGTGGGCTAGGTGCTGGCATCAGTGCGTAGCTTCCCGAGGGGAGTACTTCGAAGATGACCATAGTGATATTCAGCAATGAAGTACATAACACTTAAAACAATTAAGTCCTCAGACTTAATTGTCAGACCTTATATATTTATGTCTGTCAAGTGACTAGAGACACTGTTAAAACAGAATCATTTTAAGATAATATTGTATTTTATTTTAATATATATATATTTTTATTGTGATTGAATGAAAATGTACAATCCAATTTAAATTTGCATGCCCGTGTCTCTGCAGCTCCTTCTGCTCTCCTTGCCTGGTGTCAGCACACTCCTCTTTTGCATTCTATACATGTCGTGTGCTCTTAACAATCTCCTGTCTCCTTTCTACCCTCTCCACTCCCTTCTAGTAAGAGGCCAGTAGGATAACTTCCTATGGATGTGTAGAACCATAAAGTGCACACATGATGTGGTCACTCTGTGACCCCAAGGCCAATCCATTCCTGTGCAAAGAATTGACCTCAGTGATGATTTATGATCAGGGGCAGCGTCAGATCTAGGGGCCATGCTCCCCTGAGAACTCCCAGGGCTTTGGACCATTAATTGTAGTCTGTTAGTGGATTCTTAGGGTGCACCCCTCTTTTTCTCATGTTGCCACTGGGACTCAACATTGTGAGCCCCATCATGGCTGTTATTGGTTGCGGCCAGGCACCATCTGGTTCTTTTGGTCATATGCTGATATAGTTACCCATTCACGTGGGTCCTTCTACTTCTGGGCTCTTTTTCCCTCATGTCATTGTTGTTCTTGGCAAGAATCACTTCAATACAATTTTAAGAAGGGTAATTCAGTGCTGAGTTTAAGTCTTTCAGTTTAGCTACTCAGTGACCTAAGCAAGAAAGTGTGTGTGTGTGTGTGTGTGTGTGTGTGTGTGTGTGTGTGTGTGTGTGTGTGTGTGTGTTGGGGGTAGGGGTAGAGGATAAGAGGGAGTGGTTACCAAAGCTTCTATGTTTTGGGGATATGATTGGCCTTTTCTGTTTGTCCTCCAGCTTTGTGAAACTGTCAAAATTGCTCATCAGCTTTTTTGCGTGAATCAGCAGATTCTTCAAGTGGAAAAACAACATCCAAATTCCACTTATCTTTCAGGGTTTCTTCCTTCTGTCAGCTCTGCCAAGTAATTCTTCACTGCTCACTTAGCTATTTGCTCCCATCTCCCCTCCCCAGTTTTCATAGTTTGTTTTCCTTAAAAGCATTGAATTGAATGATCTTAAGTGAAACAGTAATCTTCTGTTTTTAATCATCTTAAAATTCACTTTTGGGTGTCTAGATGGGAGTTGTTTTTATTCTTTTGGCACTCTATGGATTCACTTTATCAATATGACATCAATCTTAAATTCTGGGAAATTGATATTTATTCTAGTAATCTAGCCTCTCTATTTTTGTGTCTATTGTGGATTTATGTTGTATAGATGTTGGCATTTCTGTCTTTACACACCTTACTTGTTAGCTGTCACCTTCTTTTTTATAATTTTATTAAGGTATAAGTGACATAATAAACTACACAGTTTTAAAATGTACAGTTTTATAAACTTTGTTGTGTGTATACACCCATGAAATTACCTTCCCAATCAATAGTGTGAAGATATGAGTCACCCACAAAAGTTTTCTTATGCCCATTTAAAATCCCTCTTCCTTATCCATAACCCCATTTCAAGATACAAGTCTTCAGTAGGAAAACCTGGTGGTATAGTGGTTAAGTGCTGTGTCTGCTAACCATAAGGTTGGCAGTTCAAATCACTGGGCGCTCATTAGAGACTCTATGGGGCAGTTCTACGCTGACCAAGTTCTACTCTGACCTATAGGGTCACTGTAAGATGGAATTGACTTGACCCCAGAAGCTTTGTCTTTGTCGTTTTCTATATTGCCAGAAGCTGAAGTTCATTTACTAGTGTGTTGACTGGATACTCCATGAGAGCAGGGCTCATGCCCAACTAGTACCTGGCACATACTAGGCATTTTATAAATGTTTGTGGAATGAATGAAGTGCCATTCATTACTGCTTCATTTATAATAGTGAGAAACTGGAGGGAAACTAAATGTCTGTTGACGTGAGAGAAGTTAAATGGATAGGTATATACCTAAAAGTAAATGGCTGTGTTTGCTGATAGAATATTTTTCAGCCACAAAATAATGGTTTGGAGGGGTGTGTGGTAGGACTGAAAAATGTTAAAAACTTAAGTGTTAGGTGAAAAAAAATCAGGAGGATTCAATTTTAAATTTATAATGTAATGAAAACATGTAGGAAAAAAAAAAAGCCTGAATAGTTGATACCAAAATGCTAATAGTAGCTTATGTTGGGATGGTGAATTTAGAATGTTCTTTTCCTGTTATTTTTCAAACTTCCTATAATGTAGTTTTGTAACAAAAACATTAAAAACAAGAAACTGTTTTTTAGTGCCCTTAAAAGTTTTTTTTTAGATTTAAATATGCTGAAAAATCAACAAAACATCAAAATTCCAGAAGTAGTTTTATTATTAAAATGTTTGCAGACTTCTATATGAAAACACAGAAAAAGATCTTTCTGATACTCAGCGACACCTTGCTAAGAAAAAATATGAGCTACAGCTTACTCAGGAGAAAATTATGTGTTTGGATGAAAAAATTGGTGAGTTTTTATTTTTTCCCCCGATACGTATTTATTTTAATATGTGTGAAAACTTTTTTCTTTTTTTTAGTTGTAATATAGAAATAGAATTAGGCCCTAAAATTAAAGTTTGTGAATCAAGAGTCTTCTTTGTTATCTTCAACAGTAAAATGTTTTACTTAGATTTAGGACCATAAATGCTCAGATATGACTTTAAATTTTCCATTGAAGAATAACTAAACTAATCAGCAAATTTTGTAAATCTACAATGGTCACTTTTAAATTTACAATTTTTTGTGTAATGTGGATTGTCAACAGCTATTTTAATGAAACATGTTTTGGTGAACTATATGTATATATTGGCTATATCTATGATATTAGTTGGTTTTATAGAGGGCATTATTTTTATGAAATTGCATATTTATGTTTCTTACCAGATAAAAGTGATCTCTATGAAAATATGGTCATAACTTAATCTTCTTGTAACCATAGGTAAAATTTTGGTCGGGGCTGTAAAAGAGCCTGTTGAAAACTGAGGAAATATTTTTAACATTTGCTGTAGTTGTGTGAATAACTAGGTGGATGCTGTTGCTATTTATTGAGATAGGAAATATTGAAGGAGAAATAAAAAAGGAGACTAGTAAGAGGGAAACCATATTTGGATATTTTAAGGCCAAGTGAAGATGGTAGGCAATGAATATGTAAGTTTGGACCTCAGAAGAGAAATCTAAGCTGAAGATATGGTTTTGGGACACATGAGCATACAAATGATACTTAAAAACCATGACATCACCTAGGAGGAATATAGAGAATGAGGAGAAGAGGGTCGAGGACTGAGTAGAAGCAGCAGCTACCAAAGTATGAAGAAATCCCAGAAGAAGAGTGTTATTGTGGAAGCCAAGAGAGCAGACTTTTCAAAAGGAGGGTATGATCAATTATCGGATATGTTTCAGAAGTGAAATAACATAAAAATAAAAAAATACTGGATTTGGCAAAGTGGGGGTGGAATACAGAATAGATAGAGGGATGAGTGGGAGGTGAGGAAGTTGAGATAGAAAGGTTAAGAAAGCCTTTCAAGAAATTTGGCCATTAAAAGTAATGGAGCAGTAGCTTGAGTAAGACATGAGCTTCTGGATTGTTTTTTTTAAGCTAGAAAATACTGAAGATATTTTTTTTATGCTGATGAGGATTAGCTAAGATATCAGGATACCCAAAACATGGGATTCTGTAAAGGCAGTACGGCCTGGAAAAGGGGCATGAAGTATTCTCAAATATTATATAGATCATGCTCTTGACATGTGGTAATATGGTATCACTTCCCTTAGTATGGCACTGGTTAGCTCTCAGAAATGATTAGTCAGCAGGGGTTAGCCTAGTAGGTTGGACTAGCAGAGCGCCTCTTTAGAGCTCTGGACCATTGTTTCTCAAACTTTGGTGTGTGCCCAAATCACCTGGAGAGGTCATACAGCTAGCTGGAGCCAGGGTGGCTGACATGGAATAGAGCCAGGACTTATGCATCTTTGCCAGGTTCTCCAGGTAATTCTGATACCGTAGAACCACTGCTTTAGACTGGTGATTCTGAGCCTTTGCAGAATTGTATGGGGAAGGAGAGACAGTGCTTGTGAAAACACTGACTGTTCATCCACCCTCAGAAGTTCTGATTCATTAAGTCTGGGGTGGAACCTGAGAATTTGCATTTTTAACAAGTTCTCAGGTGATACTGATGATGCTGGTCAAGGAACCACACTTGGAAAACCACTGTGCTGCACAGCGAGTGGCACTGGCTTGCCAGACTTCTCAAAGTTGGAATCAGGCTTCCTTGGATGACTTTTTTTAAAAAGAGATTTTTTACAGTACTACTAAAGAGAAATCAGAATGTTAGAAGACATTTGACTATAAAGATGATTTAATTAAATATGTTATTAAGATATATTACTTGCAGATTTATGTACAGCAGCAATTCTAGCCTGTGGGTGGTGAATAAAGGGTAAAAAGGCCAAACGAGGTTTCAGTATTGTATCTGCTGTATTCACACTTCTCTTCCCCCGCACCGCACTTAGAATTCTACTTCGAGAACTCGTGATATGGAGTTTTCTTTTGCTATTCTAATTAAAATGCATTAATTGTGCTTTTAAATTTATGAGTCATTTGGGGTTCCATGATTCATCTTAGTTGTTGATAACTAGTAAGAAAGCTATTTTTATTTGGGACACTGTACTCATTTTATTTTTAGTTGCTGAATGTAGGAAAACTTTGAGAAGTATTTCTATTTACTTGAACTGGGAAACATTTTTTGTCTTGATTAAAACAATGCCTTTATGATTGCATATTTAGATAATTTTACAAGGCAAAGTATTGCCCAGCGAGAAGAAATTAGCATTCTTGGTGCAACACTCAACGACCTGGCTAAAGAAAAGGAATGCCTGCAAGCATGTTTGGATAAAAAATCTGAAAATATTGCATCCCTTGGAGAGAGTTTGGCAATGAAAGTATGTTTTGAGAACTGAATGTTTGAACTTGAATCTAAATAAAATAATAGTACTTTCTCAAAGGTTTCTAGAGAGCTGAAACCTTAAAAAATGATTTTGAAACATTTAAAAATATTTAAGATAGTCTTTGGAAGTGTGCAAATATACCAGCTAATATTTTTAAATTGATTTTTCTGTTGTCAGTTTGTAATTAACATTCGCTGACAGTGGTTGATTCAAGTATCAAAATGTGAAGCATGACAACAAAGTAATGAAGCATTTATTTATCTAAATTATACTTAGTTTTTTGTTGTTTTAAGTGAACGTTTACCATGTGAGTCAGTTTCTCATATGAAAACTTACACACATTTGGTTATGTGACCCTAGTTGCTCTCCCCACACTGTGACAGCATACTACTCCTCCCCACCACTCTTGTCCATTCAGCCAGCTTCAGTTCTTATCTGCCTTCTCATGTTGCCTCCAAACAAGAGCTGCCCAGTTAGTCTCTGGTATCTACTTAAGCCAGGAAACACACTCTTCATCAGTATCATTTGATCTCTTGTATACCAGTTCAATCTTAATTTGAGGAGTTGGCTTCAGTAATGATTTCAGTTCTAGGCTAATAGACAGGCTGGGGGTTATGTCTTCTGGGGTCTGCCCAGTCTTTTTAGACCGTCAAGTCTGATCTTTTTACTAGAGTTGCAGTTCTGCATCCCACATTTCTCCCACTCCATCAAGGATTCTTTGTTGAGTTACTTGTAAGGGCTGAGACTGATTTATTTAAAAAAAAAAAAAGGTCAGAATTTATGTTTCCAAGCAGTCACCTTGGGAGGCAGTATCTTTAGTCCACTAAAACCAACTTTATAATTGTGTTCAGAATTAGGGGGACATTTTTACATCATGCTCTTCCTTTGAGAGTAGATCATGTGGTGAATTAAAGCTGGATCATAAACTCCCATCCCACATCTTTTGTTACTGGAAAAGAATATGTCAAAAGGAGAGCTATCTGTGCTCTTCTCTAGCTCTTAAACTGATGCTGAAGATAGTTTCTAAACTGTTTTCCACAAATGCCTATGCAAAGGCAGACTTGTTGGATTAAGATCATTTCCCCATTTGAGAGAATCAGTTCATTTATTCATTCAGTCATTTCCCTTATGTTAGGAACTGAGGGTGAATGGACATTCCTTCTAAGAGCACATGGAGGGAGTTACTGCTATGATATAATTCATTAGGTGCTATAGTCTTGTATGCACAATGTATTATTGCAGTTTGACAGAGAGCTACCTACTTCCCTGGTGCCTGAGCTAGAAGAGGAGGAAGACTGGGAAACCCTCCAGGATAATTTACATTGTTTTTGTAGAGCCTTACTTTCATCATGAAGCTCTATGAATAAAACTAAGACTTTTTTTGATATTATAATCCACATTTCAGGTTAAACCAAGTGATGACTTTGAAAACACTACAAGTTTAATTAGTTTTTCTGAATTCATTTAACAGTGTATTAAATTGTATTTCAAAAATATGTTAATATTCCATTTTCAATAATATTTTCTGTTCATGTTTCCTTCATTGATTTGTACTTCTTAAAGAAGTTTCAATTTTGAGCTGTTTTGTTCCTAGATATTTTAACTGTACTCTGACATTTGTTACTGCTAGCTGTAAAATCTGCTTCATTCTGCAAGGAAACAGGGTGGGGTGATTAAGCTGAAAAACCCATGGAGAGGAACACATGAATCAAGGAAAATAGCACACACACATACACACATCAAGTTACATCTCCAAAGACACAGGAACACAACTGGTTGGGAAATTATAGGCTTGGTTTTTTTTTTATCATATTACTTGGCTATAAAGATTTGAAAATTCAGAGAGAAGGGTGAATTGTAGGTATGATTTGGTGAATATTTTCCCTACCTTTACAAAAGCCAGTGTTGGCTGTCAGTAGCCATGTCTGTTCAGTTAGTCCGGGCTCAGTGAGCGTTTCCAGGGAGGAGGCTTGGCAGTGATGTTGGTGGTATTAAGTGGTTCACACCCACTTCAGCCTTGACTGTATCGTTCTGCTCCTTCTCTGCTACCTTAGAAGGTGGCATATCAGTAGTTGGTTGTTTCATCCCTTTGCTGTGGGCCTAATGCTTACCTTCCCATTAGTTCATCCATAAATATTATTGATAGCTTTTATAGTACAAGTCATTCTTTTGCAGCAACTTTATAAAGATGTTTTTGATGACTGATAAAATTATATACTTGACCTAAATCATTATTTTTAAGAATTAAATTTAGTTATATGTGATTTACTTCTCTGAGTTTTCTAACATGAAGGTTTAAGAAAGTCAGTCAGTCCTATTTTCAGTATAGAACAGTCCAAAGCTAAACCACTGGGTTGCCTCTAAAAACCAGTGGTGGCAGGTTCTTACGTTACTGACTAACTGCATAAAATACTTTTTCCCCAAAGTGTGCCATATCAATACACCGAAGTGCAGCCTTTAATGAGAATAATATGTTTTTACCCAACGTGTAGAAAAGAATAGAGTATAAATGTCTTTTAAAAAAGGAAAGTCAAAAGGGAAGGAAATGTTTACTTTTCTTTGTTTACTTTCAAAAGAAGTAACACTTTAAGATAATTTTTATTTAATACCTACATTACTTTTCAAGGAAAAGACCATTTCAGGCATGAAGAATATCATTGCTGAGATGGAACAGGCATCAAGGTAAATCATTCATTCAACAAATATTTGAGCACTAATTAAGGGCAAAGTACTATCTGTGTTAATAAAGGGAGTAAGACAGTAAGGATCAAAGGATTTACTGTTAAATAAGGAAACAGTTGCAATGCATAGTAATAATGGTCTAATGTTTGAAGGAAGCCTAATGTAAAGAGGTGCTTGCCAAGTAGAGAGGAGAGGTATTGTTGTTTTGGAAACCCTGGTAGCGCAGTGGTTAAGCCTTTTGGCTGCTAACCAAAAGGTCAGCAGTTTGAGTCCACTAGGTGCTCCTTGGAAACCCTAAAGGGCAGTTCTACTCTGTCTTTTAGGGTCACCATGAGTTGGAATTGATTAGACAGCTGTGGGTTTGGTTTTTGGTTTTATGGTCATTTCAAGTGCAAAGAATAGAGTATCTCAAAGAGCCAGAGATAAAGAGTAGGTGAATGTCTCTGGAACCCAAAGAGAAGTGAAGGGAGGAGAGGCTAAACAGGCAGGCCTGTATTATAGACAAGTAAGTTTTGATTTCATCCTCTGAACGATAAGAAATCATTGAAGAATTTGAAGAGTTTTGTGTTATAAAGATTAACCAGGCAGGAGACACGATGGGAGTTACGGGGGAAAGGGCAAGTGTGGTGCTTACGTGGGAGAGAAATTTAAGGTCAAGCTTCTGTCCAGAGATGCATGTTGGACATGACTAAAGTGTGAGGAGAAAGGTGATTTTATTTCTGAACTCGAAGAGACTGAGAACTTCCTTTAGTGATTTCTAGGAAACAATCATAAGAGTCTGGAAAGTACCTGCTGGAGATGATTATTTTGGAGTTAGGTGGGTATAGATGGGGGTTACAAGCCATAGATATGATTATGGTTTGTTTGAGGGAAGGGGTAGAGTTAGAATAATCAGGAAGTGAAGGGCTGAACCTGAGAGACATCCATTTTTCTAAGGACCAAGAAGAGGCTGCAAAAGGAGACTAAGTCATAACAGCTACTCGATGTAGGAGGAAGGCTTTCCTATATTTCAGTGTCAGAAGCCTGGAAACACTTAGCAGTTCATTGCATGCTGTGCACATTTAGCATTCTCATAGTGCAATGCTGGCAACAGAGAGAAGGCAGTTCACTGTCTTTTGCAGTATTTATCTCTTTGAATGTTTTCATGTTACCTCTCCATCTTCTGTCTTGTGAGAATTTGTTATTCTGTTTCAGTAAAATGTCTCTTCTTATGTACTGTTTGATTTGTGGAATAGACAGTCTACTGAAGCCCTAATTATGTGTGAACAAGACATTTCCAGAATGCGTAGACAACTGGATGAAACAAATGATGAGCTGACTCAGATTGCCAGGGAAAGAGATATCTTGGCTCATGAGAATGACAACCTACAAGAACAGTTTTCTAAAGCTAAACAAGAAAACCAGGTATGAGTTCTCCTAGAATCTTTTTCTCTAAGAAAAAATACTTGTAATTATTCTGAGGCACAGCTTTCATTTCAGTTTGTAGCAAAGCTCAGGCTTTAGAACAGTCTCTCTCTTTTTTTAAACCTTTACAGCAGAGAATACACCGTAATTTCTAAATGAAATTTATAGGCATAGAGTGTTAAATATTAAAAGAGAGAGCGTGGATATAAACGACTTGTATTTGACTGTAAACAGGGAAATTAAATGAAAAATACTTGAATATGTGAACCCAGGATAAAAACCTTTGAGAAGAGGGTAGATGCATTTGATACTGACAGTTGCTGTCGAGTCAGTTTCATCCCATGGCGACTCCATCTGTGCAGAGTAGAACTGCTTCACTGGTTTTCAAGGCCGTGACTTTTCTGATATAGATCACCAGGCTGCTTTCTTTGGGCCAGTAGTTGAGTGCCTAGCCACTTGTGCCTCCCAGGACCCCCTAGATACGTTTGACAGACTGTCAATCTATTTAGGTTTGATGTATTCGCTGTACTACAATATTGGTCCTTTCTAGCACTGTGATTTTTTTTTTCTAATAAAAGTTTATTTTATAATTATTCTGTCTGTAAACAGTGTGTCTAGGTTTTACTCACAGTCCTCATTTCCAATGTAATTATGTTAACTTGAACATTAAAAATTTAATTTGGAAGTTTCTCCACATTCCCCAATTTTTTAAATCCAAATGATTTCCCCATTGTGGTACCATTCTGAATACTAAATTTACATCCCTGAATTAAGAAAATTTACATCATTAGATTTAAAAAGTTAAATATTTTTAATTTACATGAACAATTAGAAAGATGAAACGTTAATTATAAAAAAATTCTGAGATGGTAAAGTACTTGTTTAAAAGTTTCTGGAGCAGAAAAAGGGCAGTATATATAAAGGAAGGGAATTTGATAAAATATGGACTGTAGTTAGTGATATAACAATGTTGGCTCATTAAGTGTGACAAGCATACATGCTAATGTAAGATGTTAATAACTGGGGACTCAGTGTGGGGTACATGAGAACTCTTTACAACTATCTTTACAAGTCTTCTGTAAATCTAAAATTATTCTGAAATAAAAAGATAATTTCAAAAAAGTTAATAGCAATAGAAACCGAATGGTGGAAATTATAGCATCTACCTTTTTGTATTCTATTTACAGCAACAACAGATAGACTATACTTGGATAAAACACTCTCATTTGCTTTTGCCACTTAGAGTTAGCCTCTACTAATATTTTGGTTTTTCAAACTTATTTGTAATATATTTAAAAATATAAAAATATTTTATCACTTTTTTTTGTTGAGATAAAACCACATACCATTTTATATCATACTTTTTTCCTACACGAGGAGGTAGTAGAGCAGAATAAGATTCATGTGGGTTTGAACTTCACTTCCTGGGTGTGTGATTAATCAATTTAACTTCTTCCAACCAGAGTTTCATTCTTTTTTCAAAAGAAAAGTAAATGAGGACGTGTCTGTAAGTCATTTAATGTAATGATCAGCATAAATCCAACCCACTACCATCTAGTTGATTTCAACTCATATCACATAATAAATATCTCGTAGTTACTGTTAGCTCAATGCAGTATCATAGGCATTCCCTTAAAATATGGTCCAGTGTAGTTTTTTACCTTGTTTGTGTCATCGACCCAGAGGTAGGAGAGGAATTCAATCTGTAGACCACTGTCATGGATTGAATTGTGTCCCCTAAAAAAAAATGTGTGCAGAAATTTAGCTGGGCCATAATTCCCAGTATTTTACAATGTTTCTTCAAGCTGTAAAGCTTGCTTTGCGGCTATGATGTTAATGAGGGAGGAGGGGCAGCAGTTGTGTTGATGGGGCTGGACTAAATGTGTAAGATGGTACTGTGCCTTGAGGTAGTCTTTTGGGATATAGAAGAAAGAAGCTAGCAGAGAGATTTGGGGACCTCACACCATCAGGAAAGAAGCAGTGCCAAGATATAAACACATCCGTTGGAAAGGATTTGGGGTCCCTGCACGTAAGAAGCTCCTAGTCCAGGGGAAGATTGATGACAAGGACTTTTCCTCCAGAACCAGCAAAGAAAGTCTTCCTCTGGAGCTGAAATACTGAATTTGGACTTTTAGCCTACTGGACTGTGACAAAATAAAATTTCTCTTTTTAAAGTCATCCACTTGTGGTACTTTTGTTATAGCAGCATTAGATAACTAAGACAACTGCATGGTAGCAACCCATATTGGAGAAGATTTGTAGTGGAAACCTTGAGAAATTTTATCCTTGATCATATAGTTTTTAAAAAATTGGGATTTTTGAGGCATATTTAGTGTTTTATCTTGATTTTTTCACTTAATATAAATTAACATTTTCCTGTTACCTTAAGTTATTCTGTTTCTTATAGATATATAATTTTCTATTATGTGGCTGTACCACTGTGTAGGTATATTGTTATTTACTGCATCATGTACTTAATCTGGATATTTCTCATTGGTCACTCTTGTAATTAGTGCCTCATGACTATTTTGTAGTTAAATCTTACTAGTTTTCACTTGATTCAAAACTTATGAGATTTTTAATTTTAAAAACTTTTAAAATGAACATTTTGAAGTATAATGAGTACTCATGAACCCGTAAACACCTTTTTTTTTTTTAATTGTGATTGAGTATAAGTGTACAATCCGGTTTAAATTTGCATGCCCGCCTATCTGCAGCTCCTTCTGCTCTCTTTGCCTGGTGACAGCACACTCCTCCTTTCCATTCTATACATGTCATATCCTCTTAACAATCTCCTGTCTCCTCCTCTCTACCCTCTCTCCACTCCTCTCTAGTAAGAGGTCAGTAGGACAACATCCTATAGATACATAGAACCATAAAGTGCACACATGATAGGGTCACTCTGTGTCCCTGAGTCCAGTCCTTTCCTGTCTGAACAGTTGACCTCAGTAATGATTTATGATCAGGGGCAGTATCAGGTATAGGGGCCATATTCACAGGGGAACCTCTATGCCTTCAGACCATCAATTGCCGTCTTTTATTGGAGTTCTCAGGATGCCACCCCCTTCTCTTTTTTTTTTGTGCATAAACATCATTTTTGTCTGTTTATGAGGAACCCTGGTGGCACAATGGTTAAGTGCTACAGCTGCTGACCACAAGGTTAACAGTTTGAATCTACCAGGTGCTCCTTGAAAGCTCTGTGGGGCAGTTCTCCTCTGCCCTATAGGGTCACTGTGAGTTGAAATCAGTTCAATGGCAGTGGCTTTGGTTTTTTTTAGTTTTGTGTTTATGAGATACCTGACTATGAATTTGGTTTTTGAAAACTTGCGTTTCCTCCACAGTATAGGAGAATGCCCATTCCTTGCCATAACTGAATAGCTTTAACCTCTGCTAACTTGATAGGCAAATTATTGTTTAAATTAGCATTTCTTTGATTGCTAGGAAAGTTGGTTTTGTTATCATCCATTTGTGATTTCTTTTTGTGACATGTCTTTTGTCCTTTGCCTATTTACTGTTTGTGTTTTCTATCTCCACCAGAAGTTTAGGAATACTTTATTATGTTTACTTTACATATTAAGTATATTAACTTTTATGTCTCATATTCACTGAAAATATTTTTGACATATAAGAATTTTTATTTTTTGCAATTAAATCTAGCTGTCATTTTTTCATAGGCATTGTCCAAAAAATTGAACGATACTCATAATGAACTAAATGACATAAAACAGAAGGTCCAAGATACTAATTTGGAGGTTAGCAAGCTGAAGAATATATTAAAGGCTGAAGTATGTATATATATATTTTTCTTTTTACTCATGATCATGGTATTTATCTAAGAGTTCTCACTAGAGTTAAGTTCATAATCAATGACTTCATAGAGGTAGGAAAATCAAATACTACATAGAATATCTAAGCACTGACATAGATTGATTAACTACATGTTAAGAATGTGACCAATTTCTAGAAAGATGACTCAAGAATCTGCCCCCTTGTCATTTCCATGCAGCCACTTTAGACAAACAGAATCCTCCAGCTAGAGCAAAGAGCCTGGATCTTCCTGGGCTCTCTTATGCTCGAGGACAGTGACTCAATTCCAGACCTATGACAAAAAAGTCTGCACGTGATTGTGCAGCAGATTAGAATTGATCATCCTCTTGTGGGGCCATCTATTTCCTAGGACCAGAGGGCAGATGACCCTCCTTTGCACTTCTTTGTTAGCAACCATTTGACTAGGCCATGTGTGTGACATCAGATGGTTCCAAATACATGTGAGTGCAAATGTGGCAACCCTGGAATAAACAGGCAGCTTGACCAAGGATGTTAGGTATGTCCATTAGGTGAAATGTTATCGACAATAGTGTAGTTGGGTTGGTTATTGAAATAGGTCTATTGTTACCAACATACCATTTAAATCATTCATAAGAAAAATTTGTTCCACACTGTTTTCCTTATTTTATTTAACAAATCATTTATTATCAGTCCACAAAAAAACATTAAAGTGTGCATATAGGATTGTCAGGGGCTTTGGGAAATAAGTGATTCAGGGACTCCTGAATTGCAGCAAGGGAGCACACTTATATAGGCAAAGCGAGGCTTTTCTGCACTTCCTGATTTTAAGATGTCATCAGTGTAGTGTCGTGAATGGATAGAGGCTTTAGAGGCAGAAAGGTCTTACTTCCCCTCTCACTATGGTGTATGCAGGTTTCTGAAACCCTCTGAGTCTCAATGTCTTCATCAGTAATCAAGAGGAATGTCCAAGTAAATAAGACATAATGTTCAAAATACCCAGCACAGTGAACCATCTAAATCTATTCCGGAGTAGGACAGAATGTAAATTAGTATCTGGAGCATCATTTAACATAGTAAGCTTTCAGCCAATTTTGGGTACTTCTTCTTTCTCACTCCTCTGTCGTGTACCTGCAAGTCCACCATTAGGTGATGGGGCTTTTATAGATCACGTGTCAAGGTCCTCTTAGCATTTAGCACCCTAGTATGAGTTCATTTATTAGACTGCATTTCACAACACAACTAAATGGAGCCAGACCTTCTTCTTTACCTGAGAGTGTGAATCATGAGCCTGTTTTGGCATGGAGAGACAGTCAAGTCCTGAATTTGGACTTGTGGCTTCCTAAACTGAGAGAGAATAAATTTCTGTTTAAGTTTAAATATATTGTACTATATGTCTAGCAAAGGATACACCTTGCGTATAACCATGATTTTTAGTATAATAATAAAAAACATCAGATTCCTACTTGTACATTTGGTGTATCAGAATCTCTATTGTGGATTCGGTGAAGATCTTTCATCTCAGTCAAGGTATTGTCAGACCACAAGGTGGCAGTATTTTCTGAATTTGGACAGGTCTCAATGATTAATTTTCATATTGTGAAAATTAAATTTGATTTGAAAGATTTGTAGGATAAGGCATTGTTTACTGCAGTTTGGTCATTTTATTTAGCCCAGGCTTTCTTCTGGAAAAATGTACTATTTATTAACAGATAAGCCAAGTCGCCAAGTGATAGGAGGAAATAAAGAGAAATACTGAAATTATAACTGATTTTTTAAAATGAATTGGCCATAGCTCATACTCGGCACTTGGCTTGGCATACTACTAAAATGTGTTTTAAAAGTTTTGTAATGTTACACAGTGTAGTATGTTGTAGAGCTGAGGTTTTTCTTCATGAAATAAGGTTCTACTTCAGTCTTTTTATGATAGAACTTTTAGGGTTAAAAGAATCTGGTTCTATGTTGCATGCACAGTATGTACGTGAATGTATATTTATGAATAATGTTTGTAGGCATAGGTTTAATATTTTACTTCTGAACAATTTCAATCAAGTTACTAGAATTGTGGGCAAAAGTGAATCATGGAGCAGCTCAAGATCGAGAAAATTAAGACTGCCTTTATAAATGAAAGGTAGGTAGGATCCACATAGGAAATGTGCCTAACCAAGAAAATTAGCAGAAATTAATACTTAACACAGGAAACCAACAGAAGCTGTATAGCCAGTATAACCCCCCAAAGCAGCCAGGAACAAAGAAATATACAGAAGCAAAAGATCCGGCCAGCGGAAGCTCAGGAGACATACTAGTGGTCTCTAAGCGGCTCGGGAAAAGGAGGTCATGAAGGATTTGTGTACTTCTTCCTATTTGGACAAAACCAAATGTAAGAACATGTTCATCTATGACTTAAGATAAGAGTAGCAGTCAGCTTTACCTGAGGAGTGATTGTGATTTGAGCCAGGACAGACTCCTGATTCTACTCTGCTTAGTTAATTACTGGGTGACCAGCTCTCTAACCTAGGAGTATAGATGGGGTTCCTCAATGTTCTGTTACAAATATTCCTTGTGCCAATACATTTCCAGTGACTTGGAAAATAATGTTTAATTTGCATCATATGTTGCAATTCTTGAAAACCTTTTAAGCAATACCTAAGATTTGCTTTTTAGGAAACTGAGAACCGTCAAATGATGGAACAACTCCGAAAAGCCACTGAAGATGCTGAAACCTGGGAGAACAAGGCCCGCCAAGCAGAGGCAGATAATAATACTCTCAAACTGGAACTTATCACTGCAGAGGCAGAGGGTAACAGATTAAAAGAAAAAGTAGATGCCCTCAATAGAGAGCTTGAACAAGTAAGTTTGGGGAGATGTAGAAAATTATGCTAATAGATTCAGTATCATATTTAAAATCAATTTGTTTGATATTCCATAAATTAAATATGTATACAAGCACATATTTCTACTCTGGTTCTCCTAATCTGTTATCTACCATACAATCTGGATAACCTTTAGCTTTTTGTTTTTAATTAGGAACACTTTAAACCATACAAAAAAGTGACACAAGTAGACACACATGCCCGCGTCCCAGATTTAAGGGTGCTAATAGTTTGCCATGTTTGCTTCAAGTATTTTTTTATTTAAAGACACAAAATATTCCAGGTACAACTCTTTGTCCTTTTTATTCTTTTCTCACTAATAGTTGATATATGTAGCTCCTTTGTACATGTTTATATTTTTTATCCATATTTACCATATGGTAGACTACTGGTAGACTACTGGTAGACTGATGTAGTGTTGTTTGTGTGTTTTACATTTGTATTTAAGGGGTAACATACTGTAGATATCTATTTGCAACTTGACTTTTTTGCCTAACATTATAATTCTAAGATTTATCTATATTGATACATGTAATACTACTCCATTTATTTTAACAGCTGCATTTATTATATACTTTATTTTTAAAATTAATTACCATATCAAAGGAAATTTAAGTTATCTTTACTCTTTTCTATAATAAAATGTTACAACAAACATTGTTGTATGCTTCTGCTTATATGTATGTTTTCTAGGTGTCTACCTACAAATAAATAGCTGGGTCTTAGATATGTGCAGTCCCAGCTCTCTTAATTGTTGTCCAGCTGCCCTCTAAAGTAGCTGTGCTTATTTAATCTCTCTCAGAATACTAAATACTCACTAATACTTGGTATTATTAGACTTAATTTTTTTCTATATTCCCTGTATTTGTTTCCCTGGTTACTAGTGAAGTTGAGCATTGTTTCCTCTTTCTTGGTTATTTAGGATTCCTCTTCTGTGAATTTTCTCTTTGTAAGCTGTGGCCGTTTTTCTAATTGGGTGGCTTTTCTTATTGATTTATTTAATTCTCTATATATTCTTGGTATTAATCCTTTTAAAGACATTATAGTCATTATCTCTTTGTATTTGACTTATCTTTCCATTTTGTAATGCAAACGGAAGTTTTTAATTTTGATGTAGTCAGTTATTATCAGTCTTTTCCTGTATAGTTTATGCTTTCATGTTTTCTTTAAGAAACTTCCACTATCTTAAGGCATGAAAGGTATTTTCTTCTAGAAGTCTAAAAGTATTGAAATTTTGTCCTTTACATTTAGGTTTTTAATCTGAAATTCATTTTTTATTTCATTTGAATTAGGGATGTGCTTTTAAATTTTTGTATATCAATGTTCATTTTTCTTTCTTCAGTTAATTATACATCTACCTTTTTGTGTATGTAAAAAAAGTTTCTACAAAATCTGCCCCATTGGTCTACTTTTCTCTTTTAGTGTCTATCACTTTATACTGAATCTTGATATTCTAGAGGTTAATATTTTCCAAAATTATTTCAGCTCTACTTGGCCCTCTTAAACTCTCTCGAATGAATTTTAGAATCACCTTGTCACATTCCATGACTTTTTTAACTTTTTTGTTTTATGTGCATTTAGGTCTACACATTCTTTCTTGAGTATTTGTTTGGCAATATCCGAAATATTTCATTGGCATTCAGTTTTTTTAGATTTTTTATTTGTGCTTACAGCTGAAGCTAATTTGTCATATGAAAATGTAAACATATATTGTCTTGTGGTACTAGTTGCAGTCCCATGTGACAGCACACTCCTCTGTACCGTGGGTTTCCATGCCCATTCAACCAGCCCCTGTCCCTTCCTGCCTTCTCTCTCATCCTGCCTCCAGATAGGAGCTGCCCTTTTGGTTTTGTGTATCTGTTTGAATTAAGAAGCACAGTCTTCATGAGCATTATTTTATATTCTATATGATTGTCTGAAGAGTAGGCTTCAGAAAGGTTTTGGTTCTGGTTAACAGAGTGTCCAGAAGCTATGGCTTCAGGGGTTCCTCTTGTCTGATCTTTTTATATGAAGTTGAGTTTTGCTGTACACTGTCATTCAGTTTTAAATATCATCTAATTACATTATGATTTCTTTTTGATCACTGAAATTTGTCTTAAATGTCCAGCAGATAGAGGATTTGAGGTATATAGTCTTCCCCCCTCCATCACTCATTTGTCAGTTTGTCATATGATGGTGGCTGTTGCTGTGATGTTGGATGCTATGCCACCAGTATGTCAGATATCAGCAGGGTCATCCATAGTGGACACGTCTTTTTTTTTTTTAATTATTATTATGACTGAATGAAATGTACATTCCCATATAAATTTACATGCCCACCTATATGCAGCTTCCACTGCTCTCCCTGCCTGGTGACAGCACACTATTCCTCTCTGCTCCATACATGTCTCATCCTCCCAACAGTCTCCTTTCCCTTCCTCTCCACCCACTCTCCTTCCTCCAACCAGAGGTCAGCAGGATATCCTATAGATGCATAGAACTGTAAAGTGCATTCAATATATGGTCACTCTGCATCGCCAATTCCAATCCATTTATGCCCGAAGAGAGAACTTTTGTTATGATTGATGGGCAAGGGCAGCATCAGGGCCAGGGGCCATGTTCCCAGGGGAACCCTGAAGCCGGTGGACCATCAATTGCGGTCTTTTAGTGGAGATCTCAGGGTGCACCCCTTTTTACTCTTGTGTTGCCAGTGAGACTTAATTTAGTGAGCTCCATTGCAGCTATCACTGGTGGTGACTGGCCACCAGTGATTGACCGGTTCTCCGGTCCCAAGTTGATGTAGGCACCCACTCATGTGAGTCTCTCTATCTTCTAGGTTGTCTTTACCCCATGTCATTTTGGTCCTCAGTGATCATCCGTTCCTGCTGAGTTAGGACCATTTGCTGTGCCCTCGGATGGCAGCTTGGCAGCTTTTAAGACCCCAGACGTGACTCATCAGTGTGGGGTGCAGAGAACCCTCTTAGCAAAATGCTAGTTGTGCCAATTGGCCTCGATTTCACCTGAGAGCATGGTCCCCAGCCCCCTGGCCCCAGCTACTCTGTCCTTGCAATATTGGGTTAAGATGGAAGGAGTATTCAAGTTATGCCGAAGTCCACTTAATATTGTTCTTGTTTCTAATGTGTGCATAGCGGACACGTTTTAATGAAGCATCCAGACAAAGACTAGGAATGAGGGTCTGATAACATACTTCTAAAAAAATTGGTCAGCAAAACCTTATGAACATTGCCTGATAGAGTGCCAAAAGATGGGCCCCTTGGGTTGAAAGGCACTCAAAATACATCTGAGGAAGAGCTGCCTCCTCAAAGTAGAGTCAACTTTAATAATGTGGTTAGAGTAAAGCTGTCAAGGCCTTCATTTGCTGATGTGGCATGACTTAAAATGTGAATAATAATAATAAAAAAAAACCCTGCAAACATCCACTAATAATGTGACTGTAGAGTGTACAAAGTATGAATTTAGGAAAATTGGAAGTCTGAAAAAGTGAAATGGAATGCTTAAAAATTGGTAACATAGGCATTAATGAGCCGAAGTGTACTAGTATTGACCATTTTGAATCAGACAATCATGTAGTTTACTATGCAGAAAATGACAAATGGAAGAGGAATGATGTCACAGTCATTGTCGAAAAGATGTATCCTGAAGTACAACACTGTCAGTGATAGGATAATGTCTGTGGGGAAAGCTAGTGAATGTGATTATCACTCAAATTCATGCACCAACCACTAAGACCAAAGGTGAAGAAACTGAAGATTTTTTACCAACTTTTGCAGTCTGAAATTGATCAAACATGCAGTCAAGATGTGTTGTGGATTAAATTGTATCCCCCCAAAATGTGTGTAGCAGTTTGGCTGGGCCATGAATCGGCATTATGTAATGTTCCTTTATGTTGTAAACCCTGCCTCTGTGATGCTAATGAGGGAGGGTGGGTGACAGTTGTGTTGATGGGGCAGGTCTCAACTGTAGGATTGTATTGTGTCTTGGAGTAGCCTCTTGGGATCTAAAAGGAAGGGACACAAGGGGAGATTAGGGGACCTCTTACCACCAAGAAAGTAGTACTGGGAGCAGAACACATCCTTTGGAAAGGACCAGGGTCCCTGTTCCTCAGAAGCTTCCAGGTCAGGAGAAGACTGGTGACAAGGAATTTCTTCCAGAGCCAGCAGAGAAAGCCTTCCCCCGGAGCTGACACCCTGAATTTGGACTTTTCACCTGCTCGACTGTGACAGATTTTCTGTTTTTAAAGCCAACCTCTTACGGTATTTTTGTTAGAGCAGTGCTAGATGACTAAGACAAGATACAATGATAATTATTATTGGTAGCTGGAATGCAAAATTTGGAAACGATCAGTAGTGAAAAAGTATAGCCTTGGTGATAGAAATGATGCTGGTCATCACATGATAGAAATTTGCAAAATGAGTCACTTGTTCATTGCAAATGCCTTTTTTCAACAGCATAATAGGTGACTATACATGTGGACCTCACTTCATGGAGTATACAAGAAGTCAAATCTACGTCTATGGAAAGAGACAATGGAGAAGCTCAATATCATCAGTCAGAACAAGGCCAGGAGCTGACCCTGGAACAAACCATCAATTGCTCATGTGTAAGTTCAAGTTGAAGCTGAAAAAAAAATTAAAATATGTCCGTGAGAGCCAAAGTACAACCTTGAGTATATCCACCTTAACTTAGAAACCATCTTAAGAATAGATTTGATTCATTAAACATTAATGAACAAGGACATCAAGGACATCATAATAAGAAAGTAAAAGATTAAAAAGACAAGAAAAAAAGACCAAAAGGAATATCAAAAGAGGTCTTGAATTTAGAGTAGACAAAGTAAATGGAAGAAGTCATGAAGTAAAAGACCTAAACAGAGTGTTTCAAAGGACAACTTGAGAAGATAAAGGAAAATAGCATAATGAACCATGCAAAGGCCTGGAGTTAGATAAACAAATGAGAAGAACACACTCAGCATTTTTCAGGCTGAAAGAAGTGAAGAAAACCCAAATCTTGAGTTGTAATATAGAAGGATTCTCTGGACAAGAAATTGAATGACACAGAAAACATCAAAAGAAGATGAGTTGGAATGCACAGTTACTGTACCAAAAAGAATTGGTCAGCATTCAACTGTTTCAGGAGGCAGCACATGATCAAGAACTAATCGTACTGAAGGAAGAAAGCCAAGCTGGCACTGAAGGCAGTAGTGAAACAGAAGGCTCCAAGAACTGGTAAAATACAAATTGAGATGTTTCAACAAACAGATGCAATGCTGGAGATGCTCACTCATCAATGCCAATAAATTTGGAAGACAACTAGGTGGTTAACTAACTGGAAGAGATCCATATTTGTGTGCTTTCAGTAGAATGTGGAAATTATTCAATGCTTTGATTAATATGGCATACAAGTAGAATTTTTTGAAGATTACTCAGAAATAGTTGCAGTATTACATTGACTGGGAACTGCCATAAATTCAAGCCAGATTCAGAAGAGGACTTGGGGAGTCAAGGATATCACTGCTGATGTCAGATGGATCTTAGCTGAAAGCAGAGACTATTAAAAGGATGTTTACCTGTGTTTTATTGACTATGCAAGGACATTCAACTGTGTGGATCACAACAAATTATGGAAAACATTGCAAAGAAAATGAGAATTCTAGAACACTAAATTGTGCTGATGTGGAACCTGTACATAGACCAAGAGGCAGTCATTTAAACAGAACAAGCAGATACTGAGTGGTTTCAAATCAGGAAAGGTGTGCATCAGAGTTGTATCCTTTTGCCATGCTTACTCAGTCTGTATTCTGAGCAAATAATCCAAGAAGCTGGGCTACGTGAAGAAGGTGGCATCAGAATTGGAGAAAGACTCATTAACACCCTGCGTTATGCAGATAACACAACCTTGCTTGCTGAAAGAGGACTTGAAGCACTTACTGATGAAGATCAAAGACCAGAGCCTTCAGTATGGATTATACTTCAACATAAAGAAAATAAAAATCCGCACAACTGGGCCAATAAGCAGCATCATGATAGATGGAGTAAATTTTAAAGTTGTCAAGGATTTCATTTTGCTTGAATCAGCAATCAATACCCAGTCAAGCCAAATGACCAGTCCCTAGAGGACATCATGCTTGGCAAAGCAGAGGGTCAGCACAAAAGAGGAAGACTCTCAACCAGATGGATTGACACCGTGGTTGTAAACAGTGGGCTCGAGCATAGGGAAGATTGTGAGGTTGCTATGAGTGAGAAACAACTCAAGGGCACCTAATAATAACCTGTTTGTGTATGTATGTGTGTATATCAGGAGTCATGGTGGCTCAGTGGTTAAGAACTGAGCTGCTGCCCAAAAGGTAGGCAGTGTCAGTCCACAGGCCGTACCTTGGAAACCCCATGGGGCCATTCTGCTCTGTCGTGTTGGGTTGCTGTAAGTTGGAATTGACTTCATTACAAACGTATCTTCTGGGGGCTGGAGTGTGTGTGAATGTGTGTTTACTTTTTGCTTATCCATTGTTTTTCCTCTGTGGAGATGTTAGTAGGTGCTAGGGAGTTATCAGTCCTCGTTTTATGGTAGTAAAAAGTTAGCATTGTGAGAGAAACAAGAGATGCCATTTTGTCTTGAACAAGAATCTTGTGGTGGAATACTTGAAGTGGTGGCACATATGGTGAGGACCACAGAACAAGTGTATATTAAGTAGGGTAATGCTTTTCTCTAAGTATATCAGAAAGAGAAACCAATTGACCGCCAGCTCAAATTTATTGAAATTTGAGGACCAAAATGAAATTTCCTGGAGTTTTTGGTACATACTCTTAAAACCTACGAGCGGTGACAATTAAGTTTGTGAACTTATCCTAGAAAAAAATGCTTCACTGCTGAATGTTGCTACAGTCGCCTTCAAAGTACTCCCTTTGAGAAGCTACACCCCGATGCCAAGCACGTAGTCCACCCTTCAGAACAGTTTTGGAACTCTTTTCTGGAATGGTCATCAGAACTGTTGTTGTATTGCCTTGATGTTTTGAATGTTATCAAAATGTCTTCCTTTCAACATTTCCTTTATCTTCTAGTAAAGGAAACAGTCAACAGGGGCCAGATCAGGTGAGTAGGGAGGTAGGTCCAATATAGTTATTTGTTTACTGGTGGAAAGCTTCTTGACAGACAGTTATACAATGGTGAACTTGCCACCTTGGCACCGTGCTCAATGGCCATTCCAGAAAGAGCTTCAAAATTGCTTGAAGGGTGGATTGGACTCTGGCATCAGTGCATAGCTTCCCAAGGGGCGTACTTTGAAGGTGACTGTAGTGATATTCAGTGATGAAGTATGTAGCACTTAGAACAACTAAGTTTGCGGACTTAATTGTCACACCTCATATGTCATCTACAAATCTTTAGAGTCTGAGTGTAACATCATTAAAAGATTTGTTCCACTTTGTTTTTCATGTTGTAATGTTTTCTGAGTTTATATACATATATAAAAATCTTGGTTTTGCAGCACTTAAATGCTGAAAGGTCTTACAAGTCACAGATTTCTACATTACATAAGTCTGTTGTGAAGATGGAAGAGGAGCTGCAGAAGGTTCAGTTTGAAAAAGTGTCTGCTCTTGCAGATTTGTCTTCCACAAGGGAACTCTGCATTAAACTCGACTCAAGCAAAGAACTTCTTAATCGACAACTAGTCGCTAAAGATCAAGAAATTGAAATGGTATGTAATACATTTTTAAAAGGTTCTTTTGAAATTGCTTATTAAGCTCTAAATTACTTCAATTTTAGAAAGCAAAAATTTTTAAAAATTACATCAAACTGTGTCTTCCAACGTTTTATTTTTAAAGCCCAAAGATTATGATAGCTGTTCCAAACAATTCAAGAACACAGCAGAAATTCATCCTTTAATATGTCATTTGCATTTACTTTTAGTCAGAATTATAAAACACATTGACATGGCAGTCTGTAAGGAATATGAGGTTGTCTATGCAGCTAAACCAGAATTTTAATGATGTTCTTTTAAAGTAAATTTGTTTTTTAGTAATGGAACTTTAGTAATAGAACTTTCATAATGTTCTTTTAAAATAAGTTTGTTTTTTAGTAATGGACTGGGTTCTTTTAAACTGTAATTCTGTTTTAAACTGTTAATTGTATCTACTGTGTGCCTGACTTTGTGCTTTCTACTGGGAATATCATGTTCAAAAGATACAGGCCCCTGTCAAGGAACCCCTGATATGGATATGCAAATGATTTTGAATAAATATTATACTAAAAAATAGTATTTGGAGAGGGAGTTCTTCTTTGGCCTGGAGGTATCAGGGAGGAGGTCATGAGGGGCTGCTGCTGAGCTCAGGTGGGAAGAGGAATTCCGGTCAGAGGAAACAACAACATAGGCTATGGGTATGGTATGGAGGTATGAGAAAGTACACATTATTGAGTAAATTGTAAATAACTGGCAATAGATAATGCAGCATAAATAGAAGAAAGCAACAGGAGATGAGCATGGAGAGATAGATGGAGCCCACATCTTAAGAGAATATGTATAGGAGTTGCATAATCTAATTGATATACCAGCAATTTTTGGTCATGTTTGTATTTGTTATTACCAAGAACTTTTGAAATTCCTATTTTGTTAGGAGGACATGATGTATTAGAGAATCACATTCTCTAATGTAAGAATCCACTGTTACATTTCGGTGAAGTGATCCATAACATATATCTCAGACTCTTCCTTAAATTTGTGTTTCTTTATTTCAGCAAGAACTTTTTAATGATTAACTCATAGATGCTCACTATAAAAATTTAAACAATACTTACAAATTCTTTTCTCTGAAACATTTTTTACTCAGTATTTTTCAAATTGAAAAAGTAGTGCATGCTGCTATAACAACTGAAACAATATAAAGATGAAATACCAGAAAATATCCTTATAGAATTTACTGAAATAATAATTCACCACCACTAAGTCTATTCCAGTAGTCTTCCTTAAATTTTAAAGTCATTACCTTTAGCAGTAGGAGTATTACATAAAGCTTGGTGATGATTTATACTGTTTTTAATATTTTGAGTATGATTAGTCCCAAGTTTTGTAGTTCTGCTTGTAATCAGTTGCTTCCCTATTCCCACACTTCTTTCAAATACTACTGATGTTAAGTTTTTGGTCTTGTTATCTGTCTTTCTTCCCATAATGAATTGTAATTTTAAGTGCAAAGATCATCTTTTTTATCCTTGTATTTCTTCAGCTACACTATGCATATAAGCCAAAGCCGAAAGGGAACTCTTATATACTTTTTTAAAAATTAAACTTTTGACTTGGAGATAATTGTAGATTCACATGTAATTCTAAGAAACAATACAGAGACATCTCATGTATCTTTTACCTGCCTTCCCTGAATAGTAACATTTTACAAAACTGTAAGACAGTGTTATAACCAGTTATTAATATTAATACATTGAAAATGCGAAACATGTCTGTAATTGGGTTTCTCAGTTTAATTTTTATAGCTCGATGCACTTTTCTTCTATTCCCTAACCCCTCCTTAATCCCTAACAAGCACTAATCCATTCTCCATTTCTATAAATTTGTCATCTCGAGAGTGTTACATAAATGAGATCATGTAAGTATGTTTGGATTTGGCTCTTTTCACTCATCATAGTTCTCTGGAGATTCACCCAGGTTGTTGTATGTATTAATAATTCATTCCTTTTCATTACTGAGTAGTATTCCATGTTGTTGGTATATCCTGGTTTGTTTAATCATTTGTTCATAGAAGGATGCTTTGGGTGTTTACAGTGCTGGATATTAGTTAAAACTTCTGTGCACATTCATGTACAGGTGTTTGTGTGAACATATGTTGTCATTCCTCTGTAAATGCTGAGTAGTCCCATTGTAGGGTAGTTGTATGATAAATTAAAAAACAAAACAACTACCAAAATGTTTTTCCAAGTGTGAGTATCATTTTGCATGCCCACAGCAGTGTATGAGTGATGCAGTTTCTCAACATCCTTTGGCATTTGTTATTGTCGCTGTTTTCTGTAGATTTAGTGCTATATTATTATGGTTTAATTTGCATTTCCTAATCGCTAATGAAGTTGAACATGTTTTCATATGTTTATTTGACACCTGTATATCTTCTTCAGTAAAATGTCTCTTCATATCATTTGTCTATTTTCCAAGTAGATTGTTTGCATTTTTAAGTATTGAATTTTGAGTTTTTTGTCTAGTCTACTTAACTGGTCCTTTATCATAGACGTGCTTTGTAAATGTATTCTCTCACTACATAACTTGTCTTTTCATCTTAGCAGAGCCTTTAACAGACCAAAATTTGATGAATTTTATTTTTATGAAGCTCAGCCTATCAAGTTTCCTTTTATGGATTACACTGTATCTCAATAAAGCTTTTTCAAAAAGAAAAGAAATCTAAGGCCTCCAAAAGCCCTATAATTCCTTATTCTAGTGTTTTAGAACATATGTATAGGAAAATAAGATGATATAATCTTTTGCCCTTACCCTCATCTTTCTCTTGTAAGATTATCTGAGTGATTCCAGAGATGAAAGAATTCTTTGCATAGCTCTACATCCCAGAGATTTTTCCTCTTTTTTTTCCTAAAAGTTTTATGTTTCACATTTAATTCCATGATCCTTTTCGACTTAATTTTTGTATGAAGTGTGAAATTTACATCAAGGTTCACACCTCCCCCTCATTGTGTAATTCATTAGAAAAGAATATCTTTCTTTCTTTGGATTGATTTTTGTACTTTTGTCAGAAATCAGTTGCTTGTATTTGTGTGAGTCTGTTTCTGGGTTCTGGATTCTTTTACATTGACCTACGAGACTGTTCCCCTCATTGCCACAGTCTTTATTAATGTTGTTTGTAGTAAGTCTTCAAATCAGGTAGACTCATTTATTTACTCTTCAAAATTATTAGCTGATCTGCATCCTTTTCATATAAATTGTAATCATGTCTGTATTGCTGTGATTTTTTTAGAGGAATTGCGATGAATCTCAATAAAAATTGGGTAGAACTGACATCTTGACTACATTGAAGTTTTATATCTGTGAACATGATATGTCTCTCCCTTCATTTAATCTTTGATTTTTCTGATTAGTGTTTTATCATTTTCAGCATGCAGATTCTGTATATGTTTTGTTCAGTTTACATGTGAATGTTTTTCTTTTTTAGCTACAACAAATAATATTTTCATTATTGTATGTTTATTTTGTATTCTGTGACCTTGCTGAACTCACTTATTAGTTCTAGAAAGTTTTTCCATAGGTTCTTTCATGTTTTCTACATAGACCGTCATGTTATCTTTAAATATAGACAACTTTGTTTCTAATCTGTAAGGCTTTCCTCTCTTTATTCTAATGGCTAGAACTTTCAACACTATGTTGAGTAAGAGTAGTGAGAGAGGACATTTTTTGCCTCGTTCACTGTCTTAGGGGAACATCATTCAGTCTTTTCCCATTAGGTATAGTGTAATGTATATGATTTTTGTAGATGCTCTTTATCAAGTTGAAGAAGTTATGTTCCGTTCTTGTATTTTGGAGGGATTTTATAGTGTGAATGGGTGTCAAGTTTTGTGAAATGAGTTGTTTTTTTATCAACTAACATAGCCATGTGATTTTTTTTTTCTTTAGCCTCTTGATATGATGGATTATACTCATTGATTTTTTTTTTCTAATATTGAATAGTGTTTCATCTCTGGAATCACTCAGATAATTTTACATGAGAAAGGTGAGGGTAAGGGCAAAAGATTATATCATCTTATTTTCCTATAAATATATTCTAAAGCACTAGAATAAGGACTTATAGGGCTTTTGGAGGCCTCAGATTTCTTTTCTTTTTGAAAAAGCTTTATTGAGATACAGTGCACACATGATACAACTTACCCAGATCTTGGTTTTCTGTCTTCAAAATGTATGTAGTATATCTCTCTGTTACCTGACTCTTGAGAACTTGAATTGTAATTCTCTTTCCTTAGCATTCTTTAATTAATACTCAGGAATTATTTCCTTAGGAATAATATCAAAAGTACTTTGAGGAATCTCATTTAATTGTTAAATAAGAGCAAAATATATTTTTAAATATAGTTAAAATCTTAGGCTACAGTTGCTTTTAGAACCTAGAACTAGAACGTAAGATTTTCTTTTACTGTAGACATTTCATTACAGTTTCTTCCTTTTTCTTTCCCTAGTCAGACCTTTGTGTTCATTTTGCAGAGCTGTGATAATAGTATTTTTCAATTAAATATTTTACTTTTCATTGTTTCCTTATTGTTGGAGAATTAAGTTTTTCGGATTTTTAATTTATGCATAAAAATATGGTAAATATTTTCCTGCATAAAAAGCTTTATCACATTTGCATTATATCCTTCAGATAGATTCCCAAAAGTGAAAGTTTTGATGTATACATCCAAAGAACTCTCAAAAAATGATGCTGCACAATTAAGAGGATACTAGTAGGTTAACTATCACTGTTAACCACAAGATCGGCAGTTCAAATCCACCAGGCGCTCCTTGAATACTCTGGGGGTCAGTTCTACCCTGGCCCCTAAGGTTGCCATGAGTCGGATTCCTTGAGGGCACTTGGCTTGGAGTAGCATAATTAAGAAACAAAAGACCCAGAACAGTAGACCAGTTAAAATTATAAAGAGAACCACAGAAGGCACAGCTCAGAAGAGACTTCCTGGGATGAGAGCAGGCCTCAGAGATATACCTGAAGACTACCCTGCAGAGGGCTTAAGTTTAATTGGATCAAACTATGAAGCAATTTGTGGCCCCAGAGCATTGCAAAAAATAATAGATCAGTTAGCAGTTAGCAAACACCAGCAGCTGGGTATGATACCAATAGAGGGAGGCCACCTAGAAATTTCGCAGGGAGATTATGGACAGACAGTGAAAGAAAACCTGGCTAAATAAACTGTTATCCTGGTGAGAAGGGTTAGGGTGATCATGCGTATGTCTGTGGGGAGGGGCACAGGGTGACTCTGCATATGCCCTGAAGAGTAACATCAGAGACACACACTTCAGTGTAAATAAACTCAATGGAAATAGTCTCACTGAGTCACTAAACTAATAAAAAAGAAAAACAAACAAAAGAAAAAGCAACAACCATAATAAGCCCCAGGGTGGAGGAATCAATATTCAGAGTTGCTACAGTATATTATGCAAAATGCCCAGTTTTCAAGAAGTATATTTGCCATGCAATGAAAGAGGAAACTGTGATCTATCCACAGGAAAATAAAGCAAGCAAAATAAACCTCCTTTAAGAGGACCCAGATGTTCAGTTTAGCAGACAGAGACTTCAAAGCAGCTATTTTAAAATGTTAAAAGAGCTAAAGGAAACCACATTTAAAGAAGCAGAAGAAGGTATGAGGACAATGTCTCATGAATTAGAGAGTATTAGTAAAAACATAGAAATTATAAAAAAGAGCCAAATAGAAATTGTGGAGTTGAAAAGTAATATAATTGAAATGAAAAATTCATTAGAGCGCCTCAACATTGGAGTTGAGCTTGGAGAGTTAAAATCAACAAACATGAAGAAAGAGCAGTAGAGATTACAACAAAATGAAGACTAGAAAGAAAAAGCAGTAAAGAAAAATTAATACACTTTACTTCCATCTGCCCTCTTTGTGCTGTTATTGTCAAATATATTACATTTCTATATGTTACAGTCTCAACAGTACAATACAATTATATGTAGGAGTTCTGACTATTAAGTCTGTGAACTTAACTATTCTAAGTGCTACACACCTCATTGCTGAGAATCACTGTGGTCACCTTTGTAGTACTCCCCTTGGGAAGCTATGCACCAATGCCAGCGTCTAGTCCACCCTTTGAAGGGGTTTTGGAACTCTTTCTGGAATGGCCACTATGGCCCAATTAAGTTAATTATATAGTTGTCTCTAAGGGAGTTTTTAGCTAGTAAACAAATAACTGTATGAGTATTACTCACCTGATCTGGCCCACGATGACTTTTTTTTTTACCCAAACATAAAGGAAATATTGAAAGGGAGACATTTTGAGGACATTTAGGATATCAAGGATAATACAACAACAGCTCTGATAGCCATTCCAGAAAAAGAATTCCAAAATTGCTTTGAAAGGTGGACTCGGCACTGGCTTCAGTGCATAGCTTCCTAAGGGGAGTGTTTTGAAGTGACTGTAGTGATACTCAGCAATAGGGTTAAGTAGCACTTTTTCTAGCATGTGTTGGTAAATTTAATTGGCAGTCCTTGTACGTCATTTTATGCAGTGGCTGTTAAAATTCGTTATGAAAAGAAAGGAGAAATGTGCAATTATACTGTCTTCACAAATTTGTAATGAAAATGTCAGAAAAGTATGGCATACCACTAAGCACACAAGTATATATACCTTGTGGAAATACTGGAAGGACGGGAGAGAGCTCAAGCAGCAAAAAGATATTTGAAAAAATAGTGGCAGAAAGCATCCCAAATTTGCTGCACATCCAATATGTGCACTGAATTCCAAGTATGATCAATGTGAAAAGATCTAACCCACGAGATGCCATAGACAAAATGTTGACAGTCAAAGACAAAAAAGAAAATCAAGAAAACAGCAAGAGAAAAATGACTTGTCGTGAAAGATAACCTCAGGAAGATGAACAACTGAGTTCTCTTTGGAAACGTTGGAGCCTTAAGGCTGTGGGGTTGACATAATTCAAAATGCCGAAAGAAAAATGTCACCAAACGAGAATTTTATGTTGGGAATTTTCAGCTGAACAGAAATGGAGCAAATTCGTTGCCATCACACATTCTTTACACAAAATATTAAAAGTTCTGCAAATTCGTTGCCATCACACATTCTTTACACAAAATATTAAAAGTTCTTCAAGCTGAAAGCAAATGACACTGGTCAGTATTTTGACTCCACACACACACATACAAAACAATGTGCACCAATAAAGGTAATTAGTAGGCAATTATAAAAAACAATATAATTACATATTTCTTAAAAATCAGTAGCATAACATGACATATGTATACTTGTAATTAGGAAACACTGGTAGTGTAGTGGTTAAGTGCTATGTTTGCTAACCCAAAGGTTGGCAGTTCAAATCTACCAGATGCTCCTTGGATACTCTGTGGGGCAGTTTTACTCTGTTCTTTAGGGTTGCTGTGAGTTGGAATCAACTCAGCAGTGCTAGGTTTGAGTTTCATACTTGAATTGTTAGGTCTTGTCATACAGAAATGTGACATACATGAAAATAATGGCATAAAGGAGGCAGCTAAGAGCAAAGTGTATGATAGCAAACAAATGACATCAGACAGTGTCTAAGTTACTACTGCAGACTTTGTCAGAAATACCACAAGTGGGTGGCTTTAAAGACAGAAACTTATTTCTTCACAGTTTCTGGAGGCTTGAAGTCCAAATCAGGGAATTACCTCTAAGGGAAAGTTTTTTCTTGTCATTAGCCCTGAGAGTTCCGTGGTGTTCCCTGGTGTGTGTCTCTGAGTCTATTCTATTCTTTTTATTAACTCAGAAGTAATTAGGTTTAAGACCTGCTCTACTCTGGTATAATCTTATTAACACAACAAAAACCCTGTTTCCAAAGAGAGGCATATATACAGGTACAGGGATTAGGATTTTAGCATATACATTTGGGGAACATCATTCAATCCAGTGAAGAACATTATTAAAGCCAGAATGCTCATTAGAGGTGAGAATGGCAAGACTTCACCTCACATACCTTGGACCTATTTTCAGGAAGGGCCAGTCCCTAGAGAAGGACATCATGCTTGGTAGAGGATCGGTGGAAATGAGGAAGACCCTAAACGAGTGGGCTCAAGCGTAACCGCAATTGTGAGGATGGCATGGGACTGGGCAGTGTTTTGCTCTGTTGTATGTGGGTCACTATGAATAGGAACAGACTCAATGGCACTGAACAACAGTAACAGTTCAATCCATAACAGATGATAGCATGAATCCACAGGATGAAAGTAAGAAAGCCAGAAATAGTTCTAAGAAGGTGTATACAGTAAGCTCTATAAATATATGCTTGCTCTTCTCTTATCAACTCCTTCAAAATATGTAAAACTTTAAAGAATTATTAACAGTGTATTTTGAGTTTGTGACATATGTAGATGTAACAAGTATAACACTAAACCAAAACCAAACCCAACCCACTACTGTCAAGTCAATTCTGACTCATAGTGACCCTATATAACAGAGTAGAACTGCCCCATAGAGTTTCTAAGGAGCACTTGACAGATTTGAACTTCTAACTTGATGCTTAGGAGCCATAGTACTGCACCACCAGGGTTTCCAATGTAAAACACTGAGGGCACTAAAATAGGAGGGAGAATAGAATGAAGTTGGTGTAACATTTCTATATTTTACTGGAACTAGACAAGTCAACAGTAATAGTTGGAGACTTCAATACCCTGCTTTGAATAATGGATAGAGCAACTAGAAAGAACACCAGTGAGAAAATCAAAGACTTGAACTATACTATAAGCAAATCAGACATAACAGAAATCTATTAAGACTTTACCAAACAGCAGTAGAATATACTCTTCTCAATTACCCAAGCAAACTTCTCTAGGATAGACCGTATGCTAGGACATAAAATAAGCCTCAATGGGCTTACCAAGATTGAAATTATAAAAAGTATCTTCTTCCACCACAAAAGAATTAACATTTGTTTTTGTGTGTTGTTGACTTCAATTCAATGTGACAGAGTAGAACTGCCTCACAGGATTTCCTAGTTTATAATCTGTACAAGAGCAGATTCTCCCAAGAATACCTTAAAAATCAATAAAAGAAGATAATTTGGAAAAATCATAAATATATTGAAATTAAACAACACATACTTCACCAAGGAAAAAAGAAAATACTTCCAAAATTAAAACACAATGAAATTAATGAAAGTGAAAACACAGTGTACCAAAACTTAAACAATGCAGCTAAGGCAGTATTTAGAGGGAAACTAGTAACTCTATATATCTATACTAAAGAAGACTGACATTGCTGATGGCATTGTGGGGTGGTACAGCCATTGTGTAGGGCAGTATGGTGGTTCCTCAGGAAACTAGAAGTGGAACTGCTAGGCATATGCCTGAGGGTCTTCGGAGTGAAGACTTGGAGAAATTTGTGTGCCATTGTTCATTGCAGCACTGTTCATAGATGGATAGGGAGTGATGCATGCAGACAGTGGGATACTGCTTGGCCAGAAAGGGAGGTGAGGTCTTGATGAATGAAGCAGTATGGATGGAGTTTGACCACATTGTACTTAGTGAGATGGGCCAGTCACAGGAAGATGGATGTTGTGTGACCTCCCTTGTATAGGAAGACAGGAAAAAGCAAATGTGTAGAGACTAAAGTTTATTAGTGGTTCCCAGGGTTGAGAAGAAGGTGAAAAGGTATATTAAGTGTGATGGAAAAATCACATTGATTAAGGGTAGAGTCGCACAGCTGATTATTGTAAATGCTGTCAGTAAATTGTACATCTGTAAGAAGTTGAACTGCCTGAAGTATGATAGATATCATAATAACAGAGTAGTTACTGAAGCTGCTTATGTATAAATGAACACATCATGGAATTTGGTTCCTTGGTTTACAGGTTTAGGATCATGGTTTCATAGGGCATCCCAATTTAATAGTGTTTAGTGCTGCTCTTCTACTGTTTAGTTCATTTCTCAGTGCTTGGGGACTTTAGAAGCTTGCAGGAAGCCATCCAAGGTGCCATAATTAGTCTCCATGTGCCTGGAGCAACAGAGGAAGAAGGAAAATCAGGAATAGGAAAAGAACATGGAATGTGTGGCTAATGGCCTTCATAAACAACTGCCTCCTCTGCCATGAGACCAGAACTAGATGGTGTCTAGCTACCATTACCAAACATTTTGATCTGTGATTACATAACATAATCCTGATCAAAATGGGGAAAATATAGAACAGAATTTCTAATTCCTATGGACTGTGGACTTTCTGGAGCCATGGAGGGTGTATGAAACCCTGAAACCATTGCCCTGAGGTGATCTAAACTTTAAACCAAAAATGTCCGGTGAAGTCTTGAAACCAAACAGTAGTTTAGTTTAAGTGGTAAAAAAAAAATCTGCCTTGAGTATTGAGCCAGCCAAGTGCCGTCGAGTCGGATCCGACTGCCTTGAGTATTACACTTTTTTAAAACTATGGGATCAAATTGACAACAGCACCTTAAAAGATCAGATGGGAATCTTAGGGAGAACTTTTTATTTTATTTTAGTTTTAGCTTTTATGTTTAAGTCTATTATTCACTTTAAAACACTACCACAGTTGAACATTAAAAACAGTAGTAAATAGTGAGCTTTTTATGATTACAGTCCTCGACTTAGTCATTACTGCATATAAAATGCCAACAGGGACCCCCTTAAGAGTCTGATACTGAATCTTACCTCTGGGATGATGGTCATCATCCCTGCATTGTAATGACATCATCTTTCCTGGTTTGGGTCAGAGTCCAGCAGTTCTGTCTCATCTGCTTCGTAACTCTCTTCTACTTCCTCTCAGGTAGGAATTTTTCCAGTAAAATTGGGAGTTTATTATTCCAGTTTATTGGGAGAGAGAAGACCATCCTCAGGCACACTTTCCTTAAATTGGTAGGTGCTTCTCATGAACCTTAGGTTGATGAGGCAAGAACAACTCAGAAAAGGAGGGTGAGAATGGTAGCAGTGTCACTAAATGGCACATGTAGAAACTGTTGAATTGGTGTATGTTCTCTTGTGCATATTCTCAACAGCAACAACAAAATAAAATTTAGAGAGAAAAATAAAGATATCAAATCACTAATTTGGAATTCCACTTGGAACACTGGAAAAAGAAGAGAAAGCTAAACCTGAGTTAAGAGATAGGAAAGAAATAATAAAAATCAGAGAGGAAGATAATGGAATCAAGACTAGAAAATATGGAAATAAATCTTTCTGACATTGGCTTAGGCAGTGATTTCTTAGATATGCCTCAAAAGCACAAGTGACAAAAGTGATTAGATAAAATGGACTTTATCAAAATTTTAAAAAAAATCTGTGCTGTGAACAGTATCATCAAGAAAATGCAGAATAGGAGCAAATATTTGTACATCATATCTGAAAAGGAATTCATATCCAGAATATACAAAGAACTTTTGTAACGCAATAATAAAAAGAAACCAAGTTTAAAAGTAAGGAAAGGATCTCAATAGGCATGTCTCCAAGAACGATATACAAATGATCACTGAGTACATAAAAAAGTGCTCAACATCATTAGCAATCAGAGAAATGCAAATGAAAATCATACCACTTCACAACCAATCCCAACTCCTCTAGTACTGAGTCAATTCCAAATCTCAGTGACCTTTTAGTACAGACTAGAACAACCCTGCAGGATTTCCAAGACTGTAACTCTTTGTGGAAGCAGACTACCACATCTTTCTCTTGTTCAGTGGCTTGTGGGTTTGAATATTTTAGCCACGGTGTCACCAGGGCCCCCCTTCACAACCAAAAAAAAAACCCAAACCAGACTCACTGCTGTCAAGTCAATCCTGATTCATAGTGACCCTCTAGATAGAGTAGAACTGTCCTGTAGAGTTTCCAAGGAGTGCCTCGTGGATTTGAACTGCTGACCTTTTGTTTAGCAGATGCCTCACTTAACCACACCACCAGAGTTTCCTTGCAATCAATAGGAAGGTTATAATAATAATAATAATAATAATAAAATACCAACAATAACAAGTGTTACCAAAGAAGTGGAGTAACTGGAACAATTTTAAATTACTAGAGGGACTGTAAAATACTGTAGCTGCTTTGGAAAATGTTTTGACAGTTTCTGTGAATGTTAAAAATAGGGTTATGATACAGCTTAGAAATTGTACCACTATCCAAAAAAAAGGGAACATATGTCCACACAAAACTTGTACACAAATATTCATAGCAGTATTACTTGTAACAGCCATGAAGTGGAAATAAATGACCCTTAATGAATCAGTAGATATCTGTGGTATATCTATGTGATAAAATATTATTTGGCAGAATAAAAGGAATAAAGTATTGATACTTGCTATAACATGAATGATGCTTGAAAACATTATGCAGAGTGAAGGAAGCTAATCACAAAAGACCAGATATTATACAATCATATTTCTATAAAATTTTGATTATATGGGAATGTACATTTTCATTCAATCATAATGCAAAAAAAATTTTTTTTGAGAATAAGCGAATCATAGAGACAGAAAGCAGATAAGTGGTTCCCTAGGACTTGTGAAGGGGATACAGGTACTAGGTATCTTTTAGAGATTACAAAAAGGTTTAACATTACCTTATGGTAATAAATGCACCCACCACATGTCTGTCAGTTTGTCCTACAGTGGTGGCTTACATGCTGCTGTGATGCTGGAAGCTATGCCACAGGTATTTCAAATACCAGCAGGATCACCCTAGTGGCCAGGTTTCAGTAGAACTTCCAGACTAAGACAGACTACAAAGAAGGACCTGGCTGTCTACTTATTTTTGGCCACTGAAAACCTTATGACTATCAGAGGAACATTGTCTGATACAGTGCCTAGAAGATGAGCCCTCTGTGAAAGACTACTTCCTCAAAATAGTGTTGACTTTACAGATGTGAATGGAATAAAACTATTCAGGACCTTCATTTGCTGATGTGGTACAATTCAACTTGAGAAAAAACAGCTGCAAACATCCGTGAGTGATCGGAACATGCAGTATGCAAAGCATGCATGTAGGAGAACTGGAAGTCCTTAACGATAAAATGGAATGCATAAAGATCAGTATCCTAGGTATTAATAAGCTGGCATCCACCAGCATTGGCTGTTTTGAATTGGACAATCATACACTTGAGTCTGGAAACCCTGGTGGTGTAGTGGGTTAAGTGCTACATCTACCAAACAAAAGGTCAGCAGTTCAAATCCACCAGGCACTTCTTGAAAGCTCTATGGGGGCAGTTCTACTCTGACCTATAGGGTTGCTGTGAGTTTGACTCGACTCAATGGCAGTGGGTTTTTTGTTTGTTTGTTTGTTATGACTTGGTTCATGAGGAATGACTAAATGAAGAGGAATGGTATCACATTTATTGTCAAAAAGAACATTTCAAAATCCATTCTGAAGTACAGAGCTGTTAGTGATAGGATAATATCTATATGTCTATAAGGAATTGTGTTTAATATAACTGTTATTGAAATCTGGAAACCCTGGTTGCATGGGGGTTAAGTGCTGTGTCTGCTAACCAAAAGGTCAAATGTATACATCAACCACTAATGCCAAAGATGAAGAAATTGAAGTTTTTTTTTTATTTTTATTTTTTACCAACTTCTGCAGTCTGAAATTGATCAAAAATGCAGTCAAGATGCTTGAACAATTATTGATGATTGGAATGTGAACATTGGAAACAAAGAAGAAAGATTAGTATTTGGAAAATCAGGCCTTGGTGATAGAAACAATGCTGGAGATTGTACGATAGAAGTTTTTAAAACTAGTGACTTAATTGCAAATACATTTTTGCAACAACAGACTATGCCAGATAAAATACACAGGAATCAAGCAGAGTACATCTGTGGAAAGAGACAAGAGAGTTCAGTATCATCGGTCTAAACAAGACCAGGGGGTGACTGCAAAACAAATTATCAGTTGCTCTATGCAAGTTCAAGCTGAAGCTGAAGAAAATTAAAACAATCCATGAAAACCATAATATGACCCTGAGTATATCTCACCTGAATTTAGACAACATCTCAAGAATTGATTTGATGCACTGACCACTAATGATCCCAAACCAGGCAAGTTGTGGGATGACAGCAAGAACATCATGTAAGAGGAGAGCAAAAAGCCACTAAAAAGACAGGAAAGAAAGAAAAGACCAAAAGGGATGTCAGAAGAGACTTCTAAGCCTGATCATAAACATGGAGTAGCTAAAGTGAGAGGAAGAAATGATGAAATAAAAGAGCTGAACAGAAGATTTCAAAGGGTGGCTTGTGAAGACAAAATAAAGTATTATAATGAAATGTGGAAAGGCCCAGATTAGACAACCAAAGGGAGTAACATGTTAAGTATTTCTCAAATTTAAAGAACTGAATAAAAAATTCAAGCCTCAAGTTACAATACTGAAGGATTATATTGGGCATCAAAAGATGATGGCAGGAATACAGAGAGTAACTATACCCAAAAGAACTGATAGATACACAGCTATTTCAGGAGGTAGCATATGCTCAAGAACTCATGGTACTGAAGAAAGATGCCCAAGCTCTGCTGAAGGCATTGACAAAAAACAAGCCTCCGGGAACTGATGGAATAGCAACAAGTGTATTCCACAAAGGCATGTAGTACTAGAGGTGCTTACTCATCCATGCCAATAAATTTGGAAGACACCTACCTGACCAGCTGACGGGGAGAGATCAATATTTGTGCCCATTCTGAAGAACGATGATGCAGCAGAATGTGGAAATTAGTAAGGAATATCATTAATATCATATGCAAATAAAATTTTGCTGAAGCTAATTAAAACATGGCTACAGCAGCCTAGCAACAGGGAACTGCCAGAAATTCAAACTGGATTCAGAAGAGGATGTGGAAGCATAGATGTCATTGCTGATGTCAGATGGGTCTTGGCTGACAGCAGAGAATACTAGAAAGATGTCTGTCTGTGTTTTGTTGACTGTGTGAGGCTGTTCAACAGTGGATCATAACAAATTATGGGTAACATTGCAGAGAATGGGGATTCTAGAGCACTTAATAGTGCTCATGAGGATCCTGTATGTAGACCAGGAGGCAGTGGTTCAAACAGAATAAAGAGATACTCAACAACAACAACAACAAAAACCCAGTGCTGTAAAGTCAGTTCCAACTCTTAGCAACCCTATGGAACAGAACAGAACTTTTCCATAGAGTTTCCAAGAAATGCCTGGCAGATCCAAACTGCTGGCCTTTTAGTTAGCAGATGTAACACTTAACCACTATACCACCAAGGTTTCCAGGAGATACCAAGTGAAAACCAGGAAAGGTGTGCATCAGGGTTGTATCATTTCACCATATTTATTAAATCTGTATGACTCGACAGCACTTGGCTTGGCATGATGAGCAAGTAATCCAGGAAGCTGGATTGCCGGGAGCCAGCCTCGGCAGGGTCTGGGATCACGGGGGGATGGGTGGCATCGGCGAAGAAGAAATGATGAGACTGAGACAACCAGGAATCTGGAAACAGCAGCCTGCCAGGGCCTGTCTTTCTTTATTTTTTATATACGATCAGTGACATGATTTCACCCTGCCCCTTTGACCACACAAGATGTTGGCTAACAAGGAAGTGATACCTTGTGGCTTTTTTTTCATGTTAATTATTGGGGCCTACTGGATAATGGCCTGAGACAAGTGGTCTCTTTACATGTTAATCATTAGGGCCTTCTAGGTAATGGCCCGAGACAAGTATATTGTGATTATAATCAACAGTGAAAACAAAAGTTATGTCTTGAGCTTAATCAGTTCTATCTATGCTTCAAGGTTAAAAGGTACAGGAGGAGGGGTAAACTCATCTAAAGGTTATAATCCTTCTTTGCTCTTTATTTTATCTCCTGTGGGGACAGTAAACACCTACCATCCCCCACCCTATGCCTTTCTTAAGCTGTTCTAAAAAGGGTACTTCTTTAGTATTTACTCATTTGCCATACCAAATATAATAGACTTGGGAGCCTATCCATCTTCCTGATGCAGGGAATGGGATGTCTATATCTAAGAGCTGTGCAGGGGGTCGTCCCTGGAGAGCTTCCCAGGGCCTTCCTGCAATCTAGTTTTTCACATTGGAGGGGGATGTGCAGTTGGGGGAAGCCAGCAGGCCTGGGCTGGCCTCAGCATTCCCAGGCTGGACGTTCCCAGGCTGGGCGTGCTGTGTCCTTGTGCCGGGAGATGAAAGGGTAATTTTGAGGAAGATTTAATGAGGATACAAAATATCATCAGGGAGAATATGGCCAGAAATATGTCATGGGTGAGATGCCTCCACCCGCCATCACAGAGGCGTATAGCTTTGCTCACAGAGGCCTTTGTGGGTGACGAGCCTCAGCACTGGATTATATGAAGATTATGTCAGGATGGAAGGAAAACTCATTAACAACCCATGATAAGCAGATGACACATCCTTGCAGAAAGTGAAGCATTTACTGACGAAGTTTGCAGTACAGATTGTATCTCAACATAAAGCAAACCAAAATCCTCACAACTGGACCAGTAATCAATATCATGATAAATGGAGTTGTCAAGGATTTCATTTTACTTGGATCCACAATCAACGCCCGTGGAAGCAGCAGTCAAGAAATCAAGCAATATATTGCATTGGGTAAATCTTCAAAGACTTCTTTAAAGTATCAACATGCAAAGGTGTTACCTTGAGGACTAAGGTACTCCTGACCCATGCCATGGTATTTTCAATCACTTACATGGTTGTGAAAGCTGGACAATCAATAAGGAAGATTGAAGAAGAACTGATATTTTTGAATTATGATGTTGGCAAAGAATATTGAATATACTGTGGACTTTCAGAAGAATGAACAACTCTATCTTGAAAGAAGTACAACCAGAATATTCCTTAAAATCAAGAATGGTGAGACTATGTCTCAGATACTTTGGACATGTTATCAGGAGGGATCAATCCCTGGAGAAGAACATCATGGTTCGTAAAGTAGGAGGTCAGGGAAAGAGAGGAATACCCTGAATGAGATCAACTGGTGGAGTGGCTCCAACAGTGGACACTAGCATAGTGCCCTGTTATGCATAGGATCACTGTGAATCAGAACACACTTGTCACAGAATAAAAACAGTGATTGCAGAATTATATCACAATACTAATGTAAAAAATGATGCTCCATTTTGTATTCCTGCTGGCAAAGTACGTGAGATTGCCCACTGGAATGTTCATCAACATAAACTAACACTTTGCCAATTTAATTGACTAGAACAGTATGGTTCAACCACTGGAGATTATTCCCCTCAGTGGATATTTAGCAATGTCTGTATAAATTATCATGATTTGGGTGGGGTGGATGCTACTGGATTCCAGTAGGTAAGAAGCCAGGGATGCTGCTGAACATCCTACAGTACATAGGAAACCCTACCTCCACCCCAAATATTTATCCAACTCAAAATGCCAACAAATGCAAGATAAAGAAACCTTAGGTGAGAAGTAGCATCTTATTTTAGATTTTATTTCTTTGGTTACTAGCAAAGGTAAAATTCTTCCATATGTTTGCTAGTTAGTTGTATTTCTTTTTTTGTCATTTTTCTGGTCATATAATTAGTCCATATATGTCTTCAATTTATATGAGTTGTTTATACAAATAAAAATGTTAAATCTTTGTTGTTGCCATTGTTTTATTGAGAGTTTCATATTAACTATCAAAAATTTTTTTCCAAAGTGTTTGTTTTTTACATGCCTCAAGCTTAAGTTCTTACCCTACCTACCTACCTATGCACTCCACCAATCATTTTATTTTTATTCACTTTTATTTTCTTAGTGTTTTATTTAAGTTTGTCTCTTCCCATTAAACACTTAAAATGTACTTAGAATTTATAATATAATGTACCTATAATATAATATACCTATGCAGAATCTAGAAGCTTTGCTGGTGGCCATTCGAGACAAAGAGTATCAGTCTCAGACAGCACTTCAAGAAAAAGAATCTGAAATCCAGCCTCTTAAAGAACACCTTTGTATGGCAGAAAATAAGTTTTTTCTAAATAGTAATGCCTGGTTATTCTCATTTTGAAGAAACAAGAAACATTTTATTTCCAAGAGTATGTACTAGGCTCAAGATTACCTTCAAAATGGAAGTTTTCTAAGGGTTTATAGAAGCTAAGGAATACACAGTTATCCTTATGCACTTTCACTGTGATGTTCTGTAAGGTAGTTAAATGCTGATAACTCGCTTAAGGACATGCAGTAGTTACAGATATCACATCAATCTTTTCTGTTGTTGTTCAACTTATTTTCTCATAGCTTAAGAGGCTAGAAGTCATCACATCAATCTTACAAAATACATAAGGTAATATCAAAGTGGAAAGTGGAAATCATTTGCAGTTTGCGATTAACAATTCTTCCCTTAAAATGAATTTTCTAATATGATCTGTATTGAATGTGTGTGTGTATGTCTTAAGAAGGATGACACAATTTCATATCAAGATACTAAAAATAGTTGTAAATTTATAACAATATGGCAGTTTTATCGTCTTATGAGTTAAGTGAATGAATAAGTGTAGCTATCTTCCTGTTATACAGATGGAGAACGAGTTAGATTCTGCTCGTTCTGAAATAGAACTCCTCAGGAGTCAGATGACAAATGAGAGAATCTCTATGCAGAATCTAGAAGCTTTGCTGGTGGCCAATCGAGACAAAGAGTATCAGTCTCAGATAGCACTTCAAGAAAAAGAATCTGAAATCCAGCTTCTTAAAGAACACCTTTGTATGGCAGAAAATAAAATGTGAGTTGGTTAACAACATAATATAAAGTCATATTTATTCAATCTTTTGATACTTTGTAAATTGATAGAGTTTTAAAACTAGAGTTTAGATAATTTAGCCCCCATCATTACCATTAATGAACCAGAAGACTGGAAATCTTGTCCTTTACTGAAGGTTCAGTACCAAAGGTTCTATTGGCTGTTTTTGCCTGATCTAAATTTAAGTTTAGCTGTCTCTGTTGTTTCTAGCAGAGCATTGGATAAAATACAGTGTCTGATCCAAAATATGGCCCTTAGAAAATATTACAATCATGTTAGCAAAAAGTTAAGCACTTCTAAAACCAGAAGAATTTTTATACTTACGGCCCCGCCTGCTGTTGCTGCCATGTCTGTCCATTTGTCGTGTAGTAGTTTTTTTATTCATGGAGCCCTGGTTGCACAGTGGTTAAAGTGCTCATCTGAAAACCAAAAAGCCAACAGTTTGAACCTACTAGCTGCTCCATGGGAGAAAGATGTGGCAGTCTCCTTCTGTCAAGATTTATAACCTATGAATTGGAATTGGATCAATGGCGGTGGGTTTGGTTTGGTTTGACTTCCTTAGTTTCATGTAAATGTATACTGGGTACCTGGAAGAGTCCCTGCACTCACAGAGTGTGAAAGACTTCCCCAGAGCATTGATGTTAGCTTTTTCAGACTCTCCAGCATGATTAACACACTATTTCAAGCTGGAGATTTAGGTGGAAAACCTGCTTCGACATTAAATGCTTTATCATTCAACTTAGTTATGTCTTCCAAGAACTAATAACAACCCTGTTCTGTCTATGCCGTCTGTAACATTTTTCATCCATCCTCAACTCTGCTGTCTCACCTGAGCGTGGGGCCCAGTGAAGGGAAGGAATCGTGATCTGATGAGTCACCCACTGAGCACGGGAGGCCCTGACTAAGTCAAGGCTGCAGGGGTAGAGCCAGTCTCCTCCAGCAGTGCTTTTAGAGGACGGCTGCTGTGCTGAGCTACTGCTTCAGCTGGCTCTGTAGGATCACTTTTTCAAGCTGATAGTTGGAAATCAGCCTGGTAAAATATGCCCCAAATCCCACCCTAGGGGGTGTGCTCTTTTCTGGACTGGCTAGTAAGTACTGTCACCTAGAAATTTCTGTAAGCATGATATAATTTTGTAGTTTGGATCTCTAACATTCAGATTTCAGTAGTCTATCATACAGTTCTGAAAGCAAGGGAAGAGGATAGAATGGCCTATGCAAACAGACTTTACTTCTGTCACTGTTTTTTAATTATGACAGTATGCCTTGTCACAGGGTTTTTGAGGCATGGTTTAGCCCCAGGTAAGATCCTGCTAAATAGGAGACATTTACAAAAAAAAAAAAATTTTAACAGTGTATACATCAAATTTTGTTATAAATATGTATGACAGGCTTAGTTGAATAAATCTGTTTGGAGCCATGGTGGTGTAGTAGCTAAGAGCTATGACTGCTAACCAGAAGGTTAGCAGTTCAAATCCACCAGCTGCTCCTTGGAAACCTTATGGGGCAGATACTCTGTCCTATAGGGTTGCTATGGGTAGGGGTTGAGTTGATAACAGTAGGTTTATATATATGTGTGTGTATATGTGTGTGTGTGTGTGTGTGTGTATCTCAGACCACATACAGTGAATTCCAGTACTAATAATTTGATTATAATACTCTCCATTTATATAATATTTCCAAGTACTTTATAAAAAAGATTTGCGGTAGGTAGGATAGATACTGTTACTTAGTCCATACAGAGGGCAGTTGAGACAGAGGGAGTTTAACCAAGTGAGTGTGCCTGGGACTGCTTAGGCACTTCAGCTAGGCCAATTTGCATATTTGCTATATCTAATATATCTATATACACAAATCATGATTTGACTAGAATCCAGCTGGAAGACTATTGTAGGTTACTGTAAGAGTTGTAGCCACATCTTCAGTTCAATCAACTGTCACTTTTTCTTTTTTTCACACAGGGCCATCCAGAGTAGAGATGTGGCCCAGTTCAGAAATGTAGTAACACAACTGGAGGCTGATTTAGATATTACCAAAAGACAGCTTGGGACAGAGCGCTTTGAAAGGTACATTTATCTCCACACAATGTTTGGCCTGGAAAACATTGTTTTCTAGGTGACAATGAGATTTGATTACTTCATGTTGGTTAAATTTTCAAGTGTGTTTTCAGCTACAGTTTTAATAATGTCACTGAACATAAAATTTAAAGGCTTTACTGTCTTGCTTCAGGGAGAGAGCTGTACAAGAACTTCGTCGCCAAAATTACTCAAGTAATATGTATCATATGAGTAGTACACTAAAGCCGAATGCCAAATGTCATTCGCCAGAACGTGGTCACCACCGATCTCCCGACCGGGGCCTTGATCGATCACTGGAAGAGTAAGTGGCTTAAAGATCCATTCTTTGTGGATCATATAGCAGTATAACCGGTGAATATTTGAGGAAGTGAGGAAACTCAAGAAACAGTCTGTTGTAAATAGTGATACTTAAACAAAATTACCTAGGTATGTTATCATGAAAATATTATAGTAATTGCATTAGAGCCACATATGAATATCATACTAAAGTGAAAGATCTTTGATATTTGACCTAATGTTCATGTAGGCTGTATCTTAAAAGTCTGATTTTCTCTTTAGTTTTACCACCCTAAAACTTTTTTACATACTTTGATTATAACATGTCAGTTAATTATTGTAGCACCACAAAGTATACATGTACTGCCAGAAAAGCCAAGTGCCATCGAGTAAGATCTGACTCATGGCAAGTACTAGGAAAGTAATAAGCTCATTTTTCAGAGGAAAATATTTTAAATATACTGCTATACATGACAGATTTTAAAAAACAAACTTTCCTTGAAGATACTTTCAAACTTAAAAAAATTATAAAAATAACACAAAGAACAACAGCATGCCCTTTGCCCATCCTCACCACTGTCAACGTTTGACCCCATTTGTTTTATCACATGCACGCACTGTCTCATGTACTCACATGTTTTTACAGACACGCACACATGCATACGTTTTAAAAATGTTTTAATCTCCCTTCTTCTATTTATTCGTTCAATCCCAGAAGACATCTAAAATAGCCTCAGAATTTCTTCACCCATGTAACTACAATAAAAAGACCAGCTTAAAAACTGTTTGTAATCTGTTTGCAGTTCTTCCTTCCCGCCTCACATACTACATTGCCTAAGACTTAAGGGTATATAGTTGCATAGCACATCTATAAATGACTTGGATTAAGTTCTCCACCCCTCTTCATGGTGGTTATTCATTGGACTAGCATTAGATTCACTTGTTGCATTCGTTTTCTCCCTTCCTACCCTTTATTTTTTGAATATGTTGGATACTGACTTGCAAAGATGTAAAAAATAGTACTCAGAGAAGCATCATTCCCTCCTGTATGCCTCCCATCTTGTCCTGTCTCTCCAGTTGCATCAAGCGTGTATGTGTGTGTGTGTGTGTACGGTTTATAATAAGAAACAGATAGAATTGTTTCATTTTCTCTTTCTTCTTCACAAAAGACAGCATACTATAAATGCTCCTTTCCACCAGTGGGTTGTACTGTCAAACGTTTGAATTTTTGTTGGTATGGTGAGCAGTGTTTCAGTGTATTCATTCAGTGAAATGGTACTGCAGTGTAGTTTTAGTTTTTCTTTCTACTATTATGAATGAATTTGAATATCTTTGTATATGTTTAAGGCCATTTTTATATCTCTTGCTGAATTGTCTAGCAATTTCTTTTGCACATATTTCTAATATAGTTTGGGTCTTTATTTCTTTCTTGTGGCAAAGGAATATGTATAACAAAACATTTCCCACTTCAACTTTTTTTACATATACAATTTATTGATATTACATTTGTTGTGTTGTACAACCATCACCCCATCAATTTCCATTTTTTCCCCATCACCTTTACAGAAACTTATGCTCCTGAGCAATCATTCCCTTTTCCCTTCCTTCCCATTCTCACTAAACAACTTTATACATTTGTCTCTTCTAGATAACTTCATATAAGTGGGATCATACAGTATTTGTCTTTTTGTAACTGACTTATTTCACTCAGCATAGGGTTTTCAAGGTTCATCCGTGTTGTATCATGACTCTGTTTCTCTTTATTCCTGAGTGATATTCAGTTGTATGTTTATCCCATATTTTGTTTATCCGTTTGTCTGTGGATGGACATTTAAGTAGTTTTCGCCTTGGGCTATTATGACTAGTATCCTCAGTGAGCACTGGTGTACAAGTATCTCTTTGAGTCCATGTTTTCAATTCTTTTAGGTTTATACCTAGGTGTGGAATTGCTGGATCATGAAGTAGTTTATGTCTAAGTTTTGGGGGAGTCACCAAATTGGTTTCTGATGCAGCTACACCATCTTACAGTGGTGCAGCAACGAACCCAAATTTCAGTTTTTCTGCATCCTCGTCAAGTCTTGTTTTCTGTTTTTTCTGATCATAGCCACTCTGTCTGGGGTGAGATGACATTCCATTGTGTCTTTGATTTGCATTTTCCTGATGACACTAAGCATCTTTTAATGTTCTTGTGGGCCATTTGTATCTTCACTGGTGGTGTCTATTCAAATCCTGTGCCCATTTTTTGATTGTCTTTTTGTTGTTAAGTTGTATGAGTTATTTATGTATTCTGGATATTATACCTTTATTCAGTATATGGTTCCCAGATACTTCATCCATTCTGTACATTCTTTTTTCATTTTGTTGATGAAGTGCTATGATGCAGAAAAGTTTTAATTTTGGTGAAGTCAAATTTATGTATTTTGTCTTTTGTAGCTTATGCTTTTGGTGTCACATCTATGAATCCACTGTAAAAAAAAAAAAGAAACTACATCCTGAAGTATTACTGCTATATTTTGTTCTAAGAGTTTTACAGATTTAGTTTTTACATTTAGGTTGTTGATCTACTTTTGACTCAATTTTTGTACACAATATAAGGTATGGGCCTGACTTCATTCTTTTGCACATGGCAGTCCAGTTGTGCAAGCACCGTTTATTGAAGATGCTATGCTTTCTCCACTGAATAGACTTAGTGGCCCTGTCAAAACATCAATTGGCCTTAGGCATACAGGTTTATTTCTAGACTCTTGATTCTCTTCCACTGTCTTTCCATATCAGAGTGTCTTGATTACTGTAGCTTTCTAGTATATTTTGACATTATCAGGTCCTGAGTTTTCCTACTCTTTTCTTCTTTTTCAAGATTGATTTGGCTCTTTGGGGCCCTTTGCAGATCCATATAAATTTGAAGATTGGCTTTTCCATTTCTGCAAAGAAGGCTGTTGAAATTTTTTTTAATACCTTATATTATTTTTAAAAATAAATTCAAGAGATTAGTTCTTTATCTGTAATACATATATGTTACAAATATTTTCTTCCAGTTTGTCATTTGTCTTTTGATTTTACTTATAATGTTTTTGCCATGTAAATGTTATTTTTTAGGTAGTTTATACTTAATTCATATGGATTTCTATTTACAGTTAGAAAATATTTCTCTATAACTAGGTAGAGGAATTCATGAATTTTTTCCTTTAATATTTATGTAATGGTTTATTTTTTACCTTTAGATTTCTGATCTATTTAGAGATGGTGTATGATATTAGAAGTAGATAATATTTTTTCTTTTTCCAATTGACTGTCCAGTTGTGCCAATACAATTTATTAAAAAGATTCTTTTTTCTCAGTCATCCAGGTCTTTTTCTGGACTTTCCATGCTATTCCATTGATCTATCTATCCTTATGCTGGTACTGCACTATTTTAATTATAGAGGCTTTGCAGTTTTTGTAAGTCTTGTTTATCTCGTGGTATGCTGGTAAACTGGCTTCCCCAAACTGTGGGGGGGAGGGGGGGCAATCCCTGATTTGTAGCACTTGCCAGTTTCTGTGGTGTAAATACTTCCCCAGTGGCCAGTTTCAAGTTAACAATGGTTAAGCACCAGCCCACAAACTGCTTTGAACATTTAACTGTCAGCTTAAGGCTGCTCCAGCGTGCTGGTGAGATAGTGCTTCTCAGAGCTATTCCTTTTACGTGTTTACCTGTATTTTCTTGTATGTTTATTCTTCCATATGAACTGTAGGGTCAGTTTGTCTAGCTCCATTTAAAAAAAAAAAAAGGCATTGAAATTTGTGGGGAATCACATTTATAAATTAACTTGAACAGCTTAAATCTTTATAATGTTGAGGTGTTCTAACTAGAAATAGAGATGTCTTTCCATTTGTTTAAACTCACTTTTGTGTGTTTTGGGAATGGTTTTCGGTGGTTTTCTTTATACAGGTTTTGAACATTTCTTACTAAGTTTGTGCACAATTGTTTTTTGTTGCTATTCTAAATGTGATTGTCTCATTCATTATATCTTACCATTTGTGCATATGAATGCTATTTTTGGAATTTAATTTTCTGCCCTGCTACCTTACTAAATTCTTTTGTTGTTCCATTAAGCTTTGTCACTGATTCTCTGGTGTTTTCCAGGTCCATTATCATGTTGTTTTCAAAAAGAGATAGTTTTTTCTTTTCCTATTATTGGTCTTGATTTGTTTTCTCTCATCTAATTGCACTAACTAGCCATCCTCAAAAAAAATGTAGGGGAGAAAGCAGTATCCTCACCACAGTAAGCTATTCCCCCACTACTTGGGAATGAGTTCCCTCGTGACACTTCTTGGTTGTCACAGCCATTCCTTCCTCCAGCCCTATCACCTAGCAAATGTTGTTTTCTTCTCCATGTCTGTAATTCTGTTACTTTGAGAATGTTATAGAACTGAAATCATAACACAGAATATTACATTTTGAAATTGGCTTTTTCATTCAGCATGAAGTCCATGAAATTCAGCCAAGTCGTTGTGTGTGACAATAGTTTATTCCTTTTTATTGCTGATTAGTATTCCATCTATTGGTTTATTACAGCTTGTTTAATTGTTCACCCATTGGAGGACATCTGGGTTGTTTTCAGTTTTTGCATGCTACAAATAAAGTTGTAAAAATTCTTATGCATGTTTTTGTGTGAACTTAAGTCTTCATTTCTCTGTGAATACCCATGAGTGCAATTGCTGAGTGAAATGGCAGTTACAGGATTAATTTTTAAAGAAACTGACAAACTATTTTTCCAAGTGTCTGTACCATTTTACATTCTTACCTGCAGTGTATGGAAGTGGTTTAGCTTCTTTACCTCCTCATCAGCATTCAGTGTCACCACTATTTTTTCTTTCAGCCATCCTAATAAGTGTAAAGTGACATCTCATTGTGGTTTTAATTTTACTTACCTAATGATTAATGATGTTGAATGTCGTTTCTTGTATTATTTGTCTTCTATAAAACTTCTTTGATGAAATGTCTGTTTGTGGTTTTTGCCCATTTTCTAATTTTTATTTTTTTAATTGAGTTATGAGAGTTCTTTTTATAGTCTAGATAGAAATTCTTTGTCTGATACAATGTTTGTATATAAATTGTCCTGACCTTTTCACCTCTTGACAGACCTTTGTTACAAAAAAAGTATTGCATTAAAAAAAAATTGAGATATAATTCACATAACACATAAAATTTTCTTTTAAAGTATACGATTGTATAATTTTAATATATTCACAAAGTTGTTCAACCATCACTACTGTTTAATTTCAGAAAGTTTTCATCACCTTAGCAGTCTTCTGCAAAGCAAAAGTTTTTATTTTTGATAAAGCCTGATTTGTCAATTTTTTCTTCTATGAATCATGCTTTTGGTGCTGTATCAAAGAACTCTTCCCAGTCATTTTATGTTCTTTTTCTACAAGGTATATAGTTTTGTGTTTTACATTTTTGCCTGTGGTCTATTCTTCATTTTTAAAGTGGGAAGTTCAGGTTGAGAGGTTGAGGTGTATTTTGTTTTTTTTTCTTGTTGATACTCAATTGCCCCATCACCATTTGTTGGGGAAAGTATCTTTACTCCATTCAGTTGTTTATGCGTCTTTATAAGACAGTGAGTGAGTTTTTGTGTGTTTGTGTACATCTATTTCTGGGGTCTGTATTCAATTCCATTCATTTGTATGTCTGTCTTTCTGAAAATATCACATTTTCTTGATTGTTAGGGCTACGTAGTAAGTATTAAAAATTGGATGGAGTAATTCCTCCTATTTTATTCTTTTTTTTTTTCCAGAATTTTTTTTCTTTGTTACTGCAGGTCCTTTGCCTTTCCATGCAAATTGTAAAATAAATGATCTTGTAAAATCTTTCTGGAATTGTCATAGGAATTACATTAAACCTGCATGTAAGTTTGGAGAGAATAAAATCTTTACTGTGTGAAGGCTTCCAATTCATGAACATAGACTATCTCTTTATTTATCTATATCTTTGATTTCTTTTATAAGTTTTTTTGTGATTTTCAGCAAATAAAAAAACCTACTGCTGTTGACTCAATTCAGACTCATAGCAGATAGCAAGTATGTCCTGTAAATGTTATGTCAGATTTACAGCTAAGGACTTAATTTTTTCGAGTAATTATAATTTTTTGTTTTTAATTTTGCTTTTCACTGTTGATTTATAGATATATGATTGATTTTTGTTTATTTGTCTTGTATCCTGTGGTCTTGCTGAAATCACTTCTTAGTTGCAATTTTGGCTTTGTGTTTTGGCAGATTACTTTGGATTTTTTTGAATAGACAGTAGTGTCATTGGCACATAGTTTCATTTTTTTCTCCCTTTGCAAACTAATACCTTTTATTTATTTTTCTTACCTTATCATGTTTGCTAGGAGTTCTAGTAATATGTTGAGTAAAATTGTGAGAATAGGTATCTTTGCCTTGTTTTTTATCTCGGGAGAAAAGCATTCAGTCTCACACCATGATGACTACTGTGTTTTTGTAGGTATTTTTTGTAAAAATTTGAAATTTTCCTTCCATTTTTATTTTGCTGATCTTTTTTTTTAATCATCCAAAAGTGTCAAACTTGGTCAAATGCTTTTCTGCATTAATTCAGATGATCACATGAGTTTCTTTTTTATCCTGTTGATATAATAGTTTACACTGATTGATTTTCAAAATACTGAACCAGCCTTACATTTTTAGAATAAACCTCACTTGGTCATTGTATATAATTATTTTTTTATATTTCTCATTTGGTTTTCCATTTTATTCCCTTAAGATTTTTGTGGGGGTGTTCAACAGGGACATTGGTCTACAATTTTTTGTTGTTGTTGTTGCTGTTGTTTTTGGTGAGGTACTACTGAACTCATGCAATGAGTTAAGCAGTATTCTGTCTATTTTCTAAAAGACGGTATATAAAATCAGTGCTAATTCTTCTTTAAATGTTTAGTAGAATTGTCCAGTGAAGCCGTCTGTGCCTGCAGATTTCTTTTTTGGAAAACTTAAAGATACGAATTTGATTTCTTTCAGTAGTTACAGGACTATTCAGTTTGGGTGACTTGTGGTAGTTTGCAGGTTTGAAGGAACTAGTCTATTTAACCTAACGTGTCAAATTTATGTGGATGGAGTTGAACATTTTTTAGAATTTTAATTTGATTTATTGATAGTGTTTTTTTAGCATATATCTTTGCTTTCTTATTGGTTGCTTTGGATGTTATGGAAACCTTGGTGGCATAGTGGTTAAGTGCTACGGCTGCTAACCAAAAGATTGTCAGTTTAAATCCACCAGGCATTCCTTGGAAACTGTATGGGGCAGTTCTGCTGTGTCCCATAGTGTTGTCACAAGCTGGCGTTGACTCAGTGGCACTGGGTTTGGTTGCTTTGGTTTTGGGTGTTCTGGTGGATAATCGTAACTTATTGACATTTTACCACTGCACGTAAATTACAGAAATTTTCCTCCTTTTATAAAAGTCCCTTTATCTTCATCACTTTCTTATAATTGTTTTACTCCTTCTATATACATTGATACACTGCTATAATTTTTCACTTTAACTGTCAAACAGAATTTTAAAAACTCTCAAGATAAAAAGATAGTCTATTATACTTACCCATGATTTCACTCATTCTGTTGTTCTTTTCTTCTTTCCGCATATTTCAGGTTTCCTTCTAATACTATTTCCCTTCTGATTGTAGAATTTCCTCTAGTAATTTTTTAAAAATATAAATCTGCTAGTGACAGATTCTCATAGTTTTTCTTCATGTATTGATTTCACCTTCATTCCTGAATGATATTTTCACTGGATATAGCATTCTGGGTTGACATATACTTTTTTCCAGCACTGAAATATGTTGTGCCACTTCCTTCTGGCTTCCACAGTTTCAAATGAGAAATCCATTGTCATTTGAATAATTAATCCTTTATAGGTAATGCATCATTTCTGTCTAGCTGCTTTCAAGATATCTTGTCTTTAATTTTTGTATATTTGATTTTGATATGCTTTAGCATTAACTGCCTTAGGTTTATCTTGTTTGGATTTGCTCAGTTTCTTGAATCTAGGTTTATGCCTTTCACCAAATTTGGGAAACTTTCAGTGTTTCTTTGAAAAAATTTCACTCCAATATTCTTTCTACTCAACCTCCTGGGATTCTGATGGTATGAATGTTAGATATTTTATATTACCCCATGGTTCCTTGAAACATTGTTCATCTGTTCGGTACAGTCTATTTCCTCTCTGTTGTTGCATTTACATTCTGCTTTCATTTTCTCTTTTATCTTCAAGTTCACCAATTCTTTTCTTCTGTTATCTCCAATTTACTATTGAGCCCACCCAGTGAATTTTTTATTTTAGTTATTGTATTTTTAAGTGCTATAAATTCCGATTGGTTCTTTTTATTATCTCAAAAATTTTTTTTGCTGAAGTTTTCAGTTTTTCAAGTTATTTCAAGGGTGTTTGTAATTGCTTATTGAAGCATTATGATGGTCTTTTAAAAAATCCTTCAGATAGGTACATCGTTAAGTCATCTCTTTGTTGGTGTCTTTTCTCATTCAAATGATTATTTTCATGGTTCTTAATACTGAGTCATCTCATTGTTGGTGTCTTTTCTCATTCAAGTGATTATTTTCATGGTTCGTAGTATGATGAGGTTTTTTTTTTAATTGAATCTTGGAATTTGGGTATTAGTTTATGTAACTCAGGTTCCTGTTTAATCTTTTTAAAAGGCAGTCATCATATTTTGGTTTGCCATACAATTTTAGACCTACTTTCGTGAGCTGTGGTTTCAGTGACAATTTAGCTTTTGGAAGCTTTGTCATGTTATTCTGATTTGTTTCATTTGTATGTTTCCCAGAGGCTAGTATGAACCATGAACAGATTCCACATAGCAGTACATTTCTCAAAGTTTTTGCTCTGTTAATTCTGATCAGTTTTATGTAAGGATCACTATGAGATCTACCCAGGATTTTCCTTTCCCAGCTTCCTTGTCTCTGAAATCCTCCCCCACTCTCCCATTCACCAGACAAGTGGGATGGAATGGCCTCCCCTGACAGACATGGAGTGACTCCTGTTACTACCAGGTGAGGGATGGAAATTCAGTTTCTGTAAGTACCACTCTACCAGGGAAGCATAGCACAGCCTGCACTGGCTCTCCACTGGTGTCTCCTAGCCCAAGGAGTAGGGTATTAGTTGCTGTTTTACCTCCATATTATTTGTCAAACACTGATAGGCTTCCTTTCATGGGCCCTTGGCTAGAGAAAGAGGACTTTTTACCCCTTATCTGTATTTCTGAGTTTTGTGCTTCTCCAGTGTCCCAATTCTGGGTAGTTATGAATAAAGCTTCAAACATTCACATACAGGTTTTTGTCTGAACAAATCTGCATACATTGTAATTTTGAGTAAGGAGCTATTTCAGTAGAAGTGTGATAACTACAAATAAGGTAGTAGTTGGTTTTGGTTGATGAACCTATTGGTCATTGTTTTATTCTTTTTTCTAATTGTTTTTTCCCAAGATTTCAGCAATAAGTATGATTACTTATAAGAAGAAGAAAGTTACAAAAGTCAGATATTATGCCAATTATGTTTTGTAATCTATCATTATAATTCATATATCATGAGAAATAAATGCCTTGTAATTTCCATTACAGTTTTTATCATTTTTACTGCCAGAAAAATATGATGGAATATATCTGTTAAATTGTTAAATAAGTTTATATAATCACAAAATAATGTAATGCAAGAAAAAAACAGTCAATCATGATTGAAGGCATGGATTTAGAGATTAACAAATGAATGTACTAACTTGATAGAAACAGGAAATTTTGACAGTAGTAATTTAGGTTAATTAACTTCTATTCTTTTAAGTTCTTTTTCTGTTTTCCTCAAATGTTCAAAAGCAGGCAATATCGGAAAAGACACCTGAAAGAATACAAATATTCTCAAAAGTAAAAAAATTATCTTTTTCTAAATGAAAGGTTATACATTAAATAAACATACATCCTAGGTGAAAGTTCGTTTGTTGAATTAAGTATTAGATGAACTGATCTTTAGTTCAAGTTGGTTGAAGCAAATTGATGAACTGTCTCCTTTTCTTTTTGAAGTACATTCATAGTACTTGTAAAACATGAGGTCTGAAAGTCTGCACATAAGAATGGAGTCCTTGGGTGGTGCAAACTGTTAGGTGCTTGACTACTAACCAAAGGGCTGGCAGTTTGAATCCACCAGAGGGGCCTTGGAATAAAGGCTTAGAGATCTATTTCTGAAAGGCTACAACCTAGCAAACCCATGAATGTAGTTCTGCTCTGTTGATTTGACCAGTGGTTTGTCAGTTTTGTTGATCTTTTTTTTCATGACGCATTCTATTCTAGATGTCAGTTATTTCTGCTCTCATGTTTCTTATTTCTTCTGTTGGCTGTGGCTATGAGCTTCTTCTTCTTCTTTTTTTTTTTTTTTTTTTTTTTTGCTGTTCTCTTTCTGTTTAAGTTGTGTAGCTAATGTTTGCTTTTGTCCCTTTCATTTGTACTGTGCACATGTGGTGTTGCCACAAGTCAGAAGCAATTCAAGGGGAGCTGGTTACCAGTTACTGACAAAAATATTTTTCAGGAATATTATTACTTGAATGGTAAGGGTGAAAGTTACAGCCTGTGTGAAAGCTGTAGCAAAAATCGTTTATTTTCCTAAATATTATAAACTCTTATTTTTCCATGATAACGCGGAATATCTCATGTGTAAAAACCTTCCAGTTGTCAAGGTTTTATTACTTATACGGTAACAAAACTGACTTGAGCTTTACTTTTTCCCTTTGCCACTTTTCTTTTGAGAGGGATGAAAGTGAGAGGAGTGAAAATGAACAAAAAAACACATAAAGGGTAGACAAGAAAGAGAATGAATGAAGGAGCACTATAGCCTCCAGATGAGTCATTAGATGGAGAAATACCAGAAGATTTTGCCTCTGAGATCATAAATGATACCTTCTTTTCCTAATGAGTGAAAAAAATACATCGTATCAGTTCTCTTTCGGAGATGCTGGGGAAAAAATCTTAAATATTGTCAAAGCAGGACTGACTAAATTTTTTAATGCATGATGAAAAAGTTGAGTTAAAGAGATTAACTGGGTAATTTTTTTCTTTTGTAGGAATCTTTGCTATAGAGATTTCTGATGCATGAAGATTCTTCACATCCTTGGGAAAGCTCAAAGTTGCACACTGAATTTTTTTGCTATGTGATTGCATTTATCTTTTGAATGCTTGACAATGTTAAATGTATTTATTAACTTGTGTCTCTGAATCTCTGTTGTCATGTGCCATATCGCAGTGAGCTGAGATGACATATAGAAACAGAAATGTATATGGCTCCTTCTGTTCATACAGTAATAGTGAGTATAAAACCTGCTTACTTCACTATTGAACACTGTTATGTTAACTCTCCGGAATAAATAAAGAACCTTATAAAAAGAGGGAAAAGTGTTTTTACAAAACTGATTTCCTTTCATTTCTTAGTATCTGAAATAATTGGTTGGTTAATTTTTTTTCTCTGTGATTTATGCTTTCATGGCTGGAGGAGACGTATCAATGCAGGCACAGCTCTGATACTGGCCTGGGACTGTATATTCCATTTTGGAACCAATCTGACATAAATTCCATGCCATATCTGACTCTGGTGCATCAGAAAGTAGGAGAATGTCAGGGTTTTTAAATCCATAGTAATATGTAAACTCAAGACTAATGAACATACATTTTTGACAATTGTGTTTACTCCTATTTTAGAAAGGTAGGTGATGATATGTCTGTCAAGAATGTAAGATATGAAATCTGTATTTTTCATAAGTATTCTTTAAAAAATTAAAGTACTGCAATCAACCTAATTGATATTTAATTTTTTTTTTTTTTTACTTGTGGCAACTCTGTAATCTAGAGTAACAAGTTCAGTGATGTTTTCTTCCCCTTCCCTAAATTCTACTAAATCTTTCACTTTATCTGTCCATAGGCTTTGATTTAATGTTCGTATTGGAGCCTGAACACTACTGTAATTTACTGATATAAACTATTTGTATTCTTGCTATTTTAATAAAACATAAGTCCATGATTAATAGCATTCATATGATGTAGATGATTTCTCATTTTATAATAGTCACAAATCAATATGACTATAATGTAGAATAGTGCCCTGTGTAGGTCTTGTTTAATCGTTAGCATTCTGATATTTTACCATTAATACCAACACAAGCCAAACCCAGTGCTGTCGAGTCAATTCTGACTCACAGTGACCCTATGCATGCTATATATTCATTTTTGTTTGGTTTTTAAAAACCTTCAGGTTTATTCAGTGAGTTTAAGACAGTCACTACATATTGAGAAAAAATGGAATAATATAAAAAAGATCACTTTCATAAATATATTGCAGCATCTAATATTAAATGATGTACTGGTATATACACCAAAACAATCTTTGCTAGGGGACTCAGTGGTCGTAGCACTAGGTCATCACAGTGTTAATTTCAGTGTCTCCATTTCTACCAGACCTGTCATGGAGCTGAATGTCACCCATCATGTATACTTCCAGCACATGTTGGACAGAGAGGCAGTACGTGGGGGGAGGGGCATGACAGGGATAGGAATGAAGTAAGTAGGCAAATATTTCCATACTTGATTAAAAGTATTTGACTTGTGCCATTAATTACAAAATATTTAAAAGGAAAATGATAACGGGAAGTACCAAAGAGCCCAAGTACCCAAAGGCAGGGAAACCTCAACCGCATTCTATGCTATGTCTTCAAGAAAATGTTTTTTCTTATGGTAATAGTCAAGAATATTTATTGCTTTACATGAGATTCTAGTTGTTTGATATGAATATATAATAGCTATTGCTGTAGTAGTGTGCCTGATGCAATAAAATAGACAATTCAAAAGCCATGCCAAACATATTCTGTCTTTCCTGATCAGAAAAAAGTTCTTAGTTTTGAAATGTTGTATTATATATTAAAGATGCACTCCTGCTAAAGTAAGGGTGTTTTGAAGAGAATTCTCAACCCTCTGACTAATTTAATCCAGGATTTGTTGCGTGAGATCCTCTTTTGGAGTTCCAAATACCTCCATGAGTCTCTTAGTCTTATCTTTCCTTTTATTTATCTAAGCCATCACTCAGCTTACTTGGAAGTGGGGGCTGTAGTCTGGTAGGGAGCAGACACTATCTCTTTGACTTCTAGAATATTATTACAAGAGTTCATCCCATTTTTACTGTTTAACAACAGTAAGCATAATTAACTAATTATGTTCTGATAATATGAGCTACTAATACTTAGATTGGAATCCACTGAAAATGTTAACAATATAAAAAAATTCTAGGTAGGACTGTAAGAGTATTGGCCCCAGTCATTACAAGTGATCTACCCTAAAGTAATAATAAGAGAATAAAGAACTTGACTGGAAGCTACTGAATTTGTATTCACTTATGACTCTTAAATAGATATAGGAAACCCAGAATAGATATATCTTCAAATTTATTTGAAATTATGTATACTAGTGCCTAAAATTATTTTAAAATGTTGCTGTTGTAAGAGTCTGCTATTTTTATTTTTCCTACACATTTCTCTATAAGTGTTTATTATGATCTTTTTATACAGCCATCATTTCATCCCTTCTGCCCCAAATATTATGCTCAAACTTTCATTTCTTGTAAAATCAGAAATAGTTGACAGATCTGTTTACTAGCCTTATTTTTTTTTTTTTAAAAAAAGCCTTACAGTAAGGTAAAATAAAGCTACTATTTGAGAAAAACAATCTTCAAAATTTATGTACTTGGTTTTTTAAAAAATTATTACTATTTTTTGTGTGTTTTAGGTCAGGGTCTACATAACAAATTAGATTCCCAGTTAACAATTTTTATACAGCGTGCCTCATGACATCAGTTACATTTTCTACGATGTGTCAGCATTCTCAGTATTTCCATTATTTTTGCTCTGTTTCCATTAATCTAGCTTTCCTGCCCCTCTTTAGCATCTCATCTTTATCTTAGGGTGAGTGTTGACTGTTTGGACTCATATAGCAGATTATTGAAGGGAGCACAGTCTTCAAGGATGATTTTACCACTGTCAGCTTGTCATATTGTGATGGTTTGTATGTTACTGTGATGCTGGAAGATACGCCACCAGTACTGAAATGCCAGCAGGGACCCATAGTAGACAAGTTTCAGCTAAACTTCCAGACTAAGGCAGACTAGGGAAAAGGACCCAGCAGTCTACTTCTGAAAGGAATTAGCCAGTGAAAACCTTATAAATAGCAGTGGAACAATGATACAGTCTAGAAGATGAGCTCCTCAGGTTGGAAGGCACTGAAAAGATGATGGAGAAAGCTGCCTTCTCAAAGTAGCCAGCCAAGCAGTAGAGTAAACCTTAATCACATAGATGGAGTCTATCTTTTGGGACATGATGTGGCATGAATCAAAATAAGAAGAAATAGCTGCAAACATCCATTAATTAGTGGAAACTGGACTGTATGAATTATGAATCTGGGAAAATTAGAAAGGATCAAAAATGAAATAGAGTGCATAATATTGATATCCTGGGCATTAGTAAGCTGAAATGAACTGGTATGGGCCATTCTGAATCAGACAATCATGTGTCTACTATGCCAAGAATGACAAAGTGACGAGGAATGGCATTACATTTATCATCTAAAAGAACATCGCAAGTTCTGTTCTGAAGTGTAATGCTGTCAGCGATAGTATAATACCAATACACCTGCAAGGAAGATCAAATGATACAGCTATTATTCAACTTTACACCAACAACTAAGGCCAAAGATGAAGAAAATGAAGACTTTCATCAACCTCGTCAGCCTGAAATTGATCAATCATGCAATCAGGATGCACTGATAATTATTGCTGATTGGAATTTAAACACTGGAAACAAAGAAGGATTGGTAGTTGGAAAATATGGCCTTGGTGATAGAAATGATGTTGGAGATTCCATGACCGAATTTTGCAAGACCAATGGGTTCTTCATTGCAGATATCTTTTTTCACCAAACATAAACAGTTACCATACACATGGACGTCACCAGATGGAATGTGCAGGACAGACACAATAAAAGCACAATATCAGGCAAACAAGGCCAGGAGCTGACTGCAGATTAGACTACTAATTACTTATATGCAAATTCAAATTGAAACTGAAGAAAATTAGAACAAGTCCATGAGAGCCAAAGTACAACTTTGAGTATATCCCACCTGAATGTAGACTGTCTCAAGAGTAGACTGGACATATTGGACACTAATGACTGAAGACTGGATGAGCTGTGAAATGACAGCAAAGAAATCACACAAGAAGAAAGCAAGAAGCTATTGAAAGGACAAAACAAACAAACAAACCCACTAAACAGGAGAGAAAAAACCTGGATGGGTGTCAGAAGATACTCTGAAACTTGCTGTTGAATGCTGAGTAGTTAAAGCAAAAAAAAAAAAAAAATGCTCTAAGTCAAAGAGCTGAACAGAAGATTTCAAAGGGCAGCTTGAGCAGACGATGTAAAGTGTTGTGATGACATGTGCAAAGACCTGGAGATTAAAAAAAAAAAGGAAAGAATACATTCTGAATTTCTCCAGCTGAAAGAACCCAAGACAAAATTCAAGCCTCAAGTTGCAATACTGAAGGCATCAAAAGAAGATGGAAGGAATACACACAACCACTATAGCAAAAAGAATTGATTGACATTCAGCCATTTCAGGAAATAATATATGATCAGGAACTGATGGTACCGAAGGAAGAGGTCCAAGTTGCACTGTAGCATTGGCAAAAAACAAGGATCCAGGAATTGTCAAAATACCAATGAGATGTTTCAACAAACAGATGCAACACTAGAAGGGCTCACTTGCCTATGCCAAAAAATTTTGAAGACACCTATCTGGCCAACTGCCTATTCCCAAGAAAGGTGATCCAGCTGAATGCAAAAATTATTGAACAATACCATTAATAGCACATACAAAATTTTGCTGAGGATCATTCAAAACTGTCTATAACAATATGTGGACAGAGAATTGTCAGAAATTCAAGTTGTATTCAGAGGAGGATGTGTAACCAGAGATATCATTGCTGATGTCAGATGCATCTTGGCTAAAAGCAGAGATACCAAAAATATGTTTAACCATGGTTTATTGACTGTCTGAAGTCATTTGACTGTGTGAATCACTTACAGATTATGGCTAACTGTGTGGAGAATGGGAATGCCAGAACACTTAATTGTACTCGTGAAGTATCAGAACCTGGATCAAGACACAGTCAGTTGAACAGAACAGGGAGATACTGCATGGCTTAACATCAGGAAAAGTGTGCATCAGGGTGGTATCCTTTCATCATACCTATTCAATCTCTATGCTGAGCAAATAATCCAAGTAGGTAGACTGTATGAAAAAGAAATGGGCATCAGAATTGGAGGAAAATTCATTAACAACCTGTGTTATGCTGATAACAAAATCTTGCTTGCTGAAAGTGAAGAGGACTTGAAGCACTTACTGATGAAGATCAAATAACCACAGCCTTCAGTATGGATTGCGCCTCAGCATAAAGAAAACAAAAGTCCTCACACACGGACCAGTAAGCAACATCATGATAAAAAGAGAAAAGGTTGCAGTTGTCAAGGATTTAATTTTACTTGAATTTACAATCAACATATATGAAAGCAGCAGTCAAGAAATCAAAAGAAGCCTTGCGTTGGGCAAATTTGCTGCAAAAGACTTCTTTAAAGTGTTGAAAAGCAAATTTAATACCTTGAGGACTAAGGTGCACCTGACCCAAGCCATGATGTTTTCAGTCACCTCAAATGCGTACAAAAGCTGGACAGTGAATAAGGAAGACCAAAGAAGAATTGATGCCTTTGAATTGTGTTGCTGGTGAAGAATATCGAACATACCAAGGACTGCCAAAAGAATGAATAAATCTGTCTTGGGAGAAGTGCAACCAGAATGCTCCTTAGAAGCAAGGATGGTGAGATTATGTCTCATACTTTGCACATGTTATCAGGGGTGATCAGACCCTAGACAAGGACATCATGCTTGGTAAGATGGAGGGTCAGCAAAAAAGAAGACCCTCAACAAGAAAGATCGACATAGTGACTGCAACCATGCGCTCAAGCATAGCAACAATTGTGAGGATGGTTCAGGACCAGGTAGTGTGTCATTCTGTCACACACATGGCTGTATGAGTTGCAACCACCTCAGTTACACCTGGTAACAACAGCACAACATCATTAGTTCTGTGGACTAATTCTTTGAGTCTTTGGTTTCCTTCATCCTGGTTTGTTCCAGACTCATGTGCTTGTTTTTCTCTTGAACAACTGTCACAGCAAATTGTAGGTTATATAATGCACACATTATTTAAACCAAATATTCAGCTATCAGAATATAACTTTTTAGACTTTTGGTTAGCTCTAAGTTTCTCAAGCGAAGAAAACCCTTTCCTTGTCCTTTGTAATACATGAAGCTCAGTCTGATCAGGCCAACTCTATAAGTCACTAGATATTCTTCACACCGAATATATTTCTACATAACCAGTGATTAAACTAATTGCCCTCAAATTCTCAATGTCTTAATTAAATTTAAGAACATTTAGTGTATTCTTTACAGAAAGAATTATGTTAAACAGCATAAAGTATCATTATCTCAAGCTTCTATGATCTGCCCAAAATATGCAACCTAACTATCGTTACTTATGTTCTTTAAATTAGCACCATTCAAAATGTCATATATCACTATAACATAATATGTGGTATATCAGCTTTAGCTCACTATTTTCTTTCAACAATTTTTTTCATTTTTTAATATTATTTTTGTTTTGATTGGAAGTTTGCAACACAATTCACATTTACATGCCTGCCTATCTGCAGCTCTCAAGAAAAATTTTAATGGATGGGATATCCCTTAGTCTTCTAAGGACTTACATAAGTGTTTTATAATTTAGAAAAGCCTTGTCAGATTTTTTGTAATCATAGCATCAGATCAGTTTTCTTAGGCACTTCTTAATGTTTCACTTGTATCAGAATTCATAAGCATAAGCAATATTTACAAATGCATGATAAATATGCAACAGAAAGTATTCAGGTGTAAACAAGTGTCAACTGAACACCTGTGAGCTGAGCACTTTGCAAGATATCTTTGATAGTTCTTTTCCCAGATAATGCTGTGGTTCGTTGGTTGAATTAATGTGGAAATAACATTTGCAGACAGGAAGATGACCATAATGTTGGCAGATATTTAACCTACTTCCTTATGGTGCATTTCATTCTGTTGTACACAGGGTCACTATGAATTGGAATCTGCTCAATGGCCTCTAACAACCAGCAGGTAGGTGCACATTGAAATGTAATGTAAGTAATAAGAGAAAATATCATTCGTTCATTGACCGATTACTTCAGTGAGTCTTTATCTTAGCTTCACTTTAGTAGAAGTTTACAGATTATAGTGAAATTAAATGACTACAAGTCACTAATTTATCTGTAAGCAGAGTACAGCTTTATTACCCAGTTTCAGAGAATCTGTAACAGTCATGGATTGAACATTTCCACCAGAATATCGTCAACTGTTGCTCATGTTTCTCAGTATTCCATGATTGTCTCCCATTTTGTTTCCTGATGTGACTTCCCTGTGTGTTGTAAATCATTTTCACTGTGATGTAGTGAGATGGACCAGTGGCATTTATATTGACAAGATCTACAAGATTAAATAGCATCTTAAACTAATCTCCTGAGATTAGGAAAGACAGAACAAGCAGAGAGATGGGGACCTCCCACCACCAAGAAAGCGGTGCTAGGAGCAGAGCACATCCTTTGGACCTGAGGTCCCCACACTGAGAGGGTCCCAGATCAAGGGAAAAGTGATACAAAGACCTTCCTCCAGAGCAGAGAAGGAAAGCCTTCCCCTGGAGCCCACACCCTGAATTTGGACTTCTAGCCTACTGGGTTGTGAAAGAATAAACTTTGTTAAAGCCATCCACTTGCGGTCTTGCTGTTACAGCAGCACTAGATAACTAAAACACTAACCAATTGTCCTTTCTGAGTTTTGTGGACTTAACTCTCCTTAATCTTAGAATTCCATTCTCTATTTTATGCTCCTGAGCAGCCTGGTGGCACAGTGTTTGTAAGAGTTACAGCTATTAACCAAAAGGTCAGCAGTTCAAATCCTCCAGCCACTCCTTGGAAACCCTATGGGGCAATTATATTAAGTTCTATAGGCTTGCTATGAGTCAGAATTGATTCAATGGTACACACAATGGCCTGCATGATTTCTGGTTAGAAGTCAGCTGTTAATTGGCCTTCTTTTATAGCAGCTGAAAAGCCAGCCACTAATCTTATTGAGATCTGTGGATGGGTCGTTTTTCTGTTTTCAAGAGTTTTTTGTTTTTTGTCTTTGATTGCATTATTTTGACATGGATATGGCTGTGTTTGGAATCTCTGCATACAGCTATAGTTGCACTTTGTTGAGCTTTTTGGATGTGTAGATTAGTGTTTCAAAGTTAATTCATGTTGTGGCATATATCAGAACTTGATCTTTACGGCCCAACAAAATTCCAGTGGTATGTATATACCACATTTTGTTATCCATTCATCTGTTGATGGATTCTTGGGTTGTTTCCACATTTTGGTTTTATGAATAATGCTGCCAGTGATGCACAAGAATCTCCTTGAGTCCCTGCTTTCAAGTCTATTGGGTAAATACTTTGGAGCAGAATTGCTGGGACATGTAGTACTTCTGTGTTTGAGGTTTGGAGGAACTGCCACACTGTTTTCCACAGCAGGGGCACCACTTTACATTCCCATGAGCAGTGGATGAGGTTTCTAACTTCTCTATATCCTCACCAATAATTGTTCTTTTCCACTTTTCTGCAAAATAGTCATCCTAGAAGGTGGGACATATATTATTTATTTGATGAGACATTGTCATTATATCTTCCTTTATGTCTTTACACATGGTTTGCTTAGTTCTTGGAACATATTTCTAATGGCTACTTGGAAGTATTTGTCTGCTAAATACGGTATCTTGATATACTGAGAAGAATTTCCTCTCCAGTTTTTTGTTTGTTTTTCTGTGTTAAGACAAAGCTCATCACTGCTCCATTCTGGAAGTCCTGCCCTGGCTCTGCTACAAAAGTTTTTTTAGTAATGGAATTGGATAAAATTTCAGAGCATATTAAGGCATCTTTAAATATGTATGTATGTGTGTGTATATATATGTGTGTGTGAAACTAGGTGTACAAGAAGAATAAGATGATGAAAATACAAGGGTCAGTTTCTTCAAAGTCAGGTGCAGGCTACTGATGAGAAGTGAAAAGCCTCAGGCTCAGGAAAGTACTTGGACTTTATGGCCACAAAGAGAAAAAGACTCAAATTACAGAGACTACGAGTTCATTCCTTTGGACTGTAGTTGGAGAGCTCACCTTTGTTACTCTTGGTTGAAGTAGTCAGAAAAATGTGGTGTGAGGAGTTAGACAGGAAGTCATCTGAACTGACTAGAGCAACTGAGACCAGGGAGGCATTCTCCTTATGGAAAAGCCCAGCCTTTCAGCTGGAAAACATGCTTCAGGAAGTCTTTCTGAGACTTTTTGCTTTCTGAAAGTCCCGATTTTAGCACTGGCGGAGAACTCCCTTCTCTTTGTGTTTTCAGTCTCTTATTACTGCATTTGCAGGAAATTTTGCTCATAAAGCTTCAACAAAAAAGAAAAGGCAAAATATACAAGTGCCCTACTTCTGTCTTGAAACTTTTTGAAAAAAAGTTTGAAAAAAAATAAGAAAATTTTTTGTGTGTTTATTTTGACAGGTTTCATGGATTGAATTGTGTCCCCTGAAAGTATTTGTTGCCTTGGCTAGGTCATTATTCTAATCAGTTACAGTGTGATTGTCCACCATTTTGGCACCTGATGTGTTTTTCCTATGTATTGTAAATCCTACTTCTATGATGTTAATGAGATGGGATTAGCAGGAACTACCTAGGCTCGATCTACAAAATTAATATACAACTTAAGCCAATTTCTTTTGAGATATAAAAGGGAGAAGCTAGCAGAAAGATGGGGGTACCTCAAACCACCAAGAAACAAGTGCCAGGAGCAGAGCATGTCTTTTGGACCTGGAGTTCTATGCAGAGAGACTCCTAGAACAAGGGAGGATGGATGAGAACACCTTCCTTCAGAGGTGACAGAGAAAACCTTGTTCTGGTGTCGGCACTCTGAATTTGGACTTCTAGATCATAGACTGTTAGAGAATGGATTTCTCATTGTTAAACTCCTCCACCTGTGGTATTTCTGTTATAACAGCATGAGACAGCTAAGATATGAGGTAATATTAATTATGTATTGGGTAATAGCTGATGTCTACTTGGGAAGAAATTTCATGTCAAGTTTTAAAGGTTTAAGAAAAATGTATCCAGCTTGCTGTCTACTTATATGTGTTTTGTTGAACTAAATTTAAACCAGTTGTATCTTGACAGAACAGATACTATGGTAAATACAAAAGGATGTGAATTGTCTTTTTAAGCTATAGTGTCTGATAGAATAGATTCGGCATTTTACGATATTCTAAAATAGAAATGTTAGGCTATTCAACATGATGGAAATGCTTTCTGCTTCCACAGACTTCCTAACAGGCTGTGGACTCTCAGGGATTGCTGTTAAAGGGGCAGGTTCTCTAACAATGTCTCCATCAAAATCAGGGCAAGCTCAACACCACTGAATTCTGAAAGTCTTGCCCCAGCTGTTTCTTATTGGATCATTGGATCACAAAGCCGAGCCAAGTGCCGTTGAGTCAGCACAAAAGTCATCACTTTTTAGTATTGAAATTAGATAAAATTGTATTCTGTCTAATGAAGCAAGCCTAGCTCAAAGGCAGTTATCTCCATTTGGGTACGTCTATACTTCAGATCCGACTCAATGGCACTTGGCTGGCCATGCTTGAGGATAACTGTCTCTAGACAAACAGGGCCCTGCTTTGGCTTAGTTTAAGAGTAATGGAGAGAAACAGAAACATGTCTACTGATCATCTTATTTCTGATTTTATATTCAAAGGAAAAAAATTAAGCTGTATTTAAGTATAATCTTAAGATGGCATTTACGCTCATATATGTCTTCTTACTTTTCTTTCACCAGACTGTTGCAACATTTTTCACTATTTCAATTTCGAGCAGCAGTGACTATCATATAAACAGATGATCAATAAATATTTGTTGAATGAACAAATGAGTGAAACTTACTTTTGTTTTTTTTAGAGTGGAAAGGCTTACCTTAGCTCTTTTCTGTAACTGCAAGAAGTCACAGAGATTGTACCACAGTCTCAGCTTGTTTCTGTTGTTAGGTGCTGTCAGTTGGCACCAACTCATGGCAACTCCGTGCACAGTGACGTCAGACACTTTGTGACCCATAGAGTTTTCACTGGCCAATTTCTCAGAGGTGGATATTCAGGCCTTTCTTATTAGTCTGTCTTAGTCTGGAAGCTCTGGTGAAAGGTGCTCAGCATCATAGCAACATGCAATAAACTCCCTTGAACAAAGGGTGGTAGCTGTGCTTGTGGCACGTAGTCGGAATCAGTTTAGATTTTTTAAACACACTTTGTATTTTTTATATACATATATAGTGTGTTGGAAAAAAACATACTGTTTTTATGATCAGAACTTCACAGATGCTCTACTGCGGGAAGAAAATATTTTCTCTTCCATTTATGTGCCTTAATTAAACCATGGCTACTGCTATAACTGATCTACACTTGAGTACTGTGCCCCTCACTGTAACATCTTTGCAACCCCTCTGTTTTCCACAAAACTTGGTCATGTGTAAAATTTGAGTTGTTGAGAAAGAGAAATTTTCAACAAGTAGAACAAAAGGGAAATTAACTTCTGGTTTTCAGCAAGTCCCACCTGGAAGCCACTTAACCTTCAGAGCTTTGAAAATGGACACCTTTACTGGTGTAGTGAGTTACTGATACATGAAGCAATTGAACAGCATCGCCTTTTATAGCACCAATTTGGCCTCGATTTCCCCTGAGAGCATGGTCCCTGGCACCCTGCCCCAGCTACTCTGTTCTTTCAATATTGGATTAAGATGGGAGGAGTAATCACGTTATGTTGAAGTCCAGTTAATATTGATTTTCTTTCTAATGTGACAGCACTTGGCTTGGCTGGCATCTAATCTAAGCACCCCCACACCCTCCCTCCCTGCCTATCCTTGCAGCTGTCAAAGAGACTTTTCTTCTATGCATTAGTCTGTTTTTAAGTTTGCATCATAGGGGTCTCATACAGTATTTGTCCTTTTGTCACTGACTACTTTCACTCAACATAATGTTCTCCACTTGAAACCAGGTTATGAGATGTTTCCTAAAACCATCATTATTCTTTATCATTGCATAGTGTTCCATTGAGTATATATACCATAATTTACCTACACATTCCTCTGTTGTTGGGCATCTGGGTTGATTCCATGTTTTTGCTATTGTGGACTGTGCTGCGATAAACATTCGTGTGCATGTATCAGTTGGTGTGAATGGCCTGGATTCTGTAAGATACATTCTGAGCAGTGGAATTACTGGGTCAAATGGTATATCTATATCCAGCTTTCCAAGGAAGCTGCAGATTACTTTCCAAACAGGTTGCTCTATTTTGCAATCCCACCAACAGTGTAGGCCAGCCAAGTGCCATTGAGTTCCAGTGTAGGAGAGTTCCAATTTCTCCACAGCCTCTTGTTGTTTTGTGTTTTTTGGATCATGGCTAACCTTGTTGGGGTGAGATGGTATTTCATTGTAATTTTGATGTGAATTTCTTCAGTAGCTGATGATCATGAGCATGTCCACAAGTGTTTTTTTGGCTGCCTGGATCTTCTCTTTAAGAAGTGTCTGTCCACCTCCTTCGCCCGTTGCTTAATTGGATTATTTATTTTCTTATTGATATTTTCAGTACCTTATAGATTATGGAGATCGAGCATCAGTCTGACATATAGTTACTAAATATTTTTTCCCATTCTGTAGGTGGTCTTTTAATTCTATTAATAAAGTCTTTGGATGAGCAAAAGTGATTGATTCTTAATAGTTCCCATTTATCTATTTTCTCTTCTGTTGTTTGTGGTTTGTTTGACAGACTTTGCAGTCTGCCTGCATTGTGTAATCAGCTTCCATTGTTATTCATATTTTTTCTTGGATGAGCTTTATTATTTTAGATTTGATATGTAAGTCTTCTATCCAGTTTTAGTTGGGTTTTGTATAAGGTGTAAGATATAGCTCTTGTTTCAGTTTATTGCAGATGAGTATCCAATTTTGCTAGCACCATTTGTTGAAGAGATTGTTTTTACCCCAGTTTAATGTCTTAGGGCCTTTGTCGAATATCAACTGCTAATAGGAAGATGGTGTCATCTCTGGGGTCTCAATTCTGCTCCATTGATCTGTCTGTCCCTTTTTGTACCAGTACCAGGCTGTTTTGACTACTGTGGCAGTGTAATAGTTTCTAAAGTCAGGTAGTGAGAGGCCTCTCCGTGTGTTCTTCTTCTTCAGTAGTTCTTTACTTATCCAGGGCTTCTTCTCTTTCCAAACAAAGTTGGTGATTTGTTTCTCCATCTCATTAAAAAATATCACTGGAGGTACTGGTATAAGAACAGACAGATTGATCAGTGGAACAGAACTGAGACCCCAGAGATGACACCATCTGCCTATGAACAATTGATATTCGACAAAGGCCCTAAGACATTAAACTGGGGTAAAAACAGTCTCTTCAACAAATGGTGCTGGCAAAATTGGATATCCATCTGCAAGAAACTGAAACAAGATCCATATCTTACACCTTATACAAAAACCAACTCAAACTGGATAAAAGACATAAATATCAAACCTAAAACAATAAAGCTCATCCAAGAAAAGGTAGGAACAACAATGGAAGTTTTAATACACAATATGGACAGACTCCAAAATCTGTCAAACAAACCACAATCATCAGAAGAGAAAATAGATAAATAGGATCTATTAAGAATTAAACACTTTTGCTCATCTGAAGACTTTATTAATAGAATTAAAAGTACACCTACAGAATGGGAAAAAATATTTGGCAACTATATGTCAGACCGATGTCTGATTTCCATAATCTATAAGATACTACAAAATATCAACAAGAAGAAGATAAATCATCCAATTAAGTGATGGGCAAAGGAGGTGGACAGACATTTCACTAAAGAAGAGATCCAGGCAGCCAAAAAACACATGCGGACATGTTCATGATCTTTAGTTATTAAAGAAATTCAAATCAAGATGACAATGAGATACCATCTCACCCCAACAAGGTTGGCCATGATCCAGAAAACACAAAACAACAAATGCTGGAGAGGCTGTGGAGAAAGTGGAACCCTCCTACACTGTTGGTGGGGTTGCAAACTGGTCCAGCCTCTTTGGAAAGCAATCTGGCGCCTCCTTAAAAAAATGGATATTGATATACCATTTGACCCAGTAATTCCACTACTTGGAATATATCCTACAGAATCAAGGCCTTTCACACCAATGGACACATGCAGCAGAATGTTTATCGCAGCACAGTCCACGATAGCAAAAACATGGAATCAACCCAGATTCCCAACAAAAGAAGAATGGATAGGTAAGCTATGGCATATATACTCAATGGAGCACGCAATGATAAAGAACAACGATGACTTCAGGAAACATCTCATGACCTGGTTTCAACTGGAAGACATTATGTTGAGTGAAAGTAGTCAGCGACAAAAGGACAAATATTGTATGAGACCTCTACGATAAGATCTCAAAAACAGACTTGTGTATAGAAGACAAGACTCTTTGACAGCTGCAAGGGAGGGGGGGGGCTTAGATTAGATAGTTGCTAGGTATCTGGTTGGGTGAAATCGGTGATAGCACACATTAGAAACAAGAACAATATTAAGTGGACTTAAACATAACATGAGTACTCCTTCCATCTTAACCCAATATTGCAAGGATAGAGTAGCTGGGGCGGGGGGTGGGGACCATGCTCTTAGGTGAAAGCGAGGCCAATTGGCACAACTAGCGTTTTGCTAAGAGGGCTCTCTGCACCCCACGTTGGTGAGTGGCGTCTGGGGTCTTAAAAGCTGCCAAGCTGCCATCCGAGGGCACAGCAAATGGTCCCAACTCAGCAGGAACGGATGCTCACCGAGGACCAAAATGACATGGGGGAAAGACAAACCGGAAGACAAAGAGACCCACATCAGTGGGCAACTACATCAACTTGGGACCGGAAGAACCAGATGGTGCCCGGCCACCACCAGTGATAGCCGCAATGGAGCTCACTAAGTTGAGTCTCACTGGCAACACAAGAATAAAAAGGGGCGCACCCTGAGATCCCCACTAAAAGACCTCAATTGATGGTCCAGTGGTTTCAGGGTTCCCCTGGGAGCATGGCCCCTCGCCCTGATGCTACCCTTGACCATAAATCATAACGAAGGTCCACGCTTCGGACAGGAATGGATTGGACTTGGCGATGCAGTGACCATATATTGGATGCACTTTATGGTTCTATACATCTATAGGATGTCATCCTGCTGACCTCTGGCTGGAGGAAGGAGAGTGAGTGGAGAGGAGGGAAAAAAGAGACTGTTGGGAGAACAAGACATGTATGGAGCAGAGAGGAATAGTGTGCTGTCACCGGACAGGGAGAGCAGTGGAAGCTGCATATAGGTGGATATGTAAATTTATATGGGAATGTACATTTTCACTCAGTCATATTAAATAAAAAATTAAAATATATATATATATCACTGGAATTTGCATTGGAATTGCATTATGCAAGCAGATTGCTTTGGGCAAAATAGACATTTTCACAATCTTAAGTCTTCCTATCCATGAGGAGGCTAGGTTTCTCCATTTATGTAAGTCTCTCTTAGTTTCTTGTAGTAAGGGCTTGTAGTTCTCTTTGTAAAGGTCTGTTGTTTCTCTAGTTAGATTTATTCCTAGGTACTTTATCTTCTTACAGACTATAGTAAATGGTATTGATTTGGTGATTTCTTCATTAATAATCTCATGGTTGGCCTAAAGGAATCCTGCTATTTACTTATGTTTATCTTGTATCCTGAGACTTTGCTTAACTCTTCTATCAGTTTGAGTAGTTTCCTTATGGATTCTTTAGGATTCTCTGTGTATACAATCGTATCATCTGCAAACCAGGGGGATTTTTACATCTTCTTTGCTAGTGCAGGTGCCCTTTTTTTCTTGGTCTTATCTAATTGTTCTGGCTAGAACTCGTAGTACAGTGTTGAATAGGAGAGGTGAAAGTGGGCATCCTTGTCTAGTTCCTGTTTTCAGGAGAGACTGTTTCGGTCTCTCTCCACTGAGGATGATGTAGGAAGTTGGCTTTGTATAAATGGCCCTGATTGCATTCAGGAATGTGCTGTCTATTCCTATTTTGCTGAGGGTTTTTAGCATGAATGGGTGTTGGACTTTAGCAAATGCCTTTTCTGCATCAATAGACAAAATCAAGTGATTCTTGTCTTTTGTGTTTTTTATGTGGTTGATCACATTAATTGTTTTTCTGATGTTGAACCAGCCTTGCATCACTGGTATGAATCCACCTTGGTCATGATGGATTATTTTTTTGATATGTTGTTGTACTCTATTGGCAAGAATTTTGTTGAAGATTTTTGCATCTAGATTCATGAGTGATAACCGTCTGTAGTTCTCATTTTTGGTTGGGTCTTTCCCTGGCTTTGGTACCAGGGTTATGCTAGCTTCATAGAATGAATTTGGGAGTATTCCATTACTTTCTATACTGTGAAATAACCTCAGTAGTATTGGGGATAACTCCTCTAAAAGCTTGGTAGAATACTGCAATGAAGCCATCTGGGCCCAGGGTTTTTTTCATTGGTAGTTTTTGGATGACTTTTTCAATCTTTTTCTTTGTGATGGGTTTATTAAGTTGTTCTGCTTCACCTTGTGATGATTGTAGTAGGTGATATGAATCAAGGGATTTGTCCATTTCCTCTAGGTTTTCAAATTTGTTAGAGTACAGTCGTTCACAATATGCTGCTATGATATTTTTGATTTCTGTTGGATCTGTTATGACAACTCCCGTCTCATTTCTTTTTGGGGTTATTTGTTTCCTTTCCTGTTTTTCTTTGGTAAGTTTAGCCAATGGTTTGTCAGTTTTGTTGATCTTTTCAAAAAGCCAGCTTTTGGTCTTTTCAATTTTTTCAATTGTTCATCTATTCTCTAATTTGTTTAGTTGTGCTCTAATCTTTATGATCTGTTTTCTTCTTGTGCCTGAGGGGTTCTTCTGTTATTTTCCTCTACTTGTTCAGGCTGTAGGATTAGTTCTTTGGTTTGGTTTCTTTCTTCCTTCCAGATGTGTACATTTATGAAGCTAAACTGACCTCTGAGCACTGCTTTGGCTATATCCCACATAAGAAGTGTTCTTGTTCTCATTGGAATCCATAAATTTCTTTATTTCATCCTTGATTTCTTCTATAACCCATGGTTTTTTGAGCAAGATGTTGTTCAGTTTCCACGAGTTCCACCTTCTATGTTTTTTCTGCTATTGATTTTGACGTTTACGGCTTTATGATCTGAGAAGATGCTTTGCATTAATTCAGTGGTGTGGATTTTGTTGAGAATTACTTTATATCCTAACACATGGTCTATTCTGGAGAATGTTCCATGTGCACTGGAGAAGAAGATGTAGTTGTCTGCTGATGGATAGAAAGTTCTATATATGTTGAGGTCTAGTTGGTCAATTGTGGCAATAAGGTCTTCTGTGTCTTTATTGAGTATTTTTCTAGACAATCTATTCAATATTCAGAGTGGAATGTTGAAGTCTCCCACTACTATTGTGGAGTGATCTATCTCCTTTTTGAGTGTAGTCAGTGTTTCCTCAATGTATGTAGGTGCCCTAATATTAGGTGCATAAATATTTAATATTGTTAAGTTCTGTTTGTATATTGAACCTTTCAGCAATAAGTAGTGTCCATCCTTGTCCACGATGGTGGATTTTACATCAAAATCTATTTTCTCTGGGATTAGAATTGCTAGACCTGCTCTTCGTTATTCATTGTTAGCTTGATATATAGTCTTCCATCCTTCAATTTTCAGTTTGTTCCTATTTTTAAGTCTAAGGTGAATTGCAACATATGGATGGGTCATGTCTTTTGATCCAAGATTTCACTAGAAGTTGCTTTACTAGAGTGTTCGGTCCATTCATATTCAATGTAATTATTGATAGGCATGTGTTCAGTGCTGCCATTGTGATATGTTTATTTTTGTGTTGATGTTTTCTCTGTTCTTATTAATCTGTGATATTCTTCTTTGTGAATTGATTTTTCACCTTTTTCAGGGTTCGTTTTGTGGTTATTGAGACTCCTGTGTTTCTTGATTTGATATGTTGCATTTTTATTGTGCTTTATGATTGCTCCTATGGTCTCCCTTAATAAACTATGTATAAACCCAATTTCAATTACTACCATTCTTATCAACTTCCTCTCCATCTGGAAGGACACAACGACTGTAGTACATCCCTCTTTTTAATGTGATGACATCATAATTTTCATGATATGATCACTGGATTATTACTTTCACTATTATAGCTTTGATTGAGTTTGAAGCCTTCCCTAACTGAGTAGGATTCTGGGTGATGTGTCCTGTATTTGCTTCTAAAATACAAAGTTAGTGGTTTTGTTCTTCTAAGTGAAGAGATTCTTTCAGTATTTCTTGTGGCTTTCGTTTGGTTTTCACAAAGTCTCTGAGTTTCTGTTTATCTGCGAATGTCTTAATTTCATTTTCCTATTTGAAAGATAGTTTTGCAGAATATATAATTCTTGGTTGGAAGTTCTTCTCCTTGAAGGCTTCGAATGTGTCATTCCACTGTCTCCGTGCCAGCATGGTTTCTGCTGAGAAATCCGACAAAAATCTATAGGGTTTCACTCTGAATGTTAGCTTTGCTTTGAGTCTTGCTGCCTTTAAGAGTTTCTACTTATGTTTCATTTTGTTAAGCTTGATTATAATATGTCTTGGAGTCTTTCTTTTGAGGTCTGTATTGGGTGGCATACAATATGCATCTTGGATATCTATATTCTCTTCTTTCATGATTTCTGGGAAGTCATCTGTCAGCAGCTCAGCAACAATACTCTCTGTGTTCTCAGGTGTCTCACCCTGTTCAGGAACTCCAATTAATTGTTGGTTGTTCCTCTTAATAGAGTCCCACATGCTTCTTAATACTTCTTCATTTTTCTTGTGTCTTCTTTCTGATTTCTCCTCATAGATGCTGAAGTCAGTAACTCTGTCTTCCAAATCAGAAATTCTTTTTTCCATTTGTCCCATTCTTTTTTCTTCACTTTGAATTGAAGTTTCTGTGTCTTTGATTTTGTTCTTGATCTGTTGGATTTCAGAGTACTAGTGTTCCATCAGATTGAACAGCTTGCTTAGGTTTTCATTTTGCTCTGCTGCATTTTGTATAAGGTTTAGGATGGCTCTCTATATAATCCTTTTGTATTCACCTTCTGATAGTTTCAGGAAAGCATCTTTGTCTGGGTAGTTCCGAGGTGCATTCTTTGGGAGGCCTTCTGAAGCCATGAGTCATTTCTCAATTATACTTTTCCCCAGAGTTTGTTGCTTTTTGGACATCATGTGAGTCAATAGAGGCTGGGAGAGATGCTGAGGGGATGGACCACAGTTGTTTCTCTAGGTCATCTTAAAATGAGAGGTAAAAAGTATTTGGCGATTTCCAAAGTCAGTCAGGTTTTCAGGTGTAAAGATCCCCCTTCCCAGCTGGCAAAGTAAGCACTTCTATATCCAACCCCAGATATTATAAACTAGCTTAAAATACAGAAAGGCTACTGCCCTGCTGGCCTCTGCTGTCAGGCTCCAGCTGTAGGTAACACTGTGTAGAATGCTCCTTTTCTGCCAGAAAAAGTGCTCTCTTCCAGGCAGGTACTGCCTCCTAGCCCAGGAATTAGGTCCAGCTGAGGCTTCCATATGGGTAATTCCACCTCTCAGTGGAACAAGATGGTGTCCCACACAAGCTTGTCACCTGGCTTAGAACAAAAGAGAGGCCAAAGGTGCTGAGGTGCAGAGTTCGCAGTCTCTGTTGCCAGGCCCCAGCTGTAGGCGACACTGTGCAAAATACTGCTTTTCTGCCAGAAAAGCACTCTGCCCCGGACAGGCACTGCCTCCCAGCCTAGGAACTAAGTCCAACTGGGGCTTTCGTATGGGTGTATCCACCTCCCAATGGATCAAGATGGCGTCCCACACAAGCTTGGCACTGCTTCAGTATTGGCTACTATATGGCAGAGGCAGAAAGGGAGGCCAAAGGCGCTGAGATGCATAGAATCCAAAGCTGGGGTCTTGAAATATGGCAATTTCGCTTGCTGATCCCACTATCAGTGCATCTGAGATTAGCAAGTAGTCAAGGCCCAGCTCCACCTGCCAGCTAAGACAGAGAAAAAAAATTAAAATGGTGAGTTACCTTCAGTCCGTGCATGCCTGTGCTTGCCAAGAGATGGTTCAGCAAAAGAGAGGAGATTTTGCATTCAGTGATGTGGAGTCCAAATTAACAGCCCTGTGCCGTGTCCTAGGGCTCGCTAGGCGTCCAGAAGTCTCTGTCTAATTATCAGTTCAGGTCTTGGTTTCCAGAGGGATTTAGGGAAATGCATGTTTAGTCTGCCATCTTGACTCCACCTCTCAAGAGTAATTCTTGATGAGAAAGAATGACTAGGACCCTTCTATTTGAGGAGTTGCCACAGATTTTTCAAACCTGACAAGGCAGATTATTGTCCCTCTGGGTGTTTCCTTATTCTGTCTATTCTCCTTGTGTACTGTTGCTCATTGATTCACAGCTCTCTGGGGATAAAACAAAGCAGACATATCTGAATTCTACAATAAGGAGGAATAGGTTTTTTTGTTGTTTGTTTGTTTTTGTGGAGAAGAGTGTCTTTGTGACTACAGTCTTTTAGGATCATAGACCTGACATCTGATATGCCAGGTTTGTTGAGAACCATTATAAAAAGTCATTTGAAATGAAATCAACTTAGTTTTTTTAAGTACATATCATCCTTTTTATGCATTGCTGGAATTGACTTGCTAGTATCTTGTTTTATATTTTTGCTCTGAATGAGATTTAACTCTGTAAATTTTTACTTTCATAATGACCGTATCAGGTTTTGGTATCGAGATTAAGTGAGCCTCAGAAATCAGTTAAGAACTTACTGTTTTCTAGAAAGGTTTGATATGACTGGAGTAATTTATTCATTATTCCTTAAATATTCAGTAGAATTTATTGGTAAAGCCATCTCAGTCTCTGGTTTTCATTTTGGGAAGGTTTTTCATTAAAAATTCATTTTCTTTCATAGTAGTAGGACTATTCAGATACAATACTTACGTCAGTGTTGATGTGTTGATTTTTCCTATGAATTTGTCTGTTTCATTTAAATGTAAATACTTTATGTGTAATGTCATTTATTAATCTGATCAGGTCATGCCAGCTTCCACAGTATTGTGTACCGTCTTAACCTTCACCAAAGTTACCACTTGTCTGTTTAGTATTTTTTCTGTCCCCACACCTCCACTCCCTTGTAACCATCAAAGATTGTTTCTTTTTGTGTATAAACCTTTTCATGAGATTTTATAGTAGTGTCTCATACAATTTTGCCCTTTTGTAGTTGACTTATTTTACTCAGCATAATTCCCTGTAGATTTATCCATGTTGTGAGATGCTTCTCAGATTCGTCATTGTTCTCTGTCACTGCACAGTATTCCATTATGTGAATATATCACAGTTTGTTTATCCATTCATCTGTTGACGAGCACCTAGGCTGCTTCTATAGTTTTGCTATTATGAACAGTGCTGCAGTGAACATGGGTGTTCATATGACTGCTCATGCAATGGCTCTCATTTCTGTAGGAATGGATTCCTAGGAGTGAGATTGCTGGAGCATGTGTTATTTCTACTTTTAGATTTTTAAAGAAGTGTGATACCATTTTTCAAAATAGTTGTACCATTTTATATTCCCACCTGAAGTTCATAAGAGTTCCAGTCTTCCCACAGCGTCACCAGTGTCTATTTTCTGTTTATTTGTTTGCCTCATGCCAATAATGCTTGGGATGAGATGGTATCTAAAAATGTGCTTTAGATTCGTGCCTCTCTAATGGCTAGTGATCACAAGTGTGTGTTTGTTAGCTACTTGAATGTCTTCTTTGGTGCAGTGTCTATATTCTTTGCTCATTTTTTAATTGAATTGTCTTTTTCATAGAGGTGTTGGATTTTTCTGCAGAGTTAGTGATTAGACCTTTGTCAGATTTGTCATAGCCAATTGTTTTTTCCAAATCTGTAGGTTCTCTCTCGGCTATTTTGGTGAAATCTTTTGATGGGCATAAGTATTTAATTTTTAGAAGATCTCAGTTATCTAACTTGTCTTCCAGTGCTTGTGTAGTGTTAGTTATGGTTTGTACCCTGTTAATGCTGTGTATTAGGGCCTCTGGCATTGACTGGAGTTTTTCTTCTATGGTCTTTATAGTTTCTGATTTCATATTTATGTCTTTGATCCATTTTGAATTAGTTTTTGTGTATGGTATGAGGTATGGGTACTGTCGCAAAATTGAAAATCTAGTTTTGCCAGTACCATTTGTTAAAAAAGATTGTCTTTTCCCTATTTCATGGACTTTGTCTTTGCCCATGTTTTTTCAACTGGATTATTTTTCTTTTTGTCGTTGAGGTGTTGAACTGTTTCACAGCTGAGATTTTTTTGATGAGCACAAGTGTTGAATTTTTAGGAATCCCCAGTCATCTAGTTTATATTCTGATATTTGTGCATTTGTTAGTTATGGTTTATATTGTATTTATGCCATTTTTAGAGCCCCTAGTGTTATCCTTAGTTTTTCTTCCATGATGTTTATCTTTTTGGGTTTTGTATTTAGATCTTTAATCCATTTTGAGTTAGTTTTTTGTGTATAGTGTGAGTTATAGATCCTGTTTCAGTTTTTTTTAAGAGCTGGATCTCTAGTTTTGCCAGCACCACTTATTAAAGCCTGTCTTTTCTCCTGCTTAATGAACTTTGGTACTTTGTCAAAGATCAGCTGATAATAGGTAGATGGATTTATGTCTCAGTTCTCAATTTTGTTCCATTGATTTCATGTGTCTGTCCTTGTACCAGTACCAGGCTATTTGACTACTGTGGTTTTATAATAGTTCCAGAGATAAGGTAGTGTAAGGCTTCTGACTTTTTTCTTTTTCTTCAACAATGCTTTGCTTATCTGTCTTACTACTTTTTTTTATAACTGAATGAAAATGTACTTTTCCATATAAATTTACATGCCCACCTATATGCAGCTTCCACTGCTCTCCCTGCCCAATGACAGCACACTATTCCTCTCTGCTCCAAACATGTCTCATCCTCCCAAGAGTCTCCTTTCCCCTGTTCTCCACCCACTTCCCTTACTCCAACCAGAGGTCAGCAGGGTGATATCCTATAGTAGCATAGAACCCTAAAGTGCATCCAATATACAGTTACTCTGCATCACTGAACCCTATCCATTCATGTCCGAAGAGTGGACCTTCATTATGACTTATGGGCAAGGGCAGCCTCAGGGCCAGGGGCCATGCTCCCAGGGGAACCCTGAAGCCACTGGACTGTCAATTGTCTTTTAGTGGAGATTTCAGGGTGCACCCCTTTGTATTCTTGTGTTGCCAGTGAGACTCAACTTAGTGAGCTCCATCGTGGCTATCACTGGTGGCGGCTGGGCACCATCCAGTTCTTCAGATCCCAAGTCTATGTAGGCACCCACTCATGTGGGTCTCTCTATCTTCTGGGTTGTCGTTACCCCATATCATTTTGGTCCTCGGTGAGCATCCATTTCTGCTGAGTTGGGACCGTTTGCTGTGCCCTTCGACAGCAGCTGGGAAGCTTTTAAGACCCCAGACGCCACTCACCAATGTGGGGTGCAGAGCCCTCTTAGCAAAACACTAGTTTTGCCAATTGGCCTCGATTTCACCTAAAAGCATGGTCTCGTGCCCCCTGCCCCAACTACTCTGTCCTTGCAATATTGGGTTCAGATGGAAGGAGTATTCAGTTTACGTTGAAGTCCACTTAATGTTGTTGTTTCTAATGTGTTCTATCACCGATTTCACCCAATCAAATTTCGACCAACTATCTAGTCAAAATTCTCCCACCCTGTTGCAGCCATCAAAGAGTCTTTTCTTCTATACATAAGTCTGTTTTTGAGATGTTATCATAGGGGTCTCATACAATATTTGTCCTTTTGTTGCTGACTACTTTCATTCAACATAATGTCTTCCAGTTCAAACCAGGTTATGAGATGTTTCCTAGAATCATCATTATTCTTTATCATTGCATTGTGCTCCAATGAGTATATATACCATAGTTTACCTATCCATTCCTCTGTTATTGGGCATCTGGGTTGATTCCATGTTTTTGCTATTGTGTACTGTGCTGCGATAAACATTCTTGTGCATGTGTCCATTCGTGTGAATGGCCTTGATTCTGTAGGCTATATTTGAAGTAGTGGAATTACTGGGTCAAATGGTATATCGATATCCATTTTTTTAAGGAAGTGCCAGATAGCTTTCCAAAGAGGCTGGACCATTTTGAAACCCCACCAACAGTATAGGAGAGTTCCAATTTCTCCACAGCCTCTCCAGCATTTGTTGTTTTGTGTTTTCTGGATCATGGCCAACCTTGTTGGGGTGAGATGATATCTCATTGTTGTCTTGATTTGAATTTCTTTAATAACTAAAGATCATGAACATGTCCACATGTGTTTTTTGGCTGACTGGATCTCCTCTTTAGAGAAATGTCTGTCCATCTCCTTTGCCCATCACTTAATTGGATGATTTTTCTTCTTATTATTGATATTTTGTGGTACCTTATAGATTATGGAGATCAGGTGTCGGTCTGACATAGAGTTGCCAACTATTTTTCCCTTTCTGCGGGTGGCTTTTTAATTCTATTAATAAAGTCTTTGGATGAGCGAAAGTGTTTGATTCTTAATAGTTCCCATTTATCTATTTTCTATTGTTCATTGTTTGTTTGACAGATTTTGAAGTCTGTCCATTGTGTATTAAAACTTCCATTGTTATTTCTACCTTTTCTTTGATGAGCTTTATCGTTTTAGATTTGATATTTAGGTCTTTTATCCAGTTTGAGTTGGTTTTTGTGTAAGTTGTAAGATATGGATCTTCTTTCAACTTATTGCAGATGGATATCCAATTTTGCCAGCACCATTTGTTGAAGATACTGTTTTTACCCCAGTTTAATGTCTTAGGGCCTTTGTTGAATATCAACTGTTCATAGATAGATGGTGTGATCTCTGGGGTCTCAATTCTGTTCCATTGATTGATCTTTCTGTTCTTGTACCAGTACCAAGCTGTTTTGATCACTGTGGCAGTATAATAGGTTCTAAGGTCTGGTAATGAGAGGCCTACCAGTGTGTTCTTCTTCTTTAGTGGTACCTTCCCTTTCCAAACAAAATTGGTGATTTGTTTCTCCATCTCATCTGGAACTTGTATTGAGATTGCATTATATAAGTAGATTGCTTTGGGCAAAATAGACATTTTCACAATGTTAAGTCTTCCTATCCATGAGCAGGGTAAGCTTCTCCATTTAGCTAAGTCTCTCTTAGTTCTTTGTATTAAGGGCTTGTAGTTCTCTGTAAAGGTCTGTTATTTCTCTGGTTAGATTAATTCCTAGGTACTTTTTCTCCTTAGAGGCTATAGTAAATGGTATTGATTTGATGATTTCTTCATTAAACAGTCTTGTTGTTGGTATAAAGGAATCCTACTGATTTACTTATGTTTATCTTGTATCCTGAGACTTTGCTGAACTCTTCTATCAGTTTGAGTAGTTTACTTATAGATTCTTTGGGGTTCTCTGCATATACAATCATATCATCAGCAAACAGGGAGATTTTGACTTCTTCTTGCTGATGCAGATGCCCTTTATTTCTTGGTCTTGTCTGATTGCTCTGGCTACAACTTCTAGTACAATGTTGAATAGGAGAGGTGAGAGTGGGCATCCTTGTCTAGTTCCTGTTCTCAAGGGAAGGTCTGTCAGTCTCTCTCCATTCAGGATGACGTAGGCAGTTGGCTTTGTGTAAATGGCCCTTATTGTACTGAGGAACTTGCTGTCTATTCCTATTTTGCTGAGAGTTTTTAGCATGAATGGGTGTTGGACTTTATCAAATGCCTTTTCTGCATCGATGGACAAAATCAGGTGATTCTTATCTTTTGTGATATTTATGTGGTTAATCACATTAATTGTTCTTTTGATGTTGAACCAGCCTTGCATCCCTGGTATGAATCCAACTTGGTCATGATGGATTACTTTTTGGATATGTTGTATTCTATTGGCAAGAGTTTTGTTGAAGATTTTTGCATCTAGATTCATGAGTGATATCGGTCTGTAATTCTCCTTTTTTGTTGAGTCTTTCCCTGGCTTTGGAATGAGTCTGGGAGTACTCCATCCCTTTCTATACTGTGAAATAGTCTCAGTAGTATTGGAGATAACTCTTCTCTAAAAGCTTGGTAGAATTCTACAGTGAAGCCATCTGGGCTGGGGCTTTTTTTAGTTGGCAGTTTTTTGATGACATTTTCAATCTCTTCCTTTGTGATGGATTTATTAAGTTGTTCTGCTTCACGTTGTGATAATTTTAGTAGGTGCTATGAATCAAGGAATTTGTCCATTTCCTCTAGGTTTTCAAATTTGTTAGGGTACAACCTTTCATAGTATTCTGTTATGATATTTTTGATTGCTGTTGGATCTGTTATGACAGCTCCCCTCTCATTTCTAATTTGAGTTATTTGTTTCCTTTCCTGTTTTTTTTTTTAGTAAGTTAGGCAGTAGTTTGCCAATTTTGTTGATCTTTTCAAAAAACCAGCTTTTGGTCTTTTCAATTTTTTCAATTGTTTTTCTATTCTCTAATTCATTAAGCTCTGCTCTAATCTTTATGATCTGATTTCTTCTGGTGCCTGAGTGGTTTCTCTGTTGTTCTCTTTCTACTTGTTCAACTTGCAGGGTTAGTTCCTTGATTTGGTTTCTTTCTTCTTTCCAGATGTGTGCATTTATGGAGATGAACAGACCTCTGAGCACTGTTTTGGCTGTATCCCATAGGTTCTGGTAGGAAGTGTTTTCATTCTCTCTGGAATCCATGAATATTTTTATGTCATCCTGGATTTCTTCTATAACCCATGTTTTTTTGAGCAAGATGTTGTTCAGTTTCCACGAGTTTCACTTTCTATCTGTGTTTTTTTTGCTATTGATTTTGATTTTGATGGCTTTATGATCTGAGAAGATGCTTTGCAGTAATTCAGTGGTATAGATTTTGTTGAGAATTGCATTATGTCCTAACACATGGTCAATTCTGGAGAATGTTCCATGTGCACTGGAGAAGAAGGTGTAGTTGTCTGCTGATGGGTGGAAAGTTCTGTATATATCAATGAGGTTTAATTGGTTAATTGTGATAATAAGGTCTTCTGTATCTTTACTGAGCTTTTTTCTAGATGATATGTCCAATATTGAGAGTGGAGTGTTGAAGTCTCCCACTATTATTGTGGAGTGATTTATCTCCTTTTTGAGTGTAGTTAGTGTTTCTTTGATGTATTTAGGTGCTCTGATATTAGGTGCATAAATATTTAACAGTTAAGTCTTGCTTGTGTACTGAACCTTTCAGCAATAAATAGTGTCCATCTTTGTCCATGATGGTGGATTTTACATTAAAATTGGTTTTGTTTGAGATTAGAATTGCCACACCTGCTCTTCTTTGTGTGTTGTTAGCTTGATATATATTCCTCCATCCTTTGATTTTCAGTTTGTTACTATCTTTGGGTCTCAAGTGAGTTTCTTGTAGACAACATATGGATGAGTCACGTCTTTTGATACAAGATGTCACTCAGTGTCTCTTTACTGGAGTATTCAGTGCATTCACATTCAATGTAATTATTCATAGATATGTGTTCAGTGCTGCCATTGTGATATGTTTATTTTTGTATTGATATTTTCTCTGTTGTTCTTATTAGTCTGTTCTGGGACATTCTTTTTTGTGTGTTGATTTTTCACCTTTTTTGGAGCTGTTTTTGTAGTTGTTGAGACTCCTGTGTTACATTTCTTGATATGGTATGTTGCATCTTTGTTGTGCTTTGCGGCTGCTCCTATGATCCCCCTTAATAAACTATATATGAACTCAATTTTAATTACTACCAGTCTTGTCATCTTCCTCTCCATCTGGAAGGACTATAATGACTGTAGTACATCCCTCTTTTTAATATGAAGGCACCACAGTTTTCGTGATAATCACTGGATTGTTTCAGTATTAAAGTTGTGATTGAATTTGGAGCATTCCCTAACTGAGTAGAATTCTGAATAATAGGTCATTATTAAAATGTAAAGTTAGTGGTTTTGTTCTTCTAAGCCAAAGCCAGTAACTTCTTTCAGTATTTCTTGTAGTTTTGGTTTGCATTTTACAAAGTCTCTGAGTTTCTTTTATCTGGGAATGTCTTAATTTCATTTTCATATTGGAGAGATAGTTTTGCAGGATACATAATTCTTGGTTGGAAGTTCTTCTCCTTCAAGGCATTGAATGTGTCAGGCCACTGTCTTCGTGCCAGCATGGTTTCTGCTGAGAAATCTGATGAAAGCCTACACGGTTTCACCCGAATGTTAGCTTTGCTTTGAGTCTTGCTGCCTTTAAGAGTTGCTGCTTATGTTTCATTTTGTTAAGCTTCATTATACTATGTCTTGGAGTCTTTCTTTTGAGATCTATATTGGGTGGTGTATGATATTCATCTTGGATATCTATACTCTCTTCATGATTTCTGGGAAGCTTTCTGTCAGCAGCTTAGCAGTGATACTCTCTGTGTTCTCAGGTGTCTCATTCTGTTCAGGGACGTCAATTAATCGAAGGTTATTCCTCTTAATAGAGTCCCACATGCTTCTTAATGCTTCTTCATTTTTCTTGTTTCTTTTTTCTGACTTCTGCTCATAGATGCTGGCCTCAGTAGCTCTGTCTTCCAAGTCAGAAATTCTTTTTTCCATTTGTTCCATTCTGTTTTCTTGGCTTTGAATGGAAGTTTCTGTGTCTTTCATTTTGTTCTTCATCTGTTGGATTTCAGAGTACTAGTGTTCTATCAGATCAAACAGCCTGCTTAATTTTTCCTTATGTTCTGCTGCATTTTGTATAAGGTCTAGAAGAGCTCTGTAAATAATCATTTTGTATTCACCTTTTGATGATTTCAGAAAAGTTTCTTCATCTAGAAAACTCCTTGGTTGTTTTGCTTGTGAACCTTCTGAAGCCATGGGTAATTTCTTGTATTCCACAAGTGTCTGTTGCTTTTTAGGTTTCATGTGAGTAGGTAAAGGCTCGGAGAGACACTGTGAGGATGGGCCACAGATGTTTCTGTAGGCTGTCTTAAAATGTAAAATAAAAGGTATCTGACCACTTCTGAAGTCAGTCAGGTTTTCAGGTGTAGAGGTCACTCTTCCCAACTGGCAAAGTAAGCACCTCTATATTCAACCCAAGATGATACAAACTAGTTCAAAATACAGCAATGCTACTACCGTGTTGGCCTCTGCTCACAGGGCCCAGCCTTGGGTGACACTGTGTAAACTACTGCTTTTCTGGTAGAAAAGCACTCTCCTGTGGGCAGGCTTGTGGCTCCCAAGCTAAGAAATAGGTCCAGTTGTGGCCACCGTATCTAAGATGGTGCCCTCCACACGGTCAGCAGATAGAGGGGCTAAAGTACCGAGAGGTAGTGAGTCTTCTGCCTCTGTTGCTGGACCCCCCACTATAGGCAACACTGTGTAAACTACTGCTTTTCTGTTGGAGAAGCACTGTCCTGTTTGCAGGTGCTGGCTCCCAGGCTAAGAATTAGGTCCCGCTAATATCTCCGAATCCAATATGGCATCCCGCACACAGTCACTGCAGTTCCATACAAACCACACTGTGGCAGTGATAAAAAAACAACAACGAAAAAAAAAACAGGCCAAAAGTGGCTAGATGAACAGAGTCCTAAGCCTGGCTCTGAAAATATGGCAATTTCACTTGCCTATCCCCCCAGCAGTGCATCTGAGTCTAGCCACTGGGCAAGACCCAGCTCCACCCACTCGCCAAGACAGAGGAAAAAAAAAGTCAAAATGGTGCATTTACCTTCAGTCCGTGAGAGCCAGGGCTAGCCAGGAGCAGGAGTCAGCAAAAGAGAGGTTTTTTGTTCAGTGGTATGAAGTCCAAATTAACAGCCCTGTGCCGTGTCCTTGGGGCTCATTAGGTGACCAGAAGGCTCCATTTGATTATCAATTCAGGTCTTGGTTTCCAGAGGGATATAAGGAGATATATGCTTAGTCTGCCATCTTGACTCCCTCTGTCTTACTACTTTTTGACATAACTTCCATACAATAAAATGAATAGCTCTTAAATGTACAGTTTGATGAGTTTTGACAATTGTATATGCCCATCTAACAACTACCTCAGTCAATATATAGAATATTGCCATTGCCACAGAACGTTTCTACATGCTGATTTCCACTGAATTCCTCCACCACATCTTACCCTCCCACTCTGGAGGAACCTCTATGTGTATTTTTATCCTCATAGAATATTTCTGCCTCTTCCTGGAGGCAAATGGAATCACACCCGTACAGTGCATCTGACTTCTTTTGCTCAACAAGATGTTGTTTAGATAATCCACACTATTTCTTGTATTAACAGCTTATCCTATTAATAATCAGTATTATATTCTATTAATATACTACAATTTGTTTATATTGTTTTTGTCATCATTAGTTGTCATTGAGTTGGCTTTGAATCATGGTGACCTTATGTATAATTGAAGAAAACATCCATCAGTCCGGTGCATGCATTTTCATGATTACTTATATGATTAAGTCCATTGTTGCAGCGACTGTGTTGATTCATTGCTTAGAGCATACTTGGCTCTCTGTTTTATCAAATGTGATGAACTTTTCTAGTGATTGGCCTTTCCTGATGATGTGTCCAAAGCAAGCGAGTCAAAATCTTTCCATCATTGCTTCTAAGGAACATTCTCATTGTATTTCTTCTAAGATTGATTTGTTTGTTCTTTTGACAGTCCATGGTGTATTCAATATTCTTTGCCAACACCATAGTTTGACATGGCAATCTTCTTGTTTTCTTTTCTCATTATTCAACTTCCACATGCGTTTTAAAAACAAACAAACAAACAAACAAAAACCCACTGCCATCAAGTCAATTCCATCTCACAGTGAGCCTATAGGACAGAGTAGAACTGCCCCATAGGGTTTCCAAGAGTGCCTGGTGGATTTGAACTGCTGACCTCTTTTGGTTAGAAGACATAGACTTAACCACTACGCCACAAGGGTTTCCATATGTATATAAGGTAAAAGAAATGACGGTGGCTCAAGTCAGATGCACCTGAGTCATCAAAGTGAGATATTTGCTTTTTAAGAGTTTAAAAAGGTCTTTGGCAGCAGATTTACCTAATGTAATTTATCATTTGATTTCTTGACTAGTGCTTTCATGGAAGTTAATTGTTGATCCATGAAGACTGAATTCATTGAACAACTTCTCCAACAACTTGTTTATGTAGTCTCCTATCAATGGGAATTCGGATTATTTCCACTTTAGTGATTAGGAATTAGGGTTCCTATAAACATCCTAGTATAATATTTTTGTGGGCAAATATTTTAATCTCTTCATTATTATAGAATGTTTCATAGTCTATTCATTATTATAAATAATGGTGCTCTGGACACTCATGTACAATTTATGTGGAAATAAGTTTTCATTTTCATTTTGTAATATTTTTATTTCTGTTGGGTAGATACCTAGTACTCATTGCTGGGTTATATGGTACATCTGTGCATTTTGAGGAACTGCCAAAGTATTTTCCAGTATAGCTGCACCATTTCACATTTCCGTCGACAAAGAATGAAAGTTATGATTTCTCTACATCTTTGCCAATAGTTGTTATTGTCTGTCCATTTAATTACATTTATTCTAGTGGGTGTAGAGTGGTTTTGATTTGCATTTTCGAAGCAACAAAGAATGTTGAGCATCTTTTAATGCGTTTAGTAGTCATTCATATATCTTCTTTGGGGAAATGTTTATATAAACTGTTTATTCATTTTTAATGGGGCTATGGAAACCCTGGTGGTATAGTGGTTAAGGGCCGAGGCTGCTAAGGAGAAAGTCAGTAGTTCAAATCTGCCAGGCTCTCTTTAGAAACTCAGTGAGGCAGTTCTACTCTGTAGGGTCACTATTGTTGTTGCCATCAGGTACTGCGAAGTTGGTTCCAACTCATGGTGTTCTTATAGGTCAGAGCAGAACTGCCCCATAGAGTTTCCAAAGAGCTCCTGGTGGACTTGAACTGCTATCCTCTTGGTTTGCAGCTGGAGCACTTCACCACTTCACTACCAGGGTTTCCTATATGAGTTGGAATTGACTCAATGGCATTGGGTTTGTTTTTTGGCTAATGGGGCTGTTTGTCTTTACTCTTTTTATTTATTTGCCTATTTTTATCATTGGTTGGAGGAGCTCTGTCTATATTTTGGATACAAGTGTTTCATTAAACATATGATCTGCACATATTTTAGTTGTATGTTCACCTTCTTGATGGTATTATTTGAAACACAAAAGATCATGATTTTGATAAAGTCCAACCTATCTTCTGTTTTATCACATGTGCTTTTGGCATCATGTATATGAAGTCATTGCCTGATGCAAAATCAAAAAGATTAATTCTGGTGTTTTCTCCTGAAGCTTCATAATTTCAGCTCTTACCTCCCAGGCTATAACCTACAGACTTAGTTTTTGTGTATAGTGTGAGAAAAAGATTCAGATTCATTCTTTTACATGTGGATATCAGTTGTTTCAGCAACATTTGTTGGAAAAATATGTTTTTTGTCACTGACTTGTCTTATAATCCTTCTCAAAAATCAGTTAACCACAAATGGCAAAGATTCATTTCTGGACTCTCAGTTCTTTTCCAATGATCTATATGTCTGTCCTTGTGCTACTACTAAGCTGTCTTGATTTCTTTGGCTTTTAGATTTAGGATATGTAGGATCTTTTTTTTTCTTTTTTCTTTTTACTCTGAATTCCTTGTATTTCCGTATTTGCGGATCAGTTTGTCAATTGCTGCAAAAACAAGTAAAACACTTGGGATTCTGATAGAGAGTTCATTGAATCTGTAGATCATCTTTTGGTGTATTGTCATCTTTAAAATATTAAGTCCTCTGATGCATGATCCACTAGGCCATGCAGAGCATGTAGTTGAAACTATTGACTTTGTACAAACCTGACCTAAATTATACTCCTGGCTGAAATAGTTAACTGTCTTTAAAACTTTGCATAAGTTACTGTGAAGTTCATAGGCTTTATTTCTAAAGGTATCAAAGCAGATAACAGTAAAATGTGGTAATAGGGTGTTACAGGCTTAACACATTGCAGATACAGAGTAAATTCAGAGAGTCAACATTGACCAGATGGCGTATTATAACATTTTTCCTTATTTTGTTTATTTATACTTTATTGTGATTTAAGTGAAAGTTTATAATTCAAGTCAGTTTGTCATACAAAAGGTTATATATACATGGTAGGATTAATGCTCTGATTTGTGCCCTTTCTTCTTTTTGAATGTGTGCACTTACTACTATAAACTGCCCTCTCAGAACTGCTTTTGCTGTGTCCCAAAGTTTCTAGCAGGGTTTGTTTACATTTTCATTTAAGTCTGTGAATTTCTTTATTCTGGCCTTAATTTCTTAATACAACCTAGTTCTTTCTGAGCAAAATGTTGTTCAGTTTTCATATGTTTTATTTTTTTCCTTGCTTTTCCTGTTATTTCTGCTTTTATGGCTTTATGGTCAGAAAAGATGCTTTGTAATATTTCAGTAATTTAGATTCTGTGAAGGCTTGCTGTATGACCTACTATGTACTCTGTGCTGGAGAATGCTCCATGTGCATTTGAAAAGAAAGTATACTTGGCTGCTTTGAGGTGGAGTGTTCTGAATGTATCTATGAGGTCAGCTTGGCTGATTGTGGCATTTAAATCTTCCATATCTTTACTGAGCTTCTCTCTGGATGTGCTGTCCTTTACCAGAAGTGGTTTGTAGAAGTCTCTTACTATTGTTGGGAAGCTGTCTATTTATCTTTTCAGTGCTGTTAGAATTTTGTTTTATGTATTTAAAAGTGCTGTCATTGGGTGAATAAATATTTAATATGGTTATGTCTTCCTGGTATATTGACTGTTTAATCACTGTACAAGGAGTTCATGAACTCATCCTAGAAAAAGTGCTACATTCCTAATTGCTGAATATCACTATGATCACCTTTGAAGCACTCCCCTTGGGAAGCTGTGCTCCAGTCCATCTTTCAAATTAATTTTGGAGCTCTTTTTCTGGAATCGTGCTCAGAACTGTCATCCTGTTATTCTTGATCTCATGAATGTCATCAAAATGCCTTCCTTTTAATATTTCCTTTATCTTTGGGTAAAGGAAAAAGTTATTAGAGACCATATCAGGTAAGTATGGAGAGTGTTTCAATACAGCTATTTGTTTACTGGTGAAAAACTCCCTCATAGACAATTATACAATTAAGTTTGTGAACTTGCCATTTTGCCTCCATGTGCAATGACCATTCCAGAAAGAGTTCCAAAATTGCTTTGAAGGGTGGACTAGGTGCTAGCCCAGGTGCATAGCTTCCCAAGGGGAGTACTTCAAAGGCGACCATAGTGATATTAAGCGATGAGGTATGTAGCCCTTAGAACAATTAAGTTCGTGGACTTAATTATCTAATCTCATATGGTGTCCTTCCTTACCATTGTGATAGATTTTGCATTAATGTCTATTTTGTCAGAAATTAATATTGCTACTCCTGCTCTTTGAGCTTTGGTTTATTTGTGTTTTTAAGTCTAATATATATGTATGGTAGGCAGCATATAGGCATGGTGTGTGTGGGTTTTATGGGGGGGGCACTGTCTGTTTGTGCATTTAATCCATTTACATTCAGCATAATCATTGATACATCTGAGTTTATAACTGTTATTTTGATGCCTTTTTTATGAATTATTCACAGTGTCTTTGTTCCACTTAATTTTCTGTGCTGAGTTGTTTTTCCTTATGTATGTTTTTTCATTGTTGATTTTGTACTTGCTGAGACTTTTCTTGTTTTTTATTTTAGTGTATATGATTGTTATTTTCCTTTGTGGTTACCTTAATACTTACCCCTATTTTTCTAAATTTAAACTAGTGTTTGATTTCTTTTTATTGCCCAGACTTCCTCTCCATATAAAAGATCTATGACTGCATCTTTTTAGTCTCTCTTTTTTTGTTATAATATAATCTTTTACATAATGACATCTCAGTTTACCTATTTTCAGTGTTTTATCTTTGATTTCTTTTTGTGATGTCCCCATCTGGGTTGTTATTTGGTTGCTCTGTCCTGCATTATAGTCCGGAGTTATTATCTGATGTTAGTGATTTTCTAGCCAAAAGACTTCCTTTAGTATTTCTTATAATTTTGGTTTGGTTTTTGCAAATTCCCTAAATTTCTGTTTATCTAGAAATGTCTTAATTTCACTATCATATTTGAAAAACAGTTTTTCTGGATTTTAAAATTCTTGCCTGGCTAATTTTTTTCCTTCAAGGCTTTATATATGTCCTCCCATTACCTTCTTGGCTGCATAGTTTCTGCTGAGTAGTCCACATTTAGTCTTATTGACTCTCCTTAGTGTAGATTATTTTTCATTTACCCCTAGCCACTCTTTACATTCTCTCTTTATCTTTGGCTTTGTCTAGTGTCATTATAATATTTCTTGTTGACTTTCTTTTGGGATCTAATTTGGGTAGAGTTTGATGAGCATCGTGGAAGTTTTCTGAGCATCAGGGAAGTTGTCTGCCAACAAATCTTTAACAGTTCTCTCTGTATTTTCTATTATATTCCTTCCCCATTCTGGTATTCCAATCACTTATTCTTCTTGATTGACTCCCACGTTTATAAGGTTTCTTAGTTTTTTTTTTTAATTCTTCTATCTGATTTTTCCCCAAACATGTTGGTGTCAAGTGATTTATCATCACTCTCACTAAGCCCAACTTACCTTGAATCAATTCTGCTCCTTCGACTTTCTATGGAGTTGTCTAATTCTGAAATTTTATTATTAATCATCTGAATTTCTATTTGCTGTCACTCTATGGATTCTTGCAGCCTGTTTAATTTATCATTATGCTCTGCTCTAAGCTTCTGAAGTTCCTCAACTGCTTTATCTGTGTATTTCTTGGCTTATTCTGTGTTTTATCTGATCTCTTGAAGAGTTCTATATACTACTCTTATGTATTTTACCTCTGAAAATTCCAGGAAGTTATCTTCATCTAGAAAATTTCTTGAGTCCTTGTTTTGGTAGCTTTCTGAAGACATCATGGTTTGCCTCTTTATGTGATTTGATAGTGACTGTTGCCTTTGAGCCATCAGTAAGTTATTGTTTTTATTTATTTTATGTTCGCTTACTGTATTCTAGCTCCTTGTTTTGTTTTGCCCATATAGGCTGGTAGTTTGATTATTGGTGTCTGAAGTTTTAGCTAGTTTGATTATTGGTGTCTTTGAATTTCTAACGTCCTGTAACCAGGTAGTTAGAGCTGTTGCTGGGTATGTGAGCCCAGGAGCCTATTTACTTGTCTTGCATGGATTCAGCTCAGCTATCCAGGTAGATGGTCACCAAGTGTGTGGAGCAGGCTCTAAGTTAAAGTCCTAGATGGACAGCAGTGATTGGTGGGCACAGGCATCTGACTGTATGCATTGAGCATGGCAGAGGTCTGACAGCTGCCTCTGAGTGTCTGTAAAGAAGGCATGTGCCCGTTCCCTAGATTGTGTGGGTAGGTAGGTTTTGCAGCAGGGATACGGGTGCTCAGTGCTGTTGGCTTTAAGGACTAGGAGGCACCACTTACTCCTGGACACCCATCGCTAGTGGTTAAGTGGTATAGATGGAGCCACCATTCCTCAGACACCTGCTGTGGGTAGGTGAGGACCCTGTTTAACAGGCAGCTCGGTGTCAAATGTCAGGAGCCTGTCTTTCTACCACATAGCTGATAACAGTAAAATTAGGGTTCAGTTATGTACCCTGTTGTACTAAGCTAATGAATACCTATGCTGTTGTAGTGGGCCCACATAGGTTTATGCAGATGAAAGATATTCAGAATCTGAGAACCCCTTAAACTAGTCCCTAGTCAAACCACCTGTTTCTGCTCTGAGTTCACAGCTTAGGGGAGCTGGTAGATTATTTTTTCCTTGTTTGTTAATTTGTTCCCTCTCCAAGGCTGGGAGAATGGCTCAGGGCAGCAAAGAGCATTTTCCTTCTGGCTCAGTGTATGCATCAGTTTCTAGAGCTGGCTTTGACCCAGTGCAGAGCAAGAAGAGGGCATGTAAAAATGAGAGTCTTATCCCAAAGAAGAGTTTTTTTAAATTGTAGTTAAGTGAAAGTTTACAATCTAAGTCAATCCCATGAGTACCCAACTCTCTGCAACTTGTCAGCTTGCCTTATCCTGTGACAGCACACTCTTCTTTTTCACTCTTTACTTCCAGTATCCATTCAACCATCACTTGTACCCTCCTCTCCACACTCTCCTCTCCCCTCTAAAAAGAAACCAGTAGGACAGCCTTGTATATATATTAAATCATAAAGTACACATGCCACATGCATCACTCTGTCTCCCCAAGTCTTGTCTACTCTTTGTCTGAAGTGTTGGTTTCGGTACTGGTTTTAGCTCTGGGCTAGCAGCAAGTCTAGGGGCCATGTTCTCAAGGGACACTCCAGGTTACTGGACCATCAATTCTGGTATTTTAAGAGACTTCTTGATCTTTTCTCTTCTTTATCTCATGCTATATCAGGGACTCCAAAGGAGAGTTTTTTGATCTATGCACAGTAGGTTAGATGTGAGTTACTTATCTTTTGACAATTCAGTGCCACTTTTCACTGATTCTGGGCTCTCCATTGCCGGGTCTCTCCAGATGTGAGAAAATACATTCTGAGCGCCTCTGCTTTGCTTCACTGCACTTATGCCGGTACATCCAGCCCTTGGGATGCCAATTCCTGCTAAATCAAGTCTGGCAACTCCTTGCTGATTCTGGACCTTCTCTCCCTCTCCTGTTAATCTCATTTCTCACCCTGGCCTTTGGTGTTTAGGGCTCCTAGAATGTCACATATTATCAATTCCTTTGTGGGGGGATCTTTAAGAGGGATCACAGGAAGTTTCTGAATACTCTGCCCCTTTGGCCCTGCCTCTGTTGCATTATTTTAAGGATACCTGTGTGGTGGAAATGGCTTGTACTCAGCTGCTAATGGAAAGTTTGGCAGTTCTAATCCACCCAGCAGCACCACAGAAGAAAGATTCACTTATCTGCTTACACAAGATTATAGCCTTTGAAAACCCTACAGCTCTACTCTGAAGTACATGGGGTCATTGTGAGTGAGAAGTGACTTTACAGCAACAGGTTTGGTTTTTAGATTCTATTATTTTAATATGAATACAACTTAAATTCTAACAAAGCACTGCCAATTAGCAATATATCTAATGTACAATTAAAAAATTATTTTATTGTTATAGTCTCATCTATCAAGTAGGGATTAAAGTTAGATTATTAGTCTTTCACTAGAACTGAATGTCTAAATTTGACATCAGCTATACACACAGTTTAATCCTTCCATTTTACCAGTAAGAAAATTCAAGTTAAAAGAGATTTTAAAATTTACCTACAGATAGCTATTTGTAGACTGAGCCAAGTATAGGATCAGAGTTCTCTTCATCAATATTAGCACCACTTACATCTGTTTCACCCTTCACAGTTCACAAAGCACCCTCCTTAATTTCTATGACCTTCTTTATTATACCACACCACTTATGTTATAGAGATAGAATTCCCCTACTTTTCTTTGAGATAGATTCTTGGGACACTTGTGAATACTTCTTTATCAGAACCTTAGTATTTTTTGGAGCTGATTCTGCACATTTAATGTCTGTAACTATACTAGTCCTCCCTGTCTTGTCCCCCTCCAGGCCCTGCCTGTATCGCATTATTTTAAGGATACCTGTGTGGTGGAAATGGCTTGTACTCAGCTGCTAATGGAAAGTTTGGCAGTTCTAATCCACCCAGCAGCACCACAGAAGAAAGATTCACTTATCTGCTTATAGAACGTTATAGCCTAGAATGGCTTTCTGTTTGAGAATTCTCATGCTGCCTTTGTCACAACACTAAAGGGCTCAGAAATGTTTTTATGCTTTCAAAGGAAATAAGGGAATACTGGGGGTCTGTGCTTTAATTCAACTTTCTGAGAAGTGATGGCAAGGTTGGGCTCGCCAACTAAATACAATTTTTTGCCAAGAGTCTATAAAGTGAAACCAGTTCTTTTATTGTACCTAACATTTTCCTTCTTATTTTTCTTTTTCATGAAGCTATTGTCCTAAAGCCAAGCCAAAAGGTATATGTATATAGTCATTATAAAAGACAAGGGAGGTCATGTGAAGAAGAAAATCAACCTATAAATCAAAAATTTTATTAAAAATGGAAACTTGAGAATGAAATGGTGTCTTAGTGATCTAGTGCTGCTGTAACAGGAATACCACAAATGATGACTTTAACAAAAAAAACTTTATTCTCTCACAGTCCAGTAGGCTATAAGTCCAAATTCAGGGCCCTGGCTCCAAGAGAATGCATTCCCTCGCCATTGGCTCTGGAGGAAGGCCCTGGTGTTGCATTAATCTTTCTCTGGTTTGGAAGAGACTGGGTGCAAGAACCTCACTGAAGGATGCACTCTGCTCCCTGCACTGCTTTGTTGATGGTATGAGGAAATTTCCTTAGTAAGGCTATTACAGTTCCACCTTAACCCTCTTTAACACAATCCCATCTTGCACTACTAAGCACAGGCAGAGATTAGGATTTACAACATTGGAAAATCACAAAGTGAAGGACAGCCACACAATACTAGGAATCACAGCCCAGCCAAATTGCTGCACACATTTTTGGAGGGACACAATTCAATCCATGATAGATAGGGTGGGAAGTGATGGATTCTTTTCATGTAACTGTCTTATAGAGTGTAACTGTCTCCAAAATTTATGAATAGAAAGAACAGACACTAATTCAACTGAAGAACAATGCTGTAGTCTTGGATTTACAGCTTTAAAGTCTTTAAAAATGAGATGGTCATCAGATAACTTTTCCTGAATAGGGCTAAGGGAGAGAAGTCTGATTTTTGTTTTTAAATGCTTTAACTGCTCTACGACCAGCAGCTCATGGAGTGATGTACTGTCATGGGAGTGCATCATTTTTTCCAGACCATGACAACCAGGTTTGCTTATTTGGCATCTGCTTGTTGATCACAGAGGTTCCCGGATGACTAGTTTAACCAATGGGTGAAGATAAGGTTAAGGCACCACTCCAGTGAGAAGTCATGGTATGCTAATATTAAGGTTTGTCAAAGAGTTCTTCAAAGATGTCTGCTATGTAATCTAGCATCTTCTCTGCCAGTCTTTCATTTGATCTCCCAAAGTCTCTGTTTTCCTTAGATTCAGCTGTCCAATGCTTGAAATCTGGTTGAGGCAGTGCAGATGCAAACTGACCTGGTCAGAGACACAGGTCATGGAGACTTGCAGAGTGGGGCAGCCCCTGCATGGCTCAATAACATTACATACCCTGTCTTTCAGCTTCACGAGGGTAGGTCCAAGGTCCCTAGGTGGCCCAAACAGTTTGTGCTCTACTGTTAATTTAATGACTATTGGTTCAAACCCATCCAATGCTACAAAGAAAAAAAGGCCTGACAATCTGCTTCCCGTAGGATTACAGCCAAGATTGTTATGGAACATTTTTTTATCATTATTATTATCATTATTGTTGTGATTAAGTGAAAGTCTATAATCCAAATTAAATTTGTATGCCCATCTAGGTACAGCTTCTCCTGTTTTCCTTGCATGGTGACAGCACACTCTTCCTTTTTATTCTATACTTGTCATATCCTCTTAACAATCTCCCGTCCCCTACTCTCCACCCTTTTCTTTCCCATCTAGAAAGAGACCAGTAGGACGGCATCCTAAAAATGCATAGAACCATGAAGCACACACACCATATGGTCACATCGTGTCCCCGAGTCCAGTCCGTTTTTGTCTGAAGAGTTGACCTCAGTAGTGTTTTCTGGACAAGCTCAGCGTCAAATCTAGCGGCCATGCTCTCAGGGGATCCCCTAGGCTGCTGGACCATCAGCTGTGGTTTTGTAGTAGAGTTTTTGAGCTGCATACCTCTCTTTTTCTTGTGTTGCCACACAGACTCAACATTATGTGCCCCATCAGGGCTGTCTTTGGTGGTGGCTGGGCGCCATCTGGTTCTTCTGGTCACATGCTGATGCAGTCTCCTATTCACATGGGTCCTTCTGTCTCCTGGGCTCTTTTTCCCTTGTTGTCGGCCATCATCTGTTCCAGATGAGTCATTATCTGTTCCAGGTGTTGTTATGGAACATTTTGATCAAAGATTCCACAGAAGAATTCTGATCAAAGGGAGAAAATGTAGAACAGAATTTCAAATTTTCATGGAATATAGACTTTCTTCAGGCATAGAGGCCAGATGAACTCCTGGAACTATTGCTCTAACATAATCTTTACATATTAAACCAAAAATATCCCCTGAAATCATCTTAAAACCAAATAACAGTTTAGTTTAAATAGTGAGAAAGCTTGGCCTTGAGTATTATGCTCCTTTAAGAACTATCTACATGGGATCAAAGTGATGACAACCACTCAAACAATAAGAGAGGAACCCCATGGGGCAGTGAGTTTAGATTAATGAAGGAGGCACAACTCAGTAAAAGAGGGTGGGAATGATTGCAAAACTTAAAGAATGTAATCAGTCTCACTAAATGGTACATGTAGAAACTGTTCAAATGTTGTGTTTTGCTGTGTACATTCTCAATCATTAACTATTTTGTTGTTGTTGTTAGGTGCCGTCAAGTCAGTTCCAACTCACAGTGACCCAATGCACAACAACACGAAACACTGCCCAATCTTGTGCCATGCCAACAATTGTTTGCATGCTTAAGCCCAGTGTTGTGGCCACTGTGTCAATTGGTCTCGTCGAGGGTCTTCCTCTTTTTTGCTGACCCTCTATTCTTCCAAGCGTGATGTCCTTTTCCAGGGACTTGTCCTTCCTGAAAACATATCCAAAGTATGTAAGACGCAGTCTTGCCATCTTTGCTTCCAAGGAGCACTCTGGTTGTACTTCTTATGGAACAGATCTGTTTGTTCTTTTGGCAGCCCATGGTACATTCAACATTCTTCTTCAGCACCACAATTCAAAGGCATCAATTCTTCTTCTATCTTTTTTATGCATTGTAATAAAATTTTAGAGAAATAAAAATTACTACCAAGAAAATCCCCTGGAGCAGAGTTACTACTCTGTAGCACATGGGATTGCCATGAGTTGGAATTGACTCCATGACAACTAACAACAACAACAACAACAAGAGTAGATCTCCAAACTGACTGCCATTGAGTTGATTCTGACTCATAGCAACCCTGTAGAACAGAGTGCCCCATACAGTTTCCAAGGCTGTAAATCTTCATGGAAGCAGTCTGTCACATCTTTCTCCTGTGGAGCCCTGGTGGGCTTGCGCCATCAGTCTTTTGGTGAACAGCCAAGCACTTTATCAATGCATCACCAGAGCTCTTCAGGGTAGGTCTAAACCCATTGCCATGGAGTCAATTCCAACTCATATCGATCCTACAGGACAGAGTAGATCTGTCCTATAGGGTTTCCAAGGAACAGCTGGTGGATTTGAACTGTCTACCTTTGGGCTGGCAGCTGAACTCTTAATCACTGCACCACCAGGGCTCCCAGGTAGGCTCCCAGGGGATGATTAATCCAGGGATAGTTTGCTCACACTGTGAAGACCTGAGTCTTCTAGAGTCTTCACTGGGTGACCTGATGATAACCAAGGACTCTCTGCTCTGATTGGTAGAAGCTTGACTTTCTCCTAATCTCTGTGGGTGCTGAAATTGTTCAGCTTTCAACTCCCTGCTTATCCTTTGCTCAGCCTTGTGAGGGTTCTCTCTGTGTATGTGAAGCTTAGTACTTAGTAAAGGCTTAGAAGACCTTTATGGAGATTTCTGGAGCTCTTACCCCCCGTGGCAGTGTCCTTTCCAGAACTCTGACTTGCAAATCCCTGCTTCATCAGTCTGGCTACATTCTAATTTCCATTCCCTTAACGCTGCAGACTGCCAGCCTCTGGATTCTTCCTGTCTGCCCATGCAGCCTAGAAATCACCTTCAGGCGGGAAGCCACGGTGATAGTGGGCTCAACTTCTTTGTTTCCCTTCTCTCACTGATCTCACTCAGTCCTGGTCTGCCTGGTGGTTAAGAGTCTGGAAATGATTTTTTCATATATTTTTCCCATTTTCTAATTGCTGAGTCCTGTCCTTCTTACACCATTGTGCTTGGGCAGAAATGCACAAAGAAGTTTTAAAAAATTACTTTACTTTAAAAACAGAACTGTGAAATCCTTGGTCTTGATAAAACACAACTTCTAAAAGTTTTTTGATGCCTTGGGCATAAGGATATGCTATTGTACGTCACGGCTTAACTAAAATGACTGCAGCGTCAGCTCACAAAATGTCAATATTAGTCACAGGTTTTCTGTCAGCCAGAGCCTGTTTGTATGAGTGAATAAAATGTGTTAGGTTAGCTAAATCTGTTCTCAGGTCACAGTGGGACAGTAAGCTATGGGAGTTCTAGGGGTGGCATCTCTAAGCTTCATATAATTCTAGAGAAGACAGGAGGTCGGTGCCAGTGTGTGTATCTTACACAGCTTTTCTTTAAAAAGAAAAAAACGTTAAGATTCTACAAAACTTTTGAGACCAGAGCCACCAAATCATCAAAATTCTCTAAGTTGTACATAATAAAGAGGAAGACATCAGCTACCATTGGAGTGCCTGTATGTTGGACCCTGTACTTAGAGCTTTAGGGTCAGAATAGCTAGGTCTGAATTCTTCCTTCCCCTCTCCCTAGCTTCTTGAACATTAGCAACTCCTTTCTGCATTTCCTAAGTCCTAAAGTGGAGAAGAGACTTATTGGATAGGTGTATTGTGAGTATTAATAGGAACACACTCCTAGTTCCAAAGCCTGGTTCACGGAAAGCAGCCCGGACTGAGTGCATTAGTAGGAGGGACCAGCAAGACCCAACACTCCAGTGTCTTCTCCCCCATTGCCCTGTCATGTGCTTTTTACCAATGAATATGCATTTTGGGGGCTTTGTTTTCAGAATTAAAAAACAAAACAAAACATGTCTTGTGATTGTTAAAGGTTGTGTTATCCACTTGGCTGCACCATGATTCTCACTGTTTGACAGTAATGATGTAGTGTGGCAGTTGTATCAGGATGTGATCAGCACCACAATGGGATCTGCTGGGAGTAGCCAGTTAGTTGAAAGACAGTTTCCATCAGCTTGTGGACAGCATTCGATAAGGTAGGCTTTCTGACAAGGCTTACAGACTTTTAGTCACTCTGGATCCTGCAGCTGGCTTGCTCCTGTTTGTCTGACCTCTAATAGGTCAATTTATAGCAGCTTACCTGACATCTTGCCTGCTGATCTTGGAATTCATTGACTTTTGCAGCCTGTGAGCAAGAGCCCTTCTATCTGATCTCCAATCTTGTGTTCACCAGCCTCTGCAGCTATATGAATCAGCAGAAGCCTCCAGCCTGACCCACAGACTTGGGATGTTCCAGGCCCTACAATCACATAAGCCAACTGCTTGATTCAAAAACAAACAAGCAAAAAATTCTCTCTCTTTATGTATTCGTACACTGGTTTTGTTTCTCTAGAGTACCCAGCTTAAGTCACCCCATTATAGGAGATTTTTTTAATGTGCCATCAGCTTGATCTTTACTCACAGTAACTTCATGTGACAGAGTAGGGTTCTCTAGGCTTTTAGCTTTATGGGAGTAGATCACCAGGCTTTCTCCCATGAAGCCACTGGGTTCAAACTGTCAATCTTTCAGTTAGCAACTGAACTCTCAAAAGTTGTGCCAGCAGGCGTCTGTTAAAGGCGATATTGTTGTGTGCTGTTGAGTTGGCCATGACACACAGTGACACCGTAGGACTCAGCAGAATTGCTCCATAGGGTTTCCAAGGAACAGCCAAGCTCAGCTGAGCTCTTAACCATTGTGCCACAAGGACTCCTTTAAAGGAGATAATACTGTCGCCATTGAGTCAACTCTGACTCACAATGACTCCATGGGACAGAGAAGAACTGCCCTGTGGGGCTTCCAAGGAGTTCCTGGTGGAGTCAAACTGCCAACCAGCGTTGCAGAATATTAAGTTCTTGTCATTTACACCTTCAAAGGGCTTGGTTTATTAGCCTGTTTTTCAGAATAGTGAGGTTTTTTCAATGGATATGTGTGAGTACGGGCTGAGTTGGCAGTAAAATTGGGCCCTGCCTAGAGAAGGCAGGTCTAGGGCACCTGCAGCATCAGTCTTTGAGCTGCAGCTGGACTATATGTGCCCCTTCGAAACAAGCCTCACTACATTACGATTATGCATAGGGTCAACACTTGATCAGGTAACTGGTGATACAAACACACTCAGTGAAAAGTTTCATATCTGCAGTGTTTTAAACCACAGAGTCCTATAGACATTCAGAAAACCAAACCAGACCCACTGCTGTTGAGTTGATTCTGACTCATAGCAACCCTACAGGGTAGAGTAGAACTGCTTCTAGAGTTTCTGAGGAGCACCTGGCAGATTTGAACTGTTGACTTTTTGGTTAGCAGCCATAGCACTTAACCACTACATCACCATTCAGAATGAAAGAAAAGCATAGATACATTAGTAAAATGATTAGCAGTTGTTTGGAAAATTAGTTATGATGTCAGCAGCCATTCCCTTTCTTCCAAGGTGCCGTGTTGTTGTTAGGCTCCACTCCAGATGCCTTGTGCCATGGAACTGACACCTATTATTCTCATTACACTTGCTAGTATCAGTGTCATCAGCATCAACTGTGTAACTACCACTGACACATGCCAGATACTTCACATGACACAGAATCCAAGTGGTATGACAGCATGCAATTATATACTTTTTTACCTTGCTGCTGTTAGGTGCCATTGAGTCAATTCTGACTCATAGCGACCCCATGTACCACAGAAAGAAACACTGCCCAGTCTTGCACTATCCTCACAATAGTTGATGTTCTTGAGCCCACTGCTGTGGCCACGGTGTTAATCCATCTCGTTGAGGGTCTTCGTCTTTTTCTCTGACCCTTCACTTTATCAAGGATCAGGCTCTTCTCCAGGGACTAGACCTTCCTAATAACATGTTCAGAGCATGTGAGATAAAGTTTCACTATCATTGCTTCTAAGGAGCATCCTGGCTGTACTCCTTCCGAGACAGATTAGTTCATTCTTTTGGCAACCCATGGTATGCTCAATATTCTTCACCAACACTGTAATTTAAATGCATCAAGGGTTCTTCTGACTTCCTCATTAATTGCCAATCTTGCACATGCATATGAAGCAATTGAAAATAGCATGGCTTAGATCAGGAGCACCTTCGTCCTCAAAGTGACATCTTTGCTTTTTAATACTTTAAAGAGATTTTTTGCAGAAGATTTGCACAATACAACATGTCCTTTGATTTCCTGATGGCTGCTGAGCCCTAGGGAACGTTGTGGTGTAGTGGTTAAGTGTTACTGCTGCTAACCGTAAGGTTGGCATTTTGAATCTGCCAGGTTCTCCTTGGAAATTCTGTGGGGCAGTTCTGTTCTGTCCTGTAAGGTTGCTATGAGTCAAAATCAACTCGGTGGCAGTAGGGGGCTGAGCCCTGCTGGCATAACAGTTAAGAGTTCAGTTGCTAACCAAAAGGTCAGCAGTCTGAATCTACCATCCTCTCCTTGGAAACCTTATGGGACAGTTCTACTCTGTTTTATACAGTTGCTATGAGTTGGAATTGACTCAACAACAATGGATTTTGGGGGTTTGGCTTTCATGGGCATTGTGTAGATCTGAATAAAATGAAATCCTTGACAATTGCAATTTTTTTCTCCGTCTATCACAATGTGGCTTACTGGTCAACTTGTGAGGATTTATGTTTTCTTTGTGTTGAGCTGCAATCCATACTGAAAGCTATAGTCTTTGATCTTTATCAATAAGTGCTTCAAGTCCTCTTCACTTTCTGCAAGCAAGTTTGTGAAAGAAGCTTCCTCCAATCCTGATGCATTGTCCTTCATATAATCCAGCTTCTTGGATTATTCATATAACATCCAAACTGAATAAATGTGGTGAAATGATACAAGCCTGATGCATGTCTTTCCAAACTTTATACCACATAATATTCCCTTGGTGTGTTTAAACCACTGCCCTCTTGGTCTCTGTACAGTTTCCACATGCGCACAATGCAGTGTTCTGGAATTCCCATTCTTCATAATGTTATCTATGATTTGTTGTGAGCTACACAGTCAAATGCCTTTGCATAGTCAATAAAACACACGACCTCTTAGGCACGGAAAGTCAATGGGTATATCATTCCTACTTTGCTGTTCTTCCATGGAAACAACAAAGAAGTTATTCCACATCCCACTTTCACTCCAAACACCAGTTTTAGTGTAACCATTTGCTATAGAAGCATTTGTTTAAGTTCCTTCACCTTAATGTCGTAGTGTTTCACTGAAAGAGGTGAGGAAGAGCTGCTCACATGGTTTTCAGAGAAGAAAACGTGTTCGAGTTACCAAACAACTGCCTGTGAGCATATTTTTGTGCCATAGTCACAAGGACCTGCAGAAACACTGACCATTATAAAACCTCCAGCCTGATTAAAACAGTAACAACAATGACACTTCTCTGTTGATTTATAACCTACCACGTGAGTGCAATCTGCTTTTGTGTTAGGCCGTTGCTGACGGTCCCCTAGGAGCTCTAGTGTTGCAAAGGTAAATTAAATGCTAGGCTGCTAACCCAAACATTGGTGGATCAAGCCTACTATTGGCTCTGTGAGAGAAAGACCTGGTGATCTGATTCCATAAAGCTTACATCCAGGAAAACCCAATGGGGCTGTTCAACTCTGTCACATGGAGTCACCGTATGTCAGAAACTGATTTGATGGCTCCTAACAACAAAGAAACTTTAGTGGCATAGTGGTTAAGCACTGTAGTTGCCAAACAATAGGTCAGCAGTTTGAATCCACCAGGCTGTCCTTGGAAACTCTATGGGGTAGTTCTACTCTGTCCTGTAGGATTGCTATGAGTTGGAATCAACTTGACAGCACTGGGTTTGGGTTTATTTTTATTTTTAATGGCAACAACAGTTTTCTATCAAGAAAAGAAGGTCTCTGTCAAAATTCTGCTGGTGTTTAGCACAGACTTGAGAAGACACAGAGTTAGCTGTTGGCTGGGGGTTGTCAAGGAGTTGGGCAGTCACTGTAACACACCCCTTTACATTCAGATGTTAGACTAGCTCTGCCATCAGTGTGCAACTTTGGGCAAGTCATTCTCTGATACCCCACAATCAAGTTTGGAGAGGATGATTGCTAAGATCCTTGTCAGATCTAACCTTACAAATCTGCATTCCACGCACGTAGCACCTCATGCTGAGGAGGCAAGACAAGCTCCAGAACGCTTTGCTTAAGGAAGAGCGTGAACTGCATTGGGTACCCAGAAACACAGCAGTGTGTTCATTGGCAGAGATTATCACTCTTATTCAGTGCCTTACATTTATACTCCCACATTTGTTCCCCTTGCTTCTAAATTAGTCAGTGTAAAGACTTTGAAAAGATTAGCTGGTTTAAAGCCATATTTGCAGAAGGAGCTATGTGGGCCAGCACATAAGTCAGAGACGTGCTTGTTTTCGCTGTCTGTCCAAAAGAAAAGTAAGGATTTAGACTTCTTCTTTATAAGCATAATTAAAGTTCTAGTTTCCCTTGTTTAAAAGATAATTCCACATCAGCATAAAATGGACATTGTTTGGGGTATTTTTCCAAAATAATCTTCCCAGCCCAGGAAGCGGAGCCTACTTTGGGACAAGCAAGTAGTGAGTATCATCAAATGGAGTGAGAGTCAATTATGGCATAAAAGTTTTGCTGAAAATAACACTGGTAATGTTAAAAAACAAACAGACTTGTGAATTTTCCATAATGTAAGAAAAACCAAAGCCAAACCATACCTATTGCCATCAAGCCAATTATGACTCAGAGCGACCCTGTAGCGCACAGCAGAAGAGCACTGTAGAGTTTCCTAGGAGAGCCTGGTGGATTTGAACTGCTGACCTTTTGGCTAGGAGACATAGTGCTTAATCAATATGCCATCAGTTAACAAAAGGAATGCAAAATAAATTCCACAAAATTTGGACAGGTTATAACTGGAAGTGTTTCTGAGTTAACAGAAGACACTGTCACGTACATTACTGAAAGGTCTGTGAGTTGCTGGAAGATATCTAAATAAATGCATATGGGTCCAACATTCCAGACTGTCAGTGTTTGGCATTTGCCGAGACAAATAAATTAAGCCTGGTGAGAGTCTTAGCTAAGAGTCTGAACCCCATCATAGCAGTTTCAGTGATAACCTCCACTTAGAACGCAAAGCTTATTCAACTAGCATGGAACCAAGGGTGTGTCTAATTGGAATTCTGCTGCCTGTGCCAGCTAATGGAGGTGGGAAAATGGAGCTTCTAGCATCAAGACTAGGGAATTCTATAACAAATTATTACAAACAATGGGAATTAACTATCTTTAGAGTTCTGAAGGCAGAAGTTTGGAATGGGTCTCAATGAGCTAAAATCAATGCTTTCTGGAAGTTCTTGGGGAGAATGCCTTTCTTAGCCTTTTTCAACTTCTAGAGGCTGTCCACTTTCCTTGGCTCCTGGCTTCTCTCTCCATTGTCAGTGCCAACAGTGTTGGGCCAGCTCATCTCACAAAGCTGTCTTTCTACTCTCATCTGCTTCCTTTTTCCCCTTGTGATTAGAACTGGGCCCAACTAGGTAATCCAGGCTAATCTGCCTGATTAGCAACCTTACTTTCATGCCTGGTAAATTATTTTTTCTCTGGAGAAGGAAGCAATATCATGTGTTGAGGAAAGAGTAACGGCAGGAACTGGGAACAAATGGTGCCTGAGAATGGTTAGGGCTGGTGGTTGTGTGAACGGAATGAGGAGCTGCCCAGGGGCAAATGAAACATTGTCCTGTAGTGTCACATGGGCTTAGAACCTTAGAATCTTTCATCCTCTGTGATTCAGTCAGAGCCTCAGAACCAACCATCCATCCCCACTGACTCAGTAACTCCTCTTCTGGAGCTCTCCTAAAGAAACAATCATTATTGTATAAAAATTATGTACACTGATATTTGTCAAAGAATTTTGGATAATACATCCAAGCTGGAAACAATGCAGTAGAGAAACGATGAAATAAATTATAATCTAGTGACACAATAGATTGCTATCCAGTTACCAAAGGTTATACTTATGAAGACTTGTTTATCACATGAGAAGACAGCTGTATTATAATGTAGTTGAAAAAAAATCAGAACACAAAATGGGATGTTTAGTTTAATTTCCACTATTAGTAGACATTTACAGACAAACACCTTGCATTAAAAAGAAAAACTGGAGGGAAGTACAGTAAAATGTCCACAGCGATGATCTCTGTGTTTGGAATTATGGGTGATATTCTTTTATTTTATGTTTTAACCAACTCCCTCCCACCACCACCACCCAGGGGATGTCTAAATATATTAAGAGTCTAAATGAGACTGGAGACTGTGTTTGTGGTTTCAGTCTGCAAGGTTCTGTGATTTTCTTTGGCAGCACTGGAAGGCCTAGCTGTAAGAATAGAGGAGGCTGATGTTGAAAAGGCAAGTCACAGACTGGGAGGTGACATTTTGCATCTACTCTCTTGCTCCCACCCATATACACACATGCACAAACACACAAATGCACATATATATATACACATACAAAATAACCCCCATTACAAAAAGAAAAACAAAACAAAAAACTGTACAGATTTTCCCCATCCTAGAACAATACAAGTTTAGGGAACATATCATTCAGGATAAATTTCTAGCAGGACTATAACCTTCCATTCCCAGCCAAATACAGCCATATATTTCCACATAATTACTCATATGTAGAATATATAAAGAGCTTCTGCAAATGAAACAAGACAGCACAATAGATGGGCAGAAGACTTAAGTAGGCACTTTGAACAAAAGGTGGTGTCAAAGTAGCCAGTGGAAAGGGGGAGGATGTCATTAGTCATCAGAGAAATGAACATTGGAACCACAATAAGATGCCACTACGTCACACACTGGAATGACTAAATTTAAAAAGATTGACAATAGCAGGACTACAAGAATGTGAAGCACCTGAAACTTTTACCTTCATGGTGAAAATGTAAATTAGCTAACCTTTCCAGAAAAATGTTTTGCAGTAGTTACCAAATCTAAACGTAAATATACATGATGACCTGGGAATTCAACTTTTGGGAAATACCTGACAAAATTGAATGCTTATACTCATCGAAAAACATATATAAGAATGTTTATAGTGGATCTATAATAATAATTAAACCTGGGAGAGACCCGAATACCCCAAACAGTAGTATGGGTGAACCATGTTATAGTCATAAAATGAAATACTATCCAAAATAAACCAAATCCCTTGCTATCCAATAGATTCTGACTCATGGCAACTCCATGTATTTCAGTGGGAAATCGAAGGAGAACTGATGCCTTTGAATTATGGTGTTGGTGAAGAATATCGAATATACCATGGCGTGCCAGAAGAATGAACAAATCTGTCTTGGAAGAAGTACGACCAGAATGCTCATTAGAAGTAAGGATGGCAAGATTTTGTCTCATGTATTTTGGATGTGTTATCAGGAAGGATCAGTCCCTGGAGAAGAACATGATGTTTGGTAAACTAGAGCGTCAGCCAAAAAGAGGAAGACTCTCAATGGGAGAGACTGACACAGTGGCCTCAACAACGGTTTCCAACATGTGATTTTGAAGACGGCATAGCACCAGCCAGTGTTTTGTTCTGCTGTATACAGGGCTGAGGTGAGTCGGAACTGACTTGACAGCACCTAACAACAGCAACAATCTTAGGGAAGTAGATCTCCAGGCTTTTTTTCTGTGTTACCATCTTTTAGTCATCTACCACAAATAGACGGCTTTAAAAAGAGTAATTTTTATTCTGTCACTGTCCAGTAGGCTACCAGTCCAAATTCAGCGCATCAGCGCCAAGGGAAGTCTTTCTCTTGTTGTCAGTCTTCCCCCGGACTAGGAGCTTCTGAGGCACTGGGACCCCGAATCCTTTTTAAAGAATGTGCTGTGCTCCTGGCAAGGCCTTCTTGGTGATATGAGGTCTCCAAGTCCTTCTGCGAGCTTCTTTCTTTTGTATCTCAAGAGACTGCCTCAGGGCACAACAGAATCTTATACACTGAGTCCTGCCCCAGCAACACAACTGGCTCCCATCTTCCCTCATTAACATCATAGAAGCAGGATTTACAGGATGCAGGAACATCAAATAATACTAGGAAACATAGCCAAATGTTGTCATGAAGTTTTAGGGGGGGACATGATTCAATTCATGACATACCACCATGTAGAATTAAACTGCCAAATGCTGGTTAGTAGTTGAGCACAAATCATGTGCACCACCCAGACATCTGCACAGCAGTAAAGAAGAGTGAGCTGGTACACACGATATAGATGACTCTCAGAGATGTAAGTATGTAATAAAACAAACCAGATACAAAAGAAGACATACTTCATCAGTTTCTGAAATTTAACAATGGGTGAAAGACACCTGTGGTGATGGAAGTTGGAACAGTGGCTACCCTGGGACTGTGTACTGATGGGGAAAGACACAAGGAAGCTTTCTGGGATGCTGGAAATGTTCTGTATCTTGATTACATTGAAGTAATTAGTAATTTCCATCGTCTACTTTGATATCCTCTTTTGTGAAGTGCTTACTCAAGTTTTCTGCTCATCTATTGTGCTATCTTGTCTTATTTATTTGTAGGAACTCTTTATATATTCTATATATGAGTTATTTTTGGCAATGACATATTTGGCTAGGACTGGAAGGTGATAGTCCTATTAGAAATCAATCACAGATAATGTTTCATAATTATTTATGATGGTAAAAATCCATCAAGCCAAACATTTAAAATGTATGTCCTTTATGTCACAAATACCTTAGAAATCAAAACCCAAGCCAACCTCCCCTCAAATGAACAAAAACAGTATCAGATTTTCTTTAACATAGAGCAAAAAGATTACTAAAACTTATCACCCATGATAAATTTCTAGTAATTTCCCAGCCCCCTAGCCAACACTTAACCCAGAACCATTCAATGTTCCCACCTCACTAAACCTGTCCTACCTTCCTACAGATAAGCAGGCTGGTCAGAGAGGGTGAAAGATGTCTCAGCCAGAGAAAAACATGCTTTGGGGAGAGAAAAAAATGCTCTGAATTTATTCTATCTAAAGCCTGCTTGGCTTTTTAATCTGCAATCTCTTTTACAAAAACGTGGGGAAGATTTGTGAGAAACTATTCAGAACCATTAAAATAAAGGTGTGATCTAAATGCAGAGCCCTGTGGCTGGTACAACTGCCTTGGAAATAGTTAATCACTAGTTAGAACTAAAATACATGCAGGCTGCTGCTAGATGATGTGAACCAGAAAGCACCTGCCTGCCTGAGCTGTTGACAGATGAGGCCAGGTAAACATCAGACAAGGAAGCAGGAGAAATAAAAGCGAATAAGTAGGCTTTAAATGTTAACAGAATTTCTTAGAAGTAGAAGAAAGCATCTGTATCAAATGATGTGAGCAAGAATCTTTTAATTCCCAGGCCAGATTGCCAAACTCATGTGAGAAATGGGATTATGTCATACCCCTTTTCAAATCTGGAGGAATTCAGCCCAATTTACCATAAATACCTAGAAATGGCTTTTGCAAGTCAAGAGCTTTGAAGTCATTTATCAGTTCTCTTATAGTCAGTGTCATCTGAGGCACATTCCACCAGTTTCCTGGACTTTATAGTTTCCCCATGGAAGTTCAAATGGGAATCTTTGAATGCAACTAGTATAGAGTCTGCTGCATATTAGATACTCCATAAATTGTGGGGAGCATAATCATATGTGAGGATGATAATCTCGGAGAAACAGGGAGCCTGCCAGTCTTATCTACAACTTAAGGGGCATGGAGATTCTGTCTTACATCTAGGGTCAGAGATCAGTGTTGTTGGGCTGGAGGTGGGTTGGGGCATTGAGAGAGCTCATGGTGGGTGACTTTAATTTCTCTGGAGAAGGAAGCAATATCATGCACTGACAAGGCAGTAATGATGAGGACTGGGAATCAATGGTGCCTGAGAACAGTTAGGGCTGGTTGTTGTGTGGAACAGAACGGAATGAGGAGCTGCCCAGGGACAAATTGTGTAGTAGTGTCACCTGGGCTTAGAACCTTCAAAGCCTTCATCCTCTGTGACTCAGTCAGAGCCTTAGAACCATCCATACCCAATAACTCAGTAATTCTTCTTCTGGAGCTTTCCCAAAGAAAAAGCCATAATTGTAGAAAAATTATGTACACTGATACTTGCCAAAGAATTTTGTATAATACCCTAAATTGGAAACAACATAGCAGAGAAATGGTGAAATAAATTAGAATCTAGTGATATAATAGAGTATTATCCAGCTACTAAAGATTATACTTATGAAGACTTGGTTATCACATGCGAAGACAGCTGCATTATAATGCAGTTGAAAAAAAATCAGAACAGAAAATGGCATATTTGCTTAATCTCCACTATTAGAACACAGGCAAACTCAAATGTCTTGCATTAAAAAGAAAATCTGGAAAGAAGTACAGTAAAATGTCAAAAGCGATGATCTCTGGTTTGGAAATTATGGGTGATATTCTTTCCTTTCTTATTTTATGTTTCAACCAACCCCCCTTCAGAGGATGTCTAAATATACCAAGAGTACAAATGAGATTGGAGACAGTAAATATTTGTGGTTTCAGTCTGCAGAGTTCTGTGATTTTCCTTGGCAGCGTTGAAAAGCCTAGCTGTAAGAAGAGACAAGGCTGGTATTGGGCTGGAATTTCAACAAGGAAGAAATGTCTAGAGGACCAAGTGATGAGAGAGCTGGAGGTGGTGAGGGAAATGTTGGGATGATAATGATGCAGGTTGGGGCTGGGAATGGCAGGAGCTAGACAGAGCTGCCTGCCTGAGACAAGCAGGAAGTCCCAAACTAGAAGGTCTCTGGCAGCCCCAAGAGCGGAAGTATGGGTAAATAAAGGGGCACAAGACCAGATGGAAAAGGGTTGGAAAGAGAGACTAGGCCCTCGAATTTAACAGATTTTTCGTGGAGTCATTCAAGGTCATGGCAGGTTGTGGGCAGTTTGATTACCTAATGTTTATCAAGCATCTACTATATTCCAGGCCCATGGTACATACTGGAGATACGACAGTAACTTCCCAAAACAGGTACACGTCCTGCCCTCCTGGAGATAGTGCTGCAGTGGGGACTAGTATTAAACCAGAAGTAAACTACAATGTGACAGAATAGAATGAAAGAGAAGAAAACGGGTTAGGGAAAAAGACCAAAGGAAGTGACATTTTGGCTAAGACTTGCGGAATGTGTCTGAGTCAGTCAGAAGAAGGGCTGAGATGAGGCCATACCAGCTAAGCCAAGTGCCGTTGAAAGAGCAACAACTCCAAGGCAGGAGAGAGCTTGGGGTGTTTCAGGAACTGGAAGAAGGACACATGGCTAGAGTGACCAGAAGGGTAGAACAGAAATGAGGCCCAAGAGATGGGCAGGGAGCAGATCAGGCCATGTTAAGGGATCCAGGCTTTGTCCCGACAGATGAAAGCCAGAGACGGGGTTTGAAAGAGAATGACTTTGCCCAATTCATGTTGGTAGAGGAGGACGGGAAGGACAGTAGCTGGGATCTAGGTCCTGCTGGACAGCTAGTCTGTAGAGAGACTCTCAGGAGTAGTCTATGTGGTTTCTGACAGCGAGGCAGCGTGTTTCTACCTATCACTGAGGGTCATGTGAAAGATGACATCATGGACTAAATGGTGTCCCCCCAGAAATATGTGTCAGCTTGGCTAGGCCATTACTGTGTGATTGTCCTCTGTTTTGTGATGTGATGTGACTCTCCTATGTGTCGTAAATCCTAACCTCTATGGTGTTCACAGGAGCCCTGGTAGTGCAGTGGTTAAGAGTTTAGCTGGCCGCTAACGGAAAGGTCAGCAGAAAGTCTGTGGGGGCAGCTCTGCTGTTGGAGACTCTGGGGGGCAGTTCCACTCAGTCCTATAGGGTTGCTATGAGTCTCAGTCTACTTGAGGACAACACTCCTTGGACAGTCTGTGGGGCAGTTCTATGCTGTCCTATAGGGTTACTATGGATCTGAATCTACTTGAGGACAACAGCAACAGGTTTGGGGTTTTGATGATGTTAATGAGGCAGGATTAGAGGCAGTTACATTAATGAGGTGGTACTCAATCTACAAAATTAGACTGTATTTTGAGTTAATCTCTTTTGAGATATAAAAGAAGGAATCATGCAAAGAGGAGAGGGACCTCGTACCACCAAGAAAGTAGTGTCGGGAGTGGAGTACATCTTTTGGACACAATCTTTCAGCTCTGAGAAGCTCCTAGACCTAGAGGAAGATTGATGACAAGGACCTTTTCCCCAGAGCTGACAGAGAGAAAGCGTTCTGGAGCTGGTACCCTGAATTTAGACTTCTAGTCCCCTAGACTGTGAGAGAATAGATTTCTGTTTGTCAAAGTCATTCACTTGTGATATTTCTGGTATAGCAGCACTAGTTAACTGAGATACATGACTTTCTTTTTTCTAGTTGATTCCTGGCTGGTCCCTGACTCCAATCCTCTATGTAGATAAGGATGCCTGTGCCTGTGGGGTCCATATTTCTGGAACTCAAGTGAAGATAAACAGACTGAGTGTCTTATGAAGACCCAAGAACAGAATACTGGGTCTTGATGAAGAGTTATCCTGTAGAACACAGTGTCCCAGCCACAAGCCTGGTGCCTTTGATTTGACACTGTTCACCCCATTGCAGTAACAACAGCCTCCTGGTTTGACTACAACAAGGCTTAGGAGAGTGGATACTGACTCCCATTGTAGTCATTGGGTGCCAAAATTATAATTGTGTACAATTATAGCATTATAATGAAATGTGCAAAGACCTGGAATTAGAAAACCAAAAGAGAAGACTGATTCCCAGTTAAGTCTTTGTATTAATAGTGATGACAAGGATGATGATGGAAGACAGAGATATAAATATCTGATATCCTGAAGCATGCTCCTTCCTGAGTGTGGGAAGGGCTGTTTCTCTTTTCTCCTCTCAACTAGCAAGCTGTTTTGAGTCTGCAGGACTCAATGCCATTTTCAGAAAGACAGCAGTGCTCAGCTTTGAGAGTGTGGGTTGTGGGCCTTCTGCCTGGGTGCAGATCCTGGCTCTGAAGGACTGTGGCTACCTGCATGGCCTTGGGCGCGTTCTTTTTGTGCCCAAGGAGATAATAGCCGTACCTCATCTGTGAGTTCGGGGCAGTGGCAAGTCTCACCTCTGGGTGTCTAGGGGAGTGACTGATTTAAGTGAGCTATTTGTAAGTGGTTTAGAGCAGGGCCTGACATTTGATTTGCAAAAACTATTCCCAGATGAGATGCAACGTTTGAAGGGTAACAGAACTTTCTTTGTTTTGGCTTGTCATTGAGGTCTACCTCCCTGCAGAGAGGAGTATTCAAGGAGAGCCGAGAGAACTTTCTGGAGCCCCTAGAAATAATAAGTGATCCAGTGCTCTTAGCTGTAAGATGGTCTGCAGGCTGCGAAAACTCTGCACTGGGTCTATGTTTCGTTTCAGCTTTGGGCAAAGGCTTGACTGAATATTTTAGTCTTTTTTCAACCCAGGTTTGAGGTTTTATCCAAGGCCATTAAAGAGGGAGGGAGCTTCCCTTGAATGGCACTGTGGCAGGTCCTGGGAACCAGAGTCTGTAGCAGAAAAGTGAACCTGACTGTCAGAGTCCCCATCTTTCCTTTCAACATTTTAAAAGGAGGAAGGTGGTTGTTCCAGCAGGCTCTAGACAATTTTCCGTTTTTCTGTTCAGAAGGTTCTCTACCACTTTCTATTTTAGGCCTTGACATTGTGCTCTCTGTTTAGATAATCACCAAGAACCTCCGTTTTTGTCCTTTTAAAACCTCCAGAAATGCCAGAAGCCGCCCACAGCAAATACAAATAAAGCCAGAGCCTTAGGAAATTCTGGAAACAAATGAAAGTCTTAGGTAGAAAGGAAATTTGTGAAGTCAATAAATATTTAGTGGCTACAACAACAAAAACTAAGCATGATTTTGAATAGCAAGAAACAGAGAGGCTCCAAGAGGGAGAGGCAAGAAGGGTGTGCAGGGTTCTTTATAGCTGTTTGGTTCAGCTTAAACATTTTGAAAAAGGAAACACACAGTAATTAGTATGGGCTGGAGGACTCACTCTTTTTTTTTCACACGGAATACAAAGCACTGGCTTAAACATCAATGTTGTTAGATGTGGAAGAGTTGACACACACACACACACACACAGACACACACACACATGTACAGTTGTCAGTATGACTGTAGACCTCACTCTTTTCATTTATACAGTGAATACAAATCCCAGGATAGCCCAGGCTGGACCGTCAATGTTGTTAGTTGCCATCAAAGAGATTCTGACACATGGTGACTTGATGCCTGCAGGCCTGTCTTCCTGGGTACCACTCGATGGGTTCCAATCTCCAAGTCTGTTGTCGGGTGCTGTGTTGATTCCAGACGTAGTGACCCCAAGTGGCAGAGCAGAACTGCGCCACAGGGTTTCCTAGGCTACACTGTTTACTGTGGGTTGCGATCAGCTGACCTTACAGTTAGCAGCACAGAGTTTAGCCATTCTGCCACGAGGATTCTTTTCACCTAGTAGTCTGCTCTGGAACCCTGGTGGCGTAATGGTTAAAAGTCTGGCTGCTAACCCAAAGGCCAGAAGTTCGAATCCACTAGCTGCTCCTTAGAAACCCGATGGGGGTAGTTCTACTCTGTCCTATGGGGTTGCTGTGAATGCGCATAATAGACTCAATGGCAGAGTTTAGTCCAGTGCTTCATGGTTTCCACAGCCCAGGGACTTCTAAAGATCCATAGGGTCTTTAAAGTGGTAGTCTTGTGTGCCCTCAAGTCCATTCTGACTGGGCCATGAAGTTTTCTAAGGAATCTTCACAGGTACAGATTTCCAGGTCTTTTCTCCGGTGGCGCTGCTGGTGAGTTTAAACTGCCCACCTGTGGGTAAGCAGCCCAGCACCGAGCCATGGCACTACCATGTCAAAGGGATTATACAAGAATTTACAAGAAAACTTCCTTTTTATACGCCCAAGTGAATAGAATCAGTCGTTCGGGTCATTTCCCCTGCCTCTGATTCTGTTTGCGATTTTTAATCTACCAGGCACTCCTTGAAAACTCTATGGGGCAGTTCTACTCTGTCAAGAGGATTGCTATGAGTCAAATCAACTCGACCGCAGTGGGTTTTTGGTTTTCATTTGGAGACCACCTCCCACTTAAACCTTTTTGAGTTCTCTGCCAACTCTTCTCGAACCTCGGTGCAGATGTGGCTTTCTCCCATTCTTAGGGTTTGCAATCAAATCATCAAGATCCTCCACTCCAGCAGGTGATTCCTCACATAAGACCACTGACATCACGGATAACTCAGATGTCACATAACTTGTGAATGTCACCATTTGATGTCAGCGTTCTCTCCCACCTGAGGCCAGAGGGCTTCCCCGAGGAAGGCTGTGCTAGTCGCAGTTCACTGCTGGGACACAGTTCACGGTCATCTCTCCTCCCTCACCTGCAAAGCTCCCCGCTCTTGGAGGCATGTGTCAGGGGGCGCCCTGGCCTGTGGGATCAGCTCATCAAGCTTAGGTGCGGGAGTGTTAGTTCATCAGGAGAGAGGCCAGCAAGTCTCCTAACACAGTCTCCCCAAATGGGCCAGCCCCTTCTTTAAAAGAAAATAAAAGGAGAGACAGGCTGAGCAGTCACGAGCCCCCTTTATTCCCACACTTGAGGGTGTCACAACAATGATTCACCTCAAAACCGGGAGGAAGCTTCCCTAATTAGCCTGGAGACGCTGCAGACCCACACGGTTAACAAAACAAAACAAAAAACCCAAACTTTAATTCAAATACACTTCCTTCGTACCACTCTAACTCCCTCCCGGCTGGAGAGCTTCGCTTGGCGTACCCAGAGCGTCCCAGCCTGGCTCCAGGCGGCTGTGAAGCCCCAGCAGACCAGAAGATCAAGGCTAGGATCGGAGTTGAGCGGCGGCTCCTCTTCCGGGGCCAAGTCCTTGTCCCCAAGTGCGCGCAGGTGTCCCCGAAGTGGGCGCCTCGCCCTGCAGGCGGGACTCGCCTTCAGGTGGGTAGACTCCGGCTTCGCCCAAAACGTCGCAGAATCGAGGTGGGCAGGGGTCGTCGGCGGTCGTGGGGCAGCCCAGTGTCCGCACCCTTGCCGCCCCTCCTGCGTCGCGAGGTCCCCCACCAGGCCCGGGCACCTGCTTGCTGGGGCCGGCGGGGAGGGGCGGCGGAGCGGGCGCCGCGGGGGAGGAGCGCGGCGGCCTCGGGGAGAGGAGCTGAGCTGCACGGCGGCCGCCCCCGCGCCTCCGAGCCGAGCGCAGCGGGGCCGGCGCGCCAGGAGCCGGGAGCGCGCGCGGAGCTCTGGGCAGCACCGGCCGCCGGGAGGCTCGTGCCCGCGCGCCGCTCTCCAGTCCCGGAGCCCGGGCTGCTCTGGGCGCCCGGACAGACACCTGCTGCGTCCCGGCTCCGGGCCACTGCAGCGGCTTAGGGCACGCGGGCACCTGGAGGCGGGCGGGGCCGCAGCAGCTGCGCACCCGGGCGGTCGAGCCCCCGTCCGCCACAGCCTTGCGGCCGCGTCCAACCCTCAGCTTCTCGCGCCACGCTCCAGTGCCAGGTACCTGGGGCAGTCTGAAATCCGTTGGCCTCCAGGTGGGTGGAAGACCTGGGCGGCTCGGGGGAACCAGGGAGGGGGCGAAGCTAACCCAAAATCGCTCTTCAACGGTGGGGCTGGCGTGGTGGCGAGAGCAGGGCTCACGCAGCCAGGCGCCCTCGGTCCCCAAAGGGGGCACTGTCGCCGTGCCCTCTTTCTGGGGTGGCGCGTGGCCCGCGGGACCGAGATTAGCCACACGGGCTCATGCGAGTGCCCAAACTTTCCCATTGTTCACTTTGCTGGACTTAACTTTGAATGTGAGGCAGAGCCTAACCGTTCACCGTGCCAAAAAAACAGAAGGGGAGACTGCCTTGCTGGGTGTTGTTAGGAGGTATTGGTGCCTGCTCCTCCCTGAGGGCTGTGTAGGGGAGAATAGCGCACGCATTTGTTCAGCGTCTTCCTTCTGCTCCAGGTAATGGCTTATTAAACAGGGTTCAGACTGTAAACACAGCAAACAGCCACCAGCAGGTATTCTGGGTTTGATCTAAGAAATATCCAAAATTTACAGAAACAAGTATTGTTGAACAGAAGCTTTCGTTCATGTCCGACTCGAATAGGTGACCATGTGATCAGAGCGGCTCAGTAGTTACCACTGGAGTTAATATTTGGCTTTGCAAGTGTATGTAAAAAAGAATGTCACTGTATGTATGAGACCCGTGTGTGAACAGACCAACAGCTGTCTTCTTGACACCGCAGGACACCTACTGTTGAGCCAGGAAATCCATCAAGAGGTAGATAAGCAGCTGTGAGACCCTCTTGGAGCTCCCCTCACACCTTCCTAAATGTATCAAATATCCCACTCACTTGTCCCAGTCTGCAAGTCACTTCGACTTACAGAAACACGTACACACGCATGCACACACTAGACCACGGAATTGCATCTATTTGAGATTCTGGTGTTCTCCAGGGAGCTCTGTGGCCCAGGTTCATGCAGTGGTTATGGGACATCGTGGTCATTCCTGAGAGCACTTGGAGGTTAAAATGGTGAGGAGAAAGGTGATCAGAAATAGCACAGCACAGTGGCCTCAGGGGTCCTTGGGTCATCGTAACTGGTGCTGGGCAGGTGTCTCTTTCTGCCTGGGTGCAGTGCTGGGCAAACAGTATTGGTGCCTGAGGAAAAAGGAACAGATCAGTAATACTGACACTGTCCTTATTTAAAATTATATATTTTCTTCACTGTGAATGTTATTTTTGCATTAGTTTTGAGCTGGAGTTCAAAATTAATTATTTATGCTACTGAGTTTTTTGTTGCCCTCTTGAATTTTGTACCAGGAGCAAACAGCTCACTCCCCCCACCCTCCTCCCGGCTGACTCTGCCTTGCCTTTAAGTAGCTGTGAGTCGGGCGGTAGGTAAATTTCTCAACGGCTGTGAGCATTAGTTCTCAGGGCTGTTGTCTAGCCACGTGCGCAGTATCTGGCACATGAGTTGTCTAAAGGGTGACCTTCCCCTTCTTGGAGTCCCACTGCCCACTGCTATTGAGTGGATTGCGACTCATAGTGGCCTCAGGGCTTCTGAGACTGTCTCTACAGAAGCAGACTGCCATGCCTTTCTCCCTCCAGGTCACTGGTGGTTTCCAACTACTGCTCTTTCAGTTAGGTGTCAGAGAGGGTGCCAGTAGTTGTTTGGCTGCTAAGCAAAAGGTTGGAGATTTATGTCCACCCAGACGTGCCTTGGAAGAAAGACCTGGCCACCTGCTTCCAAAAACTCGGCCACCAAAAACCCCATGGAGACAGTTCTACTCAGACACACGTGGGGTGGCAACAACTAGTCGTTGTTGTCACATTCTTATCCCCACTCATTTTGGGCTAGTTACTGAATTGTTCTGACTCTCAGTTTGCTGCTCAGTGAAATGGGAGCAATGACCAGCTTATGGGGCTGCTGTCACAGCTAAAGGGAAAACTGTGCAGGAGGGTACCTGACCATCCTGAAAGTTAGGTTTCCCTTGGCAGCCTTCCATTTGACTTGGCAAAGTTTGCACCACTTGCTTTTCTTCTGGAGGTTCATCCAGGGCCCAGATGTGCCTGGATACCCTTATAAATTCTGCATGTGCTCACAGACACCCTACACAAGTGTTTGCATCAGAGCGGGGCTGTTTCTGCTCAGCTGTTATTGTTGAGGAGCTGTAGTGTGGTGGTAGTTAAGTGCCTAGCTGCTAACCAAAAGGTCAGCAGTTTAAATACACCAGATAACACCAGCCATTCCTTGGACACCTCATGGGGCAGTTCTATCCCATCCTGTGGGGTCACTGTGAGTCAGAATTGATGGCAACATATTTTTCTTTTTGGATTATTGTTGAGAGGTGTGATTTACTACCCGTAAACTGTGGCGTGCAGATTTTTTAAAAGTGAACTTGATTTTGTTGCCCAAACAACGTAGATTGGTTCCCTTTTCTTATCCTCAGTCTTAGCTGATGAATGTGGTTTCCCTGAGCCTTGTTCAAGTGATGCTATCTCCGTCATTCTCTGGTTTAAAGCACCTTGCTTCTTTGAGAGACAGCCTCTCCAGATCACCCCTCAGGGGGTCTCCTCCTTCTCACCTGAAGTGTTCTCTGGGATCCCACAGAAGGTTGTCGTTTCATCAGGGCATTGTGTGAGTGTGTGTGTGTGTGTGTGTGTGTGTGCGCGCACATGTTTGTGTCGGGGGAGAGCTTGCCCCTTACTCTGATGAGATGCCACCCCCCCACCTCTCACGGAGCCTCCTTTCCATGCGTCCACTGAGCGCTGTCCAGTAGAGCATGCCCGGAGGGCACCACAGCTGTAGAGCTGGCTTCTGCCTCTGGTCCTGAGGTTCCCACACCCTGAAGTCTCTTCTGGGCCCCTCCTGGTCAGCTGGGCACCTGGTCAGATAGTGTAAAACCAAGAGGGCTGGCTCAGGGCCATCCTAGAATCGCACTAGGCTGTTGTTTCCACTTTGCTGAATGCTCTCCTCCTAGCAACCCCAACAGGAAGCAGGACCACTTTCCTCACTGCCTCCAGCTATTCACTTTCCCCTCAAACTCTCAAAGTTTTTATTCCTTCAGCTCCCCTTCTTCTCCAGGCAAGGTCCCCCCTGGTCTATCTCCTCCCAGAACTGGAAGGAGTTTATTTACATCTGTGGGGCAGGAATTTTGTTGAAGTTATATTCTATGTACTCTGGCTTGGAATAAAGCTTTGGGCTTAAACTTCCAAACTGTGCTCCTCATATTTAAAGAGAATTTACAAACATATTTTCCTGGAGAAACCAAGTGTGGCATGGTGAGGTGGGAACGAGGCAGAGAGAGCTTCCATCTCTTTATCTCTGGCTCACCATGCAGGCAGACCCAGGTTATTTCATCGTTAGATTGTTCTGGACTTCTGATTATGTGAAAATGTCTGGGAAAGCTGATGGGCCTGCTGGGCAGTCTTCTAGTCATGATCTGAGATGAAGCACGGGGAAGAGTGGCTTTGAAATGTTGGGGGTGGGGGAGAATAGGTAGCCTTCTGTGTACACATTGCCCAGCCCAGACCATGACAATAAACTAATTACACAGAGATCAATGTTTTCCAGGATATCCCTATTCCTGCTGCTGTTTCACCATTCTCAGGATCATCGTCTGTGTGCCTGGCTTTTACTAAAAGCAGTGAGGGAAATACAGACAAGCCTAAGCTGTAACTGCTTCTTTAAGATTCTCAGGGCTTCCTTGGAGGAAGAAACTAGCCATTAGGAAGCCTAGAAGTGTACACTCAGACCCTGGGTTTTGTTTAGATCCAGTGAACAGAGGGTGAAGTTGTCAGGGAAGGCTTCTCAGAGAAGGTGGGACTTAAAGTCATGCTAAGACTTGGCCACATGGACATGAAAGAGAACTTCTCCTGAGATGGGGATCTAAACATCTGGAGACAGAAAGACCTGCCCACAAGTGACCTTTCCAGATCCACCTGTGGTTTGACTCTTGTGGTGTCCTGCTTATCCCTTTGCTTGTCTAGATACCTGTGAACACTGATGGCCATTGGTGTCATCTGTAGATAGTGAAGGTTAAAGCTCTAAATTCCTCTTGTTGCTCTGAAACTGAATGGGCATGAATTCTAGTCTAATCATATTATTGTGTAGATTTCTGCATTTTAGGTCAGGTAAGGAGCCCAGGTGATACAGTGGTGAAGAGTTCAGTTGCTAACAACAGTGACAAAAAAAGATTGGCAGCTTGACTGACTCCACCAGCCACTTCCTGGAAACCCTATGGGACAGTTAGTCCTACACTGTGCTGTAGAGTTGCTATGAGTCAGAAGAGGCTTGGCGGCCACAGGTTTTATTTTGTTGGAAAACATTAAGTCTGTGTGTCAGTGGTCTCTAAGACACATTTGTGATTCCCAGAGATTGCCTCAACTTTCTTTGTGTTGTTTCCCATGTGATCTAACTCAGAGACCATGAACCAGGAGGCACCAAGTCAGTGCTCAGCAAGTTTAGCATTGAATGGACAAGAAATGATGAGTCAGGTGTGTACACACAGAAAGGTGTGTCTCCCGGCCACTCCTGCCTCCCCAGGGTACTAGCTCAGTACAAACACCCCCCGCCCCACCAGTCCTATGGAGGTTCTTGGTAGGAAGAGGCTCCTGGATAGTTTTCTTCTGATTAAGGTGTCTGATCTTATGAAGGATCCTCTGGAAAAGGGAGGAGTAGAAACTTGATTATTTGCTGAGGCCTCCTCCTGGCTCTGGCATGGGACTGGTTTTAATGTATGAAGTTTAAGAACTAGAAATATAGGCCCTCACCTCCAAAGTCCATTCACCAGTCTACTAATCTCCTTGTGGTTTCTGCCCCTATATTCCCATGGGGGGAGGGCAGCAGAAGTGTTAGCTGTGTTAGAGTGTTTCCCCAGGAACTACCCTTGGGAAAGCTTCCCTCAATGTGGGATGTGAAAATTCAGGGATTTTGCATTCTTCAAGCAGGTTCTGTGGTGGAGGGCAGCCAGGGGTTCTGATTTTGGCTCTGTGCCTTAGAGGCCATGTGATCTCGGGCATGCCACAGAACGCTGATTCACTTCATGCAGGGTGGTTTTGAGCATTATGTAAGGTACTGTGTGATGAGCAGAAAAAATGCTTCAGAAACTGTCTGTACTGATGACTCTTTGCTTTTCTTTTAAGAAGGTAAGGTTGGGGCAAGCGAATTGCATTTGAACACTAACCTGAAGTTTGGTGGTTCCAACTCACCCAGTGTAGCACGGAAGAAAGGCCTGGTGATCTGCTTCCCTAAAGATTACAGACAAGAGAATGCCATGCAGCAGTTCTACTCTAACATGTGGGGTTGCCGTGAGTTGGAATTCACATGATGGCCATACGTTTGGTGTCTGGCTTTTAGTAAAATAACCCTGTAGCAGTAAAGGGTCCTTCTGTATCAGATTTGATGGCATTTGAGGAAAATTAGCAAAACTGCAATACAGAGTGCTTCTGAGCAGAGTTAGTGGCAGATGATGTCGCGTAGGAAATGACCTCAGTGCAGTCTAAAACATGCAGTAAGAAGCAAGAGGAACGAGACGGAGCAGGTTAACACAGGTAGGGGAGGGTACAGTGGGTGGAAGACCCACACCAGCTGAGCCCTGGCATCCACAGTGTTTGGGCATCCTGTCTCTCTCTGCTGCATCAGCCTTCCCTGCTGATGCTATGGTTACCAGGACCAGAGCTGAGGTTTGGACAAGGTCCAATTCCACAGAGAGGAGACGGCCTGGGCCAATGACATGCACCTGTTCTGTTCGCAAGATGTAGGGACAGTCTGCCCAGCCACAGTGATGGCTCATCAGTTGGACTTAGGAACAACCATAGATTCAGATGGACCAGGATGGATATCACCAATGGGTGACTGAATTGTGACCTCGTGATTAAGAGCTTCCTGTAATATTTTGTTTCGTGCATATGAATATATCATAAATATTTAGTAGCTTTTCTCTGTTTAGTGTATTTACTGCCCAGCTGCCTCGTGTATATTTAGTACTGCATCAACATTAGATATCTTTTGGTTCTTTCATCCCTTTCTATTTAATACACACATGTTCTCCCTACTGATTTTTAATACACATTATGAGGTTAAATCCTGACTTGCATAGTGATCAAGTGTCATGGCTCCCGACTAAAAGGTCAGCAGTTCAAATTTACCAGGGGCTCCTTGGAAACTGTATGGGACAGTTCTACTCAGTCTTGTAGGGTCACTATGAGTGGGAACTGACTCGACAGCAGTGGGTTTTTGGAAACCCTGGTGGTGTAGTAGTTAAGTGTCCCATCTGCTAACCAAAAGGTCAGCAGTTTGAATCCTCCAGGTGCTCCTTGGAAACTCTATGGGGCAGTCCTATTTGCTGTGAGTCAGAATCAACCTGACGGCAGTAGATGGTGAAGTTCTCCATCTCTCTTGTTGTCCTTTATAGCAGAATTCAACATTCTCAAACAATACAACAAATGGACATTACAGAAGAACACTAAATTGGTCTCTTAAAACCAGTTTCTGGATTGAGTACATTTATGTGCCACTATTGCCCCATAGCGAAACCTTGGGTAACTTCTGTGACCAGGTGTAGTCCTGTACGAGCTCCCAAAGCTTGCTCACACAAACTTCAGGTTCATGGATGGGTACTGAACTCTTCTGAGTGCTGGTTTCTGCTCCCGGCTCCTCAGGGGAGAGGAATCACTACAGGGAGGGGACAGCACCAGTGGCACTGTGTATGCTGCCGGGAGCTTTGTGCAACTTGTGTCAGCGATCAGCTGTGTTTGCTCTGGTTGTAGCTCTGAGGCTGGGCACAGTGTCTGCACCTGGTGGGTGCAATGCAGGTACACAGTGGGTGTGGGTGGAGCTCCCCTTGGGCCACATTTTGTCCCAGGATATAGCTCAGACCTGGTCTCTTGAGTTCTCTTTAGGGTTCTGCAACCTACATAGGAAATGCACGAAAGAGCTCTGAAACACTGCCTCTACTCTGCACAGGTTACACTAACTGGGCTTAAAGCCCAGCTCCCTGGGGTTCTAGGGCCTTGCTTTAATGCCTTAATTATTCATCTCTTCCTCCTCCCACAAGGAGTGGAATCAAGAACTTCTATATGGGACCTTTCTGCAGGGAGGGGCCCTGGTCACACAGTGCTGAAGCATTTGGCTGCTAACCAAAATGTTGGGAGTTCAAATGCACCGGCCAGTCCTTGGAAACCTAATCGGGCAGTTCTACACTGTCCTGTAGGGTCGCGGTGAATCAGAATCAATGCAATGGCAAAAGGTTTGAGTTTAGGTTTTTTTTCTGCATGAGGGATCTGTTTACTTAGAAGCTGTAGTGCTAACTCTACTCATGGAGGGGAGAAGGGAGAAGGCAACAGACTTGTAGGTGGGCCTGACCCACCCACTCCATATCTGAATCACCCAGCCACACCACTCTGTAGGGCTTGATGTTTCACCCTCTGTGAACTGTGAACTTTTCCACAAGAACGAAAATGGCCACGTCGTTTTGGGTGGTTGCTGGATATCAGCTGCGTGCTCCGCTCAAAATCGGGTCTGTATCATCAGGTGTTGAAGTTCCCAGGATACTTTCAGGGTGAACATGGAATCTTACTATAAGAACACAAAGCATTTTGAAGATTTCAGTCACCTGTTTTCCAGGGCTTGACCCATGTTAGTTTTCTTCATGGCCTTCTTGAGGAAAGACAGTTTTTGAGTTGAGGTATTTTGGTAAGCGAGGCTTATTTGGTATCACATTAGAGAATGGAAATTACTGAGAGCTTCTATGGGCCCCGGAGCCCTGGTGGTGCAGTAGTGAAGGCTTAGCTACTAACCAAAATGTCAGCAGTTTGAATCCACCAGTTGCTCTTGGAAACCTTATGAGCAGTTCTGCTCTGTCCTATAGGGTTATTGTGAGTCAGAATTGACTCAGTGGCAGTGGGTTCCTGGCTCCATGGGCCCTGGGGCTCTCCCAGGAGGCTCCCTTGATGGTAGCAGAACCATTGTACACAGCATTTGGCTGTGGCAGCAATCAGGAAGGGTCTAAACCCAAACCCACTGCTGTCGAGTTGATTCTGACTCATAGTGACCCCATAGGTCTGCGTAGAACTGCTCCATGCAGTTTTCAAGGAGCACCTGGCAGATTCGAACTGTCAGCCTTTTGGTTAGCAGATGTAGCCCTTAACCACTACGCCATCAGGGTTTCCTCGGAAAGGGTCCAGAAGATGGCAAAGTGCCCACGCAGGGCAGACCTATCAACCGTCTGGGGTTCCAACCAGACTTGTTTGGCTCATTTCATTTGGGCATGTCTCTGACTGTTCCACTATATGGTATAAGGTCAAGTCCTGCCTTAACAGAGATCTCTCCCTTCACACAAAGCCAGGGGTAGAACATGAGCAGGTATTTCAATAAAATTTGGTAGTATATCAAAATAGCTTTTTGAGATCCCTAGGATGGTAATCAATATGTAGTAAACGGCATATGCTTTCCATGAGATTCAGACAGTGATTCTCTACTGAAGTCCTAAATGATTTATAATAGTGTAATTTCTACCTGCTAGCCAAATAAACTTCATTTTGAAAGCCAAAAAAAAAAAAAAAATTGGTAGTATACAGTTCTAAACTTTTGGTTATACTGTACTAAATATACCAGTATACACAGAAACAGAAAAGTTAATATTTAATGAAAGAGAAAATACATATATTGTTTTGTGGGCTGCCTTTTCAAAACTTACGGTATGTGCTGAGTGTCTTTCCCACACGATCAGATCACATTTATTCTTCCTCAGCAGCAGGTTCTCCTGGATGCAAGGAATTCCATAGAGGGACAGTTGCAACCTTACCTAAACCCTGTACTGGGTGAATGTTTAATATTGTTGTTAGTTGTCACTGAGTTAATCCAACTCATGACAACCCCATGTGTGCACAGTAGACCTGATCTTCAGGGCTTTCATAAGCAGATAGCCAGGACTGTCTTCTGAGGCACTTCTGTGTGGGCTGGAACTGCCAGCCTCTCAGGTAGTAATTGAGTGCTTAACTGTTTGTGCCACCCAGGGACTCTAGATGGACATTTAAACAAACAAACAAACAAAAACAATCATTGCCATTGAGTCATTTCTGACTCACAGCAACTCAATAGGACAGATTCGAACTGCCCCATAGCGTTTCTAGGGAGCGGATTTGAACTGCCGACCTTTTGATTAGCAGCTGTAGCTCTTAACCACTGCACCCCCAGGACTCTAGATGGACAGTTAATTTGGTCATTTCCAACCTTTTGCCAGTTATTCATGGCCTCAGTGTTTTTTGTACACTGATCTGAAGGGTTCCTTTAAAGTATTGTCTCCTAAGCAGAACTCCTGTGTGTTCTCCCGGTATTCTATAAGCCTCTTCCTTTGATGCACTTTGTCTGTAATAATTTTTTTTCTTGTCAAGGTTTTTGCCCCCCTACAAAATGAATTTTTGCTAACATTTCAAACATCTTCTTCGGCATCTGTGTCATTCAAGATTCATTCTAGCAAGTTTAAGCAGAAAAAGATTTGATGCCAAAATTATGGAGCTGAGAGAATTACCAGGAGCTTGACTGTCAGCCAGATCTCCAGGTGCAGCCCCCGGTCCTGCCTGCTGGAAACTCCTGGCTGGATCAGAGCTGGACACTCGCCAGCTCCAGGCCACACTGCCTCCAGCCATCCGGCCCACTCCTGGAGTTCTCCACCTGCTGCCCAGTGACCTTGGAGCTGTGGGCAAGACTGAACCTCTGCCTCCACCCTGTGAACATGGGGTGCCTCCACTGTGGTGCCTATTAGCAGAGCGACACATGTGTCCACAAAAGAACCTGAGCCACTTGCTGGGGGTGGGGGATAGGAGGAAGGAGGGCCTAGGCCAGGAAGCAAGACTAGAAAACGAAGCCTTGTGTTTTCTGGCCTCCAGCAGGCAATGAAGTAAGCTACGTGGTGAAAAGAAGGACAGCATTTCCTTTTATTTTTTTATTACTTTTTAGTGTTACATTTGATACAGGGGAGACCATGGGTGTTGTGAACAGGTAAGCATTCAACTACTAGCTGAAAGGCTGGTGGTCTGAATCCACCCAAAGGCACCTAGGGAGATAGGCCTGGTAATTTGCTTTTGAAATATTACAGCCTTGAAAGCCATATGGGCACAGTTCTACTCTGCACACAGGGAGTTGCTGTGGGTCAGGATCCATTCAGACTCAGCTCAAAACTAATGTTTGATGCAGGCAAGGGTGAGAGTGACCAAATTTAGCCACTGCTTGGCAATGCTGGTACTCAGTCATCAGTACTGATGGGGCTGGTCTCTGTGTCACGGATCAGCTGTTTGTCCTCTCGAGAGAATGCAAACTTTATTTCTCAGATAAAAGTTTCATTTCAGTTGTCTTCTCCTCAGAGCTTATTGACATGAGCGGCAAAGCCCACCGCTGTGCCCTCTCTCAGGAGTCAGAGTGCCTGCTTTCTCAGCTGGAGCTTCAGAGCAGGGTGCAAATGCGGGACGAAACCACACACAGACAAAACCTGTAGACTTGCTTTGTGTACAAATCAGGTATTTGAAAATCAAATCTCCAGAGCTCTGCCTTAGAGGGGAAGGCAGGTGCCTGTGAGGGAAGTGTCAAGTTATTTTTTCTCTCCGTTAGGGAACTCTTGCTCTTTTTGGTACCCTAGTGGCTCAGTGTTTAAGAGCTCGGCTGCTCACCAAAAAGTCAGTGGTTGGAATCTACCAGGGGCTCAGGCAGAGCCTTGTGGGGCAGCTCTATAGGGTCACTGTGCATCAGAAGACTTGACATTTCTGGCTTTGTTGGTTGCTTCTTTCTTGGTCATGTGTTAACCTCGAGCAGTCCTCAGTTACCAGGCATGTGTAGGAAGCAGGCATTAACGTACTGCTAAGTTGTTAATAGCTGGTTTGTATTTTTTCATGAATTGTGATTGATCAGCAGTCACTTGATCAACGTATTTCCCTGGCCTCTTTCAATAGCTTTTTGCAAGTAATTACTGTGACTTCAGGTGTTTGTATAGTCCTGAGCTTATTCTCCGAGTGGACCGAGCCATTTTCAGTTGTCCAGGGGAAGTGCTTGCTGCTTGGAGGGGATCACTACAAAGACTGTCTCTTTAGCAACCTCAGCAACCCTATCTCTAGGACGGAGCAGAACTGGTCCATCGAGTTTCCAAGCGGCACCTGACAGCTTCCAACCGCCGGCCTTCTGTTCAGCAGACGTAGCACTTGCCTTCCAGTCCATTCTAGTGGAGACCCCAGATCCTGTCTAACGGGAGATGCGGGAAGACAGTCTTTCCATTTGCTCTTGGAGCCAGTTTTTTCAGGGTACAGGAGATCATGCTTGGAGAAAGCCGCATGAGGGAACCTCTTTTTTTAAAAAAAAGAAAAAGATAAAGTAATAATAGCAATTTGATATATACCAAATGATTCACCTTACGTTTTCTTTTTTGAATTAAAAATAGGCCTTGGTTTATATGTCACAGCTGTTTTCTTTTCTTTAATTTTTGGGGGAATGGGGTGTCATTGCTTGTATATTATGAAGTAAACTCACAGCTATTTATCTGTCATTTTTCTAACTATATACAACGAATATGCAATGAGATTGAGAATCTTTTTTTTTTTAATTTTTTTAATTTTTTGGTGGCATGTAAGTACCTGGCTATTCAGGCTGCCTAATGTGTATACAGTGCCACCCCCCAACCCCCAATCTCATGTTTTAAAGAGATTCAAGTCTGAGTGTGTATGATTAGAAGACAGCCTTTTTCAGCCCCGAGATTGATACCAGAACCCATCACTGTGTTTGCCATCTATCAAGCACCACCTCTCATTTTGGGTGTCTGATTTTCATGATCCCATTTGATAGGTAGACTAACCCTGTATGTTTTGTAAATAAGAAAAGTAAGGTTCAGAGCCGTGAAGTAACTTGGCCTGGGTTGCTTAGCCAGTGAGCAGCAGAGCTGGGAAGCCGGCTCCACACCCTGCTTCTCTGCACAGTGGTTTCCCCTGCAGTAGGCCTCTGTTGCCCTCAGTGGGCTGCGGATGCATTGTACCTTTACTGGAACAAGGTCTGTGTAGCTGCTTGTTCATCCTGTTATTGTTGTTATTTAGCTAACGTACCAGGTTCTGAGTGCTGTGATTTAAAAAAAAATTTAGGTTCTTATTAGGTACCATCCGATTAGCTCCAACTCACAGCGACCCTATGTACGACAGAAAGAATACTGTCCAATCCTGTGCCATTGCTGTCCTTGAGCCTTTTGTGGTAGCATCTTGTCAATACGTCTTGTTGGGCATTCCTTTCTTTCTGCTGACTCTCTGCTAAGCATGATGTCCTTGTCCGGGGACTGGTTACTCCTGATAACATGCCTAAAGTCTGGGATACTGAGTCTTGCCATCCTAGCTTCTAGGGAGTACTCTGGCTATCTTTTCTGAGACAGACTTGTTTATTTTTCTGGAAGTCCATGGTATATTCAATACTCTTTGTCACCACCATAATTCAAATGCATCAGTTCTTTTATATGGAAATATATATATAGATATTCATGCACGCACACACACAGAAAGTTGGTATATATATGTATAATATATAGACCCATTTCTCAGAGGAGCAAAGTGAGGCCCAGAGAGGCTTTGGAGACTTGCCAAAATCACCAGTACACACTGGCACAGGGACTGGAGCCAAGTGTCTTTTCTTGTCGTCAGCATTATTTTCAACTTGTCTTAAACTCTTAGGAAACCTTGGTGGTGTGGCGGTTAAATGCTATGGCCGCTAACCAGAGCATCAGCAGTTCATATCCACCAGACACTCTTTGGAAACTCTATGGAGCAGTTCTAGCCTGTCCTGTAGGGGCTCTATGAATTGGAATGGACTTGACAGCAACGGATTGCATCATTAACTTGGAAATGCCCTTTTAACTTTCCCAGAGTTCTGCTTAATGTGCGGAAACACTTAAACAAATTACTCTCTGGGGTGTGTGCAGGATCTGGACAGAGTCTGAGCCATGGAAAGGGCTTCTCCACGGCCCTCCTCCTTGAAGTCCTAGGGGTGCACCCCTGAGATGAAACATAGGCGGAGCCCTTTATTCCTGCCTCTCCCTGGTCCAGACTGCAGCAGCTTCTGCAGGGAGGGAGAGGAGGTGTGGGTCATAGGCAGCCCTGTGAGGCAGAGGGTACAGTCTGGGGGAGGACTGACCCAGAGCCACATGCTGGCTGGGCTGCTTGCTGTTGGGTGATCTTGGGTGAAACCTTTAGGGTTCATTCTCTTCTTTCTTCCCCTGTTCACTGGGTATTATGACCCCTTCCTCCCAGGGTTGCTGAGGGCAGAAAAGGTAATAGTTTTTGTGGCATGGCATATGTAGTATAGCTGGTGGGAAAGAGTGATCAGGAAAGAACATTTTTGTTGGCACTAGGCCCTGTTACTGCACTAGGCCCTGTTACTGTTAAAGTACTGAAAAGCAAAGATGCCACTTTGGGGACTAAGCAGTGCCTGACCCAAGCTGTGTTATTTTCAGTCTTTGCATCAGCCTGCAAAAGCTGGCCAATAAATAAGGAAGGCCAAAGAATTGATGCCTTTGAATTATGGCATTGGCCAAGAACATTGAACATACCACAGACTGGTCAAAGAACACCCAGAATGCTCCCTAGAAACAGGGGTGGCAAAACTTTGTCTTACAAGCTTTGGACATGTTATCAGGGGGTTCAGTCAGTGGAGAAGGGCATCAGGCTTAGTATAGTGTCAGCAAAAGAGAGGAAGACGGTCAGTGAGATGGACTGACACAGCGGCTGTAGCAGTAGCCTGAATGACAGCAATGACTGTAAGGATGCCCAGGACCTAGAAGTGTTTTGTTCTGTTCTACATAGGGCTGCTTTGAGTTGGAACTGACTCGAAGGCATGTAACTACAACAGACCTTCTTTACCCTTTCTGTTTTTCATTAGGAAACCCCAGTTCCATGGTGGTTAATTGCTACAGCTGCTAACTAAAAGGTTGGCAGTTCGTGGAAACTGGATGGAGCAGTTCTACTCTGTCCTATAGGGTTTCTAGGAGTCAAAAGTGACTTGATGGCAATTGAGTTTTGTTTTGTTTTTTTTTTGCTAAGGTATTCGCAGTTAAAACAGAGAGAATTTGACTTGGTGGGGGTACACCACGAGTGAGGCTGCAGGCTGTGACTAGGGAGGCCCTGCAGGACTCTACTGTGCTGTGGAGAGTGTGTGCTGGAGGCCACAGCTACACCAGCAGGCCTCCGTGTGCCCCAGAGTCTGTGACCAGAGGTCTGGATTCAAAGCCTGGTCTTCCCTTTACCACCCATGTGACCTCTCTGTGTGTCTGGCCCACGTCTGTGCCCACTTCACAGAGTTGTGTGGATCAAATGGGACACCAGTGCCTGTACCTTGCTGATTAGTAAACAAATTGTCAGCCCTCGCTGTACGTCCTTCCTCACCTTCTGAAAGAGACCAGTAGTTCAGAGACTGCACTTTGCAAGGCTAAAAAAGCTGAAGGAGTAGAAAGAAGGAGAAAATAGGACCACAGTTAGCTTAGCATGTTTTATTTCAAGCGTTATTAGGTGCTTAAGAAATATTTATCCTGCTAATTCTTGGGATAATCTTTTAAAGTATAAATTCTTATCCCTGCTTAAACCAAATCCATTGCCTTTGAGTCGATTCTGACTCATACTGACCTGATATGTGAGAGGAAACAGAAGTCCAGGGAGGTTAGTAGCTTTGCGTCTTTACATCCAGTAAGACCCAGGTGGAGCAGAGAGAGAGGTGGCTACCGGAAGATCCTGAGGAGGTGGGATGGAGCCCACAGCAGAGCCCTATGCTTCTGACCTCCAACCAGGGTGTACCACTCAGATCCTGACCTGGCACGTGGGCCAGCGGTTAGATGGCATGAGAGTGGCCGTGTCCTGAGTCTTTCAGCTCCACGGAATGATAGTGAGTGAACTGCTTGCTATGTACCGGCATGATCCATTGATGGAGCAAATATTTCCCAAACATCATCTGTTCTTGTTTCCACCCAATTCCTAAATAAATACTTCTGTTGTAATAGCACTATGATACTACAACAGTTCTTTGCTCTTCTGGTGGACGTGTTCATCTGATGGACATGTTGTCTTTTGCACCTGTCAACCAAGCGGCAGTTCAGTTCCCATCCGAACTCAGTTTAAGAGTCAATATTCAGTATGGCTGGTAATGTTATTTGGCTTCTGAAAGGCTATTGACGCTCCCCTAAAGCCATGGTTCCAGATCTTTCTAAGTGACAGGGTTTCTTTTTAACACCCAACAATTTGGGAAACTTCAATGTGACTCTGACTGTATTTTAATGATCTAGCAATGGGGAAAATACATATACGAAAAAAGATACTATGAATTTTGAGGCTTTTAGCAGGCATTATAGTTTACTAGTCATCTCCACATCACTGAAAAACCTGGACAGTGAATGTGGAAGACTGAAGAATTGATGCTTTTGAATTATAGTGTTGGTGCAGACTATTGTATATACCATAGATTTCTAGAAGAATGAACATATATGTCTTGGAAGAAGTACAGTCAGAATGCTGCTTAGAAGGAAGGGTAATGAGACTTTGCCTCACGTACTTTGTATGTGTTCCTGGGAGAGACCAGTTCCTGGAGACCGAAGTCATACTTGGTGAAGTAGAGGGTCAGTGAAAAAGAGGAAGACCCTCAGTGAGACTGATGGCCCAGAGGCAGCAATAATGGGTTCAAGCATAACAATGATCATGAGGATGGCACGGGACCAGGCAGTGTTTCCTCCTGTTGTGTGCAGAGTCGCTGTGAGTCAGAACTGATATGACAGCACCTAACAACAACATGTATGTAACATACTGATTCCATTTCCAGATGGTGCTTTGACGTCAGGGTGTGAGTCATAGGTAAATAAAATTCTATTTGAGGACTCAATATTTGCAGCTTTCCAAAGAGGGGGCTATAATAGGCCGTCCTCGTCTTTTTTTTTTTTTTTGGTGTTTGCTTTTTCCTCTTGCCTACTTTGCTTGCAATTTCAGAAGGTTCCACCAGGGGTTGCCTGGGATTGTGAGGGATTTGCAGTTGATGAGGCTTCACCCCAGCTATGAGACAAAAGTGTGGGTTTCTACTCCTGAATGTGTCTTCTTAGGAAAATAACATTTTATTAAAACAGCTATATGAATTAGCAGAATACAACTAAAAGAAGCAAACGCATATGAACAGCCCAGACCTCTGTCTTCTACCTGGAGCCTCGCAGCAGAGGCTCCTACAGGCAGGTCTTAACGGCAGTGGGTTTGGTTGAAAATGCTTTAATTTCTTTTAAAATTTGGAGAATAAAATGAGTTTTTGAGTAGAAGAACATGTTTTAATAGCATATTAATGTATTCACATTTATGATAATTAATCATATCTTTTTTTTTTTTTAATGACGGAGCTTGCAAACACAAAGTGTATAAAGCCCAAATAGGGAGCACAACAAGCTGAGAAAGGGCACTGCTCAGTGGCTTGACTTAGCAATAGTCTGGGTGCAGAATGGGGCTGGAGGGGCAGCAGAGACCCTAGGAGCGCTACCTTGGCCAGGGGCCACTCATTGAAGACAGTTAGTCTGTGGCTCTGTGGGCTCAGGACCAGGTGTTTGGGTGCTTCAGGCTTAGAGGTCACACAGAGATGCATGTTGGGGAATTTCAAGACCTTCAGAACCTTAGTTAAATCAGAAAAGGGTGTTTCGAATATGGGCTCTTTTGGGGAGGCTGTAGTCCCCAAGTCCTGATGTCACAGTAGTTAAGATCTCATCTGCTAACCAAAAGGTCAGCAGTTTGAAGCCACCAGCTGCTTCTTGGGAACGCTGTAACTCCCCAAAGGCAAACCTGTTGCCATCAAGTCCATTCTAACTTAGAGCGGCCCTGTCAGACAGAATAAAACAGCCCCCAGAGTTTCCAAGGAGCAGCTGGTGGATTCAAACTGCCTACCTTTTGGTTAGTGGCCATAGCTCTTAACCACTAGTCCACTAGGGCTTCCTGGTAATGCTATGGGGCAGTTCTACTCTGGCCTATAGGGTTGCTGTGAGTCGACTATGTTTTGTTTTGTTTTCCCTTTCTCCTTAGTCCCTATCTATCACTAGGGAAGGGGAGTTACATCTTTGAACGTATTTCCTCACCTGAGGGAAAGCAATGAGATAACACGTCAAGTGCCTTTCTAGTCCGGCGCCTGGCTTCTAATTGCTGTCAGAGGTTAACTTTCTTCCCTCTTAATGTCTGCCATGCACCGTTCCAGGCAGGCAGAGGGATGGAGGTGTGTTTACCCGAGGTGTGACTTGGCTGGGTGTCAGCATCGCTGGTGGGGCTTGTAAGGAAGGAGGCTGCCCTGACCTCACCCTGCACGGTTGACGCAGGAGGTCTGGGTGGAGCCCTAAGTGTTTAATAAGTTTTGCAGGTGAATTGGCTGTGTGGTTAGGGCTGAGACCTTGGTCTTCGCCTGAGCATGTCTGAGCTGTGGTTGGGCAGACTTGATTTCCAGGACTAAGGCTCTCACCTTCCCACAAGAGGGAGGAGCCTGAGACCTTGTCTGGGGAGCTTCCAAAAGTGCAGGGATGGGCTGGCTCTGTCCTCTCCCAGTCCATCTGAAGAGGCATAAAAACTTCTTTGTCCTCATCTGTGTGGGCCTCCGTGTTTTTCTGGAGCGCTTCTGTCTTTTGGCTTAAGAAATGAGTAGAGAGGAGAAGCTTCCCTGCCCCAGGTCCAGGTTTCCAGTTTCCTTCATCAGTTTGCTGACATGTATTTGTGGCAGCATGTGCACCGTGCTGTGATTTGAAACAAAAAGCCTAAGATTGGGGGCGGGGGAAAGTGGGGGTCAGGTCTTCACAGCATCACTTGAAAGTGCGAGACTAGTGTTTTCTTCTAAAGTGAGTGCTTACTACACAGCTGCAGCCCTCTGGGTGGTGCAGATGGTTTGTGCTTGGCTGATAACCCAAAGATTGGAGATTGGAATTCAGCCCAACAGTGCCATGGAAGAAAGGACTGGAGATCTGCTTTCATAAAGATTTTAGCCAAAAAAAAAAAAAAAAAAAGAAAGCTATAGAGCAGTTCTTTTCTAACACATGAAGTTGCCGTGAGTTGGAATTGCCTTAGTGGCAATGGGTTTGGTGTTGTGTTTTTTTTTTTTTTTTTTTTTGCCCAGATGCAAACCCAGTGGTGATTAACAAATCTGAATCATGGAGGTAGTTCGTGAATGGATCTGGAATTGTGAATCCTGTTTCTACAGGCAGGGAAGCTCAGGGAAAGGCCATCTCTGTTGAGGGAAGGGGCTGGCCCGTGCAGGTCAGACCATGTCTGATGGGACAGAGGATAGACTGTTTTGAGGGTGGTATAGTCTTAAAGGAGGCTAGAGCCAAACAGGGTAAGTCTTGCATTCTGGAAGAAAGTGCTGGCCCCCTTCAGGGGTGATAGCCTGGGGGCCTCTGGAGGTGATGATGGTTCCTAAGGCTTTGTAACTAGCTGCACTGAGCTTGGCTTGGTGAAAGTTGCAGAGACACAGTACCTGTGTGCGAGAACTATGCTTGGTGCCAGTCCACCCTGCCTGCCAAAAGGTTAGAAAATGTGATGGAGAAGGTATTCCATTCATAATAAACTCACAGATGAACTACCTAGAATTGATGCTAATAGGAAGTATCTGGAGACACAGAAAAGTAATTGTATAAATGGAGATATTTGCATGGCCTTAAAAAGGAGGGATCAATGTTTTAAATATTCCAGCTGTTCCCAAACTAGTTTGTGGATTTAATGCAATTTCTAGCTAAACTCTTGGTGGATGACCAACCAGATGTTCAAACATGTTGTAAACTTGATGGATAACCAACTGGATGTTCAAACATGTTGTAAACTTATAATAATTTAGATGATATTGGGTTGGGAATGGGCAATTTTTTCATGGAGCAGAAGAGGTTATCTAGGAAATAGAAACTAATAGATTTAATTAATTGCCAGCCACTTGGGAAACCATCAGGCCTTCACTCATGTCAAATCCTAAAATATAGTCCATGTGGATTAAAAATTTAAGTGTTAAAATGAAATCATTAAAGTGCTCAAAGAAAATCCAGGAAAGTATTAAGCAACCACGGGACAAGAAACTTCTCTCCAAATGTGATACCAGAATCAGAGGCACAGGCCGAAATTGTTTTGTGTGTCCATCAAGGGGAATAGAAACTTTAGTATTTCTCCTTCCCCCCTCAGATAAAATCATAAGTCAGATGGCAAACTAAGACAAAGTGCCTGCAACATGTATTCCAAATACCCTATTACACACGATTACATAGACATCTCTCATAATGAACGTCCCAATAAGAAAACAGGTGAAGTGTATGAATCAGTTCATAAAAGGAGAATAATGGCCGTGAACATATAAGCTTACCTGATAGTAATTGTGTAGTTGCATGTTAGTCACAGTCGTCTAGTGTTGCTATAAGAGAAATACCACAAGTAGATGGCTTTAACAAAGGGAAATTTATCCTCTCATCATCTAGGAGTCTAGAAATCCAAATTCAGGGTGCCAGCTAAAGCGGATGGCTCTTGCTCTGCTGGACCTGGGGGAAGGTCCTTGTCATTAATCTTCCCTTGGTCTAGGAGCTTCATTATACAGGGATCCTGGGTCCAAAGTGGGTACTATATTCTTGATGCCACTTTCTTGGAGGTATGAGGTCACCTTTGTCTCTTTGCTCACTTCTCTTTTGTATCTCAAATGAGACTGGTTTGTGACACAGCCTAATCCTGTAGATTGAATCCCGCCTCCTCATCAAAAGTTCACTAATCCTGTGTCATTAACATCATAGAAGTAGGGTTTACAACATTTGGGAAAATGCAATGAGGTGACAAAATGTTGGATAGTCATACAACATGGGGAACCGTGGACTAGCCAAGTTGACGCACAGTTTTGGGGGGTATACATTTCAATTTGTAACACATACTAAAATAAGATACTTTTTTTTCCTACCAAATAAGCGAAGTGGTTTCTGTACAGTGGTACCTGGCACTAGAGAAGACATGTCAGCAAGACTGGCATAGAACCTCAGGAGTGGAAGATCCCACCTTTCTGCCAAACAGTTTCGTACTCTGTCTCCAAACCTTTGAAAAAATCTATCCCTTTATCCATGTAATTACACTTCTAGAAACTTATGCCAAGGACACAGTTAATCTGTAGTCAGAGGTTTCTGTGCAAGGATGTTCATCACAATGTTATTTATAATAATGAAATTTTGGAAACAGCTTAAATATCCGGTAAATGTGGAGTGAGTCATTTCTGTCCCCAAGTACAGTTGAGCCTGTAGGAACAGTTCTGGAGAAGGCTTATTTACCGGAGGACTTCCTGATGGAAGGCTAAATGAAGAGGGAAGGCAGCATGGGTGGGCTGGGGCAGCTGGAGATGGAGCAAAAGCAAAGACCCACGGGAATAAGATGGGGGCCAGCATGAGGCCCGGAGGCAGACAGTACATGACGTGCTGGGGGAATTTCATAGTCATCATTTTTCCAGATTGCCTTCAGCGAATTTTGATTCAGACTTTGCCCTAGGGCTTCAGCCCTTCTCCTTGCCACTCACCCTTTCCCTTGGGGTGCTGTCCTCACTTGGTGTTCGCAACACGCTTGAGGATTGGCATTTGAAACAAAATCTGTCCCCCTCTTCACCCCCCCTGCCAGCCTACTGCCACCTTACCTTTCTCTGTCCAGAACACAAAACTTAAAAAAGGATGTAACAGAAAAGGAAAATTCAGAATATGAGACTTTTTAAAGGGAAGTACAGTGTTATATATAAATACAAGTTGTATGTTCTTTGTGTTTACAAAGACTGCCAATTAAGTTCACACACTCATCCTAGAAAATGTGTTACATACCTCATTGCTGAATATCACTATGGTCACCTTCAAAGTACTCCCTTTGGGAAGCTATGCACTAATGCCAGTGCCTAGTCCACCCTTCAAAGCAATTTTGGAACCCTTTTTCTGGAATGGCCATCAGACCTGTACTTGTATTACCCTTAATGTCCTGAATGTCATCAAAATGTCTTCCTTTCAATATTTCCTTTATCTGGGGGCCAATTGTGAGTAGGCCAATAGTTATTTGTTTACTGGCTAAAAACCCTCCTGACAGACAACTATGCAATTGCAATCTTGCCACTGTGCCACCATATGCAATAGCCAATCCAGAAACAGTTCTAAAATTGCTTTGAAGGGTGGACTAGGTGCTGGCACTGGTGCCTAGCTTTCCAAGGGGAGTACTTCAAAGGTGACCGTAGTGGCATTCAGCAATGAGGTATGTAGCACTTGGAACCATTAAGTTCTTGCACTTAATTGTCAGACCTCATATATAGGGAAAAGATGACAGAAACTTATCAAAATATTATTTGTAGTTGCCTCTGATAGAATGATGAGATATCGTGTTTTTTCTCTATCTTTTCCAGTTATCAGCATGAATCTTTTTTTAAAAAAAGCTTTATCAAAATATAATTGACATAATAAATTGCACATATTTAAAGTGTACAATTTCATAAGTTTTGACATATGTGTATATATATACTTGTGAAACTGTCACAGTCAAAACAGTCAACATATCCTAAAACAAAACAAAACAAAGCCAGCAAAAAAAAACCACACCCATTGCTGCTGAGTTGATTCCAACTCAGCAACCCTACAGGACAGAGCAGAACCACTCCATAGGGTTTCCAAGGAATGGCTGGTGGATTCAAACTTTTGACCTTTTGATTAGCAGCCAAGCTCTGAACCGCTGCACCACCTCCAACATATCCACCCCCACCAAATTTCCTGTCCCCTTTGCCATCACTCCCTCGGTCCCTCCCTGCCTCACAAGGCAACTGTGGACCTAGCATTGTTGTTTGTGTTTCATAGAACTTTCTGTAAATGGAATCCTACAGTGTGTGCTCTCTTTTATCTGGCCTCCTTCAGCCCATAATTATTTCATGGTATGTCTCTGTAGTTGCATGTACTGAGAGCTTATTCCTTCTTACTGTTGACTAGTACTCCACTGTGTAAGATAGCCATAGCACAGATATTAAGTCCAATGAATTCTGTAACTAGGAAAATTTCCATTTTTCTAAGTGTGTCTTAAGATTTTGATAGTGTTTCAGGGGTTTGGGTCCATGCTGTTCATCCCTTTCTGGAAGTCTGGGGCAGTTTTCCAAGCTGGACACATTGTCTCTGATGGCAGTAGCCTGTGAGCCCAGAGCACCGAATGGTACTGTTCACCAAATAAGAGGCTGGGCCAAGCCTCTGAACACTTAATCTATGTGTAGGGTGTGTCCTCCTGGTTAGCAAGCATTCCGGTTTGGGTTCTAAGGACATTTAATGTTGGCTAACATGCACTATGAAGACTGATGCTTGTACTTCTCTGCGATCTCAGAGTTAGAGAAGGCTTTGTTGAAAGAGCTTGACTTCTTGCTGTAGCTGGACGTTGACTGTGTAACTTTCCTGTACCTTTGCTGTGTTGCTGCCCATGGTGACTGGCCCACCAGCCCAGTGCCCACACATACCTAGCAGGTGTCCCCACCTGCCAGGCCACCCTGCCCTCCTCTTTGGCCACCCATTGCAGCCCCTGACCCCAGAGCTCTGCAGTTCCTGTCCTTTCCTAGATGACCTTGTGCTGTAAGGTGATTTCTGCAGGTCTGCGCTGGCTCCTGAGTTAGCACAGCCCCAGAATGCCTCTCAGACTCTCCAGATGCCCCCCAGCTTTCCAGATAAAGTCATAGCCTCACTAGTATGGTCACTGTGGGCACAGTCACAGGATTTGGCCTGCTTCTGCACCCATGTGCTGCCACATTTATCTCTGGGGCAGGGGGTTACTGGAGATACCTCCTGTGTGCCCAGGAATGAAGCCACCAAGATGTTCCATCCTGGCCACTTCCCAAGCATTGCCCAGGCCTGAGAGAGGGCTCAGCTGGTTCTGAAGAAAGTGGTCAGCAAGGGTGGCTCCTCTCCTGCATCCTGTGCCCCCTTACTCCTGGGACTGGAGTCTCCAAATGTCTGTCAAGTGCTGTTCTTTTCTTCCTTTTGTTTTTACCCAAAGTTGCACCGAGATCAGACCCAGTCCCTTGGAATAGGCCAGGGAATGGACACTCCCATCCTGGCTGACTGCCCCCACATTTCTGTACCCTGAGCACCCCCATTCTAGTTCCTCAGTGAAGAGGGCTGGCCAAGTCCCTGGGCTAGGAACTCAGGGAGCTGATGATGGCTGGGTGCTTGCCTCTCACTCTCAGCCACAACACTTAGTGCCCTAGGTACCTGGTGGACACTGTCCCAGTGAGGCTGGGGACCACAGCCTCCCGAGGCTGAGACTCATTCTTTCCTTTTTTCTCTCTCAGAGTTCTTAGAGTCCAGGGATGATATTGTCCAAACTTGAAACAACCAGAGGGAAGACAGACTTATTGTGCAGTGCTTCCTCCTGGGGGGGCATGCCGAGAGCACCCGCTCCCTGCCCGCAGCACTCCCCCGTTCTCACATCCGCCTACGGCTCTCTGCTGGGCTTGCCTGCTTCAGTGGGGATAATAAGGAGCCTGTTGGTAGCCGTGCCCCAGGTCATGGGCACCTGGCGTGAAGAGTCACCTTTGTGAACTTGAGAACCTACTCCCCAGGAGGCAGGCACGGGGCCAGCAGGGGCAGTGATCCTCCCGCTGTGAGCAGGGACACCCATTGTTTCAAAAGTCTCTTCCAGGAGGATGGAAACAAACACTAAGTCTGCCTGGACCACGTCTGCCTGTGTAATCTTAGATGCCCTTGGGCAGTGTGAGGACTGGTTTATGTAACCCGAGGGTGGGGGTGGGGAGCAAGCAGGAGCCAGCCAGCGTGGTGGTTGCTGCTGGAAGCTGCTGGAAGCTCTGTTCAGGCGCTTCCCACGCGGGAAGCTGTGATCAGCCCACACACCACGTGTCTGCAGCCAGGCAACACTGCTGGGGGCTCGGTCTCCGGCCCTGGAGATTCAGGGGAGGGCTGGAGGGTGGTGGTGAGACCGGTGGGGAATCAGCATCCTGTGGGCATAGATTAAGCAGGTGGGGCAAGTCCCTGGCAATCCATGGCTGTTGCCCAGCATCAGTGACAGGCTGGACGGGACCTTCCTGGGTTTCCCAGAGGGATGCCATTGAGTTGGTTTACTGTTCTTGAATCTGCAGATAGCCAGTATGTGTGTTCTACACATTGGTGATGTTCACTGTCCATGGTACGTGTGTTCTGCAGAGAGCAGAACCTTTCTCCAGGAAGCCTGGCTCCCGTGATGCTTTGTGAGTAGAGGGGAAGGTTTAGAGGCAGAGTGAGTGAATTTTGATGGTACTGTTTGGACTGGCTGGATTGCCCAGGTGCTGAGGGAGGGGGAGGAGGAGGTAGTTACTTGTGCAGTAGAAGGCTCATTAGAGAAAGTTCCTCCTCGCAGTTGCGTGGGCTCCTGGCTTAGCTCGCCTTCCCTGGCTCGTTTCCTGACTTTTCTTTCTGGCCGCTGACTGTGCCGGGGGCACAGGAAACAATGAGGTGATAATGAAAACCTGTGAAACGCTGGTGATATTGAATCCTCCCGTTCTGAACACTTATTGTGGCTCAGGTGACCGTTCACAAAGCAAACTCGTTTCTCTTTCAACACTTTGTACACAGTTTGTTCCTCGACAGTAGTTGCAGTCCCTTCAGTGTGACAGTACCCTGCCCACTTTCTCCCCCAGTCACCCGGTTTTTCTGCCCCCGCTTGCCTTCTGCACTTTGATTTGGGGCAACTGCTGCACTTTTGGTCTCGGGTAGTCGGCTGTTCCGAGGAGCACGTTCCTCAGGGCTGTTAACTGCTCACTTCATAGGCCTGTCCATTGTTCGGCTGAAAGGTGATCTCCGGGACTGGGGTCAGTTCCAGGTTTGAAGGGTGTCTTAAGAGCCAGAGTCTCATGGCATTTTTGTTTGTTTGTTTAGCTCTGTATCAGACAAGTAGGTCTGGTCTTTTTATGTATTTGAATTTTGTTTTATGTTTTTCTCCTACTCTGCCTGTGACCTTCTACTGGTGATCCTGATCAGAGTGGTCAGTATTGGTAGCCAGGTACCATCCAGTTCTGATCTCAGGCTGGTGGAGACTGGTTTGTGTGGTCCATTACTGAATCCTCTTAACAGGTTGGAATATTGTTTACATTTTTGCTGAGGAGGAAGCTGAGTCACAGAGGTGTTAAGTGAGTTTTCCCAGGTTGCACTGCCTATAAATGGGGGAGTTGGGATTGATACCCAACTGTAATGTTTACAGTCTGGCTGTAAACTGTGTATTATCCCTATCAGATCCTTCTGGGTCACTGCAGGGCCACCTGCCACAGTTGAGGTGCTATGCTAACAGCTTCCGCACAGTTTACATCATTTAATGTTTAAAACAAGGCAGGCATTATTCTGCTCATTTATGTTGATGATTCTGAGGCTCAGAGAGCGCGACTTGTCTAAGCTCCTAAATGTTTTAGTTCTTTCTGCTGTGGAACGTACTTGCCATGGCTCTGGACGCACTGACCAGCCCTTTGATGAGAGGTGTGGTTTGTGGTCACTGAGGGGCTAATGATAAGATTTGCTTGGCCCTGTCACACGACCCTCTGCCTGCATCCCCACTGGCATCCTGTCTTTTCCAGACCAGCTGGGGGTTAGGGCCCTGCCCACTCTAACCAGAGTGTTTGCTGTGTCTCACGACTTCCAACACTCCTCTCCCCTCCACATACACACCGCTCAGGTTCTGGTCGTCATTCCCTGTTCTCCAAACATAGCTGATGCCAGAGGCCCCAGACCTGCATCCATTCTGCCCACAGGGCTGGCTCATGGTCCAGTCAGCAAGGCCCGGCCTGCAGGTCACCCTGGGGCAGCCTTGCTGACTCACCCCTCCCTCACCTCTCATGCAGAAGCAATTGTTCCTTGTCACCTTTCCTCCAGAACACACACACACACACACACACACACACACACTCACGCACACACGCACGCACATACCCGTTATGAGTGAATTACAGAAATGTTTGTCTGCCTGCCCAAGGGCTGAGTGTTTCTTGAGGCAGGGACAGTGCCTTGGGTTCTGGGGTACACAGAAAAGGTCATAAAATAGTCAGTAAATGTTTTTTCTGGATTAAATTAGGTTGAACTTCTAGATAAAAGCAATCACCTTTCTTTTCTAAACTGGGGGTGTTTGCTGGCCTCATGCATTTTATGTTGTGAACTCAGGCAACATCATGATTTTCCATATGCTGATGCGGGTCTTGATGGTAATATGGGCTTTGTTTTTAATTCTAGGTTTTAACTTTAGGATTGCTTGCTCTCGTAAAGACTTCAGGCTGAGGTCTCAAGAAAGTCATTGAGCTTAAAATTTGGACTCAGTTCCTACCAGTCTGATTTGGTAAAGGTGGTTAGAGGCCTACGACCCACCTCTCAGTTTCACCGTCCAGCCTGAGGACTCCAGCTCTTGGCTGACAGTGGTGCCTGGTGGGTGCCTAACACCCTAGCCTCTGCTTCTGGGCGGCCCCAGGAGTGAGTCACGGCATGTGCAGCGTGGGCTTGTGGGGGGTGGCACAGAGCCCAGAATTAGCTCAGCTGTGCTTCAGCAGGCTGCAGTGAGGAGGGTGACATTGTGCCCGGTTGAAGGCCGGGAGTAAGTGGCTCTGAGCTGCAGCAGGTGTGGCTCTCAGGAGCTGTCACAGACTTTGTGGGCCGTTGTGGAGAAAGCACCTTTATGCCTGATCCCTGCCTCGCTGTAGAGGAGCAGCGGATCCAGAGAGCAGGGTTTCTGGAGCCACAATTACCATGACCCCAGCACGCCTAAGACGTGCATAGGGCAGGACAGGCACGGCCAGGTGACACCCAGAAACAAGTGGCAGGCAGGTGTGGATATTAGCATGTTCGCTGCTCAAGTTTTGGCAGCTCAGCCCATCTACCTGCCTGTGGCACACCGAGGCAGGCAGAGCAGAATTGAAGCTAATCCAACCGGACATCTGACAGTATAGCCTCTTTCCTCTCTCTGGCGTTCTGCTCTTTGCAGACTGCTTTTTTGTTTGAAGGGAGGGAGCTGTCAGTATGGGTGTTTCAATAAAGCACGAAATGCTTAACTCTCATTTGCCCCTTTTTCCTGCTTTCCCCAACTCCCTCTTCTGTCTGTCCACACAAACTGTGGCACAGGTACATCACCCAGGACAACAATGGATGTCGCTACAGGAGACAGGGCATCAAAGTGCATCACTCTTGCTGCTCCCTAGGGCAAAACCCAAGGGCAGGCACATGCTTCTCAGTGGAGAGAGGCTAGGTGCTTTTCTTTTCACCAAGGAGCCAGCTAGGTGGGACAGTAAAATATTTAATCAGTCTCATGTCAGCATTGTTCTAGAAAAAACAGTTTTGAAGGTTTTGGTGTGCAGTATGAGCACGTGATGTTACCGTTGTGATTTTCCCGTTGCCATGCGAAACGCATGCTGAGCAGAGAGATCGTGTGTGGGGTTTCAGTGGGCTTGATCACATGAATAGAACAGCGTGGGGAAGAAAACAAAGCAGCTGGAGGCTCTGAGGGTGGCCCTGTTTTGAGGCTGAGCAGGTAATTTCTGCCTCAGAGTCTCAGCCTGGTCTTGGTCACCAGGCTTTGAATTCCGGAGGTCTCAGCGTGCTGGCCCCCAGAGTGTTGCTAAGTGTGCCAGCGGCATCCTGCCCAGCAGAGGGCTCGGCAGCTCCTATTCCCACAGGTGCCTCCCCTTTCTCCGGTGACACTGATGTCAGTTTAGATCCTGTTGTCCAAGGCTTTATGGACCCTTGGACCAGAATACTCTCAAGAGTAGTATGTGGGACAATACCAGACTCAGTACACAAAGAGGAAAAGATTCTAATTGTCTGTGAAAGTCCCAGACAGCAGCCGTGCATCGGTCAGTTTTGTCCCCACTGGTCCTGCATGGAGTGCATTGCAGAAGAGGACACTCAGCAAGTGGTTGTGGACTTGCACCCTTCCCATGTCCCTCTGCTGACATTTCTGCCAGGCCCTGGTATATTTGTGCAGAGTCACATGAGACTGGAGAAACCTTCCCATTTATATAACCATCTGTCCTTTTAAAGACACAGCACATATCATATGGGTTGTTTGAGCAGTACGTCAACTGTGAGACGTGCAAGAAAGAATTAATAGGCTCCCCAGAGCGACAAGGAACCTGAGACTCAGAAAGCTGAAGGGAATTTCCTGTGCTGGGAGCCGAATCACTGGCATCGTGGCTCTCCCACTTCTCAATTAAGCACCCTACCAGGCGCCTTCTCCTCATCTGGTGTTGTCCCCTTAAGATGGACTGCCAGGTCCTGCTGTGAGCCAGGACTAACTCTGGATCTGGTGGGTCCTCTAAATAGAGATCTGGGAAACAAAGAACTTCCCAGAATCCATTTCAGAGAAGATGCTGCAGTCTGCTTTCCTCAGAAAGGTTGCGGGAGGTCTCGCCTGAGGGTCGGTCACGGCCAGCCCCATCAAGAAGAGATCCATGACATCTGCTTCATGCAGGAGCAGCTGATAGAGGAGATGGGACCAAGATGGAACGTGGTAACACCTCGCCAAGGTGAAGGACGAGAATTCCCTCAAGAGTGAGGGGGTGGCAGAAAGTGACAGAACGAGGAAGATGGTGTTCCTAACTGCTCAGGATGTATTATGGAGCCAGAGGTTGAGAATCAGGGTCCAGTCTAGTGGTTTTCTTCTTCAGAGGTAAATGGTTGCCTTTGTCGTGAGGTGCTGTTGGGTCAGTCTCAATTTGTGGCAGCCCCCTGCATGGTGCAATAAAACACTGCCTGGTTTTGTGCCGTTGCTGTGGTTGGTTGCAGACTAGAGATACTGTGATCCAGAGGGTTTCACTGGCTGATTTTCAGAAGTGGGTCTCCAGGCCTTTCTTCCTAGTCCATCTGAGTCTGAAAGCTCTGCTGAAACCTGTTTGGTATCATAGTGACATGCAAGCCTTCAATGATGGCTAACAGCAGAGCATGAGGTATATTGGCCAGGAGTCAAACCCGAGTCTCCAGTATAGAAGGCAACAATTCTACTGCTGAACTGCCATTCCCCCTCGAAATTAAATGACCTTTTGGAAAGCTGCCCATGCCTGCTACCCAGGTTGTTGGTTGCTGGCCTCCCTTAACCCTATCATTGACCTCTTGTTACTTCCACTGATGGGTTCTGGATCTCTGGGCAGATTCTGTGAGTTTATAGCTGGTGTGAGAATTCTGCTGGTCAGAAAGAAACCAGGAGAAAGGAGCAAACCGGCCAGGTGGATTGGAATGTGCTAACAGATGGAGTTCGCTGCGCCAGGTCCCTGCTCCATGGGGAGGCTGGGTGTATCTTGGCATCAGATTTCAGTGAGCCTTGGCATAGGCGCTGGTAGTGAGAATGTGCAGGAGAGAGGAGATTCCACTTCATCCAGCCAATTGTTTGCTCACGTCCTACAACCTGACAGCTCAATTAGTTTGCACTTGGAGCTTTCATGAACAGTCTCTGGATGAAGGTTGTTAGGGTCTGTGTTGTATGGAAACATTTACAGCCTTCTCAGGGATCCTTTATCTAGTAATCATGGATGCTCTCCCAGATGATAAAGAAGGATTTTGCTGTATTTCTCCACCTCTTCTTATAAGTTATAGCAATTACAGTGCACAGCTGTTACATGTGTATCAGAAGGGACTCAAACCAAACACAATGAAAATAATTTCAGTAACAATTCTGTACTCCTTGAGAAGCAAGGAGTTGAACCTGAGAAATTTTCCTGTAGGAAATCTAGTGCAAATATAAGGGACGTGTAAGAATTTCTTACTGCTCTCTAGGGCTCTGGGAAATAGGAATCTCGTGGTATGCACAGAAACTTAACACAGAAACCTGATGGTTCTCTGCCAGTCACTTCTAAGTCTATGCTGCCAAGTTGTCATGGGAATCTCTAAGGAGCAGTGTTTCTGAAATGCTGATTCACTGTGTGAAGCTTTAGGATTATTCTGCTCAGCTATACATCTAAATATAGGGACCCCGTCTAGGTATGCATGAAATTAATTTCTGTACACACGGACCTTTGATAGAAATTTTAAGGCTTAGCCTGCTTCTCAAGTGCTGCCTCTGAACTTTAAAGATTGTGAATGTTGTGCCACTGAACAGGACGAGACTAGAGAGGGGAAGGTCATTGAAACTGTAAGCCACCTTGGAAACCTGAGCATTGGTCTTTTGTCCAGGGCGTGTGACAGCTTGCCCTAGGGGAGGGAGGGGACGGACGGCCCTTTTACGTACTTATCTGCCTGATAGGCATTCACAGTGATAGAGTCCCTTTGGGTTTGGGTTTTTATTTGGGCTGATAAAATCTTAGCATTTACTTGCAAGCTGTGAGGTTGACAAGGCATCCGTAGGCTATGAAAAGGGAGAAGCTGTAGAGACATCTGGCTGGGTGGCCAGGAAGTGCTGTTGGCTCTTTCCCTCCCAGGCCCCTTCCTACCGTGTCAGGAGCAGACTTTTGCTAAGAAGTAATTCTTTGGAAGTGTTGATTTGGCCCTGCATTGACAGGAGAGCCAGTGTACAACCCATGTCTGCCCCACAGCTTAGGACTTTGAGTTGTATAGAAGAGCCAGTGGAGCCCTAGTAGTGGAGTGGTTAAGAGCTTGGCTGCTAACCAAAAACTCACCAGTTCGAATCCACCTGGCACTCCTTGGAGACTCTTTCGGGTATTTGTACTATGTCTTATAGGGTTGTTGTGAGTCAGAATCAACTCGACAGCAACAAGTCAGGATTTTTTGGTTTTAGGAAAGACAGTGGCCAAGAGCTTTGCTGCTAACTAAAAGTTTGGCAGTTGAAATCTACCAGCGACTCCTTGGAAACCTTGTGGGGCAGTTCTGCTCTGTCTGATAGGGTCACTATGAGCAGGAATCAACTTAATGGCAGTGGTTTGGTTTGGTATTTTAGAAGAGACCTTGTACTTGAGGAGGAACTCAGAGTTCTCCAGGCAATGTGTTTGGGCTCTTCTGCCCTGGTGACTGGTTTTCCAGAGAAGGCAACCCATCAGTTCACTGGTTAAAGCTTTGAACAGGGAAGGAGCTTTAGGGGACTGTCAGCTCCTGCTACCGTTGTGGCTGGACTTGACCAGATAAACCATGGTGTGAGGTCCTCTCACTCCAGCATTCACAACTGCGTGTGTCTATCTCTAGTCAGAGCGAAGAGCTGATCTTATGTTCCCACATCTTTATCTGAAGGTACACGTTTTATTCCTGATGCCTTGCCAGATTTTCACAGGTGTTCAGCAGGTGTCAAAGTATTAGCATCTCTTCAAGAAAAACTCTCCATTGATCTTTTTCAGGTAGCCTTATGGTATGTAGTTTGTTTTGCAGTCTATTCCACACAACAGCCAGAGTCATCATTTAAAATGTAATCAGACTTCCAATCCAAGCCATGGTGGAGTAAAAAGTAATTAGGCTTTCTCCTTTTGTAAACAGCTGTGATACTGGGCATAACATGTGAAGCAACTCTTTTCAGAAACTGAGCAACACTCAGTGTAGGGCTATGATCCAAATGGAAACATGAGAGGGGGGATCTGAATACTAAGGTGGGCTTATGCAGCACAAGGCTTTGAGGCTTGGCAGAGAGCAACTGCTGAAGGTCAGTGAGCGGCACAGAGATTCTGGAGGTCACACAGTGCTGGGAAATGTAGAATTCTAACCATCTAGGGTAAGGATGGTTAGAAAAGCAAATATGTCACCTTTGAAGACTAAGGTGTACCTGACCTAAGGCATGGTATTTTCAAATGTATCATATGCATGCGAGAGCTGGACGATGAATAAGGAAAGCAGAAGAATTGATGCCTTTGAATTATGATGCCGGAGAACCATGTTGAATGTACCACAGACCATCAAAAGGACAAACAGATCTGTTCTTGAAGAAGTACAACCAGAGTGCCCCTGGCAAGCAGAGATGACGAGACTGCATCTTATATACTCGGGTATGTTGTCGGGAGGGATAAGACCCTGAGGAAGGACATCATGCTTGGTAGAGTGGAGGCTCAGTGAAAAAGAGGAAGACCCTCAATGAGATGGATTGACACAGTGGCTGCAACAATGGGCTTAAGCATGCAAACAATTGTGGACATGGTGCAAGACCGGGCAGTGTTTCGTTCTGTTGTGCATAGGGTCGCTATGAGTCAGAACCGACTTGACAGCAGCTAACAACAACAACAATAGGTCAAGGAGAGCTTACTAAACAACTTGAACATTCAGCTGACACCACAGAAAGATATACCTTACAAGTAGGTTTACTTTATCTAAGGTAAGGGCCACACTAAATATACCATGACAGGGCAATTAAAAACAAGCTTTGTTAGGATCAAGATGATATACCAGTCAGATAACTATTTGCCAGAATAAAACTCAATACTCTTTAAGCAATCTGCATTATCCAGCATACAACAAAAAATCAGTAGACGTGCAAGATAAGATGACCAATAACAAAGAGAAAAAAGTCGAGAGAGATGGAGTAGAATTTACAAATAAAGCAAACAAAGACTTTAAAAACTGCTGGTGGCATCGTGGTTAAGTACTATGGCTGCTAACAAAAAGGTTGGCAGTTCAAATCCACCAGGTGTGTCTTGGAAATCCTATAGGGCAGTTCTATTCTGTCCTGTAGAGTCACTATAAGTCAGAATTGACTCAATGGCAATGGGTTTGGTTTTTGACTTTTTAGTATAAATGTATCCAAAGTTCAAAAATTTAAAGACAGTGAGGAAGAAAAGAATAAACAGATGGAGGAATTTCAGCATAGAAGTGGAAAACTAAAAAACAACCAAATGGAAATTGTAGAAGTGAAAACTAAAATATTCCAAATGAAAAACTGACTGGATGGACCTTGCTGCAAGTTGGACACTATGAAAGAAAATAGCAGTGACCTTGAAGACTGACCAGTAGGAACCAATCAAACTGAAGCACACAGTGGGGGGGGGAAAAAAACTGAAAAAATAAATGAACAGTGCTCAGTGATATGTGAGAGATAACATCAAGTAGTCTAATATGTATAGTTGCAGTTCTGGAAGAAGATAGCTTTGAGCAGAAATATTTGAGGTAATTATCCCAAATCTGATGAAAAAACCATTGACAGATTCTAGAAGTTCAAGGAACCATAAATAAGGTAAACTCAAAGAAAACTACCCCAGGTACACCAAAATTGAATTACTAAAAAAATAAAATATTCAAACAGCCAGAGGACAGAAGATAAATTACATATGTTGTTCTGAACTGTTGTTGAGTATGCCCCTGATTTATGGCAGCACCCTGCACAATGGAGTGAAACATTGTCTGGTCCTGCCCCAACCTGGTTGCAGATTGGACTGTTGTGGTCCATAGGGTTTTCATTAATTTCAGAATATATTGCCAGGCCTTTCTTACTAGTCTTAGCCTGGAAGCTCCTCTGTAGTCTGCCCAGGATTAGCAACACACAAGCCTCCACTGATAGGTAGTGACTTGTGCATAAGGTGCGTTAGCTGGGAATCAAACCTGGGACTCCTTTACAGATGACAAGAATTCTGCCACTGAATTGCTGGCATCCTCTTTTAGATTCCATATAAAAAACAAAAATGAAACCCTTTGCTGTCAGGTTGATTCCAACCAATAGTGATCCCATAGGACAGAATAGAACTGCCCTATACAGTTTCCAAGGAGTGCCTGGTGGATTTGAACTGCTGACATTTTGGTTAGCAGAGGTAACTCTTAACCGTTATGCTGCTAAGGTTTACAGGTTACATATAGGGGAACAAAAATAAGGATACAACTGACTTCTCATTGAAAACAATGCAAGCTAGAAGACAATGGAACAGTATCTTGAAGGTTCTGGAAGGAAAATCTTTCAAAAATAAATGTGAAATAAAGACATTTTCAGATTGACAAAACTGGCAAGTAATCATCCTTGCAGACCTGAAGCACAGGAATTATTAAAGGACAGTCTTCAGGCTCAGAGGAAATACTACCAGATAGAACATGGATCTGTATAAAAGAATGAAAAGTACCAGAAATTGGATGTATGTAGTGTCTTAGTTTCTTAGTGTTGCTATACCAGAAATACCACAAGTGAGTGGCTTTAATGAACAAAAATTGTTTTTTCTCAGACTTTAGGAGGCTAGATGTTCAAATTTTCAGAGTGATGCCTCTAGGGGAGGGCTCTCTCTGTCTGTTCTAAAAGAAAATCCTTGTCTCAACTTTTCTAACGTTTTTCTTGATGTTTTTTGGAGATCTCTATGTAGTATGAGATCTGACAGTTAAGTTCGAGAACTCATCCTAGGAAAAGTGCTACATCTCTTGTTGCTGAATATCACTACAGTGACCTTTAAAGTACTCCCCTTGGGAGGCTATGCATCAATGCCAGCACCTAGTCCATCCTTCAAAGCAATTTTGGAACTCTTTTTCTGGAATGACCATCTGAGCTGTTGTCCCACTACCCTTGATGTCCTGAATGTCATCAAAATGTCTTCCTTTCAGTATTTCCCTTATCTTCAGATAAAGAAAAAAGTCATGGGGGGCTAGATCAGGTGAGTAGGGAAGCTCAAAACTCCGTCACAGACAATGTAGTGTGAGCTGATGCACTGTCATGATGCAAGAAATGATGCAAGAGCCATGAGTTGCTGGAGAAAACTTCAGGTTATGTTGGTCTAACTTTTTCATGCAGCCTTTTCAGTAATTCCAAATAGTAAACCTGGTTAACTATCCAGTTGGTACAAATTATTGCAAAGTTTTCATCAGTTCTGCTTGCTACTGGCCACCCTGACTTTGCTCCATCATTGATACTTTCCCTCTCCTCATAAAAACATTTAATTCATTTGTACACTAGCATTTTCTTCATGGCATTATCCTCATAAACTTGGACTAACATATCCCTGATTTCATTTCCACTCTTGCCAAGTTTAACAAGAAATCTGATGTTTGTTCATTGCTGTAATTCAAACTCTAATATTCTCATGACAGGACACAAAAACAGTAATAATGAAACCCACTCAACAAGACACTGCCACATGTTGACACGAACACAGCTATGAGACACTGATGTACCAAGATCATGAAACATTACCAAGTTGTTTGTACAGTGCCACCAATGTAAGCACACGGTGACAAGTTCATGAACCTAATTGTCACACCTCGTATCTGTCTTTCCCTCATTTGTGCTAGCTTGCTTCTGTGTCTCATTTTCTCTTTCTGTATCTCAAAAGTCATTAGATTTAAGGTACACCCTGCACAGCTATGGCCTTATTAACATAACAAAGAAGACCTTGTTTCCAAATGAGATTCCATCCACAGGTATATGGGTAGAATTTCAACACATGTTTTTGGAGGATACATCTCATTTTGTAACATCTGATAATGTAAGAGAATTCATTTTTAGAAAACTTCAAAGACAGTTGTTAGTTCAAAGTAAAAATATCAATTTATTGTGAAGTTTCTGATACATACAGAAGTAAAATGTGCAGTAAAGTACAGGAGGAAAGTAAATAAAAGTACACAGACAAGCAACAGAGAGAAATCAAAGAAAATGAGTTGCTTCTTTAAAAAGATCAATCAAGTGATAAATCCCTAGCAAAACTAATCAAGAAAAAAAATTGTGGAAGCAAAGTTAAGAATTATTTTATGTCTTTAAATTACAAATTAGATGAAGTAAATAAGTTCCTAGAAAGATACAAGTTTTCTAAATTCACATGGGAAGAAAGTGAAAATATTAATAGTCCTAAATTTGACTGTAAAAAGCTTACTAAAAAATAAAATTTGTAATTAACTATCTTTCCATAAGGAAAATTCTCAGATGCACTTTATGGTTCTATGCATCTATAGGATATCATCCTGCTGACCTCTGTCTGGAGGAAGTAGAGTGGGTGGAGGGGAAAGGAGACTGTTGGGAGGATGAGACATGTATGAAGCAGAGAGGAATAGTTTGCTATCACCATGCAGGGAGAGCAGTGGAAGCTGCATATAGGTGGACATATAATTTTATACGGGAATGGACATTTCCACTCAGTCATATTAAATTAAAAAAAGAAAAGAAAAAAAAATAAAAGATAATGCCCCTCTTACATAAATTCTTTCAGAAAATAATGGAGGAGAAAATATTTCCCAACTGATTGTATGAGAACAGTGTAACCATGATTAAGAAAAAGAAGTTATTGACCGATATGCCTCATGAGCATAGGCACATAAAACTTGTAACAAAAATACTAGCACTTGAATCCAGCAGTGTAAAAAAGGCTAGCACCTATTAACCAAGTAATGTTTATTTCAGAAATGCAAATTTGTGTTAATGTGAGAGAAATCAATAAAAGTAATTCATTAATGGAATAAATGAGAGAAATCATATGAGATATTCAGTAGGTGCAGGAAAAGAAAAGCATCTGACAAAATTCACAGTCTATTTATGATTAAAACCTCTCAGTGAAATAGAAAGAAAATGAGAACTCCTTGGTCTGTTAAAGGACATCTAGAGCTTAAATCATTCTAAATATTCAGTGATTCCTCTATAATCGGGAACAGGGCAAGAAAGTCTGTGGTCACCACTTCTGTACAACATCATGCTAGAAGTTCTTAAGGCAATAAAAAGAAATAAAAGATGTAAAGACTGGCAAAGGAGAAGTGAAATTATTTTTATTTGCAGAGGACATAATTCTAAGTAATCTACAAAAAAGCTGCTTGAACTAATACGTGCATTTAGCAAGGTCATAGGATAAATAGTCTATGTGCAAACATTCAGTGTATTTCTCCATACTGGCAAGAGTGATTGGAAAATGGAATTAAACTCTAATTCACACGTGACCTTTCTGCTCAAAACCTGAGGACATCTTACTTCACCCAAAATAAAATCCAGCCCTTGTCTATATGTCCCATGTCCCTCTTTGCTGTGTACTCTCTTCTCTTCCTGGTACTCAGCAGGTCTCTGATATCATCTCTTCCCTTTGTCACCCTTACTCCCTGTCATGGATTGTACCGCATCCTCTTAAAGTGTGTGTGAGCTTGGCTAGGCCATGATCCCAGTAGTTTGTTGTAAATTCTAACCTTTTCTGTGGTTGATGAGGCAAAATTTAGTCATGTTAAAGAGGATTAGGGTGGGATTGCAGCACCCATAAGTGGGCCATATCCTTGATGGAAGTAAGGAGAGTGTCCCTGGGGTGTGGCCTGCCTCACTTTTTTATCTTATAAGAAATAAAAGGAGGAAGAGGCCAGCAGAGAGATGGGACCTTATTACTACCAAGAAAGAAGAGCCAGAAGTGGAGTACATCATTTGGACCCAAGGTCCCTGCACTAAGAACCTCCTAGACCCAAAGGAAGATTGCTGGCAAGATACATGGAGGTCTTCAAGGAATGCTGGTCCCACAGATGCTGAAAGGAGACAGAACTTTCCCTGAGAACTAACAGAGAAAGCCTTCCACTAGAGCTAGTACCCTAATTTCTGACTGCTAGCATCTTAAACTGTAAAAAAAAAAAAAAAATTATTTGTTAAAGCCATGCACAATTGATATTTCTCTTATAGAAGTGCTAGATAACTAAGACACTCTGCTTTGTTTTAGGGCCTTTAAGTTTTCCTTTCCCTGTGATCTTCCCCACATGTTCCCACAACCTGCTCCCTGTCTTCATTCAGGTCTCCGCTCACTGCCATCTTCTCAGAGAGGTCCTTCCCTGATTACGTTATATAAAACAGCACATCGTTTACATTGCTTTACTTTTTAAAGCCCTTGCAGCCTCCTGGCGTGTGAGAAGTCTGTTCATTGACTGTTTCTCTTTGTTGTTACTGTTTGTAGCCCTCGAATCAGTTCTGAATCATGGCAGCCCTTCATGTTACAGTGCAGACTCCTCCGTGGAGTTTTCTTTGCTGTAATCTTAATGGAAGCAGATCCCCGGGACTTTTTTCTGTGGATGAGTTTGAACTGCCAGCTTCTGGGTTAGCAGTTGAGAGCAAACCATTTGTGCCACTGAGGGACCTTATCTGTCCCTCCTTAGGACACGAAAACAAGGATTTTGTCTTTTGGTTGTTGTTCACAGCTGAATCTGCGGTGCTTCGTGCAGCGCCTGGAAGCTAGTACTCAATATTTGCTTCATGAATAGTTGAAAATAAAATGTAGTAGTGATTAAAGCCTGAAGATAAATATACTGAAAGTACTCAATATAGTACACTCTTGTGTTTGCTTTTTTGTTTGCAAAAATCTGTGTAATTTTACTGAGAATGAATACTCTCAGTTAACAATGCCAGTGTCAGAAGATGCCCGGAAGCAGCAGAGGGCACGTCTGTAGAGCTGGCCAGGGAGGCACCCCTCATTTGCATGGCATTCCATCATTTGCAAATTCCATCCTGGACATTATCACTGTGGATCCTCGGAGAGCCCTGTGACGACAGTGTACAGGGCGGTGAGTCAGGAGGGTTAAATTATCTGCCTAGTGCTGCACACAGAGGTGAAGCCCAGGAGTCTTGCCTTTTAATCTTATGTTGCTTCCATGGTGTTATCTGATAGGAAACAGACTCTGTAAGAGAGCATTTGAATGGTCACTTGTGGGCAAGGCAGCCCCCCTAGATCTGCTGTTATGAGCTGAATTGTGTCCCTCAAAAATGTGAGTCAGCTTGGCTAGGCCATGTGGTTGTCCACTGTTTTGTCATGTGATGTGACTCTCTTATGTGTTGTAAATCATAACCTCTGTGATGTTAATGAGCCAGGGTTAGAGGAAGTTGTGTTAATGAGACTCAATCTGCAGGATTATGTTGTATGTTGAGTGAGTCTCTTTTGAGATATGAAAGAGAGAAGCAAGCAGAGACCATCCTACCACCAAGAAAGAAGAGTCAAAAGTAGAGTGCATCCTTTGACCCTTTGGTCCCTGTACTGAGATGCCCCTAGATCAAGGGAAGATTAATGACAGGACCTTCCCCTAAAGCAAACACGGAGAGAAAGCCATCTCTTTGAGCTGGCACCCTGAATTTGGATTTTTAATCTATTAGACTGTGAGAGAATAAATTTCTGTTTCTTAAAGCCACCCACTTGTGATATTTCTGTTACAGCAGCACTAGACAATGAAGATGTTTGCTCTCCATGAGCTTTTAAATGCTCTGCTGTTTTGTGTACATGTGTTGGGGTAGAGGAGACAGGTGAAGGAAGAAGATTGTTCCAGATTATTGAGGTCTGATTTTGGAGACAGGACCTGTGGGAATGGAGATTGGGGCTAGGCAGGTATCAGTCAGGGGTTGAATGTTTTTACTGTGTACAGAGATACAGAAAAGTCTGCTAGTCCTGGGTCTGAGTGGTTGTCACTATGAATAGGACCCTAAATGACAGGCTTGCTTCTGAAGCTACAAGGAGTACCCAGGGAGGCCCAGGTTCTGCCAAGGCCCAGTTCTCATCACACATGTGCCTGGAGCTAGGTGGAAGACAGCACAGAGGAGGAAAGATGGTTTTCTTTTTTCTCTCTAACTGAAATTGTTGTCAATAAACGTTCATACATCCATTACCAAATGGAAGTCTGGGTATTTGTGTGCTGTATCTCACTTGATCCTCAAAATAGGAAAAATATCATCTGTATCTGCTCAGATGAAGGAACAGGCAGAGAATCAGATCCCGTGGTTGTTCCCATGTTAGGCAGAAGATCCGACACAAGGATTGAGTCTTTGAACACCAGATTGTGTTCTCCCCCATGGAGGGAGTCCAGCTGAGCGATTTTCTGTCCCGAACACATCACCAAGGGGAGAGATTGAGACAAAGACAACTGTATCACTAGAGTAAGTCTGTAATGTGGGCATTTCCTGTAGATTTGTTCCAGAGAAAAAGACAATTGAGGGTAGACATAAAGTGAGAAAACCCAAACCAAACCCACTGCCACTGAGTTGATTCCAACTCTTAGTGACCCCATAGTGTTTTTAAGGCTATAGATCTCTACAGAAACCGCATCTTTCTCAGGCAGGGCCACTAGTAGTTTTGAACCACTGACCTTTAAGTTAGCAGTCAGCTACCTTAACCTCCGTGACACTAAGGCTCCTTAAAGTACGGAAAGGGAAATGCTGGTGGCATAGTGGTTAAGTGCTATGGCTGCTAACCAAACGATCAGCAGTTCCAATCTGCCAGGTTCTCCTTGGAAACTCTGTGGAGCAGTTTTACTCAGTTCTGTAGGGCCGCTGTGGCAGTGGGTTTGCTTTTGGATTTTGGTTAATCTGTGGTATCAGTAAAAAGAAGAGTCGTGATTCTTGCCATCGTACATTTGAGTTCCACTGTGTCAGTTGCTTGTCTGTTTTCATGACTTCCTTTGGGGCTCATTTTACCGTGTCCTCACGTTGTTTGGGGGAGCCCAGGGCATCACTGATACCTGGTATTAGAGTGCCACGGGATCTCTTACGTGAGGCATTATCCCTGTGTTGTACAGATGTCCTTCTGGGCACTGAGCAGTTAGGAGCCAAGTCAGACATCAAGTGAGGGATCGCCAGCTGGATCAGGGTCCAAGAAAGCAGGACTTCTGACTGCAGCCACATTTCTTAATCGCAAGACCGCACTCCTGTGTGTGTGTAAATGTGTGTGCATGTGTTTTGAGGGATAACACTAGAAATAATTTTTTCATGATTTAGTGGTGCATCTGAAAGTAAAATGACTGCTGAGATAGGTTTAGAGAGCAGTTACAGAATGAGGCATTTGAAGAGTGCTTAGAGCATTCTTTGAGTTTGACACTAATCTGAATGTGTTTTCCATTACTAATGTAATGTGCTTTAGAAAAAGATCATTCCTTTGTTTAAATGTTTTCAATAGCTTAAAACTTTCATTCATGTCCTGTGTGAGGGGACTTCACCCAGGTGAAGGTGGGTGGTGAAGCATGATACCTTTCCTTATGCCTCAGTGAGAAACTGTAAGAGGGCCTCTTTTTTTTTTTGTCTAGGTCAGATTTTTTTAAAGTTGGGGCAAAACAAAACTGGTTTTAGAATCAGGTACTTCTGACAGTTATGTATCCCAGAGATTAGCATGTGCCAGGCTGACGATCGTGGATCCCACAGACCACCTGACTGTTCCTGTGCGGTCTCCACCATGACTCCACTCTGTGTGATCCTGTGTTTAGCTATGGGAACCCTGGTGGCGTAATGGTTAAGTGCTTGGCTGCTAACCAAAAAGTTGGTGGTTCAAACACAGCCACCAGCTCCAAGGAAGAAAGATTTGGTGATCTGCCCTGGTAAAGGTTAAAAAACAAAAACAAAGAAGCATACCCATTGCCATCAAGTTGATTCCAACTCATAGTGACCCTGTAAGACAGGGTAGAACTGCCCCATGGAGTTTCTAAGGAGCACCTGGATTTGAACGGCTTGCCTTTGGGTTAGCAACTGCAGCACTTATCCACTAGGCAACCAGGGTTTCCTGGTAAAGATTAAAAAAAAAAAAAAAGAAATACCCACTGCCATCGAGCCAATTCCAACTTATAGTGACCAGCCTAGGAAACCCTAAGTGGTAGTCCTCCTCTGTCACATGGGGTTGCTCTGAGTTGAAATAGACTCCAGGGCACCTAACAACAGCAACTTGTTTAGCTGGTGGTTGAGTCTACACAGCTCTGATTGAAGCAAAGTCCTGGATAAGCTTCTTGTGGCTTCAGGCTCTTTTGATTGAGGGTGCCGTCTATGCTAGTTTACAAGCAGACCCAGAGCATGGAGGCAGGTGAGCTCTTTGAAACTTCTATGTCACTGAAAGGAGGTTTCCTAAAGAAGAGATGCTGATCCCATCCCTCAAAAAATTGGATTGAGTGTGGCTCCTCACCTGATGGTGTGTGACACTGGTGGAGGTGCCACCTGCCATGTAGCTCTAGAGGTGTGCCCCAAGCGAAAGAGGGTTTTTTTTTTTTAAATTATTGTTATATTGTAGAAAAATGTATATAACTTAAAACTTGCCATTCTAACCATTTTTAGGCACCTTTGTGGTATAGTGGTTAAGACTGCTAAACAAAAGGTTGGCAGTTGAAATCCACCAACTGGCCCTTGAAAACCCTGTGGGGCAGTTCTGCTGTGTCCTAAGGGTCACTATGAGTTAGAACTGAATTGATGGCACCCAACAACAACATCGACAACCATTTTCAAGTATAGTATTCAGTGGACATCAGACATCAGGATTAGAGAAAGACTGATTTAAGAATCTGTTTGTAGGATGTGTGGATAACATAGCCTTGCTTGCTGAAGCACTTGCTGATAAAGATCAAAGGCTGAAACATTCAGTATGGGTTATACCTAAATGTAAAGAAAACAAGAATCCTCACAGCTGGACCAATAAGCAACATCTTGTAACACAGCAACAAGATTGACATTATCAAGGATTTCCTTTTACTTGGATATACAGTCAATGCCCAGAGCAGCAGCAGTCAGTAAATCAAACAGCAATTTCTTTGGGCAGATCTGCTGCCAAAAACCTCTTTAAAGTATTAAAAAGCAAAAATGTCATTTTGAGAACTAACCGTAGAGTTTCCAAGAAGCACCCCGCGGATTTGAACTGCCGAGCTTTTTTTTCATTAGCAGCCATAGCACTTAACCGCTGCACAACCAGGGTTTTCTTCTCTGTGTTTAAGAGGTGACTATTGAGTGAGGAGTACAAGCTCCATAAATCAGGAAGTGATTGGTACCCCAGAGTGCAGGGAGGCAGGGCCGTGGCTCTCCGTGATGGAAGAGGTGAGCTTTCTCAGAGTGCTTCCTCTCCCGTGAGGAGACTCCTTCAGGTTCAGGACCTTCGGACCTACAGACCTTTTCTTGCAACTCTAAGGGTGATCAGGCTGTAGCAGTAACTGACTGCTTTCACACAAGCTCATTCAAAACTGCTTTGTGAGCCAAAGTTCAGCTCATGAACTTAGGAGGGGAGGTATGTCTGCTCTGGAGACCATAATGCCCATGTCCACTGCTCCTGATCCCCTCTTCGTGATTCTCACATACTCAGGAGCCCACTTGTTAGTCATAAGATCATCTTACAGCCTCGACTCTTCCGCTGAAAAGTTTCCATGGTGCTCGGGAAGGAGTTTTTCCCCTGTGACTGTGGGTTAGGTCATTGCCCTCCTCCCTGAGTGTGACCCTCTGGCTCTTGCAGGCCAGAGCAGGTAAAGACTGACCCGTAGTACTTCACCATAGGACAGGTATTGCTCTGAGAGATGCGCACCTACTCTTCTGTCTGGACTTATACACACACAGACGTCTTTTCATTGATGACATTGTTTCCGTGGTTGCATGTAAGTTGGCATCTAAATCTTACTGACAAGATGTTTTCAAGTCACTCTGTAGGATTGGTGAGCTTTCCCATAGCTAACCCAGTCCTTCATTTGTGGATCCCTGTGGCCCCGGAGGCATAGTGGGTTAAGTGCTACATCTGCTAACCAAAAGGTCAGCAGTCCAGATCCGCCACAGTCTCCTTGGAAACTCCATGGGGCAGTTCTGCTCTGACCTCTAGGGTCACTATGAGTTGGACCCGACTCAACAGCTGTAGGTTAGGTTTAGGCAACTGTTACATCAGCGCATGACCTTTTCTGTATCCTAGTGTAGGGATCTCTCCCACTTCTGAAGTCATACTTTCCCAGCTGGTGTCTAGTCATGTAATAGTACACTTCGATGTGTTCTTGGGGTCATGCTTTACGACTTTGAATTCCTTGTGAGAAGAGAGTATATTTTATCCTGACTTGTCCTGCCATGAGCAGGGGTTTAGCAAGCCCCTTTAATACTCATGATGTACATCCAGACAGGTTTCCTCCGATTTTGCCCATTCTGCCCCCAGATTCTGACTATAATAAAGGCCACCTAGCCTTGACTTATAAATCGTAGTCTCTAGCATGTGTTGCCGTTGGATTCAAAAGCAGAAGAGACAAGAATTTCCTGGGCACTGGAGTTGCAGTGGCACAGTGGTTAAAGTGATCAGCTGCTAACCAAAAGGTCAGCAGCAGCTCCACAGGAGGAGGACGGGACAGTCTGCAGGGACTTACGGCCTTGAAAACCCGTGGAGTCGCTGTCAGTCACAATTCATCTGATGGTGCAGGGTTTGGGTGGGTCTTCTGCTCATGTTTGGTTTTATCATACAGCGTCCCCTATAAGGGACTCAGTGGGGTTAGATGTCAGCCCCCAGCTCCTCCTCTTTGAAGCCCTGATGTTGCATGTCTAGGGAGGAGCCTAGCTGTTGGTAGGGTCCTTCCGGGTCCAGGTGGTCTCGGGATGTTGGCATCTCCTTTCAGGGCCCCCGTCTCTGAATGGAGGCTGCCCTTGCCCATACGCCGTATCTGTTGTTACCTGCTGCCAAGTTGGCCCCGACTCACCGTGACTCTGCGCGCAATGGAGTGAAACATTGCTGGTCTTGCACGTGTCCCACGATGGCTGCATCATCTGTCTGTTGTGATTCATGTGTATGCATATGTATTTTTTTGAATTGTTCTTGTCGTTCAGGAGGTTTTCACTGGCTCATGCTCCAGACTCCTTTGGGAAACCAGGGGAGAGTGGCATTGGGGCAGCCACCAGTGGGGAGACCAGCACACCTGTCACACTGTGCATCCAGCCTCCCTTGACATTCCTCTTGGGCTCATAGTTCCCACACGAGCACCCACGGTCTCTCGGACACGGGCACCCACGCTCTCTCGGACACGGGCACCCACGTCTCTCGGACACGGGCACCCACGCTCTCTCGGACACGGGCACCCACGCTCTCTTGGACATGCCGTCACCCAGCCTGCACTGGGTTTTCAGCCTTTCCCTTTCTCTCTCCTTGTACACATTTTAAACTCCAGCCACTCTGTTTGCTGACCACATCTTGCCATTTGCCCCCACTGCTCAGGTTTCTCCCTGCCTGCAGTGCGTCCCCCTCCTCCCCATCCTTTCAGCTGGCCGGCCCCTACCTGTCCTTCAGGGCTTGGCTGGAGTCCCAGCTTCAAAGACTCCTCCATGATTCTTCATGTCTGGCGCGATCTCAGCCACTGGACCGTCCGTTTGGCATTTTGTCCACGTTCTGCCTTGAGGACACTTTCTCCTTTCTCATGTAGACTTGTTTAATTTATTAAGTCTGTCTCTGTCACGAAACTGTAGGGTCGTGTGAGGACTCATAACACTTTCTGTCATACTAAGGAACTTATTAAATACTTTAAGTTTTTTTTAAGAAAAAGATAAATGTCTTGGGCTTAAGAGGCCTTGTCTCACCCCTTTGTACTGCCCAGTGGCCAGCAGAGTGCTCAGCCCCCTGGACACCCTTGTCTAGTTCTTGTTGGTTGACTGACAGGCTGGGTGAGAGATGATGGCTGTTTAGAATTTTACTGGGAATAAAATAGGGACCGATGGACTGGTTCAGATGGTGGCATTACATGTTCTCTTCCCCCATTCTGCTTGGTGGACCCTATACTTGTCAGCTCTTCTCAAGCCTGTTTTTGATTCTGCAGGATAGAGGATGTTTTTGGTGACTTGGCTCTGTGGGTGCCTGTCATATTGTGAAGGAGTCTTGGCAGCTCAGTGGTTAAGCACTTCACAGCTAACTGAAAAGTTGGCAGTTCCAATCCGCCAGCTGGTCTGTGGGAGAAAGATGTGGTGATGTGCCTTTGTAAAGACTTACAGTCTTGGAAACCCTATGGGACAGTTTACTCTGTTCTATAGGGTTGCTATGGGTTGGAATTCACTCAACAGCAATGAGTTTGGTTTGATTTGGTTGTACTGTCGTGTGCCATTAAGTTGAGTTATACTGATCCCATGTAACTGAATAGAACTGCCCCAATGGGTTTGCTAGGCTGTGGTTTTTTGGGAGCAGATAACCAGATCTTTTCTCTTGCGGAGCTGCCAGTGGGTTTGGACCACCAGCCTCTCAGTTAGCAGCCAATCATTTCCCATTGCTCCACCAAGGCTCCTTTGTGGACACCTAAATAAGAAAAAAAAACCCAAACCCATTGCTGCAGAGTCAATTCACACATAGCGAGCATATAAGACAGAGTAGAAGTAAGGTTTTGGAGGAGTGGCTGATGGATTAGAACTGCCGACCTTTTGGTTAGCAGTCAAAGTCTTAACTATTGTGCTTCCATGGCTACCCTTCGTGGTATCTTCTCACCATGAGATGTCATGTTAATTTTTCCCAACCACTGCAGGGAGGCTGGTTGTGAGATTCCTCTCTTGATTTCATCTTCTATCTTCCTGCTTTTAAAAGAAAGTCACCCTTTCTGGGAGAAATGAATGCATTCATTTGTGTGTGTTTGTGTTTCTGTATGTGTGTGTGTATACTGTCTTCTTTGAAATAAGGTTGCACTGTTTTAAACTCATGTACATGACTTAGCTTCTTAGTGCTGCTCTTAATAAAAAAATATTATAAGTGGTGGCTTTAAAGTGCAGGAATTGCTTTCTCATAATTTTGAAGGCTAAATGTCCAAATCAGGGCACCAATTCCAGAGAGTGTCCTCCCTTCCTGGACCCCCTTTGGTGTTCTTTGGTGCCTGTCTCATTCATGTGTGTCTGTGTCTTTTTGTGCTTTTTATGGGACACTTCTAAGTGGTTGGAAACCCTGGTGTTGCTGTGGTTAAGTGATACATCTGCTAAGCAACAGGCTGGCAGTTCGAATCTGTGAGGTGTTCCTTGGAAACTCTCTGGGGCAGTTCTACTCTGCCTTACAGGGTTGGGTTGCTGTGAGTTGGAATCAAGTCAACGGCAGTAGGCTTTTTTCTTTTTTTAGGTTTGTTGTGACAGGATTCATGGCCTTTTTCCACACATCCAGGAGGGCTCAGGTTTAGCTCTTGATGTGTTATTGAGGCTGAAGAGGTAACCAGGCCCAGACTGGCTAAGAAGGTGTGCGGGGCCTAGTGGGGCCTACAGAGCTCTGGACTGTGTGCAAGCAGCAGACAGAGTCTGTGTGTCTGAGCAGAGGAGTCTGACTTCAGGGGGCTGGGCTTTTATCTCTAGCCAGCAGACAACACCATGAGCTCCATGTGAGCTCTGTTAGAGCCACATGTGTGCTCTGGGCCCAGAGCATGCTCACTGGCCAGGTAAGAGGACTTCAGGCATGTGCGACCTCATGGAGACGTGGAGGTGCAGGAGCCTTGGGGAGCTCGTTGGCCTTTCAGACCCTGCCTTGCCTTTGGTACTCATTATACGACTTCACGCTTGGATATTTGTATTGTGGACAAGCCTTCTCTCACCAAGGTTTTTAGGATGTACGGACTGTATTCTTAGACCTTTTTGAGGCCCCCTCATTGCCCACCAAAGTGGTTTGCACATGACTCTTTAAGTGAGCATTTATTGTTGACTATTGTTTTCTGCCCTATGAGGTCCAGCAATTAAGCACATGAACTTAATTATTCTAATACTGTGTACCTCCTTGCGGAATATCACTGTGGCTACCTTTGAAGTACACCCCTTGGGAAGCTATACACTGGCACCAGTGCCTAGTCTACTCTTCAAAGCAATTTTGGAACTCTTTCTGGAATGGCCACTGTGCATGGTGACACTGTGGCAAGTTCACAAATTGAATTGTATAGTTGTCTTTAAGGGAGTTTTTAACCAGTAAACAGATAACTGTATTGGAACACTTTCCCTGCTCACCTGATCTGGCCCCCAAAGACATTTCCATTTACCCAAAGATAAAGGAAATACTGAAAGGAAGACATTTTGATGACATTCAGGATGCCAAAGGTAATACAATGACAGCTCTGATGGCCATTCCAGAAAGAGTTCCAAAATTACTTTGAAGGCTGGAGTAGGCCTTGGTGTCAGTGCATAGCTTCCCGAGGGGAGTGCTTTGAAGGTGGCTGTAGTGGTATTCAGCAATGAGGTACGCGGCACTTTTTCTAGGATGAGTTCCTGAACTTAACTGGCAGACCTTGTATGTGTGAAATGCTGTCTAACAACCAACAGTGAAGCAACACCTTTTAATCAAGTGACCAGTAGAGAATTTTCTGTAGTCTTTGAGTTTGATCCTTTTTTTTTTTTAGTGAAAACATACACAACACAACGGACACCCATTCATCAGTTTCAGCATGTCCACTTCAGTAACACTGGGTACTATCCTAGTTATCTAGTGCTACAATAACAGAAATAACATAAATGGGTGGCTTTAACAAATTTATTTTCTCAAAGTTTAGGAGACTAGAACTCCAAATTCAGGATGCTGGCTTTAAGAGAAGACTTTCCCTGTCTGCTCCAGAGGAAGGTCCTTGTCTCTTCTGAGCTTCTGCTCTTGGATGATCTTCATGTGACTGGGTGTCTGTCTTCCCCCATCTCTCTTTTCTAGCTTGTGTTTAATTTCTCGTATATACCAAAAGGGATTGACTCAAGATATACCCTACACTAATTCTGCCACACTAACAACAAAGACAGCCCATTCCCAAATGGGATTATAGCCAAAGGCATGTAAATTAGGATTTACAACATGTATTTTAGGGGACACAATGAAATCCATAATAGGTTTTTCACATTCTGTAGCGTTCGCTGTCTGTACTCATGTTGTTTAACCACCATTGACTTAGACTCATTAACTCCTCAATATCTTGTCTGTGTTTTAGAATTACCATTAACAATTGTTCTCATATAGATAATTATTTAAAAGAATGAAATACTCATGTAGAACATTCTTTACTACTAAGAACATACTTGAGCTAAACAGTTGTTTCATTTAAAGATTATACTGGGTGATAATTTCCATTCATGGTTTGAAGATTTTCTCAGGTTTAGTAAATTTGGGGCTTCCTCCAGTCTCATTAGGTCCAGTAAGTTTGGATTCCTTAAGAATTTGACTTTCTGTTTCACATATTTTCTCCTTTTGATCACAAATCAGTCGTTCATTCCTTGACCAAAGCATTCAGTAATAGTAGCTGGGTATCATCCAATTCTTCTGGTATATCTTGATCTTTGTAATAGCTAAGTCCTAATACAATCAACTCTCAATAAGTTGTATGTGAATTCACCTCTTTTGACTTATTTGTGACCAACTGCAAGTCCCGTACAGCTACCCCACCTGTTCAGTAGGCTTTGGGGCTTCCAGAACTACCTCACCTATGGTGAAAGCTTGGGGATCATAATGATTGTAGATGGAATTTAGGAAAGAGAAGCAAATCTCAGTGTGGCCTCTATGGTTTGGGGATCATCTGGAACCATCTTCCTTGAGGGCAGGGGTACTCACCAAGTTTCTGTCCTCACTACATGCAAGGCACACACACTTGTTTGTGTATTAAGGTGTCAAATGAGGACTCTATCTCTTAGTTGCTTTCTAGTTCAAAATTTCTTGCTTTCCTCCTTCCCTTCTTTCCTCTTTTCTCCTTCCTCCCTTCTCCCTTCTTCTTTCCTTCCCTTTCTTTCTCCTTCCTTCCTTCCATTCCTCCTTCCCTCTCTCCCTCAGTTAATGTTTTGATATGTGCCTCTTCTTTTTATAGAAGTGGTAATGAAAAACAATAAAGCTTGACTATACCTTCCAAGGTGGTTTGTAAATAATTAGAAGTTAATTTTTTATTTGGTTTATATGGTACATCCCTATTTCAGGAATGAAAAAATGACCAGAAAAAGTTATAGTAAACAAAACCTTTGAGACTTGGTATTTTATGAATCTGCTTTATCCAAAGTAACTGCCTTTGTATGTGCTTCGTGTCACGATTCTTGTTTGCTGCTGTCAAGGCATCTGTGACAGATTTCTTGAGAGTCCGTGTCGGAGGAAGTGTAGGTGTGGAACGGAGCAGGTACATAGCTGACAGTGCTGTCAGTGCTCTTCTGATGCTTCATTCCAGAAGGGTAAAAAGAACGAACTGCTGAGCAGTGCAACAGCTTGGGTAAATCTCAAAGCATGATTCTTAGTGAAGGGAGCCAGTTTCCTAAATGTTACATGCTGATTGATTCCGTTTATGTGACCATCTCTGAAAGACAAAGGCATAGTGAAAGGGAACAGATCAGTGGTTTTCAGGGGCTGAGGGGTATGTGACGATAACGGGGCAAAAGGGGGAGGTTTGGGGGCAACGGAACTGTTCCGTGTTCTGATTGGGGTGGTGGCTGTGTGAATCTATACATGCATCAAAACTCGTGGAACTATACACTAAAAACAAGTCAAATGTACCATATGATAATTTTAGAAAATAAAAACCAATACCTGAAAGTGAATAGTACCTAAATTGTATAATCACTGATAACAGGTTCAGGTCCCCATGTGCTGGATATAACCACTGCTCCACTGAAGTTTAGAAATGTCCCCAACCAGAGTGTCATATTCATGTCATTCAAGTCATTTGGCTGACAGCTGCCAGGATGCCTTCAAGGTCATAATCTGGTTTTCTCTGCCAAATATAAGACTGTGGAGTTTGCAATCCTCCTGTAGACTTACCCCTTGAGTTGCATTGCAGTGCAGGCTTCCATAAATATCTGGGGCCCAGGAAACCCTATGGGGCAGTTCCTTTCTGTCACATAGGGTCACTGTGAGTTGGCATCAACTTGACTGCACACATTTATATTAACATGTAAATGTTAATAAGCTTAGAAGAGTAAATTCTGCATCAACTGTTGATTTGTTGTTGTCTAGGTTGCTGTCAAGTCATGTGTGACTTACAGTGACCCTGTGCACAACAGGAGGAAACACTGCCCAGTCCTTCGCTGTCCTCACGACTGTTGTTAAGCTTGAGACCATTGTTGCAGCCACGATGTCCTTCCATTTCATTGGGGGGGCCATTGATTTAGTCCTTTAAAATATTTTGTTCTTTGAAGACGTGCGCTTGTCTGTCCGTGGGTGATCTTTGTCTCTGCCCAGAAATCCCCTCTTTGTGTCTCAGCCACGGGGTCCGCCATCTCCTTGCTTGCCAACATTGCAGACCTGGGGTTGAGCCTCATCATCTCTTGTCTCTTACTTCCCAGTCTGGTGTGAGGCACCATATCCTGTATATCTTCTTTTCTAAACGACTCTCAAATTAGTCCATGCCTCTCTGCTCCATGCCACCGCCCTGGCCCTTCTGCACTGCTCTGTTCTGTAACCAAGGAGACCTTTCTAACACTCGTATTTGATCATAATCTTTCCAAACAACCCTCAAATTAGTCCATGCCTGTCTGCCCCATGCCACCACCCTGGCCCTTCTGTCCTGCTCTGTTCTGTAACCAAGGAGACCTTTCTAACACTCGTATTTGATCATAATCTCCCCCTGCTGAAAATATTGTAATGCTCTCATTGCTTTAGAACAGCTTCCAAACACCTTACCCTGGTGCTTTCAAGTCAATTGCAAATTATAGCGACCCTAAAGGATAGAGTAGAACTCCCCCATAGAGTTTCCAAGGCTGGAAGCTTTATGGAAGCAGACTGCCACATCTTTCTCCAAATGGAGGGTTCCATCTGCTAGTTAAGCCAAGTGCTTAACCACTGCACTCCCAGGGCTCCTCTCAAAGGCCTTAACATGACTCAGTATTCTGAAATAAATCATCTAGCTTCCTTCTGTTTATTTATCTAACAGAAGGAAGCTAGATGATTTAGGAATACTGAGTACTTAGTTTTCTTCTGTGTTCTCTATGAGATACTCCACACTTCAGTGATAGTCAATTTACAGGGCCTTGAACATGTTGTGTTCTCTCTTGCTCTCCCTCGTTGCATGTGCTGTTCCCAGTATTTGCAGTCTTGTCCCCTCCTTCACCCCTCAACACAAGCAAAGAGTATTTGTCTAGATAGAAGATAAAAGGGGTGAAAAACAATAAAATACATTTGTCCTGTCTTTTATACTTACCTATATAATTACTTTTACTGGTATTTTTTATTTTTTTATGTAGATTTGAGTTACAGTCCATATATTTTCTCTTTATTATTATTATTTTATTTTTTTATTGTGATTGAGTGAAAATGTACAATCCAGTTTAAATTCGCATGCCCACCTATGTGCAGGTCCCGCTGCTCTTCTAGCCCAGTGACAGCACACTCCTCCTTTCTGTTCTATATATGTCATGGCCTCTTTAGCAATCTCCTGTGCCCCCTTCTCCACCCTCTCCACTCTCCTCCAGGGTTCCCCTGGGAGCATGGCCCCTAGACTTAATGTTGCCCCTGTTTATAAATCATTACTAAGGTCAACTCCTCAGACAGGAGTGGATTGGACTTGGTGACACAGAGTGAGCATATCTTGTGTACAATTTATGGTTCTACGCCGTCTATATTTTTTATAGGGCATAATTTTATAGTGAATAAATTATCTCATGGTTTTTTTTATCTGGAAATATCTTCATTTGTCCTTTGATTAATTGAAGTGAAATTCACATAACATAGTTATTTTAAAGTGAGCAGTTTGGTGGCATTCAGTACATTCACAAGGTTGTGAAACTACCACCTCTGTCTAGTTCCAGAACATCTCCATCGCCCTAAGGGATCCTCTGCACCCTTTCAGCAATTGCTCCCCATTTTCTTTCCTTCTGGAAGGATAGTTTTGATGGCTCTAACATTTTTGGTCCACAGTCTTTTTCCTTCAGTATTTTGAATATTTCATTTTACTGCCTTCTGCCCTTAACAGCTTCTCATGAGAAATCAGTTACTACTTTTATTGAAAACCCCTTGTAGATGATGAGTTGCTTCTCTCTTGCAGCTTTCAAGACTATCCCACTGTCTTTGGCTTTTGAGAATTGGATTGTGACATACCTAGTTTCATTATCTATTAGAGTTTGCCCACTTGTGATTTATTGACTTCAGATGCATGTGTGTTTTTCATGAAATTTTGGAGTATTTGGTTATTAGTTCTTCAAGTATTCTTTCTGCACCTCTTTCTCCTTTCCTTCTGAGACTCCCAGTATGCATGTATCCTTGATGGTGATCTCCCAGGTCTTTGGAGGCTCTGTTCATTTATCTTCATTGTTACTTCTTTCTGTATCTTAGACTGAGTAATTGAATGGATCTCTCCTCGAGGTCACTTGTTCTTAATTTTTCCATTGAAAAATTGAGTCTCTCTGTGAATTTTAAAATTTCAGTGATTGTACTTCTCAACTCTGGAATTTCTATTTGGTTCTTTTTTTTAAAAAAAAAGAATTCTATTTATTTTCTGTATTTGATGAGACATTCTCATACTTTTTCAAAAATTACAATGAAGTGAAAGTATACAATCCTGATCATTTCTTCATTTCATACTTTTTCTTTAGTTCTGGCTTCCTGTTAGTAGATTTAAATTCCTTATGTATGAAGTTCAATGGCTGGGCTTCCACTGGAACCATTTCTATTGATCACTTTTTTCCCTGCATATGGATTGTACTTTCTTATTTCTTAGCATGTCTGATAAGGTTTTGTTGAAAATTTAAAAAATATAATGTCACAACTTCAAATATCAGATTCTTCCCCTTCCCCAACATTAGTTGTTGCTGTTTGTTTACTGACTTTTTGAACTAATTCTGTAAAATCTTTATTTTTAGTTACATGTGATTACTGAAGTCTCTGCTTGGTTAGCTTAATGATCAGCTAATAATTGGATACAGATTTTCTTCAATGCTTAGAACTAGTCAATCTCCCAGCCTTTGCTGAAGGACTCAGTGTGCACAGAGGAGCACCCCTGCAGCACCTACCTAGGCAGTTGGTAACTCTGTGTTAGCCTTGACTCCTGCTTGCACTGAGCCTGAAGGTCAGCCAGAAGTGAGTTTAGGGCCTTCTCAGGTCGTTCCTGAGCATGCACGTAGACTTGGGCATGGCCACCTAAATTCTCAGCAATATGTTTGGCCTTCCCTTTCAAGCTTTTAGGTTAGCCTGTTGCTTGCTCCAACTGTTAACCACTGCCCCAGGCAGTACTTAAGTTAAATAATTGCTTGTAATTGTTTTCACCAAACACCTCAGTGGGTTTAAGACTTAACACACGGGGCACACTTTAAGTCACAGTTGGGTTTTCCCGCTTGCAAGTGGGGTTTTCCAGAGAAGCACCAGGCAGGTGAAATGATGACAGTTCACATGGAACTTTAACCCTTTTGTGATTTATTTGTTTTCTGTTTTGAATTTTTTGTTGATGCCGTGTATTTTCATTAATGGAAGCAGGCTGAATCATTGCGTTTTGGTAGGTAGTATGGATTTTCTTTTCTTGTCCTCTCTCACATAACTGTTCTAAGTGTTTAATGATGCATATAAAGCCCAGAGCTGTCAAGTCGATTCTGATTTATAGCGACCCTATGGGACAGAGTAGATCTGCTCCATAGAATTTCCAAGGAGCACCTGGTGGAGTTGAACTGCCAGCCTTCTGGTTAGCAGGCTTAGCAGTCATCCACTATGTCACCAAGGTTTCCTTTAGTGGTACGTAGGAAGTAAAAATCAAAACACGAAACCCACTGCCACTGAGTCTATGCCAGCTCATAGTGATCCTACAGAGCAGAGTAGAACTGTTCTCCCAGAGTCTCCAAGGAGCACCTGGTGAATGTGAACTGCCAAACGTTGGGTTAGTAGCTGCAGCACTTAACCACTACACAACCAGGGGTTTCCACATAGGAAATACTACCAATTATATCTCAGAATATATATAACAAATAAAAATTTTCAAAATTTCTATTTTTGCTACCAAAAATTCAGACTCCTCATACGAAAAATTCAGAGTCCTGTAAAAGTAGTAATTGGAGGCCCATGACCATTTCTTCAGCTTCAGACAGTCACAGAGGCCCCTGCCTTGGGCAGCAGACACTGCCAGCGGTGTAGTGGCTTTCCAGTTAACTTCCAGAGGTGGAAAAAGCACTTGTGCCCTAAAGGTGCCTGCCAGCATGAAAGAAGCTCCAGCCCCATTCTTTCTTCCTAATGTCTGCCAGGCTGCTCGTGTAGGTCGTTGTAGTCTGCTGGTTTTCAAGGCTACCGTGGATCTGGACAACCTGGTGGCATAGTGGATAAGTGGCATGGCCACTAACCAAAAGGGCAGCAGTTCAGATTCGCCAGATGCTCCTTGGAAACTCTCTGGGGCAGTTCTACTCTGTCTTATAGGGCCACTATCAGTCAAAACTGACTCGATGGCACTGTTTTTTTTGTTTTTTTTCTGGTTTTATGGAGCTGGGAATTTGAGGATGAGAATGAGGACAGGTCGCCACAAAGCTCACTGTTCTTACAGAGATTCCTTTGTTTCTGTTGAGTAAACACTCGCTTAGATTGCTGCAAGCCTTTCGTTAATTTACTGAGTACTAAAAAAGGTCATTCTGACTTTTTTTTTTTGGTCACTTTTCTTGTTGATTTTATGGAGGAGGGACTTTTTGAATGTCTTTTGTCCATTTTTACAGAAGTCACCTGCTTTTAATTTTATTACAACAAGTTTTGATTTTTTTTTCCTTTCTTCTTTTTATTATGATTGAGTGAAGATGTACATTCCTGTATAAATTTCTGTGCCCACCTATATACAGCTACCACAGCTCTCCCTACCTGGTGACAGCTCACTCATCCTCTCTGCTCCATACATATCTTGTCCTCCTAGCAATCTCCTACTCTCCACCCACTACCCTGCCTCCAGGAAGAGGTCAGCAAGACAGTATCCTATGGATGCATAGAACCATAAACTGCACACATGATATGGTCACTCTGGGTCACCAAGTCCAGTCCATTCCTGTCCGAAGAGTTGACCTCCTTTATGATTTATGGACAGGGGCAGCATCAGGGCCAGGGGCCATGCTCCTAGGGGAACTCTGAGGCCCCTGGACCATCAATTGCAGTCTTTAAGTGGAGGTCTCAGGGTGTACCCCTTTTTATTCTTGTGTTGCCAGTGAGACTGAACTTCGGGAGCTCCATCACGGCTGTCACTGGTGGTGGCCAGGCATCATCCAGTTTTTCTGGTCACAAGTCGATGTAGTCACCCACTGATGTGGTTCTGTCTGTCTTCTGGGTTCTCTTTCCCCCATGTCATTTTGTTTCTTGGTGATCATCCGTTCCTGCTAAGTTGGGACCATTTGCTGTACTCTCAGATGGCAGCTTAGCAACTTTTAAGATCATAGATGCCACTCACCAGTGTGGGGTACAGAAGGCAGTCGTAGCAAAATGCTAGTTGTACCAGTTTGGCCTCGATTTCCCCTGAGAGCATGATCTGCGGCACCCTGCCCCAGCTACTCTGTCCTTTCAGTATTGGGTTAAGATGGGAGGAGTAATCACGTTATGTTGAAGTCCAGTTGATACTGATCTTCTTTATAATGTGTGCTATCACAAATTTCACCCAACCAAATTTCTATAAACTGTCTAAGCCCTCCCCGCTTCACCCTCCCTCCCTTCCCACCCTTGCAGCCGTCAAAGAGTCTTTTCTTCTATGCATGAGTCTGTTTTTAAATTCTTATTGTAGGAGTCTCACACAATATTTCTCCTTTTGTTGCTGACTACTTTCACTCAGCATAGTGTCTTCCAGTTGAAACCAGGTTATAAGATGCTTCCTAAAGTCATCATTGTTCTTTATCATTGTATGGTGTTCCATTGAGTATATATACCATAGTTTACCTATACATTCCACCGTTGTTGGGCATCTGGGTTGATTCCATCTTTTTGCTATTGTGGACTGTGCTGCAATAAACATTCATGTGTATGTATCTGTTGGTGTGAATGGCCTTGATTCTGTAGGATATATTCTAAGCAGTGGAATTACTGGGTCAAATGGTATATCTGGATCCAACTTTTTAAGGAAGTACCAGACTGCTTTCCAAAGAGGTTGCACCATTTTGCAACCTCACCAACAGTGTAGGAGAGTTCCAATTTCTCCACAGCCTCTCCAGCATTTGTTGTTTTGCATTTTTTTGGATCATGGCCAACCTTGTCGGGGTGAGATGGTATCTCATTGGAGTTTTGATTTGAATTTCTTTAATAACTAATGCTCAAGAGCATGTCTGCATGTGTTTTTTGGCTGCCTGGGTCTCCTCTTTAGAGAACTGTCTGTCCATCTCCTTTCCCCATTGCTTAATTGGATGATTTATCTTTTTCTTACTGATATTTTGTAGTACCTTATAGATTATGGAGATCACACATCGGTCTGACATATAGTTGCCAAATATTTTTTCCCATGCTGTTGGTAGCCTTTTAATTCTATTAATAAAGTCTTCAGATGAGCAAAGTGTTTGATTCTTAGTAGTTCCCATTTATCTATTTTCTCTTTTGTTGTTTGTGGTTTGTTCGACAGATTTTGAAGTCTGTCTACATTGTGTATTAAAGCTTCCGTTGTTGTTCCTGCTTTTTTTTGGATGAGCTTTATCATTTTAGATTTGATATTTAGGTCTTTTATCCAGTTTGATTTTTTATCCAGTTTTGATTTTATCCAGTTTGATTTATCCAGTTTGATTTTTATATAAGGTGGCTTTTTTGTATAAGGTGTAAAATATGGGTCTTGTTTCAGTTTTTTGCAGATTGGTATCCAATTTTGCCAGTACCATTTTTTGAAGAGATTGTTTTTATCCCAATTTAATGTCTTAGGGCATTTGTCGAGTATCAACTGTTCATAGGAAGATGGTGTCATCTCTGGGGTCTGAGTTCTGTTCAATTGATCTGTCTGTCTCTTTTTGTACCAGTACCAAGCTGTTTTGAGTACTGTGGCAGTGTAATAGGTTCTAAAGTCAGATAGTGAGAGGCCTCCCAGTGTTTTCTTCTTCAGTGGTGCTTTACTTATCTGGGCTTCTTCCCTTTCCAAACAAAATTGGTGATTTGTTTCTCCATCTCCTTAAAAATGTCACTGGAATTTGACAACTTTTGACTTTGAGAATCATGTTGGGTGTTGGAAATCATCATATTTGATTAGCTAAAAGAGCTCAGTTTTGCCCGTCCTTTAGTTGGTGACCTGGGGCACATTATAGGACCTGTCAGACTCAATTCCTTCCTTGAAAAATGGTTTGTTACAATTGAAAGCCCCAGTTTTCACCACCTGGCAGATTCTGAGCTCCCAAAAGCCATATTTTTATCTGAAGTTTCTATTCTTCCTTATGCATTTTTTGTTGTTTCTCTTTTTTAAAATTCTCACTACATTGTCAATCACATTTTTGTGATAGTTATTTCATTCTAAACTGTAAACATTCTCCCAAGAGGATCATTATAGCTCTTGACCGTTATTTATTTCTGCTGAGAAATGTATTTTAAATTCAGTTGCTCATCCCACCAACATCCTCCCCTTGGTTTAGCAGCTCCACAGTGTGAAGTTGAAGGAGAGGTCTTTAAATCAACATTAAGAAAAAATTGCCATTGAGCCAATTCCAGTTCATAGCTACCTATAGGTCAGAGTAGAACTGCCCCATAGTGTTTGCAAGGAGTAGCTGGGGGATTCAGACTGCTGCCACTTTGGTTAACAGCCAAGTTTTTAACCGTTGTGCTACCTGGGCTCCAAATCAGCCTTAATACGCAGATCTGGTATCCAAGTCTAGAGTTAAAATGTCATTATTACCTGAGTCACGTGTCCCATCCCTTCTTTTACCTAAGTCTTGCCTCCTAAACCAAGGGAGACAATGTAGATGGAAATAGAAATTGCATTAAAAAAATTTTTTTCAGCAGAAATATATATCAGCCAGGATTCGTAATAATGTTGTTGGGAGAATGTTTACAATTCAGAATGAAATAATTGCCATAAAAATATGATTTTTGCTGAAGAATCAATCCCCGGCCCACAGGTTCCAGTCGTGCTCTTGACTGTGCCATCTCTGTAAACAGCAGTCCCCGTACTTGACTTCAGCTTCTTTTTGGAGACCCTGAAGTAAAGATGCCTGATTACCTCACACACACATACACACCCTCCCACACTCTTACGTTCTTCTGTGCCAGGTGCTCTCTTATTGTCCTCTTTGCAAGGTGAAGCCAACCCAGTGGTCACTTGTTTCCAGGGTTTGAGGAAGGACATGGGATTGGACACTACTCTCTGAAATGCTCAAGTTCCTTCTCTCATTGTTCAGGTGCTTAGAGGAGGGGAACTGTCATCCTTGCTGTGCTTCTTTTGGTTGAAGTTGGGTTGGGAGGGAAACCCTGGTGGTGTAGTGGCTAAGTGCTACAGCGGCTAACCAAAAAATGAACAGTTCAAATCTGCCAGGAGCTCCTTGGAAACTCTGTGGGGCAGTTCTGCTCTGTTCTATAGGGTTGCTATGAGTTGGAATTGACTCGATGGCCAAGGGTTTGGTTTGATTTTAGGGTTGAGTGACTGGATGTCTTGATGGTGAGACTAGGCATGCTGGCCTCCAATCCCCATGGAAGAGGATGTGATTCTGGCCCAACTCCACCATCTTGACTTCTTTTCCTTTTTCTAACTCTCTGTGTTTCTCTGCTGAAGACTTGCTCACTAGGTTGGGACAGGGCACTGCCTCTGTTCAGCCATTGCCATTCCCTGTCCCTCTGTGCTGAGCCATCTCCCTGGCTTTGAGACCCATGCAAGCCTCTGATATGTTTTGGCCAGAGCAAGGAGTTTGTGGCTGGCCATCTTCTTTCAGATTCAGTGCTGCTTGTCCCTGGCAGGAAGGGGCAGGATCTTGCCATGTGCTGTAGGGCCTGCTAGCTTCAGATTCTAATCAGGCCTTCTGCTGGCCTATGTCTCCATGTGGGTTGGGACACCTATGAGTCTACACACCCTCTCCTCACCCCCAGCACAGGCTGCTCACCAGCCACAGATCATCTCCTGTAGGGTGGCACTATTTCTGAATCCCAGTGCATTAGGGACAGGACAGTGAGAGCAGGCTTTGTGTGGAGGTGGTGTAGGTGGGTGCCCATGTGCTGCATTTTGAGAGATGCCAAAAATAACAATGAGCAATAATCCATTCCATTAGCTCCATGCTTTATTTATGCATTACATCATCTCATTCAGTCCTTCACAGCAGCCTGCCTGTTCCTTTTTATAGCAGAGAGACTGAGGACAGTAAGTGACAGAGCAAGGACTCAAATGCATGTATCATGTAGGTGTTCTATCATATGCAGGTCCATATCCCTTCACTGGAAGGTAGAGTTTTTTTCATTTATGGTTCATTCCACAAGTTGTGCATTATGTTGAGTTGTACAAGTGTGCTCCTCCCAAAATGCTATAGGACCAGTGGGGGCAGCATGCCACTGCTTCACATTGAGCACCTGCTGTGTACTGCACTCCAGGGTGAGCTCCCGGTGCAGCAGAAACAGATCATAGGCCTCAAGATCAGGTGCCTGAGAAGCTCTACTGAGTTTTCCTTTAACTCAGCCTCATTTCTGCTTTGACTTCCACTCACCAGGGAGTGGTGATGTTTGATCTTCATCCAGCCAAGTTGGTGTTTTTCCAGCTCTCAGTCCTCAGTGGTAGTATACAAATTCTGGGAAGTGGGTTATGGTGCATTTGCATACAGAGGGGTGATATTGCTGGCCCCTCCGGTGGCATGTGTCTGACCCATGGAAACCTCTGTCCTCCCGCCTTTGCACCAGTCACTCTGGGTTGGTGTCAGGTTTTCCTTTGTTGCTGTCCATGTGATCCCTTTGTGTTTTGTGCCCTGCTTTACCCCAGGCCACTCTTGAAGCACAAGAGTCATTCTGGTGCTTTGCTCCTTCTGGGGGTCAGTGAGACACCCAAGTCTTGTGTCACAGATTGAGTTGTGTCCCCCCAAAATGTGTATCACCTTGGCTAGGGCATGATTCCCAGTAGTGTATGGCTGTGTACCATTCTATGATCTGATGTGATTACCCTATGTGCTATAAATCATAAGGGCTATGATTTTAATGAGGCAGGATTAGAGGCAGTTATGTTAATGAGGGAGGATTCAAATCTATAGGGTTAGGTTGTAGCCTGAGTCAGTCTCTTTCGGAAATTCTAACAGAGATGAGGGGCCTCATACCACCAAGAAAGAAGTACTGGAAATGGAGTGCAGCCTTTTAGACCCAGAATCCCTGCATCAAGAACCCCTTAAACCAGGACAAGATTGCTGACAATGACCTTCTCTTAGAGCTAACAGAGAAAGAAACTTTCCCCTACAGCTGGTGCCCTGAATTTGGGCTTCTGACCACCTAAACTGTGAGAGAAAAATGTTTTGTTTTTAAAGCATCCATTTGTGATATTTCTGTTATAGCAACACCAGATAACCAAGACAGCTTGCTCTCCTGAACACCTTATGTAGCTCTTTCCATCCAAATATTTTATGGTCACTGCTGCTACCTAGTTCTCACTCTAAGGCCCTAGCTCTTCTTCCTTCACTAGATTGTCTCCTGGCTGATGGAAGAAGTCAGGCCATTGGAAACACACTGAGTTGGTGCAGCAAATGGAGTGGATCTTGGAGTTTGGTTCTTCTGCTGATTACTGAGCTGTTCAAAGATGACTTTGATTAAAATGTTCATGCATCTGCCCTGTGGAAATCTATACCTACACCTCCACCTAACAGACTCTTCCTTTACTGATGGCTGCTTTATAGTTTGCCCAGTCCATCCTTGGGTACAGCAATCCTGAAAGTATACCAAGCTTCTTTGTCCTAGAGATCTAAAAATAGAATTGACCGAAGCATGTGCAGGAAGCTCTGGAGGTCTCGAATGGCTTGGTGCAGTTCAGCCAGCTGCTGTTTGCTCAGGGAGTTAGCTGGGACTCTTTCTTTTTACATGGAAGGCTTGTTTGGATAAAATTAAAGAGACAGACTTTGTGGCTCATGTAAATGAAAAGTTAGGATAACTGCCTTAAAGCACAGCTGGATCCCAGACTCATTTTTCTCTTTCCAACTCTTATCGCTTCTTTCTGTTCTGCACTCACCTCCTCCCAGATCAAAGAGGAAAAAGAAATTCTCTTTTAACAGTTCCTCAAGTGCCCTGAGCCTGACCATCCTTAATTGGAAATGAACCGTGTGCCTGTGCCTGAAACCACTACTCTCATGAGGGGAATGGGACAGCAGTGACCAGCAGAGGTTGGTTCCTGACTCGGACCGTTCCATCTAATAAAGAGTCTGATCATGGCAATTTTTGCCAACGCCCTGGGTGTCGTTTGTAGGAACACAGTTTTCAGCCCTGTTGAAGGAATGGAGTTGCCGTCACTGCTATTGGTTTTAAGTAGAATGTCCCTGGGTCTGTGAGCCTTCTGGGTGGGTTCCTCTGTCTAGGGGGCTGTAGTCCCTCCTTTATCCTTCATTTGACCTTCAGTGATTCAAAGGAAAAGCTTCTTGTTATAGGGATTCCATGGCGTTGGACTTGGAACTGTGTGCTCTCCCCAACCCATATGTCATGCCCTGGATCCATCACCCCTCCTGTTCTCAGGTCCCCAGAACAGGGGCTGGAGAGCAAATGATACCCTTTTTTTGGAAACTCTAGTTGTCCTTCCTTTGAGGTTAGCAAAGCCACAACTGAAGGGTGGCTCTATCTGGGCTACACTATGCCAGCATGTAAAGATACACCACTCAGAAGTGACTGAATCAACTTGATGAGCCCCTCTGTGTCCCCCCACTAACTGATGTTGTGTGCCCATTCACCACTAGGGTCACAGAATGGGACAAACTCGTAGGCCAGGAATGACTGTCACTGTGTGGATGGTCCAGACACCAAGATTTTGACAACGTCCTGTTCTTGCAGGTGAACCATGTGTCCTTCTACATGGGTGTATTCCCCGATGTCCCAACCTAAGGCTCGCTGGTGACATGAAGATTGACACTCAAAGGTGCCCTGACACCCCTAGAATGTGGTTCTCTACCCTGACTGTGTTCTGAAATCACCTGGAGTACTTGAAACAATACTGGGTCTCACTGCTGGCAGTTGGGCTAAGCATGACATAAGTGTCAGGAGTTTTGAAAGTTCCTCAGGTGATTCAGTGGCCAGCCAGATTTGGGACCTACTGATCTAAAAGATGGAAACTCTGGTGGCATAGTGGTCAACTGCTGCATCTGCTAACCCAAAGGTCAGCAGGTGTTCCTTGGAAACGTTATAGGGCAGTTCTCCTCTGCCCTATAGGGTCAATGAGAATCAGAATCGATTCAGGCAGTGGCTTCTTCTTGGCTCCAATGTAAAAGAAGAGACCCGTGGATGCAGTGGTTAAGAACTCTGCTGCTAACCAAAAAGTCAGTGGTTTGAATCTACCACCAGCTTCTTAGAAACCCTGTGGGCAGTTCTGCTCTGTCCTATTGGATTACTATGAGTCAGAGTCGACTCGAGCTCAACGAGTTTGTTTGGTTTTGATCTAAAAACAGAGAAGCCCTAGTGGCACAGTGGTTAAGGACTTGGCTGCTAACTGGAAGGTGGATGGTTTGAACCCCCCAGCTGTTCTGCAGGAGAAAAATGTGGAAGTCTGTTTCCATGAAGATTACAACTTCAGAAACCACAAAGGGCAGTTCTGCTCTGTCTCACAGGGCTGCTGTGAGTTGGGATCCATTCAAAGGCCATGGATTTGTTTGGGTTTCGGGATCTAAAACTGTGGTTTTCACACTTCATCCTGCATAGAAGTCACCTGGGATCTGGTTAAAGTGCAGATTCTGATTCTGTCAGTCTGAGTGGAGCCTGAGAGTGTGTTTCTAATATGCATGCAGCAGATGCCAGTGGTGTTGCTCTGCAGCACATCTGAGAGGCAGGAGTCTAATACTCCCTCCACGAGACCCCCTGAGTGTCTTCTGGCAGGTGGGCCCATTCATTCCCACTGGACTGCCTCCAGGGAGGAAGCGGAGCCCAGCCTCCCCAGACACCAGACTGTGCAGAGGCCCAACCCGTCCGGGTTGCTTTCCCTCTTGCACTTCAAGTTGTTAAGAACACTCAGCAAGCCTACCTTCAGCCCAAGCAGCCCTCTCGTAGGCAGGGTCAGAAGGAGCAGGTACAGTTTCCACCCTTTGCACAGTCCTGGATGTCAGAGTTGTCCAGGTACTCTTGCAGGTACCTGAGAGCGCTCAGGGTAGGAGGGCTCCTGGCCTCTCCATCTTCCCTCAGAGCCCTAATGTCAGGACAAATTGTTGGCAGCTGCAGCCTTTATGTAATCAGACCTCCAAAGTGCCACCCTACCGGGGGCAGATGTGTAATTTCGTTAGCTGAGTGGTTTCTGTCATGTTTGTCCTCTTGGAAATGCCGATGCTTGCTTTGCTCACACCTCTTGATTTCTGCCCTCTGTGCTCAAGCCTGTTTCTTTAGTCTCTTATAACAAGCTGCTTCCCAGTGACTGTTGGCGCTCACATACTGAATCATTTGTGTTTATGTGCCTGACTCACTGGGCCATAACGTTCTTGAGCGCAGCCAACTGAGAGAACATCGAGTTAACAGCTCACTCTCCAGGTTTGTTCCGTTCTCTTCTGCTCCCTCAGTGGGGACCTGCCCCTCTTCCTCTGCCAGAGGGAGCAGACACCTGCCTTATCCAACATGTGTTTAGTAGGTGACAAGCATCGCAGATGTCCTTTGAGATGCATGGTCTCTGCAATGATGAAGTAGGAAGTTATTAGATAATTGGCTGGGCTGCAGAGTGGGACCATGTCTTGTGTGAAGAAAACCAGGAAGTTGGAGCTAGGAGACCAGATGTCTTATCTTTTCTCCACCGATAGCTAGCCGTGCACACAGAGTCCCGGGGCTATGCAAATAGATAGGCACTTGACTACTGGCTGAAAGGCTGGTTGTTCAGACCCACCGAGAGATGCCTTGGAAAACAGGCCTGGCAATCTGTGCACTTGTGAGGTCGCCGTCAGTTGGAATCTACTCAATGGCTGTTAACAAGAACATCCATGGTCCCAAGTAAGCAGCCAAGTCTTTCTCTGCTGCTCTGCCTGCATCTGCTGTGTTGTGGGCTTTGCTCTGCTCGATCTTGGCCTCAGCCAGCTCCCCCAGTCTGTGCTCCCCCAGTCTGTGCTGTAAGTGAGTCGTGGGCTGTGGCAGCCGTGCGGACTGGCAGAGCGCTTTGGGAAACGATGTTTTCCCGGCATCCCTACGTATGTGGTTTGGTCTCATCAGAGGCTTACTGTACAAATTGTGTTTTCACTGCAGTGTCTGAACCCCAGGTCTCATCAGGTGCTTACTATGCAGATTACCCTGGGAGTGGAATATGGAACAAGTTGTCTAGCTGGGCCTGGGGAGGGGCTAGAGTGGAGCCGTCTGGGAGACAGCGTCTTGCCTTCCCCGCAATGGCCTTGGGGTGAGTATAAGTTCTGGTTCAGCAACTCCAGGGGGAAACAGCTCTGAGGTAGAGAAGAATGAGCCTTGCTTTGTAGGAGATGCTAGCATCTACCCATGTCTTGGGCAGTCTGTTAAGGTGGAGGTGACAGGTGACAGCTAGTAACAGTTGTCAGAAAGGGTTGACCCCAACCAGAAAGAAGGTACCACTGGCTGAGTCAGCTCTTGCTCAGGGGTCTTCTAGGCTTTTGTTGGCTGTTGGGTGTTTCAACAGTATGGATTTCTGGGGGTCTCAGAGGAGACTGGAATGCTGGTCCTGTCTTCAGGAACGAGCTCTCTTGTGGCTTTTGTTTGCACCCTAGGAGGTTGAGAGAGGTAGGTCAGGGAACCCCAAGGGTAACCAATTGTCAGAGACTGAATTGTGTGCCTCTCCCTCACCCCCACAAAAAGACATGTTAAAGTCCTGTTTGGAACTAGAAGTTTTCTTATTTATAGTAGTGGGGTCCCAGCAGAGTAGGGTGGGTCCTCAGCCGAGTCCGTTCTAAGTGACATACTATAAAAAGAGCAGAATAGAAACACACACACACACGCACACACACAGTGGAGGGAGCAAGCCAAGGAACTCCATGGAAAGCCCAGGGCTACTGAGAAGGAAGGACCTCCCCTAGAGCCCGTGCCCGGATGTGAGGACGCGATTCAACCCCTAGCAGTAGGTGTCTTTCCCTTGGAAGCGCTGCGGTAGCCTCCTGCTGTTTTTCACTGTGTACCAGTGAATCGCAGCATGCTCCCATGTTTATAGATGTTTTCGTGGAACATGGCTTTTGAAGTTTTGGTGGTGTAATAGTTAAGAGCTTGGCTGGTAACCAAAAGGTCAGCAGTTTGAATCCACCAGCCTCTCCTTGGAAACCCTAAGGGGCAGTTCTGCTCTTATCCTGTAAGGTTTCGATGAGTCAGAGTTGACTTGACAGCAATGAGTTGGGTACTTTTTTTTTTTTGGCTTTTGGCTTTTGGTGATGCAGCAGTTAAGAGCTACAGCATCAACCAGAAGACCAGCTGTTCAAATGCACTGGCTGCTTTTCAGAAACCTTATGGGGCAGTTCTACTCTGTCCTCTGGGGTTGCTGTGAGTCAGAGATGACTTGACAGCAACCCGTTTGGGTTTGGGGGTTGATGTGGTTTTTAGAGACTGCATAACTTTCCTTCCTGTGATTGTCCTGACACCATAACCCTGTCCTGTTGATGGACCTTTAAGATGTTCTCAGGCTGCTGTTATAGGGAGCGCTTGATAATCTTAGGAGAGAGTCCCAGAAGTGGAGCGACTGGATCAGCGGGTATGAGGATTCTGCCAGGGCGCAGAGCATGTAACCTGAGCCACCCGTCGTTCTAGCACTTGGGCTGGCTTTGTTAGGAAGCAATAGCCATCCTGGAACCCAGTTTGCAATGGTACAGGCCTCAGTTTCCCTGTCAGATTTTCCACGTAGTGGCTTAGTGATCTTGGAGCAGTTGCTTACCTTCTCTGATCGCATATTTCCTTACCTGCGAATGGGTGTCATGCCATTTAACTCACTGGTGGTTGTGGAAATTATAGGACAGCAAATATCAAGCACCTGGGACCTGCAAGGAAACCCTGCGGACATAGTGGGTTAAGTGCTATGTCTGCTAACCAAAAGGTCGGTAGTTTAAATCCAGCAGGTACCCCTTGGAAACTTTGTGGGGCTGTTCTACTCTGACCTATAGGGCCCCAATGAGTCGGAATCAACTCAAAGGCAGTGGCTTTGGTTTTTTGGCTTGGGACTTGTAATGTGCTTAATGAACATCTTTCCCTTCCCTTTTAATTAAAGGAGCCCGGGGGGCTCGAGGAGGTCACATCCTATCACAAGGCCCTTTGGTTTTCGTGCATAAAAGTTGCTGTAGTGATTTATAAGTTGCGTTATGACAGGGCTGTCATTGGCCTTTTGGTTTGGATCGCCGATATCCCAGGGCCTGGGTGTCCAGCAGCCGTGTCCTCCTGCGAGATAGAGGTGGTAAATCTTCACAGACACTGAAAGCCTACAAGTTCCACCAGGTGCCTTTGAGTCAATTCCAACTCATGATGAGTCTGTGTGTGTCAGGGTAGAACTGTGCTCCGTGAGCCTTTGATAGCTGATGTTTTGCAAGTAGATCACCAGGCCTTTCTTCTGAGGCACCTGTGGGTGGACTTGAACCTTCAGCCTTTCAGTTATCAGGTAAAGTGTCAACTGGTTGCACTACTCCGCGAGGCCTACAGAGTGTTGTTAGGTGTCGTTCTGACTCGTAGCAACCCTTTGTACACAGGATGAAACACAGTCCTGTGCCATCCTTGTAATTGCTGCTCTGCATACAATGTCTGAAAAAACAGTTGCTACCGCTGACTTGTGAAGACTCCCTGTGTATACAAGGAGAACTGTGCTCCGCAGGGTTTCCAGTGACTAACTTCTCAGAAGTAGACCCCTGGGGTTTTTCTTATGTGCTGCCTCTGGGTGGATTTGAACCCCCAACCTTTTGGTAATAGCTGAGTACATAATCATGTTTACCACCCACAGATTCCTGCTTAACAAGGTCGAGTATATATAAATTACCTTCAAAACCAAACCTATTGGTGTCAAGTCAGTTCCACCTCATAGCGACTCCTCACCCCCACAGGGTTTCCAAGGAGCTGCTGGGGGAATCAAACTGCTGACCTTTTGAGTAGTAGGAGAACTCTTAACCACCTTGCCACCAGGGCTCTGCCTTCTTCTCTAAACTGTCTTTATCACCATTAAATGTATGTGTTTTTTACATTTTATTATTTAAATTACAGACCATTTCACTAGAAATCGATATAAAAATGCACATAGGAAAACAGAACAGCAAGCCAGGAACCATTTAGAGCATCTTCAGAAGTCACCCTGTCTGCCTGGCTTGCTCTTCGACTTGTCTCATGTACAGTCACTCCACCGCCAGCACTCCGGCGGTTGCCTGGGAACCGAGGACTGAACCAGCAGAGCGGCCATTAGACTCTGGACAGACTTGAGTCAGGGGGCTGGCTGCAGGGCTGTGGGAGTCTAGTATTTTGAAGTGGCAGCTATGGGTACTTGGAGAGGACCTTGAAGTGGCAGCCCCTGCCAGGCACCTGTGTCTCCTAGGGAGGCCAGGAGGATTGTGAAGCAGGCTGCAGTTGGTGCTTTCTCTTTGGGTGGGCGTGGCCTTTGCACCTGCAAGATGTGTTTGCCAGCAGGGAGCCTCGGAAATGACATCACTGCCACAATGAGCAGGGTGAGCAGGTGCCTGACTCCAGTGAGCAAGTGGAAGGTCCCAGGGAATCAGTTCACTAGACGTATTTAGGGCTTCAAATAACATCCTGGGCTTTAAGAGGAAAAGCAAGCTAACCTAGGGGCAGGGATGGGTGCGCCTCCACGAGTTCCTTGCTCTCCAGACAGTTAGCGTCCGTGCAGCGGGGGCCGGTGGTGCTGAGTGTGCTCACTGTTGCCAGTGACGGGGTTGTGCTTACGTGTGTGGCTCAGAGTCAGTTCTGGATCTTCTCAGAACCGGATCTTGTTTCTTGCTGGGACCAGCCCTCTCTCAGGTGTGGAATGCAGCCTCATCCTGTATTGCCTTTGACCCGCAGCTGCGGTGAGTGTAATAAAACCCAGCCCAGATTTGTTATTTTTCAGCCTTGGTGATTCAGCAGCTCCTCCAATCAGAGGGAGGCAGGTGAGAGCTCCAGACCAACTCCCAGGAGTCAGCCTCTCCACCCCTGCCAGCCTTTGGGCCTGGAGTGAAAGAAGGAAGTGGCGTATTTATCAGACAGTGTTGGCTGCTGGGTCCCTACACCTGCCCTGGAGCTTGCAGGGCCTCAGGAGTGGCTGGAGTGTGCAGAAGGCCCCCTTCCACATGATCTGTGTGTGCTGCTGTGGGAGATAGGAGCAAGGAGCTCTTGATCAGCACCTGGTGGTGGCCTGAGGTGTCCTGATGAAGAACAGAAAAGGCCACCATTGTCCCTGCTGATAATTTCCAGAAGGATGAAAGAGCCGGAGGCTCAGTCCACATTCAGGAAGATGGCCACCTTTTACCAGTGCGTCTGGGCTGATTCCAGGTTAGGACTCCTGAAGGGGACCCCTGAGAACAAAGAGGTGGTGGAGGGAGAGAGTGAGGAGGCTGGGAGGGTGGACCATGCCGTGACCACCAGGGCGTGCCACTGCCACCACTTGGAGCATATGGGGAGACCTTCAGCATCTGTTATCTTGTGTTCTAGTACGCTTGTATGTTATGACCTCTTTCCTTATAGACATCACTGTATCTCCTTGAGTTATATGGATTTGGGAGCAAAATGATTTGTTTATGACACATACTCATCCAGAGGGAGAGGACTCTATACCCAGTGTATTTTGCTATTAACATCTCAAGTTTGTTGCTTGGATCTCCATGGTACAGTCTGCATACTTGGGTAGGGAAGGGCAGGAAAGGTCAGGGTCAAAGAGTATTGGACTTACTCCTGTACCTGAAGAACAGAACCAAAGGGTGATCTCAGTGACGGACTCTTCTGTGGGAGGTTACCTGCCAAGCACCTGCAGAGCAGAGGCTGGTGGTGCCACCCAGAGCCACCTCATCTGACTTCAGGTGACCTTATCCCTCTGAGAGGCTTGGCTCTCACTGCATTGTGATTGCGTGTTCACTGGCGTAGAGTGAGGTAGAGCTAAAGCCTGATTTAAGTTCATGGGTTCGGTATAAATAAATCAATTGTGTGTTCTATACCCCAAGTTTTATTTATAAGGTTTTCACTAGCTAATTCTTTATGGAAGTAGAATGCTGGGTCCTTCTTCCTAGTCTATCTTAGTGTGGAAGCTCAGCTAAAACCTGTCCATCATGGGTGACCCTGCTGATATCTAAATACTGTTGGCATAGCTTCCAGGATCACGGCAACACACAAGCCCCCACAGTATCACAAACTGGCAGACACGTTGCCTGCCGAAAGTAAAGCGTGAAGAGGATTTGAAACACTTAGTGATGAAGATCAAAGACCACAGCCTTCAGTCTGGATTGCATCTCAACGTCAAGAAAACAAAAATCCTCCCAACCAGATCAGTAAGCAACATCTAAATAAATGAAGAAAGGATTGAAGTTGTCAAGGATTTCGTTTTGTTTGGTTCCACAGTCAACCTCTATGGAAGCAGTAGTCAAGAAATCAGAAGGCACATTGCTACAAAAGACCTCTTTGTTATTTTTTTATTGTGATTAAGTGAAAGTATGCAACCCAAATCAATTTTGCATGCCCGCCAATCTGCTCCTCCATCCGCTCTGCTCACCCTGTGATGGCACATTCCTCTTTTTCACTCTATACTTCTAGGATCCTCTTAATGAGCCCCTATTCCCTCCTCTCCACTCTCTTCTCTCCCATATAGAAAGAAACCAGTAGGACAGCCTCTTATAAACGTATAAAACCATAGAGTACACACACCATATGGTCACACCGTGTCCCCGTGTTCAGTCCATTCTTACCTGAAAAGTTGACGTCAGTACGGGTTTCTGGTTAGGGCCAGCAGCAGGAGGTCTAGGGACCATGTTCCCAGGGGACCCTCCAACCTGTTGGACCATCAGTTCTGGTCTTTTAGTAGAGTTCTTGAGCTGCACACCTCAAGTTTTATCATGTTGCCTCAGGGATTCTATGTTGTGTCTCTCATCACAGCTGGGTTTAGTGGTAGCTGGGCACCATCTGGTTCTTCTGGTCTCATGTTGATACAGTCTCCCATTCATATGGATCCTTCAGTCTCCTGGACTCATTTTCCCTAGTGTCTTTGATGTTCTCGGTCATCATCTGTTTCAGATGAGCTGAAACAATTTGGTGCACCTCACATGGCAGCCTGCTAGCTTTTAAGACCCCAGATGCTACTCACCAATATGTGGTGCAGAAGACTCTCTTAGCAAAAGACTAGTTATGCCAGTTGACCTTGATGTCCCCTGAAAACATGGCCCCCAGACCCCTGTCCCTGCTACTCTATCCTTTGAAATATTGGATTGAGTTTAGAAAACCTCAGAGTTTATGGTGTAGTCCAGTTATGTGGCTCTGCTCTCTACTGCCTGCTGTCACTGCTTTCACCCAACCAAATTACTGTCTCCTATCTAATCTAGGATGAGCCCTCTCCCTACCAACCCACCCTTGTAGCCATCAAATAATCTTTTCTTCTGTACATAAGTCTGTTTTTAAGTCCTTATAGCAGGGGTCTCATAAAATACTTGGCCTTTTGCAGCTGACTGATTTCACTCAGCATAATGTCTTCTAGTTGAAATCAGGTTACGAGATGCTTCCTAAAATCATCATTGTTCTTTATCTTTGCCTAGTGTTCCATTGTGTATGTGTACCATAGTTATGTTTATCCATTTATCTATTGATGGGTATCTAGGCTGATTCTATCTTTTGTCTATTATGGACAGTGCTGCAATAAACATTCATGTGCATGTATCTGTTCGTATGACTGCCTTTATTTCTGTAGGATATATTCTGAGCAGTGGGATTGCTGGATCATATGGTATTTCTATCTCTAATTTTTTAGGGAAGTTCCAAATTGCTTTCCAAAGAAGTAACATTTTGCATTCCCACCAGCAGTGAAGGAGAGTTCCAACCTCTCCACATCCTCTCCTGCATTTGTTGTTTTGTGTTTTTTGGATTATTGCCAACCTTGTTAGGGTGAGATAGTATCTCACTGTATTTTTTATTTGGATTTCTCTAATAGCTAATGATCCTGAGCATTTCTTCATGTGTCTTTTGGCCACCTGGATGTGTTCTTTGGTGAAGTGGAAAGACCTCTTTAAAGTGCTGAAAAGTAAAGATGTCACCTTGAGGACTAAGATGCCTGACCCAGGCCATGGTATTTTCAGTTGCATCTTACGCATGTGAAAGCTGGACAACAAATAAGAAAGATGGAAGAACTGATACCTTTGAACTGTGGTGCTGGAGAAGAACACTGAATGTGCCATGGACTGCCAGAAGAACAAATCTAGAAGAAGTACAACATGAGTGCCCCTTGGTGACAAAGGTGGCAAGGTTACATCTTACATACTCTGGACATGTTTTCAGGAAGGAGTAATCCCTGGAGAATGACATCATGCTTGGTCAAGTAGAGGGTCAGTGAAACAGAGGAAGACCCTCAGCAAGATGAATTGACATGGGACCGCAACAATGGATTTAAGCATAAACATGATTGTGGGCGTGGCAGAAGACTGGGTAGTGTTTCATTCTATTGTGCCTAGTGTCACTATGAGTCAGAACTGAGTCAGCGCCACCTAACAACAAGAAGAAACAATATCCCAAGTGGAAAACGCCCAGTATCGTAGCCTATGTCAGTCCTGATGACTGTCCAACTGTGCTTGGTGGATGATCCTGGGAAATTGACATCGTGTCTTCTTAGGGGCCCATCCACATCCTGGCAATGTGAGGGATGCTTACAGATGTAGGGGCAGCCAGTTCACCAGTCCTCTCCCAGTCTAAAGGCTTCACTTGACTCTTCTGTAACACTGGTGTAAAAATGGCATGGGGCAGCATCAGTTCTCCATCAGATCTCCTGTCTCACGTCACAAGAGGGGAGGAGAATCATTGTGAGCATCGACAGCCCAATGCTGATGGCTGTGAGGGGGATGTCAGACATTTCTGCCCGCTCCAAGCTTTTTATTGATTCTGACACCTGTCATTCTTTCATGATGCTGTCTTCTTCTCTGCTGGGTTCAATAATTAGTTTCAGTGACCACACAAAACTCACAGAACATTCTTTCTTCTGTGAGTTCTAATAGGGAGGTAACAGAATTCAGGACCAGGATAGACTCAGGATACAGTTTTTCCATCAGGATGGCCTCTTCCCAGCTGTGCTCACAGATAGAACTTTCTCTGCCTCCTTGGAGCAGCCTCTGCCCTGCTCAGACAAGTACTGAAAAGCTCTAGAGCTCCACCAGTAAATGCCTGGAGTCACCCCACTTCATCAGAAAGTCTTGACCCCAAAGCACTTAGCTCTCTCACCTACTGAGTCAGCAAGCTTTCTTCTGTGGACAGGTGCCCAGAGGCACCCCACTCCACCAGGAAGCCTTCTCCCAACAGTGCTCAGCTCCCTCGCTCTGTGCGTCAGCACGTCCATTGTAGCCATCTTGCTCCATGGACCAGGAAGCCCATTGTGCTGTCTTGCATGGTTCTCCTGGTTCTCCTGCCACTGTTTCTCTGCCACCACTTCTCTCTGACTTGTGCTGTCTCCGGTGTTACAGCTCTCTTTCTCTCTTAAGTCTAGAAGGTTCTCAGTGGAGGGACCCATGGTTCAAAAGACACATTCTACTCCCATCTCTTCTTGATGTTAGTGAGGTCCATCCTCCTCATTCTGGAATTGGCTCTTTTTCAACCTTTGAGGGATAGCAAAGCTGACTAGTCCTTTCATTAGGGTTCCATACACCTTATTTGCATAATCCCCCCCCCAGAGGAGTTCCATACACCTGATTTGTATTTTAGCAGGCTCTCTAGTCTCCTTGGTGGGCCACAAACTCTATATTTGCATCATCACACTCAACCATTTTGTGGGAGTCGTAAAGACTATGGTTACAATAAAAACCAAACCTACTGCCGTTGAGTTGATTCCAACTCACAGCTACCCTATAGGAAAGAGTGAAACTGCTCCAGGGAATTTCCAAGGAGTGCCTGGTGGATTTGAACTGCCAACCTTTTGGTTAGCAGACGTAGCACTTGACCACTATGCCAGACCATGGTTAGAAGAGACATATTAAGTAGCTCACTACACCACGATGGGAATAAGCAACCCAACGACTGGTGGGTTCTGGTGAACACAGGGCCTTGTACTGCATGAAGCCCTGAGCATGCAAGTCACCTTCATCACTGTGACTGTACTATAAAAATCGTCTTACTAATAATGATTCAACTTTGGTGTCTGATTTTGTCTATTTTGAATGGGTCAAGATGGAGTGGTGTTATGTCTTCTTATTAATAGGCTTCAGAGCTTGTCTTCGTACTAAAAAAACTCAGCTGTGCATCTGCAGTGTTGTAGAAATGCCAGATTATGTATGTGGCATTCCAGATAAATTAAACCTTGAGTACTTCCTTGCTGTCATTGTTTTGTGTATGTGCATACAAGCCTTCTCAACTTTAAAAGTAGGCCAGCCCGTGTAGAGACATCCCCTGTGCCCTTGACTCCACTGTCCTGTGGGTCGTGTGTATATGCAGCAGTCAGCGTGAAGTGTAGCTCTCGTGCCCAGACTCAGAGTTGCCAAGTTAGGTATTACCTTTGCAAGCCAACCCTCAGTGTTATAATGAACTCATATCTCCCTAAGAATTATGTAAATATAATTTCTAAATTAAGATTGTAAAGTTTAAAGCTTTTATACTTAGTTATTTTTGAAATAATGGTTTTGGAAAAGTTTCTAATAGATTTCCCCCTCTCCCCCCTCCCCCATGAAACCTGAAAACGTCTAATGTTTTTCAAATGTCGTATGAAAATATTCACCCCTGGATGAGCAAAGGCAAGTTACTCCTGTGGAAGCTATCATGTATCACAGATTGTAACATGTGAATTTTATTCAAGTGACTTCCTGTCAGCTTAGCCTGCATGGACATGTACAGATTGACATGTGCACTTGCCTACACATACACAGTAGCTGTATACATTCCTAGCTAAAGAAGTTACCAATTTGCCCATTTTTGCAGATTCTGAATACCACCAAATCAACTGTTAAGTAAGGAATTTTCAGAAAATAGTGTAGTATATCTTATATAAGATTCTATTTGTCTACTTACAAACTATGCTGTGTATCTCATGGATGACTGAGTTTGTTTGAAGCTATGCTATTTCTTTGCCAAAGAAGCAGCCTCACAACTTGTGGCCCTCTGCCTTGTCCTCTCTAGATGCCCTCACTGACCCTGCCCTGTCCATGGCCGATAGGAAGCCTGAGGAAGGAAACCAGGCCTCTAGATCCAGGCCTCCTCTGCATCCATATCCCTTTACTCCCCAAAATGGGGGCCCCCAGAGACCATCAGACTTCAGCTTTGTGCGGTTATAGGGTAGGTGATGTTTAAAGTTTGATAATGGAGAAGAACTCAGCCTAAGGAAAGGTGATAGAGTCTAGCTAAGTAACTGATTTTGAAGGAGGTCTGTCCTCAAGGCACTGGAGCGCATACTAGGTGGCCTCAGGAGACTGGATGCGCATTTGATGCCATCTCATGTTGAACAGGAGGTGATTCTTTCATCTAGCCAGTGTTAATGATAAGTGCTGGGGTTCAGTTTTTCATTTAACAAATATTTATTAAGCACCCATTATGTGGCAGTACCACACCAGGCCCAAGGAATGCATGCTTCCTATTCTGGTAGAGTTAGTCTTCAACAAGTTGTATATACTTACCAAAGTATACCAAAGTATACTTACCAAATTAAGTATATACAAGCCAAATTTTAGACTTTTATGTAGTAGATATCAATTACAGGACACCAGGAAAACTGACCAGCCAGTAAGATCCTTAACTCTCCCTTCATGCTCCCCTCAGAGCTCTGTATGAGACGTCTGACACCTCCCTGATTCAGCCCTTTGATTATGAGATTTCTTTATTCCCATATCTCAGAGGAGATCTAACCCTCCTTTCTCTCATTCTTGCTGAGAGATGAACAGAGAGGGTGCTGTGCACAGGGAGATGTCTCCCTCAAGGAGTCTGGAGATACCCTGGTGCCTTCAGAGGCAAAAGTTGGCTGTGGTGAAGTCCATTCCCAATGCCATGCTGCACTTGGGTAGATGCAATGGTTAGCTCCCTCTCTGTCCTTGAGAAAAATAATAGCATTAAGCAGCAGGCAGGCATGTTTCTTGAACAGAGATTTCTCACAGGAACTTTGCAGATGTCGCATGTTCTATTTGCCTCAGTGATGTGAATTTTATTTCTTTAAAAAAGGTACAGGCACATCTTGGCATGACTTATTGGAGAACAACAGTTAAGTCGCAGTTTATTTGGGGTACTCTTTTCCCCAAAGAGGAGTAAAATTTTATGAAATATTAATGATATTTGATCTCTAAAGGAGAACATAAGCAAATAATCACACAAGTATGCCAAGTGCCGTCGAGTCGGATCCGAGTATACTCACATTTAAAATTGGTAAGTTCTGAGAAGGAAGGGTTAACATTCTCCAGTGCACGGCAGGAGGATTTTTGTTGTTGTTTTAATGTATTAACCATGCTGCAATTTTTTATTCTCTTTGTTTCTTCTCGTGGGTTGAATTACCATCTGGTGTCATTTTCCATGTTCCAATAGATTTATTTCCAACTCCCTCCTCTTTGTTGTTACTGTCAGATATACTACATTTCTATGTTAAAGGCCAAACAATGCAATTTTATGTACATGTTATTTTATGAAATCACACTTTAAGTCAGTTAGGAGATAAAAGGCTGTTGAACTGTCAAATATTTTCATACATATATTTTTACCACAATCAAAAAAAAATGACAGAGAATAAAGAAGAAACATGTAATTATATCATCTTTCTTAATTTCCTGTAAAATTACCATTACCAATACTCATCGGTCTGTATGCTGAACAAATAATCCAAGAAGCTGGATTGTATGAAGACGAAGGAGGCATCAGGATTAAAGGAAGACTGGCTTGGCAACAACCTTCAAAATGCAGATGATATTAAACATAGCTTGCTGAAAGTGAAAAGGACTTGAAGCGCTTGCTGATAAAGATCAAAGATCATAGCCTTCAGTATGGATTATACCCCAGAGTAAAGAAAGCAAAAATCCTCTCAACTGGACCGATAAGCAACTTGAATCCATGATCAACACCCATGGAAGCAGCAGTCAAGAAATCAAAACATGCATTGCATTGGGCAAATCTACTGCAAAAGACCTCTTTCAGAGGTTAAAAAGCAAGGATGTCATTTTAAGGGCTAAAATGTGCCTGCCAACACCATAGTGTTTTCAATCACGTTATATACACGTAAAAGCTACACAACGAATAAGGAAGACCACAGAAAAACTGATGCCTTTGAATCATGGTATTGGCAAAGAATATTGGTTATACCATGGGCTGCCAGAAGAATGAACAGATCTGTCCTGGAAGAAGTATGACCAGAATGCCCCTCCCTGGAAAAGGACACCAGGCTTGGTATGGCAAAGGGTCAGTGAAAAAGAGGAAAACCCTCAACAAGCTGAACTGACCTAGTGGCTGCAAGAATAGGCTCAAATACTTTGACATTTGCAAGGATGGTACAGGACTGGGCAACATTTTGTTCTGTTGTACATAGGATCCGACTCGATGGCACGTGGCTTGGCTTGGTACATAGGATCGCTGTGAGTCTGAGTCAACTAGACAGCACCTAACAACAACAGCATTCGGTTAATATGGTCAGTTGTAAGGGTTGATTTTTAATATGTTGAACCTTTTATTCCTGGAATAAATTTCACTCAGATATGATGTATTCTCTAATATAATCCTGCATTTAATTTTCTAATACTCTCTTAAAGATTTTTACATCTGTGTTCATGAAGGACATTGATCTGTGATTTTTTACTTTTTGAAGTCTTTTTCGGATTTTGATGTCAGATTTATACAGTCTGCATAAAAGCAGTTCAGAGGTGTTCCCCTCACCTGTATTTTGTATTTTACGTAAGACTGACATTACTTCCTCCTTAAATGCTGGATAGAATTAAATTAGGAAACCATCTGGGCTTTGAGTTTTTATTGAAGAAAGGATTTTGGTAATAAGTTATATAGCTTTAATAGATAAAATGAATTTCAGAATTTGTGCTTTATCTTGTTATTGTAGTAAATTGTGATTTTCACAGAATTTGTTAAGTTTTTTGAAATAAATTTGTTTATAATTATTATTCTCTTTTGCTATCTCTGCTAACCAAAAGGTCAGCAGTTCAAATCTGCCAGGCGCTCCTTGGAAACTCTATGGGGTCTTGGACCTATAGGGTCACTATGAGTTGGACTCGACTCGACGGCAGTGGGTTTTTTTGCTGTCTACATTGCTATTTGAGGTTTTCTTTTTTTTTCTTCTTGATCAGTTTTTCTAATTGTCGGCTCTGTTAATTTATTCATAAAACCAACTTTTGGATTTATTAATGTTTTCTTTTTTTCTAGCTCATTGATTCATGGTTTTTTCTTTATTTGCTCCTTTCTTTTGCTTTAATCTGATCTTTAAAATGAAGATTTAGATCATCTTTGAAAACCTTTTCTCGTATAAATGTGTAAGCTATACAGTTTTCTGAGTACTTATTTAATGGCATAGCACAAATTTTTATACATGTTATCATTTCTCAGCTAAAGTGTTTTCTAATTTCCCTGTGATTTTCTTTGACTCATGGCTTCCTAAGAAGTGTGTCATTTAATTTTCAAATACGTGGGAGCTTTTATAGACATATTACTGTTATTAATTTCTAATTTAAATTAGAATATAAATGTGATCAAAGAACATAGCCTGTAAGAGTTCATTCTTTTTAAATTTATTAAGATTTTTTTCTGCTCCAGTTACAGTCTGTATCGGTGAACATTCCCTGGCCATTTGAAAAGAACATGTGGTCTTCAGTTTTGGGGTCATTTTTTTTCCCCTCTGTAAATGTCAGTGTGGTTAAGATAATATTTTTCTGATCTGTATTTTAATTTTTGTTTTCCTAGTTGATCTATTGATTGCTAAGAGAGATAGGTGATGATTTCAGCCATGATTGTGGATATATGTAATTCTTCCTTTGGGTCTGTCAGTTTTAGCTTCATGTATTTTGAAGCTTTGTAAACAGGTATACTCAACTGATGACTGCTATTAGTATTTCTGATGAGCTGACCCTTCTTCATCTTTATGAAATGACTTTTTAAATCTTCAGTGATACTCTCTTTTATTTTATTAAAATTAATATAACCACCTCAGCCTTCTTGTGCCTACTTTTACCTGATAGAATTTTAATTGGTCCTTTTACTTTTAACCTGTATCTATGGGAAACCTTGTAGTACAGTAGCTAAGAGCTCAGCTACTAACTAAAAAGTCAGCAGTTCAAATCCACCAGTTACTCCATGGAAACCTCATGGGACATTTCTACTCTGTTCTCTAGCACAGTTGACTTGACAGCAACAATGCTGATTCTGGAACCCTGGTGGCACAGTGGTTAGGAGCTGGGCTGTTCATCAGAAGTTCAAATCCATCAGCTGCTCCTTGGAAATCCTATGGGACAGTTGTTCTCTGTCCTACATGGTTGCTGTGTGTTGGAATCAACAAAAATAGGTTTTTGTGGATATCCTTATATTTAAAGTGGCTTTTAATCAAAAAGCATATACTTTATATCCAATGCATATTTTTAATCTAGTCAAAATAATCTCTTTTAATTGGAGTCGTGTAGTTGATCGGTATTTAATGAACTTATTTATATTAATAGATTCAAACCACTATTGTGTTTCTTATTTTCTGTTTGTCCCAGCTGTTTTTTGTTAGTGTTATTCCTCTGTTGTCTCTTTTGTATCTTCTTATGAATTAGTTGAATATTTTTATTTTTGTTATAAATTCCTTGGGTTTTTTTTAGCTAAACCTTTTATTGTTTGTTTGTTTTTTTTTTTGTAGTGTTTGTTCTAGGGATCACAGTATTTATATCTAAGTTGTGGTTTATTTAGAATTAACATTGTACCACTTCATGTAAAATTTAAGAACCTTGTAAAATAGTATAGTCCTGTTTACAATCCCTATCTTTTGTGCTATAGTCATATATTACATCTGTGTACCCTATAAACTTGATAGTGTTATGATTTTTACACTCTCATACATATTTAGAATAAATTTAGAAAACAGCATATGTATGCTTGAACATTTACTTGCATGTTGATTTGCTGTATCCAGTGTTCTTTGTTATTCCTCTGCTTATGAATTTCAATCTGGTGCCCTATTCCTTCACCCTGAAGAACTTCAGTTTGCAGTTTCCTTAGGGTTTGTCTAACAGGGAAGCTCGAGTGGCTAGCATTTAACTGCTACGGCTGCTAACCAAAAGGTCAGTAGTACACATCCACCGGGTGCTCCCTGGAAACCCTATGGGGCAGTTCTACTCTGACCTACAGGGTCGCTATGAGTCGGCGTCGACTCGATGACAGTGGGTATAGTGGGTATATGTCTAACAGAAACACATCCTTTCAGTTTTCATTTATCTAAACCTGTCCTGCTTTTCACTTCAGTTGTGAAGGATATTTTTGCTGAATATAGAGTTTTAGGTTGGTGTTTATTTCTTCAACATTTTAAAGATGTCTTTTCATTTTGGTAATTAGAAGTTACCTATCATTTGTATGGCTGTTCCCCTGCCTGTGATGTGTACTTTCTCTGTCTTCTGTCAAGATTTTCTTTTCGGCTGTAGTTTTAGCAGTTGGCTGTGAGGTGCCTGAAGCCCTGGTGGTGCAGTGGTTAAGAGCTCAGCTGCTAACCAGGAGGTCAGCAGTTCAAATTTACCAACCACTCTTTGGAAACCCTAGGGGACAGTTATCCTCTGTCCTATAAGGTAACTATGAGTTGGAATGATCTCAGCAGCAACTGGCGTGTGACCTGCCTAGGTATAAGATTCTTGAACATGTATGTTATCTTTTTTACTATCTTTTGGAAATTGTCACTTATTCTCCCAATTTTTTTCTGCTGTGCTCTCTTTTCTCCTTCTGAGACTCCAGCTATATATTTATGTTAAATCAAACCAAATATATTGCTGCTGAGTCAGTTCCAACTGATACCCACCCTATACGACAGAGTAGAACTGCCCCATAGGGTTTTCAAGAAGCAGGTGATGGATTTGAACTGCTGATCTTTCAGTTAGGAGTCATGGTTCTTAACCACTGTCCTACCTGGGTTCCAAATACCATGAAGCCTTAGAGAATTATGAGTTTGATGAACAGTAGATGGAAAACTGGCTGGAGGCAAGTTATGTTGTCAAGGAATTTGAAGAGGACAAAAGAGCCATTGCCAACACAGGATATCCTGACTCATCTCCACTCCTGTAGGATGACGGTTCAGAGGGTTCAGTTCCTGCTTCCATTCCCAGGCAAGAAGGCTGCAGTAACACTTCCCACTGCCAGATACACACAGCCACAACACACGTGCAAGCACATAACCTAAGTGGGGCTTGGATAGTTATATATTTAGGTGCTATTAGTGAAAAAAAAAAAAAAATCCATTACACTCAATGGTTTTGAAGTTTAAGAATAACAGATACATTGCATGGCACACCTGTTTATTCATTCTGCAAAGGTTTATTTGGCAGTTTTTGTGGTCAGACAGGTGAGCTAAGTACAAAGATATGTGAAACAGATCCCTTAGCCCCAAGGATGCTCCCTTTAGGAAGAAGGCTAGCTCTGAGACTCCAGAGTCACTCTCAGTGTTGTCCCATTTGGGGGAAATGTTGAAAAGTGAAATATTCCAGTGATTAAATGGTAGTTTCAGGGCAGGTGTTTGGAATTGGTTCTAGGACCTTAAGCTGATCTGGCATATAGAGTATTGATGCTTGATTTTGCTTTGATTTGCTTTTGAACAAAATAAACTACATTTATGTATCTGTGATCACTGGCTATTAATTTTTTTAAAGTCACTTAATTTTCTTGCCTTGTCCTCAGAATCTCAGGTACAGCCAGGCTGTCTAAACTGCAGTTGACTTGCTCTGGGACCTGGCAACACATCTCAGCAGCTACATGCAGAGTAAGAAGCTCAACAGAGGCTCACACAGACTCGGTGTCCCTGAAATCCTATCACCTCAGTGCAAATTTGCCTCTATTTTTAGCTTTTCTAAAGTTACGTTGCTCTGTAAAGAAAGGAGAGTTTCTTTGGATTTTCATGTCAGTTTAGAAGGGTCATGATAAGGGTTACAGTTTTCCTTTTCCCAAAGTCAGATATCAATACCACACTGAAGGACTTCCTCAGTTTCCCTAGAGTTATCAACCAGATACATTGCTGGCACCTAAAGACTCTCCTACTGCTTTTCGTTTGGTCGGTACCAGTGTTAGTTGTCCCAGGAGCATCTTCAGCTTTTCAGACACCTGGCTTATGTCTTGTCTTTCATTTCTTCATTGCCAGACAATGCATGAAAAGAATCGGTTGCTGTTCGGCCAATTTCAGCTCACGGTCATCCCACATATTTCAGGGTTCAGCTGCACCCCAAGAGGTCTTCAGTGGCTGTGGCCTTTGAGAAGTAAATCACCAAGTTTTTCTTCTGTGGCAGCTGTGGGTGGACTCAAGCCACCAACTTTTTGGTAGCTCAGTGCTTCACCATGTGCACCAACCAGGCAGCACCCCAACAGAGCAATGACTATGACAGCCTTTGAGCCTGTCCCCCAGAGCTGACAGGGTTAGAAGGAAGGGGATGTTACACAGATACCATTCAGATGAGTCACTGGTGAAGACCTTGGTAAACGTGCAAAAGAACGGGTTCCCGGTGCTAAGAAGGAATAATACTGCAGGGCTCCAAACACAGCCTGGAGGGCCATGTGGAATTACCAGATCTAGGGGGTCGACACTAGGGCTTTTATACATAGGTACTCTGCTGAGACTTATATAATCAGGCTGCAGCTATTTTTCTTTGAATCATGTAGGTAAATATAATGGGCTGGAACTTTTAAAAGCCTCATTAAAACCTATTTTCATTCTTTATATGAATAGACTTTGTAGATGTCTTTAAAATGCAAACTACAACAAAGGATCCAATTCTGCCTTAGACTGGGAAGGAGCCTGAGGTTGTAGTTAGTTTTCTTTGCAGAGGGCAGGGCAGCTGCTGCAGGGAGTCTTCCTTGGACTCAGGACTCCCTGGAGCTCTGTAGGTGCTAAATACACACGAGCACAAGCTGTGAGCTTCAGAGGGGCTGCTCAGCACCCTTGTGAGTTAACTGGAACACCCTCGTGTCCTGCTGTAGTGTAAAGAATGTATTCTCTTTGTCCTGGAGCTGTCAAGAGTGGTGTGGGAAGGGAGAGGGCGGGAGCTGAATGAGGGGCCTTTCAGGTGGCCCTCCTTGAATTATGAGCTCAAATAAAAACCCCTGCCCTCACGGGAGAAGCAAGAGGAGTGGCAAGAGATACTAGGCTTTGTCACATTGCCTTGCTAATTATGTTTTTTGGCTTTTCTTTTGAGTTTTACTGGGGCTGGAGAAATGTACATTTAGCAGGGCAAGCAGTTCAACCTCATGAAGAAGACATTCTGTGGTGCCTGATGTGAAAGACTTCTTCCTTTAGGGTCGGAGGGTTCTGGAAGGAGTGAACGAAGGGGATAGTTGTCCATCTGTGATCTTGATCACAAGGCAGATACTCCTTGGTGTCGCTGAATAGGTTTTTACCCATGAGCTGGCAGCTGTGACTAGCCTCACTGGTACGGGGCTCTGTCCGGCTGAGCATAGTTGGGAAGCCCAGGGGTCAGCTGGGCGTCCAGGTATCTTGTTCTTTGATTAATTGTGAATGTCAGGTGAATGATTTGCACACAGGGATGAAGTCATTGCCCACCTGACATCAGTGCATCAGCTGTGTGTGTTTCTGTATGCATTTGTGCATATGAAGAACAGGTTGTTGTTGACGGCCAGTCTCAGCATAACTAAGTCTTGTATATGTTATATTCTGGGATGGGTTTAGTCCAAGTGTTATTATTCCCATTTTGTGTATGAGGCAAATGAGTCCCAGGAATCGTAAGTAGCCAAATGAGATTCAACCCTAGAACCGCCCAGCTTCTAAGTCTTTGCTCGTTTTCCTCTGTAACTTGGTACGCATTTTCACTAAAACTGATGTTTTCATTGATAATCAATTCTGACTCATAGCAACCCTATAGAATGGAGTTGAACTACCCCACAGAGTTTCCAGGTAGCACCTGGCAGATTTGAACTGCTGACTCTTTAGTAGCAGACATAGCACTCAGCTACTGTGCCACCAGGGTTTCCCACATACTCATTAGCATGAAGATATTTGGAACATAAAACATGAGCAGGTTTTAAAAACTCCCAACAGTAGATGAACCTGATTTATTGTACCTTCATTGGTGGGACAACTTTTGCTTCTGTGTGCAAGTTCTTTAAACAGCCTTGGCAGTCTTCCGGTGCTCTGTGCCTCAGTTTGCTGTTGTAGTGGGGTGAGTCACAGACCCCACCAGACTGGAGCATATAACAAGATTAGAACTGGACTACCTTCTTGGTCCCCCCAGCATCCTGCCTGTTCCTAAGTCATCTTCCCTGTACAGCTTTATTGCAGCATGTCATTTAACTCAGAGAAGGGAGTCTGGGCTTCTTGATCTGCTCTAGGCTCAGTGGAACGGGATGGGATGGGATGCTCTTAGCACCGTGGCTTGCCTTCTGTTGTGTATACACGCTCAGTCACACACCTGCACATTCTAAACACTTCCCAGCAAGCAACACTCTATTAGCAAGAAATGGCATTATTTTGAAGGTGATGTCATGGTTTCTCTGGAGGTTTGCAGTTACTTGGCATAGCACGGTAGCCTCAAAGTCCCTTCTCTCAGACTATGACACTACTGACACAACAACTTCCTCCATAGTAATCTTCTAGGGCCCCTTTGACCTTTAGGGCCGGGGAAGGGGCTCTTTGGCAGGCCAAGTCGTTTCAGTGAGACACTATCTTTGGATTTCCCAGCTTCCCTTGAGCTCTTCTGCTGATAGTTTGGGCTTCTCCCATTCACTGGGTCAGTACCTGCAAGAGGCAGGGACACATCAGTCTCATTTATCACTGTGTCTCCAGCATCTCGAAAGTGCCGGCCCAATCCTGGTGTACAGTCAGCATGAGTATATAGTTCAGTGTCCCTGCTTTACTCCTTTGAGTCAGTTGATAAATTAACCTCTGAAGATGGCACAGGACCAGGCGTCACTTTGTTCCTGTTATACGTAATGTTGCCATATGTTAGAACCATCTTGATGTCAGCTGTCATGGCTTAAGTTGTGTGCCCTCCAAAAATGCCTGTCAGTTTGGCTACAGTATTGTGTATTTGTCCTCTATCTTGTGGTTTGCTGTAATTATCCTGGGTGTTGTAAATTGTAGCCTTTATGATGTTAATGAGGTAAGATTAGAGCCAGTTATGTTAATGAGATGTGACATAATGTACAGGATTAGGATGTATATTGAGTCAGTCTCTTTCAAGATATAAAAGGGATAACCAAGCAGAGAAGAGAGAGACCTCATTGCCATGGTTCCAGAAGAGCCAGGAGTGGAGCACAGCCTTTGGAGCCAGGATCCCTGTGCTGAAAGCCGCAGAGACCAGGGGAAGACTGATGACATGGAGCATCCTCCCAAGCCAACAGAGAGAGAAAGCCTTCCCTTAGATATGACACCCTGAATTCAGACCACTAGCCTCCTAAACTGTGAGAGAATAAATTTCTGTTTGTTAAAGCCATTCATTTGTGGTATTTCTGTAACAGCAGCACTAAGTAACTAAGACAACCATTAACGATGACAATATTCAGCATTCTCTTCTCCAAAGTGGGAATACTGAGAGTTCTTGGGGATTAAACGAGCTAATTCAGATGATGTACTATGTGCTCGAGAATCATTGTGGTTGTTGTGGTTAGCTCCACATTTAAGCAGCAGGAAGCTCTTGCATTTCTACTTCTGGCTTGGGGACAGCCTTAGGAGATGGTGCCCAAGGAAATAACTGGTGACTGAATGAATGCTCTCCATTTGTATTCTCCCTCCTGCTCCTTATGCTTTGCTGCCTGTGTGTCTCCACTGACTCCTTTAAATGCCCTGGTAGGCACCCTCCCCTGACCCACTCATAATACTGTTAATATAATACATTGCCCATCAGGACACTGGGGGGTCAACAGACTGCTGACTAATGCTACTGAGTGTCAGGGGCCAGGGGACGTGACCTTTAGGAAAACCTGGGCATTTGGGTTCTGCTACCACCTGTGTATTTTATTTCTCTGCTTAGAACTGTTATAAACCACCCTGTTCTTTGACGGTCTCTGTTACATGGATGGTTACTACAGATAATGAATGCAAGGATATTCTTTCAAGCCTAAAACTGTCGCCAAGGATTTGTAAAAATACTATTTCAAGTGCATTTTATATATTTTAGACATGTTAGTGGATAAAATTACTTGACGAAGTTCCAACATGGAGTTTTTGGTAAAGCTAACACAAAACCAGCCATTTTTGTAGTCATATGCAAATTGAGAATCACTGAAGCATTTTTCAGCATTTAAAGAATTGGCTGGTAGGGAAGATTAACTTTTTGAAATTAACATCAGACTCAACTGTGGTACAGACCATGAGTCCGTTTTTCCAGAAAATGTTTTCCTTGTATTTCTCCCATCATCTCCCATTGTGTGCTATGTTAACCAGTAAAGGTTAATTAGTTAAATGGTTGACAATCACCCCTTTTTAAAATGTACAATTCATAGTAACTTCCAGTAAGGAATAGCATTCTAAATAAATGATGTGTTAGGGCTTATAGGGCTGAGTGCACAGTTTAAACAGTCAGCTGTTGAGGACAGGGATGCCAATGATCATTCACTGGATTCTATGAAGAGCTAAATTTTTAAAATTCAAGACAAAGCCAAATCCTTAAGAGTTAAATGATAATAACCCAAAGCCAAGTTAAAGCTATTGCTATCAAGTCAGTTCTGACTCATAGTGACCCTATAAGACAGAGAAAAACTATCCCATAGGGTTTCCAGGGAGCAACTGGCAGATTCAAACTGCCAATGTATCATTTAGCAGTTGAGCCCTAAACTTCTGTGCTACCAGGGCTGTTCTGGATAATTTGCTTTGAAATAATGTGACTGTCATGGAAACACAGGGTAAAGATGAAACAAGAGTGCCTAAGTTTGTTATATATTCTTTCCACCTTTCTACTGTTTGAAATTTTCATAATACAAAGTTTGAAAAAGAAAATTCATTTATATAAATGATGGTTCAGCTATATATCGACATGTCTTGAAGCCATTAAGATAGCATTTGTGAATAACATGATATGTTACAAGTAAGAAAATCAGGAAACCAAGCTCTGTAACATGGTATGTGTGCATGTACATACAAAGGTCTGTATCGGAAAAACATTATAAGGAAATAGGCTAAAACATCAACTTTGGTCGTCTAGGAGAAAAGACATGATTTTCCCATAATTTGAGAAACTATGTTTTAAAACAAGTACCCTAATCTTCATTGTGTAAATGAGTGAAGCATTTCTTCCAGCTCGCTGCTTTCTGTTTAAATTGCTCCTATCAGCCATCAGATAAACACTGATAGAACTACCAGTCCTATGGCGTTGGACGTGGTCTTGGCCTGCACTGTCCTGGACTGTGCTGGGGAGTGTGCATGTGAGGTCGTGGACAGTAAGCAGTCACCACAACCATTTCACTGTCTGTTCACTTTTCCTGAACATGTGCCTTTAACACGTATTTCCATCTTACTTCAGTGAGCCAGATATGATTTCCACGAGGGTGATGGACCTTAAGCTTCGGGAGGCTGCGGAAGGCATTGGGGAGGAGAGCACAGGTAAGGCCCTCACTGCCACTGCTCGGCCATAAGTTTATTATCTATTATTATGCTCATGTGGTTGTGGGGCAGGAAAAGAGGCTGACAGAGCCAGGCCATTGGGGGTTCTCTTTGTGAAGAGTCGGGGTGCAGTTCCTAGAGCACTCAGCTACTTTGAGACCCCCTCCATTGTCACTTGGAAAGCAGGTCCCAATTACTGAAAACCATTCAGAGGCAGTGCTTCTTTTATTTCTGTCAAATAAAGGGAGTTTCGAAGTGATTTTTCTCATTCCTGAAGCTTTGATTGACTTGAAAATGAAGAAAAAGAAACCAAATGGAATCATGTATCATCCTAAACTATCCAAAGGTACCCAGAGGAGGCTGGACCAAGTAGAGACTGGCCTGCTCATCTGGAAGAAGTAATTACATCAAGAGGGAGCCTTTGCTCCATCTCTTTTATGGCTTTTACTATTTCAGGAGTTCTATCCTGGCCCCTAGGGTTGCCATGAGTCGGATCCGACTCGACGGCACTTGGCTTTTATTATACCCTAGGGTCACCATGAGTCGGATCTGACTCAACAGCACTTGGCTTATTATATCCTCTACCAAAGCCCATGGATTACTATCTCACAGCTAACATATCCCAAAGATTGTCCAATTATGTAACTGGTTTGCTGTTGACCGTATGTTGCTATTTGTATCTTGACAGAGTTGTGGAACACAATGATTGTCCTGCAATATAGCTTTTCTTCAGAATGGTCATTTATATTCTCCTTAGTTTGGTAACCAACGTCTCTATTTCCCTTCTGTTTAAAGTCAAACCATCAATAATGATTTTCTTTGGTAGAGTTCAAAAGAAACAGTCCCCAAAAACATTACTTCCTAGGTGATAACCCCGCCCCCAGCCTGTGAATTGTTGTGCTGGAGGGGCTTGTGTGTTGCTGTGATGCTGGGAGCTATGCCACCAGTGTTCAGAGACCAGCAGGATCACCCACGGTGGACAGGTTTCAGCTGAGCTTCCAGACTAAGACAGACTAAGAAGGACCTGGCAGTCTGCTTCTGAAAAGAGTTAACCAGCAAATACCTTATGAATAGCAGCAGAACATTGTCTCATTCATACAGTGCCAGAAGATACGCCCCTCAGGTTCGAAGACACTCAAGAGACGACTGGCAAAGAGCTGCCTCCTGAAAGTAGAGTTGACCTTAATGACATGGATGGAATCAAGTTCTCCAGACTTTCATATGCTGATGTGGGACAATTCAAAATGAAAAGAAACAGGCAAACACCCATCAATATTCAGAATAGGGGATGTATGAAGCATGAATCTGGGAAAACTGGAAACTGTCATAATGAAATGGAACACATAAACACTGATATCCTAGGTATTAGTGACCTGAAATGGACTGATAATGGCCATTTGGAATCGGACAATCCTATGATCCACTGTGCTGAGAATGGCAACTTGGAGAGCAATGGTCTTACATTCATTGTCAAAAAGACACTCCGAGATCTATCCTGAAGTACAGTGCTGTCAGTGATAGGACACTATCCATACACTTATTGGCAGACCAGTTAATATGACCATTACTGAAATTCACATACCAACCCCTAAGGCCAAAGATGAAGAAACTGAAGATCTTTACCAGCTTCTGCAATCCAAAGTTGATCAAATATGCAATTAGAATGCATTCATAATTACTGGAGATTAGAATGCAAAAGTTGGAAATAAAGAAAGATCAGTACTTAGAAAACATAGCCTTGGTGATAGAAATGATGCTGGAGATGACATGATAGAATTTTGCAAGACCAACAACTTTTTTTAATTTTATTTTTATTTTTTAAAACTTTTATTTAACATGACTGAGTGAAAATATACATTCACGTATAAATTTATATGCCCACCTATATGCAGCTTCCACTGCTCTCCCTGCCTGGTGACTGCACACTATTCCTCTCTGCTCCATACGTCTCATCCTCCCAACAGCCTCCTTTCCCCTCCTCTCCATCCACTCCCCTTCCTCCAGCCAGAGGTCAGCAAGATGATATCCTATAGATGTATAGAACATAAAGTGCTTCCAATATATGGTCACTCTGCATTGCCAAGTCCAATCCATTCCTGTCCAAAGAGTGGACCTTTGTTATAATTTATGGGAAAGGGCAGCATCAGGGCCGGGGGCCATACTCTCAGAGGAACCCCAAAACCTCTGGACCATCAGTTGAGGTCTTTTAGTGGAGATCTCGTGATGCACCCCTTTTTATTCTTGTGTTGCCAGTGAGACTCCTCTCTGTGAGCTCCATCGTGGCTATCGCTGGTGGTGGCCGGGCACCATCCGATTCTTTCGGTCCCAAGTCGATGTAGGCACCCACTCTTGTGGGTCTCTCTGTCTTCTCGGTTGTCTTTACCGCATGTCATTTTGGTCCTCGGTGAGCATCCATTCCTGCTGAGTTGGGACCATCTGCCGTGTCCTTGGATGGCAGCTTGGCAGCTTTTAAGATCCCAGATGCCACTCACCAATGTGGGGTGCAGAGAGCTCTCTTAGCAAAACGCTAGTTGTGCCAATTGACCTGGAATTCGCCTAAGAGCATGGTCCCCCGCCCCCCGCCCCAGCTACTCTATCCTTGCAGTAATGAGTTAAGATGGAAGGAGTACTCAAGTTATGCTGAAGTCCACTTAATGTTGATCTTGTTTCTAATGTGTGCTATCACCGCTTTCTCCCAACTAGATTTCTAGTAACTGTCTAAACTAAACCCTTCCCCCCCCTCCCTTGCAGCTGTCAGAGAGTCTTTCCTTCCATACACAAGTCTGTTTGAGATCTTATCGTAGAGGTCTCATACAGTATTTGTCCTTTTGTCGCTGACTACTTTCACTCAACATAATGTCTTCCAGTTGAAACCAGGTTAGGAGATGTTTCGTGGAATCATCGTTATTCTTTATCATTGCGTAGCGCTCCATTGAGTATATGTAGCATAGTTTACCTATCCATTCTTCTATTGTTGGGCATCTGGGTTGATTCCATCTTTTTGCTATCGTGAACTGTGCTGTGATAAGCATTCTGGTGCATGTGTCTGTTGGTGTGAAAGGCCTTGATTCTGTAGGATATATTCCAAGTAGTGGAATTACTGGGTCAAATGGTATATCGATATCCATTTTTTTAAGGAAGCGCCAGATTGCCTTCCAAAGAGGCTGGACCATTTTGCAACTCAACCACCAGTGTAGGAGGGTTCCACTTTCTCCACAGCCTCTCCAGCAGTTGTTGTTTTGTGTTTTCTGGATCATGGCCAATCTTGTTGGGGTGAGATGGTATCTCATTGTCGTCTTGATTTGAATTTCTTTAATAACTAAAGATCGGGAACATGTCCGCATGTGTTTTTTGGCTGCCTGGATCTCCTCTTTAGTGAAGTGTCTGTCCATCTCCTTTGTCCATCACTTAATTGGATGGTTTATCTTCTGTTTATTGATATTTTGTAGTATCTTATAGATTATGGAGATCAGGCATTGGTCTGACATAGAGTTGCCAAATATTTTTTCCCATTCTGTGGGTGTTCTTTTAATTCTATTAATAAAGTCTTTCGATGAGCAAAAGTGTTTGATTCTTAATAGTTCCCATTTATCTATTTTCTCTTCTGTTGATTGAGGTTTCTTTGACAGATTTTGGAGTCTGTCCTCATTGTGTATTAAAACTTCCATTGTTGTTCCTACCTTTTCTTGGATGAGCTTTATCGTTTTAGGTTTGATATTTAGGTCTTTTATCCAGTTGGAGTTGCAAGACCAACAACTTTGTCATTGCAAATCCCTTTTCTCACCAACATAAATGGTGACCTCACCAGATGGGATACTCAAAACTCAAATCAACTGTATCTGTGGAAAGAGACAGAAAAACTCAGTGTCATCAGTTGGAAGAGGGTCAGGTACTGATTGTGACACCATGAAAAGTACCCACTGCCATTGAGTCGATTTCAACTCATAGCAACCCTATATATAACAGAGTAGAACTGCCCCCATAGAGTTTCCAAGGAGCAGCTGGCTGATTTGAACTGCTGACCTTTTGGCTAGCAGACATAACACTTAACCACAACACCACCAGGGTTTCTGACTGTGACACAGACCATCAATTTCCCATAAGCAAGTTCAAATTGAGCCAAGTGCCGTCGAGTTCAAATTGAAGCTGAAGAAAATTACAAGTCTGTGAGAGCCAAAGTATAACCCTGAGTATATCACATCTCAGTTTAAAGACCACTGCAAGAATAAATTTGATGCATTAGTGACTGAAGATGACCAGATGAGTTGTGGCATTGCATCATGCGTGAAAAAAGCAAAAGGTCATTAAAAAGACAGGAAAGAAAGAAAAGACCAAATTGGATTTCAGAAGAGACTCTTAAACTTGTTCTTGAACATCAAGTAGCTAAAGCCAAATGAAGAAATGATGAAATAAAGGGGCAGCTTGAGAAGACAAAGTACTGTAATGACACATACAAGTTGAAGGTAGAAAAGCAGAAGAGAAGAACACACTCTGCATTTCTCAAGCTTAAAGAACTGAAATAAAAATTGAAGCCTTAAGTTGCAGTAATGAAGGATTCTACAGGGAAAAGATTAAGTGATGCAGGAAACATCAGAAGAAGATGGAAGGAATACACAGAGTCATTATAGCAAAAAGAGTTGGTTGATGGTCGGCTATTTCAAGAGGTAGCATATCATCAAGAACTGATGGTACTGAAGGAAGATGTCAAAACAGCATTGAATTCATTGTTGAAAAACAAAGGTCCGGGAATTGTCAGAGTATCAGCTGAAATGTTCCAACAGATGGATACAGTGCCAGAAGTGCTCACTCATCTAAGCCAAGACATTTGGAGGACAGTTACCTGGCCAACTGACAGGAAGAGATCCATATTTACACCTATTCCTAAGAAAGGTGACCCAACCAAATGTGGAAATTATGAAACAATATCATGAATGTCACACACAAGGAAACACTTTGTTAAGATTATTTAGAAGTGGCTGCAGCAGTGTATTCACAGGGAGCTGAAAGAAATTCAGGCCAGGTTCAGAAAAGAATGTGGAACCACGGCAGTCATTGCTGATGTCAGATAGATCTTAGCTGAAAGTGAACGATACCAGAAAGATGTTTCCTTGTGTTTTATTGACTGTGCAAAGGGATTTGACTGTGTGGATCATAATGAATCGTGGATAATGTTGCAGAGAATGGTGATTCCAAAACAACTGTACTCACGAGGAATTTGTATGTGGATCAAGAGGCAGTCATTCCAACAGAACAAGGACACATCGCATGGTTTAAAGTCAAGAAAGGTGTGCATCAGGGTTGTATCCTTTTACTATACCTGTTCAGTCTGTATGCCAAGCAAATAATCTGAAAAGCCAGACTACATTAAGAAGAAAGAGGTGTCAAGATTGGAGGAGGACTCGTTAACTTGACACAGCCTTGCTTGCTGAAAGTGAAGAGGGCTTGAAACACTGATGAAGATCAAAGACTACAGCCTTTAGTATGGATTATACCTCATCAAGAAGACAAAAATACTCGCTACTGGATTAATAAGCGACATCATGACAAACATAGAGAAGATTAAGACTGTCAAGAATTTCGTTTTACTTGGATCTACAGTCCATACCCATGGAAGCAGCAGTCAAGAAATCAAAAGACACATTGCACTGGGAAAGTTGACTGCAGAAGACCTTTTTAAAGTGTTAAAAGCAAAGATGTCGCCTTGAAGACTGCGGTGTACCTGATTCAAGCCATGGTATTTTCAGTTACATCATATGCATAAGAAAACTCAACAGTGAGTAAGACAGACAGAGGAAGAATTGACACCTTTGAATTGTGGGGTTGGAGAAGAATATTGAACATACCACAGACTGCCAAAAGAACAAACAGATCTGTCTTATAAAAAGTACAAGCAGAGTGCTCCTTAGAAGCAAGGATGGTGAGACTATGTCTTACATACTTGGACATGTTATCAGGAGGGGTCAATCCCTGGAGAAGGATATCATGGTTGGTAAAGTAGAGGGTCCTGAAAAAAGGGAAGACCCTGAACAGGATGAATTGAGACAGTGGCTTCAACAATGGGCTCCAGCAGAACAGTGATTGTGGGCATGCTGCGGGACTGGGCAGTGTTTTGTTCTGTTGTACCTGGGGTCTCTGTGAGTTGGAATCAACTTAACAGCACCTAACAAGAACAGCAACAGCTGATAGCCGCTAGCATCAGGCACAATTTTCATGAAAGATTCTATTCCATGTGTTATTGGTATATTTTTCCTATTCCATACTAGAACCTCGTTTCCCTCTGTCACGTTTCAGTAAGTACCAAAATATCCCAGCGGTGAAGTTTGATAAATTAACCCTGAGAAAACAAGGAGTTCTAAAACTTCTCATGTTATTTTGAATGCAGACTCTACTTTAAAGAAGTATTTCTTAAACAACCTTAGTCTAAGTCACCTTGCAAAATCTGCGTTTAAAAAGAGAAACTAATTGTTTTCCCAATAATAGTGATTTAGTTTATGCAGATCAGCCTCCTACTATTGAAAAATAAAAATTCAGGATGAAAAGTTTAAAAAATAAAAAACTTTTTAAAGAAATAAAAACACAAGATAGTAAGAAATAATGAGTTCAAAACTGAAAGAAAAATGAGAACTAAATGAGCACAGAAGCCCCTTTGCTCTGTAACCATTTGCCAGTCTTGGTAAATTTGAATTTTGCTTTCATGTTATCATGGAATGGGAGGTGAGGGAAAAGGTCAGATATCAAACCATAGGGACCGCTCAAGGTGAAACGTTAATCTGGGAGCCAAAGGAATTCCACAGTCTGAATACGTGTGAGCCACAGATAATTAGACCCCTGTAAGGATTTGTGGCTTGAATTCAAGTCACCTGGGTAGTTCAGAGACCCTCACCCTTGAACTTGATTAACAACACTTCTAGACTAGATATGATACCAGGTCGCTTACAGAAGTGAACAATCTTCTATAAAGGATTATGTCTTCTATGAAGTTATTACAGGAAGTAGTAAAATATTTTAGGCACTACAAGCTATTGATAACCAGTCATCTAAAGAAACAAAGCACCAAGACTGAGAACGAACAGAAACAGACACCTGAAGCCATCAGGTGTTAGAATTATCAAATATGTGCTATAATACAACTATGTAACAACTATTTGCAGGTAATAAATTTAAAACAAAATATCTTCAAGGGAGAAGAAACTGCAAAAAGTGGCAGAGTACTCAGCCAATACAGTAAGGCAAGAAACTTATCAATAAAAAATGCACTAGTTGAAAAGAAGTAGAAGTGTTTCTACTTGCAGATGACATGATCATATAAAATACATGAAAAGAAAGCACCTAGAACTGTTGGGTGAGTTTTGCAAGGTCACAAGATACAGGGTCAACATACGAAAATCAGTTGTACTTCTGTTTACTAGCAATTAATGAAAAATTTAAATTTTTAAAAGTATCATTGACAGTAAAAAAATTCAAACCCAAGCCTATTGACGTTGAGTAAATTCTGACTCATTGCAGCTGCAGGACAGGAGGGAACTGACCCCCAAGAGCTTGGAAAGAGCAGCTGGTGGGTTGGAATTGCTGACCTTTTGGTTTGCAGCCTGGATTCTTAGCCACTGTGCAACCAGGACTCCATCATTTGCAGTAATACAAAAAAAATTAAATCCCTACATATAAATCTAACAAAATATGTGTAGGATCTTTATATTGAAAAATAAATGGAAAGAAACCAGTGAAGACCTAAATACATGGAGGGAAATAACATGTTTATCGATTGGAATACTCAGTGTTGCTAAAGTGTCAGTTCTCTGCAAAGAGAGCTACTGATTCAAATTTAATCCCAATCAAAATCCCTTCAGGATTTTTGCAAACATTGGCAAGCTAATTCTAAAATTCATATGGAAAAGCAAAACATTTTTAAAAAGCAGTTTGTAAAAAGTTGGAGGACTCATACTACCTGATTTCCAGATTTACTGTAAAAAGTTACAGTAATCAAGGTAATAATGGTATTTGTTATACACTACCAAAAAAAAAAAAAACCCAACCTGCTGCTGTCAAGTCATTTAGTTTGATTTATGTATATTTTATACCAACCCTGTAGGACAGAGTAGAACTACCCTGTAGAGTTTCCAAGGAGTGGCTAGTAGATTTGAACTGCCAACCTTTTGGTTAGCACCCATAGCACTTACCCACTGCACCACCAGGGTTTCCATCTGGGAGTCCAAAACCAGACCCATGTAAATATGGTCGGTAGATTTTTTACAAAGAAGCAAAGGCAATTCAGTGAAGAAAGGATAGTCATTTTAACAAATGGTGCTAGAACAGTTGGACATACGTTGGGGAAAAATGGACTTTGACCTATACCTCAAAGATTATATAAAAATTAAATAGACCAAGATTTAAAACTATAAAAACCTTCTAAAGAAAACATTGGAGAGCATATTTATGTCCTTGGGTTAGGCAAGCATTCTTAGATATTGTACCAGAAACTGAATCAATAAAAGAGAAAATTGACTATTATCAAAACTTGTGCTCTGTGGAAGACACTGTTAAAACAATGAAAAGGCTAGCCACAGACTGGGAGAAAATATTTGTAAATCAGATTTGACAACAAGCTTTTTATCTAGAATGTATTCAGAGCTGTCAATATTCAGCAGTAAGAAAACAACTCAATTTAAAAGTGGTCCAAAGATTTTGAAAGTTATTTCAGCTAAAATATATACAGATGGTAGATAAGCACATGAAAAAATATGTTATATCATTAGCCACTAACCCACTGCTGCTGAGTCAATTCTGACTCATAGCGACCCTATAGGACAGAGTAGAACTGCCCCATAAAGTTTACAAGGAGTGCCTGGTGGGTTTGAACTGTCAACCTTATTTGACTGGCCCCGTGGCAATCAACCACTATGCCGTCAGGGTTCCCACTAAATCCAGAAACAAACCCACTGCTGTTGAGTCAATCCCAGCTCATAGCAACTCTATAGAACAGGGTGGAACTGCCCCATAGGTAATGCAAATTAAGGAGCCAGGTGGTGCAATGGTTAAGCACTTAGCTGCTAACCAAAAGGCCCGTGGTTCAAATCCATGAGCCACTCCATGAGAGGAAGATGAAGCAGCCTGCTAATGTGAAGATTACAGTCTTAGAAACCCCATGGAGCAGTTCTGCTGTGTCCTGTAGGGTTGCTGTGAGTAGGAATCAACTTGACTGCTGTGAGTTTGGTTTGGGTTATGTATATTTTATAATTGAAAACTTGATTTCAAGTGAGAGGGAAGTTGCTCATGTTTTTTATTTTGTGATCATATGCTAAAGCTTCCTTTTTCTTTGTTTGCTTAATTATTAAATGTCCAAACGAAACAGAAATCAAGATTGGGCTTCAAGTGTGTAAAAATGTTGTGCCTGTGTACACCTGTATGGTAAAAAAGACTTTTTAGGTGTGAATCATTGATGCACAGGCAGAAATCTTGCTTTCTGTCCTTCTTGTACATTTCTCACGTATGTTTGGTGAGTTTTTATGTGCACACAAATGCGCATTTCTCATGTATGTTTAGTGAGTTTTATGTGCACACAAACACGTGCTTTTGCTTGTTTTTTTTTTTTCAAGTTTGTCTAGGAAAGAAGAAATCCAAATTCAAAACTTTTAAGAAGTTCTTTGGGAAGAAGAAGAGGAAAGAATCACCCTCGTCCACAGGAAGCAGCACATGGAAACAAAGTCGGGAGAAGAGTGAGACCATTGCCCTCGAGTCTGGGCCGGTGGGCTATGACTCAGAGGATGACCTTGAGTGAGTTGTCACCTATGTCCCTCAGACATAAGGAAGGGAGCACCCGGGCAGAAGTGGACCCCAGCTATCCAGTTCACTCCCTAGGTAGCTCACCTGTCTTTCCAGTTCTACTTTTCTCCTAAGCCCTTTGCCCTGCGAGTTCTTTTGCAGAATTATATTTGGGTTCTTCTCACACATAGGGTTTCAGAAAATTGGAGAAACTTTTATTGGCACCTGCTATGTACTAGGTGCTATTCTGTCTATTAAAAAGTCACAGTAACTGTGGAAGAGAAGTATGCATCACTTTATAAATGAGCACACCAAGCCTTAGAGAAATTTTGGAACTTGCTTAATTTCCTGTAGCCGTAGGATAAACCAGGATATGGGCCCAGGTTTCATGTTTTCTGAAACTCTTCTAAGGACCTAGACACTAAACTAGAAAACTGCTTGTCTCTAAAATTAAATTCTGAATAATAATTTAATAAGAAAAAAATTTCCATTAGAGTGACCAAAAACAGTGAGTTTCTAGCTGTTTAGTTTTAGAAAACCAACTCACTGCTGTTGAGTTGATGCCAACTCATAGCAACCCTATAGGACTGAGTAGAACCGCTCCATATAGTTTCCAAGGAGTGCATTTGGTGGATTTGAGCTGCTGACCTTTTGGTTAGCAGACGTAGACTTAACCACCGTTCTATCAGGATTTCCAGTTTCAGAAAAATCATCAAAAATATCATTAGGAAGAACGTACCCAAGGGGTATGAAAATTTGGGGAAGTCGAGTGAAGAAGTCCTTTTTTTAACTTACATTTTATCAAAAATAGTTATGTACATATAACTTCCAGCCATCTCAGAAATTGTGACTCAAAGGAAATGAGAAAAACAGATTTGTGGCTCCACCAGGTTGTGTTTCCTTTTCAATACCACTGGCCCCTTCATTTGTATAGAACGCTTCCGAAAGACCGGGGAGGGACCAAGAGGGGCTTGAGGGCGTGAAGCTCCCACTGATGTGTCCTCTCTCTCGCCTGCCTGTTTGTTTCTAACTTTTTAAAAATTGTGATAAAAATATACATTATAAGACATCTGCTAATTTGCTTATTTAAACATGTATTCTCTGGTGACGTTGATTTTCTTCATGTTGTGCAATCATTAGCACTCTTGTTTTCCAAACTACCCTACCACTATTAACATAAACAAAGAGCTGTGGTGGCACAGTGGCTAAAGCACTCAGCTGCTAACCACAGGGTCATCAGTTTGACCCCACCAGTCACTCTGTGGGAGAAAGATGTAACAGTCTGCGTCTGTGAAGATTACAGGCTTACAAACCAATTCTACTCTGTCCTGTAGAGTCACTATGAGTTGAAATTGACTCGATGGCAATGTGTTTGGGTCCCCATCCTCCACCCCCACCCCCACCCCCCGGTTTTTTATTAATTTAAATGTATTACCCGCTATAAGTAATGTCTCTCACCTGTTTTTAAAGGTGTAGAAATTACATTGACCACTTGGTGGCACCAAACAACTAAAAAGGAAAGATAGGTTTCTGTTTTTCTGGTAAAGGCAGTAAGCTGGATGGACTCCAGATTGCACTTTCTGAAGCCTGGAGGGTATAAACTGTATGTGAATTTTTTTTAGGCAGAAAGCTTGAACCTTTGAAGATGTTACTTTGATAATGTTGTGACTGGGTGCCACTAAATTGATCCCAACTTATAGCCATTCCATGTGACAGAAAACTGCCCCTTGGGGTTGGCTAGGCTGTAATCTTTGCAGGCATAGAGCTATAGGTCTTTCTCCTATAGAGCAGTGGGGTGGATTCAAACAGCCAAGCTTCCCATTAGCAGCTGAGAATTTGACTGTTGTGCCACTAACTCTTGCTTTGATACCAAAAAGCAAAAAAATCCACTGACATCCAGTGGATTCCCTATTCATAGCGATCTTGCTGCTTATTATTAGGTGTTCTCACTTGAGGAGCCCTGGGGAAGCCGTAACTCCTACACTGCACACACCCTGTCTCTTGGCTAGAACACAGTTTTGATGTTGGGGAGACAGGCCTGGGAACCAGAGACAGACAGATCTGACTCTCAGAGCTTAACTGGAGGGGCAAGCTGGAATGAGATGACCTGTCCACTTGTCCTCTCCTCCCCATCACTGGAGCCCACTGAAAGTGGGGACAGTGTCTTTTGCATCTTTAGATCCCCTGAACCTCACAGGGCCTGGAATTCAACTACAGTAAAAGTTTGCTGAGATCAATGCTAGGGAAGGAAGCTTGGGGGTGGGGTACGGTGAGGTACAGGAAACAGGGATGATGTTTTTACAGAGCAACCTGAGAGAGAGGCGTGGTCCTACAGGTTCTCTTGAACCTCTGTGACAGTGCACCTGCCTTCTGGATTTTGCAGCAGGTTCACCCCAGAGTTGAGCTCATCCTGCCACCATGAGCCAAGGTGGATGTCATTCTCTTTAACAAGGCACACTGATGCTGGCAAGTCACATGGAACCCTGTAGGTTTAGGAAACTGATGCCCATTTATTGTGCCCGTGTGTATGTGGTTATGAGTCTCAGTCTCTTGCTTGGTTGCAGTTTCCTCTGCCACCTCGCCTTTACTTTCGTGTCACTGATCTGGTGGAGACACAGGATCATTGGGCTGAGTACTTTCTGTTGGTGTGATTAAACTGGTTCCTGTAGTCTCTGAATTTCTTGTAAACTGGCTGATGAATTTGGAGACTCGATTAGATTAAGGTTCAGTTTTTGTGGGAGAAGTGAGAAAAAAATTCAGAGGTGGTGCTGGGTACGGCCTGTCACATCATAGCTTTCTGGTTGTCCCATTTCTAGTGACAGGACCCATCAGGGAATGTCAGCGGGCCCCCTCAACAAGCTTTAGTCGGTGGTTTTAGCATCCACTGATGACCGTTGCCTAGATCTGTTACTTTACCACAGTGGTAGTTTTCTAATTCTCTCCTTCACTGTGTACCTGCTAGCTGGAATTCTTCTGGGAAGAACCTTTTCTGAGTAACAATTTGGCAGCCCAGAAATGCAGTTTGTGCAAGAAAGACTTGGTCCTCCTTGTATTACTTCGCTTTCAGGGTGAAAACCTTGGTACCCTGGCTGCTCCTGTTAGTGACCAGTGAGTTTGTTTTTCCTTTGTTTTGCATTATTTTTTTCCCCCAAACTATCGTATTGAATACACAGATTTTTCTTATATTTGATTTACTCTAGTCCATGGCAGTCTTCATTTTTTATGTGGCAGTTACCCCTTCGTAGGTGATTGGGAGTTGCTTCAGATATTTTCTGGGTTCTTTTGACATGATCCCATTCAGCTTTGAAAGCTTCCTTGCACAATGAGAGATGTCAGGTTTATTGGACGTCTTTCCTACCCGTGACCTGGAATCAACCATTTCTTCAAGGGACTCTGGTTCCTTTTGATGTGAAATGGTTTTTAGTGACTATGTTCTGGCTGTTGGGGTAAAAATTGCTTTTGGTCATTTTTGCTTCTAGTCCTTTTCAGTGGCTATTACTAGGAAATATTTTTATTTTTTAAGAGAAAAATAAATTATTAACTTACTGATAATTCCAGTTTGTGACAAAATTTTGACTAAGTGGTTTGATTCTATATTTTTATCTTATTTTGTGCCAGGAAACTTGGTTCTTAATGTTCTCAACAACAGTGTTTACTTTCTTTATCCTAACAATGTACTTATAATGATTTCAAGACATTGTCAGTCTTACTATTGCTAAGGCTGTAGAGTACAATTTGATATCTTTGTAATTTTTTTTGTTCTTAGAATTTATCCCATTCTGGATATAGAGTAAAACACTGTGTTTTAAAATCACTTGAAATAAGTCTTTTCTCTGTGTGATTATGCCAGCAGCTTGACATATAATTAGGTTTATTTCTGGGGATTTTTGGCTTCTGTTTTTTTCTTCTTCTTCTTCTTCTTCTTCTAGTTTTAGAAATTGTTTTATTTTCCCCTTTTTGATCTAATTTTGTCTTTTAATTATGTAAAACCATTTTTATAGTTTCAAAGGCAACATAGTAGATGTACTCTGTCCCCATTTTGCTCTTTCCATTGCCCCAAAGGAAACCATTTTTATTCATTTTTTTTAACTTGCTCTTTTATCACTGGCTTTTTTAAATCTAAGCATAGACACACATCTATTTATACGTGTTCACACATATATTCATGCCCCTCTTTCTCACACCCAGGTGGCAGAGTGTAAACACGCCCTGCACTCTCTCGTTTTTACCTACTGGACTTCAAAGATGCCTGCATGTCAGTATATAGCAATAGCCACCTTCTTTAGCCACCGGGTCAACTGCAGAGGCCTCTGTTGTATGGATGGCCCACAGTTTATTCAATCAGAGCCCTCCTATGGAAATACGGGTTGTTCCCAGTCTTTTTCTTGTATAAATATTGCTGTCATGAATGGCACTGTGTGAATGGCATTCATGCTGTCTCAGTGACCAGTTATACCAGACTTGAGGTGTTAGGGCAGAGTTCAGCTTCCCAGAGGGTGTGGACATAGTCTCTCTCACTGTGGGAGGGAGATGCAGGTGTGTGTGTGATCTTTATGTTAAGAGCATGGCAGGAAAGGTGTGAGTCATGTCCCTGTGCTTGATTTCCTCCCAGAGTGTGAGCAGCCCCCTTCCGGAACCCCCTTGCAGGTTTCCCACTTGCAAACTTACTATTGTGGGCTACAAAGAAGCTTAATGAGAAGACAGTACCATTAACCAACACAATTTGATCTGCAGTGAGGCAGGGCCATGGCTGAGATGTGTCTGTCCTGCAGGGGACAGGATGCCCAGGAGGGCAACCTAGTGCAAGATGCCCCGTGTACGCAGAGGTGATTTTCCTTCCTTCATTGTTATCTGCTTCCACCTATTGTTCCGGCGCCGCTGCTAGGAAAACCTGACAGCTAGTTCTCACATCCTCTTATGTCGGGCTGTGAATTCCCTGTGAGTCAGTTCCACATCCAAGCTTCAAACTCGGTGATGGGGAGACAGCTGGGCTAGCAATTACAGAAGTGTCCCCACATAGCTCCAGATCCAGGCCCAGAGGTTGGGTTGTGCAGTTCAAGTACAGTCAGTGTCAAGGATTAAAGAGGGCATGGCTTTGCAGATTCGAACTTCTTTTCTCAAACACAGCCTGGATGTGTGTTCTGGAGGGGTTCGTGGGGATCCCTCCATCAGGCAGGCCCTCAGCCTTGTGTGCAGACATGGCCCCTGGCCTGCAGAGGGACTGTTTGTTTGCCCACAAGAAATGACTTCACTTTTTCCAGGCATTCATGACAGACACACAACCCAGGTGGCTGGGCCAAGGCCGCCTGTCAGGCCTTCTGTTCTACATCCTGCTGTCTTGGACCCCTACACCTTGGTTGGCCCACTAATGAAAAGAGTCCATTCAACGTTCAGATCTGTCAGGAAAATAACCTATCTCTATCAGTTGGTTACTATATTTGACAGCATAGGGATAAATGGAAGTCAGGGACATTTAAAAACTAGTGCAGCAGATTGCTCATGGTATGACATGCCATTAACTTGCATCACCCTTTGTGCTCATCCAGGGCACCCCTGTGGCCAGTGGAGCTGGAAGTGGGCAGAGTCTCATGGTGCCTCTTTTCTCCTAGGGAGTCAAGGGGTGCGCTGGGCAGCCGGGCCCTGTCACACGACAGCATCTTTATCCCTGAGTCAGGACAGGACCCTGCTCGGCCCGTGCGAGTGTTTTCCCAAGAAAACGTATGTGATCGGATCAAAGCTCTTCAGGTAACACTTTTTACTTGGCACTGTCACTTGGTTAATATGAGGTTAGTATGACAGAGAGATCTTTGAGTTGTTTCTGCTTGTGTTATTTGATATACGTTAAAGATAATCACATGCACATCGCAAGGCAGAAGACGCACTGAGTTAGCTGCCTCTGGATCTTGAGTCTTGCTTAGTTATAGCCACTCATTTTCAGGAGAGCCAGTGGCTCTTTCAATCCAGCCCTCTGCACCAGGCAGGGGTGCCAAAAATATTTCTCATGTGAGTGAATGGGCAGTTTTGTTGTCACTGATGAAATGAACTGCAAATGTTCTTTTTAATCTAGTTAAAAATACAGTGTAATGTGAAAGTGGGGCCACCGCCTCCCCCCAGGGGACTTCCTGTCAAGCGTGGGGATGATGCTGGCATGAGCTCTGAGGATGATGGCCTGCCCAGGAGCCCCCCAGAGATGTCCCTGCTGCCCGACGTGGGCTCAAGCACCACCATAAAGGCAAGTGCGTCTCCTTGGGTGTCCATCTGAGCCTGCTATGGAGGGCACCTAGGGAACACTGGTTGCCCTTGGCTGTTTTCTGAAGATCTCTGTGCTAGGTGTGATCATCTCAGTGTAGGCCAGCAGATGTTCCAGGCCAGGTGACTAGGACCCATAGTTGGTCTTTGGGCTGTATTTCTTTTCGTTCTTGGAGCAGGAATTCAGGTTTCTTTAGGAGATGTGGTTTTGATAACATTTGTCATAATGGTCATCGATCTGATACGATCCCCATTACACCTTGTAATTCTTGTCTGAGCAGATGACTAGACTAGTCACCCTGCTTAAAAGAAGGGAAACATTTCTGTGTCTGTTCTCCGTTGTCATGGAGTTTGTCCATAGCGAGAAGGAAGTAGTAAATGTATATGCCACTTGATCCAGATTCTCATTTCTCTGAGCCTGTGGCTGAAAGCTTGCTGGGTCAGGGGCAAAAATGCAAGGTATGGCTCTGGTAAATCTAATAGCAAAGTTTGACAAGCTAGGGAGGTGTTTATGTCCTCAAAGTAGATGAAAGTGATCTTGAATGCCACCGTGCCACATTAGAACCAGCCAGGAGGAAGCTGAGGGATTGGAGCTGTTCCCAGGCACCAGCAACTGCTGATGCTGCCATTTTAAACTCATACAATGTGTCTGTAGATAAAATGCCAAAGCCCGCTGCCATCGAGTTGATTCCAACTCATAACAACCCTACAGGGCAGAGTAGAGCTGCCCGTAGGATTTTCAAAGAGCAAGTGGTAGATTTGAGCTGCCAGCCTTTTGGTTAACAGCCTGAGCTCTTAACCACTGGACCACCAGGGCTCCTGAATCATAATATATGTGGTTATTTTTATCACATAGACAAGCCTGTAGGATAGATGGAAGTTGGACTCACCCATGTCACTCTGGAAGAGCAGGGGAAAGCCACAGTCCTTTTTTTTGTAACTTCAGGTTGCCTGTGTGCGTACTCAGAGCCTGGCACCTCTATTCCGCTAAAGAGGCTGTCCATAATGAAGTTGTGGAACTTTCATTAGGAATCAGTCGTGTCTTATTGTCCTAAGGCCGCTAAACAGGACACTACAAAGTGGGTGGCTTAAAGCACAAGAATTTATTTTCTCATAGTTTTGGAGTCTAGGATTTCAAATTTAGGCAGTCAGCCAAGTTGATTCCTTGAGGACCTGAGAGAGAAATTGTCTCATGCTCCTTCCCCAGATTCTCTTAGCTGCTGGAAATCATTAGCCTTCCTTTGCTTATAGACTGATCCTCTCTTGGTATATTCCCTATGTGTGTGACCCTGTTCTCTGTCCTCTCTGTCCAGTCATCCCATATGACATCACAGCCAGGTAACATCTACTAAGAAGACCCTATTTCCCCAAACAGGATCATATTTACAGGTACAGGGCTTACGATGTCAACATATCTTTGGGCAGAACACAGTGAAGTCCACAACAATTGTCTTGCAGATCCTGAGCCAATCTGAATGACATTCAGAGCTACTGAAGTTTGGATGTTCAGAAGACTCCTTGCCCCTACAAAGACACTAGAGAGGAAGGAACACCTACCCACTTTGTGTGCATTTGTGGATTTTCAGAGTATCGTGGTGCTGAAGCCCACAGAGGGTGTGTTTGGCTGAGTTTAAAAACGTTCCTGCATCAGGGGATTCAAACAGGACCTGGCTAGAGGGTGATTCTTTTCCACTGCAGGATAGGCCTGTCCCTGAGATCTGAGGAGAGTGGGCCTCTGAGGGGAAGAGGGGAGGACAAGGAGAATGGTACAGCTCACCTCCTGACTGAGCCACTCCTGTGCCCTTTAACATCTTAACCCTTAAGCTACTGGAGGGGCACATGGACAGGCTTGTGGCTTCCCACAGTGTAATCACCACATGAAGGGCCCAATTTTTGTCTACACCTTCTGTGTGCAGCTTTAGTGCTGCAGCCTTGGGACCAGGTAAGAATATGTATATTTTAGGCCGTGCAATGGCCGGATAGATGTCTGTCCAGAGCCAGCTCCTGGGTCCTTGTTAACAGATCACCCTCATTCCATCCCAGAGTTCTCTGACTCATACAAGCATCTTATGAGGTCTGACAATTTAGTTTGCAAACCTGCCACCAGGCACTTATGTTAGCAGCACTGTACAAACAACTTGGTAAAGTTTCATAACTCTGGTATATCGGTGTCTCACAGCTGTTTGTGTTGATGTGTTGTGGTGTCTTGCTGAGTGGCATTCACTACTGTTGCGTGTTTTTGTGTGTCATCATGAGAATGTCAGACCTTGAATTACAGCAATGAAGAAACATTAAATTTTTTGTTAAACTTGGCAGGAGTGGAAGTGACATCAGGGACATTTTAGTCCGAGTTTATGGAGATAATGCCATGAAGAAAACAGCAGTGTACAAATGGATTAAACATTTTTCTGAGGGGAGAGAAAGTGTCACTGGTGCAGAGAGATCAGGGTAGCCAGTGATGAGCAGAACTGGCAAAAACGTGGCAAAAAATTCACTGAATTGTGCATCCAAATTATCAGCTGACTAAGAAGCATAGCAGACCAAGTAAACATCAACAGAGAATCTTCACTGGAAATCTTGACGTGAGGAAGGTGTGTGCAACAATAGTCCCAAAGAAGCTCACCAATGTACAAAAGCAAAGGAGAGTTTCAGTTTGCCAAGACCTTTTGGAGAGAAATACCATGTACTGGGCCATGTTATCACTGGTGATGAAACATGAGTGTACCAATACAACCCTGAAACAAAGCATCAAAGTACGCTATGGAAGTCAGCCAATTCTCCATGACCAAAAAAGTTCATCAGTCCAAATCAAGAGTGACAGCAATGCTGCTAACCTTTTTTGATATCAGAGGAGTTGTTCATTATGAATTTATACCAGCTAGACAAACAGCCAAGTTTACTATTTGGAAGTACTGAAAAGGTTGCATGAAAAAGTTAGATGAAATGACCTGAACTTTTCACCAGCAGCTCATGGCTGTGGCGTCACAACAATGTAGCAGCTCACACAGCACTGTCTGTGAGGGAATTTTTAGCCAGTAATCAAACAACTGTACTGGAACACCCTCCCTGCTCACCTGATATGGCTCCTAGTGACTTTTTCTTTACCTAAAGATAAAGGAAATATCAAAAGGAAGATGTTTGGGTGACATTCAGGGCATCAAGGGTAATACAACAATAACTCTGATAACCATTCCAGAAAAAAACCTCAGGGAAAAAACAAACTTCCTACCATCGAGTTGATTCTGACTCATGGCAACCCTATAGATCAGAGTAGAACTGTCCCACAGAGCTTCCAAGGAGTGCCTGGCAGATTTGAACTGCTAACTTTTTGGTTAGCAGATGTAGCACTTAACCACTATGCAATCAAGGTTTCCTTCCAGAAAAAGAGTGCCAAAACCACTTTGAAGGGTGGAGTAGGCCCTGGTGTTGGTGCATAGCTTCCCAAGGAGAGTACTTCAAAGGTGACCATAGTGATATTCAGCAATGAGTTATGTAGCCCTTTTCCTAGCACGAGTTCATGGACGTAATTGTCAGACCTCGTAGCTCTCTGAGTTAGCTGGAACAGGCGGTGAAAACAGAGAACAGGTAATTCCTACACCTCTTCATTCAGGGCTGAGCCCAGCTCCAAACCTGCAAAACAAGCAGCTGCACAGAGTCTGGCATCACCTGAGCAGGAGTCTGTTGCTTGAGACCAGTGCTGACTGTGTCTTTTTCAACATCCCTTTGATGGTAGTTATTTTATTAAAAAGGATTCTGAGATTTTATCAGTTTGGGGTCTAAAATGGGTAACCACTAAGCTTCACCCAAACCCAAAACCAAGACCATTGCTGTTGAGTCAATTCTGACTCATAACAACCTTCCGGGACAGAGCAGAACGACCCCAAAGAGTTCCTAAGGAGTCCCTGGTAGATCAGACTGCTAATCTTTTGGTTAGCAGCCATAGCTCTTAACTGCTGTGCCACCAGGGTAACCACAAACTTTATAGAATATTAAAATTTGGACCTTTAAGACTTAAAAAAAAAAACAAAGGCAATCTTTATCACGGTTTCAAAGACACAATGATCACATTTCATACCCTGAAAGATTTGGGGGCACAATCAGCAGAGAGCAAGTAAGAAACAATGCCCCTTTAACATGTGCTTATATAACAAGTGGTATCTGATATAATGGTGCTTTCAATCTCCAAAGGATGTGATTGTGGGCTGCTATTTGTTCCTGTTTTGATACCTTGTACAGACCCACACACTTGGCAGAAAAATATTTTGAAGATTATTGTCAAGAAAAGTCTCCAGTAACAAGTATCTGGTGGTTACTTCTTGATGATGAGAATTTTGAGGAGCTACATGAATTTTTTTTCTTTTGTAATTTCAGTACAGTGGGAGGCAGCAAGAACTGGTGAAACTTTTTATCTGGTGATTTTTAAAGTACATTTATATGTAACTGGTGATGATCTTTTGGCTTCCTGCCATTAAGCAGGCAGTGCTGGTTGGCGGGTGATGAACTATTGAATCCTTTGCTCCAGGTGATGAGAGAAGGTAATGTAGTGGAAAGAACACGGACTTTGGCAGTAAATGGACAAAACCTGTCTCTCTAATAAAGAGCCAGGCCTTGGGCAGATTCGGTCACCTCTTAGAATCTGTGTCCTCAGAGGACTTTGCAGCAGATTAAATGAGGTCAGGTGGTATCATGGACTGAACTGTGTCCCCTCAAAAATATGTGTAACAGTTTGGCTAGGTTGTGATTCCCAGTATTGTGTGATTGCCCTTCATTTTGTGATTTTCCTATGCTGTAAATCCTAATTTCTGTCTGTGGTTGATACAGTAAATTAGGTTAAAGAGGATTAGGATAGGACCATAACATCTTTTCTGAGGCTACCTTTCTGCTCCAGTGTAAAGGGAGTTTCCCTGGAGTGTGGTTTGTACCACCTTTTATCCTATAAGAGATAAAGGGAAAGGGAAGCAAGCAGAGGGTGGGGGACCTCATACCATCAAGAAAGCAGCACAGGGGGCAGAATTCTTTCTGTGCCAAGATGCTCTCAGACCACAAAAAGACTGAGGAAACACAAGGACTTCTTTCAGAGCTCACAGAGAGAGAATGTCGGCACCCTGAATTCAGACTTGTAACCTACCACACTGTGTGAGAATAAACTCTTTGTTAAAGTCATCTACTTGTGATATTTCTGTTAGAGCAGTACCAGATGACTAAGACAGGTAGATTGGTGTCTCCCCTTGCCATGAAAGGAGTGACTAGCATGAGCCCAGGCCCACATATGTCTCTTCCTCTACCCACTGTCCCTTCTTTATGTCTGCTGATGATTTCCTCATCTGGTTCTTACTGGCCAAGCTCCTCTTTTTGAGGAGAAATATTATAAGTCCATTGTCACCCAGGGTCACCACAAAAAAAGTCTGAAACTCAGGTTCGTTCTTTGTAACTTTTTGAGCCAAGTTTCCCTCTGCAGAGGGTCGGGTGTCGAACTTTTAAATTTACTTCTGGAATCTTCCAGAAGCCCCTAGATTTTGAGATGATCTGGATGACTAGGAGTAAGCAGTACAGCTGTCAGTGCTTTGAATGCTTGCTGCCCACTGATGGAAATACCTACTGGCTCCTCTGCTTTTTCTTTCCTCTCAACATTCTTCCCACAGACTTGACCTCCATGTAGTTCCTTCACTGATCAAGACAGAACTCGTGATTCTCCTCAGTCATGAGATGTTGGCCTTTCTAACTCACAGTGACCCTGTAGAACACAGTAGAACTGTCCCACAGTTTCCAAGGCTGTCATCTTTATGGAAGCCGATTGCCACATCTTTCTCCCATGGAGCAGCTGGTGGATTTGAACAGCTGACCTTTCAGTTAGCAGTCAAGCACTTAACCACTGTACTACTAGGTCTCCTTTTAGTCTTTCCAGGTCCCAACAAACTCTCAGAATGACAGTAGAGACAGAGAAGTGAGAGTTTGTGGCGAGAAAAGTTCCATTTCCTAGATCATTCACAACAAGCCTTTTGCGCATGTGACGGAGATCATTGCTGACTGTCAGGAAGTTGAGCTTGCCAAGGTTGCCACAATTGTGGCCAGTGTGGGCCTGAGCCTAAGACTGTGTGCTCTTTGCCTGGAAGCCTTCACTGCCTGGTGGTTGACAAGGGCAAGCAATGCAGCCCGGTGAAGGGGGAATGGGGCATGCTTTTCTTTGGGGCTTTGGGATGTGGAGCTTCCAGAAGGCTGCCTGAAGTGCAAGAGCAGTCACAGACAGCACGTTCTTCATCATTCATGGATCAGTATATTTGCAAAGCAGCTAATCTGGTCTGTTCTTTTGAGTCCTAGACGTGAATAAAAGACCAGTGTTCTGAAAGGACATTTATTGAACATACAGTCTAGCTGGGACGGGTGGTAAAGAACAGGTACTCCCTAACTCTGTTCACTAAGGAGAGACCTGACGCCAAACCAAGTGTTTATACTTGGTTCCTCTAAGCAAGGGAAGGAATTCAGGATTCCGTATGATTTTGAAAGGGACATATCTTGCCACATCTTTCTCCAGAGGAGCCACTGATGGGTTTGGACTTTTGAGTTAGGAGACAAGTGCTTCAACCACTGTATCACCAGGGCTCCTTTTACTACAGCAGGGGAGGCGAAAGCCACAGGAACAGATGGAGTCATGGCCACTAGTCCTGTGGTTTATTGTAGAAGTAATTTTTCATGCTTTATCCCTATAAGCACCTGAGTAGCTACACTGGAAGACTGACATCAAATAGACTATGTTCACTTATAACCCTTTCTTCCTTATTTCAGTAATTGTCTGCAATCAGTTCATGGGGGTAAACCGTGTACTCGGTGAGAAAATATAAGAAACCTTTATGTTAACACAGTGCCCTGGTGCCCTGGTGGCATGATGGTTGGCAGTTCAAATCCAACAGTTGACTTGACAGCAACATGTTTGTATACTTTTGAATGATAACATGGAAAAGTAATTTCCTCTCTGAGTTAGTTCCATTGCAGGGGCCAGTTCCTGTGCCAGAGCCTGTCTCTTAAACAGTGACATCCCTCTGGCTTCCCGCCTAGTTTAGCAAAGCTTATTGAGTTACCTGCTTGGTGTGAGGCTCTAAGCCAGAAAACATAAACTATTCGCTGTCAAGTCAATTCCAACTCATGGCCACCCCATGTGTATCAGAGTAGAAGTGTGTTTCAAAAGACTTTTCTGTGACTGTGACCTTCTGAAGTGCCACAGGTTGGATTCATACCACCAACCTTTTCATTAATAGACAAGCACAAACCATTGGCACCACCCAGAGACTGTCACTGAGCTATAAGCTAGTGAAATGTTTGTAACAGATAGTAACTTAAAGCCAGATTGCCCCATGAGGACTTAAGAAGCAGCAGAAACCTTCCAGAATGACTAAATGAAGCCATAGTGATGGAATGCTGGGTAGTGAGCTTGGCACTTCCTGTATTCTAGCCCCTAAAATCACATCTTTGGACCACCTAAAGATAGGACCAAGCTTGATTATGCCCTTGGAGAAGTCAGAATGGTCTCTTCTATCAGAGAAAGCAGCCCATATCTAAAAAAGCCTCGTGCCAGCTGATATGTGGAGGGTGAAGGCAAAGACATCCTGCTAAGGCTGCCTAGAAAGCTCCTCTGCTCTTTGTAGGGAATGCTTGACAGGATTTCAGAGGTTGGGTTCTGAGGGTTGATTTATATGTCGGCTTGGCTGGGTTTTGGTGCTCACTAGTGCCCGGGGCCAGCCTCAACAGGGTCTGGGATCACGAAGGGATGGGTGGCGTTGGTGAAGAAATGAGACTCAGACAACCAGTAATCTGGAGGTCAATAGCCTGTTAAGGCCTGTCTTTCTTTATTTTTTATATAATCAACAAGGTGACGTGATTTCACCCTGCTCTTTGATCACATAAGCTGTTGGCTAGTAAGGAACTCGACGGCACTTGGCTGGCAGTAAGGAACTGCTACCTCGTGGTCTCTTTTCATGTTAATTATTAGGGCCTTCTAGGTAATGGCCTGAGACAGTGGTCTTTTTTCATGTTAATTATTAGAGCCCTCTAAATAATGGCCCAAGACAAGTATATTGTGATTATAATCAACAGTGAAAACAAAGCTATGCCTTGAGCTCAATCAGCTCTATCTATGCCTTGAGGTTAAAGGTGCAGGAAGAGGGGTAGGCTCATCTAAATGTTATTATCTGGCTGTCTCTATTTGTTCCTTCTTTGTTCTTATTTTATCTCTTCCTGTGGGAACAGTAAGCGCCTACCATCCCTCACCCTATGCCTCTCTTAAGCTGTTCTAAGAAGGGTATTTCTTTAATATTTACTCATTTGCCATACCAGTTATAATAAACTTGGGAGCCTATCCATCTTCCTGATGCAGGGAGTGGGATGTCTATTTCTAAAGGCTGTGCGGGGGGTCGTCCCTGGGGAGCTTCCCAGGGCCTTCCTGCAATCTTCTATTTCACATGTGGAGGGGGATGTGCAGTTGGGGGAAGCCAATGGGGCCAGGCTGGCCTCAGCATTCCCGGACTGGGCGTGCTGTGTCAGGATTCATTCCTCCAAGCTCTTTTCTCTGAGAACTCCCGTTCAGACTTCCTCAACATTATCTCATAAGCCGAGGGGGTTGTAAAGCCCCTCTTAGAAGGCATCTTCCTTAATCCTTGTGCCGGGAGATGAGAGGGTACTTTTGAGGAAGGTTTAATTAAGATGCAAAATATTATCAGGAAGAGTACATCCAAAAAATATGCCAAGGGTGAGATGCCTCCACCCACCATACATAGGCGTGTAGCTTTGCTTACAAGGGCTTCTGTGGGTGATGGGCCTCAGCACACTGACTAGGTGAAACACTAGTTTAGATGTTGTGAAGATACTTTGTGGATGTGATTAATATCACAGTCATTTGATGTTGTTAAGAAAAGGAGATCATCATTGATAATGTGGGTGGGCCTTATCTAGTCAGTTGAAAGCCTTAAGAGCAGAAATACTTGAGGTTTACAGAGAAGGAATTCTGCCTTGAGATTGCAATTTAGATAATCCTGCCTGAGTTTCTAGACTGCTGCCTATCCTGCAAATTTTGGGCTTGCTACCCTACACAGCTGTGTGAGCCAGTTTGTTAATATCAATCTCTTCATCAATTCAGTGGCCACTAACAACAACACACGAGATCCAACAATCACATCTGTGAACTTAACTGTTCTAAGATTCTTCATACCTCATTGCTGGATATCACCATGGTCACCTTTGAAGTACTCTCTGTGGGAAGCTTAAGCGCCAATGTCAGCACCTAGTCCACCCTTCGAAGCAATTTTAGAACTCTTTCTGGAATGCCCACTGTGCAGAGTGGCACGGTGACAAGTTCATGAACTTAATTGTATCGTTGTCTGTGAGGCAGTTTTTAGCCAGTATGTATGTATGTGCATATGTATATACATCTACACATGTGTCTACAAACACATATTTTTTTCCATATATATGGAAACCCTGGTAGTGTAGCGGTTAAGTGCTATAGCTGCTAACCAGAAGGTTCACAGTTCAGATCCACCAGGTGCTCCTTGGAAACTCCATGGTGCAGTTCCACTCTATGGAACTGTGAGTCATAATCAACTTGACGGCGGTAAATTTGGTTTGCGTATATACATATTTCTATGTGTGAGTGTGTGTGTGTGTGTGTGTGCATATATGAATATATATATTTTGTATAAAAAAACCCGTCCAATGCTGTTGAGTCGATTCCGACTCATAGTGACCCTACAGGGTAGGGTAGAACTGTTCTGTAGAGTTTCCAAGGAGCACCTGGCAGATTCAAACTACTGGCCTTCTGGTTAGCAGCCGTAGCGCTTAACCACTACACCACCAGAGTTTCCCGTATTATATACAGGAATATATAACACAATATATATGCCAAAACCAAAAAACAAGCCCACTGCTGTCAAGTTGTTTCCAACTCATAGTGATCCTACAGGTCACAGTAGAACTGCCCTATAGAGTTTCCAAGGAGTGCCTGATGGATTCAAACTGCTAACTGTTTGGTTAGCAGACATAGTACTTAACCACTGTGTAACACATAATACATAACATGTACACACACACACACACACACACACACACACACACACACACACACACACATATATTCCTTGGTGGACCTGTTTCTCTGGAGAACACTAACTGATACATGGCCCAACGTTTTAAACTCTCCATTGTGCTGTAGGTCTTTCTAAAGGAGCATCGCAACACCCTCCCTGTAGAGAGTTCTTTCCCTGCAAGTAAACGGCACTTGGCTTGGCTGGCAAGTAAAACCCAAAAACAGAGTGGGAAGACTAAGCAGAATAAAAGGGGGAGTGGGTATATTGGCTATACCTATTTCACGTTGTGATGCTAATGCTTGATGTGTTTTCTCTTTGTCTCGTCAAGGTCACTTTAGTTTCTTCCTCCCGGCCGGTGTCCCCAGACCATGTGAGCGACGCCTCGGTCTCCCCCCGGACTTCAGACAGCAGCATTGCACCCATGGCTGATTTCAGTTATCCCCCAGAATCCTCCTCCTGCTTGGACAACTCTGCAGCCAAACACAAGCTCCTGGTTAAACCCCGTAACCAGCGGTCGAGTAAAATGAGGCGGCTGTCTTCGGTAACTGGGCTTTTACCTCACTCCAGGGACAGGGTGGCAGATGTGGCAACCCCACTTCCTTCTCTCAGTAGGGTCATGGGCCTTCTCTGAGCGTACACCCATGGCTGATGGGATCACACTACAAGGGGCTTGGCTGGTCTGTATCAGCGTAAATTAGGTATGTCAGTAGCCTGCATTGCACTGTTTTTGTTCCTTGGCTGGCATCAATATGTGTTAAGATCCTACTGTGGGCTGAGTAGAGCCCTGGTGGCACAGTTAAGCATTTGCCTGCTAGCTAAAAGGTCAGCAGTTCAAATCCACCAATCTCTCCTCGGAAACTCTGTCCTCTGTGGTCACTATGAGTCAGAATCAACTTGACAGCAGTGAATTTGGATTTGGTGTGCTGAGGGGACCCTGGTGTTGCAGTAGCTAAGAGCTATGGCTGCTAATCAAAAGGCCGGCAGTTCAAATCCACCAAACACTCTTTGGAAACCATATGGGCAGTTCTTCTCTGTTTTATAGGGTCACTAGGAGTTGGAATTGACTCAAAGGCAATGGGCTTAGTGTGCTAAGTGCCTGTTCACTCCCATTGTACTCAGCACAATTTCTATTCCTCACTATGGCCTTTGGGGCCTGGCACAGTTCAGCCCTTCCTCTGCTTCCTTTCACAACACTCCGATCACTTTCAAGCTCCGCAAGCTGTCTCCTGCTGAGGCCTTGATACTTGGTGTGTACTCTCCCTGATGGGCCCCTGCTCAGCCTTCAGGTCTCAACTCAGAGGTCCTCTCCCCTAGGAGGCTCACCCTGACCACCCTGCTGAAAGTAGACCCCCACCTTCAGGTCACTGTGTTCAGCCTCACAGCCCTCCTCCATGCACATGGAAATGATTTTTATAAATGCACGGGTCCACTTGCTTACTGCTGGCTTTTTTAGCAGCCTTGTCCAACTCTATCTCAAGGACCTGGAGCAATGCATGTCACATTGGCACTCACTGGTGCTTTGTTGAATGAGTGAGTGAGTAACAGAAGAAAATGTTAATCACTGGTATGGACACTGCTTTGCCCAAGGACCCCGCTTGTGGAATACTTTGGCTTTGTGGTATCAGCAGGCTAATAGCAGAGGGTCATTGCTTTCTCCCTGACTCATGGTATCTTGAGGGCCTTTCCGATGGCCTTTCCAAGGGCCTGGGACCAGCCTGGCCGCAGAGAATGACAGTGCTGAGAAAGAGAGGTTCACAGACAAATGTGCTTTTTCTCCTTTCCTCACCTCCCGTCTTTGTTTATTCACTTGAAAATGCTCATTGAACCGGGCTCTGGGAATGTGGCAGTGAGCAGAGCAGACGTGAACCTACTTTTAGGGTGTCTGCAGTCTAGTGAGGGAGACTAGCGAACAGTCACTTTCAGATGTGCTGACACCGTGGGAAGCTGCAGCGAAAGGTTGGGGTGCTTTTCGGAAATTAACAAGAGGGTTTGACTTAGAGCCCTGGGAGGAGACAGCATTATCTAGCATACGTGAAGGGAAAAGCATTTCAGGCAGAGGGAACAGTATACACAGAGGCCCTGAGCCAATAAAAAAACTAAACTCATTTCCATGGAGTCAATTCCAACTCATGGTAACGCTACAGGACAGAGTAGAATGGCTCCATAGAGTTTCCAGGGAACAGCTGCTAGATTTGAACTGCTGACTTTTTGGTTAGCAGCTGAATTCTTAACCACTGTACCTCCAGAGCTTCCCTGTCTGAGACAACAGACAGAAAATATAAGAGGCTGCTTGGTAATTCCTTGATTTTTTTTTTTTTAATTGCTCTAAGGCGGAGCTGTCCTGTATAGTAACCACTAGCCACATGCAGCTATTTAAATTAAAGGAAAAATTAAAGTAATTAAAATAGAAAATTCAGTTCTGAATCTCACTGACCACGTTTCAAGTGCTCATTATTTGCCTGTGGCCAGTGGCTTCCAGTGGACAGTCCAGAAAGCGCTATTGAATAGCATTACCCGAAGGTAACTTTTAGCTACTGAAGTTCTCAGCAGTTCAGTTCTTCCAAATGGACTAATAATAAAATAAGGGAGAGGGGGTTCAAACCTGAAAGACAAGCTGTTTCCATCAGTTCTTGCCACAATGGCAGGGTATTGAAGAAATAGCCGCAATAAGCTGGGTGCTTTTGCTGGACACAGTGGGTGGAGAGTTCAGGCTCTGAGGGGCTCCCTGTAAAGAGTGGATTTTCCTGTAGGCATCTGGAGTGCTGCTAAAACTCACATGAGCAGTGCTGAGCTTGTGGGGAACTGACGCTAGAGGAGGAAGAAAGGTGGAGATGACCTTTGGGCTGTGCACCCTGCTCTGTGCTGGGGACTGGACTGTTTGTGCACATTCTTCTGCCTCTGGAGCATTTACAGGGAAGGCTGAGGACTGTGGCGCTTTACATAGTCCGTAACTCCAAGCATCCCTGTGTCCTCCTGCTGGCCCTCAGGTGTCTGCTTTACCCCATGGAGAGGTCTTTAGCCCAGGCATGAGAGTCTGTAACCAGTCACAGCCTGGCTACTTCACAGTGACAGAAAGAAGCCTGACTCGCACTCCAGATGGAAATGTAGCATCCCCGTCTCTGCCCCAGAGCAGAACTGTTACTGTCATCCTTGACTCCTTTTTTAAAAATAATATATTATTGTGTTTCTGGTGAATACAATATAATAATATATTGTGAAGGTTCACGCACAGTTTAGGTTCTCAATCAACAATTTCTCTATAGGTTGTTCAGTGATATTGGTTACATTCTTCATAATGTGTGAGCATTCTCATTATTTCTGTTCTGGTTGTTCTGTTTCTGTTCATCAAGCTTCCCTGTCCCCTTGCCTTCTCATCTTTATTTTAAAATAAATACTCACTGTTTGGTCTCATATGGATGAATTTTTAAAGGAGCGCAGTACTCACAGATGATGCTATTTATTGTGTGAGTCAACCTGTTGTTTAGCTAAAATGTCATCCCCAAGGTTAGTTTCAGTTGGAAATTTAAAAAGTATCTCAAGGCAATAGCCTTGGGGAGTCCTCCAGTCTCAACTTGTCTGGTAAGTTTGGATTTTTTTTTTTTTTTTTAAGAATTTGAGGTTCTGTTCCACGTTTTTCTCCCTTTCTATTATCTATTTTGGCCCTGATCAGAATATCAGTAGTGGTAGCTGAGCACAATCTAGTTGTTCTTATCTCAGAGTAGATGGTTTGTGTAGACCATTAGTCCTGTATGCTAGTATCTTCTTTGAGTCTTTGGTTTCCTTCTTTCTCTTTTGCTCCAGATTAGTCGGGATCTGTAGCCATATACTAGATGGCCACTTGGAAGCTTTTAAAACCCCAGATACTACTTACCAAACTAGCGTGGAAACATAAACTTTGTGAACTATCTTAGCCAGCTGGATGAACTGCCCCACAAGACTATGGTCCCAAACCTTCAAATCCAGAAAACCAATCCAGTAAGGTGTTTGATTGTGTCTAATAAACATCCATAACTGTGGCTCTTATGTGCTTTAATAGATTAATATGTGTGCATGTATGCACATGCATGTACTTCTGTACACACCTATGTGTGCACACATATATACTGCCAAAAACTTATATGTCATAGCAGTTACCATACGGATCTTTTTTCTCAGGTACATCTTAGTGACGTTGTGTACCTTCATAATGCTATGCATCTCTTCCTTTACTTTTGAACTTGACTAAGCTGTTCTGGTTTTCTAGACTGACAGCAAGTCTGATTCAGTAAGTCTGCGTAAAACAGTTGTTCGTTGTTTTAAACCTTAACAATTCCATGTCCTTCTCCTCCCTGTTCCCCTTCCCTTCTTGAAAGATGTTGTTGCTGTTGTTGTTGTTGGCTACTCATGGCAACCTCATGTACAACAGAACAAAACACTGCCTGTTCCTGCACCGTCCCCATGACTGGTTGCAGATCAGACTGTTGTGTTCCATAGAATTTCCATTGGCTGCATTTTGGAAGGAAATCCTGGTGGTTTAAGAGTTATGGCTACTGACCAAAAGGTTAGCAGTTGAAATCCACCAGGTGCTCCTTGGAAGCCCTAAGGGGAGTCCTGTAGAGTCACTGTAAGCCAATTGACTCAGTGACAGTGGGTTTGTTTGTTTGTGGTTTTTGAAAGTAGATCACCAGTTCTTTTTAACTAGTCTGCCTTAATCTGGAAGTTCTGCTAAGAACCTGTTGAGCATAACAGCAGCATGTTAACCTCCACGTACAGAAGGTGGTGGCTTCGCATGAGGTACACTGGCTGGGAGTGGAATCTGCCTGAACACTGGGGAATGCATGTCCTAAGTTCTCAGAGGCATCCAGATTTTCCTGACTGGGCAGAGCCATCTGGACAGTGATCACAAGTGTCCCTCCAGGCTTGTGTCATTTCCAGCACATTCACTTTTGGGTCTGAGAATGGTGGTCCCTGTCCTAAAGTGTTCACAGTCCCCTTTGCCCTTTAACCATCAAGTCCCTCCTCTCAACTATGAGAGCTTTCCTGGTTCCCTAGCTCCTCTGGGGGACCCAGGTGGCTTTCAGATGCTCCTCTCCTGCTCTGAGGGTTGGGAAGTATTGCTTCTCTACCTTCTCTGCCTCCCTCCTGCCCTGGGGGACTTCCCAGAGCAGCTCAGTTTTTACTTAGTTTTTCTTCAGTTTTTTGCAAGAAGAAGCCCCTGTCTTGGTGACCTGCTCATCTGTCTCACGTCGCCCAAAAGGGAGAGTCATATTATCTGTGGGTAGAAGCTACCCCTGGGGTACGTGCTGGGCTGGCAACGGGCATCAGCCTTAGTGTGAGGCCTAGGTCTTGCAGTCAGAGGCTCTGCCAACCATGTGACCACGGGGTACATATTTAACTTGGGTGCTCTTAACTACTGTTAGGTGCCGTCACGTCCTATGACCTTATGCACAACAGAAGGAAATACTGCCCAGTCCTGAGCTAAGCCTGATCACTGTCCAGGTGGCTGTGCCCAGTCTGGAAAATGTGGATGCCTCCAGGTTTTGCTGAACCATGAAGCCCAAGTTTCTCTTGCTTTGTTGATATCTATAGTATCTGGGGTTTCTTGCTCCATCTCTCACCCTCCCAGAGGCTTAGGTACTCCTGAAAGCCTTCACTGTAATCTCTTCACCTTTCTGCTGCTGCCCGAGTTCTTACCTTCATCTGCACAGAAGAACTGTCCCTATATGGTCAGGCTCTCCCAGCTCTGTCATCTGAGGTGTGAATGCAACTTTGGTCATGCTCCAGATCTTATTGAGTTTGGGGGTGGGGAAGGTGGGGGAAGTCGGGGGCAGACAGAGAGAAAGGCTCTTCGTACCTTCAAAACCATATCTTGCATGGTTAAAAACTGTGGTATTTGTCATGAGTTTGAAAAACGTATTCAATAAGGTATCTAGCCAAATCTGTCTCCATGTCCCCCCAAAGCAGAGTTTGGGAAAGAGAGACAGTGATGGTTGTCATCTCAGTCTTTTGCCCTGCTATGCAGGACTATGCTTTGTGTGGTTCCATGCCCGTAAATGTTGCACCGTCATCTCGTGTGGCACACGGTGTGACGTAGCCCATGCTCTGACCACCGCACCAGTTGTTCTCCACACTAACACCGGGCAGTGCTAGTTGCTGGTAATGTTACTAATTCCACTGTATTAGGAGCACACCCTTAGGAGCAAGGATGGTGAGACTATGTCTCACGTGCTTTGGATGTGCTATCAGGAAGGACCAGTCTCTCAAGAAGGGCTTCATACTTGGCAAAGAAGAGAGTCAGAGACAAAGAGGAAGACCTTCAAGGAGGTGGATTGACACAGTGGCTGCATTAGTGGGCTCAAACACAGCAGTGAAGGTACAGTTGGCGCCTGACTGGGCAGTATTTCCTTCTGTTGTGCATAAGGTCATAGGACGTGACGGCACCTAACAGTAGTTAAGAGCACCCAGGTTAAATATGTAACCCGTGGTCACATGGTTGGCAGAGACTCTGACTGCAAGACCTAGGCTTCACACTAGGCCTGATGCCCGCTGTCAGCCCAGCATGCATCAGTGGTATCTTCCACCCGGAGGTGACATGAGGCAGATGAGCAGGCAGCCAAGATAGGGGCTTCTTGATGTATACTGAGCAGTTGGTCTCCCCATTTCTGCTTCTTTAGGAAGGTTCCAGAGTATGAAGCTGCTGGAAAGGCCCAGAGGATGTGGTGGGGGAGATACGTAGTGGGCCTAAATACACCTTGGTAGTATGAGGACCTAGGGCCTTTCCCTGCTGTATGTGGCCACAGAGCCTGGATTGAGTCAAGAGAGGCTTTGTCCTCCTCATGGCCTCAAGATAGCATCTGTCCCCACCTCAGAGAGGCCACCTATTGTCAACTTTAGTCTTCGTTAGGCCTTGAAAGGCCTGTCCTTGTTACTTCCTCATAGCTGTCATGGCTCAAGTTGTGATGTGCTCAAGCCGGGTCTACTCCTCAGCTTTCTACCGAGCCCGTGTGGATATTATGGAATTGTAAGATGTGAGCTCCATCCTACACTTCATACTCTGGAACCTCCCATCCTAAAGAGGTTTCAACACCAGCAATGCCCTGTGGTAGCACAAGACCAGTAATGTGGCTTCATCAAGAACCTGCAGCTTTTGAAAATTCTTCTCTGAGCCTCTCTCTACATGTTCCTCTTTACAAATCCAAAAGAAGGGGACTGTGAGTGTTGGCAAGAGTCAGCCTAAGTGTTGTCACAAACATCCCAAAGCAGATGCCAGCTAGAAATGGTAGCAACAACGAAAACAAGACCTGTCCTGAGAACACATTTCCTACCATGAAAAGGGAAGGTGAGAGCTGTATTTATACCACAGCCAGGGTGATTTTCCAAGTCTAATGCTGTGAGATTTATTTAAAAAGATCAACCCCAGGGCCCTCAACATTTTGATCATTCTCACATACAGTTTTTTGAATGATTTCGGGTTATCTCAAGCACTTTTCTAAGAGAACAGTACAGACTTCATGATCTTAAACCCAAAAAACCCAGACCCACCACTGTCAAGTCGATTCTGACTCATAGTGTGACCCTATAGATAGAGTAGAACTGCACCAAGTTCCCAAGGAGCACCTGGCAGAATTGAACTGCTGACCTTCTGGTTGGCGGTCATAGCTCTTACCTGAGGCATATATAAAATGAGGAAATTGAATTAGAAGCTGAATACTGGAGGCCTTTCAGAAGAATAAACAAAAGCACAGGGCAGTGCATGGTTGAGGCACCAATAAAGCTTCAGAAGACCAGAGAAGGGAGGGTAAGGTACAGTGAATAGGCAGGGCTGCTTGTAGGAGGTGTAACATGAAACAGTCACTGGGGAAGCTGGTGGAGCATTCTGGAGGTATGCAGGAGGGAAGGGGAGGTGTCGCTCAAGCCTCAGCCTGGTGTGCACTGTGGTGGGAGGCTTAGCCTGACTTGAGTAGGGGGTGGGAGAGTCAGGTTGGGACCACGTAGCAGAGGACTTGCAATTTTGCTGAACATTTTGCTTTGCTATTGGCTGTGTTTGAGTAGAAGTGTGATATAATATGAATCATCCTCTAGGAAAGTCAGTCTGGGCTTGCTGTGAAGGATGCATCCCTGGGGAGATGGGAGCTGTGGACACAGCATTGCACGGATGTAAATGCACACCAGCCTGGCAACCGAGCCAGGTGTTAGCTCAGCCTTGACCGCGGTGGTGATCTCTCTACTCTCCTGTGCTTCCAAGTACAAAGAAGAAGATGATAATCTAATCTCTGGCCTACCAGATGAATCCAGGATTAAGTAAAGTAACAAGTGTAGAGTGCAGTGTGGCAGACACTTGGCTGACGTTGGTTTTTCCCTCTTTACTTCGCTCTACCGAGCCACCACCCACTGGTTTTGTGGCTTGACCCCAGTAGCTGTAAAAAGCCAAAATACCAGTTATTGTCAAGTCCACTCCCGACTCATGACATGTGGAGTGTAGAACTGAGCTCCATAGGGTTTTCAAGGCTGTGACCTTTCAAAAGCAGATCACCAGGCCTTGCTTCAGCAGCTTCTCTGGGTGGACTTGAACCACCAACTTCTTGGTTAGTGTAGTTGAACCCTTAACTGTTTGTACCACTCAGAGACTCCCCAGCAGCCATGGATGACATTTATTTTGAGGGTATAGCTGCCACTGTCCTGCTGAAAACTGAACTTGTGATCCAGGGCTTCCAACAGACCACTGAAGAAGGGAGTACAAAAAGACAGCTGTGTGTGAATGTCTACTTAAGGGCCAACTTAAGTTTAAACCTTTCTGCACTTTGAAGGAAGTGGGGGAGGCGTGGTCATCCTGAAATCCAGTGTAATGTTGGTGTCTGTTGTCCCTTTTGTTTCTTGTAGCGAGCACAGTCAGAATCCCTCAGTGATCTGACGTGCACCCCAGAGGAGGAAGAATACAATGAGAAACCAGTGCCCAAAGTCAGCACAGAAGAGAAGCCCAGTTCTGGGCAGCAAGATCTGGGGACAGACAGGGGCCCTGAGCCAGGGGAGCCAGCCACCGCTCCCCAAGCCGGGGGGGCCCGTGCGAGACGCGCGCGCCTGCAGCACTGCCCCGCGCTCAGTGCCAGCACAGAAGAGGGGCTCTCTCCTGGGGATGACCTTTCAAGCCGCCCGGCCACACCAGAGGTCACTGTGCCTGAGTCAGGCCCGGCCCTCTGCTTGGAGGCCACGTCTCCACCAGAAGGCCCTACACACCCTGACCCGGACAGTAAAAACCAGAGGGAGGAGCCAGCCATCCCAGGTGCATGTTCCCTGGCTGTGGACACAGCTGATGAAGTGGTTTGTGCTTCTGGTGACAGTGATAGTCAGTTATCTGCCTGCACCCCTGAGGAGGACACGGCGCCTCCCAAGACTGTCACCACCACCACGTTGGAGACGCCCTCTAGTCCAGAGGGGCCAAATCAAAATGTCCAGAAGGAAGTAGAGTTGACTGAGGCTGTGGCTGGTCCCGAGGGAGCAGGGAAAGAACCCTCTGCGGCCCCTGCCACAAGCCCACAGCCCCCCAAGAGCTGCTTGAAGCACAAGGCCCCACCGGTGAGCATGAGCCACAGTGTGTCCCCCACGCCTTCTGCCTCTGAATCGCCTCCACGGGAACCCAGTCCCTGTTCCCTGGACAAAGAGGCTACCCCTGCTGAGCTCACCAAGGCTGACCGGGCAGAGTCTCCACCTGGGGGTCCCATGAGGGCAACGCCCGAACAGAAACCAGAGAGAGGAGGCAGCGAGGGGGTGAGCGCCAAGAAGTTCTCGGTGTCCTCCTGCAGGGGGAGGCGGCGCGCAGGCAGTGTCCGCCTGCTGGAGCAGCCCAGCCCTGGGGGCCCCTCCGGCGTCCGGCTGCCCCTCCTGAAGAGCAGCTTGGCCTGGAAGAGTGAGGCAGCACTGGATGGCCTCCAGCTGCTTCCTGACCCACAGAGCCTGAAACTGGACTCCCAGAAGCCACCATCCCCAGCAGAGTGTGATTCCCAGGACTCAGGGGACCAAGTGGCCGATCAGGCTGTGCTGGGGGAGAGCCACCACGATGAGGCAGTTGTGCCAGCGGTAAGAGACCCCTGCCCGACCTCTCAGGAGCCGCTCACCTCTGAGGACAGAAATGCCTTTCCCATCAAGCTCCGGTCCACCTCTCTCTCTTTCAAATACAAAGATGGTTCTTCAGAACTGAAGGGAGTGAAAAGGTACAGTGCTGAGGTCAGGTTGGAAAAAGGAGGACTGACTTTGCTCTCCAGAGATGAAAAAGGTCAGCTGGGGACAGCACTCAGTGCTCAAGGGGCCCGTTCGGTAAACGACCAGGGGAAAGTGAAGGCCCGATCATCAGAGCAGCTTAGCTCCAAACCACCCCTGCCCAGAAAGCCTCTCCTGCAGACCCTCACCCTCCCACAGTCGGCCTCGCCCCCTCAGGCAGGCCCAGGAGAACTGGAGAAAATCCTCACCCCACAGGATTCCAAGAAGGAGAGTAGGATGGTGGAGAGAAAGTCCTCCCACAGAGCAGCTGGTAAGAGCATCATGCCTTGTACCGTGGATCGGCTTTGAGGGAGGGTCTGGGAAGGGGTGGCCCAATGGGGAAATTTATGTCAGGTGGAAAATCTTGTTTACTTGCACTGCCCTCCAGGGATTTCTGACTTACAGCAGCCCTGCAAGTTACAGGGCAGAACTGTTTGTATGGTTTTCTTGTCTGTAGTCTTCATAGAAGCAGATCATCAGGCCTTTCTTCCATGGAACCACTGGATGGGTTTGCGTGCCAACTTATAGCAGCTGAGTGCAGACTCTCTGAGCCACCCAGAGACCTGTGGGCTCTCTTCTAGGCTTCCACAAAGTATATGAATCCTTTTAGTGAAAACCTTGCTGCAAGGAAATCAGAATAAGAAACCGTAAGTTTCTTCTACAAGCACTGACATCCTGTTTAAGAGTCAGGAGCTCTGCTGGCCAAGAGCTGGGCTGCTAATCTGAAAGGCTGGCAGTTCAAACCCACCAGCCACTCCACAGAAACCCTATGGGGCAGTTCTACTCTGTCCTGTAGGGTGACACTGAGTCAGAATCGGCTCAACAGTAATGAGTTTGGTTATAGAGAATGGAAAAGGGGAAACAAATGTTGGGATTTTGTACAAGTACAGAGAAGCCAGATGTGTAGACAAAATAACAAGAAAAATGAAAAAACCCATTTTATAGCAAGTTTCCAGAGAGGAGATGGACTCCTAGTGGGTTACGGGGCATTGCTTTCAGTTTTTACCTTAGGACCTCAGTGAGGCTCAGACCCTGGGTGTGTACACTCCTTGGAAGCAGCTTCTCCCAGGGTCTAAGCTACTTCTTGGTTATAAATAAAACATCTTTGAAAATGAGCCTGCCTCTTCCAGCAGCTAGACTCCTCCTGACATTTCTCCCCAGTGAAGAATTTCCTTCCATTTAATAATCAGGCTTCTGTGACCCCATCTCTCATGGGAAGCATCCCATGTCATGGGTCTTTTTAAAATGGGGCCCCCCTCCCCCGCAGAGAGTGGACGTTATCTCTGGGATCAAAGGTGAGATTGTTAAGATTGGGGTAGTTCATAAAAGCCTGTGGAAACGCTCTCTTTTATTTTTATTTTTATTATTATTTTTATTATGATTGAATGAAAATGTACATTCCCCTATAAATTTGCATGCTGACCTAGAGGCAGCTCCCACTGCTCCCCCTGCACAGTGACCGCACACTCCTCCTCTCTGCTCCATACATGTCTTATCTTCCCAACAGTCTCCTATCTTCTCCTCTCCACCCAATCCCCTTCTTTCAGTGTGAGGTCAATAGGATGACCTCCTATAGATGCCTAGAACCATAAAGTGCCCACACAATATGGTCACTCTGCGTCACCAAGTCCAATCCATTGTTGTCTGAAAAGTTGACCTTCAATATGATTTATGGACAGGGGCAGCATCGGGGCCAGGGGTCCCGCTCCCAGGAGAACTTCGAGGCCCCTGGACCATCAATTATGGTCTTTTAGTGGAGATCTCAGGATGTACCCCTATTTATACTTGTGTTGCCAGAGAGATTCAACTTTGTGAGCTCCATCGTGGCTATCACTGGTGGTAGCCAGGCACCATCTGGTTCTTCCAGTCACAAGTCGATGTAGACATCCACTCACGTGGGTCTCTGTATTCTGGATTCTCTTTCCCCCATGTCGTTACGGACCTTGGTGATCATCCATTCCTGCTGAGTTGGGACCATTTGCTGTACCCTCAGATGGCAGCGTAGCAGCTTTTAAGACCCCAGACGCCACTCACCAATGTGGGGTACGGAGAGACCTCTTTAGCAAAACGCTACTCGATTTCCCCTGAAAGCACAGTTCCTGGCCCCCCGCCCCAGCTACTCTGTCCTGGCAATATTGGGTTAAGATGGGAGGAGTACACAAGTTGTGTTGAAGTCCCGTTAATATTGATCTTCTTACTAATGTGTGCTGTCACCAGTTTCCCCCAACCAAATTTCTAACAGCTATCTACGCCTTCCCCCTTCACCCTCCTGCCCTCCCCACCCTTGCAGCCATCAAAGAGTCTTTTAAGCTCTTTTCGTAGGGGTCTCATACAATATTTGTCCTTCTGTCGCTGACTACTTTCACTCAATATAATGTCCTCCAGCTGAAACCAGGTTAAGAGATGGAAACGCTCTCCTTTAAAGTGAGCAGGAAAAAAATAAGCAAGGAAAACAAAGTGAGGAGAGGCTAAATAGGTGAACTTCATATGTGTCTTGGATATTTGTTGCGTTGTTTTTTTTTTTTTTTAGTATTTCAGGTGAAAGTAGAACTCTACAGGAAATGAGTATTTTGCAGTGGATCGACAGAATCTTTCATTGATGGTTTCTCTTATTAATAGAAGTCAGTGTGCCAGAAAATGAAACTACACAAATGAGGCACATGCCCACACGTGTGTGCGTGTGTGCATGCTTGCACATGTAGGTGAGAAAGAGAGAGAGATAGGACCCTCAAGAGAAATTTTCTATGGTGAGTTATATGAAAAACAAAAATTTTAAGATATTTTAAGTGGCAGCTGGAAGTCCAGGACTGCAGTGAAATACAGCATTGTGGGGCTGAGAGGAAATGAACCTCGTTGCTCTCCTGGGGGGCCTTGCACCCTGAAAGGAAAACTAAGGGCTTAAGCAGGAAGGAAGATCAGCTCATACAGACAGTGCAAGGACAAGTTCAAAGAGATGCTCATCTTTTCTGCCTCCCTGCTAGGAAGTTAGTAACAGTGTCATGTGGAAAATGATTTGCGTTCCTAAGGTAACACCTAACAGAGCAGGTGGTTCCAGGAAGCTGCAGAAGATGCCCCAGAGAGCTCGCATGTGGGGCTGTCTCAGTCCAGGGTCCCCCAGCCCGGTGGTGCTGTTTGCTGCTGCTGTTCCCAATGCTACATTAAGATAATCATTAAGGATGCCTTGGGAGTGGTTCAAGCCGCAGCTGATGATGTACGCTGCTGATTTTCCAGAGTGGTTATTGAAGCTGCTGTAGAGTGATTCCAAAAGCCACTGGAGTAGCAAGGGAGGGCGGGCTTGTTACGTGCAGATAAAACCCTGACATCAGCACCCATCTACCTTCATGGCCTGAAATTGAAAATGTGTCTCCAAGGATACTCCAGCTCATAGAGCTGCCAAAGAGGCTTGAAAGGGCGACGCCTGGCACATTCATTATTTATAGCTTCCTCAGCCTGTGCTGCCAGGCTTTGTTCACTGTAAAATGCCTGGAGTGGTCCGTAGTTCAAGACCTGGTGTTTCCCTTTGATTAAAAAAAAAAAAAGCAAAGTAGTATTTATGAAGCTTTGCTTAGAAAAGTGGAAGAGGACCGTCTTGTCCATCTATGTTTATTACTGTTTTCTAAACCACAGAAATAACAGAGGTTTGAGGGAATTTGACTGTGAAAAAATCTACCTTACGTTAGGGACCTGAGGAGTGGTTGTTGTTTTCATATGAAGAAAAGGGGATGTAAATGGCCCACATCCTGCTGGGAACTGACAGGTGCCAGCACAGACTGTGTGGCTGCTCTCTATACCACCCTGGACCCCGAGGTCTGGGGGCTGCCTCATCTGGACGAGGGCAGAATCTTGGGGTTCAGGCTTTCAGACCTCATCAGTAAAGCAGTCTTCACACTGCCCCCAGGACTAGATCTGTTTAGAGTTTAATTCATTATTATTCTGCTACTGCCATCCTCATTGCTACCAAATTAGAGCAGCTGGAGGTGATTTGATTCATATAAAGCATACAGACCATAAAGATATAAGTAACAGCATTACTCAGTTTTCCAGAAAGGACTAATTACTGCTGTGTGTTATCTTGCAGTGGCGTGTACTTTCCCAGAGCTCCCAGGTGGACTGCCACCTCCCGCATCCCTCTTCCAGGGGCACGCTCCATAAAGTTAGGTTATTGAAATGTCCCAGATGGGCACATGGCCCTGCCTCAGGGGCTCAAACTGCTTTGCCCTAGCACTTGTGTTTTTTCTTCTTCCTCCCCTCTACACTCCATCTTTTCTTCTTTCAAGGAACACAGCAACCCCTCAGAAGCTGTAGAGTATACAAGTGCTGTTGGAATAAACAGGCAGACCCAGCTTGCCAGTGACTGGGCCTTACAGGGGCCACTTGGAAAGGTTCCTGCAAAGTCCAGCAATGCATTTGTGGTCCACATGAAGGAGACCTATTTGTGTATTTGTCATAGTAGGTAAATGGCCTAGATTTTTAGCCATGTTCATTTGTGTAAAATACATCTTCCTGTTGAGTAAATCTATTCCAGTGTCTAAATTAGAGATCAGGAAACTGCTTCCTAAGCACAGGATTAGAATTACAGCAAAGGATTTAGAGAATCTTTTGTGGAGAAGTTGTAAAATACAGACAAAGTGTTTTAAAAAAAAATCACTTGTAAGTGCATTCTGTAGGTATTATCCCTGATGGCCTTTCTGTTTAGTCCTTTGTCTTAGTGTATAGGTGTGTGTGTATAACTTATTTCTTATATAGTTGTAATGTCATGTTGGATGGTTTGGAAGGTAGTTGGATGAATCGCCCTTCACACCTGGGGGTCTCACTTAGCCAGCGTCAGCCCCCACCCAGAGCTTGTTCCCTCCAAACCAGCTCCCAGCACACTGACACACTAGTTCTCCGATCCTCTTTTTCTAGACTCTAGTACTCACTCATTCATAGTCTTTCTTTCAACAAATAGTCACCATACTCCTGCCACATGCACAACGCTGAGCTGGCCACAAAAGAGAGGACAAACATGAAGGTCTTGCCTAGAAGGAACTCGCTGTGCTAAGGAGCAAGGTGGCAGCTGGATGCTATCAGGGTGCATAGACGGATGCCAGTCTTGTCTTTGCATGTCAACAACATTTCCTGGAGGGAATAAACTCAGAGACTATTCTTCCCTAATGACAGCGTTATTTCAGGTATATCCAAGTTCATTCTGCCTGAGTGGCATAGTGGTTAAGTGCTATGGCTGATAACCAGAAAGCTGGCAGTTCAAATCTGCCAGGCACTCCTTGGAAACACTATATGGCATTTCTACTCTATCTGTATGGGGGGCTGTGAGTCAGAATTGACTTGACGGCTGTGGGCTTGGTTTTTGGAAACCCCAGTGGTGTAGGTTAAGTGCTGTGTCTGCTAAGCCAGAAGGTCGGCAACTCAAATCTGCCAGACGCTCCTGGGAAACTCTATGGAGCAGTTCTTATCTGTCCTGTAGGGTTTGCTGTGAGTCCGAAGCAACTCAACATCAGTGGGTTTGGGAGGGGGCTGGTTATCCAAGTTTATTTGCATAAGACACTGAATATTTGATTTCTTGTTAGTATATTGCACTAAGGATATATTCATGTCTCCTGAATTCTTAAAGAAAAACAATTCTATTCACTCTTCCCCCCATCCTCCAGTCTAATGCTTCCTTTCATAGTCCTTTCCTAGGCAAGTATGGTCAGTACTGTTGGCTTCTGTTTCCCTGCTTTTCCTGTGCTCCTCAAAGCACTGTGTCATCTTATCCTTGTGTGTTCCTGGCTTAGCGGACTCTCTGTGATCCCCTTTCACAAGACACATCATGAATTCTCCCCTGGTTTTTGAAGTCCTCTCTTCCCTTGACTCTGCTACAGCCATGACCTGACTGCGTGATGCCCATCCTCACCTTGAACTCAGCATTGAGAGCTGAGTTTATTTATACATCTCTGATTCCAGGGCTCTGTTCTTCTCAGGATTCCCTTATTTAATCATGTACTGAAGCCAGTCATTAATTTTTTTATATAGAAAAGATATGAAGTGCTGTAAAATGGTATTAAAAAAATTCTGCTGCTTAAGAGATTGCCTAAAGAGGGACTTGCATTTTCTGACCTTATATGTACTAAGCACACACCACATTCTCTCTCTCCCACTGATTATGATTAAAAACCTGAGATAGAACATATAACAGGCACATCAGAAGACTCTAAAAGGTAGGTAAGAGTTGATGGTCTAGGTAGGGAGATCAAGACTCTAGAGAGGACCTGGCGGTGAGTGCTAGCAACGAAGCAGCATCTCTCTGCTCTGCCCCGGCAGTACCGACAACCCTTGTAGATCAGAGTTCTTTTGACCCTTTTCAGCCCTAGTGTAATGAGTATTCACAACAAAACAGTATCCCTGTCCCTGGCAACAGTACCAGCAGTGCTCTACAGGGCAGAGGTTTTTTTATTTCTTTGTTTTCTGGCCCTGCTTCAAGTGAGTGTCAGCAACAAAGCAGCAGTCCTCCTTATGGTACTGGCGTCTCTGCAGAATGGAGCACTGTTAATTCTCTTAGCTCTATTCCAGACAAATGTCAGCAACAAAGGGAATCTCTTGGCTCTGGTGCTAGTGACAGCAGTGTCCCTTGTGTGGTAGAGTTCTTTTTGACTCTTCCAGCCCTGATCAAGGAAAGCACCATGAATGAAGAGGTCCATCAGCCACCCCCATCAAAGGCGGTGGCAGCGTCCTGCACACCAGAGCTCTTTTAACCCTTTCACCCCTATTCCAGGTGAGTGCCAGTAAAGAAGGCATTTGCCTTTCCCTAAAACAATCTATGGGATAGGTTCTTTTGACTTTCTGGATGTTATTATGCTAGGAGGTATAGGTTAGGTAAGCTATATTCCTGCAACAACATTGGTGGCAGTGGCAGGCATGGTGGCAGTGACTGTGCAGTCTATTTTTGGCTGTCGCTGTGCTCATAAGGTAGTCTCAGTGACTAGAGAATGATGGCACAAAGACATTAAGCCTGAATTTATAGCCAGAGCACGAAGAGCATATGGGGGAGGCAGGTTATAGAAAGGAGAGCACTGAAAAGAGATCCTTAAACATGTGTATGAAGATCTGGGTTCATCTCTGAGTTGCGTGTCTATGAAACTAACTAGAATCTGTATAGCAAAATGTTTGATAATTTTAGCAAGACTGAGTCTCTTAACCTAATATTCAAGATGTCTAGTGAACCAAAATTATTCAAGCTATGGAGAACCAGGAAAACCTAAGAAATCCTCAAAGAACAAGGCAATCACTAACACCAACCTGGAGATGGCCCAAATGTTGGAATCACTAAAAACTTTAAAGCAGTGGTGATGAACACACTTGAAATTAATGGAAAAGTGGGAAAGGAATAGAAGTTATAAAAAAGGAAATTTTAGAACTAGGAAATAAAATAATAGAAAATAAATCACTGGAGGGACTCATTAACAGAATGGAGGTGGCAGAGGAGTCAGTTACTTGAAGATGAATCGGGATAAAATATTTTGAGCCCAGAGAGAAAAGAACAGTAAAAAGGAAAAATAACAAAGCTTCAGGAAGCAGAGAAACATTATTAAAAGGTCTAACACTTGTGTCATAGGAATCTCAAAGGAGGAGAAAAAAAGATTGGCACAGACAACTATTCGAAGAAATAATGACTAGAAATTTCCTAAGTTTGGTGAAAAACTTACATTTATGGACCCAAGAACCTCAGCCAACTACCTAAGAAGTTGACCCAAAGATACATCATAACCAGACTTCATAAAATTAAAAAAAAAAATCTTGTAAGTGGCCAGAGGAAAAGAGGTCATGTTACAAATAAAAGAGGAAATATTTGACTGACCAGATTTCTAATCAGAAATCATGGTAGCCAGATGATGGAACTTTCTTATATGTGTTGCTGAAGCAAACACACTATAATAGCAGTTTTAAACTGCTGAAGGACAACAGCTGTTCATGAGAATTTCTATCAGATGAAAGTATCTTTTAGTAATGAAGGCAAAATAAAAACATTCTCTGTTACTAAGAACACATAGCAATTCTAAATATGTAAGCATCTAACAACCAAACCAAAACAAAAACCCCACTACTGTAAAGTTTATTCTGACTCATAACTACCCTGTAGGACAGAATAGAAGTGCCCTGCAGGATTTCCAAGGTAGTGAGTCTTTACAGAAGCAGACTGCCCCATCTTTCTCCTGTGGAACAGTTACTGGGTTTGAGCTGCCAACCTTTTCACTAGCAACTGAGTGTATTAATCATTGCACCACCAGGGTCCCTTCACACCTAACAACAGAGCTTAAAAATACAAGAAGCAAAAACCGGTATTACTGAAAGATACTACAGAAAAGAAAACTACAGGCCAGTATTTCTCAGAAACATAGATGCAGAATTCTGTAACAAAATACTTAGAACTGAAAAATATAATAAAACCCAAAACCAAACCCACTGCCATCAAGTCAATTCCAACTCACAGCAACTCTGTGGCACAGAGTAGAACTGCCCTGTAGATTTTCCAAGGCACACCTGGCAGATTCGAACTGCTGACTTTTGGTTGCTAGGCATTGCACTTCACTACTACACTACCAGGATTTCTGGAAAATATAATAGCAAATAAAAAATTCACTAATGGAGCTAATTAGCAGAATGGAGGTGACAGAAGTCAGTGAACTTTAAGATAGATCAACAGAAATTATCTTATTTTGAACACAGGAAGTAGAAAAACTTCATAATTATACCTAGATACTTCAGACATTTCCTGTGTGAGTAATGCAGGCAAGTAGCAGACAGAAAATCAGAACAGATACACAAGTCTTGAACATCATAAACCAACTTGACATATTTGGTATTTACAGAACACGCCATCTAACCACAGCAGAATACACATTCTTTTCAAGTGCACATAGAACATTCGTGAAGTTAGACATATGCTGGGTCACTAAACAAATCTTAATTAAATTTAAAAGAGATTTAAAGTGTGTTCTCTGCCCATAGTGGAGTTAAATCAGAATTCAGTTAACATGTCTGAAAAATATCCAGAAAGTTACTGGAAAAAAAATCACCTAATACTTGAAATTAGAGTCACACTACTAAATAATCCATGGCTTGAAGAGACAGTCTCAGGGGAATTTAGAAAATGTATTAAAATTAAAAACAAAACAAAACATAAAACTTGTGGAATTCTGATGAAATGGCACTTAGAGGAAAATTTATAGTATTAGACACTTACAGCAGAGAACAAGAAACGCTTCAAATCAATCTAAGCATTTCACCAGTAAAGGAAGGGCAAACAGAACTCAAAGCAGGCAGATTTAAAAATAATAATAATAATAGTAGCAGAAGTCTTTGACAATAGAAAAATAATACAAAAAAAAATCAATGAAACCGAAAGATGATTCCTCGAAATGATCAATGAAGTTAGTGAGCCTCTATCCAGACTGACCAAAATAATTAAAGAAGACACAGATTACTAACACTAGAAACAAAAAGGGAGATAGCACTGTCAGCCCCACAGACATTGAAAGGATAAAATGAAAATAGTGTGGACAATTTTATGTGCGTAAATTCAAAAACTTAGATGAAACAAGCTGATACCTTGAAAGACACAAACTGCCAAACTTCCTCAAAAAGAAATAGATTACCTGAGTAGTCCCATATCTGTTAGTCAAATTTGTGGTTTAGCACTGTCCAAAACAGAAAACCTCAGGCCCAGATGGTTTCACTGGTGAATTCTACCAAACATGTAAGGAAGAAATAACCCTGATTACACACACTCTCTTGCCAAAATGAAAGACTGGAGAGCGCTTCTCAACTCATTTTCTGAGGCCAGCATTGTTGTGACACCAGAATTAGAGACAGTACAGGGGAAAAAAGTTTTTAACTAAAAAACAAAAAGCTAAAGACCAGTATTCCTCATTAATTTAGATTCAAAAATCTTTAACAAAGTATCATCAAATTATATCTAGCTACACATAAAGAGCACTATAACCAAATGGAGTTTGAATGTAAAGCTTATTCAACATTCAGAAACCAATCATCTTATATCATCTAGTGCTGCTGTAATGCAAGTGGGTTGCTTTAACAAACAGAAATTTATTTTCTCAGTAGAATAGACTAAGAGTCCAAATTCTGGGCATCAGCTTCAGGGAAAGTCTTTCCCTGTTCGTCTGGAGGAAGGTCCTTGTTGTCAGTCTTCTTCTGGACTGGGAGCTTCTGAGGCACAAGGACTCCGGGTCCAAAGAATACACTCTGCTCCTGGCACTGCTTCTTTCTTGATTGTGTAAGGTCCCCAACTCTTTGCTTGCTTCCCCTCCTTTTATATGTCGAGAAACTGCCTGAAAGCACAATATAGTCTTATAAATTGAGTCCTGCCTCACTAACACAGGAAACCCTGGTGACATAGTGATTGACTGCTACGGCTGCTATCCAAAATGTTAGCAGTTCAAATTCTCTAGGAGCTCTTTGGAAAGTCTACGGAGTAGAGTTCTGTCCTGTAGGGTCACTGTTCGTTAGAAGCAACTCGATCTCAGTGGGTTTGGTTTAATTTTTTTCACTAACACAACCATAACCTATCATCCCTCATTAACATCATAAAACCAAAAACCAGACTCACTGCCGTTAAGTCAGTTCTGACTCATAGTGATCCCATGGGCAGAATAAAACTCCCATACAGAGTTTCCAAGGAGCACCTGGCAGATTTTAGCTGCTCACCTTCTAGTTAGCAACCATAGCACTTAACCACTATGCCACCAGGGTTTCACAGAGGCAGGATTTACAACAAGGACCATCACAATACTAGCAATCATGGTCCAGTCAAGCTGATACGCATATTTTTGGGGGGACACAATTCAATCCATGACATCCACCATATTACCAAATTAAACAGGAACAATCATATGGTTAAGTCAGTTGATTCAGAAAGAAATATTTGATGAAATCCAACATCTATTCATGATTAAAGACAAAAAAACAAAAAACTCAGCAAACTAGGAATGGGTAGAAACTTCTTCACCCTAATAAAGGGCATCTACAGAAAATGTACAGCTACCATCATACTTTACAGTGAAAAACTGAATGTCTTCCCTCTGTAGATTGAGAATTAGGCAAGCATGATTTACCATTCCTAGCCCATGCAGTAAGACATGAAAAAGAAAAGACATTCACATTAGAGAAGAATGACTGGTGAGCAGATGGCATAGAGATAAAAACCAATTATATTACTGTACACTAGCAATCATAAATAAAAATTTAATAAATAGCACCATTCAGTATAAATCTAGCAAGGTATATCCAGGGTCTGTGTGCCAGAAGGAGCCCCAATACAGAAGTTGTTAAGCACTCAACTGCTAACCAAAAGGTTGACAGTTCGAACCCATGAGTCACCTTGGAGGAGAAAGAGTACAGCCTTAGAAACCCTATGGGAAAGTTCTGCTCTGCCCTATACAGTCACTATGAATCAGAATTGATTCAGTGGTAATGGGTTTTATATGCCTAAAAGGAGCCCTAGTGGTGCAGTGGTTAAGTACTAAACTTCTCGCTGAATGGTTGGCAGTTGGAACATACCAACTGCTCCTCATGAAAAAGATGTGACAGTCTGCTTCTGTTAAGATTATAGCCTTGGAAACCCTATGGGGAAGTTCTACTGTGTCCTGTAGGGTCTCTGTGAGTTGGAATTGACTTCATGGCAGTGGGTTTATGTGTCAAATATTGAAAAAAGCAATCAGAACTTTGATGAAAGAAATCAAAGAAAACCTAAATAAATGGAGAGGCATACGTGTTCATGGATTGGAAGATGCAACATAATTAAGATGTCAGTTCTCCCTCAGTTGATCTATAGATTTAATGCAGTCCCAATAAAAATTTCAGCAGGATTATTTTATAAGTATAGACAGACATATTCTAAAATTTATATAGAAAGCTAAAGGAATTAGAAAAACCCAAACAGTTTTGAAAAAGAAGAACAGAGTTAAAAGAATCACCCTACCTGATTTTAAGATGTACTGTACAAAACTATAGTGGTCAAAACAGCATGGTATTGATGAAGATAGAGACACATTATTAATGAAACAGAAGAGAGACTCAAGAAATAAACCCACATAAATGTGGTCATTTTTCCCCCCAGTGTTCCAAAAGCAATCTATTGAAGAAAGGAGGGCCTTTCCAACAATGGTGCTGGGACAATTAGAACATACATGTGCCAAGGTCACCATGAGTTGGATCTGACTTGACAGCACTTGACTTTGGCTGGCTGTGCCAAAAAAATAAACTTCAACATATACGACAATTTTTGTAAAATGTAACTCAAATGGGCCTAAATATGAACTGTAGAGCTATAAAACTCTTAGAGGAAAGTATTTGTGCCTTGAGATTCTTGATTAAACACCAAAAGGGTTCTCAGATGCAACACTAAAAATATGTATTATAAATTATAAATTGGACTTCATTAAAGTTAAAACTTTTCTTCTGTGAGGGATACTTCTAAGAGAATAAACAAACTGGCCATGGACTGGGAGACAATACCACAGATCATGTATCTGAAAAAGTCTTTGTATCGAGGATGTATAAAGAACTCTCAAAACTCAGTGATAACCAAAAATACCCCAGTTAAGAAATGGGCAGACATTTTTAACAGATACTTCACTAAGCCAAGCCAAGCCAAGTGCCGTAAAGAGATAGAAAATAAATACATGAAAAGATGCTCAACATCATTAGTTATTAAGAAGGTGAAAATTTAAGCCATAATGAGATATATTTACTTGGCTATTGTTAGTTGCCATCAAGTCAGCTCCTACTCATGGTGACCTTATGTTTAACAGTTGGAAATGGCACCCCATCCTGTGCCAGTCTCACAGTCCGTCATATGTTTGAGTTCATTGTTTTAGCCACTATGTCAATCCAACTCACAGAGAGTTTCCCTTGTTTTTGTTGACCTTCCACTTTACCAAAGATGACATCATTTTGTAGCAGTTGATTTTTTTCCCCAAGATGTGTAAGTAAACAATACGAAGTCTCATCATCGTCATTTCTAAGTAGTGTTCTGCCTATATTTCCTGACAAGATATTGATGTGTTCTTCTGGCAGCCCACACTATATTCAGTATTTTTACCATCACCACTGTTTAAACATGTCATTTCCTCTTTGATCCAGCTTTCACATGCGTGAGAGGTTTAGGTTAGGCACTCATCTTTATTTTTTGACACTTGAAAAAGGTCATTTGCAGCACATTTTCCCAATGCAATGTGCCATTTGACTTCTTAACTGCCATGGACAGCAGTTGATCCAAGTAGAATGAAATCCTTGGCAACTTCATTTCTCTGTTATTTATCGTGATGTTATTTATTGGGCCACTTGTGAGGATTTTCACTTTCTTTTATATTCAGGTATAATCTATATTGAAGGCTGTAGTCTTTGACCTTCATCAGGAAGTGCTTCAAGTTCTCTTCATTTTTGGCAAGCAAGGTCACAAATTGTTAATAAGTCTTCCTTCAATCCTGATGGCCTGTTTTTCTTCATATAGTGCAGTTATGTAGATTATTTGTTAAGCAAGCAGATTAAGTGAAAGCATACAACCCTGCCGCACACCTTTTCCTATTTTAAACCACAAGAGGAGACATGCCTGTTAGAATGACTCAAATAGAAAACACTGATAATAGCATATGCTGGTGAGGATTCAGAGTTTTGGGGAACTCCTACATTGCTGGTGGCAATGCCAAATGGGACACTCGCTTTGGAATGCGTATTGGCATTTTCATGTGAAATTAAAATCACTCTTACCTTATCATTCAGCAACCCCAGTTCTAGATATTTATCCTGATTCAGTGAAAACTCAGGTTCATACAAAAGCTGTACATGAAAGTTTATAACATTATTAATATCACCCAAATCAGAAAACACTATTCATCAGTAAAAGAGATAAACTGTTGATAACACACAACAGCATGAGTGATTCTTAAATGCATGTGCCAAGACAAAGAAGCCAGTCTCAGAATATTACAAAGTGTATCATTCCATTTGTATGACACCTGAAAATGCAAAAATTCAGAGACAGGCAACAGAGCAGTAGCTGTGGAGTTGGGGTAGAATGAAGAGTCTACAAAACAATAAAACTCAAATCAACCCAAACCACTGCCATCGAGTCAATTCTGACTCAGCGCAACCATACAGCACAGAATATAACTGCCCCATAAACTGTCTGAGAGCCATGGGTGGATCTGAACTGCCAACCTTTTGGTTAGCAGCCACCGCTTAACCAATGTACCAACATGCTTTGGGGTTTAGAAATTGTTCTGTATCCCGTTTGTAATGGATGTTACAAGAATCTAAGCCTATGTTAAAACTCATAGAACTACACAACAAAATGATATTTTACTGTATGTAAATTTAGGATAAATTTTAAATAAAAAGGTGACAATGCCCCCCTCTCTGCAGCCCTGTGATTCCATCCACAGTAGGAATCCCCTGCTAACAGACTCATCCTGATTCTCTCCCTTGCACATTGCAATCATGACTACAATCAGTGTTTCTGTAGAGTTTATATAGAGAGCAAGGCACATGAATCCTTCTTCAAAAAACAAAAAGTCACAAAAATTCTTCATCTGAGAAAAAAACTGCCATTTAATGATTTTAACTCCACAACGAAGCATGGGCAATCCTTTCTAATCAGAATAAATAGCTCGACCTCATCATTTTTAAGGGCTACATATTGATTAGCTGGACCCCTGGTAGAGGAGTGGTTAAGATCTTGGCTGCTAACCAAAAGGTCAGCAGTTCAGATCCACCCGCTGCTCCTTGGAAACCTTGTGGGGCAGTTCTGCTGTGTCCCATAAGGTCACTATAAGTTGGAATCAATTTGACATCATTTTTTAAAAAATATTGGTTGATTATACACATGTACTGTGTTTTATTTAGCCTACTGAAGAGCAGACATCTGGTGGTTTTGAGCTTTTCTTTCCCTTGTTAGCAGTGCTACAGTGAGCATTCTTGTCCACTGTGTCTCTGTGTACGACACCACTGTTTTCCTGGGATAGATTCTTAATGACATTTCCGACTCCTTGAGCACGCACCCTTTTAATTTAATAGCTTCCAATTATCCTTCCAAAAGGTTATACTGGATCATTCTAGCAGATTTCTCCACCCCCTCATCAATACTAAGTGTTGTCAATCCATTTTTAATTTTTGTTTTCTATCTGGTGGATGAAAAACATTTGATTGTATTTTCGACCTTGGTTGGTATATTCCAGTCATACAAATTTGAACTGTCTCCACTCCCTGCCTCCCCACCTCCAGTATCGGCACCCCCTTATCTTTAATCTGACACCCCCTCCAATTCCTTTCATTCTGTCTTTCCAACTCTTTCCTCTTTAAAGCCCCCAATGCCTTCCCATTACATGTACAAATCTATAATGCCCAGTGTACATAATCGACCTCTTGGGTAGGGACCCTTGAAGCTTTCTGGATTCTGAGCAGAGTTGAAATGTCAGCATCTCTAAGTTCAACTGCCACTCTTTTCACTTGTGTCCCTCCAGCCCCACCCTGTACCAGCTCCCCTGGGCCCACACACACCCGTTAGCTCTGAGAACACTTTCCCTCGCCCCGACTCTGAGCTTCTTGGGAACACCCAGGAGGGTTTCTCGTCAGTTGAGTGCCTGTGCTTGGCCAGCACCTGGCATGCAGTGGGTGGTCTGGGGCCAGCTTTGCGTGACCAGATGCAGGGATGGATAAAGGAGGAAGCGAGGCAGCTGGCTAGCAAGGGAGACTGAAAAGCACAGATTTAGAGGCTTAACTCTGAGGTCCATCCCTCAGGGGCTGTGGGATTCTGAGCAAGTGGATTTCTTTAACCTCTGAGTCTTCATTTCTTTATTAGCAAAATGAGGTTAATCATAGTAACAGTACCTAGGGCATCAAGAGCTTTTATTTGTTTTAACTACAAATGGTGATATAGGCATATTTTCCAAATGTCCCCAACCTCAGCTGCACAGAGTGTGTTAGCATGGGATTATTCCCTTCCCTGTTTTGATGAAGGTGCTAGTACATAGGTATAAGATGCCAGCTCATGTGTGCAGAATTCTGTGGAAAGCCATGAGTTACCCCCTGCTGTCACCACTACCCTACGAATATGCAGTGGCCCTGAGACCAGGGAAGAAGTGGGAGTTTGCAAACTGGAGTTCTGTGAGCTATAGAGGGGTGCCACTCAGCCAGAGTCTATGAGGGAGTTTCCGTGAAACTTCTTACAAAGGCTGACATGTGTGCCCTACTTTTGAAAGACGTGGAGGACCAGTGCTGGTCTCAGATCACTAGTGGTCATGGAGCAGACAGGGCTGCTGCATGACCACACTGCTCCCAGAACCCAGCAAAGTGGGCCACTGGGAGGCCAGGGGACTCCAGCAGCAGACATCTGTGCAGATGGACACTGGGCAGCAGAACTCCCGCCACAGCACTGCTCCCCAGTGTCTGTGTCCACCCCCTGTCCAATTCAGCATCTGCCCAGGCCAGATAGGAGAGATCCCGCTATGACCGTGACAAGCGCCAGTCAGGGGAAGTGGATGGACACAATTGCCACAGTGATGGATTCAAACTTGCTGACAGTTGTGAGGATGACCCAGGACTGGGCAGCATGTCATTCTGCTGTACATAAGGTCACCATGAGTCAGAGTCAACTGAACAGCGGCTACCTGTCTGTCTGTGTATATGTATCTGTTATCTGTCCATCCATCCATCCACCTTTTTCATAATGACCCTGGCAACCCTCCTTGCGATGCAGGATGTTTTCCGTGCTCATTTTACAGATGGAACTACAGAGGCTCGTGAAGTAAAGTGACACAGACCTTCTGTCTCTAAACCTCATCCATCACATACTATCTCAAATTAAGGGATATGACCCCACAGCTTTCCTGTACTTCTTTCCTCTCCCTGTGGCTGCTTTGTAACTTATTCGTTGAATGGCAAACAACATAATTTCTTAACCGCAGCACTATTGGCATTTTCAGCCAGGTAATTTGTTGTCATATGGTGCTGTCCTGGGTGTTGGAAGATGTTTAGCAGCATACCCCACCCGTAGCAACCAGATGCCAATAGCAGTTTGCCCATCCTGAGCTGGACAGCCAGACTGTCTCCAAACATCACCAGATATCTTCTGGGGACAAAAATCAGCCCTGGTTGACCTCTACAATATAGCAGAATAGCAAAGAGTATGGCCTCCAACATAGGTGGGTGCAAAACTTCACTAGCTACATGCCTTTGGCCAAGTTCTTTGTCCTCTATAATTTTCACTTTTCTCACTTTTAAAATAAGGTTATTGCTGAAAATTCCTATGTAAAACATTTAACACAATACTTGCCATTTAGTACATGCTTAATGTATGCTAATTATTAAAACAGACTTGGCCTTCACTAGCTCACACTTCTTGTGATATAGGCACATTACCAAGACCATTTGAAGCATCAGTGGTATTTTTTTCCTCTGCCATGCTGGTTTCAGATTGTGAGAGAGGAATGTGTAGGTCACACAGAGAGACAAGAGAGATGGCGGCTGTTGAGTTGATTCTGACTCATGGTGACATGTACAACAGAATGAATGCTGCCCGGTCCTGTGTCATCCTCACCATCGTCAGTAAGTTTAACTCCATCATTATGGCTCTTGTGCTAGTCTGTCTCCCGTCCTTGACACCTGTCCTGTCATAGCAGGTGGACCCTGGGTGGCAGAACTCTAGCCACAGCACTGTCCCCCAGTATCTGTGTCCACCACTTGTCCAGTTCAGCATCTGCCTGGACCAGACAGGAGAGATTCTGCTATGACAGTGGGACAGGTGCCAGTCAGGGGAATTAGATGGATCCAGCTGCTACCGGGGTCAGGCAGGTTCTGGACTGGAAGCTGAGTTTCAGTTATAGACTGAGAAATGCAAGCCATAGCAATCTTGAGACCGGGAAGCAGAAGGGATTGGCGTGAGGAGCTGAGACCAGCCATGGCTCCTGATAACTGCTGAGTGAGGGAAAGGTGTGAGGACAGCTGGCCTCTGGTGGACTCATGCTGGTGGCTGGGAAGAAGGCGCTCACACAGCAGCAGCTGCTTTCACTGAGAGGGACAGTTTTGCAACAATGCTCTCAAGTGAGCCTGTGCTTGGAGAGGCAGGTTCGATGCTCCTGCTGATTGGGGGAGCCTTACTGAAGAAAGTACATGGAAGTGAGAGGGCTGAGCCTGAGTAGGCTGCCAGGAGGGGTGGGTGGTTAGAAAAGGAAGTAGGTCAGGACCCCTGACCAAAACAAGACCCAGTGCCATTGAGTTGATTCTGACTCATAGTGAGCTACCCTAAAGTGTAAGTCAGGGATCCTGGAGGGTGTTTACTATGGATTGAATGGTGTCCCACCCCCTGCCCCGCACCCAAAGTATATATTTGGGAATCCTAACCCCTCTACCTGTGGATGGAATCCTGGTTGGAAACAGGGTCTTCTTTGTTATGTTAATGAGGCCTTAACAGTATAGGGTACGTCCTAAAACTCATCACTTCTGACTTATCAAAAGAGGAGGTTAGATACAGAGGTAAACACAAACATATGCCACAGGATGATTGCCAAGGAAGCAAGCAATGCCAGGGCCGCAGAAGCTGGAAGACGCAGGATCTTCCCTGTAGACGGCAAGCTGAGAAAGTCTTACCCGAGAGCTGGCACCCTGAGTTCGCACTTCTAAAAAAAATAAATAAAACCTGTTGCCATCGAGTCAATTCCAACTCAGAGCAACCGTGTACGTCAGAGTAGAACTGCTCCCTACAGTTTCCAAGGAGCACCTGGTGGATTCGAACTGCTGACCTTTTGGTTAGCAACCATAGCTCTTAACCACTGTACCACCAGGATTGCACTTCTAGTCCCCTGTAAAGTGAGAGAATAAATTTCTGTTCTCTAAAGCTGCCCACTTATGGTGTATCTGTTCTGGCAGCAGCAGAAGACTAAGCTGGTGTGTGAAGGCCAAGGGGGCATGAAGAGCATAAGGGGAAGGGATTTCCCTTGGGGAACCCTTACTTCCTCTGCAGCAGCCTTGCCTCTTCTCGGGTTGCTGGTAGCCCGGACCCATACATGCCTCATTTCTCTGGGTGGATGGGGAGGCAGACTCCTCCTTGTCTCTTTGAAAGCACCGACAGAGTGCTGATGACCTTAGAGAGCTGTTAGTTTTGCTTTTTTTACTTTAGTATTGGTAGACATGTGGAAAAGTGCACCGATTATGTGTGACCAGCCCCATGAATTTTTTCACACTTAAGCACATGAGACAGAGAAACTGACCGATTCCAGCACAGGCCTGGTCTTGGGGTCTCCCTCATGTGCCCTTCCGGTGGGTAGTGGACTCCTTCTGGACTGTGGTGGTATAGTGGTTAAGAGCTATGGTTGCTAACCAAAAGGTCAACAGTTCAAATCCACCAGGTGCCCCTTGGAAACTGTAGGGAGCAGTTCTACTCTGACGTACAGGGTTGCTATGAGTTGGAATTGACTCGATGCAATAGGTTTTATGTATTTATTTTTTTAGAAGTGCAAACTCAGGGTGCCAGCTCTCGGGGAAGACTTTCTCAGCTTGTCGTCTACAGGGAAGATCCTGTGTCTTCCAGCTTCTGCGACCTAGGCATTGCTTGCTTCCTTGGCAATCATCCTGTGGCATATGTTTGTGCTTATCTAATCTCCTCTTTTGATAAGTCAGAAGTGATGAGGTTTAGGGCTTACCCTATACTGTGGATTGTGACCACGTGTTATCCGTCGGAGGGCCCTGTCTTCCTGACTGCTCTTGCAGCCATCACGGAGGAGATGTGGTAACTGAGGAAAACCCTTCACAGGGTTTTTCTGTAGGCTCAGCACCTACCACAGGTCCTCACACCTCATGGGCACCCACCAGGCCTGTGTTGGATCAGGAAAGGAAGTGAGGGCTATAATTCTAATTTGAAAATGCAGCTAGGGCACAGCCCTATCTCCTGTCTCACTCATTCATGACTAGCCCCCTGTAGGGCTGAAACAAGGCCTCAGCTGAGCATTCCAAGCTTGAGCTCTGAGGTGGGGTCCGTAGTCGGGCTCACAGACAGAATGGATGAGGAAATCCGGCAGACTTCTGCCGGCATTAATTGATCAGAGGCTGTGTGCACCAAGACTGACAATAGATCAATAAGTGCTCAAGACTAAAAAAGAAAGCACTCTAAATCCCTCAGGTTGTTCAGGAAGGAGACATGACATAAATCCCACAGAGGGGGTGAGGCCCCATGTGTGAGTCTCCCGGTGGTCTCTTTAGTGTCATCCTGTCCGCTCGTTTCCTCCATGACAAGCAGGGTGGTGGCAGAGAGCCTGGAAAAAGACAGAAGCAGAAGGCTGTTCTGTGGATTGAAGCGCCGAGACACAGTTGGCTGTCCTGGCTTTAGCTGGTTGTGACAAATGATGGCAGTGTGACCACTTTCCATCCGAAGTCTCTCCTTCCACAGAAAATGTTTTCAAGAGCTGGGAATGCATGTTTTTAAGACGGGAGCCTAATGGGAAAAGATGGAAAAGAACATGCCAAATTGTCAACACAGCTCGTTTGGGTTGTTGATTCACAGGAAATTTTTTTTTCCTCTTTGTGTGTTTATCTGCTACCTGAATCTGTACAAGGTAAATGCATACTTTTACAACTAGCCAAGCCAAGAAAATAATTTTTTTAATGGAAAAAGATTCTTAAAAATGACTTCAAAAATAGCAGCACTCACTTATGTGAGTAGATGTTATTGAATCAGTCTCTGCTGTGTTGTGTATATTTTTACCACAATAAAACAGAAAAAAAAAATGGCAGCTTATCCCAGCTTTTTAAGAGGTGTGCACACAGTGCTGTCCAGCTGTGTGTTAGCATAAAGCAGAGTATCTATTTTATTTTCTCAACTGAAGGACAAGAAAGCATGACAATTTACATTGTAAAGCTCACCACTTCTCACTCTGGGGAAAGTGTTCTTGAGGGTTCCCAGCTTCCAGACTCACAGCTGTGTCCTGAGTGTCTTATGGGTGTCACCTGATGTGAGAACACCCCCTCGTTTCCTCTGCTGTTTGGTATAGAAGCCTTTGGGGATGAAAGAAGAAGTATCTTGAGGTTGAGTTTTAATAGGCATAAAAATACTAACCTTTATCATCCATCACCAATCAGTAAGTCAAAATGTAGTGATTAGTTGCCTCTTTCCCATGTGGTGGTGCCTGGACGTCTCTAGAAGCAGTTTAATGTTGAGTTTCTGAGCGGTTAATTTAAGATCTTTTGGGGTAGAATTACTCAGTCATTCTGCCAAATGTGAATCTAGAAACTTCATGGTTTTCTTCCCCATTGTTTTTGAGTTCTGTGTATGAGGATGGAAGCCTGGTAGCATAGTGGTTCAGTGCTTAACTGTTAACCAAAGGGTGGCAGTTCTTACCTGCCCAGTACTTCCATGGGAGAGAGAGCCAGTGACCGGCTCCCGTAGAGATTATAGCCAAGAAAATACTATGGGAAAGTTCTACTCTGTCACATGAAGTTGCTATGAGTCAGAATCGATGACACACACAGCAACGGTTTCCTTGGGTGGCGCACATGGTTAACATGCTCGGCTGTTAACCAAAGAGTTGGAGGTTCAAGTCCACCCAGAGGCATCTTAGAAGAATGGCCTGGTGATCTACTAAAAAATCAGCCATTGAAAACCGTCTGGAGCCCAGTTTTGTTCTGACACACATGGGGTGTTCACAAGTTGAAGTAGATTCCATGACAACAGGCTTTTGCTGGCCCTAACACCTTGCCCTGGAGCCCTGGTGGCACTGTGGTTAACAGGTCGACTACTAACCAAAGGCCAGCAGTTCAAACCTACTAGCCAGTCTTTGGAATCCGTGGGGCAGTTCTCCTCTGTCCTGTGAAATCACCTGGATTCAGGATGAACAACAGTGGGTTTAAAAGCTTGCCCAGCCCTTGAGGGCAATAGGACTTTTGTGTGTTTTTGGGAGGTGGGATGGGGTGGCCTGGGGAAGGGTGTGGATGCAGTTTGAGATAAGACATGTGCCCTTGGGGGGCTTGCTGTCAGATGAGCACATGTGCTGCAGTAAAATGCAGTCTGCTAGAACCGTTCTGGACCCCCGAGCTCGGGGATCCAAGAGCCAGCCTTGGACCTGACCCAGTGGGAGGCCACAGTGAAACCCAGCCCCTGCTGTGACTTTCTTTTCACAACAGAGGACAAGAGCTCTTCTCCAATGCTGTCGTCTCCAACGCCATTGGTTCACTGGTCTCCATCATGTCATGCGTGAGATTTGACCCAGACTCACATCCCTCCTGATGTGTGAACAGTCATAACAACACCAGTAACAATAAAATAACAGCAGCAGCAGCACAGCCGCTGTGGCTTCCTAAGCACACCCTGGGTACCAGGCAGTGTGCTAAATGCTTCCCCTGGATGATCTCGTTGCCTATTCAGTCCCTCCCTGAGATATAAATAAGACTGTTCTCCCCTGTTTACAGTGAAATGAATGGTAGAGAGGTTCTGGAATTTGCTAATGAGCACACTGCTAGCCTGAGGCCAAATGAGACCATACACCTGGAACTACAACCCTGGAGGGAATAAGAAACCACTCCATCACCCTGGACCTGGGGAGGAAGTGTTCCTCATTGCCAAAACCCATTAAACCTGCCAAGAATAGAGTCTCTTTGAAATGAATGCCTGAAAATATACTTTTCCAAATCTTTCTTTATGGTAGGAAAGCAGGTTAAGGAAAGGAAGCCAAATCCATTTCCATCCAGTTGACTCTCATGGCAACCCCATGGGCTGCCAAGGGTTTTCTTACTGTTACCTTGATGGGAACAGATCACCAAGCCTTTCCTCTATGGTGCAGTTGGGTAGGTTCCAACTGCCAATCTCTTGGACAGCAGATGTGGGTAAACCCTTTGCACCATGAGGAATCTTAAAGAAAAGGAAGGGATTGGGAAAAGAAGACTTATAAATTGTTCTTCATCTCTTCATCTTTTTCTTTATCTCTTCCTAAGTGACTGTACCCTTAAATTTCAAAAAGGTATGTTACTTTTTCTGATCAAAAGTTGCTTTCATGCAGTATTAAATTATTCAGGATGACCTTTGTGGCTGTTAAGCTTCATGCATCTAAAGCTTGACACTTTCTAGAATTTTACTCTGCATCTGCTGTGCGTGAGAGAAAATGTGCTGCTTTTCTTCCTGGAAGGGTTGTGTTTTGAGAAGTCAGCCTCTTCCAGACTCTGAGTAGAGAGGGATCACACAGATACAGAGAGGGTGCTGGTGGTCTCCTGTCTGGGGGACATGTTCTTGGCCTGTTCAGTGCAAGCCCAGGCACCTGTGACAGTTTAAACCTGTTGTTATTTTGGGAAGAGTACTTGAGATGTCAGAGTCCTTCAGGAGATTAAGACTGTTTCAAAGCAGGAAGAGGTAAACAAATAAATAAATGTTCCACTGATTTTATTTAAATTGATGCCACATATATATTATCCTGCAGGGGAATCCTGGTGGTACAGTGGTTAAGAGCTCAGCTGTTAACCAAGATATCTGCAATTCAAATCCACCAGGCACTTCTTGGAAACTCTGTGGAGCAGTTCTGCTCTGTGCTATGGGGTCACTGTGAGTTGGAATTGACTTGATGGCAATGGGATTGGTTTTTGGTGTATGTCATCCGAAGACTAATGGCATCTTGAGCATGTTTAACCTCTGAACCCATTCTGTGGTGAACTCTTGATCCTGAACATTCACACTTTAAGGCTGTCATTCTTTGGGACAGATCTTTGGGACCTCCCCTCCTGAATTCTGCCTTGTCCTGTGCATACCATCTGTATCCTCCTTCCCCTCTCCTCCTCTCCCCATGTGGAGATGGCCCTGACCACAGAGCCCTACCCCTGGACTCCAAGGGTGGGACATGAGGGGACATGGGTCAGAGATGCCACCTGTGCTTTCTATCCACAGAACAGAACGTGACTTGTACCTAGTTGTTCTTCCTGAGTCTACCTGGAATAAAAGCATAGCTTTTCTGAGGCTTAGCACTGAGAAAAATAGTGTCCAGCCCATCACCCTTTTCTTGAGCTAACCTGTAGGTTACAGGAAGCTCCAGGTAGAATCTCAGGCCTCTCTGGGCCATGGTAGGGCGGTTTAGTGGTTTATCTGCTGCCTCTTTGGTGTCTGGCAGACCTTGGACAGTTTCTGTGAATGAGTCTAGGGTATGAGACTCCCTCAGACCCGTTTCCATGCCAGACAGGGAAGAAGGTAGGAAGGGAGGGAGGATATAAATAGAAATCAAGAATGTCACTAGGGATGAGAGGTAGGAATCAAAACAGAAAGAGTTGGCAAATGATGACCTTGGCTAGATGACTGGGCAGCTCCTTGGTGACACTGGCATTACAGGTAGCTTTATCCCAAGCTAGCACAGCCTAGCCCAGCCATGGGCAGAAACCCCTATATGATCTGCCCACAAAAACACCCACGTCCATGCGTGCACGCGCGCACACACACACACACACACAGAGTATGGCTGAAAACATTCTGCTTCATAGGCAAGCAGTGCAGGATGTGACCCTTCTGTTCTTAGGAAGAAATTCTGCCAACACACTCTTGTCAGAGAAAAGAAAAAGTCTTTCTTACTGACTGAGCCTCACTGTGTTGCAGGGGCACCAGTTGTGATGCCCCCGCCTCGCTCTAGAGTCTTCTGACCCCATTCCTTAGGAATGCTGCATGTGACCTCATTCTGTCTAACCTTCTCTATTGGTTTTTTCAACAAAGCATTTATCAGCTTAGCAATTTTTACATCTACAGTTTGGTGGCATTGATTACATTCGTTATGTCGTGTAACCATTACCACTGTCCTTTTCTCAATGGTTCCACCACTGTTAATGGAGACTCCTTGCCCTCGTGCAGTGAGGCCCGCCTGTCCCCTTCCTCCTGCCTCTGGCGAGCACTAATAGGATTTGGTCTCTACTTATTTGCCTCTTTCATATTAGCAAGATTGCATAGTACTTGTCCTTTTGCTACTGAGTTATTTCACACAGCATGATGTCTTCAAGATTCATGCACATTGTAGCATGTATCAGAACTTTATTTCTCTTTATGACTGGGTAATAATCCATCATATGTATGTACATACACATCTTTTTATCTATGCAGGGAGGAAAAGAAACATGTTGCCAAGTTGATTCCAACTGACAGCAACTCTAGATAACAGGGTTTCCAAGGAGCGCCTGGTGGATTTGAATAGCCAGCCTTTTGGTTAGCAGACATAGCTCTTAACAACTACTCCACCAGGGCACCCTTATTGTCCATAGGTTTTTAAAACACATTTACTCCTCACTTACCAACTGTCTCAGTATCTGATATTTCACTTTTATGACAATAGTGAAATGTACACTATCCCACTATTTGGCACATTAATGATGAATGTCTAGCTGTAACAAATGTTGCATTGCAAGGTGAGAGTAACACTGGTTATGACGATCCCGGTTGTGCGTCAGCTTGGCTGGGCTGTGGTTCTTGGTGGTTTGGCAGTTAGGTAATGACGTAGTCCTTCTTCATTTCGTGATCTGATGTCATCATCCTCTCAGTCACACCAGTTTTCATGTAAGGACCTGGGCTTTTGAACCTAACTAGTTGATAAGTGAGGAGTTGTTATATTCCTTTTGGCTCAGTTAGGATAATTCAAGTGTATGGCATGATGAAGTAACCAGAGCTGTGGTTTTGTCCCCTCGCAGTAAGAAGCGGCACAAGTTTAGGTACCCTATATGGAGCTACAAGGAAGGTGGAAGCCAGCCAGAGTGCTCCAGAGACACTGGAGCTGATTTGGCATTTAATAGCTTAATGTTCTGCATCTCATTTAAATTTGTAATGGAAATTTCCTCTTGGAATACACTTAATCTTGACAGAATCATTCAGAGTATTTTATTGAGAGAGGTAATGAGTTTAAGCCCATAACGAAAGCCCTCTCTCTAAAATATGTATGGTGTGGTGCGGATACCTGAGGCGCTGTGTTGGAGTAGAGAGGATGTGTGATACCAACCAGATGTCTTACGCCAGGAAGAGAGCAGAGGACATGACTGGCCACTGAGGGTGAAGAAAAGATCAAAGAAAACAGATTCTTTCAAGAAAAAGTAAAAAGCCAGAGAGACGAAAACTCTAAGGAATTACATGGAACCCTTGTTGAGAATGAAAGATGAAAAATACAGACTTTATATAAAACATGGCAACCACCCAACACCTTCTGTGTGCCAGACAATGACTCGGTTCTCTGGACAAGGAATAAAACGTGAAATGACATTGTGAATGAGCTACTATTAGAACATGTTGTACCTGCTATGTAGTCAGCGGCATAACTTGTTAACCCACTGCTGTCAAGTTGATTCAAACTTATAGTGACCCCATAGGGTTTCCAGGCAGCAGCTGTTGGATTTGAACTGCTGAACTTTTGGTAAGCAGCTGAGCTCTTAACTACTGTGCCACCAGTGGCATATATTAAATAAGTTCATACAACCAAAGATATTTATCCAGGGGGGTAGGTAGTTGATTAACAGAGATGTCTAGTACCAAATGCACTAGGTAAATGTTTCAAGAGTTACAAAAGAATTAGGAGAGAAAGGGAATGCCCATCTAGAGTGATCAGACTTAAGAGGTGGAGGACATAGCCTCTATTGAGGCCTTGCTGGGAAAGCTGTGATGATTCCAAGACAGGATGTCCAGTTCCTTTTTCTTCATCTAGGACTGTGGAGAATAAATATCCGTCTGGCCTTCAGAGTGTACCTGTGGTGTAAAACTCCCCAAACCAAGCCAAACCAGTTGCCATCAAATCAGTTCTAACTCATGGCAGCCCCGTGTGCATCGAGCTGCTCAGTATGATTTGCAAGGCTGTGATTTTTTCAGTAGCTCTCCAGACTGGCCTTCTTAGGAGCTCTGACTAAATTCAAACTGGCAACCTTTTGGTTAGTAGTTGAATGTTTAACCAATTGTGCTACCCAGGGATTCCTTTAAAACCCTAGTGTCTTGCTGTTATGGCCAGGGAATAGGCCGAGAAGACTCCTCCCAGTTGGCATCCTGCCTGCCTCTCAGCCACTCTGGGCCAGCCAGTACACAGCTCCACATTCTGTTCCCTCCACTGAGGGCTTTTCTGGCCTCTTCTCTCAGCCAGCAAAGTTTGTTCTCTTGTAAGTCGTCACCCCAGATGGCACCCCACCTCCTACCCATCAGTGTGAGGCTCTGTGTCCACATAGACCTTTGTAAATTTTAGCATATTTTAGTTTGCAGCAGAGTTATTTGTATCTAATATCTGTCCCTGGACTTTGAAATTTTCAAGGAGCAGTTATTCTTTTTCTACCTCAGTATTTAACATAGTCCTTGACTGCAGCAAACTCTGAATGGTTGGTTGGTTGGTTGGTTGGTTGGTTGGTTGGTTGGTTGGTTGGTTGGTTGGTTGGTTGGTTGGTTGGTTGGTTGGTTGGTTGGTTGGTTGGTTGGTTGGTTGGTTGGTTGGTTGGTTGGTTGGTTGGTTGGTTGGTTGGTTGGTTGGTTGGTTGGTTGGTTGGTTGGTTGGTTGGTTGGTTGGTTGGTTGGTTGGTTGGTGGGTTGGTGGGTTGGTGGGTTGGTGGGTGGGTGGGTGGGTGGTGGGGTGGTTGGTGGGGTGGTTGGTGGGGTGGTTGGTGGGGTGGATGGGTGGATGGGTGGATGGGTGGATGATGAGTGGGTGGATGGGTGAGTGGGTGGATTGGTGAGTGGGTGGATGGATAGATGATGGATGGATGAACTGACTGATGGATGGATGCATGGAAAGGAAGGTAAATCAAGAAGGTAGAAATGGTCTCTAAAAATAGAAGCAGAGCTGGGTTTTACGTTTGAATGTATTCTGAGCAGATCTAAGTGTTGAAATCAGGAGGTGGGAAGAAGAGATGAAGGCTGTGGGTCAGGAACAATGAGAACTTCACAAGTTTAGAGACAAAAGCAAGACAAGGAGTCAGAGGAGAGTCCCAAGGCTTGGGATGGGGGAGGGTACCTACAGAAGCCAGGACTCCCATGAGAGGATGTGTGGCCCTGTCAGAGCTACAGAGAAGCGAAGCAGATCAAGCATAGGGAAGAGGCCTTAGGATGGGGGCTGAGTTGTTGGGAAAATAGAAAAACCAGAGAGATCAGTGTTCATATCGCAGCTGGGTCTGGAACTAGCTGCAGAGAGATGAGCAAGGGGGATTTAAGCTGAGAATAGAGAAGAATTGCGAGCTGAGGCTTCAGGATGTGACTATTTGTCCTTGAAATGTCAGTAGCCAGGAGAGACAAGAGGTAAGAAGAGATAAGGGATAAGTCAAAGAGATGGAATTAGGTTCCCAGGGGACCAGGTGAGCTGAGGTCTCAGAGAGCAGCCAAGAGAAAAGTGGGAACTGTTTCAGAGCTCAGGAGAGGTCTGTGTATGTAAAGCATATGGCCCTTCTCAACCCTGAGTATAGACTGCAGCCTAGGGCCACCACCACAAAGTGCCACAAACTGAGCAGCTTAAAACAAGAGAAATATATTGCTTCGCAGATCTAGAGGCCCCAGAAATCCAAAATCAAAATGTTAGCAGGGCCATGCCTCTTCTGAAGGAAGCAGACTGCCACATCTTTCTCCCACAGGGCATCTGGTGCCGTCTGCTCCCTAAGTATTACAACAACCTTGCAAACCCTAGGAGGCAGTTTCACCGTGTCCTAGAGGATCACGATGAGTCAGAATTGACTCAGCAGCACACAACAACACCAACATATATATTAAACTCCTAACTAAGCCCTTGTAACTGTGAATGTAATCCTGTTTGGAGGGGGGGTTTTCTTTTGTTATGTTAATGAGATCACAGCAGAGTAGGGTCTGTCCTAACCCTAATTCCTTCTGAGAACTTTCCTATGAAGGGGTGTACAGACACAGAGAGACAGGCACACAGTGGGAGACACCATTTAAAGGGAAGGGCGAGGGATCTACAAGCCTGGGAACTTGAAGATTTGTCAACAGCTACAACAGGGCAAAGAAGGACCTGCCCCGAGAGCCAATGCCCAGAATTCAGCCTCCCAGCCTTCAAAACTGTAAAGAAATAAATTTTTGTTCTTTAAAGCCACCCACTTGCGATATTTTGTGTTGTGGCAGCACCAGCAAACAGACAAGACTCTAGGGGGAGAGTCGCTCTTGCCCCATCCCATTTTCTGGTGGTTTCTGTTGATCTTTGGCATCCAGATTCTAATGTCACTTCTAGACCGTCACCTCAATCTCTGCACCCATCTTCACATAGCCATCCTCCATCTGTGTGTCTTTGTGTGTCTTGCCTCGTCTGTTTATAAGGACACAAGGCATATTGGATTAGAACCCACCCCAGTTCCAAGTATGACCTGGAATCAGTTGGCTGATTACGTCTACCAAAACACTATTTCCAAACAAGAGCACATTCATAGATTCTGAGGTTTAGGGTCCACACATCTCTTTTAGAGGGGCACAGTCCAACCCGTAAGAAGTAGCCTCTGTCCCTCATTCCTCCTGAGTGATCAGGTAAGAGATAAGAACTCCAGGGTGATTTGGAAGCAGAAGCAAAAGCAGAGAGTAAGATCCCATACACCCAGAGCAAGGCGTGGAGCATCTCAGGCCGTGAGGAGGGAAGGCGCTGGTTCATCCAGGCCATCCTCTTGTGCTGCTATGAACTACACTCTGTGTTCATCTGGCTTACTAAGGTGCACCACAGAGGAGAAGAAAAAGGACACTGGAAAAGAGGAAAAGGTTAAGGTGAAAGTATTTGGGAGGTACATTGCTGGCTTTATTCAGTATAGTGGCAGTTGAGCATCTAGAGTGACAAGGTCATGGAGGAACCTTTGGAGTCAGTGTACTTTTGATGCACTTTAAGGAAGTCATTCAATCCATAGGTTTCCCTGGGGAAAAAAAAGGAAAGAAACAGAGAAAGCTCATTTTTTAATGAAGTTAATAAATCTTCAGGGTTCTTTGGGTAGTGCATCGGCCACTAACCAGAAGCCTCATGGTTCAGATCCATCTGGCAGCACCTTGGAAGAAAGGCCTGGCAATCTGATTCCAAAAGATCAGGCCACTACAAAACCTATCAAACCCAGTTCTACTTGAACACATATGAGGTCACCATGGGTTGGAATTGACTCCACAGCAACTGGTTTGGTTTTGATTTTTTTAAAAAATAAACTTTCATCATAGAATATAGGAAAATATAGAACAGTTGTAAAGTGAGAGGGAAGAGCGCATGGTTTTACCACCCCAAGATAAGCATTGCTAGTGTGGAGGAATAACCAACTCAACGCTATGGCTTTAAAGGCACAATTTCTCTTCCTGTAAAATGTAAAGGAAAACAAGGGTGGCCGGTTTTGACACCTCTGTCCACAAGGGAAGACTATGTTTACAGCTTTAAAAGAAACAAAAAAGGAGCAATAATGTGTATATGATTTCTGAGCAAACCAGGGACCAGGTGGTATGTACTGGTCTTAAGTGACAGGATTATCGGTATCTACTAGTTATTTTTACCTCACTGCAGAAAGGATTTGCCTTAGGATAAAGCTGGCTTTAAAAGAGACATTGATTTTGTAGGAACATTTCATTTAATTTTTTGTGGCTCATTGTAGAGACCATAATATCTTGGGTACATTTCTGGGCAGCTTTAAATAAGAACAAAAAGTCTGCTGAAGAAAAGTAGTAGTCTCACCAGTAGGCTCACCGACCCTCAGCACATCCCTCTCTCCTGATCCTGAGCCTGAATGGCAAGCTGTTCTCTGAGGGAGAAAAGCAGAAGGTGGGACCGAATAACGAACAGCACTCTTTATCTAAACTTGTGCCTTTATCCCCAGCGAAGGGCCCATCTTCTGCAGCGGTTAGTCCAGGAGCTGATGGCCAGCCCATGCCACCCTGGATCACCATTGCTCGGCAGAAGCGCCGAGGGGCCCCAGACCAGCCACCCAATCAGGAAGACAGGCCTCGGGTGCGGAGCCAGAAGTCTGAAGTGGGAAAGCCACCCAAGGCCCCAGAGAGAGCCCAGGTGCATAAACACTTTCTGTTTCAGGTCCGGGAAGGAGCAGCCAGCTGCGGCTGGGACCCCCATGCTGATGGCACCCCTGCGTGGTCATCGCTGAGACCATCACCTGTTGTGATGGCCATTGTGGGCAGAGTCTCAGTGAAGCCGCATAAGTGATTCATGCCGTTGTAACCTCTGTTGCGGAGAAGCCCACCCTGTGCCTGGGCTGGGCTGCTGGGGAGGCGGAGAGGGGAGTGAATCACTTAGGCTGTGAAGACAGTTCTCTGCTTCCTGCCTCCTAGGCAACGCAGCTCAGCATCTGGAGAAATGAAATGAGGTTAAAATAACTTCTTGGTGAGACGTGCTGTGACAGTGTCAACAGCTCCATCTTGGCTCATTGCTTAGTGATAAATGAGCCCTGTTTGCTGCTATGCTGGCTGCCTGCTAGAGCTCTGTCCTTCCCACCTGGGGCTGCAGGGCAGCAACTGGGCCTTCCATTTTGCTTCCTGGACTGAAAACAGTTTTCTTAAACCTAAGCAACAGTGCTTAGAAGCAGGCCCAAACCCCTAGCTTTTGTATTTCCCTAGCAACCACCAAGACAAATCCATAGGTGTGTTAGTAGCCTGGTGGAATGAGCCTGAGCCTGCAGTGGGACCTGTATTCCTTCATTCTAGAACTTCTGATTACACCAGTGCTTTGCAAACCTCATGTAAGGGAAAGGTTAGTCCAAAGGGCGAATGGACCACAACTACCGCAGCCTCCACCAGACTGAGTCCAGCACAAGTAGATGGTGCCCAGCTACCACCCCTGACTGCTCTGACGGGGCTCACAACAGAGAGGCCTGGACAGAGCAGGAGAAAAATGTAGAAGAAAATCCAGACTTACAAAGAAAAAACCAGACTTGGTCTGACAGAGACTGAAGGAACCCCAAGACTATGCATGGCCTCTGGACACCAATTTAATGACATACTGAAGTCCTTTCTGAGGGTCACCATTCATCCAAAGACTGAACAGGCCTGTGAGTCTGAATCCACTCTGCAGCAATGGATTTCGTAGTTTTATAAAACAAACAGTAACACATGTGGTTCACCATGTGTGTGAGACTAAATGGGGCCACCAGCCCAAGGAGGCAGAAGGGGGCAGGAAAGTTGGATGAGTGAAAGTAGGATAACGTAAGGTCAAGTAGGAAAGTGTTGAGATGTCTCAAGTTGGCAACCACTGTCACAAAACAATGTGTACTAATTATTTAACAAAAAACTAATTTACTTTGTAAAATTTCACCTAAAGCATAATTTAAAAAAAAAAAAAGAAAGGTATCCCATCCCACAGGCTTAGGAATTTTATAAAAGACTTATTAATCAGTGGTTCCCAGTTTGAGGTTTCAACGATCACTCACACCAAATATAAAAACTTTACAAAAATATTTCCAAGCATAGCTAATTTTGATTTTCAAATGGAATCCTTACATTCCAACCGTCTGAGGCTGAGGACAGGTGCAGGGACAAGAAAAAAGCTATGACATGCGTGTGGGCTCAAGATAAGGACCAGCACTGGTCTGATCCCTGGCATTTGGAAGGCTGATGGTCAATGAGCTGACAAGCCAGAGATCTCTGAAGTAAGTGCCAGCAGGCGGGGTTCAGTTTTGCAGAGAATCCTTTGGCGAAAGTGAACCTGTTTGGCTCACTTTAGTTCTGTTTGCCTCCTAACTGAATCACAGGTGACATGACTGTATGTTTCTTTCTTGTGTCCCAATAGGAGGCCAAACAAGCTGACTTCGTCCGAAGCAAATCTTTCCTGATAGCACCTGCCAAGCCACCTGTGGAACGGAAGCATGGGACAAAGCTCAACCTCAAAGAGGGACTGCAAAGAGGAATCTCCCTGTCTCATCAGAACTTGGGTATGAAACATACAAATCTTACCCAATACTTTTGAAATAAACTTTTGGGATTGTTCTCACAGCTTTCATTGTGGAAGTTTCTCTTACCCCACTACATTGCTGGAATTGCACAAGCCTGTTCTTATGCCAGTTTGTCACACATTACACGTTCTCTGCTAAGTCTTCTTAACATGTTTACACATTAATGGATTTTATGTTTGTGAGCACACCCAGGACCTTGATGAGCATTTTAAAGAAATGTAAGAGGCTTAAGTGAAAGTCCAGCTCATTTCTCATGTTTCTGTTTGTTTTCTTTCCAGCAGCTCAGTCTGCAGCGATGATAGAGAAAGAACTGAGTCAGCTGAAGAGAGCCAGTTATGCCAGCACAGATCAGCCATCCTGGATGGAACTTGCCAGAAAGAAATCACAAGCCTGGAGCGACATGCCCCAAATTATAAAATAGATTGATGTGAGCTAAGAAAGAATGTCCACTACCTTCATGAGCCACCTACTTAAAACTGCCAGTGAATCATGGCAAACAAACTGTGAAACTAAAGACTGATTTTATCATTAAGTCATGGGAGAGAGAGAGCAAAGATGGGAGAGAAGAACCAGGCAAAACAAGGAAGACAAAACACATAGCCATAATCCTGGGCCAGCGGTGCCCTAAAACAAGAACAACTTGAAGGAAAGCCAGGAACATGTTCTTGTGCCCAACAGATGAATGTGAGTTTTTTAGCATTCCCTTAAATAAGGAGGACTTGGACAAGCTGGACTATGGAAAGGAAATATAGATGAAAAACTAGGACGTGGTTGCAAGACAAGAAGAGAAGCTGTTCCTGGAGCACGCGTGTGCTGTGCTGCTGTCTGAGATAAATCCATCGTCTCTGGTCACTGTCTTGCCTGTGGACCCGTCTTCTTTTTTCATATTTACTACTAGGCATGATATTAACGGTAGAAACAAGGAGGCCATTTCCAAAGAGCAGCTATAAAATCATCTGTTTTCCTGAAGCTATCCACTCCAAGAAGAAGAGAAAGGGATATAGCAGGTTCATCAGTTCAAAGACTGCTTCCAAAAATAATTTTTAAGACATTTTTCCTCTAAGCATCTGTGTCTTTACCCATTGCCCAATGCATTGCCTGTTCAATAAAAGATTTCAAATGTAGTTTCTGTCATACGGGAAATGTTATTTCTAGTCACATTTATAGAATGTCTTCCAACGTGAAGTATTATGTATGGAGTTTCATTTAATACATACCTTGTTTAGAATCCCGATTGGGTTGATTTTGGAGTTGACGTTTTTGGAAAAGATTTTTTTTCCCCAATAAAAATTTTGATACTTATTGTTGGAAGTCAGAAGATAATACAGGGTTTGGGCTTCACCCCACACCCACCACCCCTTTTAACCTATTCGGTCCAACATACTAAAAATGTAAACTTTTCTGTAAAGTTTTATTCTTTAGCACCTACTTAATCTAAACTGCACATTTCTTTTGAAAACTAGGTTATAAATGCATCAACCAGGGTGACCCCTGAGTGCAGAATGAAGAGAAAGTAGGCAGAGGGAGAGCTCAGAATTGTATCTAAGTTATATGCCTGTGTATTTTTAAAATATTTTACAATTTGTTCTTCTTGAAATCTCCATGGGAGTATGTATAGCTGGGATGTTTATCTGTCAGAATCAATTTTTTAAAAAAGAAAGCCATTGTCATCACATTGATTCTGATTCATAGTGCCCCCTATAGGACAGAATAGAACTGCCCCACAGGGTTTTCAAGGAGTGGCTGGTGGATTCAAACTGCTGACCTTTTCATTAGAGTCAAGTTCTTAGGTATTGCTCTGCCATGTGCTGCTATTTGGTTTTATGTGCTCTAAGGTTTTCTGAATTCCTGCTGGTGCAGTGGCTCAGAGCTCAGCGGCCAGCCAAAAGGTCAGCAGTTCAAGTCTACCAGCTGCTCCTTAGAAACCTTATGGGAAAGTTCTACTCTGTCTTATAGGGTTGCTATGAGTCGGAATAGACTTGAGAGCAACATGTTTGTTTTTGGAAGGTCTTCTACTTTATTGCGTGTTCCATCTCATGAATAATTCCTTTCTTGCTGCTGTAACTATACAACTTGAGGAGGCTACTTTTACTGAGCTCAGACTGTGAAACACTGGATAGCATAAAGCAGTGTACCATCTGGCGATTTCTCACAGCTTAACGTACAAAGTCCTGAGGGGTTTTTCCCAATCAAATTGATTAATTAATTGCATACTCTTAGGGTCCGTCAATACAGAATTGCATGGTGAACGTGCTCTAAATAATGACTCCATCTAACTTTGATCCAAAAAGCTTTGACTGTAGTTTTAAATGAGAAGCACCATACATTATTACCCCACAGGTGTGTATGTTTTTTTGTGTCCTGTCTGCTTTTTATAACTCAGAAGCCATCCGGTTTTGAACACACCCTCCACTGATGCAGCTCCATTAACACAACAAGGAACAACCTGCTTTCAAAGAAGATTACATCCACAGCTATAGGGGTTAGGATTTAAACACGTATTTGGGGGACACAATTCAAACTGAAATAGTCACCCTCTGTTGGTACTCACATTAGTGCATTAGTGCAGAGAGGAACTGGTGCTCTCTAAGACAAGACATAGAAGAAGCCCTGAGTTTACCTTGAACACTCTTACGTCGTAGGGACAAGAGTGCACCTCATGGTGCCTCCTGGGGTGACCATCCTAGCTTTTTAGATCTTCAGAAGGGCTGGAGGAAGTGTGAGAGGTTTTGGTTTCATAATTGTCAATCATGAGCATCTAGCTGAGCTGTGTGGTTTTTCCACTCCTTCACTTCTTTCAATCAACACCTCCATGCCAGGCGTTGTAGAAAGGACTGGGGCACGTTGAAGAACAAGTGTATATACAGGCCAATCTCTTGGCACAGACACTGTAGTTGGGGAAACAGTAAATTAATAAACATGAGAAAACCTGCAAAAATAGCAGTGGGTAATCATAAACCTAAAACAGCGAGTCATGGCAGAAGGGCTACTTGAAGTCAGGTAGTTAAGAAAGAGCTTGATAAAGAGGTGGCTTGATTATAAAAATGAGCTATCCATGCGAAGAACTGGAGGAGAACACGCAAGCCTGAGGAAAGAGCTCTGCAAAGGCCCTGAGGTGGAATCATGACTGACGTGTTCAAGGAGCGGTGTAGCTGGGATGTGCTGAACAGCGCAAGAAGCAGAAGTGGTCTCCACTGAGGACAGTTTTAATAAGTAAAACATACTCCTCTTCCTTCAAACTTATCCTTTGATCAATACTAATAACCACCACCAGTACGATCCGGGGATCCTGGGAAGTTCTTGTGACTCCATCTGTCCTTAGTTGTCACACTTGTCAAAGAACTCATTTTACAGAGCCTTCTAAATGAGAACAGCCCTGAAGCTATTCCCCCTTCACCACTCCTTATGGGTCTGAATATGCCTTTCTCTATGATGGGAACCCTGCTGGCATAGTGGTTAACTGTTACAGCTATTGACCAAAAGATTGGCAGTTCAAATCCCCGAGGTGCTCCTTGGAAACTCTACGGGGCAGTTCTATTCTGTCTCTAGGGTCACCATGAGACAGAATTCAGTTGATGGCAGTGGGTTTGGTTTTTCGATTTCTCTAAGACACCTGGCACTGCCTCTGGCTTAGGTGAATATTGTTTTGAGGATAACCAATGCTTCCTCATCTGAGGAAAGACAAATACTCAATTTTTTCATAGGAGAGAAGAAGATGAAAAGGTGATAAAGAAATATATGTGTACTGGAAATTGTAAGAAAAATGGTCAGTGGGGTGGACTGTATATTTACATCAGTTTCAAGCAGAAGATAGAAGAAGAAAAAAGTGGAAATAGAACAATCTTTACATTAGATCCTATGAGAAGACAATAGGGAACTATTTTTTATGGTGGCTATGGTACTCTTGAAATGGCTGAACATTGTCCAGTTCTATCTGGTATAACAACACTGTATATTCCTTCCATCTTCTTTTGATGCTTTCTAAGTCATTTAATATACTTTTGTAGAATCTTTCACTACTGTAACTCAAGGCTTGAATTTTTTCTTCAGTTCTTTCAGCTTGAGAAATGTGGAGCTTGTTCCTCTCTTTTGCTTTTCTATTTCTAGCTCTTCACACATGTCATTATATAATACTTTGTCTTTTCAAGCCACCCTTTGAAATCTTCAGTTCTTTTACTTCGTCATTCTTTCCTTTTGCTTTAGCTATTCGGCATTCAAGAACAGTTTCAAAGTCTCTTCTAACATCCAGTTTGGTCTTTTCCTTCTTTGCTGTCTTTTAAATGTCCTTTTACTTTCTTTGGAAACCCGTGTAGCACATTAAATGCTATGTCTGCTAAGCAAAAGATCAACAGTTCAAATCCACCAGGCACTCCTTGGAAGCTCTGTTGGGAAGTTCTACCCCGGCCTATAGGTTCACTATGAGTTGGACCTGACTCAGTGGCAGTGGGTTTTTTTGGTTTGGTTTGGTTTGGTTTTGCTTTCTTTATACCAGAAAGAACTGGTTGACATTCAGCCATTTCAAAAAGTAGTGTATGATCAGGAACCAATGGTACTGAAGAAAGAAGTCAAAGCTGCATTGAAGGCACTGGAGAAAAACTAGGCTCTAGGAATTGATGAAATATCAGTTGAGGTGTTTCACAAACAGATGCAGCACTGAAAGTGCTCACTCATCTACACCAAGAAATCTGGAGGACAGCTACCTGTCCAACTAACTGGAAGAGATCCATATTTATGCCTATTCACAAAAAAGGTGATTAACCAAATGTGGAAATATTGAAAAATATCATTAATATCACATGCAAGTAAAATTTTGCTTAAGATCATTCAAAAGTGACTGCCACAGTATATTGACAGGGGACTGCTAGAAATTTGGGCTGGATTCAGAAGAGGATGTAGAACCAGGAATATTGTTGCTGGTGTCAGATGGATCTTGGGTGAAAGCAGCTAATATCAGAAAGATGTTTACCTGTGTTTCTTTGACTACACAAAGACATTTGACTGTGTGGATCATAACAAATTGTTGGTAAGATTGCAGAGAATGGGAATTCTGGAACACATAATTGTGCTCATGAGGAATCTCTATATGGATCAGGAGGCAGTTGTGTGAACAGAACAAGAAAAGATGTGTGTCAAAGGTCAAAGTTGTGTCCTTTCACTGTACCTTTGTAATCTGTATGCTGAGCAAATAATCTGAGAAGCTAGACTATATGAAGAAGAACAGGATATCAGGATTGGAGGAAGACTCATTAACAACCTGCATTACACAGATGGCACAACACTACTTGCTGGAAGTGAAGGTGAGTTGAAACACTTACTGATGAAGATCAAAGACCACAGCCTTCAGCATGGATTGCCCCTCAAGATTAAGAAAACAAAAACCCTCACAACTGGACCAGTCAGCAACATCTTAATAAATGGAGAAAGGATTGAAGTTGTCAAGGACTGATTTACTTGGTTCCACAGTCAACACCCATGGAAGTAGCAGTTAAGAAATCAAAAGATGCTTTGCACTGGGAAAATCTGTTGCAAAATATTTCTTGAAAGTACTGAAAAGTAAAGATGTCACCTTGAAGACAAGGTGCGCTTGACCCAAGCCATAGTATTTTCAGTCACAGTGTATGCATGTGAAAGTTGGACAATGAATAAGGCAGACAGAGGAGGAACAGATGCCTTTGAATTGTGGTGTTGGAGAAGAATATTGACTGTACCATGGACTGCCAAAAGAACAAACAGATCTGTTCTGGAAGAAGTACAACTGGAATGCTCCTTGGAAGCAAAAATGAGACAGTATCTCATATATTTTGGACGTGTTGTCAGGAGGGATTGGTCCCTGGAGAGGGACATCATGCTTGGTGGAGTGGAGGGTCAACAAAAAAGAAGACGACCCTCAACAAGATGGATTGACACAATGGCTACAGTGATAGGCTTAAGCATAAAAAAAATTGTGGGCGTGGCGCAGGACTGGGAAGTGTTTTGTTCTGTTGTGTATAGAGTGGCTTTGAGTTGGAACCGATTCGATGGAACCTAACAACAACATGGTAATGTTAAAATATGTTAAAAACTTCTTTGACACATTTCTTCTTGGAAGGTAGAGCTCAATTCCTATTCCCTTGTTCATGGGCTAGATTTAGCGCCCATTTCAGATAGCAGGTAGATGTGACTGCGTCACTTCTGAAGCTAGGTTTGCTGCTGTGCAGGAAGTCAGTTGCCATTTCTTGAAATGGTATAGCCTGTGAGGAGATCCACAAGGGGAGGAACTGAGGCCTCGCCTCAATCACCAGCATCGACTTGCTAGTCTTGTGAATGGGCTACCTTGGAAATGGATCCGTCCTCCAGCCTTTGTCAAGCCCTCAAATGACTGCATACCAGTTAGTGTCTTGACTACCATCTCATGAGTGTCTCGATGGCATCTCAAGACAGACCTGCCCAGCTGACCCACTCCCAAATCCTGGCCTATTGAAACATTGAAATAACAGATATTTGCTAGAACTGTAAACTGCTAAATTTAGGGGTAGTTTGTTACCCAGTAATAAGTAACTAATACAGCAGTTTCACATGGTTTTTCTGGTCCCTGAAGTGAAAAGTAACCACTTTATCTAAATTTAATGTTTGATTTGGGACAAAGAACATATAAGTGGCATGAGTAGAGTGATATTTCTGTGGTAGAAGTCTCACCTCCCATGTGAGATGCCGGGGTACAGTTCCTGGGCCACGTATCTCATGTGAAACCACTCCTTGTCTGTCAGTGAGACTGATACGTCACTATGATGCTGAACGAGCTCCAGCAGAACTTCCAGACTAAGAAGGACTAAGAAGAAAGGCCAGATAATTGTAAAACCTCAGTTAGTGAAAACCCTACAGACTACAGTGGATGAATCCCATGTATGCAGGATGACTATGAGTCAGGTTGACTGGACAGAAGCTAACAATAGCAACTATGTATCTACATATCTATATATATGTGGATATAAAGCACAATATAAGGAAAAATATTTGATGCCTCTCCAACTGCAGTTTGTTTTAGGTTGTGTGGCAGCTATCTGAGGGTGTTGGTTGTTGACTCAAGTGTTCAGATAGTCTCTGACCTTTGCTTTATGAAAACAGATTGTTTAGTTTCCTAATGCTTTCTCCACTGGGAAATTACCCTCATTAGTATGAAAAACAACACTGAATGTATTGTGGATTGCCAAGAGAACAAACAGATCTGTTCTGGAAGAAGTACAACCAGAGTTCTCCTTGGAAGCAAGGATGGCGTGACTACGTCTTACATACTTTGGACATGTCAGGAGGGATCAGTCCTGGAAAAGGACATCATTCCTGGTAGAGAGGAGGCTCAGTGAAAAAGAGGAAGACCCTCAAGGAGATGGATTGACACAGTGGCTACAACAGAGGATTTAAGTGTGAAAATGATTGTGGGCGTGGTACAGGATCGGGCAATGTTTTGTTCTGTTGTATGTGGAGTCACTGTGACTGAGAACCAACTTGATGGCAACTAACAGCACAGCATGGAAATAAAGGAGAGATGTGTTTGTGATGCCCAGAGATTATTTAAAATAGCAACAGTAGACTTGTTTTGGGGATGTACTCCAGGAGCTTGGTTAATAACCTCACCGAAGGGTATCTTAAAGTATTTGAAGGGAGACTAGAAGCTTCCAAGTGCCAAGTGCCTAATTCCACGGTTGATCTAAAGCTCGCAGGAGAACAGACTTTCAGCATTTAGCCTACTATCCAACAAGGAGCAAGTTGCCTCTGAAAGATATCCCACAGGGATCAGAACTCTGGTGTCAAACTTAGGAAAATGCAATAACTGACTCTGAGACAAAGAAATCACTGGGAAGCACTTGAGACAAAATAAACCCAATCTTCCAGATGCTGAAGCCTTTATACTTAGATTCTTCTTTCTTCTCGAGTGTAAATGTGTGTGGAGGGAGGATTGTCAGATTGTATCTATCATTGTCTACCCCACTATCCCTATCTACCATCTAGTCTGTGAGGTCAGGGGCTTCTACTGGTGGACAGCCCTGGCTGCTGTGAGGCCACAGCAAGGGGCAGAGGCTGGCCCCCCACCACAATGGTGAGTAGGGAGCACTAGCCTTAAACTGCCCTGCCTTCTTGGCACACTGCTCACTAAACCGAAAAATCAAACCTATTGCCTTTGAGTTGATTCCGACTCATAGCAACCCTATAGGACAGTGTAGAACTGCTCCATAGAGTTTCTACTGAGAGGCTGGTCGACTTGAACTGCCAACCTTTCAGTTACCAGACGTAACACTTAATCACTGTGCCACCAGGGTTTCCATACTGCTCAGTTAGTGGTGCTAAAGACCTCCTAGTATGCAAGTGATTTGTCAAAGGGCACCGAATTCAAGTGGCCAGGTGGAGAGCTGGCTTTCCTGGCAGTGGCTGGTTCCAGACGTGTCCTTTGTCCTCCAGGGACCCTCTAAGACTGTGATCTGGTAGCCCTCTGGAGACCTCTGCTCTGGCTGTAGAGGGTTTACAGAGCTCTCTTTATTCTCATAGAGCTCTGGACCTCTATTTAGGGCGAGTGTTGCCTCTCTGATTCTGGGCTTGGAAAGGTGACCTCTTGGGCCTATCAGTTCAGAGCCTTTGTGGGAAGCCTCAGATGAGACTTATCTGTTGAGCACAAGCTGTGATAATTCTGGCAGATGGTTATTGATTAGCCAAGCCAAGCCAAGGGCAGTCATGAGTTATTGATTAAGAGAAAGAAAATAATCTGCAGTGTTTTCACTGTAGTTGCAGACCCCACCAGATGAATAACCAGTGGTGAGTGGTTTATGAGTGTTACGTGGATATTCCCGTACAAGGTCAGTCTGAGAGAAAACGTTTCAGTCACATGCAGCCTGCCCTCACTTACTCCTCATTTACAACCTGCTTGTCAGACAGAATCCAGCTCAAAGGTTCTTGACAGGAGTGGCTGGAGGAGAAAGTAAAAGAAGGAGGGAAGTGGAAGAATCAGAAATACTCAAGGAACTTTATGCAAATGGCCCAAGTCTGCTTTTTTCCGGTTCATGTCAGACCAAAACTACTTAGTACATGGAATAGTGCCTTTAAATTGCCGTTTTATGGTCCAGAATATGGTGACTGATCTTAGCGAATATTCCATGTGCACCTGAGAAGTGCATTTGTTGGGAGGAGTGTTCTATACATATTAGGTCTAGATGGTTGACAGAGCTCTTCAAGTTATTTGTGCCCTTATTAATTTGTTGCCTACTTGTTCTGTTAATTACTGAAAGAGGAGTGTTGAACACTCCAGCTGTAATTCTGGATTTGTCTTTCTCTTTTCAAACCTATCAGTTTTCGCCTTACATGTTTTGAAGCTCTTTTACAAGGTGCAAGCACATGTGAGATTGTCAGGTCTCATCGAAGAATTGCCTTTAAATCATTAGGTTATGTTCCTCCTTATCACCAATAATCTTTTTTCTTAAGTTGATTTTGAAATTAATATTCCTACTCTGGTGTTAGTTAGTGTTTGCGTAATATATTTTTCTCCCTCCTTTTACCTTTGACATATGTATATCTTGATATTTAAAGTGGCCTTATTGTAGACAGTACATAGTTGAGGCTTGCTTCCTTATCCAAACTCAGCCTCTTAACTGGTGTGTGTAGATTATTCACATTTTAAAATTATTATTGGTATGGTTGGATTAAAATTTGGCTTCTTACCATCTGATTTAGATGTTTGTTTTTTCTTCTTTGTTCCTCTTTTACAACCTTTTGTGGATTTGAGTGCACATTACTTTATGATTCAGCTTTATCTTCTCTATTGACTTTCTCTTATACTACTTTTTAAAAACTTTTTAGGGCTTTCCCTGGTGTTTACAAAATGTAATTTAAAATAAACAGAATATACCTTCAAATAATATTATACTGCTTGCTTCATGAATATTATAAAAACTTTACAGCAGTATATTTCCAGTTCCTTCCTCCCATCTCTGTGCCATTATTCTCATACATTTCACTTTTACGTGTGTTATAAACATATATTCCATTGCCAGGATTTTAACATTTATCTTTTAGAGCAAATTAACTAAGGAAGGAAAGATTTTATTTTGCCTTCACTTATTTCATTTCTGATACTCTTATTACCTTCATCATCTTTCTTTGGCCTGGAAAACTTCCTGTAACATTGCAGTAGAGTAGCTCACTGGTGATTGATTCTTTCTATTTTTGTTTGCCTGAGAAAGTTTTTATTCCTCTTTCACTTTTTAAGGATATTTTCACGAGGTATAGAATTCTTGGGAAACAGTGGTCACACAGTGATTAAATGCTATGACTGCTAACCAAAAAGTTGACAGTTCAAATCCACCAGGCACTTCTTGGAAACTGTATGGGGCAGTTCTACTGCCTTATAGGGTATGAGTCAGAACTGACTCAACAGCAGCAGGTATAGAATTCTAGACTGACAGCTTTTATTCCCCCTGCCCCAGCACATTAAAAGTATCAATTCATTGCTTTCTGGCTTCTATGATTTCTGATGAGAAGCCGACTGTAATTCTTATTCTTTTGTATGTATGCACCTACCCCCCCAAAAACACATGCACACACAGTTATTGTCGAGATTTTCCCTCTGTCTTTGGTTTTCAGTTTTAGTGTGATATGCCTTAGCGTGCTTGTTTGGCTGGTTGGTTCAGTGGGTGGGTTTTTGGTTTCGTCTTTTGCTTATTGTTTCTATATTTATCTTTCTTGATATTCTCTAATCTTCCTGTACGTGTGTTTTGGTGTCTGTTACTGATTGTAGAGAGTTCTCAGACATTCTTTCTTTAAAATCTTTCTTCTGTCCCGTTTTCTCTTTCTTTCCTTCGGAGATTCCATTGACGCATATGTGACAAGGTCTGACACTCTCCCACAGCTCTTGAATGCCTGTTCTGTTTTGTTTTTATGTTTTATTTTTTCAGTTTGCATTTCAGTTTGGGTAATTTCTGTTAACCTATCTGAAGTTCACTGGTTCTTTTCTCAGTTCTGCCAGTTCTACTTACGAGCTCATAAAAGGTATTTTTTATTTCTTTTTTTTTTCAACAACACTGCCATTAGTATCTTTCTTATAGTTTCCATCACTCTTCTGAAATGACCCAGCTCTTCTGTGTTGTCTAACTTTCTATTAGAGCTTTTAACATGTCAATTGTAGCTCAGGTACAATAGGTCCAATTATCTGTCTCAAGTGGCACATATTTTCTTGCTGAAAACTATTGAATAGAACAGTCTATGTACCAAGGTAAATGTTTTTTATGCTTGGAGATGAATCTGCCTTTACTTTTACCTGTTAATTTAATTATGGTCTGATTGCACTTTCCTTGGTTTCTTGTTGTTATGGTCACTCTCAGTGCACCAGATACTTCAAATTCCTCTGGTCATCTTGTGCGGGATCATTTTAAAGAGAGTTTTTCGGAATATTAGCTCTCTAATTGGCTCTGAGTCTTCCCTTTGCACTGTTACCCACAGAAACTCTCTCTTGTGTAGATTTTCTAACTGTAGCCACTGCTTTGTTTTGTTTTCTTCGAATAAAAGAAAAAGAAAACCAAAATTCTCACAACTAGACCAATAAGCAACATCACAATATACGGAGAAAAGGTTAACATGGTCAAGGATTCCATTTCATTTTGATCCACAATCAATGCCCATAAAGCATCAGTCAGGAAATCAAATGATATACTGCATTGGGCAAATCTGCTGCAAAATACCTCTTCGAAGTACTAAAAAGCAAAGATGTCACTTTGAGAATTAAAGTGCACCTGACCCAAGCTGTGGTATTTTCAGTCACCTAGCAAGCATGTGAAAGCTGGACAATGAATGAAGAAGATGGAAGAAGGAATGATGCCTTTGAATTACGGTATTGGTGAAGTATATTGAAAGCTACTATGGATTGCCAGAAGAACGAAAAAGCTGTCATGGAAGAAATATAGTTAGAATGCCCCTTGAAAACAAGGACAGTGAGGCTTAATCTCACATACTTTGGACATTTTATCAGAGGGGGCCAGTCCCTGGTGAAAGACATCACAGTTGGTGAAAAGAAGACTCTTGATGAGATGGATTAACACAGTGGCCGCAGCAATGGGCTGAACGAAGCATAACAATTGTAAGGATGGTGAAAGACCAGTCGGTGTTTCATTCTTTTGTAAATGGGAATGCTATGAGTTGGAACTGACTCAGAGCACCTAACAGCAATAACAACAGCACCCACTATTTTTTGACGTTTGCTAGTGTTTATGGGAGCAGAGTGTAGGTGGGGTATTCTCTGATATCCTGGCAAAGCCTTAGTCTGAACCTGGGACTCAGAGATGTCATCTTCGTAAATGTTGGTGTGCCTTTTCCAGGGGTAGAATTTTTTGTTTTCTGTCCTACTGACCCAGCTGGAGTGAGTTTCTACCGGTGACTTCACATTAAAATTTCTGTTGCCTTTCCTCCTACAAATTAAGACTTTGTTTGTACAGGGGAGACAGGGACGTAGTTTCAGCCAGTACTATTCACCTGTCATAGTCAGTACCATGTTGCTGTTGTTAGGTGCTGTTGAGTCAATTCCAACTCACAGTTACTCCATGTACAACAGGTCAAAAAACCACCTGGTCCCACACTGTCCTCACAATCATTATGTTTGAACCTGTTGTTGAAACTACTATGTCAATCCATCTTACTGAGGATCTTCTTCTTTTTCCCGGATCTTCTACTTTACCAAGCATGATGTCCTTCTCTAGGGACTGATTCCTTCTGATAACATGTCAAAATATGTGAGACTTGGGAAACCCTGGTGGTGTAGTGGGTTAAGTGCTACCACTGCTAACCAAAAGGTGGGCAGTTCAAATCCACCAGGCACTCCTTGAATACTCTAGGGGGCAGTTCTACTCTGGCCTCTAGGGTCGCCATGAGTCGAACCCGACTCAGCGGCACTGTTTTTTTTTTTTTTTTAATGTGAGACTTAGTCCCACTATCCTTGCTTTCGAGGAGCATTCTGGTTGTACTTCTTCCAGGACAGATTGGTTTCTTCTTTTGGCAGTCCATGGTATATATCAGTATTGTTTGCCAGCAACACAATTCAAAGTCGTCAGTTCTTCAGTCTTCCTTATTCACTGTCCAGCTTTCACATGCATATAAGGTGATTGAAAACATCATGACTTGGGTCAAGTCCACCTTAGTCTTCAAGGTGACATCTTTACTTTTAACACTTTAAAGGGATTTAGTACCTATAGAGTAGATACAAGTCAGAATTGACTCAACGGCAGTGGCAGTGGGTAGTACCATGGAGAGAACCCTTGTGGCATGCTGGTTGAGTGCTACATCTGCTAACCAAAAGGTAGCTAAATTTGCCAGGCTGTCCTTGGAAATTTCATGGGACAGTTCTACTCTGTCCTATAGGGTCACTGTAAGTTGGAATCTACTTGACTGCAATGGGAGAAGCTTTCTTAAGATTCTTCTCTGTTCCTGCCTGTGAGTACCAGATGGTGTTCCTGGAGGAAAATCTTGTGAGAAGGGACGTCACATACTGTGCCTAGTCCACATGCAGCTTTTAGCAGTTTGATTTAAAAAAAAAAAAAAGAATCTAGCTAAATCACTTATAGACTTATACAGTGTGCATTGACTTCTGTCTTAGGTAAGCAAAGGCTAAGGTCCTGTTGCCTTTTGCAAGCATCTGTCTCTCTCCAGATTTCAGTTAAACTGTCTGCTGTGCTGGAAAACTTAATGGCCTAGTGGTTAAGTGCTACTGCTGCTAGTTCAACTCCACTAGACGCTCCTTGGAAACTGTATGTGGCAGTTCTACTCAGTCCTATAGGGTCGCTATGAGTCAGTACCCACTGGACAGCAAACGGGTTGGATTTTGTTTTGTTTGTTTTTTGGAATGAAGACTTGGCTCTCTGATGGGTTCAAGATAAGTCATTAATTTGTAGCTTGTCTAGCTACTATTTTCTCCTTCTAAGTGTTGAAGCAATTCATTTCTATGGCTTTGAGCTGGAACCAGAAGTTTGCGCTTATATTCTACTTAACACATTGCTCCAGGGATGGAGGGGAAACCTAGTGTAAAAGTGTCCTGTTTTTCCTATTGCCTACATCAGCCTGTTATCTAAACCCCGCAGCTACGAAAATGTTCCAATCATCAAAAAGATGCTTCCACATAGAGTTCATGTCTCGAGACCATACCTTTAACCTTTGTAATTTCATTGTGACTTCAAAATGTGGTGTAGTGAGTTGTTTTCTCAGAGCAAGCAAGAGCCAGCTGGTGAATTGTTAATATTGCATGTTCCATTCAGCCTCACTTGGAACTCTCTGTCTTTACCTCCTTTGTTGAATGGGTTCTGGAACTGTGGTGGCGCAGAGGTTAAGAGCTTGGCTGCTAAACAAGAAGTGGGCTGTTTGAATCTACCATCTGCTCCTTGGAAAGCCTATGGGACAGTTCTACTCTGTCCTCCAGGATCCCTATGAGTTAGAATTGATTTGATGGCAATGGTTTTGCTGGTTTTCTGTTTTAACTTGTTTTTTTTTTTTTTGCTATGGTCAGTAGCACTTTATTTACTATCCCTGTGTTGCTGGGGTTTCTGTCAATTGCACTTTCTTAGATTTAAAAAAAATTTTTCAAAGATTACCATACAGAACAAAACTAAAATTAACTTTTTCATTACAAATTCTTGAAAACTGGACTTGGGGAAGGGGAGCAAAAAAAGCAACTAGCAAAGTGACTTCCTCTGTTTCTGCATCTTCTTTGGCTTCAGAGGTGACTAATCCATTTCCAGGATCCACTGTATTGTGATTACAGACAATTTAAGAGTAAAATAAGTTATAGAGAGGATTTTGTAGCCTAGAGTTCAAGTCACGGCGTTTAGAAGGAGGTAGTGGAAGGCGTCGAGTTTTAGGTTTTCTACTTCAACTTTTGTTTTTCAAAATAAAATAATGCCCCTAGCCCTGATGCTGCCCCTGTCCATAAATCAAAATGAAGGTCAACTCTTAGGGCAGCAATGGATTGGACTTGGTGACGCAGAATGACCGTATTTTGGGAGCACTTTATGATTGTATGCATCTATAGGATGTCATTCTGCTGACCTCTTACTGGAGGAAGGAGAGTGGGTGGATAGGAGAGGTTAGGAGACTGTTGAGGGGATAGGACTGTATGGAGCAGAAAGGAAGAGTGCGCTGTCAACAGGCAGGGAGAACAGTGGGAGTTGCATACAGGTGAGCATAAAAATTTATATGGGAATGTACATTTTGATTCAATCATAATTCGATGGCACTTGGTTTGGCTGGCATCATAAAATAAATAAATAAATAGAATAATGCACACACAGATTCTCTCTAAGGATAGTCTATAGAGGAAATCAGCAAACTTTTACTGTAAAAATCCAGATAATAAATATTAAATAACTTTGACTTGTAGGTAAGAGAGTCACTGTCACTATTCAGCTCTGCCACTGTAATGCTAAGTCAGCCACAGATGATACAAGTGATTGTGACTGTATTCTAATAAAGCTTCCTTTACAAAAGCGGTCAGCCAGCCTGTGAGCCACAGTTTGCCATGCCCTGCTTCAAGGACTAACATTAAAGGAAAAGTTGAAACCCTGCAATCCTAGACGCAGTGCAGCTCTCCAGAGTAACCAAACTGAACTGTTTGTGAATCCTGGGGAAATGTTTTCAATTATAATTCTAGATAATGTCCTTATAATTCTATTTCTGAATTCATTAATTTTCATGGTATCTACTGATACCACACTGTAAAACATAAGGAGATTGCTTGATGTGTGTTGTCTCTTTCCTTCACTACTCCCCCAAATTTGTGTGTTTTATATACACCTATATAGAGAGAGTAGAACTGCTCCATGGAAATTCCCAGGAGTGTCTGGAAGATATGAGCTGCTGACCTCTTGGTTAGTAGATGTAGCACTTAGTCACTACGCCACTAGAGTTGACACACACACACGCACACTATGAAGGTAAAAAAAGTAAAAACTACATACAAGTATATACATGTATACATATATATGGTTTGTATTTTGTGTACCTTTGCAATTTTGCTATTTCTTTTTCCATTAACAGGAGATTGTTATGCTACTTATCCTCCCCTTGTGACAAGAAGATTCTGTTATATTCTTTCATCACTGTACAACTCTTCCTGTCTTCTCCCAACTACTGTCTAATCCACTGTTGCTGTTACAACATGAGTGTTGTCATGTTTGAATTCTCTGTAAATTAACCACATCTCTGATGCTACTGCTGAAGTTGATAGTGAAAGTTACAAACTAAGAAACAGCATTTACAGTATTTTAATTATGTAAATGTTATTCATTGCAAGATCAAGTAGTGCAATTGGAGAAATAAACACAATCCTCCGGTGCTAAATCCATCTCTGTACAGGCAATGTTCAAAGCACCAAGGTCCTGCAAGTTCTTTCTTCTTAATACCCCAAATCATGCTGCATTTTGTTTGCAGTTTTATCCTGACAATCCTATCAGTAATTTCCAAGAACTCTCATTCGTTGCTCCTTTTTCAGGTCAATTTATTCTTGTTTCATGGAAACCGTGTCTTCACATAGCTCTCTGAGATTTCTTGTTCTTGAATTCTCTTTTCTCCCCTGAGAATTGTCCTTGTATCACTCATCTTGGTTCATCTATTTACAACTCTTTGTTTTCTTAAAGGCTATCTTGGTTGTTCATTTTTATTTACATATGAAAGCCAGACTGACTGGGTTTGTGGGAACCCATGTGTGAGTTCCTCTACACTTGTGTAGCCCTTCTTTTCCAATAGTCCTCTCCCAAAATAGGAAGACCAAGTCCATGGTCAGGGAGAGTTAACTGGTAGGCTAAATTTTAGGTAAACAGATAGGAAACAAACAGCCACTTACCTTACCCCTCATGAAGTCCAGACAAGGAGAACTTTCCTCTGGGGTTTGGTGCCAACACCCAAATAAGGATCTAGCCCTACCCACCCCATGCCATGGTATTTCTTTGTTGTTGTCATTAGGTGCTGTTGAGTTGATTTTGACTCATCATGACCCTATGTGACAGAGTACAGCTACCCCATAGGGTTTTCCAGACTGTAATAATTATAAGAGAAGATCTCTAGGTCCTTCTCCTGCCAAGCCACTGGGTGAATTTGAACCACCAATCTTCCCATTAGCAGCCCAGCACTTAATCGCTGTATTTCTTTCCAAACCAAAAAACCCAAACCCACTGCCACAGAGTTGATTACAACTCATAGCAACCCTGCAGGTCAGAGTATAACTGCCCCATAGAGTTTCCAAGGTAGCTTGGTGGATTTGAACTGCTGAACTTATGGTTATCAGCTTTAGCACTTAAACACTACACCACCAGGGTTAGAGGGCAGTTATCCTATTTAGCTTCTGGTAAAAGTCCAAGTCAGTACTATGAGTAAATGCCCTGTGGGATGACATTTATTTAAAGATCTTCACTGAACCAGTGTAAGTCGAGTCTTTTTTTTCTACTAGCATGTTCTGTGCTTAAGAATTCTGAACTCAGAGCCTCTTAAGAGCCAAGACAAAAGTTCTGTCTCTGGGTAATTTTCTTCTTTGCATCTGCTGAGCTGTTGCTTACTCTGCTTTAACTAACCCAACAACATCATCACATCTATTTTTTCCTTCCAGAATTGCAGCAAAATCTAGTCAGCTGAGGAGACCCCCTTCTCTTTTCAGCTCCCTTAGGAAATTACTCTGTTTTACACTCCTTGGTAATACTCTCCATGGAATTCTGGGACGGAGACAAGGTCAGTGAGTGTGTCAGTCCTCTATCTTAGCCTACATTTGCTTTTTAAGCTGTCAGCTGGTAACCTAGAAACCGTGAAGCTATGGGGCACATTTTCTGTTTGAAGTATACAGGGTAGTTTGGCAGAAACTTAGACCAAGTAATTCATACAAATACCCAGTACGTATATTCTTAGACATTGTCACCTAAAACAACCATTGTTATTATTTTCTCATTGTTTTAATATAAGGAATAATACTTTTAAAGAGAGAGAGATTTACTAGTTTATACAGGTCTCACAGCTGGCATCTTAACCTGGATGCTCCTTTTTCTCTAAAGAGTAAGGGACTTATCACTGTTCTTACCATTATAGAGATATTTGAAAGAACATTACTAATCCATTCAGCAGAACTGCTTTCTCGTTCCTCCTTGTGTATTGACATTATTGATCATTTTAACAGTCTGAAAAGCTGAAAATGATAGCAACACCCTAAGCTGCATTAAGTAATGAATTAACTGAATAGCTTCTGTAGGAGCATTAGGTTCAAACATTGCATAGGTTCACGTGATTGAGTCTTGGGATTCAGAGCAAAGGTACTGGAAACTCTTTAAGTCTCAGTCAGTGCTTGGTTGAGTTGGTGTTTTCCAAGCAAGATATTGTCATTTTGAAGGATTCTGCTTTGAGAGAAAAGTCTTTTTAGCACCTTAATCCGGATGATGAGTCTCTGTTTTTATGGATTGAATTATATCCCCCCAAAATATATGTCAACTTGGCTAGGCTGTGATTTCTAGTGCTAGATGGTGGTTCTCCATTTTGTGATCTAACTATCCTATGTGTTGTAAATGCTAACCTCTATGTGGTTCATGAGGCAAGATTAGAAGCAGATATGTTAACAAGGCTGAGCTCACCTGTAGGATTAGGTTGTATTTGAAGTCAATCTTTTTTGAGAGATAAAAGAGAGAATTGAGCAGGGAAAGATAGCACCTGATCCTACCAAGTAGAAAGAACCAGGAGGGGTATATGTCCTTTAGACCCAGAGTCACTATACTGAGAAGCTTCTAGACCAGGGGAAGGTTGATGACAAGAATCTTCCTCTGGATTTGAGACTAAAAGAAGGCATTCTCAGGAGCTGGAGCCCTAAATTCAGATTACTAGGCTCTTAAACCATGAGAAAATAAATTTTTTTTGGTTAAAGCTATCCACATAGGATATTTCTGTTGTAGCAGCACTAGACAACTACAACAGTTCCCTTTAAGATTCTAAAGAAGTTAATTCCTTCACCTTCTGGGTTCAAGGCACAGAGCACAAAGCACAAAGCACAAATGCAGATGTGAGTCATTGGTTCCAGGAACTTAATATTCTTGATGCAGAATCACCTATAGCAGCAATTGCCAAGAAAAGCATCTTGAAATTAACTGAATCGCTTCATAAATCCAAAGGATAAATTAAATAAAATGAATTGACCAAGGTCAGTCGCTTTGCACTTCCTATTTCCCCTGCAAAGACAAGTTGGCTACAGATTTATTACTGCATTCTTGAAGCCCCCTGATTTACTGTCTACATCTTTTGGGGCTGTTGATTGCTGCTGTTGATTGTTGAGATCTTGAAGGTATACAAATAAATTTTCCACAATATTTACTCATGTTCTCTGTACAAATCAAAGCTATGTTGCAGACTTTAGATCAACACAACACCATAAACAGAAGTACCATACCCTCCCTCCACAGCAAAGACCTAAAAAACTAAGTAAAAAGAGATAATCCCTCAATCCTGCAAGGTAAGGTGTCAAATAAAGAGATAAAGATCTCAGCAAAAAACAAATGAAGTAAGAAACTAACAGAAAATGGAGTGGGAGAAGAGATATGGGCGAGAGTTTCCTATCAGCTAACCCAGTATAGATTCACCACCTTGGATGCCTGTCAGGGACTGGCAGACAGGGAATGAGGGGAGCAGACTCACAGAATTCTCAGCAGAAGACAAAGAACCTGGTAACAAGCAAGACATACTTTTCTACCCCCTGCTTTCTCCCCACTGCTCTACCTCCTGGCTAGCTGTGGCGGCTCCACCAGACAGGAAGGGCAGTTTCCCTGCAACTTGAATTTGCTACACTGGCATTAGAGATTATCAGACCAAGAGTACCTGAAAGCACCTCCAGGAGCTCCCCACAGGACTCAGAATACCACAAGGGCCTGCCTTGCTACACCATAGCTGAGCAACTGGCCTTGCCCCTTGGACAAAGAGATAAAAAATATCATGACCACAGATGAGCAAAACACAAAGAACATACAGCCTGCCTGCTCTGACATACCAGATTTAAAAAAAAAAAAAAAAGGACAAAGCAGATTTACAATCAATAAACAAGGAAAATAATTAATGAATGGCACAGACACAGACAGTATCAAAATGCAGAGTAAAACAGGACAGGCAGTTTCCCAAAATAAAACACTAGATGACTTTCCAGTAGAAGAATATGCACTAGAAATACCTGATGTGGAATTCAAATCTCTAATATTCAGGCCCATTCAAAAGTTGAAATGAAAAGTAGTAAAAAATGAGGAAAACTATAGACAAATTCATGGAATAATTCATGAAAATAGTATTAAGAACAAAAGGCCAAAATAAATTTGTAACTAGGGATCATGCAAAAACAACAAAAGATAAATCCAAAAAATAAACAACTAGGTTTCAGGAATACACAGTGATGAGAAAGGGCTAAGGAGCAGGTTTGAAATGATGGAATATAGGATCAGCAGAATTGAAGACAAGCACTTGGATACATCTCTGTTTGAGGAAAATCAGGAAAAAGAACAAAGAAAAATGAAGGAATCCTGAAAATTTTGTGGGATATAATGAAAAGCAAAAATGTAGGAGTGATCAGAGTCCCAGAACAAGAGGACAAAGGAGAAAACACAGAGAAGATCTTTGAAGAACTGTTGAGAGAAAACTTGCCTAATATCATGAAAGATGAAAAACTGACTATCCAAGAAGCTCCAAAAAACCCAAAACATGTCATAATCACACTCTATAAAACCAAAGACAGAAAAAATTCAAGAACAGCTCTAGAAAAACAGAAAGTTACATCGGTGGAGAAATTATAAGATTAAACTTTGATTATTTGGCAAAAACCATGCAGGCAAGAAGACAACGGGATGATAAATATAAAGCCTTGAAAGAAAAAAATTTCCAACCAAGGATAACATATTCTGCAAAACTCTCATTCAAATATGAAGGTATTTCTATATAAACAGAACTTAAGGGGATATGTAAACTAAATTTACCAAACTAAACTTGCAAGAATTGTTAAAGGGAGTCCTTTGGTTTCAGAACAGTATCAGACCACAGCCTGAACCTAGGATGCAAGACTGTAGCAGCCAGATGGCAACCTAGGAAATGAACTCTCAAGGACTATCCAAAAGCAAAAGAATTACAACAGGGAACCACAGAGATTAATCTGCAAACAACAACAATGTTCGAACAATAGAAAAGGCAACAAATGGTATACATATAGAGCTTTCCAATGGAATCGAAGAAAGGCACTACCAAGCGATGATAGACTGATTCAAACCTTGGAAAATAAGGGTAAATTTCAAGTTAACCACAAAGAAAGTTAATAAACCTACTCATCAAAGTAAAGAAAGAAAACATAAAGTCTCAGTAAAAACGAAATCTATGAAAGGAAATCCACAAACCAAAAGAAGCGCAAGAGAGTAAGAGGAACAAAGTGTCAGCACCACCAAAAAAAAAAACAACCCTACAAAATGACAGAAATAAACTCACACCTATCAACAATTTTACTGAATGTAAATGACCTAGATGCACCCATGGGGAAACAGAAAGTAACAGAAATGATTTTTAAAAAGAAAATTATTGATATGCAGTTTATAAGAGACACACCTTAGAAACAAAGATGCCTGGTACGAGTACATCAGATACAGTGACCAATGGAACAGAATTGAGAACCCAAATGCAAGTACATCCACCTACAGTCACCTGACTTTTGGTGAAGGCCTAAAGTCCATCAACTGGGAGAAAGACTATCTTTTTAGCAGATGGTGTTAGCAAAACTGGATGTCCTTTCATAACAGAGAGCAAACTGGAGGGTGTTACGCTGAGTGAAATGAGTCGGTCAGAGACGGACAGGTGTTGTGTGAGACCACTACTATGAAAACTAATATAAAGGTTTACACGTACAGAAACAATCTTCTGTGGCTACTAAGGAGGGCACAGGTTGGGATGCAAAGACATTAAAAAAAGAAAACTTTGTTACTTTAAATAGGTTAGCAAGTACTTTTTTCTTTTTCTTTTTCTATCAGTGCATCACTTAAATATTAGTTACAAATTGTTACTGCTCAGTTGAGGTTTTATGACACTGTTGAACCTGTGGAATGAAGGCAGTTGGTAGGGTTGATGCAAAATATGGCAGACTGGGAATATGTGTGTGTGTCTGTGTGTCTGTGTGTGTCTGTGTATGTGCGCGCATGTGCATTAGGTGAAAGTTTACACAACAAATTAGATTCTCACTGATAGCTTGCATGTAAAGTGTTTCAATAGCTTTTTGTGTGTGCATTGCCAAGCCAAGTGCTGTGGAGTCGCATTAGGTACAAGTTTACAGAGCAAATTTGACTCTCCTTTGATAGTTTGTAAGAAAACTATTGCACGACCCTGGCGTCTTCCCCCACTGTGTGCCAATACTCGTCCTTCCACCCTGGGTTCCCCTTTCCTTGCATTCTGGTTTTCTATCCCTTCCTGCCTTCTAATCTTTGCTTTTGGACAGGTACTGCCCTTTGATCTCTTTTAATTGGTCTAAGGAGCGTGTTTCTCTTGCTTGTTACTGTTTATTTTGTGGGCTTGCCTATTATTTGGCTAGAAGGCGACTACTGGGAATGGCTTCAGTTTCAGATCAGAAGTCTATCTTATAGCCACAGTGTTGGGGGTTCCCTCAGTCTCTGTCATACCACTATGCCTGATCTTTTTGTGTGAATTTTGAGTTTTGGGGCAACATTTTTCTCTTTCCGTGTCCGGGTCCCTCTGTTGTGGTCTCAGCTAGGTGGTCAGTAGCAATAGCTATGTATCATCTAGTTCTTCTGGTCTAGGGTTGTGTAGGCTGTTCTCCCTTAAGACTTTGGCCTTCTTCACTTACCTCTGCTCTGGATGGGAAGGGGCCGAGGGGGCCAAGAGCTGTGTCTTAGATGGCTCCTTGTAAGCTTTTAAGACTCTAGACACTACTCACCAAAGTCGGATGCAGAACTTGCTCTTTATGAAATGTGTTATGTTAATTGATGTAGGTGTCCCTTGAGCCTATGGTCCTTCACCTCCAAGCCTAGGAACTTCATACCACAAAGTGTTTGGTTCCATCTAAGAGATGTGGGAGCTTTGTTTTTAAAAATGTCAAACAGTACAGGTGTCCCCTACTTTGCATTCTGTAATAATGTAAAATGGACACTGTATAGTCTGTATTTCAACTGCTCTGAGGGATGAAAGAAAGAAAAGACCACCATGACCACATAAGGATGATTTTTAATGCATTGAAGGACAATAACTGCTTGTCGGCCTTACTTTATTTTAAAATGACGCTGGAAAGTATGTCGCCCTGAGTGAGACATTGCCAGCTGAAATTGCTCCCACTTCAGAAACAGATTGGTAAAAGGTAGTGGACAAGAAAGTGTGTTCACTGAGGGGTAAGGTTTTCCACTGAGAAACACAGGAGGGAGTTCCCAGGGAAAGACACAAAGACTTCTCCTTAAAAGCCAGTATCAGAAACAAGGTGGGGTGTTGCTTTTGCCCCAGAAATTGCCTCTGAGGAAGGTAGGTTCTCACCCATGCCTGCCAGCGTTTCCTTCAGCCAAGAAGCAACTGCCCTTCTGTAAGATCCCTACACACACACACATCTGTGCGCGCGCACGCACACACACACACACACACACACACACACACACACACACACACACACACACACAGACTGTTACTCTCTGGAACTGTATTTCAAGGCTTCCCATGTGACCTGATTTATGAAACACAAGTGATGGTGGGTCTTATGGTGACAAGACTTTGGAGCCTTGTTCCTTCCTTAAGGACATCCCTGGGTGGTACAAATGGCTGAACTGGCAGTAGCTAATCAAAAAGGCTGGTAGTCTGAGTCCATCCAGAGGCATCTCAGAAGACAGGTAGTTCTTTTTTAAAAATATATTTCTTACTGTGTTTTAAGTAAAAGTTTACAATCCAAATCAATTTGCCATTTAATACCCAGAATTCACACCACTATGCTACTGTAACCATTGTCCCGTTCCTCCCCAACCCTGTGACAGCATATGCTGTCCCTTTGCACCCTGGGCTTCCCTGTGTCCATTCAACCAAGTCCAGCCCCACTGAAAGGCTCTTCTTAAAAGTCTTGGTCATTGAAAACCCTATGGAGCACAGTTTTCCCTTGCAAGATGTGGGGCTACAAGTGATCAGAACAACTCAATGACAATTTTTTTCCCCCCTGACAGTCATTAAAACCAAACCACAGACCCATAAGCCTGCTCATGAGCCAGCCTCACGGGGAGGTGGAATCTGGAATTCCTCCTTCCATTGTCGCAGAGCAGCCTACAAGTGGCTTCCCAGTGTGGGCCTGGGGCAAGCCGAAGGGCGGACCGGGTACCTGGAGCCCTCCTGGCCTCCTAAGGCCATTCTCATTCCCAGGGAACTTTGCAAGCACCTTAATGTTGGGCAAGAGCTACAGCTTGATAAAGAACAGGCAGAGCTGTTTCCTGCTTGCTTTGTACAGGCGGTCCGAGTTCTAGTAACCTGACAAGTTGTTTTCTCTTTGGCAACCAGCATAATCCCTGACAGTCAATTTGGACTGAAGGGATGTTTTTCCCTCCTGCCACTGTTTTAGCACCCCTGAGACAAACTTGAGTTACCCACCAGAGCATCGTGCCAACGGCTAAGTCCCAAAGTCCCTGCCTCATCTTCTACTTAGAGCATTTTACTATCTGAAAGCCAGAGCTCTTGCATGAAGAGGCAGATAAGCACCTCGTTATACCCAGCCAAGCTGTAAATGAATGTGCAGACAATAATGAATGAGAGCTCAGGCACCAAAAAACAGAAACAGTGTTGGGCAATGCGTGGGAGGTGGTGGTGGCAGCTGTGTGTTTACCCAAGGTGGGTTTAAGCAGTTTCATGGAGTGGTCAGACTTTCAAAATCTGTTTGAAATGTGGCCAGAAAAGGTGAGGCTGACACATTTGGGCACGTGTTCCTGGCATCACCGTGAAGCTGGCAGCCTTTGAAAGCCCTCATGCCTCCCTAAGTACACAGTGCTCAACGTCTGAGAGAGACTCTGGCCAGGATTCCAGCAATCAGATGCTTCCAACACCAATACCAGTTGGGTTTCATTCTTTGGGGCTGGCCTATGTGTGTCAGAAAGCAAATTTTATACTGCCTCTTTCAACAAATATTTGTGGAGCATCCACCAAGAGCCAGGTATGGACTGTGCACAAGAACGTGCATAGGAGCAGCCACCAAGGACCTTGCCCTTGACTGGCTCTCAGTACACGGGGGCAGGAGACTCGGACAAACACGTTGGCAGAGGCAGCATGCCCCCTTGAGCAATGACAAAATCTAACAATTGCTGTGGAAGGTGAGCAGTGGACACGTGGAGCAGACAGGAGGAGCATCTACCTTCCCCACTGAGGAGGGCAGAGGAGGTGACAAGACGGGAGACTCAACAAGAAAGGAATGAGCTGACACGGAAGGGTGTTGTGCGAGAGAGCATTCAAGAGCTGGGAGTTTCTTCTAAAATGTGTAACTGATCACTGAATTTTCATTTTCACCTATCAGAGGTGACTGTCAGCCATATGCGAGCAACTTGCAACTTGGAATCTTCACCCCAGATCTCTGTTCTGAACTCCATCAGTCTTCCTGTCGTCTCCTGTCCTTTACATTTGTGCTGCAGACAATTCCCGCACCCACTAGACTGACCTTCCTACTCTGTTTTCTTCAGTTGGTGTAGAATCAATTCCAACTCGTGGCAACCCCGTGTGCATCAGAGTAGAACTGCACCCCATGGAGTTTTCTTGATGGTGACTGTTCAAAAGCCATTCACTAGGCCTTCCTTCTGAGGAACCTCTGTGTAGGGGAATTCTAACCACCAACCTCTCAGTTACAGCAGCCCAGCCTTTGCACGACCTGGGCTCTCCAGTGCACAGGCTCTTCCTGTCCTGGATTGAACTGTGCCCCCCTCCAAAATGTGTGGAACAGTTTGGTTCATTCGCCATGATTCCTGGTGCTGTGTGATGTTCCTCCGTGTTGTAAACCCTGCCTCTACGATGTCAGTGAGGGAGAATGGGCAGCAGTTGTATTGGAGGGGCAAGACTCAATGCATAAGATTGTTTTGCACCTTGAGGCAGTCTCTTGAGATATAAAAGAAAGAAGATAGCAAAGAGAGTTGTGGACCTCAAATGATCAAGAAGGAAACAGTGCTGCTAACAGGGCTCATCCTTTGGAAAGGACCCAGGGTCCCTGTGCTTCAGAAGCTCCCAAACCAGGGCAAGGTTCACGACAAAGACCCTCCTCCAGAACCAACAGAGAAAGCCTTCCTCTGAAGCTGATGCCCTAAATTTGGACTGGTAGCCTACTGGACTGTGATACAAGATAATTCCTCTCTTTAAAGCTACCCACTTTGAGTATTTCTGTTATATCAACACTAGATGACTAAGATGCTTCCTGTACCCAACACTGGCGAGTCAATTCTAACTCATAGCAACCCTATAAGATAGAGTAGATCTGCCCCATAGGGTTTCCAAGGAGCAGCGGCTGAATTCAAACTGCTGACCTTTGGTTAGTATCTGAGCTCTTAACCTTGGTACCCCCAGGGCTCCTAGTAGTCCTATGTCAATTAATAGTACCTCTCTACCTGGGTTCTTCTGCTGGATGCCCATGGTTTATCCCTGCTACACCTATTTCTCCTACCCCTACATTTAGCAAATTCCTCAAATCCATAGATCAACCCACACTCGATTGTAACTCTGCTCATTTCTCACCATCTTCACTCTCACCATTCTGGCCTGAGTCTGCCTGCACTGAGCCACTTCAGTAGCCTGCTCTCTAGGGTTTTAAGCTGTGTTCAAAACTTGTATTTTAGAAAGGTAGATCTTTTAATAAATGTAGAGAATGGACTGGAGGCCAGTGAGAAAGAAGATAAGAGGCGGAATTATTTCAGCTATCCATTCGTTCATCAGTTCGTTCATTCCACAGGTACACCAGGAACCCCCCTGTGACATAAAGCCCAGCAGATGACTGGGCTGCAGATCCGGAACTGAGTGTCACTCACACATGGAACATAATGACCGAGGCCATGAATGTCCTGAAGTCATCCTGAGAAGGTGCAAGGGGAGAAAACGCTGAAGTAACAGCAGGGAGGCATCCGCATCTGAGGGATGGACAGGGGAGAAGAGTCAGGACCGAGAGGGAGCACAAGCTTGGGGCCAGGGAAGGAGGGGAAAGTGCGAACTTTGCAGAACTGAGAAAGGCAGCCAGAGAGGGAACAGCAAGAAAGAGCGTTGCAGGGCTGAGAAAGGCAGAGGAGTGAGAGCCAGGACAGGATGATGCCCCTAGGATCCAGTAAGGTAGGGAAACAAAGGAGGAGAGGAACCGGAGTCAGACTGGAGTAGCTGTAGAACTGAGTGGGGGTGAGGAACCGGGCAGCGAGGACACAGCCAAGAAAGCCAACTGTTAAAGTTTCAGCGGTGTTGTAAGTTGATTGTTAAGTATACTCCCTCTGCATCATGGCCACTAGCTGACATTGACTTGGCTGTGACTCATGGCGTCCCCGTGTGTGTCAGAGTAGAAATGTCTTCCCTAGTGGCTGCTTTTTCAGAAATAGATCACTAGCCTTTCCTTCCAAGGTGCCTCTGGTTGGACTCCAACCTCCAACCTTCGGATTGGCAATTGAGTGTAGAAACCCTGATGGCATAGTGGTTAACTGCTATGGCTACTAACCAAAAACTCAGCAGTTCGAATTTAAGGCACTTGTTGGAGACTCTATGGGGCACTTCTTTTCTGTCCTATAGGGTCACTGTGAGGTGGGATCAACTGGACAGCTGTGATTAGAGTTTTTTTTTTTTTTTTTTGAGTTTTAACCGTTTGCATCCTCCGGGGTCTCCATTGTTAAGCACAATCAGTAGTAAAAATTAAATTATGTAAACTCACATTTGAATAAATTATATTTTACAAAAGGTAAAAATTACTCAAAACTCACAACTCTCTAATTATTTTACTGTGTTTCAGTGATTTCTATGTTTTTAAGGTTATTTCTTTCCTCCTTGAGGGAGGCTACTGAAGTGATCCAGTGCGGGCAGGCTCAGGCCAGGTTGGTGAGAGCAATGGAGACAAGTGGACAGATGTACAATCAAATGTGGGGTCAGATCTATAGACTTGAAGAATTTGAAAATGTAGGGGTAGGACAAACAGGTGCAGCAGGGATGTGCCATTTGTATCTACATGGTGCAAATCCTGTGTAATTACAGGCTTCTTGCACATCCCTTCAGAACTCTGTGTTTGGTGATATCACATTAGGAGCTTGAAATCAGCCACGATGGGAGAATTTACACCAGGGAAATTGGCAAACTGTACCAGACAGGGTTTTTTATTCCCTGAGAGCTGGTCTTTAAACATTTACCAGCACAGCGTGGAGGGGCGTCAGATGAGAGCCATTAAAGAGGCTGAGTAACGCTGCTTTAGCAAACAGGAAGGAGAAAAAGAAAAGAGCAGCACAGATGGGTTGGTGAGTTTCCCAGCAGTTAAAGTAAGAATAGTTGTTTCTGATCACTTCCATTTTTCTGTTAATCTTGAGGTAAAGTCAACTGGTGAATGTGAGGAAGACAAAGGAGGAAGTGCTGAACTGTACATTCAAACCAGAAAGACGAGGTGATGAAGCACCCACAGACAGGAAGCAGAACAGTCGGAGACCAACGGACCTCAAATCAAAACCAAACCCTTTGCCACAGAGTCATTTCCAACTCATCGCAACCCTATAGGACATAGTAGCATTGTCCTACAGGGTTTCCAAGAAGCACCTGGTTGGCTGAAACTGCCGGTCTTTGGGTTAGCAGCCAAACTCTTAACTGCTCTGCCACCAAGACCTTGGTAAGAAATAGGAGCAGTAGGACGAAACAAGTAAACCAAGTGCTGGGAAGGATATAGAAAGCAAAGACGGGTGTTTGAGTGTAAGGTCCCTGCGTAGTTCCCTGTGAGAGTATCTGAGAGTTTACTATGTGCAGGGACTGAACTAAGACACTGGAGGCACAGTGGAGAGCCAGACAGACACAGCCCTCTTCCTCCCGCATCCTGGTGAGGAAGTCAAGGGATAAATAAAAGAATGTGAGTATTTGTAGAGTTGTGGTAATCACCATGGAAGAAAGAAACAGACCGATGGAAAGTTCTCCAAAAGTGGGGGAGTGACTTTTCACGGGCCAGTGGTCATAAGCAGCACTGAAGATTAAAAAAGGAAAAAGTGGTTATAGGAGCTTCATTTGTTGTGGTGGTGGTTGTTGGGTTAAACTCATAGTTATCCTACGTACGACAGAACAGAGCAATGCCTGGTTGGCCACCATCCTGACCAATTGTTCTGCTTGAGCCTGTTATAGCCACCGTGTTTTAGAAGGAAATACACACTCAGGACAAAATTCAGATGATGAACAAGAGTGTGCAATTAAAAGTAAATCTCCTTTCTACCCCCATTACCAGAGTTTGAGTTCCTTTCTCCAGAAGCAGCTCTGGTTTGCTGCATCTTCTTCTAGAAACATTTGAGACAAGTTGTTTGAAAAGCTGGGATGAAGGTCTGTGTGGGCAAAGGCCCTGAGGTGGAAAGAGCTTGCTGTGCTCTAATTTACACTGTGCTTCTCAAATTTTAATCTGCACATGATTACTGGGGATCTTGTTGAAATCCTTGTTCTGATTCAGTAGATTTGAAGTGGGACTTGAAATTTCCAACCAGCTGATGCTGGTGCACCTGATCCTGGGGCCTCACTTTGAATTAGGTCAAGTCCTAAGCAGTATGTTATAAGAGAGGGGAAAATGGTTCAAATTAGGGCTAGAGAGGTAGATGGGGCATGCTCAGTCAGGGACTTGAGGTACACACAGAAGCTTGGATGTTGTTCTAAACATGGCAGAAACCCACTGGAGATCTAGGCAGACTGATAGGTCTGTCTTTGGCGGTGGCCGAGTACCATCTAGTTCTTCTGTTCTCCTGCTGATGTAGTCTCCTGATCGTATGGATTCTTCTGTTTCCTGGGCTTATTTTTCCTCACGTCTCTGATGCTCTTAATTATCATCTGTTCCAGATGGGCTGGGACCAATTGATGTTCCTCAGATGGCAGGCAGCTTGCTGGCTTTTAAGACCCAAAGTGCTGGAGTAGCTCGTGGATTTGAATTGCTAATCTCTTGGTTAACAGCCAAATGCTTGAGCCCCGGGCCACCAGGACTCAGAAATGAGCAAATTCTGGATACATTTTGAAAGTAGATCTGACAATTTTCACTAATAGATTGGATATGGGAACTGAAGGAAAAGATAGGACTCAAGGATGCTTTGTGGAGTTTTGTCCTTAGCAACCGGGTGGACTATGCTGAACTGACTGAGATTGAGAGAGGAGCAGTGAGGGGAAGGGACAGGTGAATTTGGGAAACTTGAGCTTCATGAAGTGAAGATGTCAAGGAGAAAGTTATGTGATTTGGGTGCTCAGAGGAAGGTCTTGGCTTGAGATACAAATAGGGAGTTGTCAGCATCTTACTCATTTTTTAAGGCCATGAGAGTGGAAGAAATCACTTAGGAAAGGGCTATAAATAGAGAGCAGCAGGTGTAGGATAAACCCTGGGGAACATCAAAGTTTAGACAGTGGATAGAAAGAGCCACCGAAATGCACATGCATCTATCATCACTAGTGACTTGAAATAGACGAGTACTGGGTGGTCTAACAGCTAAGTCCACCCTATGATGATGATTCATGTGTTGCTGTGATGCTAGAAGCTTATGGTACCAGTATTTCAAATACCAGTAGGGTCACTCACATGGACAGAATTTAGTGCCTGGTGCTCTACTTCTGAAGATTAGCCAATGAAAACTCCATGAAACACAGCAGAATGCTGTCCAATATAGTGCTGGAAGATGAGCCTCTTGGTTGGAAGGAACTCCAGATACATAGTGGCCACAACAATGGACTCAGACATAGCAGTGATCAAGAAGATGGCACAGGACCAGTCAGTATTTCTTTCTGTTGTATCTGGGGTCACCATGAGTCAGGACCAGCTCAATGGCAGGTAACATAAACAACAATAATGACTCAGAGGATTTTCATTTTTTTTTTTTTTTTCTGGCATCCACAGAACCACTTTAAAAGAGAAAAGAAAAGAAAGAAAGTAAATAAGGATCCCAGATGGAGCCAGGTGTGGGTTGCTCAGTGTTTTAGTCTGCTGATGTTGCTTTAACAGAAATACCACAAGTGGTGGCTTTAAAAAGAAAAATTTTATGTCACAGTGCAGTAGGCCAAAAGTCCAAATTCAGGATGCTAGTCTCAGGGGCTGACACTAGGAGAAAGGTCCTTGTCATCAGTCTCCCCTTGGCCTGGAAGCTTCTGAGCCACAGTGACTCTGGTCCTTTCCAAAAGATGTGCTCTGCTCCTGACACTGTTTTTTGGCGACATGAGGTCCCCAAAATCTCTCTGCTAGATTCTTTCTTTTATATCTCAAGAGACTGCCTCAAGGCACATTACAATTTCCCACATTAAGCCCCGCCCACCAGTGTAATAGCATCCATCCACTCTTGTTAGTATCACAGAGGCAAGAATTCCTACATGGATGAACATCATACAATACCAGTAATCATGGCCTAGCCAAATTGCTACAGGCTTTTGGGAGAACACAATTCAATCCATGACACCCAACAAGCAAAGTAGACACAGACTCAGCTGGGCCTTCTGACCAGTCCACAGTCCATCATTTTACCTCTACCCTACTATATCCACGAAATAGTAAAACCTTTGTGAAATTCCTCACCACAGATTATCAAGTAAATGCAATGAAGCCCATGTGTACCTTGCTCATTGCAAGCCAGTGCATACCACGCTAGTTGGTGAATCAGCCCCTGGATGGAACATGTCTACCCTAGTATTGCTGAGATGAATCCAACAAAACAAACCCAACAAACAACACAAAATTTGTTGCCGTCAAGTCATTTTCAACTCATAGTGACCCTGTAGGACAGAGTAGAACTAAACCATTGGGTTTCCAAGGCCCTAATCTTCATGGAAGCAGATTGTCATTGTTTTCCCACAGAGCAGCTAATAGGCTCCAACCCCTAGCCTCTGTTAGTTAGCAGCCCAGTACCTAACCGCTGCTCTACAAGGGTCCAAAAACAAGTACCCCAAATACATTTCTGTCAAAGTGATTCTGACTCACAGTGACCCTTTGGATAGGGCAGAACTATCCCAGTTGCCTCTGTTGTGTCAGTGATGTTCAGTGAAAGCCTGCTGAAAGAACAAGGGAAAAACCTGAAAGAAGAAACCCACAGATTGTTGCAGACGATAGTGGGAGGTAGATGTCAGAACTTCCTCACTGTTTGTCCTGTGGGTATTCTTCACATGTTGGCTGATTACTCAATTTATTCATTGTGTGCTAAATGATCATTTTCTTATAATTTGTTTATTACCATGCCTTGATTTTCATTATCACATTAGATTTTTACACATGGGAGCCTATGGGGCACATGTTTGTTTAGTGGCTTATAACTTGAAATGAATGTTTTATATATAGGACAATTTTAAATGGAGGCAGGAAAACTCCTAACCCAATTTTATGTTAAAATTTTATTATCACTAATTCTTAGGCGTCCAAGCACTGTGAAAACAATCCTCGAGGAATGGATGTTATCAATTATTAATAACTGTTAAATTAGCATGGAGTTTGATTCTCCCTTAAGTATGTTTCATAACTGTGAGGCAGAAAAAGGATCTCTGCTTCCTTCTGTCTACTACTCAGACAAACCCAGATCCAGGTTCCTGAACAAGTCAAAGCGGGCCAGCCACTGAGCCCATATCTACCAACCCTGTCCTACAAGGTGGCCTTCCACCCTATGTCGTTCATTCTACCGTGTCTGGTGTTCTCAAGAGTGTCATCCTAGGCCCCAGTTCCAACGATGTATATCCATCTTCTTTCTCCTTTATAAAACTTGGCCTGGGCAGCTGTGCTTTGAAGAGTCATACAGCACCCAAGAGTTATCCATCCATCCATTGCTGTCGAACTGATTCTGACCCATAGCAACCCTATAGGACAGAGTAGAACTGCCCCATAGAGTTTCCAAGGAGCACCCGGTGTTCAAACTGCCAAACTTTTGGTTAGCAGCTGTAGTACCTAACCATTATGACACCAGGCTTTCCATGACAGTTATTAGCTTAATGCTCAAATATTACCCAGATCATGGTAGTGACACAGCCCAGAGCATGAGAAACAAAGTCATAAGCTATTTTGAATCTCAGCAGCTGCCTTTAAGCAGAGGAGGGTTTGGGGAGTGCCCGTGAGCCCTTCAGCAGTCCTGTCCCCACCCACAGCCGCCTTTCATTCTACCCTGCTCCGGGGGGATTTACAAGGTCCAACCCCCACCCTGAGCAGAAACTGGTCCTTACTGGAAGACCTCTGATTTTCAGCTATAGGATTAAGGAATCAAACATTAACTGCTGTGGAGTGCTACCTCAGGTCACTCCTCATTGCTTCCCAAGCCTGGACCAAACCACTGTAATCAAAAAGGTTGGTAACTGATTAGCCATCTTTTCTTGCAGCAAGGGGGGACCTCGAGATGGCCCTGATAGAGTTTGGGAGAAAGGCTTAGGAGAACTGTGCCCCTGGCCTGGAATGGAATCTGCAAGGGTATTCTTTTTGCATGAATAGTAGTATGATTCTTAAAAATATTACATATTTGTAGTGGGAAAGAGCACAGGATAAAGGAGCTCTGACAGTTATGTGCCTTGTGGCAATTTCTTCCTCTAGCCAAAACCACCAAACCCCAACAAAATTATCCCCAATCTGGAGTCAGGGTTCTGAGTATGAGACCAACAATTAAGTCTGTGAACTTAACTGTTCTAAGGGCTACATACTTCATTGCTGAATATCACTATGGTCACCTTCCAAATACTCCCTCTGGGGAGCCATGCACTGATGCCAGTGCCTAGTCCACTTTTCAAAGCAGTTGTCCGGAATGGCCATTGTGCATTGCAGCACTGTGGCAAGTTCGTGAACTTAATTGTGTACTTGTCTGTGAGGGAGTTTTTAGCTAGTAAACAAATAACTGTATTGGAACACCTCCCTACTCATCTGATCTGGCCTCCAATGACTTCTTTCTTTACCTGAAGATAAAACAAATATTGAAAGGAAGACATTTGGTTACATTCAGGACATTAAGAGCAATACAACGACAACCCTTACAGCCATTCCAAAACAAGAGTTCCAAAATTGCTTTGAAGGGTGGACTAGGTGCTGGCATCAGTGCGTAGCTTCCCCAGGGGTGTCCTTTGAAGGTGACCATGGTGGTATTCAGCAATGTAGTGTATAACACTTTTTCTAGAATGAGTTTGCAAGCTTGGTTCGCAGCCCTCATATTACAATTTTATACATCTGGTTAGACTGGCACCTGACACAAGCCAGGATACTTTCAAGTGCTTCATATGCATGTGAAAGCTGGACAATGATTAAGGGAAGCCAAATGCCTTGAATTACAGTGTTGGTGAAGAATACTAAACAAACCATGGCCTTCCAGGAAAACAAGCAAATCTCTCTTGGAAGAAGTACAGGCAGAGTGCTTCTGGGAATTGAGGATAGTGAAACTTTGTTTCTGGTACTTTGAAGGGATCAGTCCTTGGAGAGCATCATGCTCAGTGATGCAGACGGTCAGCAAGAAAGAGACAGACCCTTAACAAGATGGACTGACATGGTAACCACAACAGTGAGTTCCAACATAGCAACGATTGTGAGGATGGCACAGGATGGGGCAGTGCTGAGTTCTACTGTGCATGTGGTAGCTATGAATCGAAATCGACTTCATGGTACCTAGATTCAGGGCAGTGGTGGTTCAGCGGTAGACCTCTCACTTTCTATGTGGGAGATTCAGGTTTAGGTCTTTGCCAATGTCCCTCAGACCTTCTGTCTGTAGAGATGTGCATGTTGCTGTGACTTTGAACAAGTTTCAAAGGAGTTCCCAGACAAGAAGGAGTATAAAGAAAGATGATCTACTTCTGAAAATCAGCCAGTGAAAGTCCTGTGGATCACAGTGGTCTGATCAGTAACTGATCACAAGGATGGCGCAGAATCGGAAAGCAATGTGTTCTCTTGTGCATACAGACACCATGAGCCAGAGACAGCCTTGCTGGAAGTTATGTCAATCATGAATAAACATTTTTAAATGACTTCTACTGAACTCACCACTAAAATAACCAAAAAACAAATCTGTTGCCATTGAGTCTATTCTGACTATAGCAAAAATAAAATAAATTGAATAAGGTGATTAATAACTTTATCGAATCTTCCTGTTCCAGAAGACTTGGAAGAATGGATTGGCAGCATGAGATGGTTTTAGAATCCAGAGGAATGTACTAAAGACAAAAAAAAAAAAAAAAACCAAAAAACCACACACCTTAAATCTGTTGTTCAGACAGGAAAACTGGACAAATGGACACAGGGAACTTGGCATGGAAAGGAGAAGAGTGCTGAGACACTAATGGGATTGCAACCAATGTCATGAAACAATTTACATATAAATTTTTGAATAAGGTCAGCAGGATGATATCCTATAGATCATAGAACCATAAGAGGGGAAAGGAGACTGTTGGGAGGATGAGACATGTATGGAGCAGAGAGGAATAGTGTGCAGTCACCGGACAGGGAGAACAGTGGGAGCTGCATATAGGTGGGCATGTAAATTTATACGGGAATGTACATTTTCACTCAGTCATATTAAATTTAAAAAAATTGGAAATGCAAAAAAAAAAAAATGTTGAATGAGAAACTAGTTTATGCTTTAACCTAAAGCACAATAAAAATAAATAAATAGTTTCTTGGAATGTTCCCTCTGCAGAGACTGGAAACAGCTGGTTACTCTCCTCCTTCTCACAGAACTTTTACCAGTAAAAAGTTTTAGATCCAGATACATTAGAGGGCACCAGCCCTGAATTATCCGAGTGGGAGTAGAAGGAGCAGAGGACGGACTGTGACTTTTCCCAGTTGGGAACAGCCCTGAAGAGTAGTCGTCAGATGGATCTACAGAGTCCTGACTTTCTTCACAACACTCCGCACAGAAGCTTTTAAGACTGAGCTGGGTTTCTCGTGCAGCAAGGGCAGAATGGTGAGGTAGGTGAGGCCGAGGCGATTCTGAGTTCTCCTGCTCCCTAGCAGGCCCCACACACCCCAACAGGCAGGCCTTCAAGATCTTCCTTTCTTCTCTGTTATGAAAACTGTGGCAGGGAAACATAAACCAAGGAACAACTGGAAATTCAGTTGACAATGTTAGCCACTGTTGACAGCCATTTTCACACACACACAAGAAAAAAAAAAAAACCTGGAATGAAAAAGTGGATTCTATGCATGCATTCTCTGGTGTCAAGATGACGCTGGTGAGATCTCCTCTGTGCCTCTCCAGTGCCCCTAAATTGCTGACTGCCTGATGGGCACTAGGAACCATCCTGTTATAATTTGCTCAGTGTTTCATTTGCTGCATCTCTTGCAGCTTGGCTTCCTGTTACGTACCGGGACCACTTAGACCGTCTGCTCTGTTCTTAGAGTACGCTGTAGATGCAGAAAGGGTACGGGCTCTAAGCTGAGATTGTCTCTGTTTATATCCCAGATCTGTAGCTTAAACTCTGTGACCCTGAGCAAGTTACATATTCTTTCTGGGCCTCAGCTTCTGAATGTGCAAAATAAAATGATAATAGTAACTCACTGTAGGGTTTGGAGTGAATTAAACGAAATGAGCCTAGCACATTGAAAAAGGGTTTACTATTGTTATCATTACGATTAGCTTTGTGATCTTGGGTTTCCCCATGTGTGTTGTTGTTATTAGCTACCTGCAAGGTGGTTCTAACTCGTAACAACCCCATGTGCAATACAAGGGCACACTGCCCCATTCTGCTCCAACCTCACTACCATTATTATGCTTGAGTTCAGTCTTGCAGCCATCACAATAAATGTTTCAGTCCATCTCATGGAAGGTCTTCTCCGTTTTCACTGACAAGCATGATGTCGTTGTCCAAGAATTGATTCCTACTGATAACATGTTCCAGGTATGAGAGATGAAGTCTCACCAACTGAAGAGCACACTCACTGTACTTCTTCCAAGACAGGTTTCTTTATTCTTCTGGCAGTCCCTGGTCTATTCAGTATTCTTCACCAACACAGTTCTTCAATTTTCTTTTTTCCTTGTCTAGCTTTGAATACATAGTGGGCAGCTGAAACACCATGGCTTGTTGGTCTGGTGCACCTCAGTCTTCAAAGTGACATCTTTGCTTTTTAACACTTTAAAGAGATCTTTTGCAGCAGTTTTGGCCAGTGAAATATGTCATTTGATTTCCTGACTGCTGCTTCCAGGGGTGCTGATTGTGAATCTAAATAAAATTAGATCCCTGACAACTTCAACCTTTTCTCCATTTATTGTGATGCTGTTTTTTGGTTCAACTGCGAGAAGTTTTGTTTTCTTTATGTTGGCACACAGTTTATACTGAAGGCTGTGGTCTTGGAACTTCATCAGTAAGTGCTTCAGATCCTCTTTACTTTCAGCAAGCAAGGTTGTGTCGTCTGCATAAGGCACGTTGTTAATGAGTCCTCCTCTAGTCCTCATTCTGTGGTCTTATTCAAATGTTCCAGCTTCTTTAATTATTTGCTCGGCATACAGATTGAATAAGTATGGTGAGAGGACATAACCCTAACAGACACCTTTTCTGAGTCTAAACCATGCAGTATCCACTTGTTCTGTTCAAACAACTGCTTTTTGATCTGTGTACAGTTTCCTTACGAGCACAGTTAAGTGTTCCGAAATTCCCATCCTTCTCAGTGTTACTCACAACTTGTTATGATCCCCAGTTGAATGCCTTTGCATAGTCAATAAAACACAAGTAAACACATTTCAGGAATTCTCTACTTTCACCTCAAATCCATTTGACATCAGGAATGATATCCCTTGTTCCTTGTCTTCTTCTGAATCCAGCTTGAATTTCAGATGGTTTCTTGTTGAGGTACTGTTGCAACTGTTTGAATGATCTTGAGCAAAATTTTTACTTCTGTATTACTTCTGCATTTTATTCGATTACCTTTCTTTGGAATGGGCACAAATATGAGTCTCTTCTAGTTGGTTGGCCAGATTCCTGTCTTCCCAATTCTTGGCATATTCTCTAGCTCCATTTCTACTGATGATTTTCAGAATTAAATGAGATGCTGAATGTCAAGGATATGGCACATAGAAGGGAATCAGTTAATGTTTCCTCCTTTCCCCATTTGACTATTTTAGGGAAAGGTGGTAATTCAGTGATACTTCACATGACAGGAATACCGATTATCACTTCTGTCCTTACCAATCTGAATACCAAAGTTAGTGTCACCATAGTCATACCCTGAGAACCCAGGCTTATTCATAGGGAAATTTTCACTTAGAACCCACTGGTAACCCTTCCTTAATATAAGATTCCTTTGAATACTTCCTATGAGTCAGACAGAAAGCTGATCACTTCTTAAAATTTTTTTTATTGTGATTGGGTAAAAGTTTAGAATCCAAGACAATTTTCTCTGTAAAACCCTGTGTACCCGCCTCTCTTCTCTCTTCACCCTGTGACAGTACACTCTTCTTTTTCAGTCTTTACTTCCAGTATCAACTCAGCCAACACTTGTCCTCTACTCTCCTCTCTACCTTCTCCTTTCCCCTCTAAAGACAAATCAATAGGACAGTCTCATACGTGTCTGAAACCATGAAGTACACACACCACCTGTAACACTCTGTGTCCCTGAGTCCAGTCCATTCTTTCTCCGAAATGTTGATTTCAACACTGGTTTCAGCTCCGAGCTAGCAAATCTAGGGGCCATGTCCTCAGGGAACCCTCTAGGTTGCTGGACCATCAATTCTCCTCTTTGAATAGAGTTCTTGATCTGCACACTTCTTTTTCTTGTGCTACATCAGAGACTCTACATTGTGTCCCCTATCAGGACTGTCTTTGGTGGTGGCCAGGTGCCATCTAGTTCTTCTGGTCTCATGTTGTGAGACCTGGTGTAGTCTCCCAATCATATAGGACCTTCCGTCTCCTGGGCTCATTTTCCCTCATGTCTTTGATGCTCTCGATTGTCATATGTTCCAGGTGGGTTGGGACAAATTGGTGTTCTTCAGATGGCACCTTGCTGGCTTTTAAGACCCCAGACATGGCTCACTAACATGGGGTACAGCAGACTCTCTTAGCAAAAGACTAGTTATGCCAGTTGACCTCAATGTCCCCTGAAAACATGGCCCCCAGACCTCCGTCCATGCTGCTCTGTCCTTTGAAATGTTAAGTTGAATTTAGAAAACCTTTTAGCTTAAGGGTATCATCTGGTTGTGCTGACCTTCCTTCTATTATGTGCTGTCACTTCCTTCACCTAACTGAATTCTTACTGACTATCTAATCCATGAATAGCTGTCTCCCTCACTCCCCACCCTTGCAGCCATCAAAGAGTATTTTCTTCTTTTCTGGAGTCCTTATAGTAGTGGTCTCATATAATATTTGTCCTTTTGCAGCTGACTGATTTCAGTTAGGATAACGTCTTCCAGACGACTTCATGTTGCAAGATGTTTCATAAAATCATCACTATTCTTTATTACTGCATAGCATTCTGTTGTGTATATATACCACAGTTTATCCATTCATCTGTTGACGGGCACCTAGGTTGAGTCTATCCTTTTCTATTGTGGATGGTGTTGCAATAAACATTCATGTGCATATATACATTCGTGTGACAGCATATATTTCTGTAGAATATATTCCAAGCAGCAGGACTGATGAATCATGTGGGATTTCTATTTCTGAAGGCTGGTCACTTTTTAAGCTTCATCTCATTTAATCCGCGTAACAACACTATGAGGTAGGTATTTTCATTCCCATTTTACAGATGATGAATTAGGATTTAGAGAAGTTAAAGAACTTACCCAAAATCCACTGCTGGTAAATGTCACAACCCAGTCATTAAATTCAGACCCTTCTGACTCCAGAGTCTGGCTGTTAACCTCTATGAGTTTCCAGGACCAAGCTGGTAGGAAGCAGCTGATGCCATAGAATTCATCATAGGCCAGCATAAGAACAGGAGAGAGAGAAGACAGCAGAATCACAGAATAATCCAAGGTCACTTAATGTAGGGACAAAGAGTACTACAGCAGTGAGCAGCTACTTAGCATCTCCAGTTCCTCACCAACCCTGCTTACTGTGCTTTCTAGTCTGCCTCATCCCTGTTCACATGTTCTCTCCTTCTGAATATTGTTGAACTGTTAGATTTCTTTTGTTTGTTCGTAGCAGCTTTATTGAGATATAATTCACTTACCATACCACTCACCCATTTAACCCTTGGGTGACTTAACTATTTTCTGCTTTCAATTTTTTGTTGATACTATATATTTTGATTAATGGAAGCATGCTGAATCACTGAGTGTGTCTGAATTTTTGGCAGGTAGTATAGAGTTTTTGTTGCTGTTGTTGTCTTTTCCTGTAAGCCTGCCCTAACTGTTTAGCAGTGCACATAAAGCACTACATATTATACCCCAGAGTCTCCACTGGGGTCTACCGGTACGCAGGTATAACAAATATGCATGTCCAAGGCTTTTATTTTTCCTATCAAAGATTCATACCTCTGACACAAGAACCTGTGCAACAGCACTTCAGCACGTGCCCACTTCTTCAGTTTCAGACAGTCACAAAGGCCCCAGCGCAGCAGCACATGCCATCGGGGGTGCAGCAGCTTCTCGGGAAACCCAGATGCTAAAAAGATTCATGACTGCTGTACACAGTACCTGGAACAAAAGGGTTAAAGTGTGCAACTGAATGATGCACTTTTAGTGCCTCCACAGAGTTGTGCACTCTGCACCACAGTAAACTTCAAACATTGTCATTACCCCAAAAGGAAACTCCCCGCCCTTAGCCCCAATCCTCATACTCCCAGCCCCAACCCTAGGCAACCAGTACTACTTCCTGCAGTTACAGACTTGCCTTTTTGCAGCATTTCATAAAAATAGAATTGAACAATACATAAATCCTTTCTGACTGCATTTTTTTCACTTAATATTTTTAAGACCTGGCTTTAAAGCAAATAAAAAATGGATAAGGTCGATGCACAGTACTAGGCTCAAAGTAGAGTCACTCAATAAATATTTTTGAATTAAAATGTAATTTTTGATCATAAACGATTGCCCTGAGTCAACAGAAGGCTATATTATACTCGTCACGTCTTTAAAGGGAGAAGATAAATGGGTGATACAATTTTGAAAATGTTCCATTAAAACTAGACAAAATAATGCTTAAAGGCTTCTTTACAGAAATCCTCAACAAAATTCTAGCCAATAGAATTATGACCAAATGGGATTCATATCAGGTATGCAGGGATGCTTCAATGTTAGAAAAACAATCAGTGTGATCTAGCATGTAAATAAAGGTGTCTGGACTGTTAGGAACTTGGCTTTCTAGAGCTGTTCGTTCTCAGGGGCTCCAGAGTATAGACGTTTTATTGTATCCTGTCTTCACTCCATTTTTTCACTTGGTTAATTTGTTCTGTAACTCTAAACATACCCCATGCAATCAAACTTCGTTGTCTATGTATGTGACCACCGACTTCTGTTGTCTCTCTCTCTCACTCTCCTTTGGGCTCTTTCTTCTGTCTTAGATGGTTAGTATATTATTGCTCTGTTCTAACCCCATGCTGTCTCTTGTACTCCTGCCTGTAATCACTGATGAAATCTTAAGCTGTCCTGGCCCAAGCCCAGCCTAGAAAAACACACTTTGTATGTTCTCCCATACCAACATTATGACCACTTTATGGTTTGTTGAGTGATTTATGCTTAAATCCCTTGCTGAAGTTCAGATATGTCATTTAAACAACAGCCCTTCTTCTGCTAAACTTACAACTAGTAGTTGAACGTTTACTAAACTAACACAGTTCATTACTCCCAAAGACATACTGAATATTACTTTGTGTTGATTCCTAAGTAGAGTGAGTATTGAGGACTCCACAATTCATAGGCTCAGGTATTTGCCTTTGTGAAGATTTGAGAATTATTTTCACCAGTTTCTGAGCTTTAGTTACCTTGATGATTCTCTGCAAGCTCCTGAAAACAATGATAATTGTTTAAGTACCCTAAATCTTTAGGGCTTTGTGATTTCTGAATATGTCTGGTTTAAATACATATAAATTAGTTCTTCATCTGCTTTCATAATTTCCTCTTCAAATTACTGACTGTAATGTCACCTAACCTGGAGCCTGGGGCACTACTAGCTGCTGGGGCTGGATCACAGCTCAAGTATGGACTGCCTCCCAGGTGCCGTCCACGCCACAGTGTTCCTGGGGGTGGTCCCAGAAACCTGCGGGTACTGCTTCTACCAACTGCTTTTAAGAACTCCTGTCTTTCTAGTAGGCCATGACTAGCATCCAGCAGGCTGTGGCTATTGGGTACAGTGGGCTGCCAAACTTGTCTCCCGTCACAGATCTAGTCTCTGCTCCTCCCCACTGCCAGCTCCTGCCCTGGCTCCCAGCTCTCGGCCTTTGTCTCCCCACCCCCACTCCGGTGAATTCTCTCCTGGTGCTCTGTTTCTATCTGATCATAGCGGGCAGGTAGCCAGAAACCTCGTCTGCCGGGAGCGGAAGTCAAGTCTGAAGCAGTTCCCGTCTTAAGTCTTTAGGCTGACCCAGCATCTTGCCTACTCTCAGGGACAGTCCTCATTTCCTTCAGATTTAATTATTTCCCATTCTCAGCGCACTTCCCTTCTCCCCAAACTCTCTGGCCTGCTGCCAGTTTCATGCAACCCTGCATTATAATTACAAAAATTGGAAAATCATACACTGAGATTCATCAAAAAGATAAAAAATTGAGTCCACGTATATACTCACAATCCATCCATTCTCATTTCATTCCTTTCAAAACGTAGTTCATTTTTTGGTTCTAAAACCAGGTGATACAAACATTTCATTAGGATTACCATTGTTACAGCCTTGCTGAAGCATGATTTAGTTATGTGTCAGTACTCTTGCGGAAACTCTTACAATTATTCATTCCACTCCTAGGAATTTGTCTTAAAGATATCAACAGATGTATACTGAAATGTGTGTGCAAGAATACTATGTAGGTTTTTTATATTGACAAAGTTTGGAAACCGTCCAACTGTCTAAAACGAGGAAGTATTAAATAAAAAATATTATATTGGCATATCCATGTAGTGCCGTATATAATGATGAAGTTGTAATTCAAAATAAGAAAATTTTAAGTCAAGAAGGAGGGCCAGTGGTGCAGTAATTAAAGCAATCAACTAGTAACCAAAAGGTTGGTTCAAAACCATCAGCCACTCCTTGTAAGAAAGATGTGACTGTGCTTCCATAGAGATTCACAGCCCTGGAAACTTCACAGAGTCACTGCGAGCTGGAGTGTGGGTCACTGTGAGTTTGGTTTGTTAATTAAGAAGTGGGATATAATACTGTATGTAATAATATTATCCCTGTTTTGTAAAAAGAGGGAAAAGTATTCAGATGCAGGCATGCTTAGTATAAACACAAGACAGTCACAGTATTTATCTCTGGGTAGTTGAATTGCTGTTAGCTACTGTCACAGTGGATTCACTTGATGGCAAGTTGATGTATAACAGACTGAAACATTGCCTGACCCTCTGCTGCCCTGGCAATCTTTGATAAGTTTGAGCTCGTTATCGCAGCGACTGTGTCAGTCTATCTCATAGAGAGTTTCTCTTGTTTTTGCTTGACCTTAATTTTACCAAACATGATGTCTTCACTAGCCATCAGTCTTCCGTGGTGCTGGTCCAAAGTAGGAAAGGCTAAGTCTTCTAAGAAGCATTCTGGCTGCATTTTCTCCAAGACTAATTTGTTTGCCCTTGTGGCAGTCTGTGGTATGGTTTGTATTCTTCACCAACATCGCAATTCAAATGTGTCGATTCTTCTTTGAACTTCCTTTTTCACTGGCCAGCTTTCACATGTATATGAACAAAAACAAAAAACCCAGTGACGTGGAGTCAGTTCTGACTCACAGCAACCCTAGAGGACAAAGTAGAACTGCCCCATAGAGTTACTAAGAAGCACCTGGTGAATTTGAACTCTGACCTTTTGGTTAGTAGCTGTAGCACTTAACCACTACACCACCAGGGTTTCTATACGTATATGTAAAATTTTAAATTCAAATTTTAAAGGAATTAAAAAGACCAAGTCTTGCGTCAGGCTCACCTTAGTCATCACAATGACGTCTTCGCTTTTTAACACTTTAAAGACATCCTATAGGGTTGCTATGAATCAGAATCCACTTGAAGGCAGTGGTTTTGGTTTGGGTTTTTGCATATCTGCCCAGTGCAATATGAGCCTATATGTTGTTTGATTTTGTGACTGCTAACTTTCATGAACATTGATCCAAGTACAATGAAATCCTTGACAAGTTCAATTTTTTCACCATTTGTCATGGTGTTGTTTATTTATCTGGCTGTGAGAACTTTCATTTTCTTTATGTTCAGAAAGAACAAAAAAAACAAACCCACTGCCGTCGAGTTGGAACTGATTCATAGCAACCCTATAGGACAGAGTAGTACTGCTCCATAGTTTCCAAGGAGCACCTGGCAGATCTGAACTGCCAACCTTTTGGTTAGCAGACACAGCATACAACCACTACACTACCAAGGTTTCCATGTTCAGCTATAATCTGTATTAAAGGCTTCAGCTTTTACCTTCATCAGTGTCTGAAGTCATCTCCCTTTTTTCAAGCAAGGCTGTGTCATCTAAATTTTCAAAGTTATTCCTGATGCCAAGTTCTTCTTCATGTAGTCAACTGCTCAGATTATTTGTTTAGTATATGGATTGAATAAACAAGGTGAAAGAATGCAACCCTACCACACAGCTTTTCAAATTTAAAAACACTCAATATCTTCCTGTTCTGTTCAAATGCTTGCCTCTTGACCCTTGTAGAGGTTCCACATGAACACAAGTCATGAGAATTTTGGAATTCTCACGCTTTGTAATGTTTTGCAGAATTTTAGGTTTTGTGTGTGTGTGTGTGTGTGTGTGTGTGCACGTGTGTGTTTTATCCACACAATTAAATGCCTTCTTGCAGTCAGTAATACACACATAAATCTTCAATTTCTTCTTCTTTGGTATTTGTCATTGTTAGGTGCCATTGAGTCAGTTCCATCTCATAGAGGTCATCTGTACTGTAGAGGGAAGCACTTCCTGGGCTGGTGCCATGCTCACAATCATTGTTATGCACGAGCCCATTGTTGTGGCCACCTCTTTGAGGGTCTTCTTTTTTGCTAACTCTTACTTTATCAAGCATTATGTCCTTCTTCAGGGACTGATCCTTCCTGATAATGTGCTCAAAGTATCTGAGACCTAGTCTCACCATCCTTGCATCCAAGGAGCATTCTAGTTCATTGTAAGGGCATAAATCTCAATAGCCTTCCTTAAAGATTTACAGAAATTAACCTGTCACTTGACAGCATTATACTTTAGAGTAGATCTTGAAATGTTCTTTTTGATGATGAACGCAATGCCACTCCTTGTCAATTTGTCCTTCTCAGCATAGTAGACCATATGATTGTCTGATTCAAAACGGTCAATACCAGTCCATTTCAGCTTGGTAACATCCAAGCTACAGACGTTCCAGCATCCTATTTCATTTTTTGAAAACCTCCAGTTTTCCTTGATTTGTACTTCATGCATTTCTGTGTCTCGATTTCTAATGGATACTTGCTGATGTTACTTCTCATTTTAAGTTCTAATCAGAAAAACAATTAGTGTTGTTCGTTAAAAGAAATTTAGGCTACAGGAAAGCAAAAACAAACAGAAGGGGGAAAAAACTCACAAAGGCCTCTAACTTTTTTCTCATTTATTTTACCCCATTTTTCTTCAGTGATACAGAAAACAAGAGGAATAAATATTTATTCAAATGTGCTAAGAATTTAAATTCTTCCTGTAACTTCAAGGTATGTATTATTTCCCATTTTAAGTGCTTGGGAACAACAAAGCCACCAAGAAATGGATGGGACAACTGAGAAGTGAAGTCAGACTTGTTCTCCCTTCCAGACTATTCCCATTTTTTTTTATAGTTATAACCTTTGTCTTATTCTGTGTCTGTGCTTTCTGATTTTAAAAGAATAAACTTCTCTTTGGTAACAAAGATATTCTACATTCTATAAAATTCATGATCTAACATTCTTTACTTAAGATTTGCCTAAGTCATAATGTTAATTCTTGAATAATAGTATTAAAAACACAGCCAAATATACCAAACATATGAGAACAAAATCAGACTAAATGGGTGACAGCATTTTTGCATGTGTCTTGTTATTCTGGTGGAACAGTAATTGTTAATGAGTGTTTTGTGCACAAATCTTAAAGATGTCAGCATTGATTGTGACAAAGCCGAGGAAGTTGTTTCCCTGTTTGTTATAGAACAGACTTCTGGTGGGTGCCACTAGAATTCTGTCCATCCAGGTGAAGGCCTAACAGGTTGCACGAAGTCACAGGTTAGGGACTGACCAGGGCTTAAATATTCCCGTGGTGTGACCCCAAAGTATCCATGATCGTAAAAACAGACTTTAGCAACCCAAGTCATCTGGACTTGAGATACAAATTCTAACTACATCGTATGTGTCATCTTACTGTTTGTCTGCACCTGCAGTTACCCAGCCATTGTATAACACTGATCACTCTGTGGACATATTAATCTGTTCTCACAAGGCCTAAGGAGAACTGATCAGGCATGTCTGAGTTGAGCTAAGCCCAACTATTATCCTTCACATTTTATTATAAAGAGATGGGATACCAATGTTACGCAGTTTGCCCAAGGTAGTGCAACTAATGACCTTAAGTGCATCAGTCTCTTAGAATTCCACTGTCTGACTAGGGAGCTCTTGGCTACAAATGGCTGTCAAGCACTTGAAACGTAATGAGTCTGAATTGAGATGTGCTGTAACTGTAAGATACACCCTGGATCTCAAAGACTTGGCTTGAAAAAAAAAATATAAACTGAATCACTAATCTTTTATGTGGATTATCTACTGAAATAAAATTATTCAGGGTGTACCAGTAAAAATGCTTTTTAAAATATAATTTACATTCATTCTCATTTTAAAGTTTAAGTTACAGATGTAACTTGCGTTATATTTCTACAGGACAGTGATGTCTTACAACATTGGTTTCTTCATCTGTGAAACAAAGTTAAAATAATGAGAACATGTGTAAGGTTGCCAAGACACTAAGTGGTCTATAACTATTGATGTCCCTACCACTTTTTCCTCATCAGAACATGCAAGTCTCCTGACTTACGTATGTATAAATGTCCAGACACTTTCAAAAGAACATTATTGTTCCCCTATTTCCATTCCAATTCCTCTTTAGCAGACTGTTTACTTTTTTCTTAGTCATGTGCTATTTGAAATCTTATGATGAATAGTTTGTAAACTGCAAGTCAGAACTCCTAGAAAACTTGAGCCAAGATCCTGAAACTGCCTTGCCTAAAGCATAGGCATTAGGAGAACGCACCCATTCATAAACTCTCCACAGACACGGGTCAAAAGGCGTACTCACAGTCAGGCCAGAAATGCACACAAAGTAATTCAGCCCTGTTGAAGCTCACTGAGCATCAATCTAGTTGGGGTACGAATTATTCATGTATTCCCTCATGGGACACTTTATATTGACAGTTGATGTGAGGGCATGACCCGCAGCTCCCCTCTTAGAGTCTTGTACTAGGCAGCTGTGAACCACATATGTGGTGAACACCTCATCCTAGAATCAAGTCTTATCTTCTTACCAGTGAGCACCTACTCAAGTAGGCAAGTGGGACCAGAGCACCAAGGTTGGCTACTACAACTAGGCTTCCTTGTCCAACTTTCAGAATATGGATTAATTTATCTATAAGGTAATATATATTTAGCTATATGGTAATATCTATGTACATGCACTGCCATCGAGTCAGGTCTGACTCGTAGAGACCCTAGAAGTCAGAGTAGAACTGCCCCATAGTATTTCCAAATAGTGCCTGGCAGATTTGAACTGCCCACCTTTTGGTCAGCAGTCATAGCATTTAACTCACTATGCCACCAGGGTTTCCGTGTGTGTGTGTGTGTGTGTGTGTGTGTAAAATATATATATACACATACACACAGACACACATCTGTTTGTCATACTGTGGTGGTTTCCATGTTGTTGTGAAGCTGGAAATCATGCTTACTCATGGTAGATAGGTTTTAGTGGAGCATCCAGACAAAGACAGACTACAAAGAAGAACCTTGTAATTTACTTCTGAAAAAACTGGCCAGTGAAAACCTCGTAGATAGCAGTGAAACACTGCCTGATGTAGTGTCATAAGAGACCCTCACGTTAGAATGCACCCAAAATACGACAGGAGGAGAGCCACCTCCTCAAAGCAGAGTCAATCTTAATGATATGAATGGAACCAAGGTTTGGGGACCTTCATTTGTTGATGTGGTATGACTCAAAATGAGGAAAAAAACAGCTGCAAATATTCATTAATAATCAGAACATACAATAATCAGAACATACCATGTCAAAAGGGACATGGACTACATAAAGATTGATATCCCAGGCATTAATGAATTGAGAGGGACTAGTATTTGCCATTTTGAACTGAACAATCATATGGTCTACTATGCTGGGAATGAAAAACTGAAGAGAAACGGCAGAATCACATTCATCATCATTTAAAAAAAAATTTCGAGACCCATCCTGAAGTACAACACTGTCAGCAATAGTAAAATATTTGTACACCTACGAGGAAAACCAGTCAATATGATTATTATTCAAATTTACACACCAACCACAAAAGGCAAAGATAAAGACGTTGAAGATTTTTACCAACTTCTACAGTATGAAATTGATCAAACATGCAATCAAGATGCACTGATAAATAGTGGTGATTGTAATGTGAAAGAAAGTTCCAAACAACGAAGAAGTATTAGTAGTTGGAAAATGTGGCTTTGGTGACTGTTTCAGTCAGCTAGTGCTGCTCTAACAGAAATACCACAAGTGGATGTCTTCAAAAAGAGAATTTTTATTTGTCACAGTCCAGTAAGCTAGACATCCAGATTCAGGCTGTCAGGTCCTGGGGAAGGCTTTCTCTGCTAGCGCTAGAGGAAGGTTCTTGTCATCAGTCTTCCCGTGGACTGGAAGCTTCTGAGGAGCAGGGACCTCTGTCCTTTCCAAAGGACACACTCAGCTTCCTGGTACTGTTTTCTTCCTTAATAGTATGAGGTCCCCCAATCTCTCTGCTACATTCTTTCTTTTGTATCTCAATAGATTATCTCAAGACACAAAACAATCCAACACATTAAATCCTGCCCCACGAACACAACAGCACTCACCTACTCTCATTAGCATCATAAAGGCAGGAATTCCAACATGGAAGAACATAATACAATACCAGGAATTAATGCCTAGCCAGATTGCTGCAGATTTTGGGGTGAACACAATTCTATCCATGACAGTGACAGAAATCACACCATAGACTGCTGACAGAATTTTGCAAGACAAATGACCTATTCATTGAAAATACCTGTTTTCAACAGCATAAATTGTGGCTATACACTTGGACCTCACCTAATGGAATACACAGGAATCAAATCAACAACATATGAGTTAAGAGATGACAGAGAAACTCAATATCCTCTACCAAAAGCTCAGTAGCCTCAGCCAGAGGCCAAATGTGGAACAGAACACTATATGCAAGTTCAAGTTCAAGTTCAAGATGAAAAAAAATTAAAACAACTCCACAAAGAGCCAAAGTACAACCTTGAGTATATCCCACATGAATTTAGAGGCCATCTCAAGAACAACTTGATACACTGAATACTAATGACTAAAGACCAAAGGAGTTCTAGGATAACATCAAGGATGTCATACAGAAAGGATATCATGACATGAAGAAAGCAAAAGATCATGAGAAAGACAAGAAAGAAAGAAACAACCAAAATGGATCTCAGAAGAGATTTTGGAATTTGCTCTTGAATGTGAAGTAGCTAAAGAGAATGGAAGATACTACAAAGAAAAAGAGCTGAACAGAGGATTGCGAAGGGTGTCTTGTGAAGACGAAGTAAAGTATTATAATGAAATGTGAAGACTTGGAGCTAGAAACCAAAAGGGAAGAACATGTTTGGCACTTTCTTTTTCATTCAAAAAAGTGGAAAAAATTCAAGAAAAAGTTGCAGTATTGAAGGATTAAATGAACAAACTACTGATTGGCACCCAGAAGCAGCAAAGAAGACGGGGAGACTACACAGAGTAGCTGTACCGCAAAGAACTGGTCAAAGTCCAACCATTGTAGTAGGTAGCATGTGATCAAGAACCCACGGTACTGAAAGAAGTTCAAGCTGCATCGAAGGCATTAGAAAAAAACTAGACTCCAGGAATTGGTGGAGTACCAACAGAGATTTTAAACAGATGGACGCCACACTAGAAGTGTGCGTTCATCTATGCCAAGAAATTTGGAGGACAGCTACCTGGCCAGTTGACTAGATGGGGTCCATATTTGTTCCTATTACAAAGAAAGCTGATCCAACAGAACACAGAAATTATCAAGCAATATCATTACTACACACAAGCAAAAGTTTGCTGAAGACAATTTAAAAATGGCTGCAGTAATATGTCGATATGAAACAACCAGAAATTCAAACTGGATTCAGAGGAGGACATGGAACAAGGGATACCACTACTGATATATGGAACTTGTTCATAGACCAAGAGGCAGTTGTCTCAACAGAACAAGGGGGTACTGTTATTGTTAGGTGCCATCGAGTCAGTTCCAACTCCATGAACAACAGAATAAAACACTGCTTGGTCTTGCACCATGTCCACCATCATTTTTATTCTTAAGCCCATCATTGCAGGCACTGTGTCAATCCATCTAATCGAAGGTCTTCCTCTTTTTCACTGACCCTCCACGCTACTAAGCATGATATCCTTCTCCAGGGACTGATCCTACCTGACAACATGTTCAAAGTATGTAAGATGCAGTCTTGCCATCTTTGCTTCCAATGAGCAATCTCATTATACTTCTTCCATAGGTCTGTTTATTCTTTTGGTGGTCCCTGGTACTCTCAACATTCTTCTCCAAGACCACAGTTCAAAGGCATCGATTCTTCTTCAGTCTTCTATGTTCATTGTCCAGCTTTCACACACATATGATACGATTGAAAATACCACGGATTACATCAGGTGCATTTTAGTCTTCAAGGTGATATCTTTACGTTTGAAGACTTTAAAGAAGTGCTTTGAAGCAGATTTTCCAGTGCAATACATCTTTTGATTTGTTGACTTCTGCTTCCATGAGTGTTGATTATGGACCCAAGTAAAATGAAATCCTGGACAACCTCAATCTTTTCTTCATTTATGACAATGAAATTGTCAAAAATGAATTAAAACTCATGAACACCAACATCCTAGGCATTAATGAACTGAAATGGACCAGTTTGGGCCATTCCAAATCTGACAATCATAGTAGTCTACTTTGCTGGGAATGAAAACTTGAGCAGTGTTACATTCATAATCAAAAAGAACATTTCAAGATCTGTCCTGAGAAACAATGTTGTCAGTGATAGGATAATATCCATATGCCTACAAGGAAGGCCAGTTAATATGACTATTATTCAAATTTATGCACCAACAACTAAGGCCAAAGATTAAGAGATTGAAGATTTTTACCAGCTTCCACAGTCTGGAAAACATTGAACATGCAGTCAGGGTGCATTGATAATTACCGGTGACTAGATCTCAAAAGATAGGAACAAAGGATCAGTAATCGGAAAATATGGCCTTAGTGATAGAAATAATGCCAGAGATCACATGACAGAATTTTACAAGGCTATCAAAATTTTCATTGCAAATACCTTTTTTAACCAACACAAATGGTCACTGTACACATGGACCTCACCAGATGTAATACAAAGGAACCAAATAGATTGCATTTGTGAAAAAAGATAATGGAAAAGCTCCATATCAGCAGTCAGAACAAGACCAGATGCTGACTGTGGCACAGATCAACTGCTCATACGCAAATTCAAATTGAAACTGAAGAAAATTAGAACAAGTCCACGAGAGACAAAGTATGACCTTGAGTATATCCTTCCTGAGTTTAAAGACCATCTCAAGAACAGATTTGATGTGTTGATCACTAATGACTAAAGAAGATACTGCTCGGTTTAAAATCAAGAAAGATGTTGTTTTAGTCAGCTAGGGCTGCTCTAACAGAAATACCACAGAGTGGATGGCTTTAACAAAGGAAGATTTATTCTTACACAGTCCGGTGGGTTGCGAGTCCATATTAAGGGTGTCCACTCCAGGGAAAGGCTTTCCCCTTGTCAGCTCTGGAGGAAAGTCCGGTATTGCATCAGTCTTTGTCCAGGGAGCATCTTGGCGCGGGAACCTCAGGTCTGAAGGACGCACTCTTCTCCCTGTGCAGATTTCTTGATGGTGTGAGGTTCCCCACTCTCCTTGTTTCTCTTTCCTTTTATTTCTTGCAGGATGAAAAGCTTAAGGGTTGGGCAAGCCACACTCCAGGGAAACTTCCCCTACAGCAGAGAAAGGAAGTAATCCTATGCAGGAATTTACAGCCCCTTTAGCATACAGTTTACTGAAACCACAGAATGAAGGACAGTCCCAAGATACTGGGAATCATATCCCAGCCACATGACTGCACATATTTTTGGGGGGACACAATTCAACCCATGAGAGATGTGCATCAGGATTGTATCCTTTTACCATATTTACTCAATCCATATGCTCAGAAAATAAACCAAGAAGCAGGACTGTAGGAAGAACAGGACATCAGGACTGGAGGAAGACTCATTAACACTCTGTGTTATGTAGATGACATTACCTTGCTTGCTGAAAATGATGCGAACTTGAAGCACCTGCTGGTAAAGATCAAAGACCACAACCTTCAGCATGGATTACCCTCAAACATTAAAAAAAAAGCAAACGTTTTCACCATTAGACCAAGAAACAACATAATGATAGGTGGAGAAAAGATTGAAGTTATCAAGAATTTCATTTTTATGTGGATCCACAATCAACACTCACGGAAGCCATAGTTAAGAAATCAAAAGACACGTTGTACAGAGCAAATAGGCTGCAAAGTGTTGAAGAGCAAAGTCGTTACTTTGAAGACTGAGGTACACTTGACCCAAGCCATTGTATTTTCAATTGTATCATATGCATGTGATAGCTGGGCAATGAATAAGGAAGACCAAAGTATTGACCCCTTTGAATTGCGGTGTTGAAGAAGAACATTGACTATACTGCAGGCTGCCAAAAGAATGAACAAATCTGTCTTGGAAGAAGTAAAGCCTCCTTGGAAGCAAGGATGGTGAGACTATAAACGTTTTGGACATGTTGTCAGGAGAGATCAGTCATATTTGGTAAAATATAGGGTCAGCAGAAAAGAGGAAGATCCTCAAAGAGATGGAATGACATAGTGGCTGTAACAGTGATTCAAGCAAAACAAAGATTGTGAGCATAGAGCAGGACCCGGCTGTGTTTTGTCCTGTGGTAAATAGGGTCACTATGAGTCAAAACTGACTCAACGGCACCTCACAGCAGCACAGTGATTCTATTTTCTAGTTTTTTGTGGAACCACATCACAAGTTTCCATGATGGCTGTAAATTTTGCATTCACCTTCTCTCTTGGCATCTGAGTACTTTGAGAAACAAGAAGAAGGACACAGAAAGGAATGACAACTATGGAGAAAAAGGATCTGAAACAACTGTGAAGTCTATAAAACAGCAGGTAATCTGGAAGTGCGTGACTACCATGCATGCTATGCATGAGGTAATGGGGGGCAGAGGGAACAAAAAAAATGTGGGAGAAATAGAAGTTGGGGTCCTACGGTTCACATAACTAAGTAGATGAAGTCAAAGATTATAAAATGGCTGGCTGCACTGGACCATCAGATAGGTTCATTCAGCGCAATGCTTAAAAAAATCAAGATACAGATACATAGCACACACTACACACACAAAAAAATTCAAAATGGATTAAGGACTTCAATGTGCAAATTAAAACTATAAAATTCTTAGAAGAATAAGTAGGGGCAACACTGTCAGTTCTTGCTTTCAACAATGGGTTATGTAACAAGCAAAAGACAAGACAAGTAAGTGGGACTTCATAAAAATTAAAAATTTTGTTGATCAAAAGACTTTATCAAAAAAGTGAAATGATAAGCTACTGATGGTAGGACTATCTTTGGAAGCCATATATCCAATGAGGATCTAATAACCAAAACATTTGTAAAACTTTGACAACTTAACAACAAAAAGACAAATAATGCAATCACAAAATGGGAAAAGCACTCGAATGGAAATTTCACCAAAGAGAACATTCAAATGGTTACTAAACACCTGAAAAGTAGCTCGGCATCCTTAGCCAACAGAAGAATGCAAACCAAAACTATAATGCATACAATTTCACTTCCACTGGATGGCAAACATAAAAAAACAAAAGAAAGAAAAGAAAAACATAAAATAACAAATATTAGGGAGGATGTGGGTAAATTGGAGCCTTTATCCATTGCACCCTGCCCTTTTCCCAGTTCTCAACATGCTGGCCATTTTAGGGAACGATGTCCTTTGGAGGGCTTATTTGGTGACGAGTGCCTGCTGTCTCCCAGTACTCTCCGCCATTCAACCAGACGCCCCTAGAGGAGAGGGGTGTTGAAGAAACTTAGTGCTATTTCTGGGTAAGTAATCAATATTTTTCAGTAGAGTTCAATTAAGTAATTGACTATTTTGAGTCAAACAAGCTGTTTGCCTCTTTGCCTCTGTAGTATTGATAAAGACATCAATGCATCTCTGTGAACAGGTGGCAGGTTCAGGTCACATTTTTACTTATGGTCAGATGTAAGAATTTGGGGAACTATACAATTACAGTAAAAATTCTTACAGTATTTTGGGGAATTGAAAGAGGGCAGCTTCGTTTTCAGGAAATGGATTGAGAAACATTCAGGGAAGCAGTTATTTGCAGCAACCAGTCACCTAGCAACAACTCCACACTATTAGTCCCCACACGAACCTCACCGGGAGCAGACACAACACTGCTGCTGATGAGCGTCAGCACTGGTCGACCACTGTGCCTCCACTGACTGGAAAAAGCAAGGGAAAAGCAAATTCCCGTCTAAGACCTACCTTTGGTAGATGACACAGGAAACATGAAGTGCAGAGTTTCACAGCAAGCCCTGAGAGAGCCAACCTCCAACCACATGCCCTGCATCTGTTCCTTAAGGGCTTATCCATCCAGTTTTGGAGCTCGTGGGACTTCCTTAGATTTCTGTGGCTGATGATACCAATGCAGACAGTTCAAAATTTTCTCCAGGGAAAAGAGGAACAGCCTAACTATCAGCCTTGAGATACATACCCTCTCCAGGCTTAGAAATTTGGAGTATTCAAAGACTTTGTGTTTTATACTTGGTGGCACACATCTTTGCCACTGTATTTGTTTGGGTCAAGACACACTCCCACATTTTGTATTTGTGATCACTCAAGTTGAATGTTTTCAGAGAATGTATTCCATGCTTGAGCATGCTTTGTTCTCCTTTGCTCTAGCAGGTTGGGTATACCTGTGTTCCCCGATGCTTTGTAAGTGGGCTTTGTATAATAATTCTTTCTTATGGATTGGTTGGGGTTCATTATGTATTCTGGATACAAGTCCTTTGTATCTGTGTATTACAAATATCTTCTCCCACTAACAGGCCCCTGGGTGGTGCATGCCCAACCGTTAACCTAGAGATTGGCAGTTAGAGCCCACCAAACAGCGCTGCAGAAGGATGGCCTGGTGGTCTGCTTCCATAAAGATTATAGCCAAGCAAACCCTAACACACTCAGTTCAACTCGGTAAGATGGGGTTGCCGGTGGCGCAGAACTGACTCTGGCAACTGATTTGGCTTAGCTTTGGTTTCTCCCACTTACGGCTTCTCTTTCAACCTCTTATTAGCAATCTTTTGGTTGCAGAAGTTTTTATTTTAATGCCATCCTGCCTTTCAACAGTTTATCTTATGATTGGTGTGTTTTATGTTCTACCTTACGAATCTTTGCCCTGATGCCATAAACTCATTATCTTGCTGTAAAGTTTGTGTCCTCCTTCCGACTTCCTCATTTCAGGCATAGTGTCTTCTTACTCACCTGTGGCCTCAAAAAACAGTGTCAGTGAAACAATAACACTTTTGCAAGAAGATAATGAATTTGCATTTAGAAGGGTAGAAAGTGGGGTAGAAAGTGGGTCCTAACATTTGCTGAAAGACAGCCTACTCTGGGCGGTGTGTACTAGACACTGCAGTGGAGGGCCAATCAGACAAGAATTTAGCACTTGGCCTAAATACACCACTGAGAGGTGAATAAATACGCTCACTGAGAGGGCTTCACTATGCCAGACTTGGGGACTGAGGACTTTGGTGGTAGAAAGGCTGAGCACAGTCCAGGAGAGAAAGGAAAAGGGCAGGGCAGGAGGAAGGCAAAAAGTCCAAGAGAAAACAAGGCAGAAGCAAAAGGGTGACAATAACGAGGAGCATCAGACAGCAGTGGGCTGTGCACAGCAGGAGCAGAGAGTATCTCCAAAAGAGCCCAGCCCAGCTGAAAGCTGCTGAAATACAGTAAAAAACCCTTGCCGTCAAGTTGGTTGCGACTCACAGTGACCCTACAGGACAGAGTAGAACTGCCCCACAGAGTTTCCAAGGAGCACCTGGTAGGTTCAAACTGCAAACCTTTTGGTGTACAGCTGTCACTGCTAACCATATGGCCACCAGAGTGTCCAAATGCTGCTGAGAGGAAGGAAATACAGACTGAGAAGAGCTGTCAGATGGGGAGTTGGTGGCTCCTGGGGAAAACCTCTTCATTTGGCAAGCACACGGGTAAAAGTGAAACTCTCTCCTTATCCCTCACACATATCTTGGTGTCATCCATGCAGTATGCTTTCCATACTTACGTACACATGTCTTTTCTTTTTACAAAGTAAGAATTGTGCTTTGCATAGTGACTGTATCTGACTTTTATTAAACTTGATATAATGTGATCACCATGGAGACTAGACAGATCTAGGCTAGCAAAGACTGTGGGGTACAGAAGAGTTGTACATGTCTGCAGGCTGTGAAGCACAATGGGAGGAAGCCTGTCTCCCGGGCTGCCTGGGCCACTTCCTCCTGCCCCCTTCTTGCCACTGAGCACTCTTCTTACTCATTCTCTGACAAACCTTTGGAACCCTAATGATAGACAGAGAGAGAGATTAAGAGCTGGGCTGCTAACCAAAAGATCAGCAGTTTGAAACCACCAGCCACTCCCTGGAAACACGATGGGGTAGTGCCACTCTGACCTATGAGTCAGCATTGACTCAATGCCAACAGGTTTGACTTAGGTCAATCTTTAAGTGTAAGTGCTCCTCGAAAGGACACTGCATTACATCAAGGTTCACAAAGGCCTCCGGGGCCCAGACAATCATCAAAATCAGTGAGGAGAACTAAGGATAGAAAATGTGTCCCACCTTCAGTGTTCCCTTCATGGCTTCTCCAAAGCTTTTCCACATCCGTCAGTCCCTGCACTCCCAATCCAGTCCCCATCCTATCCCTATGGCTTCAAGCACAAGAGTTTTCAAAAAATATTAAATTCAGGAGAACCCAGGTTCCAGGTAGCTGTCCTTGGGCCTTAATCAGAACAGGAAAGAATGTGTATGATAGTCTTCATAACATCCCCGCAAGGTGGCTGATGTCATATTCACTTTACAGACACGAAAACTGGGCTTCTAAGAATTAGAAGTAAATGGCAGATACCTAATTACTTAAAGTGTATTAACTTCCAGTAGTCATGGAGTTAATTCTGACTCAGAGTCACCCCATGTGTTTCAGAGCAGAACCATGTATAAGGTTTTCAGTGGCTGTGACCTTTTGGAGGTACGTTACCAGGCCTTTCTTCCTTGGTTCTCGGGATGAATTTGAACTGCCAACCTTTCAGTTAGCAGTCTAGTGCTCAGCCATTTGTATAATTCAAAAACCAAACCAAACCTGTTGCTGTTGAGTCAACTCTGACTCATAGCAACCCTACAGTGACCCTATAGGACAGAGTAGAACTGCCCCTTAGAATTTCCAAGGAGTGCTGGGTGAATTTGAACTGTAGACCTTTTGGTTAGCAGCTATAGCACTTAACTGTTGCACCACCAGGGGTTCCAATACTATGTATATGATATATGTCAACAATATAATACATAATACATGTGTTCATATAGAACATATGTTTCATAACAGTATATAAGCCCTGGTGGTACTGTGGTTAAGCGCTTAACTGCTAAAAGAAAGTTCAGTGGTTCAAACATACCAACTGCTCTGCAGAAGGAAAATGTGGCAGTTGGTTTCCACAAAGATTTACAGCCTTGAAAATCCTATGGGCAGTAATACTCTATAGGGTTGCCATGAGGCAGAAACAGACTTGACAGCAGTGAGTAAGGTCCCTGGGCAGCCCAAATAGTTTACATTCAGTTACTAGTGTAAAGTTTGGCAGTTTGAATTCAGTGAGTGGTGCTTCAGAAGAAACCCTTGGTGATCTGCTTCTGGAAAGATTACAACCAAAAGAACTATGTGAGTTACAGTTCTATTCTGTATCATATGGGATTGTCATGAGTTGGTAGACCCAATAGCAGTGGGTTTGGTTATTTTGGTTTATATTAACATATAATACACACATTAATTTAAAACAATTGCAATCTAGTTGATTCTGACTCATGATAAACTTATTGGCCAGCATAGAACTTTCTAAGAGAATTTCTAAGGAGCAGCTGGTAGATTCAAACTGCCAGCCTTCTAGTTAGTAGCCATACCTCTAGCCACTAATATACTCTATTCCTATGTATTAATACATGATGCATCTATTAAATGGAAAATCTGGGATTCAATCAGGTCTAAGAATCGGCTCTGCTGGTTCACATTAAGAAGGCTTTGCAGAGACTGGAACCCAAGGCCCACAATCAGATCTGGCAGAACCGGTGTTTTGATTGGTCCTTCTGCTATTTCATAATAGGGAGAACATTAACATTTCAGCCTTTTTTGGAAAAGCAGAAGATCTGGCTACTGTTGACTGAAGCTTCATGCAGCTACCCTTTAGACAAACAAGGTGCACTCCAGCTTGTCCTGGATCCCACTATTCTTATGCTTCCCTGACTTGGGGCCAAGCTCAGCTGCCATATAACGTTGTACTCAAGCTGCCACTGTTTTTACCCTTCAGGTCTTGTCACCTGGTCTGATGACCTGTCTAGACCTGCCGGTCCTGGTGAACTCTGGTATAAAGCAATGTCCGTCCATAAGCCTAAATGAAGCGCTCCTGGTCAGGCATCAGAGAATCAGCAAAAAAGTTTTTTTTTTCCTCTCTCTTTTTAATTTTTTTGTTCTGAGATCTTCCTTAACCAAAAGTCATGAAACTGTTGCCATCTAGTCTATTCAGATTCCTAGCAACACTGTAGGACTGAGTAGAACTGCCTCATAGGGTTTCCAAGAAGCAGTTAGTAGATTTGAATTGCTGACCTCTGAGTTAGCACTGGAGCAAACTCATATAAACAATTGGTTATTCTGCCTCATCTCAAATTCAGGCCGAAACTCATCATATCTTTTACGTGAAAACTGTTTTTGTATTTCCCTTAAGCCATTTAGTGACGCAAATAGAATGTCCTCAAACTGTAATACATCTCCAGGCTGAACGCACAGGACGATCACTGAATAATAATTACCCCTCTCTTTCCTCTTACAAGATTTAACACCACCCAAAAAAGCTTTCAGAGTTTTGGGAGAGGCAGTTATTTTGCAAAATGTGCTTTTTGTTTCTTGGCCAGTGTGGAGGGCCATTTAGGGAGCTGTGTGTTTGCATAGTGCATTTTTTGTGGAAAGTTGTTTTTGCAAGAGACACACATTTAGTGTTTTCACATTACTCTGTCTCTGTCGGCAGCACAGGGAAAGGCTATGAAAAGGTGGAAGTGACCAACTGAAATGTGCACGCTGGGAATCTCCGTTTTAGAAAAAAAGTGAGCAGATCCTAAAAAGGAAAAGGACCAGCACTGCAGAGTGCAAGTTCCTGGTATGGTCTACACGTTTTGCTTCTGTGAGATTCGAGATGGTTCTATCAAGATTGTTTTCTGGCTTCTCTAGTAGACCACTGGGAAATCCATGGAGCTCCTTTTCCTTTGACTCTTTCTCCTTTGATCATTTACTCAAGTATGGATACAGTGATTAATTAAAAACATTAATTGAGCACTCATGTGCTAGGCCTCACGACCACTTTCTTTTTGGGTTTAGATAGTATTAAGGTATGGGGAAAAGAGAGGAGCTAGAGTTATGCTAAATGACTACAAACAAACAAACAAACAAACCCAGTACCATCAAGTCAATTCTGATTCAAGGCAACCCTATGGGACAGAGCAGAACTGCTTCACAGTTTACAGGGAGCACCTGGTGGATTCTAACTGCGGGCCTTTTGGCTAGCAGACATAGCACTTAACCACTACGTAAAACCAAACCAAACCCACTACTATTGACTCGATTATGACTCATAGCAACCCTATAGGTCAGAGTAGAACTGCCCCATGGAGTTTCCAAGGAGCACCTGGCAGATTTGAACTGCTGACGTTTTGGTTAGCAGACATAGCAATAAACCTCTTCACCACCAGGGATTCCAGCCACTATAAAAAGGCAGGTGCAAACTCAGGGTGTCTCTGGAGAAGGCCTCAGATGACTGCAGCCTGTGGACAGGTGAGCACTGTTCAGTCCTCATTCTGAACTAGGTTGTAGGATTCTTCCTTACCACAGCTGCTCCCTGCCTGTCATACCACATGCCCTGCCCTTCCACCTCCAGTAACTTGGACACTGTAGAAAGACTCAGGATTTTGAGATCTGGTCTATTTGTCTTTTAGCTGGTGGTATGACCTTGGCCAAGCCACTCTACAGTTCTAGAAGGTGTTCCTTCATATGAAAAAGAAGCCAGTTGACCAGACAGTTTTTAAAGTCAGTTCTGGCTCCAAGAGTCCTCCATTCTAGGCTTATGATAGTGACACATTTTCCATTGTCTCTTGCAGTAACTGTTTACCCTGTAGCTACCCTGATGTTGGACTTACCTACTACTGCCCTTGAAAGTGAGCCAGTATATACACAAAATAAATATTTTAAAGTTTTCTACAAACGTATTTTATTTCTGCAAAGCTCCTGGAACTCTTTTGCTGTGGGTTGAAGGTGACTAAATTATGAATAAAGACTACAGTGGATTGCCTTGGCCCAATTCCAGTTTAGCTATTTCCTAGCTGTGTAAACATAGGCAAGTTATTTCACCTCTCTGTGTCACGGTTTCCTCATCAGAAAAAGAAGTGAAATTAGGATCCCAATCTTTTGGTGATGCTGTGAGGATTAAATGAATTCATATGTATAAAGCTCTTGGTGTGGCACCTGACACAGTGGGAAGATTCAGTGAATGCTGGGTGTGCTTCCTCTTCTTACCTACAATTAAAGAACAACAGCAGAGGCGTAGGGGATGGTGAGGAGTACTGAGCTGGAAAATCCAAAAGAGAATGCTCAGTTCACTGCAGTTTCCTATGAATTCTGGTAGCCCATTATGGGGGAGAAGGAGGTTCATAATTTAAACCCCCTTTTTCTTGATCTTCAAAGTTTTTTTATCTTTAAAACAAACCCATCAAGCCTTCACTTCACCTGCAGTAGCTTTGCTCACGTCCACTATTCTTATTTCCCTACCGCTCACTCATTCTTGGCAAATGGCCATGTGGCTTTTAGTCCATACCTCCCCACTAGAATGGTTCTCCTAGAGGTCTCTAGTGACCTAGTTGGTAAACCGCTTGGCTTGTTGTAACCCTCATCCCTCTCTGTCTCACTGATGCTAATGGATATTTCTTGTAAGCTCTAGAGCTTATTTCCTGCTTCTGCCAAAGAGCAGACTCTATCACCAATCCAGATTCAGTAGCGCAGTAGTGCCAACATTGATGTCATCTTTCTCCCAAACATCTCCTCTGCTCTGATTGCAGTGCTACAATCAGTCTTGTCACTGGACTCAAAATCTCAATACCACCTTTTCCCTTCCTCTCCACCTGTCCCCTCAGCAAACTTGAGTCAAAACTGAGTAGCTCTTGCTCGGATGATTCTCCATCTCTCTACTCACACCTGCAGTGCTGGTTACCACCAGTAAGGTCTTCTGACCCATAGCTCTGACCAGGCCATTCTCAAAAATGTGAAATGGCTTTCCATTATTTACTAAATAAAATACAAACTACTTGAGCTGACACTAAAACTCTGGTCAAAGATACCCCACTCCCCAATCTTTCTGTACAACTTTTTTCCTTGCTGTATTCCTACCCTTACCCTGAACTCCCAACAGACTGAAGAGCCATGTTGACTCACTTGAGCCGTGCAGTGCTGGCTGTCCAGCTCACAGTCAGCACTCATTAAATATTTGTTGAATCTTAACAGGAAAGGAATATGACACACATATGTAGTCAAAGAGCACCTGCCAGCCAAGTAGCCAAGTGCTGTCGAGTCGGATCCGACTCACGGCCACCCTAAGAGCACCTGCCGCAAGTGCTAAAGTTCACGAGGCTCCGCACGTATTTGTTCCTCTCTGCAGGGGATGAGAAGACGTTTCCTTTAGTGCTGGGAAGCTGACAAAACTGGCACATGTCCTGTCACTGCAAGGTTGAAGCTTTCAATTGAAAGGAGAAACTATTTTAGGTTGCTGGGCAGAGGGTGTTTTCATAATTGCAAAAACATTTGACAGATATGAAAGTGTGTTTCTTTTCAGTGGAGAGTAATGAAACAGTAAGATATAAAGAGTTTTCGATAATTAGGGAGAAACTTGTTTTTTAAAAACTCTTATCAGATTTTCTAATAAAATCCCAATTCTTATTTGAGGCAAGTTCTTCTGGGCACTTTCCCAATAGAATTCCAATTTATTTTTCCATTAGCTGGGAGCTCTTCTTATGCATTTTTTTCATTACAAGCCCATGGTGCCCAATTTCCATGCAGCTTAACGTATCAGAGTCCAATCCTCCAGTACTTCTGAATATCACCCTCTCTCTTATTACCAAATGGCAATATTAACACAGCTAGTGATACAGGATTCAGGTTAGAAAATTATCACATAGGAGGTTCCAATGAATGCTGAAATGGAAAAGAATTTATCTGTGTGATCTTATCACTTTAAATGTTTCAAGTTTAGCTAAAATGTACAGAACTGGAAAAACATTGATTCTCAATATTAAAAGTAGATGATTTTTCACCTCTACCTACAGGGTTGCTATGAGTTGGAATTGACTGGACAGCACTGGGTTTCACTTTTGGGTCTTATGTAACAGTTTGCGAATGTATACCTGTAAGTCACAGATTTACCAAGTCCTAAAACCCTGGTGGCATAATGAGTTAAGTGCTACATCTGCTAACCAAAAGGTCAGCTGCTCGAACGCACTAAGTGCTCCTTGGAAACTCCATGGGAGAGTTCCACTCTGTCCCATAGGGTCTCCATGGGTTGGCATCAATTCAGTGGAGGTGGGTTTGGTTTGATTTTGGTTTAATGTCCCTGGTAGGTCAAATGGTTTGCAGTCAACTACGAATGTAAAAGTTGATGGGGGCACTTGCCCAGTGACTCCATGAAAGAAGGGATTAATTATTTGCTCCTATAAAACTGACAGCCAGGAAGATCCTATGAAGCAGTTTCACTCTGTAATACATGGGGTTGCCATCAATTGGAATCAACTTAACAGCAACAGTTTTAATTGTTGTTGTCAGTTTTTTTGTTTGAATGGGCTTCTGGCTTCCTTTGTAAGGTTTGGAAGCTTGGCCTCTTTACCCCCTTAATTTACATCTAATTGCCTGAAATTCAAGGTCCCAAAATCAAAGTACGAATGCATACTTCTCTTTATAACTAATGGGCAACAGAAATATAGAGTAATTAAAAAAATAAAAAAGCAAACCAATTGCCATCGAGTCAATTCCAAATCATAGCAACCCTACAAGACAGAGTAGAACTGCCCTATAGGGTGTCCAAGGAGTGGCTGGTGGATTTGGTTAGCAGTCCAGCTCTTTGCCAGAGTCATCAGGACTCCCTAGGGCGTGGAAAATCTAAAAAGCATATGTACGCCTTTGATTCTAGAATAGTTTTCGTCTGAATCTGCATATGCGATTCTGTAAAAACTCACAGTCAGTCATAAAAAATGATCCAGTCCCTTTGTGAAAATCTGTCATTCCCTCTCGAATCCCTGACCCATCTTGTCTGCCTTTCACACTGCTGCCAAAGTCGTGAGACAGCAAGCCTTGAGGAGAGAGGAATCTGAGCCTGCAACCTCGTGGCTTAGAAGTTCAGGTCCGATACTGTTCAGCAGCAGCTGAAACAGTGGGTATCCTACAACAGCCCAGTCCTAGTAGCCTCTCGCATAGCTGCTTTGGGTGAGACTCAGCCCCTCAATCTCTGCTTCTCTCTCAATCTGCTGATTCTTATTCTTTATGGGCTCCTTCATTTTCTCTGTTTCTTCTTTACCTTTTATTGCTTCTTTGTTTTGCTCACGACTTATACCTTCTCCCTCCTCTATCTTTCTGCTTCTGCCCTTGACATTGAACGGCACTGTGTCTTTGTTTCAAAGGCCTCCAAAGACAAGATCTGATGAGTTCTGTTATTCTCAATGGAGTTTAAGTTATTCCTATGGGACAGGGTCCACATGTTAGGGCCAGGTATGCTGGTGCACTGTGTAATCTGTAAATGGCTAGCCACCTCTGAGTCTGCCATCCTGTTTTCGTCGTCTAACCAAAACGTCGGCGGTTCAAACCTGCCAGGTGCTCCTTGGAAACTCTATGGGACAACTCTATTCTAAACTGTAGGGTCGTTATGAGTCAGAATCGACTTGACAGCAGTGGGTTTGGTTTTTTTTTTGGACTCCATATTTGCTTTTTATTATGTATCTATCATTTGGTTAATAATACATAGGATCTTTCTTTCTTTCTTTCCTTCACCTTCCTCCTTCTCTTTCTTTTTTCCCTTTTTCTTTTCTTTCTTTTTTCCATTCTCTCTTCTCTTCTCTTCTCTTCCTTCCTTCCATCTTTCCTTTCTTCCCTTCCTTCTATCCTTTCTTTCTTCCCTTCCTTCCTTCCTTTCTTTCTTCTCTTCTGTTCCTTCCTTCTTTCCTTCTTTTCAAAAGAAGATTTTGGTAGCATGCAATCCTTAGGAAGAAAACTAACAAACAAAAAGGTTCTTAGTGATGAAAGTATGCTGCAACTGTGCTCATGAAAGAAGCCAAAGTCTGAAGAAAGCAGGGCCAGCTGGCTCAGAGACTGCTCAAGGCTAAAACCCAAACTAAGGGGTTCAAAGGACAAGGAACAGACACCTGGCTGGCACCAGACTTAAGTTCCTCTAGAAGGAGGTCTCTGTGTTTGTAACTCAACCGTGTTCAGGTTTTTGCACTTAAAATTATTCTCTTGCCCCCTAGCCTGTTGGGGGCTTGCTTGATATCCCTTTTAATGCCAAGATAAGAGTTTAACATTGCTCTTCCAATTTTGTTCTCATGCAGAATCAAGGGAAGCCATTCTCACAGCATGCCCTCAATGAATGTGTGTTAGGACATGAAACAAATTACTGTCAAAAAAGAATCAGAATAATTTTCCGTGAAGAGACATCTTAGTTCTTATTCCAATTCATTTCTAAAGTGATATGGGACTGGTCCACCTGAGACACTATATTAGAGCATTGTCGTATGCTGCAGATAGCTACCTTTCTCTACCATCCTTTATTCTTAAGCCTTGAGATTTTGGTCCTAGACTGATATAAAACTAAAGTAGAAAAAAGAAATAAGCAAACATCTACTAAGTGTCTCTAGTAGAGGCATCTAGACTGGACATATGAGTCTACTATCAGCTCAGTAAATATTTGTTCGAGGCTTGATCAGCAGGACTATTTTTATAAGTTAGGTAAAATATTACAGGAATTTTCTAGGTGACACCAATGACAACAGGCCTCTCTCACCCAATTTGTCCTTTCCTTAAATTCATCTTCAAATAGTTTTGTTGTAATATCACTTCTCTATTCAACAGTCTTCAATTCTTCCCTCTCACCAGAGTCTGGGGTCTAAATTCTCCTCCAGAGTTTCCATGGGCTACTACTTGCCACCGTGATCTGTTCTCTTCCTCCATCCTGACCAGGCCATTCTTCCCAGGGGCCGTAAACACTGAGTACACACTGCCTTCTTTGTCACTCTTCTTGTGTACAGTCCCTCCCCTGTAATATTTATTTCCTTCTTCCTTATACCTGTCCAAATCCTACACCTGTTCTTCAAGGTTCCTGAACTTCAAAAGTCAAATCTTTCCTTTCCCATGAACCAAATCCATTGTTGCCAACAAGTTGATTCTAACTCACGGCAATCCATGTGTTGCAGAGTTGATTCCAAATCTTATGGACCCTGCTGCACAGGGTTTTTGTTGGCATAAATTTACAGGAGCAGACCACGAGACCGTTCTTAGACTGTGTAGCTAGACTGATCTGAACTGGCAAAATTTTAGTCAGTAGGCAAGAGCAAACCACTTGTGCCTCCCAGGGACCTCCCGTCCATTCTGTCTACAAGCATTTGCAGCACAGTTCCCGTGTACCAGGTATCTAGCTTAGCTTGAGGGCCCAAGGCTAGAACATGGCTCCAGGAGAGTAGGTATAAGGTCAGGAGGGTTTATGTTTTCTCCAGCCACTCTGAGCTCCTTGAAAGCTGAGACCATGTTTTACAAATCTGTGTCTGTTAAGGAGTCCTAGTGCTATAGTGGCTAACTGTTCCACTGCTAACTTGAATGTCAGCAGTTCAAATCCACCAGCTGCCTCTTGGAAATCCTATGGGGCAGTTCTACTCTGTCCTGTCGGGTCCATAAGATTTGGAATCAACTCAATGGCCATGAGTTTGGTGTTTTTCTGATGTGGTGTCTTTCAAACTGCTGATCACATAATAAGGGCTCAATACAGTCTTTGACAGAAAATCTCTCTTTGCTAGGGACCATGTCAGGATGTCTGCTATAAGACAGCTAAACTGTCTCTTTTAAGAGCAATATGAATATGAGGGGTGATTTTCAGACATACAAGTCTCACTTGAATCAAAATATTTGACAGACTTACAGTTGTCTATCCCATCAAGTTTGCAAGCCAAGTTTCTGGTTTAGCTTTAAAGAACAGCTAACCAGTTTTTTCTTAATTTCTATACAGAATTGGTTATTAACATATTTGTCTCTAGTTCCACTTGCTGCTTTTCTATACTTTGCTCTGTGATGCTGGGGCAGGGAGTTTGCATGCTCTTGGCTCCATCCCCAGCTGACTTTCTGTTAGGTTCCGCCGGGAGACAATGGTAAGTGATCAAATGGCAGAGGAAGACGTGAAACTTCCTGTGTCTGCCTCCAACTTCCTTGATGCTGTTGGCAACAGCTGTGAGAACAGCACAGATGAGGTGTCTGCTACGGACAGCCCAGGATGGGATGTCACCATTTCTGGGTTCCAAGACCAATAGCAACATTTCTCTAACAGAGCATCAACAGATGCAAGTGTGGGCTGTCTAGCCCAATTAGTAGTCTTTGCTTCCTCTTTGCTCTTCAGTCTTCTTCTTTCCTCAGTTTACTCTTTCAGTTTCTCCAACATTTTTATAAGCAATCCCCTCTATAATATTCCCTGTATTGAAAAACACCCAGAATAGTCATGGTCTTGTTTTAAAAATCTTTCCCCAATTATTCTATTTTTTAAATGTGATTTTATCATTATTATTGAAAATACACACAGGAAAGCATACACCAGTTCAACTGTCTCTATGTGTACAATTCGCTGACATTGACCACATTCTTCTAGATGTGTAACCACTCTCACCTCCCTTTTCTGAGTTGTTCCTACCCTATTAATGTAAACTCACTGCTCTTTAAGGTTCCTAGCTAATCTCTCAACTTGTTGTTATCACTTTGATCCCATATAGCCAGCCAAGTGCCGTCGAGTCAGGTCCTAGGTAGTTTTTTTTTAATTGTGTAGTAACCAAAAACTAACCCCCCTGCTTTCTAGTTAATTCTAACTCACAGTGACCCCACTGGGTTTTTAAGGCTATAAATCTTTGTGGAAGCAGACTGCCACATCTTTCTCCCATGCAATGGTTGATGGGTTTGATCTATCAGCCTTCGGTTAGCAGCTGAACACTTTAACCACTGCACCACCAGGGCTCTGTATTGTACATTAGGATTAGGTGAAAAGTCTAGAGAGCAAATTAGTTTTCTGTTCTGTAGTTAGTACACAAAGTGTTCTATAACATTGGTTTTATCTCCCACAATGTGTCAACACTCTCCCTATTTCCATCCTAGTTTCCCAGTTGCTTTTCATCTTGATTTTCTGTTTCCTCCTGCCTTCTCATGTTTGCCTTTGTGCAAATGTAGCTCTTCTGATTGTTCTAAGGAGCACGTTTCTCTAATGTGGTGGTGTTTATTTTATGAGCCAGTCTACATAGACAGTTCTTAAAGAGCATAATGCTCAAGACAGACATTCTTTGCTGGTTAAACCAGACCACTGTTTGTATTTAAGATGACCTCAGGGACTATATTTTGTTTAAGTTTTAAAGATAACCTTATGGCAATAGTTTCCTGAGTTCTTCCAGCTTTTGGCCCTAGAAAGTCTGGAGTTTGTTAAGAATCTCAAATTCTGTTCTGCATTTTCCTCCTTTTGGTTGGGATTCCTCTATAGACTCTTTGAACAGAATGTTCTGTAATGGTAGCCAAGCACCATCCAGTTCTCTTGGTCTCATGGCAAAGGAGAAGCTGTTCACGGAGGCATTAGCCACACACACTATATCCTGCTCCTATTCCTTACTCTCCTTCTGCCTCTGTTGCTCCAAGCAAGTAGAGAGCAATTGTGTCTTAGATGGCTGTTTGCAAGTTTTTAAGACCCTAGGCGCCATGTAGCTGTCCTGGATTGAATATGTCTGCCAAAAATATATGCCAATTTGGCTAGTGATTTTCTTACATGTTGTTAATCTTCCATCTATTATGTTAATGAGGCAGGATTAGAGGCATTTATGTTAATAAAACAGGGCTCAACCTACAAGATTAGATTTCATTTTAAGTCAATCCACTTTGAGTTATAAAAGGCAGAAGTGAGGGGGTGGGGATGGGGGAATGGGGGTGGTACTGGTTGAGGAGGAAGGGGCAGTGAGGGGGATGGAGAGGGGGACAACGATGACCTCATGCCACCAAGAAACAAGACCTAAGAGAATAGCTCAGTGAGTTAGAATCAACTCCATGCCAGTGGGCTTGGTTTGGTTTTTTAACGTGGGGTCCCTGTGCTGAGAGCTCCTTGGCTGGGGAAGATTGATGACTAGAGTCTTCTCTCAGAGCTGACAAAGAAAGAAAGCCATCCCCTGAAACTGGCAACCTGAGTTCGGACTTCTGCCTTCCTTGACAATGACAGAGTAAATTTCTCTTTGTTAAAGCCATTCACCTGTGGTATTTCTGTTATAGCAGCACTAGATGACTAAGACAGTAACTAATTAAGAGGTAAAACAGAAGCACTAAACACATTACCAGGCCAGTTAATCGGGATGATCTATGAAACCAGGACCCTAAATCTCCAAACTAAGGAAACAAATTCTTGAGGTTTTGGGGTTGTTTACAAGCAGCGTTAGCAGCTTCTCTTTTTGTTGTTTTTGTAAATATATCTATCACACAGCTTCGGCTGGCTTGACTTTTCCAGATGTACAACTTATGTACAACAGTAGTTATAAAAAAAAGGCTGCACAGCCTTTTCCTTAGCCAGCACAATTTTTCCATCACCATTAATCATCTCCCCGTTTCCCACCTCTAAAAGCCACTAATATATTTGGCCACTGTTTGTTTTCATTTTCTTGTCCTTTTATGGAAGTGAGGTCAAACAATATTTGTCCGTTAGTGACTGACTTCTTTCCCTTAGCACAAGTCTTCAAGCTCCATCTATATTGTAGTATGCAGCAAGACTTTGTTTCTTCTACTGGCTAAGTAGGATTCCCTTGTATTATGTACAAGATTTTCTTCATTCATTTATTGACAGGCATTTAGGTTGCTTCCACCTTTGGGCTATTATGAATATGCTGCAATAACAGTTGTTGTATAGAATAGTTTTTGTTTTTCTTCCTGACTAGACCTATTACAGACATCAAATTGTAGGGGTATGTTCAGTTGCCACAAAAGAGAGTAACGAAACATCTGGAGTCTTGAAAAGGCAGCATAGAGCTTCCGATGGTTTAATATTTGGAGTGCATGCTCTTGGGTGTTTAGCCTATTTGAAATGAATTGATGGAATGCCACCACTGAACAGCTGGAATTAGTTTTGTGCACAGATAGATTTCAGATGCAGGACAGTTGATCTATCACCTTTTGCAAGTACTAGATTGACAGAGGAAGAAAAACAAAAGAGCAATTTCCAAAGCTCCGCCATTGTCTGGCATGCTGCTCTCTACCACTGTGTAATAAAACAAGCAAGTCAGCTTTAATAGTGTTACTAAGACTCTTTACAAGGGAAGAGTTGTCCTTCCAAGGTCCCTAAGCAATCTTGGCAGAGACTTTTGCCAAGGCATTGAAGATTGTCCTAACAATGCATGGGAAGAAGCATTCTTCCCATTGTTCCCAGGAAAAAGGTTAGATTCTCTTTTGCTTGGGGATTTTCTTGAAAAATTTTAGCAATGCTTTCAACACGTATGTATGAGATCTGACATTTAAGTTTGCAAACTTAATTGTTCTAAGTGCTACATACCTCACTGCTGAATATTACTACAGTCACATTCGAAGTGTTCACCTTGGGAAGCTATGCACTGATGCCGTTGCCTAGTCCACCCTTCCAAGCAATTTTGGAACTCTTTCTGGAATGGACCATTGAGCATGGTGGCAAGTTGTTAAGTTCGCAGACTTGACTGTGGAGTTTCTGTGAGGGAGTTTTTAGCGAGTGAACAAATAGCTGTACTGGAACACCCTCCTTGCCTAACTGATCTGGTCCCCAACAACTTTTTTCTTTACCCAAAGATGAAGGAAATATTGAAAGGAAGACATCTGGATGATTTTCAGGACATCAAGGGTAATACAAAGACAGCACTGATGGCCATTCCAGAAAACGAGTTCCAAACTTGCTTTGAACAGTGAACTAGGCACTGGCATCGGTACATAGCTTCCTAAAGGGAGTACTTCAAAGGTGATTGTAGTGATATTCAGCAATGAGGTATGTAGCACTTTTTCTAGGATGAATCCGCGAACTTAACTGGTAGTCATACACACTTACAACAATTAAATACATTAAGATCTTAGGACGGCATAATCACAGTTATACAACCCAGCTTTTGTCTGAACAACCCTATACCTACCCTAACAGTAAGAGTATGAATGAATAAGAAAGAGCTCTTTTAAAGGATTCTCCTCGGAAACTCTATGGGGCAATTCCACCCTGATCCCTAAGGTTGCTATGAGTTGGACATGACTTGATGGCAGTGGGTTTGGTTTTTGGTTTTCTCAGGTAATAATGAGCAGAAATGAAAAATAAAACTGAGCTAGCTCTCTGCTGATCTTCATCTAAATAGGCCTCAGTGCTAACTAGAATGAATATTAAACATCTTTTGGAAAGTGACACTCAGTTACCTTCAAATTATCTCTCCTTCCTGTCTTAGGCCTCATGTGCTCTGTCTGATTACATAACAGAGATAGTGCATACAGCTGTGTCTGAGACACTTCTGAGGTAACAAAAGAGTTATTAGGTCCTTACCATCCATTCTGAAGCCTTGGAGCATAGCAGTTAAGAGCTTAGCTGTTAATGAAAAGGTCAGCAGTTCAAATCCACCAGCCACTCTGTGGAAAACCTATGGGTCACTTCTATTCTGTCCTATAGGGGCGCTATGAGATAGAATTAACTCGACAGCAACAGGTTTGGTTTGGTTTACCACCCATTCCGGTCCTAGTTACCTAAACTTCTAGACTGAAAGCAAGAGTGTTCACCTCATCCATTAAAATGAGAAGTCTTCTAGCACTTAAACAAGATAGGGAAAGCTTCTCGACTTGCCTCTCCTGAAGGCTTTACCTTGCAGAACAATCCCCCTTAAGCTAGTAGCCAAGAGACTAATATCACAACATTGGCAAACATTCAGAAATGACTTAAGTTTAATTGTTAGTGAATGGAGGAGATCAGGAAAGAAGACAAGAGAGCTAGAAATCTTCAGTTTGATTTCTCAAAAGCTGATTACTGTTGGTGTGGCCCCACCAGTAACCACTCACCATCAAAGAGGTAAAAGGAAAAAATTACCATCCTGTGTGTACTCTGCTTTGAGGTCATGTGTCACCTCCAGGAAGCCTTCTCTGCCTTAAGAATCTGATAAATGGTCTTACCTCATCTGTTATCCCAGTACCTTGAAGCATGGTCTTGTTTTTTAATATTTGGTTTGTTTTCTACCTGAACAGTTTAGTAACACTGATTACTTACTTCATATTGTATCACCATTCTATGTCTACCTGTATTGCTTCATTACTATTATTAACTTAGGCTCTCTGGAAACCCTGGTGGTATAGTGATTAAGTGCTACAGCTGCTAAGCAAAAGGCAGGCAGTTCAAAACTGCCAGGTACTCCTTGGAAACTCTATGGGGCGGTTCCACTGCCCTATAAGGTGGCTATGAGTTGGAACTGACTTGACAGTAGTGGGTTTGATTTGGGTTTCAGTCCCTTAAATTTTTCATCTGTGCATTATATAACTGTTGTCCATTTATACTTACATGGACAATTCTTTATAAGAGCACAATGCTAGAGACAAATATTATTAATTGAGTTAAATTGACATTTAGTTTAATGATGGCTTCATGGGATAGTTTCAGATTAACATTTAAAGATGATTTCTAAGCGTTAGAGTCAAGGGTTCCTCTAGTTTTAAAGAACGCAGTAAGGCTGGTTTCCACATAAATTTGAAGTCCTAGTCCATCTTTTCATCCTTTTGATGAGGATCCATCCATTGAGTCCTTGATCAGATCGTTCAGTAACGGTAGCCAGGTACCAATCATTTCTTCTGGTGTCCTAGTGATGGAGGCAGTAGTTTCTGGAGGCAATTAAACCTGCAGTTCATTTCGTTGTCTGATTCCTGGGTGTCCTTCCTCTGCTTGAAGCAATGCAGTCTTAGTCTTCTAGTGCAGCTACAACAGAAATACCACAAGTGAAGGGCTTTAACAAAAAGAAATTTATTCTCTCACAGTCTAACAGGCTGTAAGTACAAATTCAGGGTGCCAGCTCTAGGGTAAGGCTTTCTCTCTCCGTCTACTCTGCAGGAATGTCCTGTCCATCAATCTTCCCCTGGTAGAGGATCTTCTCAAGTACAAAGCTCCCAAAACGAAGGTGAATGTGTTTTTTCTTTTTTCTGTCTTTTGGGGGGGTGGGCGGCGGAGCGAAGGTGTGGCCTCACACCAGATCAATTTCACCACTAGCCAGCATCCAGGGAGCATTCCTACTGTCTTCCTAAATAATTCTGTAGAATACTTACTGAAGTTTGTCCTTCTCTCCTTTCTCAGATGACATATGCCTCTGCTCATAGAATATCTATGAATGCTTCTCTTCCCCTTCCTCACTAAGAGAAAAAAAAAGAAACATATCTTCTTCATATTAATCCACTCCACTGAACAGAATTTTGTGTTTTTGAGTGCCATGGAGGACAGCTACCTGGCCAACTGACTGGAAAAGTTCCACATTTATCTCCATTCCAAAGGAAGGTGATCCAACCGAATGCAAAAGTCACCAAACAATATCATCGATATCACACGTCAGTAAAACTTTGCTCAAGACCATTCAAAAGTGACTGCAACAGTATATTGGCAAGGAACTGCCAGAAATTCAAGCTGGATTCAGAAGAGGACATGGAACTGGGAATATCATTGCTGATGTCAGATGGATCTTCACTGAAAGCAAGGAATACCAGAAAGATGTTTGCCTGTGCTTCACTGACTATGCAAAGGCACTCGACTGTGTGGATCATAACAAATTATGGCTAACATTGTGGAGAATGGAGATTCCACAACACTTCTTTGTGCTCTTAAGGAATCTGTAGGTGGACCAAGAGGCAGTCATGCAAACAGAATGAGAGAACACTGCATAGTTTAGTCAGGAAAGGTGTGTAACAGGGTTGTACCCTTTTACCCTACCTCTTCAATCTGTGTGTCGAGCAAATAATCCAAGAATCTGGATTATATGAAGAAGAATGAGGCATCAAGATTGGAGGACAGCTCATTAACAACCTGAGTTAGGCAGATGACACCACTTTATTTGCTAGAAGTGAAGATTTGAAACCCTTACTAATGAAGATCAAAGACCACAGCTTTCAGTATACATGGAGCCTCAACATCAAGAGAACAAAAACTGTAAGACCACACTTGATGGCCCTTCTGAACAGAGGGCCCCCTGGAAGCATGGCCCCAGGCTCTCTAACACCAAACTGCATCCAGCACCGAGGTCAGCTCCCCAGAGAAAGACTGGCCTGGACCATACAAAACAGAGTGATACAGGGGTAGAACGAACCTTTAAAAATTTACATGAGGTAGTCTGAGGGACACTTTGCTGGCGCAGAGTTGATTGGGTAAAGAGGGCCAGATCTTTATCAAAAAGTCACAGGAAGTTTCAAACAAAAGTGGAAGCATGCTGTCATGAGGGGGAGGGCAGCTAGAATAGAATAGAGGTGAAAGTTCTGGCTGTTACATGCAACAAGATACAGACGGTAAAACTGTTCTTAATTCACAATAAAAAGAAAAAAATTCTCACAACTGGACTAGTATGCAACATCTTGATAAATGGAGAAAGGATTGAGGTTGTCAAGGATTTCATTTTACTTGGTTCCACAATCAGTGCACATGGAAACATCAGTCAAGAAATCAAGACACATTGCTTTGGGAAAATCTGCTGCAGAGGTCCTCTTTAAAGTACTGAAAATAAGGGTGTCACCTTAAAGACTGAGGTGTGCCTGACCCAAGCCATGGTATTTTCAGTCGTATCATATGCATGCAAAAGTCAAAAAATGAACAAGTAAGACAGAAGAATTGAATCCTTTGAATGTGGTGTTGGAGAAGAATGTTGAATGGACCATGGACTGCCCAAAGAACAAACAGAACTGTCCTGGAAGAAGTACAACTAGGGTGCTCCTTGGAAGCAAAGATGGTGAGACTGCCTCTTACATACTTTGGACAGGTTGTCAGGAAAGATCAGTCCCTGGAGAAGGATATCATGCTTGGTAGTTTACTGGAGTTTACTGACACCTTGAATCCGGACTTGTAGCCTAGTAGACTGTGAGAAAATAAATTTCTCTTTGTTAAAGCCATCAACTTGTGGTATTTCACCTACAGGAGCACTAGGTTATTAAGACAGATACTAAGAAAAACAAGGTCAGAACACGCAGGCTTTCTTCAGATGATTATCTATTTGTTACTAAGTTAACCACAAACCTCATGACACGGCGATAGATTAGAGCACAGGGTCTAGGAGAAAAAGGGCAGGACATCGTGGTACAGTGAAACATTCAGTGGATTTCGACGCCAAACAACCTGCATTTAAATCCTTGTTATTTTACTCATTCCTAGTTGCTTAAATAGGTCCTTCTCCCCGAGTTCTTGTCTCCTCATCAGTGAAATGGAGACAACAATGCTCATCGCTGGGGATATCGCTACGGTCACAGACAATCCGGGCAATGCCTGGACCGCGGGACCTAGGAAGCTATTGTTGCATTAAGGCAGGAATGCTTGTCAGGCGGAAGGCCGATAACGAAATACGCAGCTAGGGGAATGATCTGGCCCTGCGTAGGCCGGGGAGGATTAAAGCCAGATGTGTCAGAGCCTGCGGGTGTGTTCACCTTTCCCAGTAACAGAGACTGAGACACCGCCCAACACCGCGCAGTGACATTAAATAAAAGGGGGGCAAGATCTCACGAGAGTTATATAGGCTGCGAGACAGCGCCTCTAATTGACAGCCAGACGGGCCACTGGCAGTAGTGGCTTGGCCGCGTGGGGGCGCCCAGTGGCCAGCCGCCCAGCAGCCGGCGGCCAATGACTAGCGGGAAGCGGGCGGGCCCGAGGGCGGGGCCGCCAAGGGGCTCCAGGGGCGGAGGTGGAGTCGCGGCGGGTGGGGGGCGGGGCGGCCGGCAGGAGCAGCAGCGGCTGGATCCCCAGTCTCGGCGGCGGCGGCGGCGGCGGCGGCGGCGGCGGCTGGACGTGCAGCGCCGACGGCTGATGAGGGGTTCGTGGCGGCGGGGTGCGGGTGGCGTCGGGGTGCGGGCGGGTGCGGGTGGGTGCAGCCGGGCGCTGGCGGTTGCACTGAGAGGAGCTGGCTGAGGGGCGTCGCCGGGCGGGCTCTGCGGCGCCTGCTTGCGGGAGATCCACCTGCTGGAAGCCGAGGCTCCCGCACCGCGGCCGGGTGGAGCTCGCGCACCTCCAGCCTCACGCACTGCTGGCCGCGACGCTTGCTGGGCCTCGGAGCAGTGCGTGCTGGGCGCGGGCCGAGGGATGGAGGGCCCTCGGGGCGGGGGCTCGCCCTCAGGGGCGGCCAGGCTATACGCGTCCCGGCTCCAGCGCGTCTCGGGGCGCCCCGCGCGGGGCTCCACACACTTTGGGGGAAGTGGAGGGAAGTGCGGATCTGGGGAGCTGAGCGCGGAAAGAGAGGTTCCCGCGAGACCGGATGGCCCGGGGCCCATGTCCGCCGCCTGCCTGGGGGCCGCGCCTTCCCAAAGCAGCGCTCAGGTGAGGCCGGGGCAGCGGGCAGGGGCGCTCCGCCGAGGGCCAGGAGATGCAGCCCATAATGAATTTCTGTCCAAGTCAGCACCTGGTGACCCAGCGTGAAGCGGCAGCCCACCCCCACCGGGCTCAGGCTCCTTCAGGGAGGCTGCACGGACACCCTTCTCTCTGGGTGATTTCACTGGGTCTACCAGATGACACCTGGAAGGCGTGCGTTTGTGAACTGACAATCCTACTGCTACTTTGCCCGCGTGTGTTGCCTTTCTGCGGAGCCCATTCATGGGTTAGCATTCCAACTGCGAACTCTAAGTAGGCACAATGTATACATCTTAATTAAGATTTCTGTCCGTTTTGTTGTGGTGCCTTGGCAGTCTTACAGTTCCTTTGATAGTAATAGACTGTGATCGACGTCCGTTCGTTTGAATTTAAAGCCTAAATTTGGGATCAAATAATATGCGTCTTGTGGTTTGTGTTTCTTTTTACGAATGTTAAAAAAGAAAGTTTTCTTAACAGGTTATCGTGGCAAAGATTTCTGTAACCCATAAGTATAAATGTGACAGTGCAGCAGATTATGAAATTATATGAACTGTATTAAAGAAACACACTAAATCATTTTATGAAAGTAGAAGAAAACTTTAAGGTGATTGGGGCGTATAAGGTTGTACGGGCTTACGTCATGGATCTGGTGGTGATGGCTTTCATTCTGCAAGCACCCCAGTCTTGTCTGTGGGGTGGTGACTGAGGAATGCCATATTCCAAACGTTCAGTTAAGTGTTGTTGGCCAGGGAGCATACTGGATATTTCAGAGTACACTGTACAGTAAAATAAAGGTTTTGTATCCGTTAGTAAAACGAAAGACTGAAATCCTTAAGGGGATACAAGTTTTTAAACTGAAGTCTAGAGTTGAAAGTTTTGTCTATTTTTGGCAGGATAGAGAAAAAAATGACTAGTAATTTTAGACACTCCTTTTTTTGTTATTGTTAAAAGATTTAAATCTGTTAAGGTATAGTCTCAGAGGACATTAAGATGTTAGATTAAAATTTTTGCAAATGTGGACACTAAGACTTTGGGTCACTTTGTTGTTTTAGGTAGTAAATCCATAGGGCTCTTAATTGTTTTACAAGCCTTTCCTAGTTTAAGAGCATGTAGGTCGTCAGTTTTGTGCTTGTCGGGAGACTTCTTTTCTGCTGTACAGTTACATTTCATTAATTTGAAAACCCTAACTAAAAATATATGACTACTTTCATACTGAGTAAAATGCTGTGATCCGGTTTCTTGCACAATTTGAGGTCTCATTTGTAAGTAAAATTCATTATGAACATCTTCAAACCAGAGCTTAATAACCTCTTGGAAACAGCATTTTATATTATTTGTGTTTTTCCTGTATTATGGAATTTGTATATTTCATTTATAGTCTACTTTGATTTTAGAGTTCATTTACTTTTACTTGTCTCCCCATTCATACTGAATTTCATCATACAAGCTTTATTTGTAATTAATGAAATCATATTTTAAAATATCCTCTTATCATTCTGGGCAGATTTGCTTCCCATTATTATTAATTCAGTGTTTACTCTAATGACCTGTATAAGTTTTAGATATCTTTTTTTTAAGCTAAGTTATGTGTTTCTGGAACACAGATATAGCAACAGAAGTTTACATCCTTTTTTATATAAACTCACTATAGGTTTAAAATTCCATGTTATGAAATTCATTGATTTATCACTTCTGTTTTTATAATCAGAACTTATTATTGGTAATATATTAGTGGTATAAGACAGCATGTTAGGCACTTTATTGAATTCAGTTAAATTTATATGATTTCTCGATGAAGGTTTTAAATTCTAAACTGTAGACGTGGGCCAGAGTTTTTGATGTTGACTTGTTTTAGCTGTTGTTGACTGAACAAGGTGAATAAATTTGGTCTTAGCAAACAATGTTATGTTGCAGGTGAGAATATCTTTCAGCTTCTTGTTTTCTGGAAGGAAGAGGAATCAGCATGGTAGGGTTCAGTCACCTTCAGTGGCTTATCTGGGTTGTTGTACTGGCCCCCTGAGCAGTTTCTGTTAACCTAGTGTGGCCAGCATCCTTCCACAAGCATGTTAATGGGTTAATTAAAAAATTAATGAGATTGATTTGAATTTTTGAGTTGATATTATGGTAGTTGTCTAAAAGAGAGTTGTCAGATGGTTTAACAAGGATGCAGTTTCAGTTCTTGCCATAGACACCATTTTCTGTAGATATACTGTTGACCATCTGGGTAAATAGAAACTGTTTAGTGCACCCCATACCCAGGGCTGATGCAATACCTGTCACACCCTGGTTACCTGTCGTGCCCTAGTTATGCGTACTGCTTTTAGAATGTTATTCCCGAGTTTTAGAGCTGCTGATGAAGGAGGGTGAACAGATAAGCCTGAGGATTATTGGGGTCTTACGCAAGAGCTATTGGAAGTGACTTTTTTTAGAGTTAGAAAATTCCTGGGAATTTTTTAACTTAATTCAATAATAAATCCAAATTTGTTATAGAATATGAACAAATTTGATTTCATACCTACTGTTGGGTAAAATTAACACTCTGGAAGATTCCCCTGTTTAACTTGAGTCTTGGAGTATCCCTGACACTTGTCTGCTGTGGTGTAGGTGATCTAGTTTGAGAGATAAAGGGTAGGAAATAAGATCTTGGACTTAAGAAGCATACAAATTGAAGTTTTCTTTCAGGGTTCAGTTTTGTTGTATGTAAAATAGGGTTAATAATGCCTGCTTCAGAGGACTTTGTGAAGATTTACAACATATGTTGGACCCAGGTCGTAGGAAACACTCAGAGTTGTGTGGCTGTCCTTGTTTGTGTTCGTACCATGCCCTAGTGATCGCTCTTCACTAGTGGAGACTGCTGATCTTCAGCCTTAAGAAATAGCTGAGGTGGTAATTTCTGAATTGCCTACAAATGGCTGCTTTAATCAGCCAGACTCTTCCACTGAGGGCATTACACCTTGAGATTGTTAGACAATTTTGAGCTGCATTAACTCACCCCACTAGAGTGTCATTTAGTATATTGCTAAGTGCCTTTTGTGGTTGCCTGGAGGCCTTTAGAATCAATACATGTCTCTGAGTGCGTGCATGAACTGCCTCCAGGGAGTGGGACCATCTCTGCATGGAATGGTCTGGATCAGCCGCTGGCTGAGTTTTGTTTTATTTTTAACACAGTTAACATGTTTTGAGAATCTACTATGTGCTGGATACTGTGCTTAGATATTTTCTCAGCAGCTGTGTTAGATGAGTGGTGATCTTCCAGATTTCCTGAATTGTTGATGTTGTTGTTGTTAGGTGCTGTTGAGTGAGTTCTGACTCATAGTGACCCTGTACACAACAGAAAAAAACAGTGCCCGGTCCTGTGCCATGCCCACAATTGTTTTTTATGCTTAAGCCCATTGTTGCAGCCACTGTGTCAGTCCATCTTCAGGGTTTTCTTTTTCTCTGACTCTCATTGCTTTACCAAGCATGATGTCCTTATCCAGGGATTGATCCCTCCTGACAACATGTCCAAAGTATGTAAGATGCACTCTTGCCATCTTTGCTTCCAACGAACACTGGTTGTACTTCTTTTGGAACAGATCTGTTTGTTCTTTTGGTACATTTTCTTCTTCTGTCCTCCTTATTCATTGTCCAGCTTGGCCATACATATGTTGCAATTGGAAATACCATAGCTTATGTCAGGCGCACCTTAGTTTTCAAGGTGACATCTTTATTTCCCGATACTCTAAAGAGGTCCTTTGCAGTATATTTTCCCAGTGCAATGCATCTTTTGATTTCTTGACTGCTGCTTCCATGGGCATCGAGGATTTCCTGAATTAAAATAATGCAAAGTGGTGTGTCTAAGATCATACAGTACCTGCTTCAATTGCTGCATTTGCTTAATGTCTAAATATTCCCTGGGAGTAGGTTCCCTAAAACCCACTGCGGTCAAGTTGATTCTGACTCACAGCTACCTGACAGGACAGAGTAGGACTGCCCCCACAGGGCTTCCAAGGCTGTGCATGTTTGTGGAGGCAGACTGCTGCATCTTTCTGCAGCAGAGTGGCTAACTGCTGGGTCAAACTGCTGACCTTTCAGTTAGCAGCTAATCACTGTAAACAGTTTACCACCAGGTCTGCTTGGGAATAGTTTAATCACTGGAAAACTAAATTTATTTTATGATGATGAGAAATAGAAGTAATATCTGTAAGCATTGTTTATAAAATATAGAAGAGGAAACGGGACAAATTGTGTTTTCATTTTATGGGTAAAACCTCGAGGCATAGATAACTGATGTGTCCAAAGTCATGTTAAGTAGGAGGTCCCAGATGTTTGACCCTTCTGTGTTATGTAATCTGTTGGTTTTTCCATTTTTTTAAGTGTTATTATTGTGAAATAGGTAATTTGGTAAGAGGGAAGATTATGTTACTCAGGAACTATAGTGTGATCACTAGGGTTCTCATCTTGGAACCTGCAACCACTAGTTAATGTATTCCACAACATCCTCCTTTAAGTAACTGTAACTTTCTTTTCACGAACAAAACAAAACCAATCAGGGAGGAATATAGTTTGAAGCTTTTTTGCTGTATGATAAAAGACCCATAGGAATCTAATACTGTATATGAAATGAGTTTAGATGTGAGAACAGTCTTGTAGTATACAGGATTGCCATACAGTTTAGCCATGCTGAAAGCCTGTTTATAAAACTCAAAAAAGTGAATAATACATGCAAAAAGCAGTATTTTTTCCTTGACTGAATAAGTTCTTATTATTCGTTTCCCCCTGAACAGGAAGAAGAAAGCCTAAGACATCAACATAGGAAGACTGGGAAGACAATCTTGAATAGCAATGGTGAATAGTCCTGCTGCTAGGCTGAGTCTGCAGAGCTTCTGAAACGAACCTCTCTTATTGATTGTTTTCACTGGAACAGAACCAGGAGTAGTACTGGATTTAGTTGACTTCAAAATAAAGAAAAAGCAGTCCTGGTTATCATCATAAACCTATGAACCAGTGTGATGGTGAAATGAGATGAGGCTCCGAAATGGAACTTTAGCCACTGCTTTAGCATTTTTCACCTCATTCCTTACTTTATCCTGGTATACCACGTGGCAAAATGGGAAAGGTAAGGGAAATGTCTTCAGAAATGTGCACAGAATGTAGATGGTTTGCTTTGTAAATAGTACATAAATGCTTGGCTTAAATACCGTAACCATCTATGTCATGTTATCTGCTGGTAGCCTGGCAGTTTTTCCCTGGCACAAAAACGAGAAACTGTATTCTTGGAAGAGAGAGAATTTCTAATTAGAATGTAATTTGTTTTCTTTTTGACTTCTTATGATTGCACTTGGAGAAACAAATACTGATCAGTGGTTTATTGTTACACATGACAGCCAAATTGAATAATAGAGATTTTCGTTTAGCATTTTATTTCTATTATTAAGCATCATAAAGGTTTAATATGCTTCCTCATACTGAGTGTTGTATAAAGCACTTCAAAAGACACAGTCGATTACCTTCATGAAATTTACATGCTAATTATGCACTAATAATTTGGCGCCATGTAGTAGTGATTTAAACTGCATTTGTTGACAGATTGCTTTCAGGCAGAAGTATTTATGAGGTGGGCGAGGAAACAATCATGGTTAGACTGTTGAACTGTGCTTTTCAAGGTTATCTGTTCATTTACTGAAACTATATTCAGAGAGAATGCATTTGCTTTTTTTTTTCAGGAGAAGGAAGTAATTTAGAACAGATTTTCATCCACACTTTTTACATGTTTCCTTGTCTTTAATTAATTTATAAATGTTGATGGCAAGGTGGATACGAGTGTTGAGATGATTGCATACCTGGTTTGTTAGTGTCAAGTTCAAGTAGTCTGTATCACTGGGCTATCTGAAGACACTATTGCCGTCATTATCGTATTGGGTTGCATAAAGATGACTGGAAACGTTAATGCATGACTTCATATTTTCCGATGTGTATGTATAGATATGTACATATGTATGTGTGTGTGTGTACATGTATATGTATAAAATAAGTCACTTCTGACTCATAGTGACCCTATAGGACAGAGTGGAATTGCTCTGTAGGGTTTCCAAGGAGTGGCTGGTGGATTTGAACTACTAACTTTTTGATTAGCAGCCTGAGCTCTTAACCACTTTGCCACCAGGGCTGCAAGCTGATATAAGTGATATAATTGTGCTGTGTGCTTTGAACAAGTACAGTATTGTTTTTCTCACACTGTTTCTCTGAGTTAGACTCTTATTTTGGAGAGAAACTCTTTGGGAAAAAAATGAAAAAATAACTAACTTTCTCAAGTTTCTTCTTTTGCCTTTGTGTGTAAATATATGTATTTTTAGAGTTCATTTTTTTAATTTACGAAAGTGAGAAGACTACTTAGCAAAAACTTTGTATAGTTAATTTAACCAAACTAGTGACGCTGTGGTCAGCATCAATGACTGAGTCTTGAAAGTCTTTTATGAAACGTGAGATGCCCATGAGAAAAGCCTGTGGATTTTTTCTTATCAGGAAACTTATCTGTTCATTGAGTGATAAGTAATGGGGACACTTAACCCCTCTCGTGGTGACTTAAAGGATTCAAAGTTTTAGAATCTTCATTCTGTTTGTCTTAGTTTTTATGTAATAGCATTATAGGCATTATTTTTAAAATTTACCTACCTTTAAAACCAAAATAAGTTTATAAAATACAAACATGCACCATGTGGCTTTAGATACATGTAAAAAAAAAGTCTGTTCTCTTTGGTTATCAGTCTTTGAAGGTTTCTGGGCACACTGTCTCCTGCTGTGCTTTTCTGCTTAGTATTTTGCCCAGCTCTTTGAATATCAACATAGGTACCCTATGATGGTTACATAAAGCTCCTTGTGTTTAAATGCTGTTGTTTATGTAAACACTCTAACCATTGAATGTATGGATTGTTTTGGATAGTTCTATCAGTCGGGTAGCTTAGTTCTCCAGGGAAGCTCTAATTTCAGATATTTGATTCCAGTACACCCATAAACCACATGCTCTGATTTTTATTTTGAAGGCAGGGTTTTCATAATCATAAATATTGCCAGACTAAGAGTTTTTATTTTTCCTTCATGCATTGGTCTCTTACATGTACCTACCCTGTATTATGTGTATGTCCTGGATCATATACTGTGAATACAGAAAAGAATAAGGAATTTCACACCTTTGAAAAGCTTACACAGACTTGACCTGGAAGATGCATATAAAAAAATATAATACCATCAGGTAGGGTATGATGTAAGCAGTAACAGGATGAAATGCTTACACTGTTACTAACATGTATTTTATCTCTTTAATCCTCATAATAATACTATAAGATGTTTTACCCCCTTTCTGGAGACGAAAGCAGAATGGTTGAGAAACTTGCCAAGGTCAAAACTTAGTGATGGAGTTGAAGTTAGTTTGAACATAGGTGGAAGTAATGCTGTTAGTACAACTGCCCAGGAGAAGCTGCTAATTCTTCAGGAACTTCACAGAGAAAGTAGAATGTGAAAGATGACTCTAAAGAATCAATCCCAGACAGAGTAGGGGCAAGTGGGCATATCAGGCATGCAGAACTGTGTGTGTAGCCACCAAGTTCTGAAAGGTGTAGTGTATTTATGCTTTGGAATTGTGAGGCACTTGGTATGATCAGCCCATAGGATTCCTGAGCTGTCCCAAGGTTTAACTGGGAATCATAGTAGCCAAGCCAAGTGCCATGAGAATCATAGTAGGGTTTCAGAAATATATGTGGTTTGTCATAGGTCTTTTTTCACCACTTAGAATACCTGAACTGGACCATCGGATTGGTGTATGCGGGGGAGGATGTCAGAAATCCAGCCAAGGAACCAAGGTTTCAGGACAAGGCACCAGTTTCACCAGGATTTATAGGGTTCCTGTGTGAAAATTAGGCAGAATTTAGGTTGCATGGAATGGGTGAGGTAGGAAAATCCTAAGCGGGTGTTAAAAAAGTAGATCAAGAATAATCATATGTCTCCCTTAGTAGCGGGGGTAGGGCTCCTCATGAAACTGCTACTCTGCTCAGGCACGGTCCAGAAACTGGGTTAGAATGAGCAAGCAGTCACAGAACTTAGCTATTGGAATGGGGACCAATGTTACATCTCTAGTACCTGACACAGTGCTTGGTGCTTGAACCCAAACCAAACCCGCTGCCATTCAGTTGATTCCAACACATAGTCACCCTATAGGACAGAGTAGAACTGTCCCTTCAAGTTTCCAAGGAGTGCTTGGTAGATTCTAACTGTGACCTTTTGGTGAACAGCCGTTGCACTTAACCACTGCACCACCAGAGTTGCTGCAGGGTGCTTAGTAGACACACAAGAAACATGTTAAGTAACTTGAACTTTTTTTTTAAAGTTCCTGCCAGGCATTATATTGGGCCTTTTGTAATGGAAATATAGTTTATAGATTTTTCAGAAGTTTAATTTTAGACTTTTTTTAATTCAAACCATGGGAAATCAAGAACTTAATTTTTTGGAAGAAATCTGTAGTTGCTAGATAGGTTGTAAACATGAAAATCTGGAGATAGAGTGGATTTGATTATGATTTATATTTAAAGAACTTGTTCAAGAAAGGTAGATTCTTTCTCTTTTTACTAAGAAGATATTTTGCTTGCCTCTTCAAGTTAATACTTAGTTTGCAAAGCCTAAAAATAGAAAGTAGGTTAATTTTTTAGAAACTATTTTATCTCTCTTTGGTAGGAAGCAAGGAAATGAAAAAAATTCAAATTAATATCAATTTTTTAAAGTATGTGTTTCCATTTAAAAGGTAGTAAATGTTCACATGCCAGGTTCTTTCTTCTTCCATAGCTGAGATGACACAAAGCAGCTGCTCTTCCAACCAGAGGGGACAGAGAGTTGGCATGTGAATCCATCATCAAATCATCAGGTTTAGGTGTTTACTGGCTTCAGAGCAGTACTGTTTCTTTAAGTAACTCTCTTAATTGAAATGTAACAGGTGTATAAAAAGTGCATATTATCGTGAATATTCAGCTTTATGAGTTGTCACAAAGTAGGCAAGCTTACAATAAACTCAGGAAGCAGAACATTTTAGCACTACATCTTTTGGTGAACATTGGTACACAGTTCTTTGGGTTTTTTTGTCTAAAAGTTGCTTTTTAAGAAGGAGTATCTCATCCCTGAAGGTACCAGATCTTATAATTCATTTTCTTTTTAATTGCAGTTTATATTTTGCCTGCCTGCCTTTTCCCAGCATTTATTGAATGCTGTCTGTTTATGCTTTTTGTAGTAGGTGGTAGGAAGACAGAGACTAAAGACACAAGACCATCCCTTTGAGGGAGGTTACCATTTGAAGGTAAGCTAAGTAATCAGAATAGTAGTGTTAACCATACCTTCATAGAGATGTGGGTATAGTTCTGGGGTATCATCAAAGAGCAGTTCATCTGATAAAGGGCTCAAGTTAGGCTTCTCACAAGCGACACATGAGTTGGTCTTGAAGCTAAACAGAGATCTAATGGGGGAGAAATGTATTCATAGGAGTGGGGAAGGTGGATACGAGATTGAACCAACATTCAGGTGTATACAAGTAACAGAGGACTTGAATGGTGGTAGTGTCTGACCTGATGGACCAAAGTCCAGGTGAGTAAAGGAAGGAAGTGAAGCAGTAATAGACTGAGAGAAAGAGGAGGGCATAGGGGCCAGAAGCTTTAGTCAGGTCTAAGAGCAAGTGTATGACAATAAAGGAAGTGAAAGATGTGAAGGATTAGGGAGGAGCTTGTGATGAAGAGAGTCCTTGCCTTATTACTTTGTACTAATTTTACTTATAGTAAAATCCTGTCTCTTTAGACTCAGGTACTAGTGTTTTGGGTTATCGTTTTTTTAAAATGATACTTGTGCATGTGCACGTATGTCTTTTTATCTTTTCTTACATTTTGCTTAAAGACAAATGACTAATTCTTTTGAACTTCAAACACTTGAAATAGTAGACCAAGTACAAACAATGCAAGATTTACTGCAGTAGTTGTATTTAGACTTATTGTAAACTACCAGCATCATAGACTTCACTTGTGTCTTAATCTGTGAACCTTCCTGAGGTTATATTTTTATAGTTCTCTGAAGCTTTACAAGTCTCAACAGGCTGGAGAAAAAAGTGAATGTCTTCTGAGGCCAGTCACATCAAACACCGTCACGGTTATTGCCTGAGAGTCGTAAGTGGCACAGGGACCTTACATGCTTCTCCCAAGATTGGACAGAAAGGGTGACATAATCGAGAGACTACATCAGCATGAGATCAGAAGAACTAGTTGGTACCAGTCTACCATCAGTGACTGCCCTGGCAGGGAATACAACCTACAGTCCCTGATGCAGTGGGAAAAAAAAATGGGTGTGCAGAATTTGAACTCTGTTAATAAAGAGAAGACTCGATGGTCCATCTGACTGGAAGGTCCCCAGAAGACATGGCCCCCGGACTCTCTGTTAACCAAGGACTGAAACCATTCCTGATGCCAACTCTTCAACGACTGGACTGGACTGTAAGACATAAAACGATACTGGCAAAAAAATGTGCTTCTTGGCTTAAGTAGATGCATGAGGCTAAAAAGACCTCCTGTCTAGAGGTGAGATGGGAGGGTGGAGGAGAACAAGAGCTGATTGAAGGACATAAGAAATACAGGGAACAAGGAGGAATGTGCTGTCACAGGGGGAGGAGAGCAACTAGAGTTACATAGCAGTATGTGTGTGGCTTGCTGTATGACAAATTGACTTGCGTTGTAAACATTCATTTAAAGCATGATAAAGTACATTAAAAATAAATAAATCTGGGCTACTTGTTATCTAGTTGAGTCCTTTTAAGCTCACACAGTTTGTATGGACTTCTGTTTATTGCATGCTGGTGTTTTACTTCTAAAACAGGCTTCTTTCTTGTGCTCTGTCTTTGCTCTGACTTGGTAGAGATGTAAACTTAAGCATGCCTTATTAAAATTGTTTGGTTAGAAGGACATCTAGAGGTTCTGTCTTCTAGAGCAATAAGAACCTAGTCTAGAAGCTTGATCGTTTTTAGAACAGATCACTAAGTATTCTTTTATAACTCACTTTTTGTGACTATTTTCTGATCTTTTTCTGCTCTTGTTATGCTGTGTACTTTGTTCCAAAACTGTTGCGCTTACAAGATTCCTGACTTTCCTGTCTCCTTATACATATACAAGTATATATCTGTACTTTATAAGAAGGCATGCCTATAAGGAAAACATTCAAGTATACTAACAGTTTTCTGCCTATTCAAATTCACAAAAATTTAACCATAATCCATTTTTTACATTTCAACCATTTAAAAAATTTTTAATTTCTCTTTTGCCTATTATTCACAAAATCATTTGTATCAATCAAATATAGTTATTTTCTTTTTAATGTCCACATTGTCACAACTTGGCTACTGAGAAGGCTTTTTAGGCTGTTTAGCACATTCCCTGACATCCTTGCTTTGTTCTTACCCTGCTTCCCTGCTTCCAGACCCATCCTGGTTTTCTTTACCTACCAGAAGATACGGAATTAGCTATGCTTCATGAGGCCTAGTGGTTAAGAGTTCTGCTGCTAACTAAAAGGTCAGCAGTCTGAATCCAGTAGGTGCTCCTTCAGAATCAGAGTTCTGCTCTGCCCCACAGCATCACCATGAGTCAAGTTTGATCGATGACAGTGGGTTTTGTTTTCTTACATTAGAGACCACAGATTGCATTTACCAGAGACTTAGTGATGGACAAAATTGTTGCCACTGTTCTTAGGCTGTGGCCATTAATTCAGGTTGGTTTTTCCAATTTAACCATTCACGTTGCTGCTTTTCCTTTCTTGATCGCTGACTTAGTTCTGCGTTGGTGTTGACTTAGCTCACTAGAGAGGAGTGCTGATAGGATTAGAGTTTTGTAGGGAAACCGGGCAGCTGGGACTTATTAAAGGAGAATGTGAAAAGTTGCACGCTGCAGAAAAAGTTTGCCTAACAGTGTACGTTTTCCTTCACTCAGTGGCAGCCAGCCAGTTCTTACTTGAATTTACATCTTTGTTAGTCCTGGCAAGCCTGTGTGTAGAGAAGCATCAGTTGGCAGCTTGATTGCCATCTCAAAGTACATTTTTCCCCCCAATTTCTTCACAAATCGTGTGTATGAGTTTTGAAAAAAGGAGGTAAATGTTTCAGGAAATAGAATATTTCTCAACGAATGTGTAGTGGCTTGCTGCCATGATGGATTTTTCCCTTCTACCATGCTTTCTTAAGCCAGGGGAGGTTAACTTAAAAACCTGCCTTTAAAACTTGTGGCATACAATTTCTTGTTTTTGTTGCCCCTCATAGCTTGCATTTATTTCAGATTGTCTGTTTTGTAACCATGCATCATGCCCCCCATCCTGTTCTCCGTTGTACTTTTTAATGAGTAGTAAAGTCCTGTTTGTTTGGAGACAATTTTGCAGAAAATTAAAACCAGAACACCAAACCCACGGCCATCGAGTCAATTCTGACTCACATCGACCCTGTAGGACACAGTGGAACTGCCCCATAGAGTTTCCAGGGAGCATCTGGTGGATTCAAACTGCTAACCTTTTGATTAGCAGTTGCAGCCCCTAACCACTATACCCCCAGGGTTTCCAAAGGTGTAAAAGGACTGCTTAAATCACTGTTGCAGATATTACTGCTGCCCTTGCTGCCATTTGAGGAGAAATGAGCTGATGGTTTCAAAATGCAGAGTAAGCATAGGGCTAGTGTGTGGGAACAGTGAAGAATTCCGTTACTGACTGTGTTTACTACACTCCTATCTCTTTGGGCCTCTAAGAAGTAAGTAGGTGAGTGCACAATCTAGGATACGTTGTGAGCATGAACACATAATAAGTAGATAAACTCTTTTTTAACTGACAAAGACACTCAGGCAGTGAGTGAATTACATAATCCGGCTCTATTAGAAGACTGGAAAGTGACAGAAGCAGTGTCTAAGCCCAGGTATGTCTGATGCCATAGCTTATACTTCCTGAATCAGTCTCAGAGACTGACCACTGACTTCACTGCAGTCCAGGGGTGTTACCCAAACGTGGTTGTGCATAGATGAACAACTGGAAATACATTGTCTGTCAACTCTGGTGGCTTTTAAAAAAAATGCTTTTTCTCAGTATTTGCTCAGATATTGTTGAAGCATATTTTAGTCCTATTGTGCTGTGCCTAAGTTACCTAGTGCTTCCGTAACAGAAATACTGCAGGTAGGTGGCTTTAGCAAATTTATTTTCTCAGTTAAGGAATATATAAGTCAGAATTCAGGGATGCTGGCTCTAGGGGAAGGTCCGTGTCTCTTCTGGAGCTTCTACTCCTGGGTGATCTTCATGTGGCTTAGCATCTCTCTTTCTCTGTCTCTGCTTTCCACATGCTTGTTTAATCTCAAGCTGCTAACTGGAAGTGTTCAGCTGCTAACCAACAACAGGTCAGTGGTTTGAACCCACCAGCCTTCTGTGGGAGAAAGATCTAACTGTCTTCTTCTGTAAAGATCATGGCTTTGGAAACCCTATGGGTCATCTCTACTGTGTCCCACTGGGTTGCTGTGAGCCATGGTCTATTTAAACAGCAGTGGGTTTGGTTTGGAGTATAACCATTAAAATGTCATCCAGCTATATGCCCAAGTTTAGGGAAGATATAAAACTCCCTCCCTGCACCACCACCTCCCTAAAATTATGATAAATATTAGACTTGGGGAGTTAGGCGTATTGTTTGGATGCAGAGGACACTTTTAATCTGGTGCCTTTTGATTCAACACCTGTTGTCATCAATGATTATGTCAAATTTAGTAGATCTCATTAATCTTGTAACTTTTCCTTTTGATATGCTTCTGAAAACCAGCCTGTTGTCATACTGCTCACCAAAATAACCCTAATATTGAGTAAACCACAGAGGAGGACAGCCAAAGCTCTTATATAGTTTGATCTCTCACAGAGTTGGTTAAAGCAAACCCGGAACAACTGGTAAAGAATTTATAGATATTTAAAAAATGTAGGTTTGCAACGTGGAACTTAAGTTAGTTTGAAACCACCTTCTAAGATTGAGTCATATGAGGGTCAGGTATATCATGGAATGTAAGGAATTTTTGACTTCTAAAAGATGTTTAGCTATTTGGGTTGAGTCAGAGAGGATCCATAAAGAACTAAGGAGATGACAGATGACCAGACTTGTTCTAGTATAGCATGATAAAAGCCCCTTAGCTGAAGTGAAAAGGTGGATGTAGTGGTCATTAAACTCTTAAGGAGCTACTAATGTTTTTCTTGACTTGAGGAGGGATGGCCTTGTTATTGCATAGGGAGAAGGAAGAGTCCAGAGCCTTTGTTTTCTTCTGACCTGCTCTTTGAATTTGGAGAAGTCCCTTTACTCTCTCAAGACTTTCTCTGCATCTCATTTCACTGTTGGTGATTGGAAGAACTGTAAGGATTGGGAGAAGTGCTGGAAAACAGAATGTAGGCAGAAAGAGTTTTCTGTTTTATTTTTTAAAGGACAGGAAGATGGGTATGGCACATTACAGAGTTTGATGTTTGAGGAAAGACATTAACTGGGTACCTTGTGAGTGTGAACACTTACTGAAAAGAAGTTGCAATTGCTAGAGCCAGCAAAAGGAACTAGAATTGAGTGTAGATGGTGAGCTTCTTAGAGATAAGGATGATCACTCCCCTATGCTATTAAATTTTTTAGAAACGAATGTTAGAAAGCATAGTGAATAATATAGAAACATCTGTATTTGTATCACCCAGATTGTCTATATTGACTGCTACTCATTTTCATTTTTAGTAAAACATGGCAGGTCTGCCTGAAGTCTGTCACCGTTTTTCAGCCTCTGTCTGCTTGCCTTATGGCTCATAAATTACATCATGTTTGTAGTCCATGTTTTATATGTTGATTTATGTATATAAGCATCATAAATTATACATATATAATTGTATGTTTTAAAAAATCATACAGATAGTATTATGGTATATACATTCTACATCTTTTTTTTTCTACATTATTCTTTTTTTTTAATTTTTATTTTTATTTAACATAACTGAGTGAAAATGCACATTCACATGTAAATTTACATGCCCACCTATATGCAGCTTCCACTGCTCTCCCTGTCTGGTGACAGCACACTATTCCTCTCTGCTCCATACCTGTCTCATCCTCCCAACAGCCTCCTTTCCTCTCCTCTCCGTCCACTCCCCTTCCTCCAGCCAGAGGTCAGCAAGATGATATCCTATAGATGTATAGAACCATAAAGTGCTTCCAATATATGGTCACTCTGCCTTGCCAAGTCCAATCCATTCCTGTCCAAAGAGTGGACCTTTGTTATAATTTATGGGAGAGGGCAGCATCAGGGAACGGGGCCATGCTCTCAGAGTAACCCCAAAACCGCTGGACCATCAATTGAGGTCTTTTAGTGGAGATCTCATGATGCACCTCTTTTTATTCTTGTGTTGCCAGTGAGGCTCCTCTCTGTGAGCTCCGTCGTGGCTATCACTGGTGGTGGCCGGGCACCATCCGGTTTTTCCGGTCCCAAGTCGATGTAGGCACCCACTCTTGTGGGTCTCTCTGTCCTCTCGGTTGTCTTTACCGCATGTCATTTTGGTCCTCAGTGAGCATCCGTTCCTGTTGAGTTGGGACCATTTGCTGTGTCCTCGGATGGCAGCTTGGCAGCTTTTAAGACCCCAGACGCCACTCACCAATGTGGGGTGCAGAGAGCTCTCTTAGCAAAACGCTAGTTGTGCCAATTGGCCTGGAATTCGCCTAAGAGCATGGTCCCCCGCCCCCCGCCCCAGCTACTCTATCCTTGCAGTATTGAGTTAAGATGGAAGGAGTACTCAAGTTATGCTGAAGTCCACTTAGTGTTGTTCTTGTTCCTAATGTGTGCTGTCACCGCTTTCTCCTAACTAGATTGCTAGTAACTATCTAAACTAAACCCTCCCCCCCTCGCCCGCCCTCCCTCCCCTCCCTTGCAGCTGTCAAAGAGTCTTTTCTTCTATACACAAGTCTGTTTTTGAGATCTTATCATAGAGGTCTCGTACAGTATTTGTCCTTTTGTCGCTGACTACTTTCACTCAACATAATGTCTTCCAGTTGAAACCAGGTTAGGAGATGTTTCCTGGAATCATCGTTATTCTTTATCATTGCGTAGTCCTCCATTGAGTATATGTACCATGGTTTACCTATCCATTCTTCTATTGTTGGGCATCTGGGTTGATTCCATCTTTTTGCTGTTGTGGACTGTGCTGCGATAAACATTCTGGTGCATGTGTCCCCTACATTATTCTTAAGATCTACCCATGTTGACACAGATGTAGTCTTCTTATTAGCTGCTGTGTAATATTCCATCCTTTAAAGAGGACGAATATGCCATATGTATTTGTAATTCTCCTATTTTTGTTTCTGACTTTTTTCGTAATACAAATAATGCTAAGAGTGAATATCCTTATATTTGTTTCCTGGTACATGTGTGGGTCAGTGTTTCTGAGGTAAACTCTTGATTACCCAGATCTTAATTGCTGGATATCGTATCATATTCAGGGACTAGTTGTGGCTCAGTGGTAGAATTCTCAGTTTCCTTGAGAGACTCAGATTCAGTTTCCAGCAGAGACACCTCATATGCAGCATTGCTGCTGAAAGTTGTCATCAGAGCTCCGGACTGAGGCAGCCTGGAAATAAAGTCCTGGCAGTCTACTTCCAAACATCAGCCAGTGAAAACACTGTGGATCACAGTGATTCAGTCAGCAACTGATGCTGGAGGTAACTACCAGGCAGCCTTTTGTTCCATTGTGCGTAGGGGTTGCTGGGAGTCAGAGGCCAACTCCATGGCAGTTAACATCAAGAATAATGTCTTACTCTTATTTGGAACTACAGCATGTAGTAGGGTGCTTGGAACTTAGTAGATGCTGAATCTGTTAGGGAAAAAAGTAAAAGAACACATAGCACACTGACGTCATTTCGTTTTAACAGATTGAGTGGACTAAGAGATCTGGGAAGTGCATTAAACATGGTATGTCTAACTTTCAGTTAAGTGTTTAGATCTCTCCTGATTTTTTTCTTTCTTTATAATATTTTGTTGCATTTTTGGTGACAGTATACACAGAAGAACAGCCCCATTCAACAATTTCTACACATAATGTTCAGTGACACAGGTGACATTCTTCACTGTGTGTTCACATTCTTAGTATTTTGTTCCAGTTGTTCCACTCCCATTAATTTAATCTGAGTGCCCAACACCCCCAAACTTCTTTAACTAGTATTTTATTGAGATTTTGGTGAAAGTTTGCACAAGTTAGGTTCCCATTTAACAATTTCTACACAGATTATTCAGCAACATTAATTACATCCCTATCCACTTGTCTTCTTGTTTTTGCTTTAAGAGTAATTGTTGACTTCTTGGTCTTATACTGATGGTTTTTAAGTAGACTACCAATCTTACAGGTAAATATCGTTTATTTTGTATGCTACTGTGCTTTTTTGCTAAAAGGTGAACTCAGGATACGTTTGGTTCTGAGTTTAAAGAATGTCTAAGGGTCATATCACCAAGCCTCTGTTCTCTACTGCTCCAGTGTGCCTAGCTTTTTTTTTTTTTTTTTTTTTTAAGAATTTGAGTTCCACTGCACATTTTCCTCACATTCTGTCTGTGACCACCTACTGTGACCCTGGTCAGAATGGTTAATGGTGATAGACAAGTACTATCTGGTTCTTCTGGTCTCAGGGTAGATGAGGTTGTGACCATGTAGATGTATTTCTTCTCTGAGCTTTTGGTTACCTTCTTACTGTTTTGCTTCTGACATAGAGACTCATAGGTCTGTCTTAGGTGGCCACTTACAAGCTTTTAAGACCTCAGTCTTCACTCACTTCACTAGGATGCGGATCATGAGTTTTATGAACTATGTTATGCCAGTTGACTGAATAGTCAATGAGACCATGATCCTAAGTTTTCAAACCTAGAAAACCAATCTTGGAAGATGTTTGGTTATGTATGAAAAGTACTGTTGTTTGTGTCTTCAATGAATATATGGCCTGCACCAGTGTGTTAGTATAGTATAGTTAGTATAATGTGCCTATAGATACTTGCTGTCTGTTCTTACCTATGTATACACCTATACCCATCCATATACCAGCATACCTGTACCCATCTATATATGTTCTAATGCTCATTTATACTTTGGCTGTGCTATGCTGATTATATCCACACTTGGTACCACTTTTCCTGTCACCAAAAATAACAGGTCTCTATCATGAATCGGATCCGACTCGACGGCACTTGGCTTGGCTATGATCTAAAGTGTAATTTTCCTTCCCCTCCTTCTCTACCTGGTTACTTCCAATGAACACTGATCTGTCTGTCTGTCTGTCTATCTGTCTATCTATCTATCTATCTATATTCTTCTTGTCTATATATATCTATTCTTGGCTACTTCCAGTGAACACTGATCTGTCTATATATATCTATTCTTGTCTTCTTATAGAAAAGGGATAATGTAATATTTGATCTTATATGCTTATTTCAGTTAGCATTAATGCCTTCCAGTCCATTCATGTATATGTTTTATGGACTTACCATTATTCTTATGATTGCATGGTATTCCATATGTATGTACCACAATTGGAAATGGTGGTAGCATAGTGGCTGAAAGCAAAAGGTTAACAGTTTGAATCTAACAGCTGTTCCTTGGAAACTCTATGGGGCAGTTCTACTCTGTCCTTAGGGTTGTTATGAGTCAGAATAGACTCAATGCAATGGGTTTAGTTTGGTTTCATACCATAATTTGTTTATCCATTCATCCAATGATAGGCACTTCAACTGTTTGCATTTATTTGCTATTGTGAATAAATCAGCAATGAGTATAGGTGTGTATATGTCTGTTCTGCTCATTATAAATTAATCAACTACTACTGTAGGTCTCTAGAGTGTATATTGACTCATACTGATCCCATAGGAAGGTGAGGATATTTGGGTACAAATACCAGAAGACGAGGAGCACTCCTAAGTCTGTTTGCTGCAGTGTCTTCAATTTATAAAATGGCCAGATGGATCCATATAGGAATTTCAAGATAGAATGAGTTTTACTCTTATTTAGAAAATAAAGCTTCTCTGTAGTCTTTGAAAGACCTCTAAGGAAGCATGGCAGATCCGACTCGACGGCACTTGGCTTTAGCAAGGAAGAATAAAAATCTTGAACTATCAGTTCTTACAAATAGTTAGAAGTGTTCAGCAAGAAACCAGAAGACTAAGTTTTGAGTCTTATGGACCCAGATGACATACTTAGGGTTTAAAAGGAGTAGAATGGGATGGGAAATAAAGATAAAATCCTGGTAACCTGTGTTGTAACCTACAGGGTCACTGTGAGTTAGAGTCAACTCGATAGCAGTAGGCTTGTTTGGTTTTTGGTTGGTTAATTAACCTAGATATCATAATCAGTGTGCCTGGGTCTGTACTTGCCTTCTGTATCTGATGAGTCGTACAAGAGAGAACTAAACTGTTCTTCAGTAATTCTTACTGTTGTCTGACATTTACCTAGACCCTCATTCACTTTTTTATATAGTCTGAGCTGTTGAGGTTCTGTAGAACCCTTTTATAAAACAACAGGATTAGTCTGTTCAGTTCCTGTAGTAACTGTGGGAGTCCTACAGCTTAGAAGCACTTATCGGTATCAGAAAGAGTATCTACTGTGATTTTAGGCTAAGGATGGAGGAGGATGAAAGGAGTGAACTATTTAAACCACTTAATTGAAGAAAAAATCTTCAGTAATTTGAAGCAAAGAAAACAGAAAGATGGAGATATTGGTGGTGGAGGAGGGGTAAAAGTAATGTGAAACAAGAAGAATCAAGTGAAAGAAGGGAAGTTTGCCCAAAAAGAAAGGCTAAAAAGGAGAACAGAAGAGATTATAAAGGATATTAGGAGAGTATTAGGAAATAAAAATGAAAAATAAGGAAGAAGAGGAAAGTGAGGAGAGGGAAGAAAAGAAAGCATGAAATAGGTCATAAAGGAATAACTAGATACAGTCAGGTAAGAAGCAGGTAAATAACAGGAGAGCATTGTGTCTGCTGGTGGAGCCGCTTCACAGTCAGCATTCTGCTGTTTAGGTAAAGATGATTCTGAGCGGGGAATAACCTGCTCTGTCTTGAGGAATTCTTCATAGCAAATGACATAGCATAATATCTCTTTAGAAACCCTGGTGCTCCACGGTTAAGAGCTATGGCTGCTGACCCAAAGTCAGCAGTTCCTAACCCACCAGGCATACCTTGGAAACTCTGGGGGTAGCAGGACTCTGTCCTGAAGGGTTGCTTGTCAGTTGGAGTCAGCTCAGCAGCAACAGGTTTTTATATCTCTTAGGATACAGTTTTTTCCTTTGGGAAAAAACGCAACACTTGTATGGGGAAATACCTGCTGATAAGCTTAAGTACCCAAGGAAAATAATTTCAAACCATCTGATAATTTTTACTCCAAGCTTTGTGTGGCTCGTTGAATTTCAAAAATCTGGTTAGATGAAGTAATTGTTAATATGTTTTAAAAGTAAAGAACTGTTATAAGCATATAAAGTGTATGCTAATGAGTATTATGTTAAATTGTATAATTTATTTCATTTCAGTATAATAATGGAGTTGGGCACCTCATGATACACTGCTAAAAATAAAGATTGTCCTTTCCTCAAGGGAGACTAAGGAAAATAGTTGCAGCTGTTTAAGTGAAGAAATTATTTCTAGAATGTATGTGTTGTAGGTACATGTAACATCATTTGACTGCCTTGAAATAGTACTTTATAGGGTCAGTGCATAGATTTTGAACCTTTACCTGAAAACTTGTTTTGAGTGACACTGTTAATGATCATATTACTTAGAGGACAACTAGGGAAATAGTGATTGTATTCCCAGAAACTTTCCAACTATAGCATATCTGGTATTCACTAGTTAGTTTCCTGTTTTGTAAGCATAATTAAAACATTTTGTAAGGGAACAACTGAATTACATTTTTTGTTTTACTCTAAATAAAGTATATGATCCTTTATCAGTTCTGCCTGTGTGGTAGATTCTGGCTAGAACACTCCAGAAACAGAGAATGATCTTGATATCTCTTAAAAGGGACCTCAAAATAGATATCCAGTGGGTACTCTGAAACTTTTCTCTACCCTAGGTGTAATCTTGAGGACTGTGACCCTAAGCATCTCAATGAACCCCTCTTTGTCTCTGGATTCTGTAGCAGGGAGGCTGGAAGAGGAGCTAACATGAATTTCTGGACTGCCGAGGCTAGCTTACTCTGAGGATGACATTGGCTAGCTCAGTGCTACTCCGTAGGTAGTCCTTGACCTGCCAGCGTCAGTAGTGCCTGGACGCTGTCATGGATTGAATTCTGTCCCACCAAAGATGTGTGTAACCATTTGGTTACGCCATGGTTCCTGGTATTGTGTGGTGTACATGGTGTAAACCCTGCCTCTGTGCTATTAATGAGGGAAGATGGGCAGTGGTTGTGTTAGTGAGGTAGGACTCAGTGTATAGAATTATACTGTGCCTGGAGACACTCTGTTGAGATATTAAGGAAAGGAAAGGAAGCGGAGAGTTGGGGACCTCATACCATCAGGAAAGAAACAGTGCTGGGAGCAGATCCCATCCGTTGGAAAGGACCTGGGGTCCCTGTGCCTCGAAGCTCCCATTCTGGGGAAGATTGACAACAAGGGCATTCCTCTAAAGCCAAGAGAGAAAGCCTTCCCTGGAGCTGACATCCTGCATTCAGACTGTTAGCATACCAGACTGGGACAGAATAAAATCTCTTTAAAGCCATCCACTTGTGATATCTCTGTTATAGCAGCAATAAATGACTTAATACAAGCTTGCTAGAAATTCTCAGTTCCCACCTCAGACCTGCTGAATCAAAATCGCAGGAGATGGAGTCTAGAAATGTTGTTTTAACAAAACCTTCCAGGTAATTCTTAGACATGATCAAGTTTGAAAAACAGTAGAGTTCTCAGTCCTGTTTATAAATTTGTAGCTGTCCATTCTAATTAGAATTGTCTCCTCTGATTCTGCTCTTCCAATTTATGTAATCCAGACTATACTGGTCATTGTATCGTTTTGTCTTGTCTAGATTCTGGTTTTCCTAAACTACTACCTACATCTAATTCCTTTTATTTTTTCTTGTTCGAAGAGGTTTGTAAGTAGGAACTTCTCTGTAATTTCATCTGTTCCTTCTTTTAAAATGGTTGTGTAACAATAATAAATGTAAAGAAAAATGCTTTTCAAAAGCAATAACTTTCTGAAAGGTAATGTTTGTTGAATTTTTATACTGAATTTATTCCTTGAGAGCATTCCTCATTCATATTTTTTAAAAAATACTTTTTTATCTGTGTGAAGTAGTTCAGTGTGGTACTGAACAAGAATAGAAGGGATAGGCCAAATGACTTACTAACATTTTTTCTAGTGCCTGAATTTTATTTTGTAAATGGGTTGAATTTTTATAAGGTAACTTTGATTTCAACATAAATCAGCACTCATAATGCTAGCTCTTAGAATTCAGTGGTATCCCCCATGTCCTGTTAACAAAAAGGTGCTGTTGTTTAAAAACGAAGTTTTCTCGTCTGTTGTTACATAGTATACATTGAATTTAGTTGATAGTATTTTTGTGTGTTATTTTTTATCTGTATTATTTATAATATTTTTTAAATTAAATTAAGTCCAGAGCTGTTTGTTACTTAAAACATTAAACCATGTATGAAAGTTCCATTATTTTTATTTTATTTTATTTTTATTTTTATTTAACATAACTGAGTGAAAATGTACATTCACGTATAAATTTACATGCCCACCTATATGCAGCTTCCACTGCTCTCCCTGTCCGGTGACTGCACACTATTCCTCTCTGCTCCATACATGTCTCATCCTCCCAACAACCTCCTTTCCCCTCCTCTCCGTCCACTCCCCTTCCTCTAGCCAGAGGTCAGCAAGATGATATCCTGTAGATGTATAGAACCATAAAGTGCTTCCAATATATGGTCACTCTGCAAGTCCAATCCATTCTTGTCCAAAGAGTGGACCTTTGTTATAATTTATGGAAAAGGGCAGTATCAGGGCCGGGGGCCATGCTCTCAGAGGAACCCCAAAACCGCTGGACCATCAATTGAGGTCTTTTAGTGGAGATCTCACGAGGCACCCCTTTTTATTCTTGTGTTGCCAGTGAGACTCCTCTCTGTGAGCTCCATCGTGGCTATCACTGGTGGTGGCCAGGCACCATCCGGTTCTTCCGGTCCCAACTCGATGTAGGCACCCACTCTTGTGGGTCTCTCTGTCCTCTCGGTTGTCTTTACCGCATGTCATTTTGGTCCTCGGTGAGCATCCGTTCCTGTTGAGTTGGGACCATTAGCTGTGTCCTCGGATGGCAGCTTGGCAGCTTTTAAGACCTCAGATGCCACTCACCAATGTGGGGTGCAGAGAGCTCTCTTAGCAAAACGCTAGTTGTGCCAATTGGCCTGGAATTCGCCTAACAGCATGGTCTCCCACCCCCTGCCCCAGCTACTCTATCTTGCAGTATTGAGTCAAGATGGAAGGAGTACTCAAGTTATGCTGAAGTCCACTTAATGTTGTTCTTGTTTCTAATGTGTGCTATCACCGCTTTCTCCCAACTAGATTTCTAGTAACTGTCTAAACTAAACCCTCCCCCCCTTACCCTCCCTCCCTTCCCTCCCTTGCAGCTGTCAAAGAGTCTTTTCTTCTATACACAAGTCTGTTTTTGAGATCTTATCGTAGAGGTCTCATACAGTATTTGTCCCTTTGTCGCTGACTACTTTCACTCAACATAATGTCTTCCAGTTGAAACCAGGTTAGGAGATGTTTCGTGGAATCATCGTTATTCTTTATCATTGCGTAGTGCTCCATTGAGTATATGTACCATAGTTTACCTATCCATTCTTCTGTTGTTGGGCATCTGGGTTGATTCCATCTTTCTGCTATCGTGGACTGTGCTGCGGTAAACATTCTGGTGCATGTGTCCATTGATGTGAAAGGCCTTGAATCTGTAGGATATATTCCAAGTAGTGGAATTACTGGGTCAAATGGTATATCGATATCCATTTTTTTAAGGAAGCACCAGATTGCCTTCCAAAGATGCTGGACCATTTTGCAACCCCACAAACAGTAGGAGGGTTCCACTTTCTCCACAGCCTCTCCAGCATTTGTTGTTTTGTGTTTTCTGGATCATGGCCAATCTTGGTGGGGTGAGATGGTATCTCATTGTTGTCTTGATTTGAATTTCTTTAATAACTAAAGATCGTGAACATGTCTGCATGTGTTTTTTGGCTGCCTGGATCTCCTCTTTAGTGAAGTGTCTGTCCATCTCCTTTGCCCATCGCTTAATTGGATGGTTTATCTTCTTCTTATTGATATTTTGTAGTATCTTATAGATTATGGAGATCAGGCAAAGGTTCCATTATTTTTGTCAAAAATAATCAAATATCCACAAAATGTCTCACCGTATGGGTGAATCCGGAGGGACTGTGCTTAGTAAAATAAGTTAGTCACAAAAGACAAATAAGTATATGAAACCACTATTATAAAAACTCAAGAAGAGGTTTACACACAGAAGAAAACAATCTTTGATGGTTATGAGGGAGGTGGGTGGGAAAGGGACAACACTAAATAGGTAAGAGATAAGTTAATTTAGGTGAAGGGCAAGACAACACAAAATATAGGGGAAAACAGCACAACTTGACCAAGGCCAAGTCATAGAAACTTCCTAAACATACCCAAACACCTTGAGGGATCAAGTTACTAGGGCTGAGGGCTGGGGACCATGGTCTTAGGGAATATGACATCTAGATCAGTTGGCATAATGTGGTTCATAAAGAAAATATGCTAGTCCTGCTTTAGTGAGTAGTGTCTGGGGCCTGAAAAGCTTGAAGGCAGCCATCTGATATACATCTAGTGGTTTAATTTAGATACCAATATAGTACCCTAGGGTTGTCTAGGTTGATACAGAAGCTGAAAGCCATTGATATGGTCTGTCTTAACTCAAGGAGGTTGTATTCATACTGCTTGTACTGGTGATCCAGGGGAATGTGGGGTTTGTCTTTTTCCATCTGTGCTTCAAGTCTGGTGTCTAGCTTTCTCCTTCCTTGTCTTCTCGCTGTGTGCTCTCTTTCTTTGGTCTCATTTCCACTCATTGTCACTGAATCTACTTACTAAGTTTATCTTCTTAAAATGGATATTTATTTCCAACACCGGGTTTTCATCACCAGTTATTCTCTCAGATGATTAAAACGAATGATTTTTAACTAGGGCTGTTTTATATCTAACCAGTTGTGTTTTTAGGGATCAGAGAGTTGGCCAGTCTGGCCTTGGGAATTCTTAGCAGAATAGGAAGTGCAGAGGAAACCTATAACCTGTGAAAATGAATGGTTATGCTATAAAGTATCACCTGAGTGGTTGAAACTTCTGCCTCATCTCTTTATCTGCTTGATGCAAATAGAATTCTGTACATTTCCTTTAACTACTACGAAGATCAGGGAGTTGTTTGTACCTTTTAAGGAATAATGTTACTGGTTTATTTGATGTGTTAATTCTAGCCATTTTATATCTTTTTCTCACCACCTTTACATTTCTGAAGTACTAGGTAGACCTTGCTCACATTCTTATAAATGTTAAACACTTAGTGGTGGTTTCTTTATATAAGAAGTTCATTTTTTTAAGTTTTCAATTCTATACCAATGAATAAATATTTTCATCTGAAAGTGTGACTTTAAAATTTCTAATTCCTTACAGTTCTATTTTGCTTGTTATTTTGGTTTTGTATTTTACTTTGTTTTCCAGAAAAGGAATACTCTAAGAACTTCTTTGCTTTTGGTCCTAGAAAAACTGATTGCCTATCAACGAGAATTTCTTGCTTTAAAAGAACGTCTTCGAATAGCTGAACATAGAATCTCACAGCGTTCTTCTGAGCTGAATACCATCGTCCAGCAGTTCAGGCGTGTGGAAGCAGAAACAAATGGAAGTAAGGATGCATTGAATAAATTTTCAGGTAAAGTACTATTTGGGGTACTATAAAAATCTATATTTTCAGAGAACTATGTGGAATAGTATGTTTGAAAATTGTATAGAGTAGCTTATCAGCCAGCATTGGTTACCCTTTTCCAAGAATCTGGTAATTAGAGAAATCAGCACCTGAAACTTACTATTATGCTAAACTACAAAGCAGTTTTTACTAATTGCCAGGTTTAATTAAGCTAAATTACAGTTGTGTAAGTTTCACTGACAACAGTGAAAAACCTGCATCTTTTGAAAGCATCCAAAGTGAGATTAAAATTAAACTTTATGTTTATACATGTTGATTTTTTACCTCTGTGCGGACTTCAGGTGGATTTTGTAGACTCTTTGAGCTATTAGATATTAGAAACCATTAGAACACTTAAACCTGATTTACAATAGAAGGATATATAGTTTCATAGTGAGTGCTCTGGATGTTGTCTGGCGTGTTTCCTGTCTAAGTACTGGACAGAATAAGGTGAATGAATACCACTCATCCTCTCTTGGTTTCTGTTCTGTTCTTATTCAGGTAAATGGGATACATATATGTAATCACTTGTCTCGAACTTTGCGTACTCTTTCTAGAATAGTTCCCTTTTTCATTTAGTGTCACCTATTGTACCTAGTAATTTCTTTCATGTTAAGATCCACTACCTTAAAACCTTATTTTATTTTAAAGTTTCAGGCTACTTGTTTCCCTTTCTGACTCTAAAATTTGAATTAGGTCACAATAGCATTTAAAATTATAGAATGGTATAGGTAAGAAGAAAATATATCATCCGTAAGCTGGCTGCCAAGTGCTCTCTTGTTAATGTTTTTTTGTTTCTTTTAAGCATTTTGCTCTGCACATTTTTCTTCAAAGTTGTGATTGTGTGTTGTAGCCTGATTTTGGTATTATGAACATTTCATTACCAAACCAAACCAAACACAGTCATTGAGTCAATTCTAACTCGTATCAACCCTATAGGACAGAGTAGAACTGCCCCATAGAGTTTCCAGGGAGCACCTCTTGGATTTGAACCACTGACTTTTTGGTTAGCAGCCATAGCACTTAACCACTACACCACCAGAGTTTCTGAGCATTTCATTAGTCATTAAATGTTCTTCAAAAATACCATTTTTAATGACTGCATAATAACAAAGTATGTAACATAGCATATTAAATATGTTAAATATTATTCTATGATTAGGCAATTGGGTTTTTTGCTGATATTATGTGTTTTGGGCCTCCCCCCACACCCTCCAGTTTATAACTGTGATAAACACCTTTGTATAAAAATCTGACCTCATTTCTGGTGAAGTTATTTTCCTTAGACAATGGCTTTCTTAGAAGGAGAACAGTGTTTTGATAACTTTTGGTTCCTAAACATGTAGCACAGTGACTGAACCTAGAACAGCAATTTTTTAGGTTTTTTTGATGTTGTTCTGAATGGTTGAAACTTTGATCACCATGACTGAGATTGGTATTTTGTTGTTTGTAATTGTTTCTTTACTCACGCGGTTAAACTTTGATTTCCTGTATTGCAGTCATCTGCATATGTTCTGTGAGTTTCTGGTTCTTGCCATTTTTTAACGAAATTTTCATATTACTTTTGTGGGAAGTCATTATTAAGGCTCTAAGTGTCCTTACTGCCAACTTCCATGTTTGAAAGGTTAAGTTTTAATTTAATAACGTTTTGAAACAATATTTCTTATGTTACTGAGTTTTTTATTTTACATATTCAATGATTCATTGTTTACTCTAATGAAAACCAAGTATTTGAAAGTTGTCATCTGTATTAAGTATTCTCAGCTTGTGTTGTTTAAATTATTTAAATTTTTCAGAAAAAATTTTCTAGATCTCTTTCATGTGAAATTTTGGTAAAATGCAGTAGCGTAATGAAAGTGAAAGTTATTAGTGAACACTGTTCTTGTTAGTGTTGCCTTTTCATCCACGGACATTCTGTTTAGAGTCTCTTCAGTAGAACTTGAGTTCTGACACCTCATAGAAACGGCTGACCTTCTCCCCTTGCGCGGTCCCTTCGAAGGCCTTCTTGGCCTCAGTCAGACTCAGTGTCTGACTTGGCATCAGCGTCGTGACTCAGTCTGATTGCAAAAACAGACTCTTCCTTTTAAGGTTAGAGAGTCATAACTTTCATTTTAAGTGGTGATCTCATTCACTGCAATGTGAAATTAGGAAAGAAAACTCTTTAGTTGTAGTTCTCATGAATTTTTATAGCTATGTTTGTAAAATCAGCCACTTTAAGGTAAGATATTCCTATGTATTAATTATACCTTGTGTTTCAGATAATACTCTGAAGCTATTAAAGGAATTAACAAGCAAAAAATCTCTTCAAGTGCCAAGTATTTATTATCATTTGCCTCATTTATTGCAAAATGAAGGCAGCCTCCAACCTGCTGTGCAGATTGGCAGTGGAAGAACAGGAGGTATGTTTATTTGTTTCTTAGTTTGTCTGTATTGCCGTGTTTTAGAGTGCTATGTCAACCATTAGAAGTCTGGCAGGTCACAGGAGGACAGTACATTCTCCATCTGTGCAGAGTGACTTAGGTATGTTTATTTGTTTCTTAGTTTGTCTGTCTTGCCATGTTTTAGAGTGTTGTGTCAACCATTAGAAGTCTGGAAGGTCACAGGAGGACAGTACATTCTCCATCTGTGCAGAGTGACTTAAGACCATAATGAAGGGCACATGAAGAGCAGTTGGACATTTTTCTCCATAGACCAGAAGCATAAAGCTGAAAAAGTTCTTGAGAAATCTAGTTCAGGCCTTACCTCCCAGCAGGCAAATGTTTAAACCTTTGTAATTTTTCTATTTTAAAGATTTGGGAGGAGGAAAGACTGCATTTCCCCCACTAGTGTTCTGTTTCAACAATAATAGCTTGAGGTTACATGAACAAGTTTGTCTTATCTCTGCCTTTACTTTTTCTTAGTGAAACGGAAGCATAGAACCACTCTTATTCAACCTTTCATACAATAATAGAAATGCTTTTTTCTAACGTACCCCAAAATAATTTACTGATTTTTTTTCTCATCTTGTCAGAGCCACCAGCACTGCTTGATTTTCCTTATAGGACCTGTTTACCATTCTTTTCTAATTTTTGTTCCTGTTTGCCTTTGTTGTAGGTTTTAAAATGCAGAGACCAAAATACTGTTGTATTCTATAGTAAGTCTTTAAAAAGTAACAAAAATGATTATTTGCTAGATAGTGTGATGCAGTTTTGTGTTGATATTTTGAAGAAGCTGATTAGTCTACTTTTGAAGTCCTAAAGTCAAGATGTCAGCAGGGCTACCCTCCTCCTGGAAGCTTTAGGGAAGAATCTGTTTCTCTGCTTCTTTCTAGCTTCTAGAGGCCACCTACATTGTTGGCTTCTGTTCCCTTCCTCCATGTTCAAAGTGTTGCTGTCATGAGGTGTCATTAAGTCAGTTTCAACTCATAGTGTCCCCATGTGGTAAAGCGGAACTGTCCTGTGGGATCTCCTAGGCTGTAATCTTGATGGGAGCAGATCACCAGGACTTTCTCCAGTGGAGCCACTGGGCAGGTCCAAACTGCCCAGCTTTCAGTTAACAGCCAAGCACTTAGCCACTGTGCCAACAGGCCCCACTTGACTGCATAGCATCTTCACTCTTCCTCTGACTGCGTCCATCATCATACGTTCTCTCACTCTGATGCTCCTGCTTTCCTTGTGTAAGGCCATTCATGATAATACACTGGGCTTGCCTGGAAGACCCTGGATAATTTTCCTATGTAAAAACCCTTAATTTAATCATATCTGCAGAGTCTTTTTCCACATAAGGTCACATATTCATAGATTCTGAATGTTAGATTATAGATCTCTTTAGGGGGGCCGTTGTTGTGTCTACTACAATGGGCAAAAAGAGTATTTCAGAAAATGAGAAGAGTACTACGAAAGTCCCGTAAAGGAAGAAGCATGAAATGTTCTAGAAAATTAAAGAAGGCCATTGTAGTGTAGAGTCAGGGGAAGAATAGAACAAGATGAAGCTAGAGGTAGAAGTTGGCCCCAGACAATGCAGGGCTTTGTACGCCACTGAAGTATTTTAAGCAAGCCTTACTAAGAATGACTCTGTAAGATTTAAGTTTTCCAAGTTCACACTGGCTGCAGTGGGAAGAGTAAATGAGGATGTGGAAAGAAGCATGGATGTGGAAAGACTAAGATGCTGTTTTAGTAATAAATACATTTGTGAGAAGAAGAACTTCAACTGTATAGGTGTAGCAAAGATGATAAGAAGATGGATTTAAAAGTTGCTTGGTGCAAATTTATATGGGAATGTATATTTTCACTCAGTCATAATAATAACAAATATATATACATATATATATATATATATATAAAAGTTTCTTGGAATGTGTGGGAACATATATAGGAGGACCTGAAAGCATCCTACGAAAATGGGAAAAAAACCTGAAATAATAGCAGTTGATAGCTCGGTCAGATTATAGGCACTGTGCGGCAGGGACTTGATCTGTCTGTGGCTGTGTTTCATATTGTCTTGTACATAATAGGTGTGTAATAGATGGACAATACTTGGATTGGAATTATTAAACAATCAGTTGAACAGAGTTCTCATTCTAAACCCTTAGCTCAATTTCTGTTTGGTTTCTCTGTCTACTTTGCTCTCCCCTTAAAAGGATGACATAGCTATGTTGTTCACTTTGCTTACATGTTTCTCCTAAACTCATTCCTTAAAATTACATGTATTTTTATAGATTGTAAGCCACAAAAGAGCACCATATCAATCAAAATAAACTGGGTTATGCTGTGGTAACTTAACAACCTAAAAAGATCTCGGTTCCCATGCCCCTGCCCCATGATACATGTCCATCACGGTTGGCTGGGAGCATTGGCTATCTTTGATCACTGAGGGATCCCGGTTGACAGACTAGTTACCATCCTGAATGTCACTTACTGCCATGCCAAAGAGTAAAGATGATTCTGAGGGATTGCACACTGCAGTTATAATTGCACTGCCCATTAATGACATGTGCACTTGACTCATTGACTGTTACTAGTCAGATGCCTCCCCTGTTGCCTTCAAGTATAACAGGACCAGGAAGAGCAATCTTACAGTGTACCAGAAGGTAGAAAAAACAAGGAGTGTTTTGTGAGTTACTGTAAGCATGCTTTGGCTGAAATTAGTCCTGCCATTTCTAGTGCTTTTGGAGTCCTTGAATACCTTGATTTAAATTATGGAATTTAAATTTCAGCTCCAAAACAGAATATATTTGAGAAAAATAACATATACCCTGAACTTAACATTTAAACATAAAAGAACAAGAACAACAAAACAAGAATTAGGTAAGGAGTAGAGAATTTGCATTATTTATACCATTTTTGTATGTGTACCCAGGATCGGCTTATGTTTTTTCCATAAACAAAATCTTAGAATTTCATTGAGCACATCGTAGGACTATTTCATATCACAAGTGTTACAATCTGATTCTAAATATTTAAATATTTTTAGTTTAAATTTCAAGGTAGATTAAGGTATATGGAATTTGCTTGTAGGGTAATATCCTGTTTTTAGCATTTCAGAGTAATGTGGTCAAAACAGAACTCTGGATTTCTAGTCCCCTCCCACCTCACATACGTTGTTCTCAGTAAAAAGTAGCTCATTCCCTTAAGTCATCTTTAGTGACTCTTCGTCCCTTGTCTTTACCAGTCTTATGCCCCACTGGTGAGGTTCTACAGAAAGTATCCCGAATCTACCTACTTTTCTTCATTTCTTCAGACACGCAGGTCAATCGCCATCTGTCCCTTTAGTCACTGTGGTAATCTGCTAATTGATGTCTCTAGCCTACATTTACACTTTGGGATCTGTTATCCAAAAATAGGTAACTTTTTCAAATTCCAAATCAGAGACTGTTACTCCCATGATTACAAACATACAGTGGCTTTCTTTTGCACTCAGAATTGTAGATAAAAAGTATACGGTGCGTGACCTGACCCCTGACGAATTCTCTGACTCTAGACTCATTCTGCTTTAGCTGTGTACTTTGTTCGCGCTATTTCTTGACCATGTCAAGATCATTATCTCTCAGCACCTTAACTGTTTCCTCTTCCTGTGATGTTCTTCCCCAGCTCTTTCAGATCATCATGGGTGATTAGTTGAGTTAATATCTGAGAGACCTTTTGTGACCGCACTATTCATTAGAGGTGCTGCTGTTTCCTCCCCCACCACTGTGTGTCATATTATCACGTTTTAATTTGTATAATACATATTACTCTGTAAGATTTTGCTTCTTTATCTCTTTTTCCTTCTAGAATGTAAGCTCCATTAGGGCAGGGTCCTTATCTATGTTGTTTCCTGTTATATCCCTAACACTGAGAATAATGCCTTGACTTTAATAAGTGGTCAATCAACAATGAGTAGAACAAATGTAGTGGATCTCTTTTTGAGTCCTTGAAAATTCTTCGTCCCCCAAATGAAGAGAAAACTATGGCATGTTGGAGAAATCACTTCAATCTTTTGGACCTCACTGTTGTTATCTATAAAATGATGTTGGTAAACTGTGATTCTCAAGCTTCGTTATACTTTTAGAATTCTCTGAATTCTAAGTACTTTATAACATCTATAACAAAACATAATTAGGACTTAATTGTGAATCAGCTGAAGAGTATGTCTGTATTGTCATATATGACACTTAGACAACTAAGACATATTTTCCAGAATATTTTTTAAAACTTACTTTGAAATACATAAAATGTAAAAAGTTCAGTTGGCGGAAGTTGTGTGATAGATATATTTACACCAACAAAAAGAGTACCTGCCGAAGCTGTAACCAAATCTTCATGGGATTTGATTCCTTGGTTTGGAGCGTTAGGGTCATAGCTCCATGGGACATCCTAGTTAACTGGCCTTTAACATGATTAGTGCTTCTGTTCGGCCCCCTAGTTCTGTTATGTAGTGCTTCGGGTCTCAGAAGCTCACATGCAACTATCCAGGGCATTCTACTTGGTCTCTATTCACCTGTTAACAATAGAGGAAGCAGAAGGACAGTGTGGAATATAGGCTAATAACCTTCATGAATAACAACCTCCTTTGTCATGAGATCAGAAGAACTGGATGATACCCAGCTACTCTCACCTGAACATTTTGACCAAAGAATCTATAGGAGAATCCTAAACAAAAGGGAAAACATACAGAATTTCAAATTTTCTTGGTGTGTAGACTTTTTTGAGCCATGGAGGGTGAACTCCTGAAGCTATTGCCCTGGGACAACCTTTAAACCTTGAACCAAAAATATCCACTGAAGTCTTCTTAAAACCAAACAGTAGTCTAACTTAACCAGTGAAGAATGTCTGCCTTGAACATTTTCCTTTTTAAAGAGCTGTCTACAGTGGGTCAAAGTGACAACAACAAAAATTACAGAGGAACCTTGGGAGAGATGACTTTATGTTAATGGAGGAGGAACAACTCAGGAAAAGATGGTGACGAATGTACAACAAAAAATGTTTTCAGGTTCACTGAATTGTGTGGGGTAGAAACTGTTGAATCAGATATGTTTTGCTGTGTACATGACCCACAACAATAAAATAAAAAAAAATACAGTCAGCTCTACTGTAGATGCTCCACAACATAAAATAAAATAATACATACAGTCAGCTCTACTATAACAGTACATGCACTCCTGAAGATCACCATGCTATGCAAAATTGTGCAATAATATGAGAAAAATGTGGTTTGCAGTATAACACTCAGAAACTTTGTCAGTTACGTAAAAACAGATAAGAACCTAATCAAGAATAGTGGCACAGTTTTTCACAAATTAAGTGTTCAAGAAATACAGTACACATGGTGCTGTAGTCGGAGATTGACCTGAAGTTTGTAGAAGTGGGGCTTTAGAGAGGTTGCAAGTGGTGTGTTACTGTGATGTTGTGCAGAGCAGATCATCTGATGGAAAGCTGCCACGCCAGATGTGGATGGCTGTGATACTCAGCTCACAGCGAGCTGAGCTAGCTGGGAGATGTTCAAGGTGTGTGCATTTTCTGTGCTTCTGTGTGGCTTGCTTCAGTTTTATGAATTCAGTTCAGCTGGATTCAGTTTTCTGATTTTACCTACCAAGTATGAAATTCGTATTATGTAAAAATTTTCCCTAACATATTAATCATATTGGGACAAGTTTTCCCTTCAAAACAACCATTATAGTAGAACAGACTATAGTTTCAGACTGAAAAGTTGCACAGATGCTTGCTATATACCCTGACCCAGTTTCATTAAATGTAAACATGTTATATAACCATAGTACATTGATCAAAGCCAGGAAATTAACATCAGCACCATGTGGTTACCTAACCTCAGTTCATGTGGCAATTTTATCATTTGTTTCATTACATTTTCCTATTCCAAGATCCAACTCAGGATCCCATAATTCATTTATTTGTCCTGTCTCCTTACTTTCTGTAATATGAGACAGTTCCTTTTTCTTTCTTTGTCTTTCATGACTTAACACATCAAAGAGTACCAGCTAGTTATTTTGTGGCCTGTTTCCCTACTTGCAGTTTGTCTGATGTTTCCTCATGGATAAGTTGAGTTTACGCGTTTTGGCAAGAGTCCCACAGAAGTGATGTTAGCCCTTTCCAGGGGATCGCTTAGCATGTAGAGGAGTCAGTGTGGAAGACATTAATTGTTAAGATGTGTTTAGTGTTCCTAAGTTTTAGTTGTCTAATAAAATTTACTGTTTACACTTTACAGGATTGGTTTTTAGTGTGAAGTTTACTCTTTAATTTTTATCTGTATTTGAAATTAGTTTTTTCTTACTGTTAAAGCTGTGTGGAAAAGAATCACAGTATCAGAAGTAGGCACTGGTATCCTTTGATTATTTTTCTTTCCCAAATTTAGTATGTTTTGAGTCTTCAAATAATTCCATCAGATGGAGTGAATCTAATACTTTTGAAACAGTAGTGTTTTTCAAAATTGTCTTTGTGAAATCTTTCTACACAATCACTATTGTTTTTGTTTCAGTTTCGATAGTAATGGGGATTCCCACAGTGAAGAGAGAAGTTAAGTCGTACCTCACAGAAACTCTTCATTCCCTTATCGATAATCTGTATCCTGAGGAGAAGTCGGATTGTGTGATAGTAGTCTTCATAGGAGAGGTAATGATTTAATTCTCGTTTGATACTGCATAGGCTCCCTAAGCGTCGAAACCATAACTGAGTGTATGTATATGCATTCCTAAGCATTTTTTAAAAATGTGATGGGTCTAGATTAGGTAACCTAATAGTTTAATGTCAGTCTAACTTGTCCCACTTTTCGTAGCTTCTCTGCTTCAGTTACAATTCAGAACTAGTGATATTTGTTTTCATTAGAGTAATATTATACACTGAGATATTTAAGGACAGTAAGCCTCTGTTTCTACCTCCAGGATGTAAATTTTGAAATTTTCACTGATGTTCTTTAGGGGTCTTGAAACCTGAGAAAGGTTTAGCCTGAGCTGAGATTTTGCCATCTTTTTGTTCTGCCCAGTGCTTTTCTGTACTCCCAAGATTCAACCATCACTATTATTGAAAGCCAAAAAGTCATGTGAATGAGAAATATTATATTTACTGCTGTGTTTTTTAGCCTTCTCAGATGGTCTAGGGAAAGAATAAATCTTGAGCAAATTTTTTCTTCAATCCTGAGAAACAAGCTCCCTAGAATAAATACTTCCTTAATATAATCTAGAATTTTAGAATAGAAAGGATTCAGGGCTCATCTGTTGCTGGTTCACTGATTCCTGACTTTCATTGTTTCCCATCTCTTTTTAAATGAAAATAGTCCTCATGTTTTCCTTAATAGAAAAGTAAACATATGTGTGTTGCTCTAGACAATCACAGAAATGTATAATCAAAAAATTAACCGTTATTCTACCACACAGATGTAGCTGTTATTAATACATGTCTTAGAGAGTTTTTCCTATGGCTGTGTACATAGATATAACTGGGATCATTCTATGAATTTCTTAGTATCATGGATATTTCTCCTTGTTGAAAACAATAAAGACCATTACATCATCTTTTTTGGCTATAAAGCATTCCAGAGTATGACTTTAACATAATTTATTTCACTGCTGATGTATAAACACTTAGCTGTTGTTATACTTACATAGTTACTGACTTCAGATGAATTCCTGAGTGTAGCATTGCCAGTTCAGGGATTGTGTGCATCAAAATGTTAATACATGGCCAGAATGTCCGACAAAAGTTGACCAGTTGACCTGCTTCCAGCAGTCTGAGAGAAAGCTTGTCTGTCTGTCTCCGTGCTCTGTGAGATAGAATTAGTCTTCAAAAATTTTCACCAATTTTATGAATAAAAATAATAATTGCTTTTATATTTAATATGGATTTCATTATGACTGGAATTGTATGTTGATTTACATGTCTGTTGAATGTTTGTATTTATTACTGTTTTTATAACCTTTGTATACTTTTTTGTGACTTTTTATTTGTAAGAAATTTTTACATATGAGAGGAGTTAATCTTTTGGACATTTTTTTTCCCCATTTGTCATTTTTATTAACTTTGTTGTGATGTTTTTGTCTTTCATAGAAGTCTTGCATCAGATAAGGTAATCATATGCTGTACACCAATATAAACTTTTAACTAGATCTCGAATCCATCTCAGAGCCCTGCTAGTACAGTGGCTAAGAGCTCAGTTGTTAACTAAGAGGTCAGCAGTTTGAATCTACCAGGGGGCAATTCTTCCCTGTCGTGCAGGGTCTCTATGGGTTGGAATTGACTTGGTGGCAATGAGTTATGACCTGTCTTGAATTAATTTTTTATAGTTTTATTTTTATTGTGATTAAGTAGAAGTTTACAATCCAAGTCAATTTGCCCTACAAAACCTCCAAGACACACATCTATGCAACTCTATCTGTTCTCCCCTACCCAATGACAGCAGACTTCTACTTTCTACCCTGTACTTCCAGTATCCACTCAACCAACACTTGTCCCCTCCTCTCAACCCTCCCTTTTCCCCTCTAAAGAGGAGCCAGTTGGACAGCCTCATATATATATTAAACCATAAAATATACACTCCATTTCATCACTGTGTATCCTATAGTATAGTCCAGTCTGTGTCTGAAGTGTTGGCTTCAGTACTGGTTTCAGCTCTGGGCTAGCAGCAAGTCCAGGGGCCATGTGCTCAGGGGACCCTCCTGGTTGTTGGACCATCACGTCAGGCCTTTTAATAAAGTACTAGATTTGCACACCGCTTTTTCTCATGTCAGGGACTCTACAGTGTGTTCCCTGACAGGGTTATCTTTGTTGATGGGCAGGCATCACCTAGTTTTCTGGTCTCATGATGATTTAGTCTCCCAATCATATGAACATCAGTTAATTTTTATTATGATGTGAGACGTCAAAGTTTGTTGTTTTTCATATGGCTGACCAATTATCTCAGTACCATTTGCTAAAAACACTTCCCTTTCCCTGTTGGATTACTTTGGTGCCTTTGCTGAAAATCCAGTGACTTCTTCAGTGTAGGTCTTTCTCTGTTCCACTCTGTTTCACCGATCTGTGGGTTGATCTTATGTCCTGTATGTTTCTATATACATTTTAGAATCATCAAAATGGTCATTTCTCATATTCAGTATTGCTTCATGGAGACAACTGTTTCAAATGAGTATTTTTTTGTTATCTTTTATATTAATGGAAAACAGTTATAATTTTTCATGTCTTGTTGCCATGTATATTTTTTTAACTTTTGTTAATAAGTTTTACTATTCATCTGCCTCCTTTTTTTGTATGTTTTTGTGTAGTTACTGTATTGGCTTCTTTTTTACTAATCATTGAAGGAGATGGGGATTTTCCCAGATCACTGGTTTACAGGAATATGACGGGAGAGAGTAGTCTTGCAGACTAGTTGATTTTGGTTCTTTGAATTGAAGCCTGTCTTTGCTGCTGTTTCCTGTAAACATAGCTAGTATGGCAGCTCTTCACATCACCTCTGGTTTCTGGAACCAAACTGAATCCCCTTAGAGCTTGAGAATTTCAGTTATTAATTTTAGTCTTACTGGAAGTGAGTTTGCAGTTTGTGTGTTGTACTCATTGATAATTACATATGACTTCCAGGAGGAGAAATGAGAAATAAACTGTCAGCACTGTGCTCCTATCTGAACTCTTCAGTGGTTTAGTCTTTCCCATTTGGACAGTTTAATATTTTCAGCCAGGATTTAGTTGCATGAATGTTTTTTAACTTCTCTCCATTCTAAATGCCTGAGGATTACAATACCCTCAGAAACAGCAGCTCTTACTGTAGCTGTGCTATCACAATTCCTGTTAGTTATATTTTCCAGTAGTGGCAGAAGTGCAGATTTATTTTAAGTATCCTTTCATTCACTCAGCAAGCATTTATTAAAGTCTTGAAAGGAGGGGGGAAATTAAAAATCCATTAGACAGTAGATCCTTCTTCTAGATTGTAATCTGATACAGAAACACTTTTTTTTCCTATACCATTGGCTCTGTATATATTTTGAGGTATACATGTACATAGGTAAAGAGTCTAGTAGTTCTACAGTTTGTTATGCTGAACAGCAGCCTCCTGTCTCATTCTTCCAGCTTTCCCTTTCTCCTCTTTCATTTCTTCTTTTTTTCCTATCCCCCATTTACTCCTCCTTTGAGATAAACAGTGTAAACTATTTTAAGTTTTTTAGCTCCAGCTGGCTGGCCACCACATAAGTAGAAAAATTCCAAGCATTATGCTTAGTGAAATTAGTCACAGAAGGACAAATACTGTATGAAACCACTATTACAAGAATTCAAGAAAAGGTTTAAACACAGAAAAAACATTGGTTATGAGAGTGGAGAGGAAATGAGAAGGATATTCACCAAGCAGATAGTAGACAGGAATTATGTTAGATGAACAGAAGGACAGCACGCAGTATAGGGGAAGTCACACAACTAGAGATTAAACCCCCAACTAAGAAGCTTCCTGAATATAACCAAACACTTTAAGGGACAGCTTAGCAAGGGAGGGTCTGGGAACCATAGTTTCAGGGAACATCTAGTTCAACCGTCATAGCAAAGTTTATTAAGAAAATGTTCTGCATCCCTGTCTGCTGAGTGGCTCGGGAGTCATTAAAGCTAGCGAGTGGCTGTCTAAGATACATCGATTGGTCCCAACCCACCTGGAGCAAAGGAGAATGAAGAGCATCAAAGAATGAAGGAAAATATTAACTCAAGACATGGAAAAGGGCATATTAACCAGAAACGGAATCAGTCCAAGACCAGAAGAACTAGATGGTGCCCAGCTACCACCAGTGAGCACAACAGACAGTCCCTCACAAAGCAGGAGAAAAGTAGGATACAGAACTCAAATCTGGTAAAAAGGGCAGACTTAATGGTCTGATTGAGCCTGGAGAAACCCCAGAAGTCATGTCCTCTGGATGCTCTGTTAACTCAGAGCTGAAACTATTCCCAATGGCAATCTTCAGACAAAGATTGGACTGCACCAGGAGACATAAAATGATCCTTGTGAAGAAGGTGCTTCCTAGTTCCAGGAGCTACTTTTAAGACTAGATAGGCAGCTCCCGTGTGGAGGTGAGATGAGAAAGCAGAAAGGGTCAGGAAATGGTTGAATAAGCACAGGAAATCCAGGGTAGAAAGGAGTGTGCTGTCACGTTACAGGGAGAGCAGCTAGGGTCACATAGCAATGTGTATATAGATTTTTACGTGAGAAACTAATTGGAACTGTGAACTTTCACTTAAAGCACAATTTAAAAAACAACAACAAAGCCTCCTTGTAAGATCATAGTACCAAGTACTACAGTTTTGGAGCCTTGGTTGGTTTTGCTGCTTATTTCCTACTCTTTGACCCTTGAAGAGAATCAGCTTTTGGTTTAATTGGTCTTCTCTATCACTTTTCTGTTGTCTATCATTAAATGCCACTCTTACCTTTATAATTTCTGTCTTTTTACTTTTCAGTTTGGTTAGCTCTTCTTTTTCTGGGTCTTTAAGATAATGCTTACATTATTGGTTGGCCATCTCTCTTCTTTTTTTATTAAATAAAAAATGAAAGTGTACATGCTCGGTGCTTACAGTATTGGGTTGAGAGAGGAGGAGTACGTAAGTTGTGTCAAAGTCCTATTAATGTTGATCTTCGTACTAATGTGTATTGTCAACAATTTCACCCAACCAAATTTCTACCAACTATCTAGTCTAAACCCTCCCCACCTCGCCCTCCCTCCCTCCCCTCGCTTGCAGCCATCAAAGAGTCTTTTCTTCTATACATAAGTCTGGTTTTGAGATCTTATTGTAGGAGTCTCATACAATATTTGTCCTTTTGTCACTGACTACTTTCACTCAACTAATGTCTTCCAGTTGAAACTAGGTTATGAGATGTTTGCTGGAATCATCATTATTCTTTATCATTACATAGTTCTCCATTGAGTATATATAGCATAGTTTACCTACCCATTCTTCTGTTGTTGGGCATCTGGATTAATTCCATCTTTTTGCTATCATGGACTGTGCTGTGATAAACATTCTTGTGCATGTGTCTGTTGGTGTGAATGGCCTTGATTCGGTAGGATATATTCCAAGTAGTGGAATTACTGGGTCAAATGGTATATCTATATCCATTTTTTTAAGGAAGCATCAGATTGCTTTCCAAAGAGGTTGGACCATTTTGCAAGCCTACCAACAGTGTAGAAGAGTTCCACTTTCTCCACAGCCTCTCCAGCATTTGTTGTTTTATGTTTTTTGAATCATGGCCAACCTTGCTGGGGTGAAATGGTATCTCATCGTAGTTTTGATTTTAATTTCTTTAATCACTAAAGATCGTGAACATGACCGCATGTGTTTTTTGGCTGCCTGGATCTCCTCTTTAGAGAAATGTCTGTCCATCTCCTTTGCCCATCGCTTAATTGGATGATTTATCTTCTTCTTATTGATATTTTGTAGTATCTTATAGATTATGGAGATCAGACGTCAGTCTGACATATACTTGCCAAATATTTTTTCCCATTCTGTAGGTGGCCTTTTAATTCTATTAATAAAGTCTTTGGATGAGCAAAAGTGTTTGATTCTTAATAGTTCCCATTTATCTATTTTCTCTTCTGTTGATTGTGGTTTGTTTGACAGATTTTGAAGTCTGTCTGCGTTGTGTATTAAAACTTCCATTGTTGTTCCTACCTTTTCTTAGATGAGCTTTATCATTTTAGATTTGATATTTAGATCCTTTATCCAATTTGAGTTGGTTTTTGTATAAGGTGTAAGGTATGGATCTTGTTTCAATTTATTGCAGATGGATATCCAATTTTGCCAGCACCATTTGTTGAAGATACTGTTTTTACCCCAGTTTAATGTCTTAGGGCCTTTATCAAGTATCAACTGTTCATAGGCAGATGGTGTCATCTCTGGGGTCTCAGTTCTGTTCCATTGATCCGTCTGTCTGTTCTTGTGCCAGTACCAGGCTGTTTTGACCACTGTGGCAGTGTAGTATGTTCTAAGGTTGGGTAATGAGAGGCCTCCCAGTGTGTTCTTCTTCTTTAGTAGTACTTTACTTATCCGGGGATTCTTCCCTTTCCAGACAAAATTGGTGATTTGTTTCTCCATCTCATTAAAAAATGATGCTGGAACTTGTATTGGGATTGCATTATGTAAGTAGATTGCTTTGGGTAAAATAGATATTTTCAGAATATAAGTCTCCCTATCCATGAGCAGGGTAGGTTACTCCATTTATCTAAGTCTCTCTTAGTTTCTTGTAGAAAGGGCTTGTAGTTCTCTTTGTAAAGGTCTGTTATTTTCTCTGGTTAGATTAATTCCTAGGTACTTTGTTTTCTTAGGGGCTATAGTAAATGGCATTGATTTGATGATTTCTTCACTAACAGTCTCATTGTTGGTATAAAAGAATCCTACTGATTTACTTATGTTTATCTTGTATCCTGAGACTTTGCTGAAGTCTTCTATCAGTTTGAGTAGTTTACTTATAGGTTCTTTCGGATTCTCTGCATATACGATCATATCATCAGCGAACAGGGAGATTTTGACTTCTTCTTTGCCAATGGAGATGCCCTTTATTTCTTGGTCTTGTCTGATTTCTCTGACTAGAACTTCTAGTACTATGTTGAATAGGAGATGTGAGAGTAGGCATCCTTGTCTAGTTCCTGTTCTCAAGGGAAAGTCTTTCAGTCTCTCTCCCTTCAGGATGACGTAGACAGTTGGCTTTGTATAAATGGCCCTTATTGCATTGAGGAATTTTCCATCTATGCCTACTTTGCTAAGAGTTTTTAGCATGAATGGGTGTTGGGCTTTATCAAATGCCTTTTCCGCATCAATGGACAAAATCAGGTGCTTCTTGTCTTTTATGATATTTATGTGGTTAATCACATTAATTGTTTTTCTGATGTTGAACCAGCCTTGCATCCCTGGTATGAATCCAACTTGGTCATGATGGATTATTTTTTGGATATGGTGTTGTATTCCATTGACAAGAATTTTGCTGAAGATTTTTGCATCTAGATTCATTAGTGATATTGGTCTATAGTTCTCCTTTTTGGTTGGGTCTTTCCCTAGCTTTAGTATCAGGGTTATGCTGGCTTCATAGAATGAGTTTGGGAGTACTCCATCCCTTTCTATGCTGTGAAATAGTCTCAGTAGTATTGGAGATAACTCTTCTTTAAATGCTTGGTAAAATTCTGCAGTGCAGCCATCTGGGCCCAGGCTTTTTTTTTGGTTGGCAGTTTTTTTATGACCTTTTCACTCTCTTCCTTTGTGATGGGTTTATTAAGTTGTTGTGCTTCACATTGTGATAATTTGGGTAGGTGGTATGAATCAAGGAATTTGTCCATTTCCTCTAGGTTTTCAAATTTGTTAGAGTACAGTCTTTCATAATGTTCTATTATGATATTTTTTATTTCTGTTGGACCTGTGATGACAACTCGCCTCTCATTTCTAATTTGGGTTATTTGTTTCCTTTCCTGTTTTTCTTGAGTAAGTTTAGCCAGTGGTTTGTCAATTTTGTTGATCTTTTCAAAAAACCAACTTTTGGTCTTTTCAGTTTTTTCAATTGTTTTTCTATTCTCTAATTCATTTAGCTCTGCTCCAATTTTTATAATCTGATTTCTTCTGGTGCCTGAGGGGTTCCTCTGTTGTTCTCTTTCTACTTGTTCAAGCTGTAGAGTTAGTTCCTTGATTTGGTTTCTTTCTTCCTTCCAGATGTGTGCATTTATGGAGATAAACAGACCTCTGAGCACTGTTTTGGCTGTATCCCATAGGTTCTGGTAGGAAGTGTTTTGATTCTCATTGGAATCCATGAATATCTTTATTTCATCCTTGATTTCTCCTGTAACCCATGGTTTTTTGAGCAAGAGGTTGTTCAGTTTCCAAGAGTTCCACTTTCTATCTATGTTTTTTGTGCCATTGATTTTGACTTTTATGGCTTTATGATATGAGAAGGTGCTTTGCAGTAATTCAGTGGTATGGATTTAGTTGAGAATTGCATTATGTCCTAACACATGGTCAACTCTGGAGAACATTCCATGTGCACTGGAGAAGAAGGCGTAGTTGTCTGCTGATGGGTAGAAAGTTCTGTATATATCGATGAGGTTTAATTGGTTAACTGTGGCAGTAAGGTCTTCTGTATCTTTATTGAGCTTTTTTCTAGATGATCCATCCAGCATTGAGAGTGGAGTGTTGAAGTCTCCCACTATTGTTGTGGAGTCATCTAACTCTTTTTTGAGTGTAGTCAGTGTTTCTTCGATGTATTTAGGTGCTCTGATATTAGGTGCATAAATATTTAATACAGTTAAGTCTTGCTTGTGTACTGAACCTTTCAGCAATAAATAGTGTCCATCTTTGTCCACAGTGGTGCATTTTACATTAAAATTGATTTTGTCTGAGATTAGAATTGCCACCCTTGCTCTTCTTTGTTCATTGTTAGCTTGATATATATTCTTCCATCCTTTAATTTTCAGTTTGTTGCTATCTTTAAGTCTCAAGTGAGTTTCTTGTAGACAACACATGGATGGATCATGTCTTTTGATCCAAGATGTCACTCAGTGTCTCTTTACTGGAGCATTCAGTCCATTCACATTCAGTGTAATTATTGGTAGGTATGTGTTCACTGCTGCCATTGTGAAATGTTTATTTTTGTGTTGATGTTTTCTCTGTTCTTATTAGTCTGTTCTGGGACATTCTTTTTTGTGTGTTGATTTTTCACCTTTTTCAGAGCTGTTTTTGTAGTTGCTGAGATCCTGGGTTACGTTGCTTGATATGGTAAGTTACATCTTCGTTGTGCTTTACGGCTGCCCATATAATCCCCCTTAATAAACTATATATAAACCCAGTTTTAATTACTACCAGTCTTGTCATCTTCCTCTCCATCTGGAAGGACTGTAACGACTGTAGTACATGCCTCTTCTTCATATGATGGCACCATAGTTTTCATGATAATCGCTGGATTGTTTCTTTCAGTATTAAAGCTGTGACTGAATTTGGAGCCTTCCCTAACTGAGTAGAATTCTGAATAATGTGGTATTTTAAAACATAAAGTTAGTGGTTTTGTTTTTCTAAGCCAAAGCTAAGAACTTCTTTCAGTATTTCTTGTCATTTTGGTTTCGATTTTACAAAGTCTCTTGAGTTTCTGTTTATCTGAGAATGTCTTAATTTCATTTTCATATTTGAAAGATAGTTTTGTAGGATGTATAATTCTTGGTTGGAAGTTCTTCTCCTTCAAGGCTTTGAATGTGTCGTGCCACTCTCTCCGTGCCACCATGGTTTCTGCTAAGAAATCTGATGAAAGCCTACAGGGTTTCCCTCTGAATGTTAGCTTTGCTTTGAGTCTTGCTTTGAGTTACTGCTTATGTTTCATTTTGTTAAGCTTGATTATAATATGTCTTGGAGTCTTTCTTTTGAGATCTATATTGGCTGGCATATGATATGCATCTGGGATATCTATATTGTCTTCCTACATGATTTCTGGGAAGTTTTCTGTCACCAGCTCAGCAACGATACTCTCTGTGTTCTCGGGTGTCTTTTCCTGTTCAGGGACTCCAATTAATCAAAGGTTGTTCCTCTTAATAGAGTCCCACATGCTTCTTAATGCTTCTCTATTTTTCTTGTTTCTTTTTTCTGATTTGTCCTCATAGATGCTGACGTCAGTAGCTCTGTCTTCCAAGTCAGAAATTCTGTTTTCCATTTGTTCCATTCTGTTTTCATGGCTTTGAATGGAAATTTTTATGGTTTTGATTTTGTTCTTGATCTGTTGAATTTCAGAGTACTGGTGTTGCATCAGATCAAACAGCTTGTTTAATTTTTCCTTTTGTTCTGCTGCATTTTGTGTAAGATCTAGAAGAGCTCTGTGTAGAATCATTTTGTATTCACCTTCTGATGATCTCAGAAAAGTTTCTTCATCCAGAAAACTCCTTGGCTGTTTTGTTTGTGAGCCTTCTGAAGCCATGGGTGATTTCTTGTATGCCACAAGTGTCTGTTGCTTTTTGGATTTCATGTGAGTAAGTAAGGGCTGGGAGAGATACTGTGAGGATGGACTACAAGTTTTTCTCTAGGCTGTCTTAAAATGTAAAACAAAAGGTATCTGACCACTTCCCAAGTCAGTCAGGTTTTCAGGTGTAGAGGTCACTCTTCCCAGCTGGCAAAGTAAGCACCTGTATATCCAACCCCAGATGATACAAACTAGTTCAATGCTACTGCCCTGTTGGCCTCTGCTGACAGGGCCCAGCCTTAGGCAACACTGTGTAAACTACTGCTTTTCTGGTAGAAAAGCGTTCTCCTGTGGGCAGGCTCTGGCTCCCAAGCTAAGAAATAGGTCTAGCTACGACCACCGTATCTAAGATGGCGCCTTCCATATAGTCGGCAGATAGAGGGGCTAAAGGTGCCGAGAGGTAATGAGTCCTCCACCTCTGTTGCGGGGCCCCCACCGTAGGCGACACTGTGTAAACTACTGCTTTTCTTTCAGAGAAGTGCTGTCCTGTTCGCAGGTGCTGGCTCCCAGGCTAAGAATTAGGTCCCACTAAAATCTCCGTATCCAACATGGCGTCCTGCACACAGTCACTGCAGTTCCATACAAACCACGCTGTGGCAGTGATAAAAAGACAGGCCCGAAGTGGCTAGATGAACAGAGTCCTAAGCCTGGCTCTCCAAATATGGCAATTTCGCCTGCCTATCCCACCAGCAGTGCGTCTGAGTCTAGCTGCTAGGCAAGACCCAGCTCCGCCTGTCGGCCAAGACAGAGAAAAAAAGAGTCAAAATGGTGTGTTTACCTCAGTCCTTGAGAGCCAGGGCTAGCCAGGAGTGGAAGTCAGCAAAAGAGAGGTTTTTCATTCATTCAGTGGTATGAAGTGTCTAAATTAACAGCCCTGTGTTGTGTCCTGGGGGCTCCCTAGGTAACCAGAAGGCTTGATTTGATCATCAGTTCAGGTCTTGGCTTGCAGAGGGATATAAGGAAATGTGTGCTTAGTCTGCCATTTTGACTCCACCCCTCGGTATTATTCTTGTTTGTAATCTTTTAGTAGTTAGAGTATCTGTGCATTGATAATAAGTCACATAAATGCTTAGTGGGAAGAAATTATATGTGGCTTGACGACACTTGGCTTTAATTTTTCGTATTGCTTATACTATAACAAATACTGCAAAAGTGATCAATTCTAGGGATACTGGTGAACAAAGCTAAGCTTCTGCCCCATGAAACTTTTCGTTATGGAGAGGGGTGGATACACAAATATGTACTATTGTTAGATGATGGTAAGGAATGATGGCCAAGCCAAGAAATCAGAGCACACAGGAAGGGGAACAGGGACTTTCAGGGACAGGGATGACAGTTGGCCAGGGAGTGAAAGCTGTAAGGTTGAATAGTCCAAGCAGAGGAATGTCATGTGCTAAGACTCTGAGGTGAAAGAATTCTTTGGCGTGGTTTGTTAAATAGCAGGAGGTCCACGTGATGGGAGCAGAGAAAGTGAGGGAGTGAATGGATTTGACTTGATGGAAATGGGTCAGGGAGAGCATAAGTGGGGTGGGCCAGGTCACAGAGGACTCTCTGGCCTATGATAAGGACAGGGCATGGCAAAATTTTTCAGAAAAGACCAGATGGTAAATATTTTATGCTTTGTGAGCCATACTGCAGTGCCACTATACTGAGAAGTTCTTGAATACAGTAAAAGGATCATTTGAGATAGAGCACTGACTAGATACTTCTCAGAAGTGTTTAACAGGCATTTAGTGCGGAATCAACAGGACAGGGGTGAGTAGACAGCACACGTTACTGCCAACCTTGGTTCCCTGAAGTCTGACTCCTGCCAGCAGAGCTAGATTACATCCCAGCAATAAGCCCTAGTTCCCTTCCTAGAGAACACTTAAGTTCCTGTCTCCCAGGATTGAATACTAATCAGACAGCTGTGTCTGTGTGCAAGATAGCCTATATAGAGAGCAGATAGAGGGGCATTGAAAGAGGGCAATAAAAGAAGTGTATGCCCCCAAAATGTGTGTCAATTTGGCTGGGCCATGATTCCTAGTGTTGTGTGATTGTCCACCATTTTGTCATCTGATATAATTTTTCCATGTGTTGTAAATCCTAACTTCTGTAACATTAATGAAGCAGAAATAGAGGCATTTATGTTGATAAGTCAGGATGCAATCTACAGGACTAGGTTGACTCTGGAATCAATCTCTTTGGTGATATAAAACAGAGAAGCAAGCGGAGAGGGGAGGGACCTACCACCACCAAGAGAGAGGAAACAGGAATGGAGTGCATCCTTTGGATCTGGGATCCCTGTGCTGGGAAACTTCTAGACCGGGGAGAAATGATGACAAGGACTTTCTCTCAGAACTGACACAGAGAGAAAGTCTTTCCCTGGAGCTGGCACCCTGAATTTGGACTTCTGACCTCTTAAACTGTTAGAGAATAACTGTTATAGCCATTCACTAGTGGTATTTCTGTTCTAGCAGTGATAGGTAACTAACCATAATCCAGTGGTGCTGAGTCAATCCCAACTCATAGCAACCTTGTAGGACAGAGTAGATGGTCAGACAGGCCCATAGGGTTTCTAAGGCTGAAATCTTTACAGAAGCAGACTGCCACATCTTTCTCTCATGGAGCAGCTAGTAGGTTTGAACTATTAGCCTTTTAACTGGCAGCCAAGTGCTATATAACCAGTGTACTGCCAGGTCTCCTTAAAACCAAACCCATTGCTGTCAAGTCAAATCCAACTCAGTATATTCAACACAGACAATTGAAAATAATAAAAATCTACTTTATTAGTAAATACTCCGTGACATAAACCGGTACAGCACACAAATGCAAGCCGTAAGTTGTTTGAGAATGTAATCCTATGCTTTCACAAAGTATTTTAATAATTTTATTTACTTTTGAGTTTAATGCTTAAAGAGTTAAATAAAAATGTAAAAACGTAAATATGGATACAATTTTTTTTTCTTTCCCAGACAGATGTTGAGTATGTACGCAGTGTTATAGCCAACCTGGAAAGAGAGTAAGTTCCTCTTAGTAATGGAAGTAAAAATATATTAGTTCCTCTTGTCTTTTGGCTTTTTGCAAAAATAAAATGTCTTCCTTTATTGTTCATTTTTCTGTACAATTCAGTGTTAATTGGACCACCTATCAATGTGTCTTTTCTATTGTTGTAAAGTAGGTGTGTGTCCAGTTATCTGGGGTAAAGTGGTGTGGTTTAGTATAAGGTAAAAAGGACGTGAATTGTTGTATGTATGTAACATATCAAATAAGAGTCTTTAATCCTGAAGACAGTGAATGTATGGACAGCTATGAGATTACTTACATCAACCTTCTCATTCTGTTTACTGAGCAAAATTTGCTGTGCTCCCAGGCAGATGGTCAGATAGCAGTTTCAAACTTCATTGTTGAACTTATAAACTATTCTTTCATTCTGCAAAGATAGAGTACCACCTTGCTGTGAGCAAGGCACACAATAGGAACAGAGTGAAAGCTCCTAAGTTTAGGCAGCAACACTTATTGAGTTTTACCTGTTTTTGCCCCCATACAGCCATGTCTTTTACTTAAAAAAGAGAAACAAGAGAAGCAACAATTTGCCAGCTGTTTTTTATATGTGCAATTTCAGACTAAACTGTTCATTTGTTAGGTTTTTCTCAAGTACTGAATTTCTTTAGAGTCTTTACTTATGTAAGCACAGTTTAACATAAACTCCTTAAATAAAGCAACGGGACAATCATTATTGGTCCTCATTCCCACAGACTTCATGAGCAGGTCTGTAGGGCTTATGCAGTGGCTCTGTTGATTTACTTCTTCCTCAGTGTGCAGGAAAACCATGCCTGGCGATGGCACTGCTGGGAGACTGTCGCTAAGTACTAAGATCGTTTGTTTAGAGGTAGATAGTTACATGAGTGTTTTATATTTATAAAAACAGAACAAGGGAGATTGCAAATGGGAAAGAAATCACATTTGAGTCTTTAAAGGCTAATTTAAAAACTTGGAACAGGTCTCTCAACCTCACTGCTGTTAATGTTTTGGGCGAGATAATTCTTTGTCGTGCGGTGCTATCTTGTGCATTGTAGAATGTGTGGCAGCAGGATCCCTGGACTGTACCCACTAGATGTCAGTAGCACTGTCCACAGTTGTGACAACCAAGATGTCTCCAGACATTGCTAGATGTCCCACGGTGGGCAGAATTGCCCCCATCAAGAAACTGATGTAGAATAGAGTCTGTAACCCACACCTAAAGCTTCTTGAAAACTGAAAAACTTATATTGTTGCCTGGATATATGTAGGTAGTTACACACAGTGAGGCCATGAGTTTTTATTTTAAATTTGTGTGCTTTTCTAGAAATGTAATGCCTATAATTGGCAAGGAGAGTGGCTTTTAGAGTGTTTTTTCTAAGCATTATTAAAAAAAAAAGCTTGTGCTATCAGAGTGACCTGTATTCTGTGGTAGGTAAAGGATGAGCTACTTCATTAAACACACTGAATATCATATCCTGCTACGACGATTACTGGTATGTTTTGTGTTAAACACAAAAGCTGAGCATTAAGATAAATACAGTTCCACAGAACTTAAATAATTAGCTAACCATTCTCGTGATAGATTTTCTAAAGAAATCAGTTCCGGCCTCATGGAAGTAATATCGCCTCCTGAAAGCTATTATCCTGACCTGACAAACTTAAAGGAAACGTTTGGGGACTCAAGAGAAAGAGTAAGGTGAGTCCTATGTTGTTTAGGATCCTCTGCTTGGTAAGTGTGGAAGCTTGAAGAAGCTGAGGGTTGAATTTGGTGCGAAAGTCTGGGTAGTCTCTCTCCTTACGTTCAGAACAGTCTTTGTGGCTCTCTAGCTCAGCTAGTCAGTGTGGGCTGCTGGGGATTCGCTGGGGATTTGCTGGATTCGCTGGACTTAGTGTTGTAAACTTGAACACAAGATGACTTTTTAAAAAAATATTCTATCATTTTAATTCATTTCTACTGGTATGCAAGACATAATCCAAGGCCCCAGAGCACTGTTCCCCAAAGTGGAAGCTTTGAAGCACTCAGTTCTGTGACACACTAAGATGTTATTGAAGGTAGGATCTGTGGTCCAAGAAGTTTAAGAGTGCATTAAAAGTTTTTCAACAAATGTTTTTGCTGCTAGATGTGTCAGTGCCCTTAATACTCGAATTTGTGTCACCATTCTCAGCAGAGAGATGTGTGTACTATTTCCCAGACTCATGTGATATTAGGTTCCTTTTGTCCCTCAGGACTTCTGAGGACTGGTGTTCTGGAGAATGTACTTAGCTAAAGCCTCTTGAGAGAAAAATGCATTCTCTTTGAGTCTCTATGCCTATGCCGAGAGTATATGTAGCATGTATATACATGTAGTATGCAGTGTAAATATTTGAGCTTTATATATCTAATCCTATTTTGCTGAATTTCAGTCTAACTTCTAGCCTGTTTTTGGAAAATTTCTATTCTAGGTGGAGAACTAAGCAAAACTTAGATTACTGTTTTCTAATGATGTATGCTCAGGAAAAGGGCACCTATTACATTCAGGTAAGTGCAGGATTCCCTTTAGTGTTCCTCATACCTGTAAAGAAAAAGTAATATCAAGAATATGTTTTCATTAAAACAGGAAGCTGTTGAAAGCATAAGCTTTCCAGGAGCTGTGAGATCATAGCTGCATTTCAGAGAGCTAGAGGATATCGGTGCCCAGGGAGTCCCGTGCTCAGGGTCAGCATGAGTGCCATTGCTACACTTAGTGGGGTGACAGTGTGCAGGTCACTTCCTCCCCTCCCTCTCCTGTTTCTCCATCTCCCCTCACATCCTCCCTTTCTTGTTAAAAAAAAGAAGAAACTAAAATTTATTTAACAAATTTAAAAGAAGGATTTTTACAATGTTTTAATGGTCTTGGGGTAGGATAAAGTTTTTTTTTAACACTATGCACAACTACAATTATACTGAAAATAGTAAAACTAATGTTTAGTTCCAGTGGTCCAATTTTTAGCAGCTTGGCCGTAATACAATACAAGGAGGATAAGTACACAGAGTAGGGTTTTTAAACTAGCCAGGCTGGCAAAAGCTTAAATAATTCTGGGAAGCTCTTATTTATTTCATATCTCATTCCTGTTAAAGACTTAAGCTTAAATTTCACAACTGGCATTTCCTGTCTTTAACTAAAGGTCTTTATCACTTGTTCAGAATGCAAATATTCTGGAAATGTATGGTACTGTAAGCCTATCAGTTACTGTATTTTAGTGTAAAATGTTCGTTAGAGCCTTCCCTGGAAGTGTTTTGTTGAGGAAGGCAGAAAGAAGATCTGGGTCCCTGGGTCAGGAAGGGAAAGCAAGTGGTGGTAGGGGGTTGAAAGACTGGCAGGAAAGGGAGAGAAAAGGACATGATGTCACAGGGAAGGCAGCTGAGTACACATCTCACCGCCTTTGACATTTCACCTGAGGTGAAGTATGTGAAAAAGAATGAAAAGAAAAAAAAAAAAACAAGTAACTAAGCCTGTTGCCTTCAGTCATTTCCAACTCATGATGACCCCACATGATTCAGAGTAGAACTGCATTCCATGGGCTGTGATGTTGCAAAAGTAGATTGCAAGGCCTTTTTTTCATGGTGCCTCTGAGTGGATTCAAACCACCTATATTTAGATATGTGTTAACTCTTCCTTAGTTCACAGGATTAAAAAAAAAAAAACTATCATCATGTCAATTCTGACTCATAGTGACCCTGTAGGACAAAGTAGAACTGCCTCGTCAAGTTTCCAAGAAGCATCTGGTGGACTGACTTGAACTGCCAGCCTTTTGGTTAGCAGCTGCTGCAGCTGACCGCTACACCACCAGGGTTTCCAGTTCACAGGATAGGAAATACAAGAGGTTGAGCATAGTTAGAATATATAACATTGAGTATAATAGTGTACAAAAATTTCTCATGTAAAAACCTGGTATCCTAGATTTAGACAATGTATTTTTTTCAAAACGTTTTAACATATCCCAGATATTATTATAGCTGAACTTTACAGTTCTGTTTTAAGGCCAGTGTATAAATATTTACACTGTGGTCAAAAACTTGACATAGATAACTTTACGAGGTACTTGGCTTGCTTTTAAAAATTGTTTTAAATTTCTCTCAAAGGAGAGAATTCATGGAACCTCAAAGCCTTTTTGTGGAGTAAAGGAAGAATAAATATATAGGAAATTATGACAAGGAAGTGATTAAGAAAGAGAAAAGAATTCCTGGAACCTCAAAACCTTTTTGTGGAGTAGAGGAAGAGGAAATATATATGAAATTATGAAAAGGAAGTGATTAAGAAAGAGGATGGTAACGACAACTTCTGCTCAGCAGGATGTCTGTCGGATGTCACAGCAGCAGTGGCCGTGAACCAGCGTCGCATGCTTACCATGTGGCAGGCATTGCTCTTTAAAATTGGTTCTGTGCACTTATTAATTCAGTTAGTGCAGCCATTTTTATGATTACAAATCAGTACTGTCAACATTGCTTTATAATCTGATTTACTGACACTATTAAAAAAAAAAAAAAAACCAGTGCTGCTGAGTCAATGGCAACTCAAAGTGGCCCTATAAAGCAGAGTAAAACTGCTCCGTAGAGTTTCCAAGCAGTGTCTGGTGGATTTGAACTGCTGACCTTTCAGTTAGCAGCCATAGCACCTAACTACTATGCAACCAGGGTTTCCACTTACTGTAGACATCTTTCTATGCCTGCTTTTTATTGTTATAAAGATGAATCCAGTGACCATTCCTAAATTTACCATATTTGCCCAAAAATTGTGTCTCAAAAAAAGAGTCCGGAGTTGCCTTAAATTTATATTCAAGCTTTACATGATCTCTCATATGGAACTCTTAATGAATTCATTTTGATCCACAAAGTATTGATGGGAAAAACACATTAGCCTGAAAAGTCCTCAGTTTGACTCTAGTTTTGAATGTTTATAGATATATACATCTATTTACATGTATCTATGTTTATACCAGGTGTGTGTGTATTTATATATATGTATAATATTCCTCCTCTTTCTCATATGGTATTCACGTACTGTAGAAATAGTATTTTGTATCTTGTCTTTTCGCTTCTCTCTATAAACTAGCAGTCACTAATGAGAGGTACATAGGTTGTTCAGAGTGGTTTTTGTCCTGATGAAACTTGGATAGAGAGGCCCTTAGGTTCACTCAGAAACTAGCACATTAGTGTTTGCAGCCGTTTAGTGTGTAGTAGCTGAAGACTGGAAGTAACCCCAATGTCCTTCAGCAGGTGAATGGCTAACAGAGGTCTGTCCGTAACCACCATGCTGTAATGGGAAGGCAGGAGCTACTGATACCCGCTGATAACGGGACGGGTCTCAGTGCAGTTTCTCTGCATGAAAAAGCCAGTCTAAAAGGTTACATGCTGTGTGATTCCATTTATATAGCATTAAAATGACAAAATTATATAGATGATAACAGATTATTGGTTGCCAGAGGTTAGGAAAGGAGGGAAAGAGACAGGAAGTGAGGTACTGTGGGTATAAAAGTCTGCAAAGGCAGTTTCTGAGTTGTAGTACTGTTCTGTGGTTACGCATTGTGTCACCACTGGGGAAAGCTGGGTGAGAGGGACACAGCTCTCTCTGTGTTGTCTCTTACAACTACCTGTGAGCCTGTGAGTCTACCATTATCTTAAAAAGGTTTTTTTTAAAGTTAAATAGTAAGATGTGAAAATGAAATAGAATAATTTTCTAAACTACTGTGTAAAACTGTAATTTTAATGTTTGCTAACAGAAATTAGCATATTGGAATTCATTTCGTTTGCATCCCTACATATTTAAATCGGTTCCAAGCTTGTTTTTAACGTACTCATCGCGAAAATTTGGGATTGCCTTACTAGGGATTGTCTTTAGTTTGGCACATACAATCAATATTTAGATTTGAGTGTAAATGTCTCACCTTGCAGAAGGCAAGGTTAGGTGCCAGAGTAGCTCTGTACTTTGTCTAGTTTTCCCCATAGGTTCCCCTAAAGTTCTGACAGCACCAGCTGTTTCATGTCTGTCCCCTGATGGATCCCCCAGGTGCAGTACAGTGCCTGGCACATGGCAGAGTTCAGTATATACTGCTGAATCAGTCGTGATAACTGCTTTTCAGATACTGATCCTTTCTTCATGGACAGAGAGAAAAAAGCTTGCAGTACTTAAGTATTTGAGAAATCCAAGCATTAAAGCAAGTAAAAATTACTTAACATATTACTGGAAATAGTAATGTGAAATTAAGAAAAGCTTTTCTTAAAATATTAAAATAATCGTGTGGCACTGGAAGCTTATGAGAGGAGATTCTAGGCTAGAAGCCTTCGCATATACTCACCATCACCGATTTCTCTCAGCTCTCACTTTAACTGACCAGACTGATAGAAATGAAAGCACATGCTAGCACATGATGCCAGCAGAGCATATAGGGCTAACTGGTACTTTGAAGTGTATAACTTATTTTTTTTTTTAGTATTTTGGAAGGATTCATTAAAATACAAAACAAGAACTTTTAGTAATCTGCCTCCAGAAATGAAAAGGCACGAATAGGTCTAGATCCAAATCCTGTTGCTGTCCAGTTAATTCCAATTTATAGTGACCATATAAATTGTCCCATAGTGTTTCCAAGTGGTAGCTGGTGAATTCAAACTGGTGACCTTTTATTAGAAGCCAGATGCTTAATCATTGTACCACCCAACCCAAATGTGTTGCTGCTGAAGCAGTTCTGACTCATAGTCACCCCTCAGAAGCAGGGGTCACTTATATACAGGTCTGTATATTCTGTAGGCACACAGTGTCCAGTGATGCACATTTGGCTTTTAACATGGTTCATCTCATCTAGCAAGGTGAAAGGCAGCAAAGGAAAGCTGCTAGCTTTTCCTTTGACCATCTCTTTGGCTTGGTACATGTTTTATATCAAACACAGGAAAAAAAATTTAAAGGCCTACAGAATGATTTTCCTTTGAAAAGAAAAAGGATAGTGAGCAGCATAGACTGAGAAAGAGTGACCCGTGGAGCAGCACTTTTGTCCCCACGCTAAGTGATGGCTTAGCAGCTGGCCTTGTTCAGCATGGATCTTCCGTCTTACTCTCTTCCTTTGCCTTTAATAATATTTATTTTTATTTTTCCATCCTTTTTTGACCAGTGTTTGTAAAATTAAATTTGTCAATAATAATGTGCTTGTAAGTCTCTCCTTCTCTTTGTGATTTGTTAATATGACTGTTTGATTTTCTCTAGCTTGAAGATGATATTATTGTCAAACAGAATTACTTTAATACTATAAAAAATTTTGCACTTCAGCTTTCTTCTGAGGAATGGATGATTTTAGAGTTCTCCCAGCTTGGCTTCATTGGTAAGAAGAAGGTTTTCAATTTATTTACTTTTCTAAACAATTTTAAACCTCAGAATCTTAAACTAATTGTTATTTTACTCTAAAGTTGCCTTTCCTCTATGGAAAGAAAAAAAAAAATGATTGCTTTGGCTGGCTTGCTTTTAAGAAAATTTTGCATAGGTAAACTTCTTTCTATGAAGTGGTGAAAGTCAGTCAAAAATAGAGTTTGCAGACCTCTGAGGTCTGAATACTCAGTGTTCTAAGATTCCACAAGGTGGCTCTGCTGGCTTTTGATCTATGCACAGTGCCAGCCATGATCCTGGTGAGTGTGTTTGATTTGCTCTCTGTTATGTGTAATTCTTTCATAGGCGAACTTTGTTGCAAGGTGTGGATCTCTGGGAAAAGCAGCACACTAAAGGTGCTCTAGTAAAAGGTCCTGGTGTTCTCACGGAGTCCATCAAATTCTCACTGGGCTGTTAGTTTTTTATTCTTTTGTTTCTTTCTTTGGCAGTTGAGGTGTTCGTTTTAAAGCTGTTTTTTTAAATTCAAACTTCTAGTTAGCCACCTGAAAAGAATATGTTTAAAGTTGAAGAATTAAATAAAATTTACAGGTTTTTAAAAACACCCAGAGGAAAACATTCCGTTTTGTCTAAAACGAAAACTAAACTCACTGCCATTGAGTCGATTCCAGTTTACAGCAACTCTTTAGGACAGAGTAGAACTTCCCCGCAGGGTTTCCAGGGCTTGCTAGTTACAGACGCAGACTACTGCGTCTTCCTCCCGCAGAGAAGCTGGGGCTTCAAACCTGCAGCCTTCAGTCAGCAGCCAAGTGCTTAACCACTGCACCACCAGGCTTCTCTCCACCTCGTATAGTACTTTAAAACTTGAAGTATTAGAAGCTACATCTTTGACCTTGTTGATCTTGTAACACAAAGTTTATTTTAAAAGTCAAAAAGCGTCTTTAGTTGTAAAAATTTCTGTGCAGACAGAATTAGAAGTCTTTGTTTTCTGCACAACCCTCTCATGTCCCTTTTTTAGGGAAGAATAATAATGAGATGTGAAGGAAAGATCTCTGACTTTCTTTTTGAATCTTTTGAGCCGGTGTTTGTGTGACAGATTTTATAATAAAGTCAGGAGTTCAGTACTTCCATTTATATCCAGATCATGGCTAAAGAGAATGTTTCGCTAAAGAACATTTCTTTGTTGGTTATAAGCAGGAAAGCATCATGGTAATGTATAGCTTGAAAGCACAAGCTTACTGCATCTTTCACTGTAAGTTGCGATGCTTCATTTCCTTACTACAGCTGTTGATTTGAAATATCTTTTCAGGTAAAATGTTTCAGGCACCAGACCTCACTCTGATTGTAGAATTCATATTTATGTTTTATAAGGAGAAACCCATTGATTGGCTTTTGGATCATATTCTCTGGGTGAAAGTCTGCAACCCTGAAAAAGACGCAGTAAGTTAATTTTGTTTAGGGGTTAGAAGGGGCTGTTTTTCTGTGTTTCATGCAAGTGACTTTTAGTAAAGCAATTATGTGAATGAACAGTTAAATAGGCTGCTGAAGGAGAACAGTGTTTCCACTTAAAGTTTAAATTCCCTGCATTCTTTCTTGAACTGATAAAAAAAATTCTGTATTAGAGACACTTCAAAAGGGCAGTGAAAAATATTGTAATTCAGAGAAGCCTGTTGTAGGACAGTGAGCTGTCTTCAAGTTACTGATGAATTTTGTTTCTCTTTAAATGCATTCTTGTCAAGTTGATTCCAACTGATACTGATTCTGTAAGACAGATGGAACTCCCCTGTAGGGTTTCCACGGAGTGGCCAGTGGATTCCAACTGTCAGCCTTTTGGTTAGCAGTTGTAGCTCTTAACCTGTCACTACCCACCACGCACTGCCATTGAGTTGATTCTGACTCATACAGCACTTAAAAAAAACCAAAACAACAACAAAAAAAACATTGCCGTTGAGATGATTCTGACTTATTTGCAACCCTATTAGACAGAGTAGAACTGCCCCATGGAGTTTCCAGTGGGCATCTGGCAGATTTAAACTGTTGATCCTTTGGTTAGCAGCCCTAGCACTTAACCACTGCACCACCAGGGTTTCCTGGCACTAAGCTTGTGAAAATCTGTGTCTTTCTGCCTCATGCCGAAGAATTACTGTCACTCTTGAAAGGCTAATTTGTCCATCCAACAGTTGAACTCTTAACCACTGTGCCACCAGGACCTCTACTGTTGTCTTTAGGCTTCTGTCATTTTGTTACTCTTTGAGGTGTTCTTTCAGTATATTTTCTTATTCTTTGCCAACTCTTTTTTTCAAATACTTTGGGGACAATACCAGACCACCACATATGCAAATCAATAGAAAAATAAGAGTAGTGTTTCATACAAAAAAAAAAAGTCAGTCAAAAAAGTGTCTTTCAGTATATTACTTGCAAGAAACCAGTGTTGATAGTAACCTGCTTACTTTTCAAATAATGCTAAGTGGGTAAGTGAATTATGATTTTTGCCTTGACTGTTCAGATACTATCACTTCCATAGAAGTGTTGTTATAAAATGTAACGAGCTAGGTTTTCCTTGTCCAGTTTGAATTACATCTCTAAAATAAATACGACTTTTAATTTATTTGGTATAACTATAAACAGTATATCAGTCTACAAATTCTTCAAAATGAATAATAAGAACTGAATGTCTATTATAAGCACATATCATCATAGGATGAGTTAACATTCATTGTAACACATAAACATTTAATTTGACTTCATGATCTTATGTTCTTTAGAACAATTTGATTATCCTACCTGCCACTTAATTTTCAGGACACCACCTTTTGCTGTCTATAAGCTATCATTGTGTCCCTTTTGCTTTTAAGAGTAACCTTCTGTATATTTTCACAAAAAAGAGAGAGAAGAACCTGTCTTTTAGAGCAAATCTTAGAATGCAGTGAAATGGTAAAGTATCTGTTTTCCAGCAACAGTAGAATGTATAAATTGATTTGAAGAATTCATTAAGTCCTTACTGGTACTGTCATTGTGATTTACAGGACTTTTTATTGTAGGACACAATAAATACAATGCTTGAATTTAACTGACACTGTGCAGTTTTAGCTAATAGGTGGTTAGGTTCAAAAATCAACCTGTGAGCTGAAAAAAGCTTTGACAGTAAAATTAAACTATGAAAACTCTTAAATCACGTATACATTTTAGTATATAATTCTTTGGACTATTTCTTCTGTTCCTTAACTCTTTCTTAGTCCTTTTTTTTTCAAGTTGTGGTACAAAGTACAGAACAAAACATTTGCCAGTTTTCATGCGTACAGTTCAGTGATGTTAATTAGTTCATGTGTGTAACCATCACCACCTTTTCCAAACTTTCACCACCTTGAACAGAATTCAGTGCCCCCTCAGCAGTGACTCCCTCTTGCCCCTCCCTCTGGTAAGCACTGCCATGAAGTTGTTTACCTGTGATCCACCCACTCACAGCAACCCTGTAGGACACAGGAGAACTGGCCCACGGGTTCCAAGGCTGTGAATCTTGACTGAAGCCAACTCCAGTAACCACTAACAGGGAGCTCTGATAGTACTGTGGTTAGGGACTTGACTGTAGTTGGAATCCACCAGCTACACTTTGGAAACTGTATGGGACAGTTCTTTTCTGTTCTTTATGGTCATTGTGAGTCAGAGCTGATTTGACTACAATGGAAACCACTAATATTTGTCTACTTCTTGTAAGGGGGATCATGCAACATTTGTCCTGTGACAGACTTGTTTTGCTCACTGTATTTTCAGGGCTCATCCATGTTGTGCCATGCGTCAGGACTTGATTTCTCCTTATGGCTAAGTACTATTCCGTCTTATGAATATACCACCTTTTCGTTCATAGACATTAAGGTTATTTCCATATTTGGACTGTTGCAAACAGTGCCACAGTGAACATTGGTATACAAGTTTGCGTTCTTGCCTTCACTTCTTCTGGGTATATACTTAGGATAGGGATTACTGGGTCATATGGTAGTTCTGTGTTTAACTCTTTAAGGAACTGCCAAACTGTTTTTCATAGTGACACAACATTTTACATTTCCCCCAACTACACATCTGGGTTGCCATTTCTTCACAACCTCACCCGCCTCTATAATTTTCCTTTTTAGAAATCACAGCCGTTCTGGAGAGTATGAAGTGATACCTCATTGTTTTGACTAGCTTTTCCTTAATGACTGATGACGTGGAGCATCTTTGAGTGTGCTTGATGGCCGTTTATAAGAGGATTGCCAATTAAGTCATGAACTCATCCTAGGAAAAGTGCAACATACCTATCACCATGGTCACCTTTGAAGTACCCCTTTGGGAAGCTATGCACTGACACCAGTGCCTAGTCCATACTTCAAAGCAATTTTGGAATTCTTTTTCTGGAATGGCCATCAGAGCTGGCATCATATTAACTTTTGGTGTCCTGACTGTCATCCAGATGTCTTCCTTTCAATATTTCCTTTATCACTGGGTAAATAAAAAAGTTACTGGGGGCCAGATCAGGTGAATAGGGAGGGTGTTCCAGTACAGTTATTTGTTTAGTGGATAAAAACTCCCTCATATACCACTATACAATTAACTTTGCGAACTTGCCACCATGCCAACATGCACAATGGCCATTCTAGAAGGTGTTCCACAATTGCTTTGACGGGTGGACTAGGCACTGGCAACAGTGCATAGCTTCACAAGGGGAGTACTTCAAAGATGACTGTAGTGATATTCAGCAGTGAGGTATGTAGCATTTAGAACAATTAAGTTCGTGGACATAATCATCAGACCTTGTGTATCCTCTGGTGAAAAGTCTGTTCAGATCCTCTGCCCATTTTTTGATTGGGCTGTTTATCTTTTTGTTGTTCATTTATAGGAGTATGGCTCCCCAAGATTTTCTCCCTTAGTCTCTGTTTTTCTTTGTCCCTTAATTCTCCAGTCTCTTTCCTTAGGGAAGCTACCAAAGGAAGTTGTCACCATTTGCTTGATGACTATCTGAACAGTCTCTCTTTGACAGTGGTTTGGGGGAACTCTTTGCATTATTTATACATTCTTCAAAACTGTTAACCTGCTTTGACTCCTCAGCCGGATTGCTTTCGTTGCCTGTAGCATGAGCTTTCCTGAGTGATGGGCTGTGTCTCACATATCTTTTAAGTGACTTTCTTCTGCCCTTTTCCCCCCATTTCTCCTCCCTCTTCCTGTCTGTGCTACCCCTGTTCCTCCCGTGTACCTGCCTTTACTTCCCTATTCTCCTTCTGTTGGAGTGTTTGAACGTGAGTAACTAACGCACAGCGTTTGAACTCTACTCCAGCATTAGTAATAACGCTGATGAAGTAAAACTGTTGGGATAGGGTTAGGCATTGTAATAGCCAGTAAATTTTTGGAGGTCTTTCAAAGTGGATTTTTTTTTAATGCGTCTTTTTCACTTTCTTCTTGGCTCAAAACTTATGAGAGTCATTTAAAAATAGTTTATCAAAGCATGACAGGATTGTCACAGCCATCTTGAAACATTGAACTAATGCAGTCTTAAAAATCCCGCTAATATTGTTGATCTCTTAGAATTTCAGCAGTCATCACTCACTGTGATCAAGCGTGAGGATGGCTTGTAATCTGAAGTCTGGGCCATGATGCACCTTGAGTTGAAATAAAACACTCCTCCCCCACCCCACCACCCCAAAAAACCCTATTGTCGTCAAGTCAATTCCAACTCTTAGCAACCCTATAGGACAAAGTGGATCTGCCCCACAGGGTTCCTAAGGCTGTAAATCTTTACAGAAGCAGACTACAGACTGCCTCGTATTTCTTCCATGGAGCAGCTGGTAGGTTCAAACAGCAGCCAAGTACTTGAACCAGTGTGCCACTAGTACAATTCGTGTGTTTTAATATTAAACATCAAATCTATGTTAATGTACCTTGAAGGATGGTTGAAATGTAATGCTTCCGTCTTACTGAAATGTACTTATTTTTGACCATCCAGTCATGTCTGTCTGTCAAATACGTAGCAAATGTATTAATGCCTCAGAGGACCATAGGACATGATGGCTTGGAATTTTGAGATGAAGTTGCGTTATCTTTTAAATGTTCTTGTAAGGACTTAATCATTTTTCTGATGAGAACATAATTTCTAATGTGATGTTGTTTGTTTGTTTAATATTTAGAAACATTGTGATAGACAGAAAGCCAATCTGCGCATTCGCTTCAGACCTTCCCTTTTCCAGCATGTGGGCCTGCACTCTTCACTGACAGGGAAAATTCAGAAACTCACAGTATGTGGCTTAGCTTTCTTTTTCTATGGATGTACAGTTTGGCATTACTGTATAATTTTTGCTCTCCTCTTAAGTGTAAATAAGCTGTAGGTTGTGTAATACCGTATGTGTCTTTTCTCCTAGGATAAAGATTACATGAAACCATTACTTCTTAAAATCCATGTAAACCCACCTGCAGAGGTGTCTACTTCCTTGAAGGTCTACCAAGGTCATACACTCGAGAAAACTTATATGGGGGAGGATTTCTTCTGGGCTATAACTCCGACAGCGGGAGACTACATCTTGTTTAAGTTTGATAAGCCCGTCAATGTAGAAAGGTTGGTGATTATTGAAATACATTTGGTCTTGTAATTCAAACCTCTTGTGCATAATGTGATTTATGGCACAAAAAGGCAGGTTGTAAGTTATATTTAATGTAATTCAGGAATAGAATGGGTGAGTTTTCAGATATCATATCAGTATTGTTTGCCATATTTGATAGATGTCTGAACTAATATTTGGTATGGTTTCTGAAACTTCATGTAGAACTCTCCGTCAAAATATCAAGGTAGTTTTTGTATCTTTATGCTAGAACATCTCTTCAGTTTTGGCTGGGAGCTAGTTGGTTAGTGTAGTGCTCTGGTTAAAGTGGTAATTGACAGACTACAACTATTCCTAGTCAGTAGTTGTACAAATGCTGGATTATTTTTTGTACACCATGGAGGAATAGACAACCCTTGTATTTTTCTCAGCATTATATTGGTTTTTCAAACTTAAGACTTTTTTCTCCCAGTTTTTTTTTTTTTTAAATCAGTCATGATTCCTTCAACTTTTCCCCAGTCTTGGGTGTGTTTGACAGCCTGTCTGTGGCATGCTTAAATGTAATCCCCAGAATAGAAGGCGTGTAATGTATTATTTTGTGTGTCTTCGTATTTAGGGCCCATTTGGTTTTTAGAATCTTCCAAAATCATTTGGAATAGTTCTATGTAATGTGGCTTAGAAAGCATATAAACTTTTAACATAATGTCACTAGTTTTCTTTTGTTGCTCTAAACTGGTTCCAAAGAGGAATTTAAGTTGTAAAAATGTTTTAGACAATGGGAGTATCACTGGTAAAATATATAGAAAATACTTTTGTACTTAGATGAGTATATAATATTTATCTTACTATGATCGGCTGTTCGTTTTTATATGCTGCATGTTAGTAATATGCCCTTTGAGGTATTGTTTATCATGCTGAAACAGTCATCATAGAATCTGAAATGACATACATGTCTATTAGGCATTTGGCCAAGCAATGATAGTGTCTCCATGCAGTGGAATGCTGTGAGCAGTTGTTAAAAAGGACAGAGAACCATACATACTGACGTGAAAAACTTCAAGAAAACACTAAATGAAAACAGGCAAATTATGTAATGTAGTAGAATGAGCCTACTCTTTTTGACATAATAAAAATGTTATTTTACATGTATTATGCAGATAGAATAAACCTGGAAGGAATATACCAAACTCTTAATAGAAGTGAAAGAACAAAATATTTCATTTTAACTTGATACATTTATTTTGCCTACTCCTTCCAATAAGCAGCTTACCTTTTTTTTTATTTTAAAAATTGCACATTCACATGCAGTTGTAAGAAATGATACAAATGATCCTGTGTACTTAGTACCCAACTTCCCCTAGTGGTAACATCTTGCAAACACAGTAAGATGTCACAACAAGGATTTGCCACTGACAGTCAAGATAAATACCATGTTTATCACAAGAATCCCTCCTGTTGTCCTTTCATAGTTGCACCCATTTCTGACCTCTGCTATTCCTTAATCCTTGACAGTCATTAGTGCTTCTCCATTTCTGTAACTTTTTCGTTTCAAGAGTGTTATATAAGTGGAATTGTCAGTATGTAACTTTCAGAGTTTGCTTTTTTCAGCCAGCATAATTCTGTGGAGATGGATTCAAATTCTTTCTTGTACCAGTAGTCCATTCCTTCCTATTGCTGAGCAGTAGTCCATGGTCTTGATGTACTTCAGATGCAGTTCAGCTCGCTTAACCGCTCACCTGCTCACAGACTCACAGTTGTTGCCAGTTTAGGGGTGATGCCAGGAAAGCTGTTACAAACAGTTGTATATGGCTTTTCATGTCTTTATGCTGTTTTTTTGTTTTTGTTTTGTTTGGGTTTTGGTTTTTGGTTTGGTCTGGTTTTAAGAAACTGCCACTGTTTTCCAGACAGGTGGTACTCTTCTCTCTTCCTGTTGACAGTATATGAGTAATCATATACTTTGAGCCAACATTAGATATTATTTTAGCCATCCTGATAGGCAGTATTGATAGCTCATTGTGATTTTAATGTGTGTTTCTCTAATGGCTAATGATGTTGAACATCTTCTTATGTGCTTGTATCTTTATTCGTCAGGTGTCTATGTGTTTTGCTCAACTTCTAGTTATTTTTATGTATTTTAGATACTGGTCCTGTGTCAGGTTTGTGGTTACCAATATTTTCTCCCAGTCTGTAGCCTGTCCACTCATTCTTTGGTAGAGCAGAAGTTTTTAATGGTGTTCAGTTCATCAGTTTTTTGTTTTATGAATCATGCTTTTGGTGTCAATATAAAAACTCTTTGCCTAGCTGTAGATCTCAAATAGTTTCTCCTGGCAAAAGTTTTATATATTGGAAGCAACAGAAACAGTGGCACAAAACTGTCATCATTTTTCTGTCTGTTGGGTACCATATTCAGTCCAGCAGCAGATGAGTCCCTTTATGACTCAGGGATGAACGCATCACCAAGGGGCTGTGTCCCTAAGTTCTTATGTTTCCTGTAGCTGTCCAGAATACAGACTGTGCAGTTATTGGAAGTTATAGTGTTGTCAGTTTTATGTAGTTGGAGTCTTCTTTAGAAAAGCTTACTGTGAAGTAAGGTCATTTTTTTTAACCTACAAAATATTGTCTGACGTATTTTTATTTTTATGTTTGTGTTTTCAGTTATTTATTCCATAGTGGCAACCAAGAACATCCAGGGGATATTCTGCTAAATACAACTGTGGAAGTTTTGCCTTTTGAGGTAGGACTGTTTTTTTCCCTTCACTCTCTGTAAGGACTGCTAGCTAGACTGGGTTTGAGGCTGTTCCTATTGATGTGCTGAAAGAAAATCCTCTGCAGTGACTTTAGAGCCTCTATGGTGAATAATGTTACTATTTTGGTTAACACAGCCTGCCAGTAGATTGGCTCATTTGCCTCATTTTTAGAAAGAGCTTTCACTTTTTTTTCTGTTGAGCAGTAGCATGGAAGTTTGTACCAGGAAAATACATGAGTCATTTGATGTTAATGCTTACCTGCTTTTTGTTTTTTGAATCCAAAATATGGTTCAATTTTAATGTCTGTTTTTTAACATGAAAAATTAATTTATTGGTCTCTAGGGAATGCTTAGATTACTTTCAAGTTAACACACAGTTCTTTTGTATAGTTTTGAAATACAGCAAGTGTTTTTTTATTAATTTAATGTTTCTTTTTTCCACCTCCAGCATATTTTGTACAAACACAGGTGACAGGTTTTTTAAAAAACTTTTATAGATAAGCCTTTTAAGCTTTAAGACTGAGATGACATTTCTGTTTTTAGAGAGCTGTGTCACAGACCCCACTTTTATGTTTATTAAGATAATAATTGAGATTTGTTTGGGTAGAAGCAACTATTTGTAAAATTAATGCTTCTGTTTTATTTTAGAGTGAAAGATTGGAAATAAGCAAAGAAACCAAAGACAAACAATTAGAAGATGGTTATTTCAGAATAGGTAATACCTGCTTTAAACTTGTAAAATGTCCTTTAGTTTTCTGGGCTTAATTCTAAGCTGTAATTTTAAATTATTTTAGAGTATTAATCAACTTTAAGATTACAACTACAGTATACTCCAAGTTTTAACACATTTCTTGCTTTTTAGTATTTGCTTATGTTTTCTTGACCCAGCTACAATTTTGGTTCAACAGTCGCTCACTAGCTGTGCTTTCTTTTTCCATCTGCCGTAGCTTTGTTGACGGTCCCCGATAACCTGCCCTCAGCCACCGCCTTCAGTCTTTCATGAATGAGCTTAGCCGTTCCCATGGTTTCTGAGAACATCCATATGCCAGAATGGATGACTCCAGCCCTCCTTCCCCTCCTGAGCTTTAGCTCTGTGTTGACATAGCTACCTGGAGGCCACCTAGCCATTGACTCTGCACATCTGTAACACAGACATTTCTTTATTGGTCACAGTTTTTCCTGTCACTCTTCATCTAGTTACCTGAGCCTAAACCTTGGGAATCTCCCTAAACACCTTTCCCTTAGTGCCCATTAATGTCACACTGGTCTGTTTTGTTTATCAGTGCCTCAGGTCCCTCTGTCTGTCGTGATGCTCTGTGCCCTTTGCCTGTGTTTCAGGGCCAAGAAAGGACAGCATCTTCCTGGGTGCCTCCTGCTGGCTTTCCACATGGCCACTGCAGTTACCTTCTGAAATGTAAATGTAGCTGCGTTAACTTGGGTGGAACTCTGATGGCTTTCCAGTATCTGACTCCTTGGCTCCCACTCTCCTTCTAGGCCTCACGTCTTGCTACTTTCCCCTTTCTCTATTTCCCAGTCCTACAACTATTGTTCTTCTTCTTAATGGCTTGTGCTCTTATGTATAGCCATGTCTGTGGCCATTGAAATTATCTGCCAGTATGCTTTCCTGTGCTTTGTTCATCTGTGTAACTGCTCTCCTCTCTGGTCCTCATACCACACTGTACTTGCCTTCATCATATAATCATCATGTTGTTCATGGCTGTGTTCTCTTGTGCTCACCCTGCCTGAGAAAGGAGACATTGTCTCTCATCTCTCTCCTGAGGTTCCTACAGAACCTTTCATCTGACAGATACTTAGTCAGTGAATGCTCATGTATTTTTGTGTCACTTAAATTTGTGCTTCCATTGGTAGCAGGTAGAAGAGAAGGTTGATAAATTAATAAGGCATGTATGCATTCTTGCAGATCTCCCCAGAGCCATTTTATGTTTGATGAGTGCTGTTTAGCTGTTAGAGCGATCAACCTGCCTGGTTTCAGAGTCCCCCTCTTGTCTGTCAGCTTGTCCTACTGTGTGGCTCATGTGTGGCTCTGATGCTGGGAGTCCTGCCACCAGTATTCAGATACCAGCAGGATCACCCATGGTGACAGTTTCAGTTGAGCTTCCAGACTAAGCAGGAAGAAGGGTCTGGCAGTCGTCTTCTGAAAAGAATTAGCTGGTGAAAACCTTATCAATAGCAGTGGAACAATTTCAGCATAGTTTTGGTGCATAGAAAAGTTGTTATATTTATGTTTGAGTTATACCTCATTGAAATGTACCTAAAATTAGTTGAGTACATGAGACCTTTATTACCCCATTGTCCATCAATTATTTAATTTCTAAGAATGTTGTTTTCCAGATTATGAAAGTAGCACGGGGAATAGAGAAGCCTGTATTAGATAGCTCTGCACTAATTTGAACATAATTTGAAGATCAACTAGTAGTTGTTTAGAATCAGAAGGAGGTTGCAGAATGCTTTCCCAGAAAGAGGTTGAAGAATAACTCTTGTAAAAAGATTCTATCCCATACCACATTTCGGACAACTTCTCTTTTATAGCAGTGCAAGTATTTAAAGGTCACAGTCATGGAATTCATGTGACAAAGCTAAAAGTTGTAATAGTACAACTAAGTGGTTCTGAGCATGGATTGTGCAGCCAGACGTCACCACTTCCACCAGTTCGTGTCAAATCAGCTTTGACTCGCGGCAGCTTCATGTGTGTCAGAGTAGAACTGCATTCCATAGGGTTTTCAGTGGCTAAGTCTTTGCTAGCACGTTAGCAAGTCTTTCTTCCAGGGCGCTTTTGGCTGGATGCAAACCTCCAGTCTTCAGTTAACAGGTGAGCGTGTTAACTGTTTGCACCTGTGATGTGGTGGATCACTTTTATGTCGTCTTTCTTGCCATGGCGCTCATGGCGACCATGAGTCGGATCCAACTTGACGGCACTTGGCTGGCTTTGGCTTCTTGCCATGATCTTGTAACCCCCACCAAATGATTGGGTGGGACCAGGCAGTTAAGATGCTTGTGCCCCACCAAGGGATTAGACAGAAGAGACTTTATGGATCCTCAAGCACAGTACCAGGTGTAATAGAAGTGCCTATTGGAAATCAACAGCTACCATATTTTTATGCGAATAACACAGCATCCTTCTTTCTTTTTTTTTTCCTAATCACCCCCCCACCAATTTTTTTACATAATGCTGTTGAAGAGAAAATTAGCATAGCACACTTACAGAAATACCTTGCAGGGGAACGATGTGATTGACAAGCAAATGTAGAATGTATATATTATTTGTATAAAAGTATAATTTTTTCAACTGAATATAGAAAATTGTCCCTTAAGAGGTGTGGTTTTGTGGTGACAGTGAAGCTCCACAGACCCCCCTGCTCAAAACAGTTATAATTGGTAAAAGTTATTTAAAAATAAAAATTAAAACTTCTGAAAATTGTACTAAGGACATACAGCCAATAGAGAAACATTTATTCATGAAAATTACTGAATCTCACTAAGAACATTGAGTCTGTAGCATTTGAGCCATGACTTACTTCACTCCTCACCCTGCACGAGCTCGATGGAACTGAAACTGTACAGGCACAGCCAACTACACAGGATTCCTTCTCCCTACAGCTCTCAGCCCTTGATCACAGTGTCTCCTTGGAAGGGGTGCACTACCAGTGTTTATCATTACCCCCAGCTCCACATTGCAGAAAGTATGTCCCTGGCAAGAAGAAAGAGAGGTCTGAGGCTCTCTGCCTCCACCCAGACTAGCGAAAGCTGTACTCCAGGGCTTGCTTAACTTAGCATTCTGAGAAGGGCAGGCTAAGAAAGCCACAGGTTGCTTCCATAACCCAATATTGTGCTCACAAAGTAGAGGTGTTACTTTGGGAGAACCTGGCTCCTGGCCCCACTCAAAGATGCTGAGCAGTGGTGCAGAGATTTGCAGAACAGACACAATCCATAAGAGCAGAGAGCTCTGTTGCTGTTCCTAAGAGGACTACCTATTTGAAACAGAGCTTGGGAAGTTCAAGCCCAAAAACTCTGGTAGAAGCGTCAGCCAGCAGTTAGTGGAAGTTGACAGCTGACTGTGACACCTTACTAGAGAAGCGGACTAACTAAAAACTTACCAAGTACAGAAAAGATACCATTTAGAAAGCCTTAATAAAAACAACGTAATCCCAGTGAATAAGAGAAAATGTGCATGGGATTTAGTAAACCATCATCGTCCCAGGGTGACTGTTCTTGCCCAAAGTTGTTGCTTTCTGAGATGTGACATCAGAAGCTACACAATCACTGAAATGGATGTTGCTGAAGTGACCCAGCCACATCAACAGTAAGTTATGGGAGGAGGGGAGACTCAATATCCAGACTTGCTACAATGTGTTATCTAAAGTTCTTTCAATAAAAAATGAAGACAGAGAGAGAGTAACATGTAACCCATACAAAGAAATAAAGAGGACAGCAGAAACTGCCTGTGAGAGGGTGTAGTTGTTCAACTTAGCAGACAGCAATTTCAAGACCCCTCTTCAGAGATCTAAGGAAGGTGTGATGACACTGCCTCGCCCAACAGAGGGTCAGTAAAGAAACAGGTGGTATTGAAGTAATGAACCAGCCGGAAATGCTGGTGTTGAAAAAGCACAGTAACTGCAGTGAAGAGTTCACTAGAGATGCTGTCAGAAGTAGATTTGAGCTGAAAGAAGAAAATGAGCAGAGCCTCAGAGAAATGTGAAATGCATTAAATGTACTGATTTATACTTAATGGCAGTACCAGTAAAGAGAAGGAATGGAAAAAAATATTCAAAGGAATAATGACAGAAAACTTCCCAAATTTGAAGAAAAGCGTTAATCTGTGCATCCCAGAATCTCACTAACCCCCCAGTGAGATACACGGTTCTACTCACAGATACAGTTAAAATGTTGAAAGCAAAGGAAAATCTGGAGATCAGCAAGAGAAAAACAGCTCATTATGTACAAGAGCACCCCAGTGAGAGTAAAATCTTACTTCTTGTTAGAGGGAAGTGGGATGACACAGTCAAAAAAAAGAAAACTTTCAACCGAGAATTTTATATTCAGTAAAACTTTCGGAAATGAAGTTGAAATAACAACATTCTTAGATAAACAAAAGCTGGGGCAATTCATTTCTAGAGGACAGCTTGCAGGTAATACTAGAGGAAGTTGAAGCAAGTAATAGCAGATAGTTATTCAGATTCACATGAATGCACAAACAGTGCTGGTGAAAAAAATTATATAGGCAGTTATAAAAGATCATGTAATTCCATATTCTCTTTCCACCTCTGAACCTGTCCAGAGGAATACATTATGATGACAGGTGTAGGCCTAACATCACTGTGCCCTGGAGATGAGGGTAAGGTCAGCTCTATCTGAAGATGTGGTGTTGGTTTACATGTTTGTTTTTCATGTGCTCCCTCCTGTGAGCTCTGGTGGTTCAGTGGTTAAACGCTTGACTGCTAATAGAAAGGCTGGGAGTTCAAGCCCACCAGCCCCTCTGTGAGAGGAAAGACCTGGCGATCTGCTTCCATGAAGATTTACAGCCTTGAGAGCTCTACAAAGTGGTTCCACTCTGTCCTGTAGGGTTATTGTAAGTCGGAATCAAGTCAACAGCAGTGGGTTTGATTTGGTTTTGGTGTGTCTACCTCTGCACCACGCAGAGCTAGTGCGTAGTGGCAGGAGAGAGCAGTGGTGAGGCGCTCTCAGTTGCTCCCCACTGCTGCCCCACGCACTGCACGTTGCACTGATGCGTTTGTAATTTGACGGTGTCCGGTTATTGTAGTTGTCACCACACCGCAGCGTTGTCTGTGCTCACTCACTGTGTCAAAACAGGCCAGAAAAAGTGACCTTGAAATGTGCTTGTACACTGGAATGTAGAGTATTTCATAAAATTAGAAGACAGTGTTGTATTTATTCTGCAGTGACATGATAGTGTGCTAAGGAGTACATTACCAAACTAAGCATTCACGATAGTAATCGTAACTCACACACAGGAAAGCAGTGGTCAGAGACAGAAAAATTTAAATGGAATATCTTATCACAGCGGAATTTATTCACAAAAATAAAAAAGTTCAGAGGAGGCTATAAACAAGGTTTCCAAGTGGTTCATTTTAGTCAGGCAAGGAAAACCATTCGCACTTGTGAGTTAATTAAATCATATTTAATTGCAGCAGCCATAAATAAATGTGCAGGAGCAAATAATCTTATCTAAGACTATTAGACGTCCAATAACAACTACTGCTGGAAGAGTTGAGGGTGTTGGGAGCAACATCAGTAGTCAATTAAATGGTAAAACAGGAGTATCAACAGATAAATGTATACGAGTGTTTACTGCAACACTACTCACAGTAACCAAAAGGAGGAAACAACTTAATTGTCCATCCGCAGGTGAATGGATCAACATGACGTGTCACGTACATGCAATGAAACGTGACTGCTCTCAAGAAACATGAGGTCCTGACACGTGCTACAGCATGGATGAGCCTTGAAAATGTTACGCTGAGTGAAACAAGTCTGTTAGAAAAGGACAGTCTCTTGAGTATCTAGAATAGGCAAATGAATATTGAGACCCAAGCTTGTTACTGGTTACCAGGGGCTGGAGGGAGGAGGAAAGGGGAAGTCTTTTCTTTTTTTTTAGGGGTCATGGACCTACTATTAAGAATTAATAGATAAATTTGGAAACAGATTGTGGTGGTGGCTGCACAACATGTGAACATTATTAATGCCACTGAGTCATACATGTAAAAATGCTAGCAGGGCAGATGTTACTGATAATACTCCGTTGTTACATACTTGAAGCATCAATATTGAGTTTGAAGTGACTGAAGAACTGGCTTTTATGAATACTGTGTGGCACAACTACAGACAGGTATTTTCAGATAAGTCAAGAAACAAATCCAATACAATCTGAAGTAAAACCTGCTAAGATGTGTTAAATCCGATGCTGGTAAAAGTGTGCGTGGAGTAGAAAAAAAGGCTTAGTTGGAAAAATTTACAAAACTCGTGAAAAATGTCAGCTGTTCAATGCATTGTGTTACTCATCAGCTGGCACTTTGCAGAAAGTATTTGAATCTCTCGTGTGTTATTGAACTAATAGTGTCAAAAAAGCCAAGCCAAGTGATCTTTTTCCACTGTCACAAGTGATGAGAGCCATGATCACCTTAACCCTCATCAGGTCTGGGAGCTTTTTTCAGAAGAGAAAGTGAATATCCCGACTTGCTCTATAGCACAGCAGGTGGATGGCTCAGCAGGGTTAAATACTTACTGCAGTGTTTGTAGTTCAAATTGCAGACTCTGGTAACATTTGTTATCAATTAAACCTAAAATTACAAGACACAACAGTGCTTCTCTGCAACATTCACATTGTGGTGAAATCACTTTGATGACAATATTGTTGGAACAAGTAATATTAGGTGGTTTTATGTGCTCTTGTGCTGTCATAGTTAAAATAGAAAGCAAGATGTCTGTCCTCACAGAAATTTGCAGTGGATACATTACTCAAGCTCAAACTACAGTTCCAGCAGTGTTTTCAGACCTCAACACAAAGAAAAAGAGATTTCCATATTTCAAAATTCATTCAGCTGTGCAATTGAGGAGCTTCCATGTAACCTTCAGTTGGAAGTGATTCGTCTAAAAGGCTAGTAGAAGTCCATAAATACCTTCTAAGTAAGGTGTGTGCTCAATTGAAATGTTTTGGAATGATGTCAGTATTTGGCAGTACCTAGCTGTGTGTCAAGGCAAAAAGATACAAAATCTCATTACAGAGCATCTTTGACAGATGAACATTGACAGTCAATTCTGATGGCAAGAACACTAACTTTGAACATCAATTAAGTGAAATCTTACCTTAAAAAAATTATATTATTCTTCTTAATATACCTGGATTACAAAGAAATACACTCAGTTATATTTTAAAATCACTGGTGGAAAATCTATGGATATTTGTTTTTTCTCTTACTGTCTATATTTTCCTGGCATCCTTGATTTTCCTTTTGGCTTACAGAGCCCGAAATACTGGTTAACTGCCTTTTTACAGGAAAACCTCCCCACCCGTGGCATAAAGCAATGGTGTCCAGAGAGAACTTTTCCTGTCATTTTTCTGACAGCATGGATTTTTTTTTGTTCATGTTTATTTGTTTGTTTTGCTTGTTTGTTTGGTTGTTGGTTAGTTTGAAGAAAGAGATCATTCCTCACAGCAAGGAAAGTTGGGTCCAAAACATGTTGCCTTTTATAGGCGTTCTTGGTCCTTATTCTTTCAGGCTGGCTCTTTTAAGTTTGTCATTGTAATGGAGTTTCCTACTAGAATACTTCTTAATTCTTCCTTAGATGCGCCCTTGGCCAATGGCTGTATGTATATCTAATTAAAATATTGAAATCTGTTATTATTGACTTAACCCTCAAAGCAGTCAGATTGGGTGATACTATAGATAAGGTTTAGGTAAGTCTCATGTTGCCAAAAATCTGTTAAGGCATTGTTACCTTCTTGTTAGTTTTTTTTTTTTTATTTTCAACAAGGGAAGGTATAGCCCTGCCTATTTAAATAGGCTGCTTCTAATATTTTTAAGCACATACTCCTTCATGAAAAAATTCAAAAGTTAAACAAAAGTAGAAAGAAGGAAAAAAATCATCTATGAGCATCCACTGGATACCTTTCAGTGTGTTCCTTTCCTGCCGGGAATGAGGGATGTTTTATGTGTACCTGTCTCAGGCAACTCAACTACCATCGATTTTTATTTTGAAGGCAAATTTGAGAATGGTGTTGCTGAGGGACTGGTGGATCCGAATCTAAACCCCATCTCTGCCTTTCGGCTTTCAGTTATTCAGAATTCCGCTGTTTGGGCCATTCTCAATGAGGTAAGGTGTAGTGCGTGGCTGAAATGCCTAAGATGCTGTGTGATGGGTAACATTCTGGTTCTGTGTTTTTTGGAATTGAGAATTTACTGCTTTAGCAAACTTTTCATTCTTTTTTATTTCAGATTCATATTAAAAAAGTCTCCAACTGATCATCTCCTAAGAAACCGATAACATTTTTGCCCTGTGAATTTGTTAAAAATAGTTAAGCATGTACTTTTTTTTTTACTTGAACACTACCTCTTGTGAAATCTACTGTAGATAAGAAGATTGTCATTTCCACTTGGAAAGTGAATCTCCCTTGGATAATTGTATTCATGCGAACCTAAGCTGTCCTCCAATTTTAACTTGATTCAGACATTTTACAGTTATGACAGCCTGTTAATATGACTTGTACTATTTTGGTATTATACTAATACATCAGAGTTGTACATATTGTAACATTCTTTAAATTTGGAAAAAAATCATGGTTAAATACATTTTATGAAGGGGGTACTTTTGAAGTTCATTTATTTTCTATTATAGGCCCTCTTTTATAGATTATCAGGGATTATATATATAAAGATATAAATATACATAAAGATGTTATGAAGTTAATTTATTAGAAACACTTAAGAAGTACATATTTTTGTGCAGTAAATTTTTGAATCAGTACTTTTTTTGAAAACCAGTTACCTTGCTTTTTTAAGTTCTTTCTATATTTTTCTTTGGAAATGCAAACATTGCAACCTAATGCCATTTTTCAAATGCACTGCCATTTAAGAATGATTCTAGATTGATTTCCTAACTGAAGTACTTTTATAATCAGTGATTCTGAACAAAATATTTTCAAAGGCATTTGTCATTCCTTAAACCCAAGATTTTTAAAGACCAGTGTCCTAGAGGGCTGTTCCACTATACTGTGTATGGTGGACAGCCACAGAAAGTCAGCCTGACTCCCAGTGGCACACAGGTGAGATGCTGACATCGTGATCAACCTAACTCTCCACATTACCCTCTGGTACGTAAAATGACTGGCTTCTTTCCTTTTTAATAATTGTCTTTAATCTATGCGATGGACACATTAGCTCTTGTTGATTCACACGGATCATGAGTTCTGACAAAAATTTCTAAGAAAGGCTGTTGTGTGAATCATGAGATCATTGTTATCACTGTAAAGAAAAATAAAAGTGTAGTATTAGTTGCTGGTGAAAGGTATTGTAGCAATTGTATGTTTTACCAAAATAATTATTGCATTACTTTATGAATGTATAAGAAGACCCCCAAAAGGATATTTTTAATTACTCTTAGATCTCGCAATTGCAAACATCAGTATTGGTAGCATAAGCGAAGACTGTTATGAGCCTAAGCAATCCAGTGTCTTTACAGAAGTACTTTGTTTTCTTAAAGTATGAATTATGAACATCCGAGCTTCCAGTAAGCATGCTGGGACACAATGGAGTGCCTCCATTGGGATGCCGTGTTCACAGATGCGTGGCGATTGGTCCCCTCAGCCTTCAGCTGGCTGCCTCAGCCCAGAGGAGCTTTGTCTGGTTGCTCAGCGTGCTGAGCAGACAGTGTTGAACAACATCATTTCCTGCGCAGGGCCAGGAAGTGCAAGAGGGCGGTAAGCACTGACACAGGACAGTTATTGCCGTCCCTCCATACTGTAATCACTTTTATTTACTTTTCTTGATTAAAAACTCAAGTGTTGCCAAAAATGATTATGATGTCAGTGAAAGTCCAGCTGGAATTTGATTGGGGTTTTTCAGTTACTTTACTTGTCTCTCCTCAAGTTTCCTTGGACCAGTGTCTACAGGCAAATTTCATTTGAAAAGAGTAGCCTTTCAGTATAAATTTTTGGCACCAGCATAGCTTACTAAATCTTTGCTAGAGCAGCTGAGCCACAGAAGGTAAAAATCTGTGGAGATGGATTCCAGAGGCGTTGCTGGGTTCCTGAGGAGCGAGCTGTGCTTTGAAAACCCAGGCAGGGGAAGCGCCGGGTGGCTTCTCTCAGGAGTGAGTCTCGTCCAGCTGGCTTCTCCTGCTGTGCTCAGCCTCCCCTTCCAGGCTTTGCCCACACTGCGCTTTAACTTCAGTGTCTGGGTGAGAGAGCCACTGTGAGAGGTCCCAGTCAGCTTTCGCTTTCCTCACTCCCTGTGCCTGCTGTCACTGCCCCACAGACAAACGCAGTAATCTGTTTCTTTTCTGTGGAGTACTTGCATGTGTTTGTATCGGTTTCTCTGACAAACCTCCGGCTCCTTGAGGCCAGCCCGTACTTGTACTCCTCACCTGTCCTCCGCTTGCCAGCAGCTGCTGCCTCTTTTCTCCCCATTTCCATGGCAGGCAAATAGAAGCAGCCTTGCTGCAGCCTGTAAGAGTAATTTGAAGGAGTGAAGCATCAGGGACAGAAGGCTGGAGGAGGTGCAGATTTCCTGGAACTGAGGGAAAGTAAACACTTGACCTTAAGGACGCAGTCTGAACAAAATATTTAGTGGGAAAAAATATTGAATGGTAGGATTGATAGTGTATAAAAATAGGGCATGTGTTTCACATGTCAGACTCTGGGTCTGTACTGTTCTCCACCATAGCCACTAGCCACATACAGGGTGGCTGTTTAAACTAATAAATTCAGTTCTTCAGTCATTCTAGCTGTATCTGAAGTGCTAAGTAGTTGCAGGTGACTAATGGCCACTGTATTGTACAGCACAGGAGGAAGTTCTGTTAAACAGCACTACTCTAGAGTGATGATACGAACATTTGAAAAGCCAGAATTAATTCTGATTGTGAGGCTAAGAGCAGATACAGAGAACATACCATAGTGCAAAGCATGATGAGTATTTGGGGTGAGAAAAAAAGGTAGAGGACCTAAGACTGTATCTAGGATTCTGTGATTCAGAACATTTCTAAAGTCATAGTTTCAAGTCTCATGCCTTGTCCTACGGACTTTGTCGAGGACTCTAAGATTCATGATTTCTAAAATCGTGGTTTCAAGTCTCATGCCTTGTCCGTGTCATGCACTGTATGTAGTCAAAAAAAACGCTTAGCGGTTTGAGAGTGTGATAGAAAAGCTTTAGGAATAGGTTGTGTGGCTGCATCATCTAGCATGTAGGCTGTAGACACTTTTATTATGTGTATGTTAGCTTAACTATTGGAGACAACTTTGAGCACAGTTATAGCTTTTCAAATCAGTAGTTGTACCCATAAGTAATTAACAGATGTGATTGTTTTAGACAATAAGCAAAGCTATGAAGGTGTTTTTTAATTGTCTTAATAGTGAAACAAGCTGTTACCCAGTTCAGAGAAGTTGCCTGTATGGAAGCAGCGTGTTTGGCGAGATTGCTGTAATTAATTATCAGTAGATGCTTATGGTAGCAGACATCTGAGAATGACCCCCAGTGGCCCTCAGCCTTGTATAATATCCTGCCTCTTTAAGTGTGATTAGTGTTGTGAATATGACCCGTGATTATGTTACATGGCAGAAAGGAGATTATCTAAATGGGGCTGGTCTCGTCACAGAAGGCCTTTAAAAGCAGTTTTCTCTCAGATTGGTGGCAGAAACCCAGGTGGAGACTGACAGTAGGCGATGGAGGGGAACCATGTGACAAGAACTGCAAGTGGCCTTAAGGGCTGAGAGAGGCCTCTGCTGGCAGCCAAGTAATGAAGCTTAGCCCCACAGCTGCAGGAGGTGAGTTTGCCCAACAGCCTAAACTAGCTCAAAAGTGGCTACTTCTCCAGAACCTCCAGACCAGAGCCCAGGTGGCCAACACCCTGGTTCTGGCCTTGTGAGACCCCCGTTGAGGCTGCCTGGACTTCGGACCTACAGAAGTGTGAGATAATTGGGTGTAGTAAGCCACTGAATTTGTTCTGTTTGTTTTGCAGCCCTAGAAAACTAATATTTAAAAGAGGTAAAGAGGAAGAAGCCCTCATACTTAATTTCCTATATAATATGTTGGGTATCTCTTGATAGACATACAGATAAACTCTCATGCAGCAAATCATATACCTTGGCCTGGCCTGGGATGTACTCTGCCAGAGATCTCTAGTAGTTTTCATTGAAGTTCACTGGCAAAAAGCTGTGGCATGCTAGTAGCATTTCCTAACAAAACTGCTAGATCTAGACTGTAGGAATAGGATTGAAACAATGCATAAGGAATCTTTTCTGGAAAAAGTATTCACACTGCTTTGGAAAGTTGAGCCTGTCAAAAGTGTATTATTTAAGAATGGTAGATAGTGGTGTTTTAAGTACACTGCACTGAAAGGAAAATAGCATCTGCCTTTATGTAGGGATCAGATAATCGACTCCGTATTGAAGGACTTCTTTTAACCAAAGCTTGAGTTTGTTATCACAGATAAAATCCTTTATGTGCCAACAAAATTCCTGTACTTTGAGAAGTGTTTGTCAAAATACCTCTCTGCTTCCAAGCCATTAATTGCTAATAAACTTTGTTTTTATTTTGGTTTAGCCATTATTTTTTTCCTATATTGTCAGAGCCTTTGTCTAACAAAAGTCACACTGGTGGAAAGAGGCCAGGACTGTCTAAGTCAGAAATCTGAGTCATAAGCGTGCTTGAGTGCTGAGAACTGAGCTCTCCAGCGTGGTCCCTTTCTATTCTAGAAAAGGAAGCTTTTCCAAGCTGTGTAGTAGTGTGTAAAAATTCAGTTTTACTCAGATAATTGTGAAATTTTAATCTTAAGATATACACCATGATAAATAGCATGCTTACTTTAATGCATGTGAACATAACGCTGAAGACTATTACCACTGTAATACTTTTTAAAAACTAGAATTTTGTTACATGTATCATCAGTGCGTGCATATTAACTCCTCCCTTCTTACCTGAAACACCCACTGCACCAATCTAGGCACTGACTAGGTCATTTTCAAGGGAGCAAAGGAGAAAGAGCAAGCTCGCATGCCAGCAGGTGTGCACTGAGTTTAGAAGCCATTGTTGAGGAGAGTAGACCGAGTGCTGGCGGACAGCGCTCTGTACAGTGTCATCCCCCTGTTCGGGTTGCAGTCCTGTGTAAGCTTAGTGGTGCTAAAATTGTCCTCAAGTAAGGCTTGTGTGTTATGGGGAAATTGTAAAGCTTGGAAGTTAGGAGGCTATTGTATGTCACACTTTCTCCTCGTTGATTAGTATTCCATTGTTTAATTTCAAATGCTACGTGGTGAAAATACCTTTTGAAGACACATTCTCTGAGCTGTAACAACAGCTGTTATGGACAGTAGTTTACCACACACTACCAGCAGATGGATAGCTTTCCTTTCAGTGTTATGACTGTAATGTTTCCTAAGATTTGGAAGTTACCTGATTAAGCATAATTGTTTCATTTATGCAATGAAAAATTAAAGTGTATCTCATTCAGAACACTTTGTTTGAAACTGCTATGTCCATATTTGGGGATATTTATAAACATGTCATGTGGAAAAACTGCCTGAGGAATCTGTTGGGTTCCATCAGGTTTTCTTCCTTCTTAAATGTGTCCTACTTCTTTTCCTTAAAATGTATTACTGACTGAATGGCTAATACCTGTAGTAGTACTTTAGGTACCTGTTGGATTCTTAGAGGAAGAGTATTTATTTTCAGATTTGCTGCTATAACTGGAAACTTTCTGACTGGTCCTGTCGATTGTGCCTTTCATCACTGTTTCTCTGCGCCTCCAGTCATTCATGTGTATTTGAAATAAAGAGGTTTGAAAATAAAGAAGTTGAATTCAAGATTCTTTCTAATAAAAGTAGGCAAAACCCAATGAGTTTTGACAGATACAGTGTCAAATGTTACAGGATCTATTCTGTTATAAAATGGGAATGGGTTCTCTAGGTTTCTGAAGTCTTTAGAGAACAGGAACCCTTACTGCTAAGACAGTAAACTAGTGTTATACAGGGGTTCACTCTATTATCTACACAAATGAAAAAGAAGTTTCCATCAGCTCCAACTTACAGCGACCTTATAGGTCAGAGTGGAATGTACCATAGGGTTTCAGAGGAATGCTGACCTTGTGGTTAGCAGCCCTTAGCCATCAACCACTGTGCCACCAGGGCTCCATGTACACAGGACAGTTCCCAAAATAAGACCAACCAACATGGGTTGCTTCAATCTAATGCATTTTTGTTTTTTGCATAAAAAGTGCGTTAATGATCATTGGGCCTGTTAGGGCGTGTAGTACAGTGAGTCCTGTCAGGAGTTACAGGCTATGCAGGTTCCTGAAGGTCAGACTAACACAGTGTTTTTAAACGTTCAAACTGCAGCGCATGGGGAATGGGAGCCTGACCATGCACCTGTGAAGGGCAGTCTGTTACTAGCCTGCTCTCCAAATGAAGACCCTTAGAGCAAGGTGTAATTCACATTGAGCAGTTTTCTGTTTTCCCGATGCCCTTAGTCCCGCTGTGTCATCCATGTGTGTGCAAGCATTATAATGAATAAGACATGCTTTTGTTTCAAAAATATTTATTACAGAAATGTACACTTCATTCAGTTTTAAGGAATGTATTTGATAGTGGTGTTCGTGGGTTTCCTCAAATTTGCAAACTTCACAACTTTAAGATATCTACGGTGATAATTTATTTACAAGCTTTACAGGAACGCTCCACCGCTTTACCAATACTGCTGACACAGCTGGGGGTGAACACGCCAACTCTCCCTTTCATTTCACTCTGTACTTGTAGAAGGAACACAGCATGTGAGTAAAGTTCCACCCCAGCGCTAACGACAGTCCATAGAGCAGAATAATTGGTGCAAATGGATAAAGGAGGATGACTGTATTCTTCAAAAATGGCAATGCTGGAAAAGAAACATCTACATTAAGAAAAAGGGGAAACTGGTATGACTGATAAAAGAACACTGAAAGACAGCTCTTAGTCCAGTATGTGAGGAAAGAGGACAGCAGATATAAATCAATAAAACGATGTTATCCATAGCCAGGGAGGCACCCTGCTCTTGTGTGCTGCTTCCTTATTTCACGTCAGAAGAGACTGAGAGAAGACAGGTTACTTGAGCACAAAGGCCGAGTGAGAAGCAAATCCAGGACTCAGAGAAGTATAAGAAACAAACATCAGAAATCTTTATAACTGATGAATTTAAACCTCAGACTGCTTCAGAAGCCCCTGAGAGTCCAGCTTCAGGTACCAACAAAGAGGACTGTTGTTAACAGGAAAAAATGTTTACCATTGGTGATTTCCCAGTGTAGAAAAGCAGTACCCCTTGCTCTTACAAGCTGACAGCTCAACTGTGTGATCTCAAGCTTTAGGGAAGAACCAGAATATGGGCCGCCAAACCTGTTTCTTTCTTGCACATGGTTTAGATGGGGATCCTACCCTGTGCATTCTGAACAAAATATTTCTCTTACAGGAAGTCCCCAAACTAGAACTGTGTTGTACTCTCAAACTTCCCAGTTGGGGGGAATTACCAAGAGAGTTCTCAAAAACCCACCGAGAGAAACTAATGTTGCAGTGCTGTCATCCCAGTTTAAATCCCTTGCTCAAAACATGTACAACTTAAGCTTGAATACAAAAGATCCTATACATCTTTCCCAAAACAAAGTATTACAATTTGAGAGGGGTTAAGTGACCCCTGGAAATGAGTCAGCAGGAGGGACAGTGACCAATCTATGGCCAGAGATGCTTGTGTATCTTGGCATTGTTTATATTTACAGTGGCATCCTAATCATCCAAAAGAAGAGCTAAAAAATGCTTAAAAAAAAAAACACAAAAACCTCTTAACCTTTACTTAGCTCCGACTCATGGTCACCATGATGACGGCACTTGGCTTGGCTTACTTAGCTCTGTTCAATGACGATCATTTCTCAGTATGAACGACCAGTACGCTCTTCAATTACATTAAGAAAACTGAACAGGCCAGAAGAGTTAATGCTACATTCAGAAACAGGTCCTGCGGTAAAGGTTTGGTCTGACCTTCTCTAATCATCTAGAGAACCACATAGTGGTCACAAAAACTGCAAGCAAGGCAAAAGGGCTATTCAAAAAGGTTTTAAACAGACTTACATTTATACATCCAAATGCCCCACATCTCACCCAACTCTTTCCTCACTGCACCCACTGCTGGTAACCCTGAACCTGCAAGCACAGCCAAAAAGGAGAAGACCTACAAGTAACATGGAAATGACCAGTGATGGTGTGATGTGGTTGCTTGAAACTGTAAAATGTGCTACACTGCAGCTATGTAACTTTCTAGCTGTGTGAAGACAGGCAGGCTGTTTCATCTCTCCATACCTTTGCTTCCTCATTTGAAAAACATGGGTAAGTCTGCATGATATAATTGTTGTGGAGATTAAATGAGATAATTCATATAAAATACTTGGGCCCCAGCCTGAAAGTACTTCATAAAGTAGCATTACTATCATAATTTTCCCCCTCCCTGCTAGGTTTCCAGTTAAGTAAAAACATTTTATAAAATTACTTACCACTGTATCCTAGGAAAGTTACATAGATATAATAGCCAACTGCAATCAACCATAAAGTATTTCCGACAAAATATCCAATAAACATGTCTGTGAGGATAACATCTGCCAGAAGAGAAGCATACAGTGAATCTCTTCACCAGTGCATACAGGGAAAAACTTTTTGGTAATATTTTGAAAACTGCTCCTTACGATTGATGAAAAACAGCTGGATAAAGTGCAAAATAACTAGGAGTGGGTAGAAAGCATTCAGGTGCACATCGAAGGCATAGCCCCACTCCACGTCATAATCTCTACTCTGTCGTTTCACTAAGTACTTGTTAGAGATGAACCTGAAAAGCAAAAATAAATTATATAGTTAATTCATAATCAAGTTAACTCTGCACTGATTACCTTCTTTATGGCCGGCACTATTTTAAATACTGGAGATCCAGCAGTAAACAAAACAGACAAAAGTCTTTGCCTTCAGTCTAGTGGGAGAAGACTGACAATAACTAAAATATTTAAATTGATGTCAGACAATATGGCAGAGAAACAAATCTGCAAAAGACCTCTTTAAAATGTTAAAGAACAAATACGTCACTCTGAGGACTACGTTATGCCTGATCCAAGCCATGGTCTTTTCAGTCACCTTGTACGCATGTGAAAGCAGAACAACAAACTAGGAAGACCAAGGAAGAGCCAATGCCTCTGAGTTCTGCTGCTGGAGACGAGTATTCAGTACACAACATTCTGCCCAAAGAACACATCTGTCTTGGAAGGCGCACAGGCAGGATGCTCCCTAGAAGCCATGGTCGTGAGACTGCATCTTAGGTTCTTCCAATGTATTATTAGGAGGGACCTGGCCCTGGAGAAGGACTTCATGCTTGGTAAAGCAGCAGGTCAGCAAGAAAGCAGAAGACCCTCAGGAGATGGGCTGGTGGCTGCGACAGCTGGCTCAAGCACAGCAGTGACTGAGGAGCAATGAGCAGGTCTTGGCAGTGCTGTGTTCTGTTGTACACGGGGTCACTAGGGGTCAGAAACAATTTGATAGCACCTGACAACCACAAACAACAATGGAAAAAGCAGACACTCCCTCTGAGGGCTCACAGGCAGCTGGGGTTTGCAGCTCCCACCTCCATATAAAGGACACCTTCATGTCCTCTTCTCAGCCCAGACTCAGTCACCTACTCCAACACCTGCTACCACTGTCATGTTAGTCCCATCTCCTGGGGACCCATGTGTGCAGAGCAGAACTGTCCCACAGGTTTTCAGGACTGTCACCTTGAGGAGCAGGACACCAGGCTTTTCTTTTTTCTGAGGTGTCTCTGGGTGCATTCAAGATGCCAGCCTTTCAGCTAGTGTAGTTGAGTGCTTAACTGTCTGTGCCACTCGACAGCTCCTGAATCTTTATTGCCACTAATATTCAACAAGCTACCTGAACTCAACATATCCAACATGGAATCCACATCTGCACCTGCCACCCACTTGGTCCCTAGGCCGAAACTTTACAGGCCACCCCAAAGGAGACCTTGGCCTCCTCATCCCTGCCCCTTATCATATCCTGTTCTCACAGGATGTTCTCCAGTCTACCTCCCGCAGCTGTTAGCAACACACTCTGAAGTCTTTACTTACATCAAAACCCAAACCAAACCCACTGCCATCGATTCAATTCTGACTCACAGAGACTCCTGTAACTGTTTCCTTGCACACTTCTCCAACTCCTCCTCCACTGCCACTCAGATCCATCAGACCTACTGCCATCGAGCTGATTCTGGACTCATGGCAGACACCCTACTGAATAGAGCAGAACTGCCCCATAAAGTTTCCAAGGAACACCTGGTGGACTTAAACAGCCAACTTTTTTTTGATTAGCAGCTGCAGCACTTAACCACTATGCCACAAGGGTCTCCTCCTTTGCCAAAGAAAAGATTTTCTCTAAAAGGTAAATTTGATGTTATACTCATGCACCACATAATGTTCATCTGGACAACATCCAACCATCTATACATCCATTGTGCCATAAGGTTATGACAGTGCAGAACCCCAATCAGAGAACTGCATGTAGCAGATGTAACTGGAAAAAACAAACACAACAGCTTCCTGCACACAGTATGTGTATTTCATGCTTCTTACAAATTGACTGTGCTAGGCATATAACAGTACAGTACATAATCTATAATACTTAGCTCTTGATAGTCATAGTAAATGCTTGTTATTGGCTTGTGTGTGTACTTTTTAGCATTAACGTGAACTTTCTCTACAAGTTACCACACAACACCAGATGCTTCGACGCATAGGCAGCAGCATCCTATTTTGTAGAATGTCAGGTACTTCACTGAAGTGTACAATATCTTGGCTACTTAGTCAATACAGGTACACTACAGTATCCCACACAGTTTTGCTAAGTATATAATGTGTTCACACAACATCCAAATCAAATAACATTCTGTTTCACTGAATCTATCATGGACACTGACACATGCCTCTTCCTTACTTCAAAGCTCCCCACTTCTCTCCTGTCCCCCAATAAACACATGCAGCCTCTAAGATAAACGTCTGCTTTTTTTTTTTTTTTTCCTGAGTTGCATTATGGCTAAGTTCTCTACCCCACCCAGTGTTACCCTATGCTTCCAGACCTGGCCTGCTTGTCCACACTTGTATGGCTTCTGCACCAGGAATCAGCTATCCTCCATTTCCCCAAAACACCTCCTCATCCTGGTTCCCATGTATTTCTGAAATAATCGAAATTGTAACAATCATTTCTACTTCAGTTCCTCACAAAATTCACAGCAATGACATGAGTGTTTACATATAAATAGAGTGAACGATCATCCTAGAACTCAAACCACAATGCAGGCTAGTGCTGATGGCACTGACCTCCAGGACCACTTGGTTCCTGTCACCCTGCAGCTCCTGCACTCAGCTAGCAAGCTGCCGCCACCTAAACTGTTCCTTTAAAAGCGTTTACTTATGGAAAGTTTTCATATGCCATTAGTTTTTTTAGGGATGTTTAATAATGAGTATATGATTTATGTTAGCAATATTAACTGCTAAATTTTTACATTAACAATGTATGGCATTTACTGACTACCTGCTGTTGTTGTTTGCCACTGAGTTGACCCTGGATGACCCTGTATGACAGAGCAGAACTGCCCGGTAGGGTTTCCTAGGCTGTGATCTTTATGGAAGCAGATTGCTAGAAATTCTTCAAAACTCCTTAATTTTCAAGTATACTTCATTTAATACCCAAGATTCAAAGTAAGATTCCAAGAAGTATTCCTCTATGTTTTATGTCTACCTAGAAGTGGTCTTCACTTAGAAATGCTCTCAAAATTGTTCTGTCCTTTAAACAACTTAAGCAGAGCTAGCTAAATGCATAGTATTTTTCCAAATTCCAAATACTAATTATATCATTAGTATAATATAATCATTATTTCAATCCAGTTATTTGCTGCACTTTGACAATATGGACCATTCCTCAGAATTTTTTTGACATGTACACACACAGGGTACAAGTTATAATCTTGGCAGTCAAAACTGAAATCTTGTCAACTCATCTACCTTGGTTTCAATTTCCATAAACTATTCATCTCTGAAGGCACTGGAAATGCTACAGCAGTATCTGAAACACCAAAATTATGGTACTTACCACATTAAAGTTGATATTAGAAGGCCAACACCTATACAATCTATGAATACAACCCAAAGAAGAAGCTTTATCGTCTCAAAAAATCCCATGTCCAGCACAAAGCCAAATCCTATAGTGGACACTGAAAGAAAGATTTACAAGATTCATTCAGGTGCTGCGCTAGGTACTGGGGAGACAGGGCATAGCCCCTGCCCTCCAAATGTACACAGTCCAGTGGAGACAGCAAAGTAAACAAAACCCCAGTGATGTATTTTATGTAATTAATGTAGAAAGGTATTCCACTTTTGAACACAGAATGGCCATGGAGATGTTTTAAACTAAAGGGGGTGGGTGTGTCTGGCAGATCACCCCAACACTGAGGACAGCATCACTACAGAGAAGACACTCCATATTTAACTCCAATTACAGTGGCAAAAATCTTAGCTACTTCAAGACCCTAAAGGTGGTTAAACTCTTCCATACACTGCTGGAGAACCTGAAAGTACTTTCTCAAATTCACATCAGCCTTTCAGAACTCGTACTCAAAGTTCACCTGATCTTGAAGTGCCATTTGCAACCCAATATCCCTCCTCACAGCAAGACTGCATTTGGCTATCATGTTATCCTACTAATTAAAAGATGTGGAGTGAACCTGCCCTCTGGTTTGAAAAAGCGTGGGGTAAGTTCATTCTTTGGCATCACTTGCTTGAGACCTGCAGAATCAGGAAGAGTATAACTTTCCTTTCTGTGGGATGTTTGAGGTTTCAGAAAAAAAGCTCCAAATATCCCCCCAAATTCTGACCCATGATGCATTTCTAACAGAAGCTCTCTTTAAGGACAAGTCCAATCTGAAATCCTCAACTTGTTCTTCAACTCAACTGTTGATAAACCAACACTCACCACACAGCCAGATACTCAACAGGACCAAGAAAGCAGGGTCATCTCGGGCCCACTGATCTTTTGTCTGCTTTCGATAATGAAAGTTCCTATAAACCCTCTGTGGGGAGGTGAACAGATAGAGCATCTGCCAGGCAGCAAACTCAAAGTCCATCTGACGAAAACGAAAAAGCCTTCTCAAGTACTTGTAGCGTTTTGCTCCAGCAGTGTGTCTTGCTGCATCCCGGGAATTCAAGGCACCATTCCCATGCAGCTGAGAATTCATGGAAATGCTTGGTAACATCTTCCTAAACAGGAAAAAACAAAAAAAAGTCTTTTACAAACATCCGAAGAGAGTTTTAACTATCAGCACACCTCTTTCTGGTTCTTTGATAAAAGGGAGGTCACTTTACACAGTCATCCCCCAGCCTTGAGAAGGGACATGGGTGAAAAGTGAATGTAGTTCATTCTGAGACGCGTTTGGGGACTTCAGAACCACTTACTGCAATGGCAACATCACGGCTTTGTGATCCGTGGTAATGACACGTGAGGTCCAAGCGTTTCATGCACTTTTTGCAGTCCTCGGAAAGCCACAGGAGGTAGCTACTCTTTACAGCACGGAAGGGACCAAAGCACTGTGGTCACACAGGCAGGGACGAAGCCAAGTTTCCAATGAAGTTAGTCTGCTCGTAATGCAATGCTCTTAACCATCGTACCTTTAGAAGTTTTTGTTTACGCTGATTAGAAAATGTTATCGAAAATTTAAAATAAAAGCCCCATAATCGCAGGTCCAATAGGGTGTGGCCAGCAAGCTCCTCCTCCACTGGAGTGACAGATCCCTATTTTCAGCTTTAATACTGGAGCAGGAGGAGTGGCAGCGTGGGTTTCCAAAAGGACCAGAGGGCCGAGTGCGTTCCAGCTGCCCTCCAGCCCCCAAGCGCAGGCTGCCCAACCTGGGACCAAGGGTGGCAGTGCCCGGGGCCGCGGGTAGGGCAGCTGCATTTAGCAAATATAACACAGGACACTCAGTTAAATTTGAACTTAGGCTAAACAACAAATAATTTTTTAGCCGAAGTAACTCCCACGCAACATTTCAGACAAACTTATTCTTTAAAAAAAAAAAAATTCACTCGTCTATCGGAAATTCACATTTAACCGGGAGTCCAGTTTGATTTGGCAGCCCCACCCACAGGCCGAGGCTCCGGCCTGCCGTGGTCACTCGCGGGCCGCAGTGACATCGGACGGCGAGCAGCAGGAGGCAGCGGCGCCGGCGCAAACCCGAGCTCAAAACGCGGCCTTCAGGCCTCACCTGGAGCCCTGCGTCGGCCTCCACCCGGGACCGGCCTACCCGCCACCTCAGTCCTGCAGCCAAGCCCAGCCGTCCCCTGGGCCAACTTCTCTTCCCGCGACGCAGCCGGCACCGGCGCTCGGGGCGCGTCGGCGTCACGCACACCCACTTCCTGTCGCGCTCCGTAGTCCCTCGGCGGCGGCTCGCCGGAAGTTGTTTCTGCGCACTTCCGGTGCTTCTGTTGCGGGTGTCTCTGGCGCCCCGGTTGAGTTGCTGTTTGTGGGCCCAAGTGGGTGAAGTCCGGAGGGGCCGGTGTTGGCATGCCCCGATACTACGAGGATAAGCCCGAGAGCGGCGCGTGCTCGGGCGTGAAGGAGGACCTGGGTGCCTGTCTGCTGCAGTCGGACTGTGTGCTCCAGGTAGCCCTGCAGGCGTCAGGAGCTCCGGTGATACCGGCTGTGGAGACGGCTCCGGGCTCGGCGGGATCCCGCAATGACGGCCGAGAGCCGTGACTTACGCTTAGCCGTCCTGGGTCTATACACAGCTCCAGTTGACTGGAAATGGGCAAGTCCCCTGGCCTTTCCGTGTAAATGGGACTGTCCTGACGGCTTTTTGTAAGGATCAAACCTTTTCGATTGAAGAAATAGGTACTGATTGATGGCACTCTGTGCTGGAGACGTAAAGGAGAATATTCCTAAGACAGGTCTCTTGGGCCCTAGGAAATGAGAATCTGTAGAATTAATGGTCCTGGAGAGTTACATGAATTTGGTGATTAGAGCCTTGGGGGCGCAGTGGTTAAGAGCTCAGCTGCCAACCATAGGCTCATATTCGGATTCACCAGTCTCTCCTTGGATATGCTCTGGGGCGCACAGTATACTTTGTACTATAGGGTCCGTATGAGTCCACAATGATTCTTTTGGTATACGGTATTGGCTAGTATTTTTTTCTTTTTTCTGTTCATTTCTGTATTTATCTCGTATTGACTTTAATTTGTTTCTTCAGTTTCAGTTCTGTACAGTCCCAGATGTTAAGTTATAAACAAGGCAGCTCTTTTTTTCTCTCAATATTTTATATCTTGCTTCAACACTTTGTCCTTACTACGGCTAAGGTGGTCTCAGGATCCAATCTGAATGCAGTGGGGCCGGCAATGAGAATCAGTGATATTCTGGGTTAGAGGCCAAGTGAAGCGTAAGTGCCTTTTCCAGTTCCAAGTGCCTGACTGTAGCAATCACATGCAATTATTTTTGCCATTTGGGGATGTTGTGAAAAAAAATGGTAGTATGTTCAAAGAAAGTTTCAGTAATTTGGTCTTCAAAGAAAAGACAGTTACCAAAGATCCATCATAAGGCTATCAAAAGTGGTGGCATAGTGGTTAAGAGCTATGGCTGCTAATCAGAAAGTTTGCAGTTCAAATCTACCAGGTGCCCCGTGGAAACCTTATGGCACAGTCCTATAAAGTCACTGTGAGTCTGAATCGACTTGGAGGCAGTTTTGTTTTGTTTTTTAATAAGGCTATATACCATTGTATCTACTGAGTCACGATTTACCTTTGGTTCAGTGACTTCAGCAGTCAACCAGACTGATCTGCCAGAGTCTACTAAAGCTTAAATGTCAGACTAATTGTCCGGGGCTGTTTTCCAGTCTGCTATTTCAGTCATTGGTTCATGTTTAGCTATTGTGTGCTGTTGAGTTAATTCCAGTTCATAGCAACCCTACATGACAGAGTTCTTCCACTGTGCACTCGCCTCACATACTTTGGACTTGTTATCAGGAGGAGTCAGTCCCTGGAAAAGGTTATCATGCTTGGTAAAGTGGAGGGTCAGCTAGGGAGAGGAAGACCCTCGGTAAAGTGGGTTGATAGAGCATCCACCACAGTGGGCTCAGGAGTAACAATGATTGTGGGCTTGCTGCTGGACTGGGCAGTGTTTCATTGTGTTGTAGACAGATGTGATTGGAACCAACCCCACAGAACCTGACAGCAGCATGACAGAGTAGAACCATCCACAGGGCTTCTTTGGCTGTAACCTTGACACGCATAGGTGGCCAGGGAAACTGGTGGGTCCATACTGTCAACTATTATGTGCCACCAGAGCTCCCCGCATCATGATCAGCTAGCTTTTAGTCAGTATCCATCCTGTGGCAGGCGTTGTGCCAGGCACTAGTAATACAAAGATGAATCCATTACGTCAGTACATCACCTTGGTCAGATGGAAGATGTAGGCACATTAAGAGATATTGTAAGCATTTAGTAGATACTTGTTTAACAAGTCTCTAGCCACCAAATGCCTTACGAACCCAGTGGAGAGAGACAGTCTTGTTCGAAAGTGTGAAAGCTGCTCAGAGGAGATGCATTTGAGCTGGATTGTAAAGACTGAGGAGGAGTTTATGAAATGAAGGATTGGGGACAAAACTGGAAAAACAGCCTGCGTGGAGGCACAGAGATGTGGGAGATCCGCAGAAGCTGATACCCCTGAGGGCTCAGGCATGAGTGACAGAGGCCTGACAGGAAGCGTGCAGCCAGGTGGGAAGGACCATGTGTGTCACAGTGAGGAACTTGCATTTTTATCCCATGTTCAGCATCTGGAATGCCATCAACATGAATAATTGAGGTAATAAAACACACAAAGTAGGACTGAGGAGACGAAGAAAGTAGAGGAGGAAACTGGTGACACACAGAATACCAGTGATTAATTCATTTACTGAGCCCTAAACTCTGATTTCTGACTCGACGGCACTTGGAAAACTCTTATTTGGGGAAGCATGCCGGTTAGTGGGACAGATTCTTTCTAGTGTAGAACTTGGACCTCTGTAAAGGCAGAAAGCAGAGGCAGTGACCAGGGCTGTTTGCATAGCCTTAGCTTTCTGTCCATTGAATATATGGCTGTAAATATGTCAGAAATTCAGGCCAGACACAGAAGAGACTGTGGAAGCAGGGTTGTCATTGCTGATGTCAGATGGATCTTGGCTGAAAGCACAGAATGTGTTATTTGTGTTTTATTGAGTGGAGAGGCATTAGATTATGTGGATCATAACAGATTATGGATAATAATGTAGAGAATGGGAATTCTAGAACAGTTGTGCCCATGAGTAATCTGTACATGGATCTTAAGGCAGTTGTTCCAACAGAACAAGGGGACACTGTGTGATTTAAAGTCAAGAAAGGTGTGCCTTGGGGTTGTATCCTTTCACTGTACCTATTCAGTCTGTATACTGAGCAAATAATCCAAGAAGCTGACTGTGTGAAGAATGAACCATGAAGATTGGAGGAAGACTCATTAACAGCATACATTATGGAGATGACAGAGCCTTGGCTTGCTGAAGGTGAAGAGGACTTGAAATACTTGCTGCTAAAGACTGAAGACCACAGCCTTTAGTATGGATCACACATTGACATCAAGGCAATAAAAATCCTTACAACTGGACTGATAAGCAGCATCATGATAAATGGAGAACAGATTGAGGTGGTCAAGGATTCCATTTTACTTGGATCCACAGTCAACACCCCTGGAAGCAGTAGTCAAAAAATAAGACACATTGCATTGCAGAAATCTGCAAAAGGTCTCTTTAAAGTGTTGAGGAGCAAAGATATCACCTTGCAAACTAAGGTGCACCTGACCGAAGCCATGGTATTTTCAATCACGTATGCGTGCGAAAGCTGGACAGTGAACAAGGAAGACAGAAAAAGATTTGACACCTTTGAATTGTGGTGTTGGGGAATATCGACTATACCACGGGCTGCTAAAAGAATGAACAGATCTATCTTGAGAAAAGTACAACCAGAGTGCTTTTTGGAAGCAAGGATGGGGAGACTGTGTCTTACATACTTTGGGCATGTTGTCAGGAGGGATCAATCGCTGGAGAATGACATCATGCTTGGTAAAATAGAGGATCAGCAAAAAGAGGAAGACTCAATGAGATGAACTGACACAGTGGCTGCAGCAGTGAGCTCGAGCATAACAGTTGTGGGCATAGTGCAGGAATAAACAGGGTTTTGTGCTGTTGTACATCGGGCAACTATGAGTCACAGCAGACTCGATGGCACCTAACACCAGCACTGATGCTAATTTTGTTCCAGAATTGAGAAAACTTTATGTTTGTACCCAAAGCCAAACCTGTTGCTGTCTAGTCAGTTCTGATTCATAGCAGCCCTGTGGGACGGAGTAGAGCTACCCACAGGGTTTCAAGACTGTAATCTTCATGGAAGCAGACTGCCAGGTCCTTCTGTGGAGCAACTGGTGGGTTCACACAGCCCACCCACCGTTTAGCAGCTGAGTGCCTTAACCACCACACCACCAGTTTGTACACCCTAATGTTTGTACACCCTGAGATCGAAGTGCATTTACAGTTTGTGTTCAGTTGGCCTTGAATGGTGACTTCATACTGGAGTGTAATAGGATGGTGGGGAGGCAAACACTGAGTAAAACAAGCGACATCCTGCCTTTTGGGAGGGGCTTGTGGCGGCTACAGACCGTCAGTCCCACCAGGGACTCTGGAGGCAAAGGAAGCTCTGCTGAGCTCTGTGCCTGCTCTCCTTGGCCACCTCGTTGGTGAAAAGATTGCAGTTCCTTACTCTATTAAAGTTGGTCAGATCTTACAGCAGATGGGTGCTGTTACTTATTGAAGCCAGCTATAATCCACCTGAATACTGGAGTGCCTCGTTGTGGGGAGAAATTCAACATAAACAAGTATTTATAGGTGCTGTGATGATTAGTGAACTGTCTTGTACCCATAAGTAGGCCCTAGGCAGCTCTTGCTTGATGTTCCATGGACCTAGACATTGTTGATCTTGTGATTCAAGGTGTTGTAATATAAAGATAGTCATTCTACACACATAGTTCAAGATTGACTTGTTTCTGTGATATGACTGCTAGTAACCCACCAATAAAACCATGATTGTTGCTGTTGAGTGAATTGCAGCTTACAACGTGGTTGAGTAAAGTGGGAAAAGGGGCCAAGTCTCTTTTATTTTAAGGACCAACTCAGAACTTTACCACTTAGAATTACTGCTGACAATCCCCCCATAGCTCCCTGGATAGTACTTAGTAGCTGCAAAGGGAACTGGGATTGCTAGCCCAGTATGTTGCTGCTATTGTGTGCCTTTGAGCTGATTCCGACTCAGCAACCGTATGGGACAGAAGAGAAATGCCCCATAAAGTCTCCTAGGTTGTAACCCTTAGGGGAGATCACCGGTTCTTTTCTCCCATGAAGCAGCTGGCGCATTCAAACAGCCAGCCCTGTGGCTACAACGGAGAGCTTTGTCTAGCTAACAAAGAAGAAAAAATGGAAACAGCTAGGGGTATGCCATGTGGGTTGGAGGTGAGGGGTTGGGGGGTTAATGTTTCTGTGAGGATTAGGGTATTTTGACGGAGATTTCCGCTAGACAAAGGCCATGAGAGACATCAGTTTATGGATGTCTTTAAACCTCAGGTGATTGAAAAACTGAATAAGCTTTCACCGAATGTTTTGTCTGTTTACATCCCCAGAAAACCAGTCAGTCAGCACTTTTTTCTCTTCCCACCCTAGCACACACCCACACCCCGGGGTGGCGTTTGTGTGCCGGTTAGCATTTTCGTGTGTGTCATCTTTCCTACCTCATGTTAAAGGCCCTGAGTGGGCAGGGAATTTCTAGTGTGCACTTTTTATTCTCCCACTAACACTACGACTGTTTTGTGTGTGTATATTTTCCTTAGTCTTTGTGAAGGCAGGGTTGGGTACAAGATAAATCAGTAGGGTAGGATGTTTAAAAAGAGGTAAATTTTAACTCAAATTGTGAAGTGTACTTGCTGTAAATGGTTCCATATGTCTAGTGTATTTAAGTATCTTTTTAAAGTTAAATTTATGGTAGTTTGTTCAGAATCTTTTAAGATAATAAAGAGATAGTTTTAGGATTTTTATTCCATGTTTAACTTGAAAGAAAAATACTACTAAATTTTAGCCCTTACCTTGTTTTTTGGTTAATACTTTGCCAAGTCTAATTTTTAATACTTAAAGGGACTTTGTGAGTCAGAATCAACCCCACAGCAATGGGGTTTGGTTGTAGTTAAAAAAAAAAAAGTCTTATTTGTTGAGAGTCAGAAATAAGCAGTGGTCCTGTGAATGTTCATACAGCAGCATCCTGCCTCAATGGCAGAAAGGGATCTGTTTGGCTCAGTTTCATCAACCCCAACAGATGTCCTCTGTCAGTTTCCCAGTTTCCTCTTCCAGTTTCTACTTAGCTGAGCATCTCAGAATAGTAAATCTGGCAGTAGGGATTGGGTGTGGGAAATTAGAGTTGCAGTGAAGGTAAGGAACCCCTGGCCGCATAGTGGCTAAGAGCAACATCTGCTAAACAAAAGGCTGGCCGTTGGAATCTACCAGGTGTCCTTGCAAACTCTGAGGCAGTTCTGCTCTGTCCTATAGCATTGCTGTGCATTGGAATAGACTTGACCGCAGTTGGTTTAGTTTTGTTTTATTGAGATTAAAATTACTTGAGTTAAAAGGCTAAGTTAAAGCCACTGGAGACTGCCTCTCATTTCCCCACAGCATGCCTGCTTCCACGGTGACAGAGGACTCACTAATGTGCCCGGTCTTCTCTCTCTCTCTCTCTCTCTCTCTCTCACACACACACACACACACACACGCACACACGCACACACGCACGCACGCACAGACTTTAGGTGTTCCTGGCTATAACACCGTAGAAATGCTGAGGAATCCGTGTTACTACCTTCACCTTTGCAGTTTCACTTTCCTACCCGTAAGGAGGTGAGGATATTGTTTTCTAGATTTTTATATCAGCATTTTAAAGAAAAGTATCCCATTTCATACCAGTAGTCTATCCTTTTGTCCTTAAGCACCAGCAGTCAAAATGAAGAACTGTCTTAGGTAATTTACAATTTTCCTCTTTCATTGAATTAAAAAAAAAAAATTCCAGAGAACAGTTACCTTGTACTTTGTGAGAAAAACTTCCAGGTATTTACGTTGTTTTCTATGCTACAGGAAGGAAAAACTCCCCGGCAGTGTTTGAAGGAAGGGAACTGCAGAGCTTTACAATATTCATTTTTTGAGTGCAAGAGGTCAATGGTAAGTGATTCAAGATTGCTGAAAGTTAACTACGTGGAGTTAAACACATGAGTGACTTAGTCACGAGTAAGTTGCAGTGAGGTAGTTTAAAAACACCCATTGAGTTCAGTGTTGACGCCCTGGTGCTGCCGTGGCTAAACTGCTAACCAAAAGGTTGGTAGTTCAGATCCACCAGCCGTGCTGTGGGAAACACTGTGGGGCGGGTCTCTTCTTCCTGTAGGGTCTCTGTGAGTGGGAAGTGACTTGATGGCAGTGGGTTTGGCTTTTGGTTTACTCATGTCTGAGTGTAGCTAGTGTGACGGCCAGTGATTACTGACATTATTCTGCTCTTCTGCCACTGGAGCCCAGGTGATGCAGTGGTTAAAGGGCTCTGCTGCCAACCAAAAGGTCAGCAGTTTGAACCCACCAGCCCGTCTGTGGGAGAAAGATGTAGCGGTTTGATTCTATAAAGAATTGCAACCTTGGGAACCCTCTGGGCCAGTTCTACTCTATCCTACAAGGTTGCTGTGAGTCAAAGTGGACTCAGTGGCAGTGAGTTTGGTTTTAGTTTATTGTGCCACTGTGCTAATCATGGAAACCCTGGTGGCGTAGTAAGTTAAGTGCTACGTCCACTAACCAAACGGTTGGCAGTTCCAATCCACTAGGCACTCCTTGGAAACTCTAGGGGGCAGTTCTCCTCTGACCTTATAGGGTAGGGTCGCTATGAGTTGGACCTGACCCCACAGCGTGGGTATGCTATAGTCATAGCTGCTCACCTTGTTGAGTTTCTGAAAGTGTGACAGTGCAGTCTTGGCAAGTGTAAATGGGTCAAGATTGATCCTGAGCCCTGAATTCAAGTCATTTGGCAGTTATGCATAACTGCATGAAGTGTAGAAGTCTAAGGTACATATACTTCAGCCCTTTGAGCAGGTGTGACCAGGAGAAAATAATCAGTATCTGTTCTTGAATTTTTGGAATGATAGATTGTGGAGAGGACCTAAGAGCACTTGACAAATTTCTGAGATTTGTGTGCTACCATTCTTTGATTTGAAAGATCAAAAGTGATGTTTGGAATGGAAACTGAATAATACAAGCTTTGAGAAACGAAAGTATGCAGACCAATCAAAGGAGTATTACTTTGAAGAAGGTTTTGGGCCTGAGCCTGTTTCCTCTGTTAGGAGCTGCAGATCCCTTCTCTTGTGGCTATAAGAGAAGCAGAGGGTCCAGGGTTTGGGGACCCAGGAGGCCACGCAGCATAGGAGCATGTTTTCTGACTAATCAGGTACAGACTGAAAAGCCAAACTCGTTGCCACGGAGTTGATTTCAACTCACAGTGACCCTATAGGACAAAGTGTAACTGCCCCATAGGGTTTTCAAGAAGCAGCTGATGGATTCGAACTGCTAACCTTTGGGTTAGCAGCCATGTCTCCTAACCACTGTACATTGAGCCACCAGGAATCTAGCTGGCTGCAAGGAGGGCATAGCTAGATTAGATCTGGCATGTTTTGTTGCCTGTCAAAAGGACAGGTTTGTCTACCGTGTTTTCTTGTGATTGAATGTAAAAAAAAAGAATAATTTTTCTTGCCTTTCCTCAGATAGTTTCACCACTCATAAAAATGTGAACCGCAGACATCAAAGCCTGTGGAGAGGTACTTGGGAAATGATAAGACGAGTTAGTGTAGGTGATGATGAGCTGTGCTGCTTCATCTCGTCAAATGACTGAATGTAGAAGTTCCCCGCAATTTCCTGCCTAAAGCTCAGTGTATGTAAAATTAACAAAAGTCAGAACAGTTTTCAAATTTTTATCTACCTTCTGCAGAAATTTGTAATAAATAATAAACCAGAATAAAAAATGAAAGTGCTTCTATTTCTAAACATAAGTACAATGCAGAACTTGACTTATACTCTGAAAGAGCAGTCTAGGAAACTCACTAGCAGACTAAGGAGTTAAAGAGTCTTAATATCTTTCTGCAAGAATATGATTTATTAATAGTTCTCTAAAATGAGGAAGTCACTTCACACCTAACTAATGCTGCCTCAGTTGTACATGCTTGGCAGAAACAGAAAAACAATTTAAATATACAGGTCATTTTGCATGATACTTCCGGACAGTGAGTGTGTGCCCCAGGGAAGGTGAGAAGGGAATCTGCTCTTCCTTCATATTACAAGCATCTCACCATCCTGATCCTGATTGGCATGTTTAAAAATACATTGTTTTCCTTTTTTTAATATGCCACTTAGCTGCTTCATGTAGTGCTCACGTGAATAAATGTCTGTCTGTCGCATGCTGGCTGTGTTTGACTTAGTGCTAGGGTCTGTCTCCAAAATAATGTCTTCCTAAAGACTTTGGAATGCAGTTGGTGATATAACTTCATCTTGCTGACTCTAGAACCTCACACACACTGTTGAGAAATGGTAGCACTGTGAGGCTTTAAGTCAAAGAACATGCTGCTGCCACCTCAAGAATTTTAATCCCAAAATGACTATAGGTGACTTTTGTCCAAGCTGTTTCTCCTTTTCTCAGTTGCTGTTTATTGAAATATATCTGAATCTTTACCTAAACAAAACTCAATATAAGAGTGTGTGCAACTCAACAAGAAAATTCCTGCTGATTAACCTTCAGTAGAGCCTTTTGTCTTAATGTCATGTCTGTTTACCATTGCTTACTTAGCTGCTCTGACAGTCACCCTTCTGCTTTTTCTGAAGACTAGTTGACTTCTCTATATAGCTAGATCTTTTATAAATATTGTGTTTAATAAATTATATTGTACACACTTAATTGTACGTTTCTTTCCAGCTGGATGCCAGAGCAAGATTCAGAGGAAGAAAAGGATACTGACACCATTATGTTGAAAGCAAGGGGGAACATGGAAGGTTCTCGTCGTGGTCAGTGCAGGTGGCCACACAGGAAACATGCTGCTGGCTCCGAATGCCCCTTCACCTGGTGGCTTCCCTCCACAGAAGACGGGGGAAGTGGATGAGCCTTTTTTGAATAAGCATAAATAAAGATTTTCTTGCTCTCAGTTTAGAAGAAAAAGCTTAATTGAACAATTATGGGCACATAGTAGATGTTTTTTGAGAATTGTTACACCATCCTTAGAAAGCATAATTAGTGGAAAGATAGGTATTTTTGAACTTGAATCAAATGACACAACTTGTACAATTTGTGACTGTTAGGAAGATCACAAATATACTAATAGAATCAGTAACTTGGATCGTGGACAGAAAATATCTCTGAGGAAAGTAGGCTGAAACTTTCTTTTCACTATGCAGTATGCCCTTAGAAAACAAACGGCTCGTTTTCACTGAACTGCTGAACTAAACAACCTCAGAACTTTAATATTATGTATTAGGCATACATAATCTGGATGCAGAGCCCAGGTTACATCACCAGGGCCTCTGCCTGCATCTCTTGACGGTTTGTTCCCCAGCTTCCGTTTCAGGCTGGCCCCTCCACATGTGTCATCCGTGAGCTTACAGCCTTAAGATCAGTGATCAGAAGAGAGAGAGAGATAATTAACTTCCTCTTCCAGGGCCCCCAGATCAAGTATTGCAAAGGATTATGGTCTTTCCTGGATCGCCTGCACTTCTCTGGGCCAGTCCCTGTGGAGAAAAGGATAGGGCCTGTGATTGGCCAACCCCAGGTCATAAGCCTTTCCCACTGCACTGTAATTACTAACTCCCATCAGAATCACACTGGTTGAGTGCTGGGCCTTTTCTCAAAGGATAGAGGACTTCAGAGGAAGCAATAAGGAACAGGTTTCACTATAAAATGAAGACCATGGGATGCTCGGAAGAGCTTAGAATCACAGTATCTCTTCATTCTCATGTCTTAATGAAAGTAGAGGACCAAATACGAAACCAGATGTCAAACTTTATTTTTGGTATTGAAAGATAAAGAAAAACTCTAGCTGCTGTGTACTTCACAGCTTTTTTGGAGTTAAAGCAGACAAAAGTATTTGCAGCTCGCCAGCGTTCCCATACTGCTGTGAGAATCCACAGCAGCGCTGGTCAGTATGGCCGCCCATCACCAAGGTCCAGTGTGTGCTACTTTTCACTGGTTAAGAGGAAAAGAGATTTTCTTCAGTAACTGTTGTACACCTACTTAAATGCTATAATTTTTATTAGAAATAACTGATACAAATGTATCTAAAATGCATTTTCTAACATACTTTTTTTAAAAAATAACAGCTTTATTGAGATACAGTTCTCATGCCATAATATTCACCCTTTAAAGTGAAGAATTTAGTTTATTCAGAGTTACACAGCCATCACCAGTATGTGAATCCAGAACATTCTTATTACTGCAAAACAAACCCCAAACCCATTGGCAGTCACTCCGAACCCCTTCTCCTCAGCCCTGGCAACCACTAACCTGCCTTGTCCATGGGTTTGCTTGTTCTAGATGTGCCATATAAATGAATACACACTGTGGGACCTGTCATGACAAGCTTCTCTTCCTGTAAGGTGGTCTAGGTTCATCCAGGTGTAGCATCTATCAATATGTCATTTGTATTGCCAAATACTCCATTGTTTAGATATACGATACTTTGTTCATCAGTTGATAGACTTTGGCTGTTCCTACATCTGGATGATATAACTAATGTTAGGAAAATTCATGTATAAGTCTTGTGTGGACTGTTTTCATTGGGTATATGTCTAAGAAGGAGCCCTGGAATCACAGTGGTTAAGCGTTCAACTGCTAGCCCAAAGTTGGGTAGTTTGAAGCCATCAGCCACCCCTACAGGAGAAAGCTGTGGCAGTCAGTTTAAACATAAGATTCACAGACTTGGAAACTCCATGGGGCAGTTCTACCCTGTCCTACAGGGTTACTGTGAGTCCCAATCAACTTACTGGCAGTGGGGTATGCATCTAAGAGTGGCATTGCTGAGTAACACGGTAATCCTAAATTTAGCATTATGATAAACGGCCAAACTGCCAAAGTGGCTGTACATCCTGCATTCTCACCAGCAACAGTGGAAGGCGTCTGAGTCATCTAGGGCTGTTACAACAGAAATACTGCAAGTGGATGGCTTCAACAAACAATATTCTCAGGTTAGGAGGTTAGAAGTCCTCATCCAGGGCATCAGCTCCAGGGAAAGGCTTTCTCTCTGGTAGTCCTGGGGGAGGATCCTTGTCATCAGTCTTACCCTCATCAAGGAGCTTCTTGGTTCAGGGATCCCAGATCCTAAGGATGTACTCTTCTGGTGCTGTTTTCTTGGTACTCAGAGGTCTCCATGTCTCTGCTCACTTCTCTGTTTTATATTTCAGAAGAGGTTGCCTTAAGATACTGTTTTGGACAAATACTATTCACATCCTTTGTCTATTTTTCAATTAGGTTATCTTTATTATTCAGTTGTAAGAACTCATTGTACATTGTGGATAAAAGTCCTTAAAAGATGTATGACTGGCAAATATTTGCTTGTAATCTGTGGATTATCTTTCCCCTATCTTTTATAGTGTCTTGGAAGCACTTTTTTTTTTTTTAAGCCCAGTTTATCTAATTTTTCTTTCTGATGCTCGTATTTTTTACGTGTCTGAGAAACCACTACCTAATCCAAGATTGTAGAAATTTATTCCTGTTTTCCCCTAAGTTTTATAGTTTTAGTTCTTACATTTAGGCATGTGATCCATTTTGCATTAATTTTTTATTATCGTATGAGAGGCCCACATTCATTCTTATCTCTGTGATTCATTTAGGTTACTGGGTGTATTGATAATTCATTCCTTTATATCGCTGAGTGGTATAGTGCATGGCACTGGGATACCACAGTTTGCTTAACCATTAAAGAACATCTGCATTTGTCTTAGTTTCCTAGTGCTGCTGTAACAGGATACCATAAGTGGATGGCTTTAGCCATCAGTTACTCTTGTTCTAGGAGATAAGAAGTCCAAATTCAGGGTTCCAGCTCCAGGAAAAGGCTTCTGTCTCTTGGCTCTGGGAGAAGATTAATGTCATCAGTCTTCCTGGGTGAGGAGCTACTCAGTGCAAGAACCTATGTCCAAGGGACACACTCCGCTCCTGATTCTTGATTGGTGGCAAGGAGATCCCTACCCTCTCTGCTTGCCTCTTTTATACCTCACAAGAGACTGACTCAAAATACAACCTAATCCTGTAGATTAAGTCCTGCCTCGTTAACACGAGGTTAGAGGTTACAACACAAAATGGTGAGCAGCCACACAGTACTGGGAATCATGGCCTGGCCAAGCTGACACACATCTTTGGGGGACGAGTCAATCCATAATGGTTTGTTTTTTTTTTCTTTCAGTTATCTTAATAACACTGTTACACTTGTATACGAATTTTGTGTAAATATACGTCTTCATTTCGGTAAAAACCAAGAGTGCTGTTACCAGGTCACGTACTGGTTGTGTTAGTTTGTAAGGAACTGCCAAACTCTTTTCCAGAATGAGTCTGTTTTACATCCCTTCCAGTAACGTACACATGTTGCAGTTTCACCACATCATCACCAGCTGAGATTTTCCTAATTTTTCACTTGTTTCAAGCATCTTTCTCAGTGCTTGTTGAAGCATCTTTATGACTGCTGCTTTAAAATGTCGTCAGGTAATTTCAACAGCTCAGTGTTGATGTCATCTTTTCTCATTAGGCTGTGATTCTCCCAGTTCCGGTATGCGTGGTTGGTTGTTTCTAGACATTTGGGGTATACCGATGTGAGACTGGGTCCTGTTCTCTTTCAGCAGTTCTTCGATACAGTATGTGGATCGGTGTGGAGGAGGCTGCTCAGTTCTCCACAGAGTCCTGCTGTCACCTTCTCAGCAAAAGCAGAGCATCAACCTGCATGGCGTCCTTGATTCCACAGGGCTGGGGATGTGTAAACTCAGTGTCTCACTAGGCCCTGCTCGTACCAGGGAAGGAGAAAGTGGTGATCCAATATCTCAATCTCCCACTGCCATACTCTTCCTCCTAGATGCCAGGTGGGAATGGGAAGTCAGTTTTCTGCTGGGACTTGCTGGCACCATAAGGGGCAGTCTGGGGCTAACTAGCTGCCTCCCATTGCCTCGCTCTGCCAAGCTGATGTTGGGTGTAGCAGTGAAGGCTCAGCTCTCTACTGGGCTCTGCTAACATCAAGATACACACGAAAGCACCCAATTGGCACCTCTTCCCTGTGCCCTGGACAAGTCCCCTGCAGGGAAATGACAGCACATGGCACTTCTGCCAGGAGGGTAAAGAGCAGCTGCCACTGAGCCGCACTGCAGCCCTCCTGGGAGGGAGTTTTTACATTTTCTCCTGGGGAGCAAGGCAGGCCTCTGTGTTGGGCCGCCCTCTCCGGCCCTTTGAGCAAACAGGCTTTTCTCCGAGTTTCTTCTGTCTGTTGGTGGTTCCAAGGTGCAGGCTTCTGCAGCACCCGGGCCAGGATGTGTGGAAGGCAAAACGGCAACCCAGGGAACCTGAAGCAGCGCCATCCCTCAAGCCCTGTGGTCCCCTGGCAGCCTACCCTTTCTCCCTATTCCAAATCTGCCTATGTGCGTTGTGTCTGGGGGACGAAGAGAGCTACTCCATGGCACCAGAGCAGAACATTTCAAAGCAGCCACTTGATGCCGTGAACATTCAATACCTTAGAAATAATTCATTCAACTTTTAGTATTAAACCATCAGGGATCTTGACTTTCTCCCCAACCCCATCCTAAAGGATTTTCTTTCCACCACCCCCAAATTACCAACTTTCATGTTTTCACCCATTCTTTTCTCCATCAGTTCTGCTTTTTCCCTCTCCTCACCCTACACAGATAAGACTTTCTATCCTGTAAAATAATGCAACCTAAAATTACCCTGCTCAGTAAGAGCACAGGAACATCACCAATTTGGTTCAACAAAGGACATGCCAGACCTGACATCTACACGCTAGATAAGAAATTGTGACTAAGGTGAACACAGAAACCAAAGATAGCTCTAAAATTAGGAGCATTGCTATGACTAGAAATGAGTTTAAAAAAAAAAAAAAAAAAGGACCATCTCCAGTGAGAGAGTGTTTACTTTACTTTGGAAAGGTTAAGTTGCTGTGGTCAGCTGAAAGTTTGCCCAAAGATGTCCAGGTCCTGATCCATGGGAGCTTTGAATATGTTCCCTTACATGGTGTTATGGGCTGATTTGTGTCCCCCCAAAATGTGTATCAACTTGGCTATGCTATAATTCCTAGTATTGTGTGGTTGTCTACCATTATTTGATCTGATGTGATTTTCCTAAAACCAAAGGGAAAAAAAGTTGCCATTAAGTCTATTCCAACTCATAGAGATTGCACAGGACAGAGTAGAACCACCCAGAGAGCAAGTGGTGGATTCAAACTGCTGATGCTTTGGTTAGCAGCTGAACACTTAACCACCACAACACTTGGGCTCCACAGATGTTGATGATACAAGGCTTAATCTACAGGAGTCAGCTGTATCTTGAGTCAGTTTGCTCAGTGACATAAAACAATTAGGCAGAGGAAAAGCCCCTCCTACCACCAAGAATGAAGAACCAGGAGGGGAGCACATTCTTTGGGCCTCAGGGTCCCTGCAGTGAGAAACTTCTGGACTAGGAAAAGACCTTCCCTTAGGACTGAAAGAGCACTTCCCTGTAGCTGGAGAGTTAATTTGGGACTTTTGTTCTCCTAGACTCTGAGAGAATAAGTTTCTGTTTGTCAAAGACACACACTTGTGGTATTTCTGTTAGACCAGCGTGAGCTAACCAAGACACACAGTGAAAGGGACTTTGCAAATATGATTAAGGACCTACAGATGAGGAGATTAGCTGGGATTATACAGGTGGACTCAATGTAATCACAGTGGTCCTTCTAAGAGGGAGGCAGGGGAGGTGGAGGGAGAGGCTGCGAGGTGAGGACAGAGCAGAGGGAGGAGGTGACATGAGGACAGAGCCGGAGGGAGAGGGGGAGGAGGTGAGGATGTGGTCAGAAGCTGGAATGACGTAAAGAAGATGCATGGGACAAGAAATGCAGGTGACCCCCAGAACTGGACAAAGCAAGGATTCTTCCCCTAGAGCCCTCAGGAGCAGCACTGCCTGGCTGAAACCTTGATTTTAGGACTTCTGACCTCCAGAACCGGCAACAATAAATCTGTACTATTTTAAGCCATTGAGTTTGTGGTAATTTATTGTAACAGCAATAGCAAACTAACACAGATGCCAAGAAAGGCAAGCAGGCAGAGGGGGATTGGAGCCTGAACTCTGATGAGGGCATGGCTTAAGAACAGAAAGGACTTGGGATGCATCTGCATAGAGGGACTGCTGAAATAATACGCATGAGCAACCTTGGGGGCCATGCTTACCCCACCTTCTACTCCACCCACAATGGTGACAGTCCTTGGCTCACATTTGCTGACTGACTAGAACCTATCACTTAAGCACAGGGTGCTTCTTCCCTTTTTTAACTTCACCTGTCACATCCCAAGCCCACAGAGTGTGGGTCAACAATCTAGGTGAGTGCATCAAACCTCTTTTTGAGGTGGCTTTGAACAGTGTGACGTGGGAGGAGATTAACACTGTTTAGCAGCTCTGGCAGATCTGGAGCCCTTGCGGCACAGTGCCGAAGCATTTGCCTGCTAACCAGCAGGTTGGCAGTTTGAATCCAACAGCTGCTCCTTGGAAACCCTATGGGGCAGTTCTGTTTGTCCTATAGAATCAGTATGAGTCAGAATCAACTTGATGGTCATGGGTCAGTTGGTTTAAGTGCAAGAAAAGGCTTGAAGCCTTTTCAGTGATTTAAAAACAGCATGTGCAGTAAGTGAAGGTGATTGTGATGAAATCTGTAGTGAGTAGGAGATGGTTCAATCATTTCAAAGTGAGGGCAAATTTATATAACATTAAATGCAAGTTTGAGTTGTCTGTAAATAGGACTATTGTAACCCAGGGACTGCCTGGGTTACAGGCAGTCCTCAATTCCATTACAGAACCTCAAAGGGTTCTGTAATGGAACAGACATCAGGGCTCTCACTCACTGGGCTCCTTCAAAATCCAACAGGTGAGATTTTCAAGCTAGAGAGCACAAAAATTCTCAAATCGGTACTAGGATCTGCAGGACAGCCCCATCAAGAAGTGCTGCAAACTAGCTGAGGATGATGACCCCCACCGCAATGAGCCCCACCCACGCCAGGGTTCTCCTCTGAGAACAGGGTCTCTCATCTGAAATACAACAGTGGGCTTTTAACATTTCATTTTTATTGTTAAATGTAACAGGTATACAGAAAAGTGCATCTTAACAAATAAATGATCATGTAAGTACCACTGAGATCAAAAGGACATCCCTTGAACCCTTTGTAATGCTCAACTTCCATCAAAACCCATCTCCTCCACCCCCGAGAATTGTGTTTGCCACACTCCACTCTGAAGTTTGCCTTGTCTCCTCCAGCCACCTCAGCATGTGGAACTTGGCTTGAGGTGATGTGTTTAGAGTAACTGTAGAGAAAAACAACACAGACTAATATTGAAACGGGAAGGGTTTCAAACGAATGCCAACAGGTGCCCTTTACTCACTTGTTTATTCATTCAATTCTTTTTTAGTAGCTCTTTTGTGGCAGGCATTATACCTGCTTTTTGTGAATGCAAAAGATACACGATAAATATTAAAAATTTAATGAGAAAAATATATCGCTTTTTTAAGTAAAAGAAGGGGCAACTCATCATGTGAGAACTGTTCTCAGACAAAGGGGTGTCCAAGATGGGCCTCACAGGAGGAGTGAGGGGGTTGAGGGGCTGACCCAGGTCAGTGGCGATATGATGTGAGCGGGTCTGTGTGGAAGGAAACTACAGCACGGTGAAGAGACACATAAGGGCTATAGTGGCTGATGGGATATGGAAGGCAACGGAAGGACCCCGGGGTAGGGTCCTTTATCAAAGGAGGCTCAGCCAACTTGGAGGAGGGGAGGAGATGAGCATCATGTTGGACACACTGTTGGCGGATGCCTGTGAGACACATTCCAGCAGAATGGCTAGGATACAGCTGGGTGGTAGACAGATCTGGACCTTGGGAGAGAGCCTAAGATGGAGTTGGAAACTTGCACGTCATTAGTACATAAGTGATACCTTAATCCATCTGAACGGCTAAGACTTCCCTGGAAGAGCACTGGAACTGAAATAGAAGACATTTGTGGACCGTGGGGAACACTAGAATACTTGTGGACAGAGGAAAATAAGGGCACCTAAGAGGGAGGAGGAAGGGTCAGCACGGTGGGACATCAGGAGACTGAGGTCCCAGAAGCCAAGGAAGGAGCAAGTGGCAAGACAGGAAACAGGGTGAAGCGATAATCTACCATCATCTGGCTAACACAGGTACCTTCTTCCTAGCTGTGGAAACCAAGTTTCCTTCCCCTCTAATGTGTCTCCTCAGCTTTCCCTCCTGTAAATGGTACAACAGAGGAAAAGTGATAGCACCCTACTGCCATCAGGTTGACCCCTACACAGCGTCCCCACAGGGCTTCCAAGGCTGTAAATCTCTGTGGAAGCAGACTGCCACAGCCTCCCCCCAGTGAGTTACTGGTGGTTTTGAACCGCTGACCTGTAGGTAAGCAACCAACTGCTTTAGCCACTGTGCCAGCAGGGCTCTTTCTAAGTCTAGATTTGAAGAGAGACAGATTCACCCTGAAACGCAGACCTGGCTGAACGGGTCTGGAAGGCTGGTGGTGAACAGAAGAACCTGACAAAGGTCACTCGGGTTATCGAGCTGCCTTCCTTCCCTGGCCTCAACTCTCACCCTCCGACCAGAATAACAGCTCTACACTCCTCTCCCTATCTCCAAAGACATAAAATTAAGACCTCACAGAGACGTGAAAAATTTTTAGACAGCTTTTCTGCTTGATTATCCTGTAACCAATTTCAGATAGTTTACTGTTTAATTTTCCTGTAACAAACTTTGGGGTACTTCACACTGTTTGATTGTCCTGTGACAAATTTTGGATAGTTTGTCTGATTATCCTTGACAAACTTTTGGGCAATTCACACTGTTTGGATTATTCTGTGACAAATACAACACCAGCAACCCCTTTAAATTGTGGCTATAAAAAAACACTGAAAATGTAACCCAAGCAGGACCTTTTTGGAGAAGTTATTCTCACTGTCTCCCGGCTGGCATGCTTGTCTGCTAATCAAGCATTGAAACTTCCCGCCGTCTCTGAACTTCAGCTGTCACTGACAGGTGGAGCGAACTTGCTTAGGTTCAGCAGCAGGCCCTTGGGGACCTGGTGTAGAAAGAACTCTCACAAAGGTAGGGCACAGAAGTGATTCAAGGGAAGGGGGAACTTGGGGACTGTGGGTATTCCGATGCCCCACCCTTAGGCATTCATATCAGAGCCGGGCAGGGACAATTATACCCATCTGCAAAGTCTTCCCGGACTGGGGAGCTGTTCCATCCCAGGGAACAACAGACTGCAGCAGCCTCACTGATGGCTGAGGTGGGGAGAGCACGCTGCAGCTGCCAACTCCCAGGATCCCACAGCAGGGCAGGGACTGTGCCTTCTCTCGGCATTTGAAGCTCACTGTTTAACCTCCAGAGAGCTGTAGACTAGCATGTGCTTGGTGGGTGGCCACGATCAGCGTGGAAAGACGCTGCCCGTCAGGGCTGCCCTGCTCCCCACCACGGCGGTGCCAGGGACCTCAGGAGCACAGAGCCTGGGCGACATCTGTCTCTAAACGCATCTCGCCGTTGGCCAGAGCTTCATGTTCTACGAGTGAAAGATCTTTTAGGTCAGCACGCATCCCTCAGAAAGGGATCCTGTCTTTTTCTATCTTTCGTTACTGTTCTGAGAAACTGGGTTTTATTCTACGTAAATTTTTTTCACACTGCACTTTAGATGAAGGTTCACAGAACAACTTAGTTTCGCACTAAATGATTAATATGCTGTTTTGTGACATTAGCTGACAATCCTGCAACATGTCAGCGCTCTCCATTTATCAACCTTGGGTTCCCCATTTCCAGTTTGTTCCGCTTTCCTGTCCTCTCCTGTCTTCTTATCCATGCCATTTAGTCTGATGTACGTGGCTGAGCTACATGCATTACTGTGTCATGGGCCTGCTTCGGGTGAAGGGTGACTGAACCTCAGGCGTGACTTTAGTAGTGAGCTAAAAGGGTGTCCAGGGCCCATACCCTTGTGGTTTCTCCAGTCTCCATCAGGCCAGTAAGTCTGCTTATTTCTGTTAGGACTTTATTTTACATTTCTCTCTTGCTCTGCCCAGGACCTGTCAGAACAGCCGGTGGCGGCAGCCAGACACCGTCTCGTCACGCTGGCTCAGTCTGGTAAAGGCTGTGGTAGCTGGGGTCCAGTAGGTGTGTTCAAGTTAATACTGTAATTTAGTTTCATCGGATTGTTAGCTTTTTACAGCTTGGGTCAGATTTCACTTTACTACACACATGTTCCTTAAACACACTTACGCCAATACTTACTGACCTGGGTTAACCGTATGACCTCGGTAGCTGGCACACAACCAACCAACCCTGTGGCAGTACAACTTAATCTAACTTTCGTTAATTGCTAAATTTTTATTACCGCTGTATCCCGTTGGGGGTGTGGCTGTGGTTTTCTTCATTCTCCCCTGCTCCAGAAGTGGTAGGTGACTGCTTTCTATTTTTGGAAATACTCACAGCTGTAAAGCAAGAATACCTTTAAAAATGTAAAAAGAACCATACAAACCAGTTCTGCCCCTCCTCCGGGAGGCCCTGGGAAGCAGCAAGGAGTGGAGCCATCCTGACCACCCGTGTCCCCTCCTCGGGTATTCATCACCTGCTCTGCCATCTGATCATCGCCACCTCAGAGGGAGCCTCGTGCTTCTGGGTCCAGGTTTCCTACAGAGTGGAGCAGTTCCCTCAGCACAGTCTGCAGAAATGTCACTTCATAGTAAGGGCTTGTAAAGGAGGAAAGTTTTGAAAGTCAAGAAAAAATAAAGAAGAGGGGAGTTTGCCTCCACAAGTTTTGCCTGCTGGTGAAGCTGCATGCTGGTACCAAGTGGGTCCACTCCAAGAGCACAGCAGGGTGTCAGGCGCGAGGCCAGGCCCTTCCATGGGGGCTGGTGTCACCACTGGGCACTTGCTGATGAAGTTTCTCTTTTTCTCATGAGAAGTATCGAATAGTGAGCATTCTTTAGTGTGACTACCCTGGTGGCAAAGCGGTTAAGTGCTACAGCTACTAAACGAAAGGCCGGCAGTTTGAATCCACTTAGTGCTCCCTAGAAATTATAGGGCAGTTCTACTGTGTCCTACATGGTCGCTGTGATTTGGAATGGACTTGATGGCAGTAGGTTTTACCGGGGCCACAACCAGGCTGGGCACACCTCACTCAAAAAGATCAATCTCTCACAGCTGCAATGCGAGGAACAGACAGCCTTGGTAAGGTTTTGTGAGCAACCACTAACATCGTTAGTAACGAACAGAGGAGAGGGGGCCACCCATTAGAGCCACCTGTACTGCAGTAAAGGTGACAGTGGCCTTCCCAGTGCTGATCATGTTTGTCCTCAGCCAGAGCAGAAACCAGGGAGCTACAACCCTGAACCTTCTTACCTTTCTCAGAGGGGTCCACGCCTCCAGGCACTGCTGTGTCCTGACAGTGGCTGATGCAGACACCAAGGTGGCAAGACCAGAGCAGCCAGCTGAGGGGGCAGGTGCTCTCACCACGCGGATTGCAGGTCATCATCATCCTCGGTGCGCATGCTTGAGGAGCAAAACGGAGGGAGTCCCACTGACCTTCGCAACACTGAAGTACAATATACGTCTTATGGCCAAATAATTCTATATGGTTTATCAAAAGTATACCTGAAACCATAAAAATACTAGACATACGGCCAGGTGAGTATTTTAAAAATACTCCTAGGGTACAGAGCTAAGGCAGAAACCATCACTACGGTTAAACTGAGTGTGTTCTGGGCCAGCACCTCGCCTGTCATGCTGACAAGGAAACGGAGGCCCAGTCTGTGTCACCTTGAGCAGCGAAGCCACAACTTGATCGCCAAACAAGCACCAAAAGGTGAAAAATCTACAACTCCTGTACGGCAAATACCCCTTACTATAAGCAAAGTCAAAAGATGACTGGCGAACAGGTTAAAAAAGCCTGTGGTTGAAAAATCTGTAATATCCGACAGAGGTGATAATACGTAGTAAAGACAGCCAACGTACAAAAGATCGACATGCCCATGACGTCACAAAACCAGAAATATCAGCATAAGTATAAAAAAAGTTTTCAATTTTGTAGTCATCAAAGACATGAGAGTTATGCCAAGGTGCTGTTTCCAGTGTCAATGGGAATGAAGGGGAAAAGAACATACTGGAAGCACAGGATTCTGGGGAGTACTTTGATAATATAAAAATTTCAACATAAATCTTTTTTTTTTTAGCATTAGCCAAAAATGAAACGAAACCCGTTACTCTCAATTTCGATGCACAGCAACCGTACGGGGCAGAGGTGCACTGCTCCACTGGGTTTCCAAGGAGTGGCTGGTGCAGTCAAACTGCTGACCTTTTGGTTAGCAGCTGAGTCTTTAACCACTGCACCACCAGGGCTCCCTTTTAGCATTAGTGGATTGCCGTGCCAAAAAAAAAAAAAAAACCTGGAATGCCAATGTCACGGATTGAATCATGTCCAAAACATGTGTCAACTTGGCTGGCCATGATTCTCAGTATTGTGGGGCTGCTCTCCATTTTGTGATTTCCCTGTGTGTTGTTATAATCTCTACCTGCAGTTGAAGAGGATTAGGGTGGCATGTAACACCCTTGTCAGGTCAGCCCCCTAATTCATTGTAAAGGGTGTTTTCCTGGGGCATGGCCTGTACCACCTTTTATCTTACCAGAGGTAAGAGGAATGGGAAGCAAGCTGGCAGTGGGAACTTCTTGCCACCAAGAAAGCAGTGCTGGCAGCAGAGTGTGTCCTTCAGACACAGGGTCCCAGTGCCTGGGTAGCTCCTTGACCAGGGGAAGACTGATGACAAGGACTTTCCCGCAGAGACAACATAGGGAGAGGGCCTTCTACTAGAGCTGACATCTTGAATTTGGGTTTCTAGCCTTAGAATGAGAATAAATTTCTCTTTGTGAAAGCCACCCACGTGTGGTATTTCTACTACACCGGCACCGGATGACTAAGACAGTTAACTACAACAGTTAACACTGACTGAACACTTAATACCTTCAAGGTACCACGCAGTTACCTCACGAGCAATGGACCACCGCAGTCCACACTCTGCACACGAGGAAACAGAAGACAGCATGCAGTTTGATCAGTTACTAGCGAACAGCAGCACTGGATGAGGACGTAGATCACTTGTGGCTGAAGTCCATGAGCTTACCCTGCTAAGGGATGAACTATGTCCCCCAAAATGTGTTGTCAACTTGACCAGGCCGTGACTCCCAGTACTGTGTGGTTGTCTTCCATTTTGTGATGTGATGTGATCATCCTGTGTGTTGTAAATCTGAACCTCTCTGAGGCAGGAGGCAATCTACAGGATTGGGCTGTTTATCTTTGAAGACACAAACAAGAGAAGCCAGCAGAGAGGGAACTCATACCCCAAATAAGAAACACAGGGAGCAGAGTGGGCCCTACAGACCTAAGATCCCTGCACCTAGACCAGGAGAAGATTACTGATGACAAGCTCATTTCCCCAGAGGTGACAGACGAAAGCCTTTCCCTGAAGCTGGTGCCCTGAACTTGTACTTCTAGCCTCCTAGAATATGACAGAGTATGTCTCTGTTAAAGCCATCCACTTGGGTGTGATATTTCTGTTACAGCAGCCCTCAGTAACTAAGACACCCCTACACGCTGCTGCCCCTCTGCTTCTGGTTAACTGAACACGTTAAATCATGCACTACCCCCCTCCCCAAACAAAGGCATTTGGTAGAAGAGCACTCAATGCCAAGTCCAGCACTGAAGGTCCGATCAGATGCCAGCTATAAGCCCTAAGCAGAAATGAATCAGGCAAGACGACATTTAATCTTCTTGTCAGTAATTTATTATTTGTCATTCTAAAGGCTAGCACACTTACAGCATACATGGCTCTGAATGAGCTAAGGATATATAAAACAGTAACTACATGTTTACATATGTTAATACTGCCCAGAACAAATAAATAAAAGTCCTTCAATGCACTAAGCTTGGCCAGTACAGTTGCGTAGGGACCGAACTCTATTATACAACGTTTTTACATCATTTAACAGGAACCCAAGGTGACGGCGCTGCAGGACCTCCCACAGGACGCATACCACAGTCCTGCTTCTCGGCATCGCAACGACTCCTTGCAAACAGGGGTTGTCTCCGGAGGAACATTACAGCTTCTACTTTACCATCACCTGTGACACTGCTTTTCTAGCGCAACTGAAAGGTCCACGTGAGCAAGGAGCTCCCTTGTCCCCAAGATTCCACGAGGCACCCCAGCTCGGCAAGCTCAGCAGTGCTCGTCCTGCCACAGGGAGAGCTCTCACACAACAGTCCAGTAACAAAGCTTTCACAGAAATCTGAATATTTTCTGCGTGATGAGCTGAGTCCTAGAGTTTTGTGGTAATCCAGAATATGAAGCAGAATCTGGGAAAATGAGTCACATGAAGGTGCCACATGCAAAACTGCCGGCGGATGACTCAACATTTGCTTTATTCCCTTTTGATAAATGCAGCTATTTAATGCTCTTCAGACAAAAAAAAAACAATTCTGAAAAAAATATGGTATTTAAAAAAAATAAGAAGTTTCAAAGGTAGCAATGTTAAAACGAGAAAAGATGGACGCACGAGCCCACTACAAAGTAAAAGAAATGAAGGTGAGGTAAAGGCCGAGGTCAGCGTACTGAAAAGGAATTAACCTTCAGCAGGGACTGACACTTAGGATGGGAAAATCGGATACCAGCAGCAGCGGTTTGGTGGATGAGGCTTTCTGCCTCCCCGCTTACACAGGGACCCAGCTCTGAGCGGGGCAGGAACCGCACCCACCCACCCACATTAAAGTGTCCTCCACGCCAGCTCCCACTCCCCCAGTGGGGTTTTTCTTTCTAGCAAGCATCAGAAAGTAACCTGCTCCATCTGTACACTGCCTTCTGTGCAGGAAATGACCCTGTATCTGATGCTTGCTCCCTCTGGGTCCCTGCCAACAAGTGGCTTGCCTATGCCTCAGTACCACCAGGCCCAAGTTCATTACATATTTCAAAGTTTCATTTCTGAATAAGTCAAAATAGTATCATCTATGACTTTATATATATGACTTTCCAAGGGGTTCACAAGATATTAACTGCTTGGCATCATTAATATGTCACACATATTTCTTTTACAGTCTTTTAAATAACATGTAAACATTATGATGATAAACAGAATTGATAAAACAGATAAACTCCTAGGGAAAAAAAACTGTGCTACGTGCAAATAAGATTCACCATTTTAGAAAAGAGAAGCTGATTTTTTACATATAATCCCTAAGTTTCATGGCCCATAAATCCCTTTCAAAATCTCACTAGAGATCATTTCAACTCTTTTTCAATAGTTGTCTTATATAAGAGAACAAGAAGAGGACCAAAAACATTAAAAGGAAAAAACAAAAACCCGCTGCCATCAATTCTGACCTATTAGCAACCCTACAGGACAGAGTAGAACTGCCCAACAGGGTTTCCAAGAAGTGGACGGTGGATTTGAACTGCTGACCTTTTGGTTAGCAGCTGAATGTGTAACACTGGGCCACCAGGGCTCCACAGTAACAGTTAATGCAGACCTGAAAAGAAGACACATTCATCAGACATTCAAACTCGATTGCACTGTTTTTCAGAAGACAAATTGGAAATCCTATAAAAGAATGTATGTTCTAAAACATTTAGGTTTCCACTATCTCTCCATGCAAACATTCCCCACTGGAATGTTGTCTGACAGGCAGTGGGCACGCCACATCTGAGGCCATGGACTGATATACCCCAACATCCAGAGAAGACGGGAAACATGCCCTGTGGACGTGCTGGGACCTAGACATGGGGGTTCATGGGAACAGGAGGTGGGCGCCCAAAGGCCCTTCTGCTGGCTGGACAGCCTCAACTGATCTACAACTCCTAAGGGACAGGAAGACGAGTGGCTCCAACTGTCTTGCAGGTCTCTTCCAACAAAGTCTTAAATCTCTGCGTGATCTACTGACCTTCGGCTTCTGGGTGGTGGTGCTGACGGGAGAATCATTAGAACCACGGGATCTCACCATCACATGGACAGCTAGCTTCTTTCCCCAAAATGTGAGCCAACCTTTAATATTTGCTCTGCCCGGGATCCAATTATTTTATATGTTATTTACCGTTTTACATTCAGATTTTTAAAAAGTAAGACTGTAATTCAACGCTTAATTTTGAGTTACTCGGTAGAAAAATAAGTTATGGGAGCAGCTGCCTATATGGGCATTTTAAAAAGTCTTCTAGCATCTCAGACCCAGCTAGCTTGATTTGTTTAGGGAACTACTGATGGCACCTGCGTAGTTATGGCTGAAGGCTATTTAAAGGGACAGTTGTCACTTTCCAAACTACTGAGCCAAACATGACCTCCTATGGATTCCAATGGAAAAAACATGCTCCATAGACTCTTTAGTGAAATTTTTAAAAACACGAGAATAAAAATCAATCCTTCAGGTCTTCTTGAAGAATTCATGTATGACACTAGAGGGTACCCACATTTATTACGTGATAGCTAACGAGAGGACACCATGTGTTCATGTTTCAACTTTTCCGTAAGTCCCTTCGGGAGGTCTGTAATACTTGGGAAAAGCCTTCAGCTGCAAGGAATTAAATGCATATTTGCGACTTCCAACATTCTTCATTGTATTTTCTCTTCGACAACCCTCACTGGGGAGAAAAACAAGCACAAGAAATGACAGCAGTAAAAAAGGAAAAAAGAAAAGACTTAAACTAAGATGAAATGAATCCATTATTTTCATAGCATTAACGAAAAAGATCACTTAATCTACATGGATGCCAGACACATTCACAACGAGACGGGGAGACGGCGGGTTTCTGAACAAGGCAGGTGCGGAGCAGAGACGGACACCGCTGCGCGGGGCTCTAGTTTTGTGTTTCTGAAAGCAGCACTGTATCTAAGTGGGAGCAAAACAATTTTTCAGGTTAATGGCTTCTTGGATCTCAGGGAACACTGTGGAGCTACCTGAAGGCTTATCCCAACTAGCAGCTCAGAGGTTCTGTTATGCAGCAAATTATATGGAAAAAGAAACAATGCTACTCTTGCCACTGTCAATGCCTTTAAAGGGCTGCGTTCTGTGTTAGCAACAGTTGTTATTCAGATCCATTTCAAAATGCTGCTTTTTCCTGCCGAATTCAACCTGGGACAAGCGACCGGGCTGAGGCGGCTGTTCTCACACGCTGCCCTCACTGAGAACACCACTGCTCTTCAGTTAAGGCAACTTGTGAGACACAGCACTGCCTGCTCGGCGGGTCTGCAGGGCTCTCAGGACCAGAGTCATCCTGAAGGAGTGGCCCACTGAGGTCTCCTTGTGGCAGACAGCCACTCTCGCCAGGTAGGCTGTCCCTGTGGTACTGGTCACTCGGCTGGCGGAAGCCCACAGGCACCGGCCGTTAAGGAACCCACCCTCAGCGTCATCCCCACTGCATTTGATAGAGGGCTACCATGGTGATCCGGCTAGGAAATCAAATGCTGACCTGGAGGGGACACAGCCAAGCAGGCCTCACGTCCTCACAGGAGAGCATGGGCTGGGGGTCTTGGGATATTTTCTGATGTAGACATACCATTAACAGGCAAAAACTATTCTGAAGTTTTCTCTCAGTGCACTATAATTTTATGTTTTTATTTTTCTAAGACTAGCAATTAAATCTACTTGTTATCAAATTTAGTATAAAATCCCCCTTACGAGATGTGAAATTTGAAGTTACCAAGAAACTGTGAGTTTTCAAAAAATATTTTGAATTATATGAAGACCATTATATCATGCATCTTAAAAAATACCTGATAACTGCTCAAGCCTTTTTGAGTGAAAATGACAATCTCATCATCAATAATGTATAAAATATTTTTGTTAAGACATTCATTTTATTCAAAAGATAAGCCCAGGTCATTTTAGAAAAGGATCTGCCTTCTTGCTACCTACTCCTCTCGTACTGCAGATACATGAGGGCCTCAGGCTCCCAGCTCAGGCCTCACTGGAGCTAAATGCCCGGGCCACCTGGCAGGGAGCCTCCAGAGTTCATTATCACTGTATCTAACACTCGATAACCAGATAAAAATAGACCTCAATTTTGAAGCAAAACTATAGGCTCCTGTGCGCAATCAACCTCATTTAATCTTTGGAAGCTTTTACATTAATGGACTATTTCAGATATGGCTTCGACATTTATATACAAATGTACAAACTTTTCAAAACCACGAGCATAATGCTAAACTGCCTTGAGGAGCAAGGAAGGGTAATCAGTGAATTTCTACGGTCTCTTATTTACACGTTAAAGCAGCAACTTACTGGCTAAGTATCATTAATGTTACGAATTAAGTTGTATTTAAGATTACACTTTCAACTTAACTTTTAAACCAAATTGTATTTACTTTCATCCAAAGATGGAAATTTTGTTTGACTCTTCGAAATCTGACTGATGAGGGCAACGGCATGCTGATAGTACCCTATGCCCCAGGAGCTGTGTCTCCAGACAAGCTGCCACTAAGTGCTTACAATTCAGGTGCGGCTTCAAATTCAGTTATGACGGTGTGACAAGGAGGAGCATGCCTGTGATAATGGGGCAGTGGCCAGACTTCTGTCTGAAGGCAAAACACCTCCACAGATTACAACTGCTGCATCAGTTTTAGGAGTCAGTGGCACAGAAGGTCTTGGACAGACTTTAGGAAGTGGGCTATTTCAAAGCTGCATGACTATTTTTTGTTCCAGTCAAATATTTCTTTTCGAGGTCATCCATTTTTGAAGCAACAACTTAGAACAAAAACCCGAAATAACAATTAATTTTAGGGAAACTGCTGGTTTTCCCTTTCCTGTGGGGACTGTCCATGTTGGAACACACCAGGAAGCCTGAGTCTCTCAGTGATTCTCAGGCGGGCACAGAAGTGGCTGCCTCTTTCTCCTGTCCCAACCTGGAGGCAGAAGCTACTGTGGCCTCAGTCTCTCTGCTTAAGTAAACCAGAGGCAACAACAGATGATGCCATACTCACTGGAAAACTCACAGAGCCATTTTACGAGACCATCCAAAGAGACGCACTTCTAAGTATGATTCCTCTGGTCTCAGAAAGATGACTGAATACTGAGTGTCTACAGCTGGTTGTCATGACAATATCTCAGTACTAACCTGATCTTAGAAGCAACCTGAAAACCATCACCAAATATTGACAACTCCTCTTTCTCCACCAGGCACTCCTTGAATACCCTGGGGGTCAGTTCTACCCTGGCCCTTAGGGTCGCCTTGAGTCGGATCCAACTCGACAGCACTTGGCTTGGCCTCTTTCTAAAAGCATCTCCCCATTTTTGCTTCACCCTGCCAATTTCTCACCCAAACAGAAAAGGTGTATGTGGTGTGCTTTGCTGAATAAAAGGCCTTACCCGTTACTGCTGAGTCAATTCCAATTCAGAGTGATCCCAGGGGACAGAGAACTGCCCCAAACGGTTTCCAAGGGGCAGCTGGTAGATTTAAACTTCTGACCTTTTGGTTAACAGCCAAGCTCTTAACCATTATGCCACCAGGGCTCCAAAAGGCCTTGCCAAAAGGCTTTAGTGACATTAAAATTCGACATAAAGGGACAGCATGCTTTCAGTTTTTTTTTTTTTTTTTTTCTTCCCACACATTCTAAAGAAAAAAACTACACTACAGTCTTCTTTCTGGTGTCTTCTGAAGTCAGCCTTGCCTGGGCTGGTCTCAGGATGTCTTTTCTACTTTTAGTTCTCCATTGACTATACACTTAACCCACTGCTACTGAGTCAATTCTGACTCACAGTGACCATACAGGACAGAACAGAACTGCCTATAGTGTTTCCAAGCAGCACTTGGTGGATCAGAATTGTTGACCTTTTGGTTAGCAGCTGCAGCACTTAACCATTATACCACCAGGGTTATCTGGCCCCTCGCATACAGAAACAGAAAGCCTTGTTTCTCTCCCTCCATCCATTTCTCCCCTAAATTGGTAACACAATGGCACAGTGTCAGGCAGGGGAGGCACCCTGCTAGCCACTCTCCGGGAGGAGACTCTGGAGAGTGCCACAGAAGCAACCTCAGGGCCTCAAGGGCAAATGGGGAAAGCACAGTCTTGTAGCCAAAAGGGCTTCCCTCATCTGGGCATGGCCCTCTGCCAGGCCACAGCTCCTCCTTGGACCCCAAAAGAGGTGGCATCAGAAGCACTGTGCCTAGGGGAGGGACAGTGAAGTTGACATATACAACTGGAGGAGACTGTGGAATCGGCTTTCCCTCTTTCAAAAGTGCAGAGGAAACGGTCTGGGAATGTTTAAGTATGTACTTCAACTTGAACAATGGCAACTGCTGAGCAAACCGTTTACAGAATCACAGACCTGATGGGACACTGTCTAGTGTGCACTGTCATGGTGCTACTGTGTGCCGTTGAGTCCATTCCAACTTGTAGCAACCCTAATGGTCAGAGAAGAACTGCTCCCTGGGGTTCCCTACCAGCATCTGGTGAATTCCAACTGCTGACCCTGGGTTAGCAGCCAAGCTCTTTGCCACCCGGGCTGTCATAGGGTTGCAACTTCATACACTCAGTGGGACGAAATTCAGAGAGACTCCCAACTGAAGACTGCCAAGAGCTGTGCCACAGAACAGTCACCTCATTTATTCCAGAGAGGGCGGCATGAACTCCCTGCACTTGTGAGAAAAGTGGTGACCCACAGGCGTGACGTAGGGGGAGTCCTGTCTGGTGCCTGAGGGCCAGAAAGGAAGGGCACCTCAGTGCATGGGGCAGATGGGCTGCACATCTCAGAGCTCAGGCTTTGAGCACAATGTCTGTCATTCAATGTCAGCTGCTTCTATGATTTCTGGAACCCCGAATCAGGGAAGTCCAGAAGTCAGTCCTGAGGCAGAATGGACAGGCAAGATTTTTGTAGTGCATTGGGCATGTGTGCCTGCTCAACTGTCAGGTTCTAGAAAAACCAGACTCTCAATCCTTCCAATTTTTCTAGAGTGGTAGTAAAAAGAAATCACAAAATGCTGTCCAGGTGGAAAACTGCAGTCCCACTCATCTGAATCCCACAACAGAGAAACCCCTGACGAGGCCTTCCACTGGCTCTGCCTTGGGTCCTCTCCTGGCCTGTCCCGTTACCTCGTGCCAGGAGCATTAGGGCTACAAGTCCTCCTGCTTTATCACCATTGCCACCTTGATACTCAGACTCCTAACAGGAGAAACCAAAGGGCTCCTCATCAGTTAGCGTCCGCTGCACAAACACCTATAAATGAGGCCTCATTTAAGAGCAATTGCTCTTTGATTTTGTCATGATTAGCCATACTGGATCAGTCAGAGAGAAAAGATGCCTGGACTTCAATCTGGAATGAAAGATGCAATTTTCTTTTAAATGAAAAATGCCATTTCAAGAAAAATAAGTATGTGACTTGAACAGCACTTTGTCACGCTATGTGTTAATTTCGGGAATCCATTTAACAACCCTTAAGAGTTACAAGAGCGAGTCACATGCAATGTGTTGGTCTTCTGTGTCCGACCTGGTCAATGTGCAGTTGTATTCACAGCTGTGTGTCATCCCAAATTGAAAACATTTAAACATAAACAAGGAAATGCTATGCTTCTGCAAACTGTTTGCTACTGTAATTCAGGTCTACGCTTTGAAATGAAAGCAGAAGTACATGTCCTATTGAATAGGTTTATCTAGGTGAGGCAGTTATAAAGCATCTATGGTTTTCTTTGCATTTCACTTCAAAAGGAAAGGTTAGCAGTCCATTTAAAGAATATTATCAAATATACAAATTCTTTCCAGACAGAATTCCCTTCTCTGGAGACAAGGTACATGAAATATATAGGCCATAAATACTTTTACATCAGATGGTAAGAGACTGATACAAGTAACATTATCTCCAGGCCAGCTACATTATGAAGTAACGGGGAACATGTTACAAGCACTGAAAATGCTACATACTTGAAATGAACAAGTCCGCTTGGTGAAATAATTTGGCGAGTATTTTACAGTTCAGAACAACAAAATGTCAAACTGTAAGGCATGATATATTCTTGGCAGACCACGCTGTGACACATTCCTTCTGTCCAGTTAAGTACACGGTGGCTAGACACATTCTGGCACTTTTGTTTCTCTCATGACTAATTACTAATGTTTTTGTTTAATGGTAATTCATTTGCAACGCAATTTGGTCACCAGATATGCTATGCTCAGAAAAAGCCACACAATCAGTAGATTGGGGCTCAGAGCTAAGAGAGGAATGGAACAGAGAAGGCTGGGGTCTAGTCTCAAGTCTCGGATGGGCACCAGGCCGCTCAAGTTCTTCTGGGTGACTACCTCCCGTGTTCCAATGCTGTGAAAAGGAAAAAGTTTGGGAGAAAGGAAAAGAAAAAAGCAAAAAAAATAAAAAAAAAGAGACATGCGGTGGATTTTACCAAAAAGAACAAAAAAATTTTTAAAGAAAGAGGAGAACCCAAACATAAGATTTAAAAAAAAAAAAAAAAAAGATGGAATGAAGCCACAACAGAAAGATGGTATGCCGAAAGGGGTTTGGAAGAGATACCAAAACAAAACCAGCGGAGTCACGAGAAAAAAGGAGAGAAAGAGAAGTGAAAATAAGAAAAAATACTGTCGTCTACTGAAAGTAAACACATGTAGGCTGAATAAATGGTTTTCCATGTTCACTCTCTCTCGGTTGGCCAAGCACGACTCCATGCGCCCTGCCATGCTCTCACATGCTACAAAGACATGGATTTCTGAAAAGCAAGCTGAACATGAAGAACCATTGTGTTTGACCTTCTCACGGACGCCCGGATGTGTGGAGTACAATGGGCTGTGCCAAAGCTGCCTCTTGATGACAGTTTACCTCATCTATCAGCCCAGCACAGAGTCTTCACCATTACTGTCTTGCATTCAGGCTAACTGGTGGGAGGGCATGAGCTACTGATGTCTCCAACTTTTCAAGTTATTTTTCTATGAGGTGATCCCCAAGAATGGAATTCAACCAAGAGGGCACGGTTTAGCCCACAAAGGACATTTTGGGTTTCCTCTTCTTTGGTGCTACAGAAAAAACATGCTGAGGTGTTTGCCAGTGAGCCCTTAATTACTGCATCACCAGGGACCCAAGACCGTACCTAGAGCCACACAGCTCTGGAAGCACACTCTCAACTCATGTCCACCCAAGTGGCGACAGTGACCCACAAGCAGGAGGCCTAGGGTTCCTTCATAAAAATGGGTCTATCCTAACTGCCCTAGAGATAGGTGCCATTCTGATAGGGCCAGTTTCCATTAAGGTGGGCACTGACTGCCCACATTCCCCGTGATGTGTCTTGGGGTCACTATGGCTCTCAAGGAAGGCCCACTTCTGAGGGTTTCAGCCCCCAGACTGGAGAGTGAGGGGCATGCTAGCTCGTGAGAGTCGACTATAAACAATCTCTTCCCAACTGCATGTTCAGAGGGTGGCACCCTTGGGGCCTGAACGCAGCTCCACTGGATATGTTTATGCCACAGAAATTAGCAAACACTGCAAATCTTTATTTTTTTTTGTTTTTGAGAGCTAAGTGTTCAACATTTACTAACACAGTACTAGGCGCCACTTGTCCTTGGCCTCCAGGAAGAAGACAGCTTGGGCGCCAGCTTCGCCCTCTCCCTTCTTCCCTTCCCCCAGCTCACACGCTCTACTACTCCATCCAGAAAGATGTAAAGCCACAAAGCAAGAGAACCACTCAGCAGTATGGCAGCGATCTATCACTGCTTCCTGGGGCTCCTGCCTGCTCCACAGGTCCCAGCCACCATGTAGCTAGAAAACTATCGGGTAGTCCAGCGCCCTGGACTTGTAGGATGAAATAAATACATGTCTTTACCACATGAGATAATTCAGAAAACATAGCAGCCATAGAACTTGTTGGGGGTGGGTGAACTACTTGGCCCCAGAGTAAGTGCTCACAGCACAAACTTAAAATAAAGGCATATGGCCGGAACCGGCGTCAGCTCGACAAGGCAGCAGTGAGTTCTGTCTCCTGGGCTGGTATTACTGGGAGCACGCAGAGGGGACTCAGGAGTCGGCTTTATTTTTAAAACCTTCTTAGGTAATCTTAAAATCATACGTGTTCACCCAAGAATTATTACAAATCCTAAACACCATAAATGATACAGACATGAGTTATGCCATGTGCACAAGGTGCTGCCACACAAACCCGCGCTGCTGGTGGTGCTGCCCAGGCAGCTGTCAGAGCCCTCACCATGGGCTGCACAGCCATGCTGTGTCACAACAGTGCACATAGTCACGTCAAGGAGAGGCTTGCTTCCCAGCCTCCTGACAGGCAGTCAGAATGAGCTGTGTTCACTGCGTGTCTTCAAGATCTTAGGTAATGGACAGAGGCCTACTCATGAGCTAGTCACCTCACAAAGGGCCTGGCCTACCGACTGGACTTGGTCCTATGTGTTTTTGGTCACCACAGGGCTCCTGTCTATCTCTCTCCTTCTTCGCTGGCTGGGAGGGTCCTCTCTGAATGACTCCATGTGGGGGATGGCTGTTTGCCAGAGCGGCCTCTCCCACCGCCTCTGCTGGCTGCTGCCCCGGGACCCCAGGTAGCAGGGTCTAGCACTGCCACCGGCACTGAGGCAGCAGCTCAGCGCAGTGGAAGCTGGACCCAGGTCCGAGCCTGAAATACACAGAGGCCCCCTGAGGGCACGCCGTTCCTCAGCCTTCCTGTGAGGAGTGTCCTCAAGCTGAAAGCAGAAAAGGTGTCCCTGGGGCTGAGCACAGAGGAGGGTGGTGAGCTTTCTTAGGGGTGTAAATGGGCGGCCTTGAGAGAACACAGAGGCTCAGGAGACTTGGAAATGCAACACCTGGCAAAGTTATTCCAAGTTCACAAAATATTGTGATCAAGAGGCAGGTGCTTATGTGTTGTTCTACGCACGATTGTGAGAAGGTCAAACAGCAGAAACATACAGAAAGGATAAGAGAATTGAACACTTTAGAGAATTTGGTGAGAGGACAAACGATACAGAACATTCAGTAGAAGTGACCGCTGGGAACAAGACTGTAACAGCATTGGTGAGCTACATTCAGGAGGACGGAAAACCAGGTTTCTTATCCTTTCTTTCGGTATGTAAGATCAAGTGCTTCTCAGCAGTGCTTGGAACAAGGCATTGGTCAACAGTCAACAGAGCTTTTAGTTTTGGGTTGAATCTGCAAACACACCTGCTGCCTCAAAATCAGAATGTCATCAGGGTGAGGTCACCACGGCACATTGACAGGTGGGGGAGGGGAAGGGCTGGCTGCTGGTACCCCCAAACACTCATATGGACACTTTGCTCAGGAAAGCAACTGTGTCGACCGCGATGGGGGAGCGGAGTGGCCAGTGCAACCTGCAGACGCATTGTCTTCTTAAAAGCTTGAAGATGTGGGTAAGGTGGAAATGGGGGATGCCTCTTGCTATGCCACACCCACGACAAGGCAGGAGGCCGAGGGGATGCCGTGTGTCAGTTCTACCTCCCACGGCCGTGGGCAGTGCGCACTAGCTGCGCACAAGCCTCTCATTTAGTGCCTTCACACTCGCTTGCCTGTCTACCCATTTCCAAACTGCACACCAAGACTGGCAACTCTTTTCGATGGTTTGGGTCTTAAAAGAGGAGCACAGACTCAATTTAACAGTGCTCATACAGTTTGCCTTGGAACACAGGCCAATTTTCCCAAGCAAGCGGAAGCAGGAGCCGCCGCTTCCGGCCGGGGGCCTCGGGCAGCCCCGCCCCGCCCCGCCCCGCCCCGCCCCGCCCCCGGGGGGCTCGTCTGCAGCTGGCACGGGGCGGCGCCGAGCGCGGGGCGGCGCCGAGCGGGCAGCGGAGCGGCGGGCGGCAGCGGACTCACCTGCGCATGCACTCCAGGGCCTGCGTGAAGACCTGCGGGGCCATGCCGTGCTCGTGCTGCAGGATCAGGCACTGCTCCAGCGTCACCGACATGGCCGTGCGGTCCTTGGCGCTCTTGCAGCTGGTGAACCGGACTCCGTTAAGGCGGCGGCAGACCTACAACGGGAAACGGGGGGTGTTTGCGGAAAGGAGACGCTGCAGAGCCTCAAATGCCCTTCTCACAGGAAAAAGGCTGCCGGTTTAGCCCTCAAGGACGTGTGGCAGCAACATGACTGCTCCAAGGGTCTCCTTTGACTGCCCAGCAGTCTCTCCCCAGCTCCTTGGCTGCCAAAGCTGGTGACAAAGATCAAGTCATGTAATGGTACGGGACCTGCTGCGTCCCGGCGACTGGCTCTCTCCTCCCCGGGCACTCCTCGTGTTACCAGTCTCCTCCCACAGATGCCTCTCGTCGGGCCTGGTCCCTCTCCTTTCTGAGGTGTCACCATGGGTCTACCAGCCCTTTCTGGTTCTTTTCAGCGTCTTACTGCTAATCCCGTGGGGGAAGAAGAGAGCCAAGATCATTCATGTAGGGAAGGGGCGTAAAGCTCACTAAATGGTCCAGAGTCTGGCCTGAGTGGATGTAACATTTATGTTCTTTATTTATAATTCAAACAAACAAACAAACAAAAAAACCCCAAACCAACTCTGTTGCTACAGAGTTGATTCTAACTTGTAGGGACCCTGTGCGGCAGGGTAGAAACTACCCCTCAGAAACCCTTAGGGTTTCTAAGAAGCAGCTGGTGGATTCAAACCACCACCCTTCAGGTTGGCAGTTGTAACTTGTAGTAGCTCTTAATCACATCAGTCAGGGCTTCTCACCATACTTCGGGTAAATACTCATACTTTTCAGTGAAGAAACAGTATTGAGTTTCATTCCAGAGGGCTGCTTCAGCTCCCCTGGGGATGTTACACCCAATTTGGTCTAAGTACTGGGCTACCTTTCTATAATGTGGAAACCTCTTAACTGCAAAACCCCTGGCCCCCAGGGTTTCAGATGAGGGGCTGGTGGGCCTGTCTTGGGTATCTTATGATGAGAGTAACACTGGTACTTAGTGAAAAATCACCCAAACTCTATGATGATGGGATGATAGTTGGTTCCCAGCTATTAGCTGTGCTCCCTGAAATATCTGAGTCACTGCAAACTTTCCCAATGACATCAGCACATCTGCTTCTCAGGCCAGAAAGGCCAGCAGCAAGCTTACGGGCACGGCAGGCAGTACTTCTAGCTACAAGACACAGTGCTTGTCCTAAGGATAGTGCGTAAACCAAACCCATTGCTGTTGAGTTGGAGTCACAGTGACTCCAAAGACACACCCATAGGGTTTCCAAGGAGTAGCTGCATGATTCAAATTGCTGACCTTTTGGTTAGCAGTGAGGCTCTTAACCACTGCACCAGCAGGCCTCTATCACATAGCAACAGAAAATATCAAGCAGTTTGTGACCACAGGTTCCAAATAAGGTAGTCACAAGGCCTCTGCATCTCCATGTGTCTGCAGGCTGGCTGTGTGTTCACTCTGAGAAGAGGTCAGTGAGTGATGCCCCAGGATGCTGATGAGGGGTCTGGCTACATCGCCTACTGGCCTTGCTTTTGGTCCTGTAGACAAGGCTTGCATTTGGTATGACGTCTCTCAAAAGTCCAGGACTTCGGTCCATTTTCACAATTGGCGAGCTCCAAGGAAGCTGCCACATGTCAGAGTAAACATCTGCCTTCACAGCCCCAGAAAACACCATCAAAAGAAGGAGTGGAGCCCCTCTGCCCGCAGACTGGGCGGCCCTGAGTTCCCGCTGCAGAAGCCCCATGGTAGGCATGTGCCCTGCCCAACACCCCATCTGTCTGCTTCTGGCCTGAACAAGCAATGCCAGGTGAGGTCACAAAACCAAAAGGATGTCTGAAAAAAAAAGGAGGCTAGTGAAGCTGTTGAGTTTTCTGTCACTTGGTGTTTCAAATTTGTTCTAATTCAAAAACTGACAAGGGCAGCCGAGCCCAGAGGGGGCACTCCTCAGACTGACTCACCCCACATCTTTAAAGAGGAGAAAGAGTTACCAGCTGGGACATTTGCAAGGGTAGGTGAACAGGGTTAATGTAACTGAAACAAAATGGTATCAGTAGCTACAGGCATTAACAAACACACTAAAATACAGGATCTAGTAACAACCAGAAATGGCTAGGAGCACTAAGACCAGCTGAGGTGAGCTGCTGTGGGAGAGGCTCAGGTCCCAGAGGCAACTCTACAAACATGAAGGACACCGAGGCATTAGGAGGAGCAGCCAGGGGACAGCCTTCCTGAACCAGGCCCTCCTCAGCTCTGCCATGCCAGCAGCCAGCTTCTTCCTGTGGCCTGCAGCCCCTGAGGGTGCACAGGGCTGTCATGTCCACCTCCTCTCCTCAGGCCCAGGCAGGGAGTTGGGGTGCCACTGGGAGTGACTCATGCCCTTAAGCGTATCTGCGAACGTTTCATGCTGGGTGGGTAAAGCTGCCCCTGTAGCCAGTCAAATCCCCTCTTCTCAGCAGCAGTGAGTGACCAGCTGTGAATCCACTCCACTAGCCAGTCTCCGAGCAGTGACTTGAAATCCCACTGCTAAGCTTATGAGCAAATATTTCAAGAACAACTCAAGAGGAAATAAGGAAATCAGAACCGCAATGTACAAAATCCCTATAAATGGTTTTAAAGGGTCATCAAGCTCTTCCTTTAATTGCATCAAAACTCAGGAGGCAGTGAGTTCTAGCTGTTATCCACAGAGTAGTGTGAAAGGTGAACGAGTTCAGCTGCTAACTAAATGGTTGGAAGTTCAAGTCCACCGCGAGATGCCTCAGAAGAAAGGCCTGACAATCTGCTTCAGAAAAAAACAGCCACAAAAACTCATGGGACACAGTTCCACTCTGACACAAGAGGAGATGCCAAGAGCTGGAGCTGATTAAATGGTCACTGGTTTATTGCCACAGCTTCTGACCTTAGCCTGGCTACTAGATGCTCCAGGGGATACACGCTATGTCACACTTATCAGAATTCAGTCAGTGTTAAAATAATGAGCTCATAGGCAGTTTTTCAGTATCTTTCAGAGTTTCAGAACATAAACTCTGACTCAGTGACTTTCTCGTGTCCATATGGAGAAATTTGCTGTCCTCCATTCATGGCTCAGATTTTGATTTGTTGTTACTGTACCGTTTGCTAGCAGGTGCAACAATAACATTCTCATCCTTATTTAACAACTACCTCAGCAGCTTGCCAGAGAATGTCGACGTTCTTATTCTTCCTGGCGTGGACGTTCTGGCCCAGAAAACGCAGCAGCTCGGGCAGGCATGTCTGACTCCGAGATCGCGGTAGACCTGGAAGAGACGAGCCCAGGGCATGGAGCCTGTGTCTGCAAACACCAATGTCAGCAGTTGATAATCAACACAAACCACACAATGACTTGTTTGTGGCAGAGGCTGGAGTTCTGTGTGACTTAGGAAGGCAGGGATGTGTTCACGGATTGGGCACGACTAACATGTCCAATTCCTTCTGCAGCCACTTCAGTTACACCTTCAAAGGACAGTAACATTATCTCCATTCAGCTCTTTTGGGCCAAATTACCCAGGAAAGGTTTTGAAAATATCCGTGCTACCCTTGCTCTACTGAAGGAGCACAGGATGATACATCTGGTTCTTAGAATTTCCCCCAGCGAGGACAGGCTGCTTAGAGCAGTGGGTCTCCGCTGTCAGGAGCCTGGAAGCCCATGGAGGAATCTGGGAAGTGCAGCACCCCCAACTGTGGATGCTGGGCCACACCTGAAGTAGCACAGTTCTGAATGACTCCTGGAGGCCTCCTCCCACTGCTGTAGCAGCTTCTCTTGCACACTAAGACCATCTGCTAGAGTCCTCAGGGTCCCATGGACCCGAAGATTAGTCAGAATGCCTCGCTAAGTCATCCAGGAGAAAAACAAAGACAAGTACTCTTAAACACACTCAGGGAATTCTACAAACTATCTTCTAGAGATAGTCTTTGTCTTTTAAGGTCATGGCTAAAGGAAATAGCCAACGCGTATGAATCTGAAAAATCAACACCAAATACATGGTATTTGGGGATATAACTGCATATACAGCTTCCACTGCAAAACCTGCCCTGGTGCATACAGGGCCCTGTGCTGTCTCATTATCTCATGAGCCTCATGTGTCATGTGTGCCAGGCTATGCTGGCCAGGGGACAGACACAGAGACATGGAAAGAAGGCTCCTGCCTACAGTGGCTCAGTTTATGATGAAGGCTGTATAAGCCAGGACATTTAACCTCCTGGAGGAAAGGGCCTGATCTTACTTCCCAGGATCAACCTGAGCTTCTCTTCAGCCTCCTCTGCTTTAATGCATTCCTGGAAGAAGCCCTAGTGGTGCAGGGCTTAAGCACTTAGCTGCTAACCAAAACCGACCAGCTTCTCCATGGGAGAAAGATGTAGCAGTCTACTTCCATAAAGATTACTGCCTTGGAAATCCTACAGGGAAGTTCTACTCTGTCTTATAGCCTGGCTGGAATCACCTTGACAGCAGTCAGCTTGGTAGTCTGTCTTTCCAGCCTCTCAGGCCAGTAATTCTTCCAGGGCCAACAGGTAAATAGACACTACATCCCCCAGGCTTCCTAGATCACGCCTAGTCCCCATGGCTGTGCCCTGGGCGTGTCCACGTCTGCACTGCGTTGCTAACGTAGCCCCCCTTTCCTCAGCGCCCCCCTCACCATCCCCCGTCTTCCCGCCCTGGTCTCCTTTAACGTCCTCTGGGGCCTTGGTCTCACTGGAGACGCTGCACACAAAGTTTCCTCTTCCTGACCACAGCACCCACCCATTTTGCCCATGCTCTATTCTCAGTGCAGCCTCTGGTCCCTCTCTTCTGGCTTACTGTTGTGGCCCGTAACTGTCCCTGTCTCTTCAAGTCACAGCCTGGACACCCTGCACTGTCCTCATCCCTAGCCATCTCAAAGATGGACACTGGCAGCCTGGGCTCCACTTTGGACTCCGTGGGGAACCAGCCTGTCCTGCCTCAGTATCCTGCCATGCGAATGGGTGTGAAATGAGAGCCCATCCTGTAAGGCTGCTGTGCAGATACCAGAGTGTGGAGAACAGGCCTGGGAAATGCCAGGACTCCATAAATTCATCACTGCTCACTATTAACACTGCCGAATAACATGGCATCTCAGTGACTGAGTCCGCAAGGACCCGTTACCCAGAGACTTTCTGCTGGGTCCTTAGGAGAGCCCTTTTATTTCTCTCTTGGTTTCAATCCCTGCTGCATGTCAGAAGTTTCCAAAAACCCTGACACCCAGGCCTGACCCATCAGACTCTGGGGCAGGGAAGGAACCGGTGCCAGTATTTTTAAGGGTCCCTATGGGCTTCTGGCATGTAGCCAAGGCAGAGAGCTAGTGCCTCAACAGTTCCCCTCCGTGCCTCTTTAGGCCTCAGCTCCGGGCTTTCCTTCTTCCTTTTCAGAACAACTTCCCTCTATGGAACTCGGCATCAGAGTATCTTAGTGTGACCCAAAGATGAAGACTTGGGCTTTTTCAGGTCCCTGGGTGGGGCACCTGACTGTCAACCAAATGGTGGCAATGAAGGTATGGCAATCTACTTCTGACGGCCTATGGAAGAGTGCTCCTCAGAAACACATGGGGCTCCTGAGTCACAACTGACTTGGACAACAACAAGCTTTTGTCTTGTTCACCTCCGAGGCTCCCTAGTGGGGGAGGCCATGCCTAGCATGTCTTTGCAGCAGGAGTCCAGTCAATCCCACTCAGACAGCCCAACCAAACCCACTGCTGCCCAGCTGATTCCAACTGTGCCCATAAATTGCCAGATCTATTCTCCTGCAGAGAAAACACCAACCTTTCAGTTTAGCAGCCAAGCACTTAACTACTGAGCCACGAGGGCTCCTCACCCTGGAGAGGAAGGGTAGGAAGCTCTCTGTAGACCCAGCTGTGTCTCCTCGGCTGGCTCAGAAGCTTGTCCAAGCAAGGTCTATGTCTCTGTCATTACCAAATCCCCTGCTGTGTCTTATGCACAGTGGACACTCAGTAAATATTTACTGATTGAACTCGGGAGAATTCCACATCTAAAATGCTGCAGTGTAGCCACTGGGTTTCTTGCCTAAAGTTCTGAGAGCAGGGCTGGCATCTCTGCTGCCAGAGCCTATGGTGCAGCATCTCACCAGCAGGGCACAGGGGCTGTGCACCAGGCTGGGGGGGCATGCACTGGGATGAGGGGCCATGTACCAGGGTGGGGGCTGTGCACCAGGGTGTAGGCTGTGCACCAGTGTTGGGGGTCTGTGCACCGGGGTGGGAGCTGTGCATCAGCGTGGGGAGCTGTGCACAAGGGTAGAGTCTACTGCTGCCAGCTCTCTGCCATCTTTAGGAGACTCCTGGACAGGGACTACTTGTCCCCCAACATCCAGCAGTAAGAAAGAAAATGCTGTAACTCTCTAAGCCCCAAGGAGGAAGGTGTGTGGAACTAACATCCATCAGGGAACAAGCCAACCACTTAGGTCAAGCTGGGGATCCTATCTCTGTGACCCAACATGTCCTACCCAGAAGGAGCACCATGCATGCCATTGGGTACACCCATGAACGTCAGTGACTGAGACAGCATGTGACACAGTAGCTGGTGACATAGGTGAGAAGAGAGCCAGCCAGAAGGAAGACCAGCACGGGCTGCAGACACAAGGTATGTCTCAGGGCAGGGGACGGATGGCCGGCCGAGTCTGTCTGACTAGCTGCCTGGCTGGGACAGGACCAGAAAGGCACAGAACACACGTATGAAGCACGAGTGAACCTGGACAGTCTCCAGGTCAGTAAGGAGCCAGAAGGCTCGCAAAACAAGCAAGCGAGACCTACCATGAGTAAAGAAATACTTACAATCCTCAGGCAAAACTTCCTTAAACTGCTCAAAGTAGGAATTTAACCGCACCAAACTCTCCACATTGATAACTTCCTGTAAAGATGTATCGCCAAACCTTTGGAGGTGATGAGGAGACGTCATTAGTTGGCTAACGTTGCTATCTTCTAACTTGAACATAAATGCATTAAGCTAACAAGACTGATGGAGCCTTGGTAGTGCAGTGGCTGACTACTACAGCTGTTAACCCAAAGGTGGGCTGTTCAAATCTACCAGCTTTTCCTTGGAAACCTGATGGGATAGCTCTACCCTGTCCTATAGGCTCTCTTTGAGCTGGAGTTAACAGCAATGGTTTAATAATACTGACTCTGTCAAACATTTGTTATAAGCATTCATATGCTCCTTCATAAAATTCTAAGCCATTTATACTATGTTGGTGACAAGTTTAAACGCATTCCTTTGGCAGAAACCACGCGTAATTGGTACCAGACATGCCCACGTGATGATCAGAACCTGATCTATGCCAGATGCAGGGACAGAAAGGCAATGACCTCGTGCAGCGCAGGAATACTTTCCTGCAGCTGTTGGCTTGCAGTCCCCATGCGTCCTCCCTTCTCAGTGCAGCTCAGGAGAGAGGACACTGGGTCAGGGCAGGGAGTAAGGACCAAGGCCTGGATTTGAATCTGAAGGGGCTGTGTGTCTGCCCAGTGCCTACACAATGTCCCTGGTCTGTCCGCGAGGCACTGGCTCACTCCTTACCATGTCCCCACCAAGGCCTGGCAGGGCATGAAGGCTGCCCTGTGGGCCCTGCGGCAGGTGCAGCAAAGTGAGTACATGCCAAGTATGCATGAGATGAAGTAGCTGAATGCCACCTGCAAGGGGAGGCTACGGTGGCTATTAAAACAAAAAAGCAGGCTCTGAAGTTCCCAGACCTGGATGCCAAGCTCGGCTCCACCACCTCCCTGTCGAGTGACCCTGAACACCAGCCTTGTTATCGGCTACCTCTTAAATCTTACCTGTTCTCCTGGCCGGTCCTCCCCTCACCTGCCTTTCTAGCCACTTTCGTCTGGCCCTGCCTCAGCCACTTTTGGAAGCTGCTCGTGGTGGTACAGGGAATGTTCTCCTTTCTCCTTCAGACATTCCCCTGACCAGCCTCCATGATGCTACCCCCTCTTCCTGAGGTGAGGTCCCCTAACTCTGCTCATACCAATATGCCTCTGCCTCTGTGTATCTGCAGCCCACGTCCCTCCTCCTTCTACACCGCCTGTTGCCTCATTACCAATGGACTCAAATTTACACGCCTCAGCTGTGACCTCCGTTGCCTACATCCGCTGTGTGCTTCCTCCCTAACCAGGATCTTACACAATCCTCCTGGTTCTTTAGCTTATTGGGGGGCACCTCCAATCACCCACCAACCAATCCAGAAGGCAGGGCCCTGTCTCCTCCCCTAGCTGTCTCACACCTGGCCCAAGTTACGACAAAGTCCTCCCATCTTACAGTCACGTAGCGCTCTAGGTGTTCCTTCTCCATCTGCACTAGCTAGCTCGCTGCCTTCTAACATCGACTCCTTTCTATACCTCTTCATCACATGCACCCTCAAATCCTTCCAGTACATGGCCAGCAAAATAACTGGCTTAAAATGCAAAACTGATTGTGTCCCTCTCTGCTAAAAGTTCTCCCATGTCTCCCACCACCCATGCTGCTATTTCCTAAGGGGAGGCACCCTTACACCGAGGTGTGAGTGGGTATGTGTCATGGGTGTGAAGGTCCAGAAGAAACATGGCGTGCTGTTCAAAGCAGTACTTTAAGGTATCTTTTTATACTGAAATACACACACCACAGGAACAGAATAGATGACATGCTCCTAGTTGTACTATGCAGGACTCCTTCCTTCCTCTCCAACACATGTGCATGTGTACACACACGGACACATGCACACGTGTGTACATGCGCAAGACACAGGACTCCTCTTTGCTGCTTAGCAAGTCATTCTGGAGGAGTGTTTACGAGGTTTAGCTGCTGGGATCAAGCACAATTCTCGGCTGGCACACGAGGACTGCCTACTCTCATCGCTGCCCGTCCCAGGCTTGAACCTGACGCCTCCAGCCAGCCCACCATGCTGGAATACCCATTCTCTCCTCCACCTCTTCATCTGGCTACCTCCCACTCACCCTTAAAGCCATTTCTGCCATCACTGCCTCCAGGGTACCTTCACAGACCTCCTCTGGTGCCCTTACTCTGGGGACGTGTGACTCCCTGACTACATCCACATCTCTGTTACCCATAAGCCCAAGTCTCTTGAGGACAGGAACCACGTGTGGCACATTTTATATCCCCAGCACCAAAGATGGTGCCAGGTATGTGGCAGTGGTGAAAGAATGCTGGCTGAATTCAGGAAGGAAGGATGACGCAGTCCCTTTGGCACTCAGAAGTCCAGGAGGTAGATCTATTTCCTGCATCAGCCCAGTGACTGCCCCAGACCAGCATGCTGGGTGGCACATACCTCTCGGCCAGTGTCTGCTGCTCGTTGATGCCCACGTTGAAGAGGACAGGCTGCACCCGCAGCAGCATGCCGCTCTGGATCTCCCGGGGCAGGGAGTCAAACAGCGAGCCAGGCAGGGGGATCCGCACGTTGAACCCATCACTGGAAAAGAGAAGGAGAGAGGAAGAGGAGGGGTTGTAGGGCACGCAGTGGACAGGCATCTAGCCTGGGGGACTCGCTCGAGTGGGTCAGGCCTGGGAGGAGGCATGCGAGAGGACAGACCACATCACGCTGTGACATGTAGGTGCAGCTGGCCCTCTGGCTCTGCTTCTTCCAAACTGCTGGCTGTGAATCTTACATGGAACTGAAACTAATTTGGAGGGTGGCCACCAGCACTTTTAACACAGTGAAACAGCACAAAATAAAAACTAAGAGTGCACTGCATATAATAAATGTGAGTGAAAAACACTAAGCTACCTCAAGAAGTTAAGGATATCCTTTACCGATTTCCTGTGATGACAGGTAGCATGTCAGTTGATGAGTTAGAAGTGGCCTGGGTTACTTTGAAGGTCACATTCCTCAAGTCCATGATCCCAAGGCTCATGTCCTCCAGCATCGCCAGTTCTTCACCTGGGGAAGGGAGAAGGGACCTGACATTTGTCCCCAAGGACAGGAGACCTGGAACTCCCTCCCCACCCCGAAGTGGGGGCTGCCACTCCCTCCAGAGAAAGCAGAGCCCCTACTCAGCACATACATGGATTTGGGTGCAGGGGGAAGAACACAGGGTCCAGGCCCGGCTTGGTAAGGGTAGTAGGGGAAGGACAGTGGGGCCTCACTTAGCCTTTTTGCCTTCTGCCACACTTCTCTTTGTGTAAATGCTGCAGCTGAAATCCCCCAACCTCAGATAAACCATGCAGTGGGTACACACAGGGCCCATACTCCCCCACCTTTCCTTGTTTAGTGCAGGGCTGTATATGGGAAATGCACACACACGGACCTCAGAAGGTATAACTCACTTCTTAAACATGGAAGAAGATGCAGTAAAAACAGTATTACTGTGGTCTGATCCTTTTGTCACACAAAACCCATTGCTGTCAAGGCGCTTCTGACTCACAGTGACCCTGCAGGACAGTGCAGAACCACCCCAGACGGTCTCCAAGGAGTGGCTAGTGGGTGTGACGTGCTGACTGTCTGACTAGCAGCCAAACTCTTAACTGCTGCACCACCAGGACTCCAAAATATTAACACTTTTGAAAAATTTCCATTTTTGCCTTCTCAGAATAAAGAGACAATAAAGGTGGATGGAAGAGAGCCTGTCTGGATGGCAATTTGGAAATATCTACTAAATTCTAAAACATCCCTACCCCTTGATTCAGTAACCCTCCTTCTGAGAACTTGGTGTTGCAGAAAACACCCCGTATGTTTCCTACAGAGCCCTGGTGGCATAATGATTAAGCGCCTGGCTGCTAACCAAAAGGTCAGCAACCCAAATCCACAAGTCACTCCTTGGAAACCCTACAGGGCAGCCTGACTCTGTCCTACTGGGGGGCAGTAAACTGGGATCAACTAGATGGCAATGAGTTAGTTCATTTTTAATGACCAGCAGGAAGGTACTGGTCAAATAACTACCATCTACCCTCTACCAGAGAGATGATCACGCTATACTGAAAATCAACAAATGACAGCAACAATGAAAACCATTGTTGTGCATATAATTAGACAGGACATTCCATTTGGTTCTATGTTATATATCTAGGCGATGTTCTGATTTATCTTAGTGAGCATGTATTATGTATCATGTTATTTGGGGAAAAAAGGATTAGAATCACACATGTAATTGCTGCTCCCTGAGCCCTGGATCCCAGAGGCTATAGGATATGTGCTTGGCGTTCCAGCTGGGTGCCCAAGGAGGCAGTGAGTAAATCTCACCATAGGTGCTCAGGAGACTCTCAAACTGGGCCAGCAACCCGATGGTGTAGAGCTGCCGCAAGAAGCCATCGTCATGCAGACAGTTCCTCAGCTTGATGATGAAGCCGCAGATGAGAGCCGTCAGCTGGTCAGTGGGAAGACAGACAGTGACACTGAAGAGGCACACCTCCTCAAACGGCAGTCAGTTCATACCCAGGCACTTGGGACCCTGGTTTCTCTGCTTCTACCACTCATAACCTCCTTTCCCTCTGGGGATGTGAGAAGTTGGGGCACATCTTGGCTCTGGGGCCATGGGGGGCTGATGTGGGGAAGAAAGTCTAACATTCCAGACTTGCTGTTCCCCTTGCTCCCAAGGTGGGTCTGGTTTTGGCCCAGTTTCTGATCCAAGCTGCCTGGAGTTACTATTAGGCTGGAACCTTCAAGAAGCCTAGAATTAACTCTCCACAGTGAAAGGGTCTTTACTGACAGCTCCATACCACCACTGGATGGAAACTGAGTTAATCACAACAAAGAAGAGCAGTAAGCGAAAACTTGGTCACTCTCTACTACTTCCCCAGTGAGAGATGTTCCATGGGATGAAATACGCTCCTCCTAACAGCTGGGAGAGACTGCAAGGAACCATCCCAGTCCTGATTCACTGCTCACTTTACTAATTAGATTATTGGCATCTGCTCAACTTGTTATATCCATTTAATCTCTTCCTTTCTCTGCAGGATAACAGAAACCATTAACACTGAGTTCTGCATGAACGACAGAAGTAAGCTGTCCTACTGTTTTATCGATGTGAAAACAGACTGCACTGAAAGCAAACATCCAAATTTCCCTCTCACCTCCCTCCCTTGTAGGAAAAAGGAAAGGGTGGCAGAAAAGAAAAGGTGTGGCTTGTAACCCCAGCTGCATCCCTACTAAGTATAGGATCAGCAGGTGTGCATACTATCAGTGCAAGTTCTTCATGGAGCAACAAATGTAAAATTGGAACCTCTCCTAAGTACACACTGAGTGAGTGGATTTTTCTCCCTATGTGTTGAATTCTGGACTTCCGTATTAAATAAATTTGAAACAGCCATGGAAAAAGACCTTTTAAATGTGAAGGGAGAGGTGAAGAGATCCGAAAGCCTGTTTTTTTTACGAAGTAGAATGTGCTCATGGCGCCCAAGGACTTACAGTTTGGCAGAAAACAACATCACGGCGGTACTGTAGGCTCAGGTACGTGGCTATGGTGGGAGCACTGTCCTGCATGAGCAGGAAGACCATCGCCTTCTTGGCCTTGTCACTCATCATGGCCACACAGTCTGTGAGGGTGGTCAGCAGAGGGTAAAGGGCCTCACTCCATTCACCTGAACATGCAGAAAGGAGTCATTTAGGAAGAAAGATTTTAAGAACCAGGTTCTAGAAGTTTCAGACGTTACCCAACCCCCAACCATTGTACCAGCCTCCCCATGTCCCCCCTCTGTTCACCCCTTCTAATTCTGTTTGGCCCACACTCTGACCTAGAACTGGCACTAAGTTGCACCTGGAACCAACCCCAGTCTCGAGCCTTCTAGCTCAAAACTCTTCCCAATAAACCAAACATCAGTCTTACTGCAGAACAACTAACGCACGCTTGGTCGTCTGCAACTCTTGGGGGCACTACACATAAATACTGAATGCTTATTTTGTTTTTTTCAGGATAACAACAAAAAAGCCTCTGCAAGTCACAACTGGCAAGAAATCTATCCTGCTGGCAGGACCTAATCTCAGCACACACCAATACCCATCATCTGGGGAGAAGACAGAAAAGTTACGCTGCTTCTCTTTCACCAGGCATTAATGCAGAGGCCCCTCTCCCTGAAGCAAAGAACTCACTCCACTTCATCTAGCCTTCTGTGAAAGTCTGTCAAATTTTCAATGCTTCCATCTTCCAGAGCGACTGTTCCGTGTAGCTTCCTGTTTTCAGCTCTCCAAGTAGCCCCTCCCTTTCATGTTTTCTTACCCCCACCCTGCCTGGCATCCTGCCTAATGTGTCTATGTCTCAGTTTTCTTTTAAGAATACGAAGAAACTCAGATCCTGTACCAGGATAACTTTTTAAAAACAGAAACTCAGAGGTAAAAGGTATCTATGGCTATTGCTCTTTTTTTTCTTTTCAATTTGGGAGAAGACAGGCCCTCATCAGTTCTATTTTTAACAAGTCACCAGCCCATAAACAGGCATTTATTAACACTTTCGGGTGAAGCCACCACACTAAACATGGTGAGAGGTGGTGGAGTGGTGTTGGGCAGCACATGTCCTCTTGGGACTGAGGGTAAGAGCCCCAGAATACCATCAGACAACACCACAGCACTGGGGAAGGCCACAGCGAGCTGCATAGAGAGCTGTGTAGCTATCAGAAAGGCAAACCCTGCCTTAAGCAAATGGGATCGAAGAAACAGAGAAAGAAGACCAGCTCTGTTATCTCAAACTGTATGATTTGGCCTTTGCTAAAAAGACTTTTAAAGAAATGCCTGTAACATGTACAAGGATCTCCCTACACTTAATGTTGGAAATCCCAGGGGCACTGTAGTTAATAGCTACGGCTACTGCTAACTAAAAGGCTGGCAGTTCAAATCTACCAGTGGCTCCTTGGAAACCCTATGAAGCAGTTCTGCTCTGCTGTACAAGGTCACTGTGAGTCAGAACTGACTCAATGGCAATGGGCGGCTTTTGTTTTAGTATACTCAGTGTTGGTTAACTTAGATTTTCAAGTACATACATGTGGCAGTTCAAAACTTGGAAATAATCTAACTGTATATGAAGGTGTACTGTATGTGGACAAGAATTTATATTTGTAATGGAAAAAAGTAATTAAGCTTAAATTTAGAAAGTCTACAACAGAAAAATCTTAGAAATAAATCATGGTGAAGAAGGAGCCTGCCTGGACTGAGAAGTGGAAAATGTGAGTCACAGATCCTGCAGCCACTGAGCAGACAGAGATGGGGAGCCAGCATCCCAACCCCTCATCCCGAGCGTCCTCCTCTGCTAACCTCGGGGCTTATTACAGAACACCCAAGTGTCCTTCTTCCGCTAAAATTCTCAGAGATTGTGTTTTTCGTTTCTTTGAAGAACTCTTTGAAATGTACATCAATGACATTCAGCAAATGACAATTAAGTTTAAATAATCAGATCGTTCAGGGAAAGGCAGGCACGAAGACATCCGAAGTTCTGCTTCGCTA